>CM061065.1:195923072-197174322 GCA_030762895.1 Sophora flavescens
TCAGTTGGTATCAGAGCTCAGTCTCGAAAGGGTTGAGCATCTAACAAGTGCTGAGGGAGTACGATCCAACAACCATGGATACAGAAGGACAAGCTATCAACAGACCTCATCTCTTTGATGGAACACATTATGACTACCGGAAGAAGAGAATGATGGCTTTCTTAGATGCACAGAATGTAGATATTTGGGAGCTGATTGAGAACCAAGAAATGAAGCTGGAGCTGCTGTTCCTAGAGCCCAATGGACTCAAGAGCAGAAAAACCAACATCAGCTGAATTTGAAGGCTAAGAACTATATCGTGTGTGCTATAACCAGATCTGAACATGACAAAGTTCACAGCTGCAATACTGCTAAAGAAATCTGGGATACTCTTACCCTATCTTATGAGGGTTCCTCACAAGTTAAGGAATCCAAGATCAGCATGCTTGTTCATCAGTATGAGCTGTTCAAGATGGGTGAACATGAAACAATAGACCAAATGTTTGGAAGATTCCAAACCATCACCAACAGTCTCAAATCTCTTGGAAAAATTTATGAAAATAGAGGTCATGTCAGAAAAATCCTGAGAAGTCTATCTTAGCAATGGAGACTCAAAGTAAACTGATATTCAGGATGCCAAAAACTTGAATACACTCTTTCTGGAAGAGCTTCTTGGATCTCTCAATGTTCATGAACTTGAACTTAATGAAGAAGAAAATTCCAGAAAAGGAAAATATATTGTCCTGAAGGCAAAGAAAGCAAGTTCATCAAAAGTTCTCAAAACTGCTGAGTCATTCGATGAGTCTGAATCTTCTAATGATAATGAAGAATCATATGAGGATGAATTATCTTTTATCTCCAGGAAGATTCAACATATGTGGACAAAGAAAGGTGGTTTCATAAGGAAGCAACTCCTCAAAAAGTTTTCCAAGGAGAAGTCAGACTCCAAGGAAAAAGGCCCACCCTTGTGCTTTGAATGCAAGAAACCTAGTCATTTCAAAGCTGACTGCCCTGAGCTAAAGGACAAAAAGAAATTCTTCAAAAAGAAGAAAGGCTTAATGGCTACATGGGAGGATCTTGATCTGTCTTCTTCGGAAGAAGAAAATGAAGCAGAGGAAGAAGCAAATATCTGTCTCATGGCAGACACTGCATCAGAAAGTGAATATACTGATGTTGAGGTAATAAACTCTGACCCGTCCACTCTTCAAAATGCTTTTGATGAATTGTTGCATGAGTCATCTATACTATCACAAGAATATAAGAGTCTCAAAAGGAAGTTTTCTTAAATGACTAGAGAATATGATAGGGTCTGCACTGAGAAACAAAACCTCAAAAATGAAAACGACATACTAGAATCGGTGAATGTCAGTCTAGCTGACAAAGTGGTGTGTGAACCTGATGTCTTTTGTGAAGTTGCAAAACTGAAGCAAGATATAACATATCTAACTGATTCTCTATCAAATCTTGTAGGTGACTCAGATAAGCTTAGTCTCATTTTAAGGTATTCTAGGTCACCTTATGATAAACCTGATCTTGGTTATGACAAAGAGAAGCAAGACGCATCTCACAAAAAGTCAAAACCACTTAAGTAACATAGAGTTTCAAAAGTTCCCAATAAATATACCAAAGCTATGTCTAGCTCGTCCAACACCTTTTGTAAAGTGTGTGGAAAAAGTGGGCATATTACATCTAGATGCATACATAATAAATATGCTAAGCACACTCGTCCAGTGACAACTAACAAGAAAGGACCCAAGTCAGTTTGGGTACCTAAAGATAAGATAATACTTGTTGCAGACTTGCTTAACAACAGGAAGAAAACATAAGCCTTGGTACTTGGACAGTGGCTGCTCACGACACATGACGGGAGAAAGGTCTATGTTCCAAAACCTTAAGCCCAAAGATGGTGGCTTGGTCACATTTGGAGGAAATCAGAAAGGGAAAATCATCGGTATAGGTAAAATTGGTAAACATCATTTTCCCTCCATTGATAATGTTCTTTTAGTAAATGACTTGAAGCACAATCTACTGAGCATAAGTCAATTACGTGACAGTGGATATGCAGTGTCTTTTGATAAGAACATGTGTACTGTCAAGAAAGATAATGGATCACTTTTATTCATTGTAAAAAGGTAAAACAATCTCTATAAGATTGACTTGGAGGACCTCTCAAATCAAAGTGTCTCATGTCTAGTGTCCATTGAAGATGAGCGTTGGATTTGACACAAAAGGCTAGGTCATGCAACCTTGAAATTAATTTCAAAGCTAAACAAGCATAACCTCATGAGAGGACTACCAAACCTTAAGTTCAAATCTGATGCTCTCTGTGATGCATGTCCAAAGGGAAAACAAGTCAAAGGTTCTTTTGAGTCTAAGAATGTTGTTAGTACCAAAAGACCACTAGAGTGTTGCTACATCTTGATCTTTTTGGTCCAACAAGGACTGCCTCTATCAGTGGTAAGAAATATGGTCTTGTCATAGTAGATGACTACACTAGATGGACATGGGTTTTGTTCCTAACTCACAAGGATGAGTCTTTTAAGGTCTTTTCTGTATTCTGCAAATGTGTACATAATGAAAAAGGCATGTGTATCACTTCAATCAGAAGTGACCATGGGGGAGAGTTTGAAAATGAGCTATTTCATAAGTTCTGTGAAGAAAGTGGTATCCTTCACAACTTCTTAATACCTAGAACACTACAACAAAATGGTGTGGTAGAGAGAAAGAACAGATCTCTTCAAGATATGGCTAGGACTATGCTCAATGACAATTTTGTTCCTAGACACTTTTGGGTTGAAGCTGTTAATACTGCTGTTACATTCAGAACATAATATACATTAGACCTATCCTGAATAAGACTCCTTATGAACTGTGGAAACGAAGAAAACCCAACATATCTTATTTTCACTCTTTTGGTTGTAAATGCTATATACTGAATACTAAAGATCAACTTGGTAAGTTTGATGCTAAAACAGATAGTGGAATACTATTAGGATATTCTGAAACATCTAAAGGCTTTAGAGTTTATAATTCTAGGACTCTGATAGTAGAGGAAAGTATTCATGTCAAGTTTGATGACAAACAGCCTTATAAGAAATTATCAGAGCTAGATGAAGCTTTTGCAGATCTTGATCTAAGTATTACATGAGACTCACCTAAGACAAAAGTAGATGATTAAGAAGATGACCCCACTCAACAACCAGAAACTTCCACTTCACAACATGGTACAGTTCAAAAATCTTGGTACTTCAAGAATTATCATCCACAAGATCAGATAATTGGAAACCCCAATGACAAGCTAAGAACCAGATCAACCTTCAGAGAACAAGACAATTCTGCACTAGTCTCTGAGTTGGAACCAAAAACAGTAGACGAGGCTCTACTAGACGATGGTTGGATTCTAGCTATGCAAGAAGAACTCAATCAGTTTGAAAGAAGTGATGTTTGGACTCTGGTTGCACTGCCCAAAGACAAATCAGGGATTGGAACAAAATGGGTTTACAAAAACAAACTTGATGAAACTGGTAAGGTAATCAGAAACAAAGCAAGACTTGTTGCTCAAGGGTTCTCTCAAGAAGAAGGTATAGATTATACCAAAATCTTTGCACCTGTTGCTAGATTAGAAGCTATTAGAATTCTACTTTCATTCGCTGCACATCATAGTATTATGCTTTTTCAGATGGATGTTAAAAGTGCTTTTCTAAATGGCTTTATTAATGAAGAAGTCTATGTTATGCAACCTCCGAGTTTTGAGTGTGAAACTCATCCTGAACATGTATATAAGCTTAAGAAAGCTTTGTATGGTCTCAAGCAAGCTCCTAGAGCTTGGTATGACAGACTAAGTTCCTTTCTTATGAAAAATGGATTTAATAGAGGAAAAGTTGACACAACCTTATTTAGAAAATCCATTAAGTCTAATTTCATAGTTGTACAGATATATGTTGATGATATTATTTTTGGTGATACTAATGAGTCTCTAAGCAAAGAATTCTCTAAGTTAATGTAGAAAGAGTTTGAAATGAGCATGATGGGAGAACTCAAATTCTTCCTTGGACTTCAAGTAAAACAAACCATGGACGAGGTGCTCATCCACCAAACCAAGTATACAAAAGAGCTTCTGAAGAAGTTTAAGATGGATGATTGTAAACCAATGAATACTCCTATGCACCCCACTTCCATACTGAACAAAGATGATAAAGAGAAAAAGATAGACCAAAAGGTACACAGAGGTATGATAGGATCTCTTTTATATCTTACCGCATCTAGGCCTGATATTATGTTCAGTGTATGTTTATGTGCTCGATTTCAATCTAATCCTAGAGAATCTCACTTATCAGCAGTTAAGAGAATTTTTAGATATTTAAAAGGTACTACTAATATTGGTTTGTGTTTTAAGAAAAAAATGAAGATTACATATTAGTTGGTTTCTGTGATGCTAACTATGCTGGAGATAGAATTGAAAGAAAAAGTACTAGTGATGGATGTCACTTCATTGGAGCTAATCTTGTCTCATGATCAAGCAAAAGATAAAGTATCATTGCTTTATCAACTGCTGAAACTGAGTATATATTAGCTGCAAGTTGCTGCTCATAACTTCTCTGGATCAAACATCAATTGGAGGACTACAATGTATTTGTAAGTAGTATTCCGCTTATATGTGATAATACTGCTGCAATGAATCTATCTAAGAATCCAATTTTGCATTCTAGAGCTAAGCACATAGAGATTAAACATCATTTTATTAGGGATTATGTGCAAAAAGGTGTGATTGATATTCAATTTGTAGATACTGACCATCAATGGGCAGATATCTTTACTAAACCTCTTGCAGAGGACAGATTTATCTTCATTAGGAAGCATCTTAATATGATATGTGTGGATTTATTCAGGTGTCCAGCCTCGAGAAAAATTTGTTTTATTGATCCTGCGTCTATTGCATATTGTATTGCACATCCATATGACGCGTCCACTGATACTGGTTATCGCATCCATTGAATAGTTTCAGACGAGTTCACATCTGCCTATGCTTAAAGATATTTTTTTTGTGTTAATAAATGCATTTGTTTTGTCACAAGACAAATTTATCCTTTATTCTCTTTGCTGAGTCAGTACTTCCATCAATCCCATCATGACCTTTTTATGGTTCCAAGTTACCAACGTCGTTTTATCAAAATGACATGTCATGTCATGTCAAAAGTTTTTTTAAAACCTTTGATATTCAAATTTCCTTTAAAAGTATTCCTTTCCCTCTGAGAAAAACTTTACGCTGCCATAACCTCTCGAGCTATCTATCTCCTTACCTCTCTCTGCTTTCAAACCCTAAGCTCTTTGATCACCTAAAATGACTTCTTCTTCAACCTTTAACGTGGACAAGCTCAACTTGACTATAGAGCATCATTTCAACCTTGGTGTGCTGCAAGACTACAATCTAGACATAATCAAATATGTTAATGCAGTTGGGTGAGGAGGACTCTTTGCGGAGAAAGTCTCTGTCTTTCCCAACCTGATCCGGGATTTCTGGAGAAACTTCCAATTGACTGATACTGATTTCTTCTCAACGGTATTAAGAAAGAAGATTGTAATCTCGGAGAAAACTATTGCTGATGTAATTTACTGTGCTCATGAGGGTTTAGTCTTCACCGAGTCATAGGAAGAGGACTTGGGTGGCTTTGAGACTATTGAAGTATGTCTGACGAAGGAAGATACAGTTAGAACTCATACCTGGAAGGCTGTTGAAATGAAGGACATTGTTCGTATCCTTCATCAGCTTCTCAACAAGGTGGTTCTTCACAAGGTTGGATCCAAGGACAACCTCTCCTCTCTGCACAAATTTTGTCTTTGCCATCTTCTCACAATCAAAAATCAATCTTCCAAGAATCCTATACGGGAGATTCAGAGACGCTGTAATGAATAAGAAAAGACTATTTGCACTTCCTTTCTGCCATCTTCTATCCAAGATTTTCAAGGCTCAAGGAATTCATTAGATTCTTGCTACAAAGACTCTTGAGGAGCAAGCTAGGATATTGACTGAAAAACCAATGTCTGTTGCAGACTTTGGAAAAATGAATATAGCCAACATGAACCTCAGTACCTATGCTGCTGCTGCAATGGCTAAGACTTAGGAGTTAATGAAGGCTAAGAAGAGATGATGGAACAAAATAATGCTGAAGTCCTAGGAGTTAAAAGGGTAACTAGGCAAAAGACTACTGCTACAAGGAAGCATGCCCCTAAGAGACCTGCAGATGGCATTGTTATCAGGGAACCTTCTGATGCCCCTGATGCTAATAAGAAACGAAGAGTTATCTTCTCTCACAACAAAGATGAGGAAGCTGATGAGGACAACATTCCTATCAGTTCAATTCTAAAGAAGCGGAAGACCTCTGTTGCTGCTGCTGAGGCCGTTGTGCCTATTCCAACTAAACCAAGAAGGCAACCAGCAAGAAAAGCTAGGTCAACTAAGACTTCTAAGGTAACCATCTCTGCTAGTGATCATTTTCAAATAGCAGTAGATGCCCTAGTTTCTAGTTTAGAAACTAAGATAGATGATGTGCCTGTCTCCACTTCAAATGATGTGTACATTCCCACACCCCTTTCACCCCAACCAACACAAATAATCACTTCACAATTTCAACCTATTATCCATGCCGATGATCCCTGGTTAAATCAACCAAATGATGGCATTTCCCATGGTGCCCCTTTCACCAAACCCTTGAGAACCTTATTTCCCTTCACCCCAACTTCTGTCCTTTATGATGACAAATCAGAGGATTGGGCCAAGGTAAAAAGGGAATGGAAAATTCTGTTTCATTCTCACCAACCTGAACCCGAACACATTCCAACCAGATGGTATCCTCTACCTGAGTATGAGGAAGAAATCATCCCATCTGTTGAACCCCTTTACCTACCTTATCATGAGTGTACATTAATAAAAAAATGTGCCTTCTCAAATGCACAATAATTTAGGGCCATTAATCACCCACCTACCCTTAACCAAATTCCCCCCTAGAAAAATTTACCCCAACCTTGTCAAAACTCCTCCTTTCATACCACTCACCGATGGAGTTGAGAGACATGTCATACCTATTCAGGAGACTGACCCAAATAGGAAAAATCTTCCTACCATTCCTGAGAGAAGAGCAAGATCTTCTAAGCATGTCCCCACGATCATGCCAAGGGACACAAAATGGGTGTATTTTGATCATCCCAGAGTCTATGGGAGGGCCTCTGACTTCTTTCTAGATAAGCTCTACTATGAAATGCTGAAGTGGAAATTCAGTCAAATCAGAGATGATAGAGCCGCGCATTTCGTCCCTCCATCCTGGCTGAGGCATAATGAAGCAACCAGAATTGGAATCAAGACCTACAGGATCTGTCCAAGACTGCCAATGCTAGATCTTAATAAGGACAAGGACATGGAGAATAGAATATTCAAGGGAGTGATGCCTGAAGTTGAGTCAGCATTGCTTGATCTGGACCAAGAAACCTTTGAATACTCAATGCTAGATTTCGTTTTGCATAATGAATCCATTGAGTTGATCAATGAGCATAGAGATGCTGATTTCTGGAAGTCTCACATTATCCATTGCACCAGAGAAGCATCTTCCTCTGGTCTGTCTGAATAGGAGAAGAAGGATATTCCCAAGGTAAGAGGAAAGTGTGGTCTTTCACACTTTAGATATATGATCTATAAAGACCTCTAGGGACTTCCTATAAATAGTAGGAATGTGGAATTCATCTACCCCATTAGATGGGCAAAGGAAATCTCAGTAAAATCCCCACCTACTTCAAAGCCTATCACAAATGAACCCGTTACTGAAGAATATGGTCAAACTGACACTGCGGTTGGTTTAGAAGATACAGGTGAATCCATTCACCAACAGAGCTCGTCGAAAAGACAATCTTCTCAACCTTTAGCTCTAGTTGTGATGCACCCTGAAGATCACTCAAGAACACTGAGCACATTTCAAGAATGTGCAGAAAACTCAAAGCAACAGGCTCTGCCATCAAATATTGAAGAGGTTCTTGGAAAACTAGTTGATGAAAGGGTTGGCAAGATAGTTGATGAGACGGTTGAAAAGCTAACTGAGAAGATCAAGGAGGATTTCCATCAGCAAGTTCAAACTTCAATGGCTCCAACCTTAGAGGTTGTAAATAAAATGCTTGAATTTCTCATGGACTTCAAGAACAGTCAAGCTCAGAACCTTCCTCCTCCATCACCTCCTCCTGCTTAACCTTTACCTTTATTTTTTATTCTTATACTGACAATGATGGTCCTCTCCTTTTACCTTTTTGATTAATGACAAAAAGGGGGAGATAGGGAAGAAAAGATATATATATATATATATATATATAAAGTCAGTTTTTGAAAAGCTCTTATTTATTTGCATCTGCATATTCTCTTCTACTTGCTAAACTGCTCTGAAACTTATGTTTGCTTATTTGCTTTGATATTTGCTGCTCTGATACTTATATTTATTCCCTTATATATATATATATATATATATATATATATATATATATATATATATATATATATTCTAAGTATGATAAGTTATTGCACTTAATTGTTAGCTTATAGGCAGTTGTTTAATTAGTTTTGTCATCATCAAAAAGGGGGAGATTGTTGGAACCAAAGTGTTTTTGGATTTAATAATCTCTAAGTTTTGATGCTAACAAAATGATTAAATTTGCTTGGCAAAGTGTTAGTCGAGATCTAACATGTGCTTTCAGTTATGCAGGAATATTTACATATAAGTAAAAGAAACATGTGATAAGTTCTAATGGAAAAATACGCATCCACCCTTGTAGACGGGCTGCTCAAATACTTTGGTAAAGTTACTTAGTTATTTAATTAAGTAGACTGGCTTTCTTAAATAGATGATGCTCTAAATATTTACTAGATTAATACGTAAATAACTTGTTAGGTACAGCAAATCCAAAGACGTGATAATAAGCGCGTCCATCTTGCCACGTAAGCAGACGGAAGTAATTAGTTGAAGTAAATGAACTGAAAAATAAAGTAATCTAGTAGACGAGCTCTAACCGCCACGTCACCAAACGGAGATCTTTATAACTCATTAAGGAATAGCAAGTCCGAAGACTTGATAGACTAAAGGATATGCCACGTCATCAGACGAGCATAGTAAAATATTGAACAGACTTAGTCTTTCATATAACTAAGTAGACGAAGTTTCCTTTTAGACGAGCTCCATCGTTCAATGAATTAAATGCAATCCGAATCTCTTCAATTTATTTCAAATGATTGATATTTATTTCAATAGAATATTTATTCTTCATATTTGTTTTATCTGCTTTAATGTTTCACCTTATTGTAAAAGAAACATAGTACCATCAAGAAATGCAAAAAGCAGAATCGTACAATAAGATATTGCAAAACGATCTGTATGGTGACAACTTTATGACTGAAAAAGTTGTATTATACAAAAAGGAGGAACAACAAGTGCTCAAGCTGCAATACTGAGGAGTAAGCCTCCTATTTCATGCTACCTCGATAACCAAGAGTACTATTCAGCATTGTCATAATCAAGCTATCCGTCACAACGGGTATCATGCATTAAATGCTATCTCTAAACGAGATTATTCAAAGTAATCGTTGAAGAAATACAAGTGAAGAAGAAGATCACTATAAGTAGAAGACCTCAAGTTCTGAAGAATAACTTTTGCCAATCAATAATCACTCATTCTAATATTCTTTCAAGAACAAGAGTCTGTATTCTTTAGTTTGAATATTGTTGTAATATTTAACCGATCTTAAACTGTAATATTCTCATACATAGTGAGTTAAGAAGATCAAACATTATTTCTTTTTGTTAGAGTTAGAGCCTGAAGAGGCTTGGTAAGAAAGAAATACTTGTAGCCTGGAGAGGTATTGAATACTTGGTTGTAATCTATTTGGAGAAAAAATGGATAAATCCTTAAAGTCGAAGGGATTGGATGTAGCTTTTGGTTGGAAGAGAGTGAACCAGGATAAAATCTATTGCGTGAATCTTCTATCCCTAAACTCTTCAGTTTGATTTGCTTATACTAACTGTAGGGTTTTGATATTGCTTTTGTTAAAGTCTTTTAAAAAGGATTTCTGTCTTTGTGCATGCACTAGTGCAATAAGTGCTTTTTACGTCAGTTAAAATTGATTTTATAGTCAGAATATTGTCTGACATAAATACAGCTGACGTTAATATTGTTAAAACTAACGTCGGTTCTGTTAAAGAACCGACGTTACATGTTTTATTTTTAACATCAGTTTCCTAATACAATTGACGTTAATAGTGTACTGTATATTTTATAAAATACTATTAACGTCAGGTGTTTGATACAACTGACGTTAATAGATTTTTTTTTTAAATTCAGTTTTAAAATATCACTCCCCTCAGCTATCCCTGCATTCAGTAAATATCCGAGTAACATAGAATATCACACACATTACATAATTGCAAACACTACCCTTAAATTTCAATATTAACAAAAAGAAAAGAAATATACAAAGGAACAGTGGGGGGACTTAAAACCAAAACCCATGTATAGGAAAAACATAACTATCTACAAGTGTATATGTATATGTATATGTATATATATATATATATATATATATATATATATATATATATATATTTTAGTCTCTAATGTCTAAAAACAAACTACCAATCTAAGTATATATATATATATATATATATATATATATATATATATATATATATGTTATTAATTAGTTTCTAAAGTCTAACAAAAAACTATTCATCTAAGTATTGCGAAGGTATCTTGTCAATTCCTTTTTCAGCCGCATACTTGAAGAAGAATTCTGCCAAGCGCATCCTCAAGTCTCTAAACTCATCTTTTTGAAGAGGTGATTGGTCGTTAAATGCCTACACACGTTCAAATAATAACAATAACATTAACTCAAGTTATCACCAAAACTATAATATATAATTTAACAAGTTGTTTAAATATTACCTTCTTCCATCCATCCGTAATAGATGCGGAGACTAAGTTCAGCATATGAAGCATCACATAATAGCCGCACGACCACCCGTCAGGTTGAAATCGAGACTACAAACAAAATTAATTTCAATGTCAGTTAAATATACATATAAATTAGTAATTATAATATTAATTATTTGATAAATAAACTACCAAACCTTGAGGATAATCCATTCAGGATTTCCTTTAGCCTTAGAAGTCCTACTTCTCCCTTTGGAGCAACTTATGCTACTCGCCTTCAGCGCGCTATCATAAACAAATAATCATGTCAATTAACAAATTCATAGATCATGTGTGTAATAAACTAAAAACAAATGATATTAAAACTTAAATTAAATTTAAGATTCGTTACTTACGTATTTACAGATTCCACCACCTCCTGTGACGGGTTTTAGTGGAGAGAGCATAAGAATATGACAGTATGCATAGACGGGTGAAGTACGAACAACTGCATATGGTTATTCATATAGTAGGGAGCCAGATATAATTCTTTCTGATTGTCTCCCATTAAGTTCCCTATGTATTTACTAAATGCATCGCCAGCAAAGAATTGAGGCATAAGGATTGACGGATCTAAGAAGCCGTAAACTGATGCAACGCCCTTATCAAGCTGAAGACGATGGAGATACCTAAGATATGAAAAGGTGTGGATGTTAATTACATAATATATATATATATATATATATATATATATATATTGAAATTAAAATAAATTATTAAATGGAAAAATACCAAAAATAAATAAGTTATAAAATTAAAATTAACTTACGTGCACCAAAGACTCAAAACCGTGCTAGCCATCCACACGTTATCTCTGCAGGCATGCCCGAGATCTTCACCACAGAAGGAAAATATCCTCTGTTGATTTGGGCGTGCCACCCATACATCGTGCTCCAATGGACATTCAAAAATCTCAAAGGCATAATCCTCACCAAGTGAGAACAAACGAGTGACAGGTGACAGCGACAGCGACATCGACGTCGACTTGGCCTTCAATTTAGGAAAAGTAAAATAGATAAGTTGTTGATAATTAAAAAAAACACAAGTAATTATTTGACTAATTTGGACATTAATAATGAATACATACCTTTGTTACCATTTCGAGCTCACGGCGTTTGAAGTCCAACTCAAGCTCACGCCTTTGCATTTCCAACTCAAGCTCACGACGTTGGACTTCCAACTCCCGCTCCCTAGCTGCCAACTCATGGTCCTCCACATGTGCCCTACTATAGCTCTCTTTTGTGCTCACATGTGAAAGGTTGGCATGTCCTGCGGTGTCCTGGGATGAACCGACGGAGGAAAGCTCTCTAGCAAGCGTCTGCTTGAATTCTGGGTTGGATAGCAAGTTTTTCATCAGATGCGTTGTAATAGCAGGGTTGGAGATGAGCTGCTGAGTCATGGATTCCAAAATTGATGCCTCATCGATGACCCGCTTTCGTGAAGCAGACTTACCATAATATTCTCTGATGGTCACGTTCCCAGGAACACCGATAACCCGACCAGGATGGTCTTTCTTGCCTATAGCAGTCATCAAGACGTCCCACCGTCCAAAAGGGACGAATGAGCCCTGGGAGCATTGTGCTTTAAGATCATTCTACAATGAAGAAATGAAAAAACGTGCAAGTGAAAAGTGTTAAAAATATCTATACAAATATCAATTGCAATGAAGTTAATTATTTACTTACAATATTATCTGCCACTTCGCGAGTGACATCAACTTTAAAAGATCTTGTCTTTGTCATGCGGCCGGCTAACCGGACATCCTCGCGGTCGATGTCCAACGGAGGACTTAATGGTGTGCCCTCAGGCACCTCTCCTCTTTCTATCGTAGCAGCGTGCTCTTCCTGCTTCACCCTCAGCCTATCCGCCATCATCTCCTCGATCTGAGTCTCGTACCCACCCTGAGACATGGTGTGGCGGTGGACGTTTTTCGCCTGAGTCTGCCTACCCTTCTCTGCCTTAGCCTATTCAAACAAAAACACATAATTAAATACAGTTAAATGATCTATAAGAAGCATACAAAATTAACTTAATCAACCAACCTGAAATTCTTCATCCTGTCGACTCCTAGCAAACATATCCCAAGTATCCTTATCAATCCAGGGATAATCCGAGAACATCTTATCAAGCCGCTTCTTCCCAGATACATGGTACCTGGTAAGATCATGCTTGAACCCATTCCATCGCTTTGATGCCATTTTCATACATTTCTTACAATGATCCTCGTCATTTAGAACAGTCCAAGCTACCTATACATTAAATACATAACAAATGGATGGATTATAACTCGAATAATTATCTAATAATGTAAATCAAAAGAATGTAAAGGTAAAATACCATGATAGCCTCCCAAATCTGATCCTTAACGTTCTGTGGAATGTCATTCCAATGGTTGTAGTTGATGCTAACGTGCTGCTTCGCTTGTAGAAACATCCACTTTTTAAATTCTTTAGCACGGGGTCCCTGGGGCTTTAGATTAGCATCAAAGCACACCTCAAGCTTCTGTACGCTTTGCCTGGCCTTCTCTAATTTCCTCAAAGTCGTGGCTCCTCTACCCCGTTTCCTCTGAGACTGTGATGTTTGTATGGACAAAAAAAATGATAAAATAGAGGGTTGTAACATTATAAACTTACATTAAAAAGAAGGACTAAAGATAGGATATAACATGTAAACTTACACTAGAATCAGGCATAGGCGCGATCGGGTCCTGCGTAGGCCCCACAGTGTCCTCTCGTGCATGTGGGCCATCCGACTGATCCATATGTATGCCTGTTCAGAAACAATATATATTTATTAAAATAGGTTATAACTAAAAATAAATATATAAGTATAAATAAAAATAAATGTATACTAAGTTTAAACTACCTATATCAATATCCCTTCGTGATGATCATCATGAGTGGCATGTACATCGTCCACATGTGTCTCCTCGATTATAGTAGGCATGTTTGTTGAAAAATAAGGAGTCTCGGGAATATCAAAATTTGAATCTTGATTTTCATTACTACCATTATACATGCTTTTTCCTTGGAGAACCACGGACAATCTTTTGTTAGAAGGATCAGTGATGTAGAACACTTGTTTTGCTTGGGAAGCCATTATGAAAGGCTCATTTATATGACGTAACTTGTTGAGGTCTACTAATGTGAACCCCAATTCGTCAGTTTGTACACCACCGTTACTATCAACCCACTTACATTTAAAAACCGGCACCGTAAGCTTAGTGTAATCGAGCACCCAAATATCTTCAATATATCCAAAGTAAGGTGTCGGTGCTTTAACGGGTTTTGTGTCCTTTGCACTAGAGAAGTGTATTGCTTCGGCAACGATCATAATCCCACTATTTTGCATGGTACTCTTGTTATCTTGTTCCTTTATATAAAAGGAAAAGTTATTGATGTCGTATCCGCTCCAACAAATGACGTTGAAGCTAGGCCCACGTGCTAGCCATCTTATGTCATCAGAAGCAGTACCACCATCCTTAAGCATTTCTTCCATGAACCATGGTAAGAAAGTCTTGTTATGCTTGTTCAACAACCACCTTTCACTCATTCGAGGATTTTCTTGATTGACTTTTCTTTTATGTTCAAATAAGAAAGGTTGAATAGAATCGATGTTGTTAAATACATACAAATGTGCTTGAAGCACTTCCTCCCGACCCTTGCTATTAATTCTTAAGCCATGTGTACCCTTACCTTGACATCTTATCTCATCATGGCGAGGCTTAGGAACCCCTATAGGATCCGTGTTATGAAGGTAGTCCGAACAAAACTCAATAGCTTCTTCTGCAACATACCTTTGAACAATAGATGCTTTTGGACGATGAGGATTCTTCACGTACCCTTTCAAGATCTTCATGTAGCGCTCAACTGGGTACATCCATCTCAGAAAAACCGGCCCACATAATCTAATCTCCCTCACCAAATGAACAATTAAGTGAACCATTATGTCGAAAAAGGAAGGAGGAAAATACATCTCCAATTGGCACAAGATTGTAGCAGCCTCAACTTCCAAGTCATCCAACATACGGGGGTCAATGACTTTTCTACATATAGAATTGAAGAATGAGCACAACCGAGTAATGGCATGTCTCACATTTTTTGGAGCAATACCACGAATAGCAACGGGCAGAAGTTGTTGCATCAAGATGTGACAATCATGAGACTTTAAGCCAACCAATTTAAGATCACTAGAGACAAGCCTCTTCATATTTGAAGAGTAACCATGTGGAATTTTGATGCCCTAAAGACACCCGCATAAACTTTGTCTCTCTTTTTTTGACAAAGTATGACATGCTGGCGGCAAATAAGTCCGCTTACCATCCTTAACAACTGGAGCTAACTGCTCTCGTATACCCATAGCAACGAGGTCGAGACGAGCATTCTCACCATCCTTTGTCTTGCCCTGAATGTTGAGAAGCGTCCCGATCACACTATCACACACATTTTTCTCCACATGCATCACATCAATGCAGTGTCTGACATCAAGCTTGCGCCAGTATGGAAGATCAAAGAATATCGACCTCTTCTTCAATATGTTTTTCTCAGCAGCTTTACCTTTATTTTTGGACTTTCCGAATATAACATCGATGCCCTTTACCCTCTGATAAACCTGCTCTCCAATTAAGGTCGCCGGAGATTCTTCTGTCTCTTGGCATACATTAAAAGCTTTTTCCATCTTACGATATGAGTGATCACGTCTAAGAAATCTCCGATGCCCAAGGTAAACCGTCTTCCTTCCATGATGCAACTGAGTGTAGCATGTGCCTTCTTCACATATAGGGCATGCTTTATGCCCCTTGACACTGTACCCGGACAAGTTACCGTATGCTGGAAAGTCGTTGATGGTGCAAAATAACATGGCACGAAGCTTGAAAGTCTCATGAGAATACCCATCAACTACATCAACACCTTCCACTCACTGCATTTTCAAGTCTTCAATCAAGGGACTTAGATAAACATCTAAGTCATTTCCCGGTTGCTTTGGGCCCGAAATCATCATAGACAACATCATGTATTTGCACTTCATGCACAACCAAGGGGGCAGGTTGTAAATTATCAACAGAACAAGCCATGAACTATGAATACTACTCATGTTACCATAAGGATTCATTCCATCCGTAGCAAGTCCAAGCCTTAGGTTTCTTGGCTCATCGGCGAAATCCGGAAACATAGTATCAGTATTCTTCCATTGCATAGAATCAGAAGGATGACGAACCTTTCCATCAAGTTTCCTCTCATCATTATGCCATCTAAGATTCTTCGCATCTTTCGCATTGGCAAACAATCGCTTGAACCTTGGAATTATTGGAAGATACCACAACACCTTCGCAGGATGACCCTTTTTTCTCACATCATCAAGATCATCATCATCATCACCACCCTTCACTTTGAATCATGATAACCCACATTTGGGACAATCGTGATTGTCTTCATGAACACCGGTGTACAATATGCAATCATTGGGGCATGTGTGTATCTTCTTATACTCCATACCCATCGGACACAATACCTTCTTGGCCTCATAGTTACGGTCAGGCAATGTGTTGTCCTCCGGAAGCAAGTCTTTCAATACTTCAAGCAATTCCCTGAAGCTTTTATCGGTCCAACCATTTCTCGCCTTCACACAAACCAATTTTAGCACCGCCGACAACCGTGTATGAGTAGTACACCCTGGATATAAAGGCTTATCCGCATCACCGCACAACCTATCATACACATGAGCTCGATGAAAGGATTCTTGTCCAATATCACGGATCATGTCCTCTACTCGATCATCCTCCATATCTACGTCAACGTCCTCACTTTGGGAGACACTTGTCGTACTACTCAACAACACATCACCATGCCATATCCATCTTGTATAACTCAATCAAATCCCTTCACAAATCAAATGAGTACGTATATCCTTCACCGTACATTTCCTCGTATTCAAACACTTGACACAAGGACAACAGAACATTCCATTACTATTAGGAACATTCCTTTGAGCAAATTCTATAAATTCTCCCACCCCCTTCAAATACTCAGCACTAGTGCGCTTACAAACCATCCAACTATGATCCATAACTAGATAGGTTCTGTAGATATACAAAACATATATCCAATATAAGGACAATACGGGAGATTGAAAACTAGTTTTTGAAATCCTAATTGAAAACTAGTTTTTGAAATCCTAATTGAAAACTAGTTTTTGAAATCCCGTCAACCATGTATATCTTATTTGACTAACTGCCTAAAACAAAATTTCCACGGTAATCTCACATCATTCTTCTCATCAAGCAGGCAACAACACATATTAGGACTATTGCTATATCTAGTACTATAACCACTCAGCCATATGAATCGATCAAGAGAGCATGATATATACAAGCAAGGCGTTTAAAAATTATTTCAAATTTACACCATTTTCAGGTTGAGCAATGAGCAATATTGTTGATGTCACATGCTACAAGCAACTCTAAATTTCTTCCCATTTTGAAATAGGTCATGATAGCAGAAGAAAAACAAGAGAAAACACAAAACCCACGATCAGAAATAGAGACATTCCAAACAACTCAAACTCACAGTTTCAAGTTTCAACTACAGAGACTACAGTTTCAACATACACTCAAAACCAAAAATAAAAAAATATGACCTAAAGACTCACCAGAAATAGGTGCTCGCATGGTGGTGGGGAGGGGAGCTCGAGTGGTGGCCAACATTCGATGTGGTTACTGAGAGCAGAGGGACAAGGAGAGTTAGTGCACGGGAAGGGGAGAGAGAGATGTCAAATTATTGCAAAGAATGAGCGGGAAAGACAGAGTTGGGGTTAAGAGTGTACCTCACGGTGGTGGCGAAGAAGCCCTCGCGGTGGTTGCGATGGAGAGGAGCTCGCGATTAGGGCAGAGTGAGAGTGAGAGTGAGAGTGAGCGTGATGAAAAGAGAAGAACAGAGACGTACAGAGCGAAGTGAAGAAGGTGAGCGGGTGTAAACGTTATAATCAAAAACGATCTTTAAGAAAGCATTTTACGTCAGTTGTTTGTAACAACTGATGTTAAAAATAAATATTTTTTATTTAAAAACACTTTTAACGTCAGTTGTCTTAAACAACTGACGTTAAAAGTATATAAGTTTTTGCAAAAACATTCATTCCTATGACTACTGTGCTACTTATCCATTCACCTTGTAACTTAATCCTCTTAATGAGCATTAAGTTTATAGATCAGTTTTCAAGAAAATTAGGTAGTCTCTCTTCTCTATATAAAGTACCATTCTTCTGTATCAGTCTGTAATACACCCCCTCTTCTTTTCCTCTATATTTTGTGCGTTTTCTATTCCTTCACAATATGGCTCTATCATATTTGAGACTTTTGTTATTTCTTCCTATACCTAGACTTAAAGGTCTCTGTCTTAATGGTCAAAAAACTTTTGAGGTTGAGTAAATCACATAACATGGATGGTAAGGTTGGGTGAATCACGTAATGCGATTCCCTCACTTTATTTCATCCCCTCATCCCTTTCACTCCGCTTTGGCTGCAAGTGACTGTGGATCCAGATGGAGCATCAAGGAATTCAAGTGAGGGAGGAGATACATCCATTGGAGTTTTTGAGGACATGACTGAGAAGAAAATGACATTGAAACAGAAACTATTTTATATTTTAGGGCTATGTTGCAGAAATTTTTTATCTTTTAATCATGTAATTGTTACTTATGAATCGCTTCAATGAGATACGATTTGATTATACATATAATTTGTTTTATGTTAAGTGTTTATTTATTTTAATTTGCACAAGAATTTGTTTACTAATTCAAGCTAGTTAATTAAGATTAAAAATAAACTTGTTTAAAAAAAAAGTATAGAAATAAATTGCACTATATGGAGTGATCTGCGTTAAGAGTGACAATGGGGAGATAACAACGAAAGAAAGATAGGAATGAGTTTCAGATAGAAATATATGATTATTTACGTCAGTTATTTATTTAACTGAAGTAAAAATCACACTTTTAACGTCGGTTATATAAACAACCGACGTTAAAAGTGTTAATAATCACTTTTAACGTCAGTTCATTACACAACTGACGCAAATAGTGATTTGATATTTACAAAGCTGTCACCGCCTCATTTTTAACGTCAAACATATGGTCAACTGACGTAAAACTTTCCCGTATATTACATTATTTCCACTAGTGGTGCTTCTGTTTCTAGTCTCCTTGAGTGCAAAAATTATTTTAAAGGTTGTTTTCGAAAATTTTTAACAAACACAATTCAGTCCCCCTTCTTCTGTTTGCCTGTATCAACCTCAAACTTTACACTGTCGAATCCCTGATTTTTATCTATATAAATGATTTGGTTCGCTTTTTTTTTTTTTTTTTGACACATTTGGTTCGCATAGTTCATTGGTTCTCAATTGCCGTATAAAGTTTATCCAAGGAGACTATAGTAGTTTGTGACGCATGCTCGTGAGTTAAATAATAAATATATTATATAACAAATTAATTTTTTTTAACACCTGACATAAATGTCTGTATAAAATACTATGTTATACTTATATGTGACTATGGCTAAATACTATTTTATATATATATATTGAACCATGCTATTATATACTATATACTAGAATGAAAGTAACATTCACAAACTTAAATAAAATACTATTTAAATATTTTATTTTTAGTACTTAAACAACATAACTTATATTATAAAAACATGTCGTTAGAAGGTCACAATTCATAGATCACTGTGGTGGAATGTATATTATTTTCATTAACAGACTTATCACGACCATAATTACAAGTACGACTGTTAACCACAAATGATGTTATCTAATATTTCTGGCGGATCCCACTTTCATTCATACATTCAAAAAGCTATCAGGTAATTGTCACCTTAAGTCCTTATCTGTAAACAAGTTATTGGAATGGACCAATTACTTGTGTATCTAGATTACCAAAGTAAAAAATCATAAAAATGAAAGAAGAAAAAAATAAGTCTAGGCTTTCATAGCAAAAAATATTAGAGTTATTAATATTTGATTAGTATTCTGTTAATTAGATCCATTGTATTTTGTTAAGTTTGTTAGGCAGTTAAGCTTTACTAACATTCTGTTTAATTAGATCCATTATTTTTGTTAAGTTTGTTAGGCAGTTAAGCTTTATACTAAGTCTTCTATCATAGGTGTTATATAAACACCTTTCTGCTGTATTGAGCATTTAAGCATTTTTAATATACAATTCTATTTTTCTGCATAGACTATTTTCATTAATATGGTATCAGTCTTCATTTCCCATCCATAAACCATTGCTTCCGCATATGTTTCCTTTTCTTGGCCTCTGTTTTCATGGCCGATAGCCCACCAGAAACCCCCAAATCAACCATCAACATTGGCTCCAACAACGATCCACCACCATTGCCGCCTCCACCACCCCCAACCTACCCATCCCAAAACCCATCAAGCCCGTTCTTTCTTCACCCTGGTGAAAACCCGAGCTACGTTCTCGTTCAATAGCCCCTTCATGGTGAAAACTACTACCACTGGAGTCGCGCGATGATCCGAGCTCTTTCTTCCAAAAACAAGCTTAAATTCATCAATGGTTCTCTTTCTGTGCCAGCTGAAACCGATTCTTTGTTCGATGCATGGCAACGCTGCAATCATATGGTGGTCTCTTGGATCACAGGAACACTATCCCCACAGATTTCACAAAGCACAGCTTCCTTTGACACGGCTAGGGATTTGTGGCTTCGTCTCCAGATTCGCTTCACTCGAGGGAATCACTTCCGCATGTCTGATCTACTACAAGAACTTCACTCCATGAAACAGGGTGAGCGTTCTTTATCTACATTCTTCACAGATATGAAAATTCAATAGGACAAACTTGAATTTTTGAGCCCAACCCCTTCTTGTTCTTGCATCCATCTATGTACCTGTGGTTTGAGTAAATCTGTCCAGCAATATAAGGATAAAGAACACGTAATCTACTTCTTGAAAGGTCTCAGTGAGACGTATCAACCCATTCAAAGCCAAATTCTCATCATGAACCCATTACCTTCGATCAGTGAAACCTACTTTATGGTTCTCCAACAAGAACGAAAACCCCCAATTTTACCTGATTCCACAACACTAGTCGCCTCCAATTCCAATCAAGGTCGTGGTAATCAGTCCCAAGGACGAGGTAGGGGCCGTGCCAATTCTCGATCTCAAATGCTATGTACCCATTGCAACCGCACCAATCATACAATAGATACATGCTATTTCAAGCATGGCTTTCCACCTGGGTATCGTACAAGAACAACAAATTCTTCTCCTCAGTTGGCTGCGACATCATCCAATGAGATTCCTCGGATTGAGTATCCTCCCACACCTGCTAGAGTGGTCCAAACCGAGCCCTCATATTCTCTTTCAAAGGATGAATACCAATCTCTGCTTCACCTACTTCATTCATCAAGACATGATTCTAATTCAACTGTGAACAGTGAGTAAGCCAACCCCACCAGACAACCATCATCATGTGGTTTCAGGTGTTGCTAAATCAGGTAAATATGTCTCTCCTTTTTTCACTTGGATCCTAGATTCTGGAGCAAGTGACCATATATGCCCTTATCTTGAATGTTTCACTACACACAAAAGGATTGTCCCAATTTCTGTTAAGCTTCCTAATGGTACAATTCTTTATGCCAAACACTCAGGCTCTATTTTCTTTAACAATGAATTTTTCATCACCAATGTTCTTTACATTCCCAAATTCCACTTTAATCTTATTTCCATTAACCAACTCACTTCTTCCCTTGAATGCCAATTGCTTTTAACTTCTACTTCTTGCATTATACAGGCTCGGTCTACCCTGAGGATGATTGGGCAAGCTGAGGTTCATAACAATCTATACGTCTTTCATGGGATTCCTACATCCTTCAATAACTCCAATAAGTCTTTTAGTTTAGTTAATAATACTAGCCAAATGCCATCTACTTCATTTGACTTGTGGCATTTTCGATTAGGTCATCCTTCTTCCCCTGTTTTACAGCAGCTTTGTAATGGTTTTTCTTACATTAGCTTTAATAAAAGATTGATTTGTGACTGCTGCCATTATGCTAAACAAGCTAGATTACCTTTTTCACAAAGTGATTCATCATCTCTGCATCCTTTTTCCCTTTTGCATATGGACATTTGGGATCCTCTTAGCATTGCATCTATTCAAAATCACCATTATTTTTTAACCATTGTTGATGATTACAGTCCTTACACTTGGGTTTATTTGATTAAAACTAAAGCTGACACAAGACACTGCATCTTTCATTTCTTTAACATTGTTTCTACACAATTTTCTGCTAAGGTAAAAATCATCAGAACCGATAATGGCAAAGAGTTTTTGATGCCATCTTACTACTCCTCTCTTGGGATTATCCACCAAACCTCTTGTGTGGAAACCCCTCAACAAAATTCAGTTGTTGAGAGGAAACATAGACACCTACTTAATGTAACCCGGGCGTTGCTCCTTCAATCATATTTGCCTAAAACCTTTTGGAACTATGCCCTATGCCACTCTATTCATTTAATAAATCGGCTTCCTAGTCCAGTTTTGAATAATAAATCTCCTTATGAGATGTTACATAACACACCTCTTAATCTTAAGGATCTTAGAGTCTTTGGCTGCCTTGCCTTTGCCTCTACTCTTACTAACCATAGACATAAACTTGATCCTAGGGCCAGAAAGTCTATCTTTTTAGGCTTCAAGCCTGTAACCAAAGGTTATATTCTTTTTGATTTGCATACTCATGATTTCTTTATTTCTAGAAATGTCGTTTTTTATGAAACATCTTTTCCTTTCATGTCTACACCTCATTCTTTGCATTCTAATTATGCATCTCCACATACTGATTTTTCTTCCCTTTTTGATTATGTTTTCAACTCACCATCTCCTACTACACAACATATTTATGTGCCTCATTTGCACAATATACCTGCTGCACAATCACCATCTTTGCATAATAACGATTTGGAGCCTTCTACTGCTAACATTAACAATCACACTGATGACAATTCACCTCCTGCCGCTGTTCACATTCCTTCCACAGAGGATGCTTCACCTTTAAGAAGATCTATAAGACCTCGAAATCCTCATTCTTATTTACAAGATTTTCATTGTAACACCCTTTCTTCCAATATCAATACATCCATTAGATATCCCTTATCCAATGTTCTGTCTTATTCTAAGTTATCTCCTGCTCATTTACACTACACACTCACAATCACTTCACACACTGACCCTGCCACTTATAAACAGTCCATTAAGCATGACCATTGGATTCAGGCAATGAATTCCGAGCTCAATGCACTGCATTCTAACAATACTTGGATTTTCACTGAGCTTCCTCACAATAAAGTTGCAATAGGATGTAAATGGGTCTATCGGACTAAATATAAGACCGATGGAACCATTGAAAGATATAAAGCACGTTTGGTTGCTAAGGGCTTCAATCAAATTGAAGGCTTGGATTATTTTGACACTTATTCTCCCGTTGCTAAGGTCACAACAATTAGACTTTTGTTAGCCATAGCATCATCCCAAAATTGGTTCCTTCATCAACTAGATGTGCATAACGTATTTTTGCATGGTAGCTTAGATGAGGAGGTTTATATGCAACCCCCTCCAGGGCTTTCTACACCTAAACCCAATCAAGTTTGCAAGTTACTTAAATCTCTTTATGGCTTAAAACAATCCAGTCGTCAATGGTTTGCTCGCTTATCTTCCTTCTTGAATTCACATGGTTTCTCTCAATCTAATTCCGATTGTTCTTTATTCATCAAATCTTCTAAAAATACCTTCACTGTTTTACTCATTTATGTAGATGACTTAATTCTTGTGGGCAATGATATTCATGATATTGAGTTAATAAAAACAGTTTTGCATTCTACTTTTAACATCAAAGATTTAGGTCCTTTAAAATATTTTTTGGGCCTTGAAATTGCTCGTTCTAATCAAGGTATTCATATTTGTCAACGTAAATATGCATTAGACATCTTAGACCAATGTGGTTTACTAGCTGCCAAACCCGCTGCCACTCCTATTGCAAAGGGCTCTCGGCTAAGTGCCGATACTGGTAATGTTCTTCCTGATCCTGCTCCTTATAGACGTCTCATCGGTAAGCTACTTTACTTGACCACTACACGCCCTGACTTGAGTTTTTCTGTCCAGCAGCTTAGCCAATTCATGGCACATCCCACTCATTTGCATCAAGACGCTGCTGTCCGCATTCTTCACTGTCTCAAAGGATCACCAGCTAAAGGACTTTTTTACCCATGTGATTCCACTCTACAACTCAAAGGATTCAGCGATTCTGATTGGGCAACTTGCCCGGATACCCAAAAATCTGTCACGGGTTATTGTATATTTCTTGGCTCTTCCATCATTTCCTGGAAATCCAAAAAGCAGGCAACCATCTCCAGATTTTCATCTGAGGCTGAATACAGAGCTCTTGCCTCCACTGCTTGTGAGCTCAAATGGTTGACATATCTCCTTCAGGAGTTCCAGGTTTCCTTCATTCAGCCTACCTTGTTGTATTGAGATAGTCAATCCGCTAGGCATATTGCCTCCAACACATCATTTCATGAGTGGACTAAGCATATCGAACTTGACTGCCATGTTGTCCGTGAATACCTCAAAGCCAAGCTTTTTCATCTTCTTCCCATTACAAGTGCAGCTCAACTAGCCGACATGTTCACCAAGGCTCTCGACCCTGCGCCATTCCAGAATTTCATCACCAAGCTGGGAATGAAATGTATACATTCTCCAGTTTGAGGGGGGCTATTAGAGTTATAAATATTTGATTAGTATTCTGTTAATTAGATCCATTGTATTTTGTTAAGTTTGTTAGGCAGTTAAGCTTTACTAGCATTCTGTTAATTAGATCCATTATTTTTGTTAAGTTTGTTAGGCAGTTAAGCTTTATACTAAGTCTTCTATCATAGGTGTTATATAAACACTTTTCTGCTGTATTAAGCATTTAAGCATTTTTAATATACAATTCTATTTTTCTGCATAGACTCTTTTCATTAATTAAAAAAAAAAAAGATGCAGCCCATCTTGGTATATGTTTGAAACCAAGTTGATGGTTACCAAAAGCACTTTTACAATGAAGCAACTATTTATAGCTTCTACAAAAACAATTATACCCAAACACACTATTACACGAGTAGGTGGTAAAATGACACGCACATATTTGGATCTCTTTTGGATGGTCAAGTGAATGAGAGAACTTGAAGAATAAACTTCTCTCAATCTAACCCAGGCCAAGCCACTAGACAAAATCCAATTAACCCACCCAATGGACACCATAAATATAGGGCATGGAATAAAAAACACATTGAAAATATAGAAAAATGATTAATAAATAGGAAAAGAAAAATGATACGGCTTTTTTTTTCTTTTTTTCTATTTTATTGTTGTAAAGAAAACAAGGGGCTGAAATAGTCTGACTAGAAACATCTTCCTTGTCATGTGATTAGCACAATAATTAACTAGCCATAGAACATGATATTTTTTGAAAATTCTTTTGTTGGTTAAATTAAATGGAGGCCGAACAATGGTGCAAAATATGCACTACCAAGTATTTTATGATAAGGCACGAGCGAGTGAAACAGGAGAAAAGGTACCAACAAACGCACAGCATAAAGTGTTATATAAAAAAGTGTAAAAAGGGTCGACCATGGTTTTCATGTCATCCTGTATACACAAGCAGATCTGGACAAATAGAAAGATAAAGAGGCGTGGGACTAAAAAACATTGATGGGTTGGGGATAGGAGGAAGCAGATATGTTTATTTAAGAAGAAAAAAAGGGGTTCAGAAGAAGTGAAGTTGGTAGCGAATGTGTTTGTTTAAATTCCTGAGAGAGAGGAGATGAGGGGATAAAAATGATTGGTAATTACTAATTAGCAATTTGGTGGGTCACTATCTATATTAAATAAAAAAAATTTACACAAATATAAAACGAAGTATACATAAATGTGTTCAAGCAGCTGTACGGATTTTAATTCTCTCATACTTACCAACATAAAAGAATTATATTATGAAAATGTAATAAGCTATAGCTGAATTTATCATTATTTATATAGAGTTTATTAATTCTATTTGGGTCTCTAAATATATATTTTTTTCTCGTAACATGATAGTGTATTAAGAAATAACATGAGAAAGATAATGGGTCCTTGGAGGGTGTTAGATGGGGGGCTCTGTGGCTCAAAAAGTGCACAAACGAAATGAGTAATAGGATGGGGCGGTGCGATTTGGTCTCCCAAAATGAATAGGACGGTCGATCCAAACACGCATGGATTCCATTGGTGGATGTTGGGCCCCATATGTGACTCTCCAAATTGTTTGATAGAATTAGATAGAGCCTTCTAAGGTATACACTATACATCATTCGTTCTACCTGCTTGTCTTTCATAATGATTCAAATGAATCAATGTTCTAATGAGTGCATCTTCACAAGTCAGATTTGCTGCTTTAAGACTTAAAAATAAGATTTATCTTCTTTCATTTCTTTAAACATAATAACCAATATGTCAATAATGTTTAATGTTGTTCCAACCGGTAAAATCAAACAATGTCTAAAGGTTTTAGATTTGTTTTCCCTTTTATGTTATTAATCATCATTTATTAGCTAGTCATATGTAAACTTCCTTCCATTATGATTCGTGGCATTGTCTACAATGGCGCAAATATGTTCCCCTAAACTTTACTAAACAAATGATAGTATTATGTTATATAAGAGAGAAAGATTTAAATTATTTTCGTAAAAGAAAGAATCATGATCATGTATAAAAACAGAGGAGTTTTATTTAAGGAATCTCAATCTTCAATGTGGCCTCCTACCATCCCTTAATTGGTAATACCAAAAATTAATTCCTTCAATTGATTTATTTATACAAAAGCATAACTCATCAAATGATGTTTTTTTGGACGTGATCATCCATTCATGCTTTACTATGGTAAAGAAGATACAAAATCACTAAAAGATACTAGTATGCAATTTTTTATTTTTTATTTCATGATTGCACTTCATGCATAGGTTTTGTTTTCATTTTAGTTTAAATTTGATTAATGTCGATTTGACACATGGCATGTGAATTGGTAATGCTTTTGTCATTCTCACAAGCACACATAACTTGCATGATTGGCTATATTGACTAGAATTACTTCATCAACATACTAGAGTGACTTCAGCAACACATTAACTTGACGCAACAATGCTTGCATTATAATTTGTAATGGAGTTATTTAGTACCTTCCCTTTTCTATATCTAATGAATCTTCTTAAAATAAAAATTAGAACTCTATTTTGTTACGTGGCTTTACAAACAACTGGAATTCCATGTTCTGATTAGGTAGGTAAGGGGAATTGATGTATGATACTAGTACTTTATTAGGTGATGTGGCTTAGTAGTATTTGCATAAAAGTGGCATGGCTATGGTCCACATCGTCTACCAAAAAGTGGAATAATTACTGGTTCTGTTTTCTGGCTGAGAGGGATGCTTTCCAACTCAACAAAAACTATAACAAAAGGTGTCAACAGTTTAGAGGGCAATGTATCTATAAATTATAAAACCCACGAAAGGAAAATAAATAAATAAATAGAATCTCGTTATTTTTTAGCAGGAGATTTCTCAAATTACACACACACATGTATATATTAATAATACTATATTTATCCATCCATGTTTATTTATTTCCATTACTTTATCTGATGATTATGATAGTGATTATAATGATGAGTATTCAAAAGATCTTTCATGGCAGTGCCACCCATTCATTTTCAATTTTCATAAAACCTTATCTTCTGAAGCCACACTATGGCTTCTACATTGTTCTGAGATGTGCCATCTGGGGGCGTTATAATATGAGAGCCAGACATTATGTTTTGGGGTGTACCCATCCATCCTTGACCTTTACCATTTATCTTTTTTTAAAAAAATAATGTGGTGTAGCTTTATGAAAATTAACCTCTTAGGTCCAGGCATTTCTATTTGGCAATCAATTATACGTGCTATTTAAGCTTGCTTTCAATAAATTTTCAAACATTTTAAATGAGTTGGCAAAGGCCAAGGTTCTTTCCAGGAAGACTATTGGCTTGTTGTGTTGTCAAAATAGTGATTAAAGATTTTGTTAAATAAAATCAATGTAACTACTTTTTAGTTGTATTTTACTTTATATTATGTTCCATTTCAAAAGCAATCCCATTGATAAGTATTACTAGTATTGTATTGTATGCAACAAGTAGCACTACTAGAATTAGCAAACCCCTTATACTCTCAAGTTCATATCATGTAAAAACTTGATAAAAAATTACGTTGGATAATGTCACCTATGACGTCATCTGACTAGCAAATCAGCTTTTGGGAGATGGAAGAATTCAACTTGAAATTCGAGAAGCTCCCACGTTTAGATAGATAAATAAACATAAAATAGTAATGATTGGTGGAAGCTTTGAAAACAAAGATAGTGCTACTATGTAATGAGTGGAAGAAAGGGAAAAATGAGAAGATCATGTTTACTTGTCAACAACCAAATAATACTAAAACGTCAAAATAAATAAATTAGTTACTTCTCTTTTGTCGTTATTATTTTCTTTGTTCCTAGACAAGGCAAAGGCAAGGAATAGTAGCAGTGTTCTTGAACCTCTGTGATCACCTTCGGATATTGGTAAAATGAGCCAATCGGAAGTGCCAAACTTATGAAAAGATGTTAGGAATATTGAATATTATTCCACGTTGAATGTCACATAGTACAAACTACAAAGTTCCACTTTCTTTATTTTTTTGTTCACGTAAGGGAACTGCGGGTTTCTTTTCTTTTTTTTGTTGAGATCATTTTTTTTGGGTTTTCAGCTATGCTATGTTGGAAGACCCTACTTCATTGGACAAAAACTATTGCACTTTTATTTGGGCCGGGCTACGGTCCTAAAGATACAGTTCCCGAGTTCAATTAAGAATCTGGATACCTATGGCGGCAAACATAATACAAGCTTTATAACTCAAATTCTAAGTGTTGAAACTTGGAAGAAAGTCATTAATGGAGTTTGGGACTTAGAAAGTTGAAAGGGGGAGAAGGGAGCAAACAATAATATTTTATTGAGTTTTAACGAAAATTTTGACAATATTAGATGAAAACTGATGGAAAGGACAATGATGTTTAACTTCATAAACTTAAAGAACTGATTCTAAACAAATAAAACTTATAAAACCAACTTAAAAATAATAATAACAATAACTTAGAGGACGAATCTCCTGAATTTTGCCATTCTATTTTGCTCTAATCAGTTTGAAAAATAGGGACTGCCTTTCAGAGTTTCGTTCCACTGGGAGACAGAAGGTTCCGAAATCAGCACAATTTGAACCATATATTTACAACGAATTTCACGGCCCATTAAGATAACAACACATGGAACATAGGCTACTTCAACACTTCAAATCAAAATTCTCGACATCCTCATATATTTTAAAATTGTTTTCTTTATGAAGACAATTCCAGATTCTATTCAATCTTTAGTTTACAAGCCGAAAATGAGAAGGATGGTACCAATAAAGAACTATAGGACCAATACCAACCAATCTACTACATTGTTGACATCAAACAAAATTTTTATTTCAAAAAACAAAAAACACATTTCACAGTTAAAACTGAACACTGTCATGGGTGATTGGGTGAAGCATGGTTCCTGGTCACCATTTGGTGTCCAACCATATGTTCCCTTAAAGGATATGTTGTGATTCGTGATGAATGTATCAAGTTTTCAGGTTGAACTACTATATCACTATCATAGAATGGTCTCAGTCTGAAAGACATTTACCATACAAATAGAGTATATGTATACACACATGGAAACACTTTCTGCACAAGCTAACCTCTAATTAGACATCAGACTACTGGAGCTTTCGTTAGGGGTTTGAGCACACATGTATTCTTCAACTTTTTTTGGGATGTTGGCCATTACTATGGTTCCACTGTTATAACCATCCATCAGCATCTTACCTATTTTTGATCGCCACTCTGAACTGTCCTTTTCATTTTTCCTATCATGCACAACTCTGTCACGGTAGTTAAGCATAGTTCCCAGACCACTATTTGGTGTCCAACCATATTCCATTAACACCTTTGCCTCGCCTTCACTCAAGTCTTCTCCAACCTACACAAGAGACAGTATGAACTGAGCAGGAAAATTCTGTTTGGAGTGGGGGAGAAAGCAGTAGCACGAACAACTTATGCCTTGATTCTAAGAATATATAAAGATACAAAATCTGACAGATAGAGGGGAAAAAACTGAAAAAGTAGTAGCCAAGAATGGACTCAATAATTTTAAAAAAAAAATTAAAAGAAAAGGCAAGAATAACAGTAAATAGTGTGGTTCAATTCAAATGACTGCTAAGCAGCAACTGTAGACCAGCTTTTAAACTCAGATTCATAGTACATCCCTTTTCCTTCGACCGGATGTTGCATTTACTTTTGCAAGATGAAATGCCAAGGATCCTCCGAAGAACCCAAGCTCACAGGGCTAAACATAATCATTTCAAGAACTAAATCTATATAAACCACTTTCAGCCACCGCAGATGAGCGATGTTCAACCAATAGAAACAAGAAAGCAAATTAGTGTTGAAATTATAGGGTTTAGCTTGACAAGTAGTAAAAGAGTGAAATAAACAAATGACTAGTATGAGATTGATACTGATTTGATGTGGCACGACAAAGACAAAGCACTAATCCCTATCAATACCAGGAGTTAGGTTAAGTACTAGACTCCTAATCCTAATCAAATAAGGAAACAAATAACTTATTAAAGATAAAATAAAATCCCTTAGAATAAGGTAAGATCCCTTGAAAATTATAAGATCACTAAAAATAAAGTAACACAATCATCCCTAAAATAAAATAAATTATCCTGATCTATCATGCATATGATATGATATTTTGTAGATATTCTAACATTCCCACTCAAGCTAAGACTTACTATGCATTAAGCTTACAAATGAAACTTTAAAAAAAACCATTAATATATAGTGGGTTCCAAAAAAAAATTGGCTGGAAAACCAGCTCAGGGATGCTGGAGATGCCAGAGACAATGCTTTCAGGATCTTGAGCAGATAAAATTGTCAGAGTCTATGATCTTTGCACCATGTTCGATCTCGATTTGAGGCAGTGTTGTTAAATATCGGATATATTGCTATATCCTATCGGATTTTGATGATCCCGATATGAAAACCAAGACAAGATGCCCATTCCGGTATATGGGAGATATTGGCCGATATAGTCTTTGCAGTTGTATCGGCCATATCAGGAATATCGGAAAACGGGTGTTTTAGGGTTTTTTTTCTTTCTTTTTTTAATGGTGATACTGAAGAATCAGCATACTCCCACTCACCGAGTATACCCCTTTATTCATGTAACCTTTCATACTCCCACTCACTGACTCATGTATCCCTTTATTCACGTATCTCTTTCAAGCTTCCACGCGTAAACGAGTCTGCCTACTCCATCCTCATCATCTCCGACGAGTCTCAAATCTTCTCTTCCTTTGTTCTCTTCTTTCCCCTCCTTTCTCTTCCTTGTTCTCTTCTTTCCTCTTCCTCTGTTCTCTTCCTTCCTTTCCTTTCCCTTCTCTTCCTCTATTTGTTTTAGTCGGTTTTTCTTTCCTCTCCTCTCTTCCTCTGTTTTTTCATTTTTCTTTCCTTTCCCAGTAAGATAAGATTCCTCAAAAATAGGCAACTTCCCTAAACACAAGGTAACACAATTATCCCTAAAATAAATAACTTATCCAGGTCTACTGAGCGTAATTCTCTCCCTGATTTTTTGTTGATATTCTAACAAGAATATTCACTCTAATCACTTCGTGAATACTATAAGATTACAAAACTAAGCAAATACTTTAAAAGAGAGATGAGAATGGAAGTTCAAACCTAATAAATGTCTCTCATAACTAGTAAAAAACAATAAAAACCTAACAAATGCCTCAGTCAGTTAACTCAGAAAAACAAAACCAAAATAAAAGGGAAAGCATTAAGTATCATTTATCAGCAATAAGCATTAAATAGAAATATGACAAGATTCAATAATTAATCCATTGAAAGGATAGGACTGTTCAAGCTTTAGGGTTCCACTTCTAATCAACAAATATCTAACAAGCACTTTAAAGTAACATCGGAGCCACATCTCACATATCTGTCAATGTCACGCCATTTACACAGTCAATCAATAACTTCTGTGAAATGGTTAGATTAGGGTGGCTGACATGTCATTAAAGATACTGATCACATGGCATCCAGGTTGCGGGGTAATATAACTATTGGAAGGAAAATCTAACATAAATTAGAACCAAAGCCAAATCTTAGGAGTAAAAGCTTATGAAGTTTTTATTTTTTATTTTCATGATTAGCAAGGCATGATAAATTCAGTTAGTCAGTCATACAACAGCATCTCAAAGACACGACATCATTACCATTAATTCTTTGTTTTCAATAAGGGAAATCCTGCTACAGGTAGTCAGTTTCATAGCAGTCACCAATCGCTTGATCTGCCATTCAACAGGTAAGGATTCTACTAGCTCAAAAAAATAGGTTGCATAGCCATACTCAGGGCGTTCCAGCACTAACCTGCATTGAAGTTTGATTTAATGCCAACATAATGGAATATAATGAGAACAAAGAAAACATGGAATAAAAAAGATGAACTTTAATCAGTGTTATCAAACAGCGGCCATGGCGGATTGTGGTGGCGGATTGTTGGCCAACCGCTATGCCATTTTGTGAAGGATGGCGGCACCGTGGCGTTTTATGGCGGCTTAAAATGGCGGATTTTTGGCCTTCTGCTATGTTTCGCCATCCGCAATCGATAACATTGACTTTAATGCAAATTAGTACCTGTTATGTCTCTCAAATACAAAGATAAATGATTGCAGGTCTCGACACCAACCCCACTCAACAGGCCATTTTCGAAACTGCAAATATCGTGTCTGTGGCAGAAAAAAATAAACATAAGTAAAACAGGAATAACTGTAGCGTCAAAACAATAGTATGGACACTGTAAGTTTGTAAGAAACAATTACCTGCTCCACAAGTGAGATCAAACAAGCTAAGCAATAACTTGCTCTTGAAGCCTTTGTGGCACGAATAACAGGGAATTTTAAAAAAGAATGGTGCTGAGAGAAAATCTGTGTCCAGAGAGGAGGAGGGAAATAAATTAATCTAAAGAAATTGAGCAAAACCACCATCAAATGACTTGAAAAATATTTCAATGCAATACCTAAAAAAATCTAGAGTACTATTCAGCCAATTTTTATCAATAAATATTTTATGCAACTAGTATTAAACAAATATAATTTTATTTTATTCCTATAACATGTAAAAAGAACACTTCAGTAAAAGACCTGATCATATCATCATATAAATTCCACGCAATTGAAAACAAGGTAGGGAACAAGTGACTTGTTTCTTTTGGATTTTCTAGAAATCTAGGACCCGTTTACTTTGTTTTCAGTTAATTGTTTTCATTAATAATTGCAAAAAAACCACCTTATTTCCATTTTGTTTCCTAATTTCAAAGATTTGTACGGGAAATAGGTAAAAAACAAAACATTTTCATTGTTTATTGTACAAATATTTGAAAACATGAGACAAAATGAAAACAAGATGGCATTTTTTCAATTATTAATGAAAACAAGAAATCAGAAACAATGCAAACGGACCCCTAGTGTTTCAGAATTTGGATTATCCAGAATACTAATTTATTTTCATTCCTTTTCTTTCTAAGAGCACACGAAAACAAAGGATGAACATGTTTCCCTCATTTTCCCTTTAATAATAAAGTTAGTAGGAAATAATGGTCATCTTTTCAATTCTTTTCTTTCCTGCCAAAAAAAAAAAAACTATTTGTTTTTCTCACTTCAAATTTGCAAACATACTATAAAATGTTTGAGCTGATATATTCAACGAAAAAGCTAATCTTATATGACAAATGAGAGGAGTGAACCACCGGCAAGATTCACTCCTCTCATTTCTCACAAAAGACTAGCTTTCTCACTAGATCCATCCCTAAAAAGGTGCCATCATAATCACTGATTGGTTGGAAAACAATTTCCATATTCTCTGCTGTTTGAGGCATCAATTGCAGGGGAAACTTTTTTCCCAGTGAAAGCATTTGATGCAGTGATTACTGTGGGGGAAAATTTTCTAGAAAAGGAAACTAAATCCCTTTACAATAAAAGGGAGTACATTTTCGACACCAGAAAAATATTATACAAAGATGTTGCAATTTTTTCAGATAATAGTTTTGATTGAAAATATCTTCTGCAATCATGTTAACTTTTTTTCTAAAACAGAGCATTATTGTCAATTTTTTGTCTATGTGGATGTCTTGATCATATTAATATGTAATTATGAAATAAAATGAGAAGGCAAAGCATTACGGAAGACATCATAATTCAATAATGTTGAGTTTGTTTGGTCGTGATCATGAAATGAAATGACACAATTGAGGAAGACTTTAAAACTATGGTCAGTTCTTTACCTTTGATATGACAGCCTCAAGCTCTGAAAAGCTATCTTCACAAAGTGATTCATCCAGAGCTTCATCATCCTCTGTCTCTCCATAAAGCTTTATTTCTTCTACTAATACACCTTTGTCAAGTAATGCCTGCCAAATGGGATTTCCATAAAGCTTGATATAAATTCCAATTTCACAATGGCAGATTGGCAGGATACAAACTAAAATATGTACCTGCAGGAGCCCAGGAGCATCCTCGTCAAGTGCTGTTTGAACTGAATCACTGCAAAACATTTAACATTTGGATAAATATTATAATGGAAGTATGGAAGTAAAGATAATATAGCATAACACATGGCAGAATTAGATAGTACGTGGCTGTTTTTTTTCTTTTTCGTGGACGCTTACGCTTAATCCCTAGATTTTCTGCTGAATCTGAGACAATAGAGCTCGATATAAAGGAAGAAGGCCAAGTCTTCTTCGACGATGAGTAGCTTGTAGCAATATTTAAACTAGAATCCTCTCCAGACATGAGAAAATTTAGACGATCAATTAAGCATACGTGTTCCACTTGATCATCATGATATTCATTATGAACATCCCATTCATTTTTAACATTTGGGAGTTCATTAGAGATGCTCCCAATAGCATCCTTGTTAACATTGTTAAGACTACTGTTATCCCAAGGTTCATCCTTGACTTTGACAGATGTTGGACAAGTTGAAGTACACGGACCGTCATTCTTTATAGGCATAACACCTTGTTCCTCATGTGAATCAAATTGCATCATCATTCCTCCAGATTTGAAAACATGGTCATGTTCTTGAAGGCCTGCTGAAAGTGTTGATTTGGTTGATTTAGGTGAGGCAAAATCAGATAATAACAATGATCCAGATGCGACCCCAAGTGGTAACTCAAATAGTGAAGTATTACTTCCTTCTGGAATGTCATAACACTGATCACTAGCTACTGCCGTTTTCCCATCAACATAATGAATCTCATCATTTACTTTTTCAATGGTATGTTCCGTAATGTTTTCCAACAAGCGTCCACTACCACCCTGTGACATCAATAAGATTCAACTTTAATAAAGAGATCAAACAATTGATAAACTATATCAACTTCATCTCTGAGAAATAAAAGAATTCAACAAGTAATATGAACACAATTTATAAATAATATTCTCTGTATGGTTACCTGGAAAATGGAAGTCAGAGAGCAGGCATGTCAATTCAAGGAAGAAAAGAAAATGAGTATATGAACAATAGACATAATACTATGAAAAATATTCTGGTTTTGATAAATTACCGACAATTTTGCACAGCAATACAAACCTGCGACAAATAAGGACTAATTTCTGGAATTGCTTGAGAGAATTCCTCAACATGAATTGATTTATATTGTGTATGTATACAGAAATTGTATCCCACAATTTTAGGGATTTTCCTAAAATACATAAAGTTTCCTATTCTAACAATAATGATGAACCTGGAAAGAATGCTAAGTAATATCAAGTTATCAACAATACTGATCTTTGTAGTCAACAGTGCACTACAATGCCGCTATAGCGGCATCACAAAGTGTTGCACGGCCAGGCCGCAATGCGCAACATGTCGGGGAGTGTTTATCAGCCGCGGCCTATGAAGCACAGGCACAGACACCGGACACGATACCGACACGGGCAATGTCCAAAATACAGGGCACCGCGACATAGCAATGTGTGTGTGTGTATTTGTGTCAAATCAAATAAAATTAAATATGAGTATCATTATAAAAGATATAAATTGAGAATCAAGATTTATATATTCACATCTCAAACAACATGCTAAGCATTACATTTTCCCTATGATAATGAGTCTCACATTAGGTGTCTAGCCACATAGAAGTGCTGGCTAAGTGTTCGAGCCAAAAAATAATAATTTTAAATTGGACACTTGACAAAGAGCGTAAGACAGGTGTCGTATGAGTGTCGCACTAGTGTCGATGTTGGACGTGTGTTCGACACTCAGATACTCCTCAAGCTATGGGCGTCGGTGCTTCATATGCCGCGGCCCATTGCAGCCACTAGAATTAGTTTTTTTTTTTTTGGACATTTCTGCTTCCTTCACTTTTCTTACAATTTTACCCTCACTATAACTCATCCAAGTTCTATGTTCTCCTCTTTAACTCAACAAATCTCTATTTTGCCCTCTCTTTATCTTATCCAATGTCTTGCTTACCTCACTTAAACTCAGTAGGTCTCAACTTTACCCTTACTTAGACTAGCTCTTCCACTGACTAAGACCTCTTCTTCCTCAGACAAAAGCCATTGAAGAGACCCACCTTCTTCCTCGCACAAACCCATAGCACAGACAGGGATTTTCGCAAAAGCATTCTTGTTTATGGCAGAAAAGCTGAAAGAAAAAAGATGAAAAAGCAAGCAGAGAAAGGAAATCTTAAAAGAATTTATTTCACAAAGTCAGGAGACATTCAAATGCCTATCAGCATTTCATGCATACACTAAAACTAAATAATTTCTTTATATTTACCCAGAATTGATGCTAAATCACAAGAAGTGAGTGATAACTAACTTTTTTCAATGAATATACTGCTCAACTAATAAAAACAAAGGATACCAGGAGTTATGCCTAACTCTTTTCAGTCTTTCTAATAAATATATTAATCAACTAACCTAAAAAATGAGATAAATTACCTCAAATGCTGGATTTGAAAATTCTGGAAGCTTCCTGAAAGAACAAGTATATTATTCAAGCAGTGTTAAACAATAAAATTCCATCTAACTTCCTACGAACATTTTTTTTTTCACTTTGTTCTCCAAAATGGTGATAAAATATGGTATTCCATATTTCCATTGTAATAAACTTGGTTGTTTACTTGTAAAATGTTTGAACCAAAATGGAAATTTATTTGTCAAAAGGATCAGAAAACAAAATACAAAAAAGTGGATGGAGAAAGAAGGCTGGGCTATTAGCACTGCTTTTTGCCTATTCACACTTCCACCAACTGATAACTTTTCAAAAGCAGAAAAATAACAGGAAGAGCACTGTCTTTCAAAGTATGAAAAATAAATAAAAATAGCATGTAAAAAAAGCTAAGCTAATTTACAGGAATGGGTGGGGGGACTGTTTTCACTTTTTTGGTCTGGAAAGATATTGTTTTATCTTGCGGTTAAAAACCATTAAAACATACAAACACCCATTCTCACCCTCTAGCAAGCTCGTTACAAGTCCCTTCCATCCATAGAGCATGATATGTTTTTGGGTCTACCACCCACCACAAACAAACAATTGTAATAGCTCTTAGTTGAGACTAGAAACTTGCATGCAAGCTTTAGTGGAAAGTTAGCCTGGGTGGCTCCGTGGCTCTAATGTTCTTTTCCGAATATCTTCCCAAAAATGAAATGGGCAACATTGATGTCTTTGGTCTTCATAAGCATGAACATGGAGGGCGATATTATAAGCATGCACATGGAGGGCGATATTGAGACAATGGATGAAAGCATGGAAGACTAGCCATAGAGATATTTCCATAAAGTTCATTTGCCTTATGTTATTTTCGATATTTATTGAATATTGTTTGCTTCGTCATCTGTTGTTCTTCATTTGTTGTGTTGCTTCTCAATTATTAGGAATGTAAATAGACAAAAAGTATGTTTAATAGCTCCACCTAAGAGAAAAATATCAACAATTAACATAAATACCTGGCTAGCAGCATTCTTTGCCGTTCTTTCAGGACTATATGATCTAGATCATCAACATCTTCAGAAATCTCCATTTTCATCTTTGGGGCAGCAAAATCTAATTGCAGAGAAGTTTCTCTACCATTATTAACAGAACTGGAAAGAATCTCAGAATCCTCAACCTTCATAGCAGCAGGAACATCAGGAAGCATAGGACATTGGGTAAAATGCTGATGTTAACACTCGTTTCCTTCACTCCACTAGCATATGTTTGAATTGTGGGACACGTGGCCTGTTGCAAATTAGGTCATAATCATGCTTGAGTTTCCTACCAGTTGCAACCTATGCAAAGTGCAAACCACAGCTCCATACTTAGAACTACCAGTCTCTATACATTGAACAGCACTTGATAATATTTTTATAGACACTAATTTTGATTGACCCAATCATTAATTATAACTAATTTATCATGTAGATATTGCAATCCAAATTTTAGAAAATTTAAACAAGTATGGTCGGGTTGTTTATCTTTTAGCTTACTAGTTGAAACAGGTATTCTACATTATTTTTATTTTAGGGCACTTCAACAGAGTTAAAAAGAATGTTTGATTAATGAGCCTGATTTGTGTTATAGAATGACACAAACTTTCAATCAAATAATGGGTTTCTTGAGTAATTCATCCTACAAAAAATTATTCATTGTATGATGATAGTGGTAACAGAGGAGTGCTAGCAATACAGTCTCCAACACTCTTTCCAACACACTCCCTCCCATTGGTTGAAATTCATGTGGGTCCCACTATTTTGGAAATGGGTCCTACTTGAATTTTGTAGGACCCACGTGAATTTCAACCAATGGGAGCGAGTGTTTAAAAAAAAGTGTTAGAGAGTATGTTGCTAGCATTTCTCATGATAATAATTCAAGTCCTTGCCTCTGCAACACGTCAGTAATGGAAATAAGAAAAAAAGAACAACTCAAAACAAGGTTGGAAAACTATTTTCCCAAGATACTAGAAGGTATTGGAGTGCATTATGCAATAAAGACAGGCAATAAACAAAGGAAAAATAAAACATAGTGAAAGGATAATCCTCTATTAACAAAACTTCCCAAATAAAATATAAACACCATGATACTTCTAGTCTTAGACCAAACTAAGTCTTCCATACACGATAGACCTTAGATAATTGTTAAAAATAGCAAAATGGTATTAAGCAAATAAAACGTACCAGCATATATATTTAATATCCTTTTTCACAACGGCATCAAAGGGAGGCCTGCATAAAATAAAATAAAAAAGTGGCAGTGATTAGAAAGTGAGAAACTTGAGCGCAAAAAAAAACAAATGTAGAAGAAAGAAGTGAAAATTGAAGCTCACGTCAAGGCTTTGCGACGTTGGTTTTGAACAATTGGGGAGTCAGAGTCAGCGGAAATCGAATGCCTGTGTAACAATTCTCGGCGTTGTGTCACTATCGGGAATGTGTTCAAGGTCAAGGGAGGATGAGGAGGCGGTTGTCGAGAAGTTCAATTTCGCGAATAGTGTGTTTTGGAGTTAGGGTTTTATTTGTTCGTTCATTTTCACTGTTTTGAGAGGGAAAGAACGAACGATGATGAAGAAGGATGAATAGATGATATAAAAAAAATAAGGAGTGGGAACTGAGAAGTGAGTGGAAAACTGGATAAACAATTCTTCTTATATAAGAATAAGAATCCAAAAAAAATAAAATAAAATACATGAAAAAGGTATTAAGATATATCATGTAATTAGTATAACCTATTTGATTTGATGAAGTCATTAAAGTAGATAGTTGTTTTTTAATAAGATATTCTATAAAAAAAAATAGGTAGTAGTTTTTTAAAAGAACTACTAAAAGTTTACGTGAGTTAGGTCTCAAGGGTCATCAAAGTCAGGACATGTCTTACGACTTAAAAAATGCTTATATAAATATTTACAGATCACCCCTCTAATACCTACTCTTATGTTAGTCTTCTGGTCACTTATAAGGATATATATCATGAAATTGCTTCATATTTAAACCATTGAGCCTAATTAAAAACACATATATATCTCAAAGTATTTATCCTCTGACAACATAAGATGAATAAAAAAACTTCTATGCAACATTCAAAATTTACACTTTATAATGAATTGCGTACTAACAATCCCCGTTTTAGTTTTTATTTTCTTCATCTCAAACCATAATTTTAGACTTGTATATTTAGCTCTGAAATAGTTGTTCCCCATGTACACATGTCAAAATGATTTACATTTAACTAGTTCACCACTTCACATCATTCACTTAATATCATATAACCCAAAACTATTTACACGTGAGCAAAATTCATAAGAGAGACCAGCTACAAGCTCAACTTTATCCACTGGGCCTCACACTACTAACTTCTGCACCTGGAATGGTTATATAGGAAAAACAATGTGAGATGTACATCTTAGTAGCTAGCATATTTTCATAAAATAATTTAGTCATTCCAGTCCTTAAACCATGTTAGGTAGTAAGTAAATATTTCACATAATTTGAAAACTCATAAAACCAAAGATAGAATCACATCATAACTTGTTTAATTCCATTCATATGGGGCGGCATAAAAATTTCCCATGTGCAGCTTTCAACTTACCCTTCACTGATGTCATAGGAAAGCATTCAACTTACCATTTATTACATAAACTATATGGGCATCATAGAACTTACCCCTCATTGGTGTCATAGGGCAGGATTCAACTTACCCTTTATCGCACCAACTATATGGGCAGCATACAACTTACCCTTTGCTCTTTATCATTATAGGGTAGCATACCACTCACCCTTCTTTGCACAAACAATATGGGAAGCATTCAATTTACCCCTTGCCCTTTATCATTTTAGGTAGCATACCATTTACCCTTCATTGCTCAAGTTATGGGGCAACATACAACTTATCCCCTTGACATCATTTAGTTAACCATATTCTCAATGAAATGTTTCTTTATGCAATTACCCAAGGTGATATGAGCCATGGGGGGGCAAGTCCAAATTCCAACAAGAATGATATGAGCCCAATGAAGACCATGGATCAAGAATCAAATCAAGGACTTGGTGGGCCCATGACAAGAGTTAGACACAAGAAAGCCCAATAAGCTCTTAATTACATGGGGGCTATTTTGATAGAAGCAAGCCCAAAAATGAGACCAAATGGAATGGAGCCCCAATTAATGACATATCTCATTCAACTAGAAGACCCATGATCATTTTCAAATGGACCGTGCTCTAGTTATGAGTCCACGTAGTTGTTTTATTTTAATTCAATAAGTGTAATGGGTTATGTGTGTGTGTCCAAATTGGCTAAGTGTTGCAAATGGGTCAAGCCCACTTAAGTCCATGTTGTACACGAATTTGGGAGCTTAGTAAGAGGAATCTTTGGTTTGCATGCCAATTGTAACTCCTATAAGTTATTAGTTTGTTTATTGTTTTGTTAATTATGTGGGAGTTACACTTTTTAATATGAGAAGTAAAGTGTGGCAGCCACATAATGATGGTTATGAGAGAATAATAAACTCACCATTAAAGGCTGAGTTAAGGAGGGATTAGTGAGTCATTTAGTGACATGATTAGGCTAATTATTGTGGGGGTTATGATCTCTTTTGAAAGCCAAAAGTTGGCAGCCTAATACTCTATTTGTACACTCCATTTTCATGTTGAATAAGAACTTGGATGTTGAATTTGGATTAAATCCATTTGTGAGGGAATTGTCTCTCTTTGGTTCTTGGTTGAGCCATCTTGTTCTTATCAAGAATCCACGATTCTTGTGGCGAACCTCACTTGGCTTATCAAACTCTCTAGTTTGTGGCGCCATCACCATCTCTAATCTTCACCATTTTCATATTTTCTTCCTTTTATGATACAACTCAATTCTGACTTGGATTTGTAATTGGTAAAATTCAACCAAAAAGATCATCAAAGGCAACCTCACCATTTGGTTGTCATCACAAGGTAATGACTAAATCATGAATTATAGCATTTGTAGTTAACATGCCATATGCCTCTGATTTTCAAAAGTCATGCATCAAGAATTAAGCTTTGCAAGTTTCAATAAGAATGCAATAAGAACAATGATGCACACCTATGAACATCCACCTACTATTCTTGAATGTATTTTCAAAAATAGACCCTTCACTACAACAGAAAATGCTTTAGATAGCATTTCCGTGTGCCTTTTAATAGCGCTTTTAAGCACTATCTATGCCCCCGTTATTAAAAGTAGTTAGTAAAGATAGCATTTAAGAAGTGCTATTAAAAGATGATTTTAGATAGCATTTTTGTGTATTTACAAACACTATCTAAAGTGTGTTTTTACCACCATTTTCGGGAGGCCATCTGTGACTTTAGATAGAGTTTGTTTTTGTAAACGCTATCTAAAGGCATGACTTTAGATAGCGTTTACAGAAACAAACGCTATCTTTTCCCTTATTATTATTTTTTTAAGTTTACATATTTCTTAACTTTACCTCCACCTGCATGTTTGTAACACCCCCGTGGGCATTGCAACACCCCGTTTTTTTGCTGTTTTCTAATATCGGTAACAAATATATATAAAAATATATTTTTATCCGAGACTCAAAATGATTTTGGGTAAACCACTGTCATTTCTATATTATGCTTTATATTATAGGGTTACGATGAAATTTTGGGTTGAAAACTCAGACGGAACCCGGTCTGCGTTTTCACTGACAGTAAAAGTTTACTGCTCAGGAAACCTAATTTTAATTTGTGAACAAGATGAATAATGTTTTTATCGTATTTGCTACGGTACTGGAAGTTTTGAAAAATTTAGTGAAAAAAATTAAAATATTATATTTTCCGCGGGTGAAAACGTCGAGATATCTCTAGAAAAACCTGCGTCAGATGAACCAGGGAGTCAGCAACGGGGCTGAGGTGATGGATTTGACTGATGTGACAGGTATTTATGACGATCCTATCCGCGTCATAATAGCCATAATGGTGCATTTATGACAAATGGATATTTTGCATGGAAATGACAATTTTACCCTTGGCTCTTCATGAATTTTTCAAGCCATGCCATTGTAAATTTGGACCAAATTGCCCCTAAACCCACGGCTCCCCCTCTTTAGCAACACACTTTGGAAAATTTCTTCATTTCTTCATGTCATCTCCTTCCTCCAAACTTAATGTTTTCTTAAGAACTTCAAGAACAACCATAAGTGTTCATGTTCGCCAGATTTTTGCATAGCAATTCTGACCACTTTCTGTTATGAATCTCGAAAAACTTTTTACATGAAAGTTGTTCAACTTTCTCCATTCTTTCCAACGACATAAAGATCATCAAAAACGGACAAGTATATTGAGAGATATGTCCAAATTACCGAAACTACTCTAAATTTTCATCATCTTCATCTTTCTCTCGAAACTTCTTAAGAACACTTAGAACATCAAGGTGTTTTTGTGAAGAACACCATCCAAATCATCATTTTATTTGATCATCAAGAGTTAACAACTCTTCATCTTGTCATTTAAAGCCTTTATCTTCACAACTTTTATGGATTTATGCTTGTGTTCATCATGTTCTTCATTTTGTTTCAAAGTTCATGAAGCTAACTTCAAAAATTCATAACTAATTCTAGAAAAATCATTTTGACATGAAACCAATTGCTATAATCTCATAGTCATCTCTATTTTTATCATCTATAAGCATGTGATCATGAGAAATTTCTTCCCTATTTTTCTAAGCTAGGCCGAACCTATGTCAAATAGGTGTTCTTGGATTTTGTTTCAACTTTAAGCCATGATTCATGATTTAATCTCTTGATATCATGATAGATATTGTATACAAGTGATTTGAGAACCAAAAATAAAACCCTAGCTTATTTGTTTCAAAAGGGCAGAAACCCTAATTTTTGTTGTTGGATGAATTTTTTTTATCCAAAGTTGTCTTGTGACACTTAAATCCAACTTTATGTTATGTATGTTTGTTGAATCCAAGAGTTGAGAAGATTTCAAAATCCCTAGCCTTTTGGTATTGTGAGAACCGAAAACCCTAGTTCTTGGAGCTAGATGAGTTTCATTCAAAGTTCTTAGTTCATGATTTTGGATTAAGTGCTTAATCATGTTTAAGTTGCTTAAGGATTATAAATCCCTAAGTTTTATAAAATTTTTAACTTTCCTAACCTAGAATTTTAGAAGAGGACGAACCCTAACCCTCTTGATTTAAGTGTGTTGTTGTTTGATTTTGATTTATTTTGGTTGCAATTCGTTATGAAGGAATCGATCGGGTTGGTTTGACCTAAAGCCAACGGAGGAAACCGGATCAAATCGGGAGATTTTTGAAATCGTTAGTTCGAGTCTCCAAGAGGTAAGGGGAGCTTACCTGAGGGATTTTTCCCAATAACTGTATGTGATTAGTGTGTGGTCTATATTATTTATCTGTGGTTGTGGTGCTTGTTTAATTTGGTTCAAGTTGTTTAAGTTATGTTATTTTTACATGTGATGGTTGATTTGTTTTAAAATGTTTATCTGCAATTATATTATAATGTGTTGTGATGCATGATCTGCCTGGAAATATTTTTGTGATATTGTGGTTTATTGTTGTTTGAGAAACCTGACATTGGTCAGTGCTCAATTAATTAAACGAGGTAAAAGCTTTAAGAAGATATACGAAGAATATTCAATGTTTAATTGAGAGATATTGGAAGATATTATGATTTAAAATAATTGTTTGAGAAAATAAGGATTAATTGAAAATATTATTATTTTAATGATTTATTAGTGTAAAAGCAATTTATGAGTCACAGTAAGGGTGAAACTGTGAAATTTTTTTCACAGGCTCTAATTTTTACAAAATAAATTCAATTTTATTATAAAATGTTATTTAAAGTGATTAAGTTCCGAAAATAACGTTATATAGCAATCATAACAATTACATCTGTCAGAGAAATTATTTAAGTAATAAACAGAATTTTATTGATTTATTTTGAGAAAATTAATTATTTTATTATTATGAATTTATGAGTTGAATTAGTAAAATACTTTTTGGAAGTTGACTTTTATTGAGAATTATTTTCAGAAATGAAATAATCGGAAAATAAAAGAATTTATCAATGATTTTCAGGTTTTATCAACGTTTTAACAGAAAAGGATTTCTGTAGGAGAACTTTTATTCAGTAAAATTATTCCGTTAAACTTGGATAAGTTTTCGGAGCTTTTGTTTTGTATTTGTTTTTCACTTGCGAAATGTTTTACAAGCACATAAACGAACCTAGGAACCGAGACATCGGGGTTCTAGTGTTCTGTGGACACGTAGATCAGGGATCTGTGTCATTGGACTGAGTGTCCTGCAATGATTTTTTTGTGGACTGTGTGTCTTAAGTTGATGTGGAAAACGCGAGTTCCATATCCGCAAGGCTAAGACTGGTGCATCGGTTTAGGGTTTCGTGACTAAGCACTCGGACTGCATGTCCTGTGTTGTTAATAAAAGACTTTAAGACATTGAAAACTACGTTGGTCGTATGCTTTTGAGCTTTGGAAAAGGAAAGATTATACACGAAGAAAACGACGAGAACAAAATGTTTTATATGCATGCATTGGCAGACGTGCCCACGTCCTATGTCGGATACCTTAATGATAGGGTATTTGGGCTACGAAGTTATGTATGATGCCTTAATGATAGGGTATTCATGCTATGTCCTGTGTCAGATACCTTAATGATAGGGTATTTGGGCTACGAAGTTATGTATGGTGCCTTGATGAATAAGTGTTGGACGATTCTGGGCAAGTATACCCAGTCGTGCAAGTAATACGGTGGTAAGAGCGGTTATCGTATCCACGGGGATTGGATGTCAACTACCAATTCGCAAACTCAGCAACTATCTAGACTAAACTATTAATCAAGAGAAATCAAAATAAACAAAAGAAAAGAAATAAAATCTTTTTGTCTTTTTGGGGACTTTTAACAAACACTTGGAGTGCAGAAAGGATATGTTGGGACTCGACTTCACCAAACCTCTAACTCATGCACTATCAGGACTAGATACCTCCCATTCATGCTTCAGATATTAAAATCAATCCACTAAACTACTCAAACCCCGATTCCTCGGATGGCAAGAGCCTAAATCCACAAATAGACCCTAATTCCTTAGGTGGCCTAGATTAATGAATTTGCATTAAGATTAGGGATTACGCGATTACTAATAAACCTAGTTCCATTCCTAGATACAAGGCTTACTAGGTGATTAAATTCAGTTCCGGTTATGATACGAACGTCCCCATTGCATACCAAAACACAAATCAAGTCATGGGGGTGCTAGCCACAACAAGCATTAAGCACAGAAAAATAAACACTAATATGAAGCATAAACATAGATTAATCAGTCCAGATAAATACATAAACATAAGTTTGATTACATCTAATCCCAACAACAGGGATTTAACTACTCATAAACAAAGAAAACCAAACCAGAGAAATAGGAAGGAAGAGGAGAGAAGAGGCTCCATGTGAGCTTTCCTTCTTCTTCAAAGCAACCCCTCTTGGCTCCCTTCTAGGGTTGAAACCCTAGCCCAGCTGCAGCCTCCAAGTGCCTCCAAATGCCTCCCTCTGGACCCCTTGTTCTGTCTGCTGCGCTCTTATTTATAGGTCTGCCGCGCGTCACGGCCGTGATGGCCATAACGGCCAGGCCGTGACGCGTTCTGTCCAAGGCGTGTTTTCAGGTTTTTGAATCTCGCGAGGCGAGAGAAATGTTCGCGACGCGAGCCCTTAAAATTCTGGTTGGCCACGACTGTGATGTCTATCACGGGCAGGCCGTGACAGCCTCTGACTTTTGCCTTCTGCTCTGCTTGATCACGGCCGTGATGGTCATCACGGCCAGGCCGTGATGGGCTCTGTTTGGCTCATATTCTTCACTTTTCAAGCTCTATTTCATCCAAGCTCCACCATGGCTGATTTTGATCATTTTTTACATTGAATTCCTGCAAAACAACACCAAGACACCGCTTCACCCGTTCCAAGGGAAAATCTAATAAAAACCAAATAAAAAATGCCTAATCTATATGCAAAATGCATGCAAAAGAGTACAGAAAACATCATGTAAAATCACACTATCAATAAGGTATTCCATGCTACAAAGTTATGTACGGTGCCTTGATAAATAAGGTATTCCGTGCTACGAAGTATGTATGGTGCTTTGATGAATAAAGTATTCCATGCCACGAAGTGCCTAATATACCTGGCCATCGAGCTTGATCAGCTCATTTACGCGGTGTTGTGATCTCCGGAGATTAGGAAAAAGTTAGATGATGATTATTGAAGTGTACTTGCATAGTTTTTCAAAGATGATGTTTCGAGTATGAAACCCAATGATGACTACTTGTTTATTTAAGAACTGATGTTGTATGAAAATATATATATGTTTATATGCTTTTCTTTGAGTCGTGCATGCGGTTATTATGTTAAATCCATATATTGGCGTCTCACCCTTACAAACATATAAGAGCCGCACAAGGGGTATGATCTCGACAAGAAGGCTGTCTAGTTCGGGGCATGTTGTTGCTGCTTCCATCGGCTGTAGCGTCTGTTAGCTACGACCAGCTTAGGTCCTATTGTGTTATATTAAGTTTTGAGAATAAACTAAATTGATAATGATCTAGGTGTGAAAACATATGAGACAGTATAGTTGTATGACTTATATACATTATGTATTTAAGTGTGGTTTGATTACGTTGTTGTTGTTATGAGGTTAAAAAGAAGAAAAAATTTTATCACCATATTTTGAAAAGAGAAACTTTGAGAAAACATTATTTTCCGAAAGCAACCAGCAAATTAAGTTTTATTTCTGCTATGAGATTAACGGGTAACCATGTGATGACCCAAATTAGGGTGTCACAGGCATTACATGACTAGTTCAAATTCGTAATAACATATTAAAATAAATTAATATTTGCTGGTTGTTTTCGGAAAACATTTCGTGTAATTCTCTATAGGTCATGAAAGTGGGTATAATTTTTTTTTGCGGTTGCGGTAAAACTTAAACCTATTTTAAAATAATAACACCATATCTTAGAATTATACTGGAATACAGATCTATAACTTTTCCAAAATTTTCGATAGAGACTCCTCTGTAATTCCAATATCTCAAAAATAAAAACACATGCTGAAATGTTTATATTTCCATCCCAAATTAAAGGCTCTCCGGGCCATAAACATCCTATCCACAATAGAAGCTCTCCGAGCCGTAAACATACATACGCATAACAGTGATCCAATAAAAGACTCTCAGAGTCATAATACCTATAACTATGACTTTTTACAAATAAAATTTACTCAATAACCTAAGTTGGTCGCACTATGAGACTCTTATTGAAAAAAGACTCCATGGTTATTTCAGTAAATCAACTTTCATCAAAAGTTGGGACCAATCCCTCAGAGTGGGGCAAACTCCTCAGCATCATCTGTGCACTTAACCCAAAATACCACAAAAGAAACCAAACAGAAATAATGCAAAGGTGAGATACCGACATATGAGTTTTATCATAGGAGTCACATACACGACTCTCACACAATGACATACAATATATCATAACCATAAACACAGGGATCCATTCCCGACTGTAACATCCTATCTTTCTTGAATAAAAATTATATATTTTAATTACATGGGAATGAGGGTTAGATAAATCTAAAATTATTTAAGAATCCAAACACATGCAAGTTCAAAATAAAATTTAAGCAACTCAAAATTTTCATTAGGCAAGTACCTCAAGCAAGAAAGTCATAATCCCCTAATTGGAAGCACGTCAATCTAAATACTTAATTAAGGTGATTTATCATTAACAAAATTAAAATATAATTAGTCATGTATATAAACCTTAATCTCCTAAAATTTCCTGCAAGATAAGCTTTGAACCTAATTAGTCTCATCAAACATAAGTTCTAAGCCAATTAGAATGAAAAACAATTGGTAATAAAGAAGAAAAATCCAAATTGAATACTATGTGGTGGAATAAGGCTGAACTACATGATATTGGCGGTCATAGTAGTATAACATATAGAAAAGTTAATAAAAATTATGGCTAAAGGAATGGGTTTCACGTAAACTCTAGAATACTATAAGTTTCAATAAGATACTAATTAATTAGCCTAAAATAACTAATTTAATGGGTAGCTAGATGGAACTAATAAATGACAATATGTGAATATATAAAATTAAGATAAGGACGCCAACCCGCATCAATTCACCCTAATAAAAAAATTCATTAAATATTTAAAGAAACAATCTATAAGATTCTAGGAACTATGATTTCATTTTAAGCTAAAGTAACTATAGTAAGTCCAAGTGGTTCTTACGGCAAGGCAAGCACATGATACAAGTTTTATTATGTTGTCAACTCACCTAGTCTAGGGGCGTAGCCTTGCTTACTCATTTTTAGCTTCCTTTAGTTTTACTACCTTATGATTAACATAAAATAAAAACTGAAGACAAAAAATAGAGAAGAGAGAGACGTAGAGAGAGAGACGTAGAGAGAGAGGAGAGAGACCGTGAGTGAGAGAGAAATTTTCGGAGTCGATTCCAATCAATCCGTTCGTCCTATCGAAAAACTGATTATACCGTTGTCATCCTCGCGACGTCTACTTCATTATCCTAACTTTCTTTTCTTGATTAGGCTAAGGTAAGCCTATGTCCTTTTTATGCCGAAATGCCGTCGGTGATGGTATTGAGGTTATCTTTCAATCCGTCTATCGATTTTCGATTCCGTTTTCATATTAGGATTCCCTGTAATGTATGCTTCACAATTATGTGTTCAGGTGAATTTTTGGAGACCCAGAGGCCTTAGTTCTTTACGTGGCAAAAACTAAAAGGTTGAGAGCGGGTTCGTTTCATTGCTCCAGAGCTAGCCTAAGACATGATTCGAGGCCCTGATTCAGTTTTGAGTTCTACCAGAGGTTTCTAGATGAGGATTGGATGTGCCGGAGATTCGAGGAGGGTTTACGGCATGAGTTGAGGAGGGCTATAGTGCCCTTAGATATCTTGAGTTTCCCAGAGCTTGTAGAGAGGTGCAGTGCCATTGAGAGTATGGACCAGAGGCAGGCTGTAGAGCAGAGGCAGCAGCGTAGTGGGGGTCCTATCAGAGCATGTCATCAAAGGAGAGGTGATGGAGGTTCTCAGTGGAGGAGAGGACCATACATTAGCCAGGACAGAGCGCTCAGACATCTGCACCACCAGCACCAGTTACCAGGGAGGGCCAGCAGCAGAGGGCCCCAGTGTGTTCAGATGCGGAGGTCCGCATTATATCAGGGATTGCACAGATAGATCTGGTTGCTACGTCTGTGGCAAACCAGGTCATTTTGCTAGGGATTGCCGACAGAGAGTGGTACAGCAGTAGCCAGCAGCCAGCAGAAGAACTGGTAGTTCCAGAGGAGCCAGTGGTTCCAGAGAATGAGCTGGGAGAGGGGTTCCAGCAGCGGGACGACAGACGGCCAGACCTCAGGCCACGGGGAGGGTGTTTATAGTGAGAGGATCTGAGTCCTCTCAATCTGCAGATCTTATTCAAGGTATGTGTTTAATGTCTGGCAGACTCTCGCCTGTGTTGTTTGATTCAGGCGCTACACATTCTTTTGTGTCCCATAAGGTAGTATTTACATTTTCCCGTTTCTCAGCTACCATATGCCTTGACAGTATCCACCCCTACCAGTGATCCTTTGATCACTATGTCTGTTTGCTTACAGTGTCCTATAGTTATTGAAAATAGGGCATTCCTTGTAGATCTCATCTGTTTGCCTATGCAGCAGATAGACGTTATTCTTGGCATGGATTGGCTTTCGGCTAACCATGTAGTGTTAGACTGTGCCCGAAATACTTTATCTTTTATTGATCCTTCTAGCATAGTATCTACCAATGAAGGAGTAACTATAAGGGGTGGAGGTTCTTAGCATCATGTGATGCTTTTCTCTTTGGAAGCTAAGGAGACTTCGAGTATAGATTCTCTGCCTATTGAGAGAGAGTTTCCTGAGGTTTTCCCTCCTGATGTTCCAGGTTTGCCACCAGAGAGGGAGGTGGAGTTCGCTATAGATCTCATACCAGGGACCGGACCTATATCAGTAGCTCCTTATCGGATGTCACCAGTGGAGTTGGCAGAGTTGAAGAAACAGCTGGATGACATGAGGAAGAAGGAATTCATTAGACCGAGTGTTTCGCCTTGGGGAGCACCGGTATTGTTTGTCAAGAAAAAGGACGGAAGTTCTAGGTTGCACATGGATTATAGGCAGTTGAATAAAGTTACAATCAAGAAAAAATATTCGTTGCCTAGGATAGATGATCTGATGGATCAGTTGAAGGGAGCTTCGGTGTTTTCCAAGATAGACTTAAGATCAGGATACCATCAGATTAGGGTGAAGAAGGAGGATATACCTAAGACCGCTTTTAGGACAAGGTATGGACACTACGAGTACCTAGTTATGCCTTTTGGTGTAACTAATGCTCCAGCGGTGTTCATGGATTACATGAACATGATCTTTAGACCGTTCCTTGATAAGTTTGTTGTGGTGTTTATAGATGATATTCTTATCTACTCGCGTAGTTGGGAAGGACACGAGGAACATCTGAGAGTGGTGTTATAGGTGTTGAGAGATAGGCAGTTGTATGCTAAGCTATCCAAGTGTGAATTTTGGTTAGAGGAAGTACAGTTTCTAGGGCATGTAATCAACAAGAAAGGGATAGATGTTGATCCAGTTAAGGTAAAGGTCGTGATTAAGTGGGAGAGGTCTAAGTCAGTGAGTGAGGTGAGGAGTTTCCTAGGATTAGCCGGGTATTGCAGGAGGTTCATCGAGAGTTTCTCGAAGATTGCGTTGCCTATGAAGCAGTTAACGAGAAAAGGTACAGCGTTTGTTTGGACAGAGAAGTGTGAAGAGAGCTTTCAGAAGCTAAAGGAGAAGTTGACTACATCTCCTGTGCCGACGTTACCAGATCCATTAGGACAATTTTATGTATATTGTGACGCGTTTTATCAAGGATTGGGTTGTGTTTTGATGCAAGAGGGAAGAGTTGTGGCTTATGCTTCCTGACAATTGAGGGTTCATGAAAGGAATTACCCAACCCATGATCTAGAATTAGCAGCCATAGTGTTCGCATTGAAGATATGGTGACACTATCTCTATGGAGTTAAGTTTAATGTGCTCAATGATCACAAGAGTTTAAAGTATTTATTTGATCAGAAGGAGCTGAACATGAGGCAACATAGATGGATGGAATTCATTAAGGACTATGAGTTTGATCTTCAATACCATCCAGGGAAGGCTAATGTTGTGGCGGATGCACTAAGTCGGAAATCCTTGCACGTATCCGCAATGATGGTGAAAGAGATGGAGTTACTTGAACAGTTTAGAGATTTGAACCTAGGTATGAATTTGATTAAGGATAGAATATGCTTAGGTATGATCACCATCAGTAGTGAGTTTTTGAGAGACCTTAAGATTAAGCAGGGTCAGGATGAATATTTGGTGGATGTGAATCGAGGTATAGATGAGGGTAAGGTTTCAGAGTTTAGGAGAGGATCAGATGGAGTGTTAAGGTTTAAGGATCGGATATGTGTGCCAGAGAACTTAGAGATTAGGAAGATGATCTTAGAGGAGGCACATAAAAGTAAGCTGAGTTTCCACCCAGGAGCCACCAAGATGTACCAAGACTTGAAGAAGATGTTTTGGTGGCCAAAGATGAAGAAAGAAGTGGCGGAGTATGTTCTATCATGTTTGGTATGTCAGAAAGCTAAGATAGAGCATCAAAAGTCCGACGGGTTGTTGCAGTCCTTGGATATCCCAGAGTGGAAGTAAGATAGCATAGCAATGGACTTTATGGTTGGATTACCACGAACTCTGAAGAGGTTTGATGCGATTTGGGTTATCATTGATAGGTTGACGAAGTGTGCTCACTTCTTACCTATTGGTGAGAGTTATAGTCTTGAAAGGTTGACCCATATCTATATCAAGGAAGTAGTGAGGTTGCACGGTGTGCCGTCGAGTATTGTCTCCGACCGCGATCCTAGATTTACATCTAGATTTTGGAGACAGTTACACAATACTTTGGGAACAAAGTTGAGGATGAGTTCTGCTTATCATCCTCAGACAGATAGACAGTCTGAGAGAACAATTCAACCATTGGAGGATCATTTAAGAGCTTGTGTGTTGGAACATGTTGGCAGTTGGGATGAATTCCTACCATTGATTGAGTTCACATACACTAACAGTTTCCACAGTAGCATCAGGATGGCACCGTATGAGGCTCTGTATGGGAGAAAGTGTAGGACTCCGTTATGTTGGTATGAGACTGGCGAGAGCCAAGTGTTGGGTCCTGATGTGGTACAACAAACAACAGAACAAGTTAGGAAAATAAGAGAGAAAATGAAGGAAGCCCAGGATCGGCAGAGAAGCTACAGTAACAAGAGGAGGAGACCCTTAGAGTTCCAAGAAGGTGATCACGTGTTCTTGAGAGTCACTCCGAAGACCGGAATTGGCAGAGCTATAAAGTCTAGAAAGCTCACTCCTCGATTCATTGGACCATTTCAGATTCTTCGACGAACTGGTCCAGTAGCTTACCATATAGCCTTACCGCCTCCCCTTTCCAACCTTCACGATATCTTCCATGTTTCCCAGTTGAAAAAATATTACCCTAATCCTTCTCATGTACTTGAGCCTGAGTCTATACAACTCTGAGAGAATCTAGAATATGAGGCTTTACCGGTTAAGATCGCAGATAGAAGGATTAAAGAACTCCGTGGTAGACAGATTCCTTTGGTTAAGGTCATTTGGGATGAGATTACTTGAGATGCTACATGAGAGCGTGAGGCGGATATACAGCAGCGGTATCCACATCTTTTCTGAGGTACGTAAATTCCTAGGACGAAATTTCTTTGAAGGGGGGTAGTAATGTAACATCCTATCTTTCGTGAATAAAAATTAGATATTTTAATTAGATGGGAATGAGGGTTAGATAAATCTAAAATTATTTAAGAATCCAAACACATGCAAGTTCAAAATAAAATTTAAGCAACTCAAAATTTTCATTAGGCAAGTACCTCAAGCAAGCAAGTCAAAATCCCCTAATTGGAAACACGTCAATTTAAATACTTAATTAAGGTGATTTATCATTAACAAAATTAAAAGATAATTAGCCATGGATATAAACCTTAATCTCCTAAAAATTTCCTGCAAGATAAGCTTTGAACCTAATTAGTCTCATCAAACATAAGTTCTAAGCCAATTAGAATGAAAAACAATTGGTAATAAAGAAGAAAAATCCAAATTGAATACTATGTGGTGGAATAAGGCTGAACTACATGATATTGGCGGTCATGGTAGTATAACATATAGAAAAGTTAATAAAAATTATGGCTAAAGGAATGGGTTTCACGTAAACTCTAGAATATTATAAGTTTCAATAAGATACTAATTAATTAGCCTAAAATAACTAAATTAATGGGTAGCTAGATGGAACTAAAAAATGACAATATGTGAATATATAAAATTAAGATAAGGACGCCAACCTGCATCAATTCACCTAAATAAAAAAATTCATTATATTTAAAGAAACAATCTATAAGATTCTAGGAACTATGATTTCATTTTAAGCTAAAGTAACTATAGTAAGTCCAAGTGGTTCTTACGGCAAGGCAAGCACATGATACAAGTTTTATTATGTTGCCAACTCACCTAGTCTAGGGGCGCAGCCTTGCTTACTCATTTTTAGCTTCCCTTAGTTTTACTACCTTATGATTAACGTAAAACAAAAACTGAAGACAAAAAATAGAGAAGAAAGAGAGAAAGAGAGAGAGGCGTAGAGATAGAGGCGTAGAGACCATGAGTGAGAGAGAAATTTCCGGAGTCGATTTCGATCAATCCGTTCGTCCTATCGAAAAACCGATTATACCGTTGTCATCGTCGCGACGTCTACTTCATTATCCTAACTTTCTTTTCTTGATTAGGCTAAGGTAAGCCTATGTCCTTTTTATGTCGAAATGCCGTCGGTGACGGTATTGAGGTTACCTTTCAATCCGTCTATCGATTTTCGATTCCGTTTTCATATTAGGATTCCCTGTAACGTATGCTTCACAATGATGTGTTCAGGTGAATTTTTGGAGACCTAGAGGCCTTAGCTCTTTACGTGGCAGAAACTAAGAGGTTGAGAGGGGGTTCGTTTCGTTGCTCCAAAGCTAGCCTAAGACATCCCAGGTGGGGGAAAGAAACTATTTAACGTCGGAAACAGCGCGGTTACATTTAATTAGATAATGGCATTGGGCGACCCAAACCCTACACGAGAGCGAGTAACGGACAATGTCTATACCACATTGGGGACTACTCAGTGGTACCGATGATGATATAGAAATTGTGCGTTTATCGTCATTACGCTACATTTATATATTATTTTATTACGTGATGATTGTCTGTTTGACTGGTTGATTTGAACTTGGTACTTGATGTATGATATCATGAGTGTTGTAATTATTTTTGAAAGTGTTTATACTTATTATTATTTTTATTATTATATTTTGATATTTATTATTTGGAAATGATATTATGACATGATGATATATGATGATGATTTTGGATAACACGATGATGATTATGATAATATGATGAGTGTTATGACTGTGCTTAAATGATTGAGTGAATCATAAGTTATGTTGAGACATGAGGATGTATTTGGGGATTGCATACGATAAGTGATAGCAATGCCTAACCGAGATGATTATCGTGATATGAGGTTGAGATTGATGAGATGAGATTATTTTGAGGTTATCTATGAGATTATGATGACCGGTTAGGACACTAGGGGGTGACCTGAAACATGGTTTGTCCAGAGATGATTTCATTTTAGTCGCATCTATAGTTCATGTATTGCATGATCATCCTGGATTATGGTCCAGAGGTGTGAACCGGGTTGTGTAGCTATAGTGCCATTGCTTTGCGTGGGCACCCTCCATCCGCGGACGAGGGTGTGCTCCGGGGACTCTGGGATGTGTCGATTATATTGTTGTGATATCCGGATATGGCCGATACCTGAAGTGATTATTCATACAACATTTGTATTGCATCATGATGGAGGGTAGAGGAAAAATCCTAGATGTGGATTGAGGGTGATTGTGTTACATATATTTATACTTGGGAGACGGATGTTTAGTGTGTCGTTATTTAATTAAATGTTGCTAAACCCTTTCCATGTTTGATGTTATATGGTTTCTTATCCCTGTCTTCTCTATATTGCATATGTTTCTTTTTGTGATCGTGATGAGAAGATCCTACGGGGGAGCCAGCTATGGAGGAGCTTGATGGGACCTCGTATGAGCCAGACGTTGGAGGATGAGCAGTGGATCCTCATAGTTGAGTACATAGTCTATGGCCAGCGCGTCTTGTCTCTTTAGGATGTTGTTTTTATTTTCTGTTTGATTATCAGTTTGTACATTTTGGGATTCGATTGATGGGATTCCCTCTACTGTACTGTATCAGGACTTGAGGTGTATATGTTATGTATGTATGTATATATGTTGTATATATTTTAAGTTTTAAATTTTTCGCTGTTTTAATATACTCGCTTAACGACAATAACGAAATTATGTCTTAATATTTTGGGTTTTCTTTAATGGGACGTCTGGGCGTCTCATCGACAATCAAATGTATTTTGTAAAACATTTAATGCCACTTCAATATTCACAATCTAGTTCACTATCTTCGGAGATCCTAACTTCCCTTCGTCGAGCATGATAGGATCAAGATAATGCCCATAACACAATTGTCTCGCACGTTTTGGGTCAGCCTCTCAATTTAGGTCCGATCCTGAATTGTTCTGGGGTATCGCATCTCACCTAAATAATACAGAATAATTCTTGATTGAGTACATTTCGAGCAGGGTAGCCGATTTCCACGACAAGAGGTTGCAAAGCCCCAAGCATTTCGTGGAGTTTGAACCCGAATGCCCCTGAAGATCCAAAAACTAAAGGAGCCGTCTTTGGTCCGTAACTATTCCATTTGTCAGTTCACCTTTTGTGAAACTGTAGCTCGAATACACAATGGCACGTCTGCCACAACGGCATAAAAGCCAGACTATGCATGTGAAACAAGGTGTTCTCATTTTCATTTTCTTTTTCGCATCGTTCTTTCCTCGTCAAGGCTTACGCTCTCGACTACTTTTAATCAAGTATTAAATTAAACTTTAATACTCACATAGGATTTTATCAATAAAATCCATGATTCACAATCTCCTTCACAACCGAACACTAGTCCGACGTCTCGAAATTCTAGGTTCTATATTTCCTCGAAACTAGAATAGGAACTCTAACCCGTCAATCCGGAACACTAGGTCCTTTCTACTTTCTCAAAACTCAAAACAAGAACTCTAGCCCGTCAATCCGGAGCACCAGGTCCTTTCTTTTCCTCAAAACTCAAAACAAGAACTCTAGCCCGTCAATCCGGAGCACTAGGTAATTTTTTCACTCTATTTCCAGAGGTTTTCGTTCAGTGAAAACTAAATCGAAAAACAAAAGTTCAAGAGTTTCTAAATTTTTGTGTCATAAATACTTTTCGTTCTTAGAAATACTATTTCACTAAAACTGTTTTCTTTTAGAAATACATTTTCTGAAAACTTAGGAAACCACTGAAAACTTTTTCTCAAATTAGAACCAAATACAAAACTCTTGTAAATAGATTTATCAAAGAGAGCAATTTCTCTAAACGTTTCCATTTTTGAACAACTTTTGGTAAAACCTAAAAGAAAATCCTTATTTCCAAAAGATTTTTCTTTTCAAAAATTCTTTTAAACATTTCCATAAGTTTTTATGTTTTATATTTCCATTTCTTTTCCTAAACTTTGTTTCATCTTCACACTTCCATTATTTATAGTTTTCTTCTCACTTTCCCAAAGAATCACAACACCACTTTTTCAATCTTTCTGAGTTAAGGTATTTTAATGTCTTAATCTTTATTAACAAGCAATGACCAATGTCATGCCATCATCCAATCACAGTCAAGCAAAATAGTAATATAATCAACAAACAATAACATTAAAACTCCAATCAAACTCTAAACAATTCAAGCAAGACACCATCACAAAGATTTAAAAATTAACATACATTCAAAAACACAACAATTAAGTATGTAACTACTAAAACTCTTAAGGTAAACTCCCTTTACCTTTGCATACCATAAAAGATTCTCTCCTTGACACATTCAACAATTAGTTTCCCTCACAACCCCAATTTGACGTTCCAGTTTCCTCTAAACAGCTCCTGTCAACTTTCGAACAATATTAAATCTGTTTCCCCCAAGTAAACGCAACCCCGACAATATCCCAGAGAGGGAGTCAAAGCATTTTCACAACCAGATAAAACACATAATCAGCTACTCATCATCAAACGCTCACTCTAAGTTGATTTTAAACACTAAATTTCACAAAAACATAACTAATTTCAAATAAGATCAGATTGGGACTTTAGGGTTCATAAATCAATTTAGGGAGAACTCATTTTAACTATAGAATAATGAGATTGGTTTAGAAAATCACTAATTCACAGTCCCAATAGCATAAAATAAGGTTCAATTTCAGAATTCAAAATAGAAATCAAAGATTCAGGGTTAGGGTTTGTAAGCTGATTTGGGGATTTTACAAAATAGAAGAGATTAGGGGTAAAACACTTACCCAAGGTGAAGGGGAAAGAACATGGTGGCTGGAAGGCCAACAGGCGCGGCGGCTGGTGGCGAGGGGGCGGCGACAACGACGATTCAACCTCTGTGGTGACAACCGCAAGTAAAAGAAAGAGACTCGGTCTCAAGAAAGAAGATATGGAGGTCCAAAGAAGTACAAGAATGGAGAAACCACCATGAAAGGCAATGACCGGAGCTTACCGCGGCGGAGGCGCGATTTCGTGCGAGGCAGCGGTGGCTCCGTTTCGTGTTTCCAGCGACGTGCACATGGACATGATGTGCGGTCGTCTCCTCACAGGGACAAATATATAAATTTTAATTTCAAAATAGAGTAAAGATTGATGCTAGAATTTATCAACCAAAAAAATCAATGATCCAAAATAAATCTTTGATTAATTCTGAATCAATGTATTTTCAAAACTAAAATTAAATAGAGTAAAATATGAACATAATTTTCTTTCAATCATATCATTTGAAATATTTTTCTAAATAAAAACTGATAGTGACAATAACATAATATTATTGTCTAGTAAACGTGCATACACTGAAATAAAGCAGTGCTAACGCACTTAATAAAATCATTTTAAATGAGTAATTAAAATTACTCAAACTAAATCACATAAAAATAAGCTAAAATAATTATTCACATAATCAATCAATCCAAATTAAATGATATAAACATATATATTTAGTGTTATTGAAGAACAGTAAAAACCGGGATGTTAATTACTACCCCACTTAAAAAAATTCCGTCCTCGAAATTTCGTGACTCGAAACTAGACATGATCTTGTAATTACATCTTAATCCCAAGATCCTACTTTATACTTTTTTGTATTCACCTTCCCTTGGATGACTTTCATAACTTTATAATGAAATTCATACCTAGTCTTCGTTCTATTTATCCTCAACAACAAATTGCTTATCCTCACTTCATACTCTCCCTGTCCTCAACCATACTATCTTAATCTTCCACAAATTAAGATATAATTAGAACTTAATCTCTTCTTCATTCAATACTAATCCATTAGAAAATTTTCCTCTACATCCTTAACTCTCACTTTTAACACCGAGATTTGACTAAGATATACCTTCCTCTCATATGAAGGGCTAAATCAAACTTAATCACTTCTATTCTCAATTACGGGTCCACTAGAAAAATTGATTTCCACACATCTAATTCTAATAGTTATTACCAAGATCAAAACTTACTTTACCATAATATGCATCAACTTCCTACTCAAAGTATACGATTGTAGTCTTAGCTCCTCTGAACGTAGTCTACTTTTCCAGGATATATCAAAATCACCTATTGCAAGTCTCAAATCAAAACATCATAAAACTTCTGAAGATAAACTAAAATCAAAATACATTACGCAATGTAGGATTATTTAACTCATCAACTTTGAATTTCCTTAGTAATCTTAGATAACAGAAAAGTTCATCTCTTTCGATCGAGTCCACTCTGGTGAACTTACTATAGACACTTTCCTGTAAATCTTCAAACCCTTACAATAAATCTTTGCTACGAACATTGATCATTACTCTAGATTTCCCTTAACGATATTCTGCCTTGATCATGTTAAAATCTATTGAAATTAACTTACTTAATGATGTTGAGCTTAGGGGTTCTTATCCCACCAGTCACATCAACACCTCAACAAAATTCCTATCACTCTTGTATATCCTACTATAGGGATGATCATACTTAAGTACTACACTTACTCTAAGCTAACCTTCTAAGGATAGATCGTTTCTTAATTATCAATCAAGTTGAAGGTGATCAGTTGGACTTAGCCTCAACTTGGTCCTCAACACTTAGAGCAAAATTTACCGACAAACCTTTATAAACTTCATATCTTCATTTGGGAACGATGCTGGAAGGTACTCCATGAAGTCTGTTCAGTCCTCTGATACCTACTTCATTTAGCTTCTCCGCTGCATAGTGGATCTTAACATATAAGAAATGTGTTGACTTCATCAAACTGTCCACGATCACTCGAACTAATTAAAACTCTTGAAGATACTCGGTAACCCACGACGACCTTCATTACGATGCCAACATCTTTAGCAAGGGAGGTCTCTAACGTCAAACTATCTCTCTTTCACTGTACTCGACTAACTCTGACTTGCTGATATGAATCAAATACCCATCCTCATAACTCTTGCGGTAGGTCACATCAATGTCGTTTGGAAAAATACGTAGGGTGAAGTTGATCAAGGATGACAAGTCCTTTCGAACTACAATAAGACATGGTCTTGGAGATCACGGAAAGAAATTTTCAAGAAAAGAAATTTCTTGATTTCACCTTCACAAAATCATAAAGAAGAATTCCATCAATTTGAAAGATACCGGAACATCCAGTATGAAACAGATTCTTCAATTAGGTTCGTGAGTGTAAAAATGCATAGCTAATACATATTTACAGCCTGACTCTAATAAAGTTCCTTCTTTCAAAAGAACTTCCAGCGGACTTAGGAAATCAAAGGATTAATAGTTCCTAATCCCAAGAGAATTCATTCTTGGTACAAAGAACTAGCATAATTAATTTATGAGTTCTGACAGATTTCAAATCAAAATCAGAAAAATCTGTATAACACTTACAAACTTCATCGTTGTGATTGTCTAATACAACCATAGGGCTCGAAAAACAAATGTCAGCTTAAAAATTCATAAGAGTCGAATAGTACAGTGAAGAGTTTCTTAATCCCGAGATACTCCTCTAAGGTCGAAAATTCAATTCGATTCGCCTTAGTTCCAACAAGAACACAAGTCTTTCCAGACACTCTTAGGCTGGTCACCTTGAATCGGGCACGCACACGGATAACTTAGTCAGTCTCCCAGACACGTGAAGAGTTGATTTTTTTCCTCATAAGCTGAGCCAACGACGCAAAAATCTTTGATAGGTCCCCATTCTAATCCAGTGACAACCCGTCCTCAAATCGATCTTTGAGAAGGAAACATCTCCTCGCAAGTGATCTATCAAATCAACTATGCATGGCAGAGAATACTCATTCTTGATCATCATTTTGTTGAGTTTGTCAGAAATCTATGCGGTGTCTCGAACTATCACATAACATTGGTGCTTCCTATGGAAAACACTCAGTCCAACAAGCTACTTAGACCACAGATATTTCAGTTGAATCGAGCCATCTAACTCGACCAACGTTGTAGTTGACATCACACACAAGGCTATTGAGATCAAACCGAATCTAGAAACTAGATCTATCGAAAATCAATATCCTACTCAAGCAGCAAACCTATAACATTTCCAGGGAACCCTCCTGGAAAATCCTCTACAACAGGCACACTGTATCAAATGTCTGACACAATCCCAAAGGATAAACAAATGTGTCACACATAAACCAAAAAACAACTTACTAGCTATGGTTTTCTACAAGGTAAAACCAGTGGAAACCCATCAAGAAAACAAAATACTTATAAGCCACACACATTGCTTCGATAAGGAAACAATTTAAACAGCGACCAATCAAAGATCACACAACAAAAACATAACAGACCTATTCCCCGAGGTTCCCGAAAGACTCGACCAGCTCTGATACCACTAATGTAACACCCCCCTGGGCATTACATGACTAGTTCAAATTCGTAATAACATATTAAAATAAATTAATATTTGCTGGTTGCTTTCAGAAAACATTTCGTGTAATTCTCTATAGGTCATGAAAGTGGGTATATTTTTTTTTGCGGTTGCGGTAAAACTTAAACCTATTTTAAAATAATAACACCATATCTTAGAATTATACTTGAATACAGATCTATAAATTTTCTGAAATTTTCGACAGAGTCTCCTCTATAATTCCAATATCTCAAAAATAAAAACACCTGCTGAAATGTTTATATTTTCATCCTAAATTAAAGGCTCTCCGAGCCATAAACATCCTATCCACAATAGAAGCTCTTCGAGCCGTAAACATACATACGCATAACAGTGATCCAATAAAAGACTCTCAGAGTCATAATACTTATAACTATGACTTTTTCCAAATAAAATTTACTCAATAACCTAAGCTGGTCGCACTATGAGACTTTTATTGGAAAAAGACTCCATGGTTATTCCAGTAAATCAACTTTCTTCAAAAGTTGGGACCAATCCCTCCTAGTGGGGAAAAGAACTCCTCAGCATCATCTGTACACTTAACCCAAAATACCACAAAAGAAACCAAACAAAAATAATGCAAAGGTGAGATACCGACATATGAGTTTTATCATAGCAGTCACATACACGACTCTCACACAATGACACACAATATATCATAACCATAAACACAGGGATCCATTCCCGACAATCAAATGCATTTTGTAAAACATTTCATATCACTTCAATATTCACAATCTAGTTCACTATCTCAGGAGATCCTAACTTCCCTTCGTCGAGCATGATAGGATCGTGATAATGCCTATAACACAATTGTCTCGCGTGTTTTGGGTCGACCTCTCAATTTAGGTCCGATCCCGAATTGTTCTGGGGTATCACATCTCACCTAAATAATACAGAATAGTTCTTGATTGAGTACATTTCGAGCAGGGTAGCCGATTTCTATGACAAGAGGTTGCAAAGCCCTAAGCATTTCATGGAGTTCGAACCTGAATGTCCCTGAAGATCCAAAAACTAAAGGAGCCGTCTTTGGTCCGTAACTATTCAGTTTGTTAGTTCACCCTTTGTGAAACTGTAGCTCAAATACACAATGGCACGTCTGCCACAATGGCATAAAAGCCAGACTACGCATGTAAAACAAGGTGTTCTCATTTTCATATTCTTTTTCGCATCATTTTTTCCTCGTCAAGGCTTATGCTTTCGACTACTTTTAATCAAGTATTAAATTAAACTTTAATACTGATGTCGTGCGGATGCACGCGCTCGTGCGATTCCGGCAAGTGTACCGGACTGCCGTCAAGTAATAAAAGATATCGAACCCACAGAGACTGTGTTCTCGAATCGCAATCGGTTTTCGAATCGATTAGATCTGGACTTTGTAAATGGTTTTGAAAAATGTTTGAATTGAAATTAAGAAATAGATGAGCAGAAAACAATTGTTTATGGGGTTTTGATCTAAACGGATTCCTAGGGATTTGGGTTACCTTTGAGGTTGTTTATGTTGATAACTGATTTACCTTTGTTGATTACCGAAATTGCCTTGAAGGCGAGTTTATCCTCTGATAGCTTAAGCTCCCTCTCGGGTTACAAAAGCCGTGCCCAATTGACCCGACCCCTACTCTCGTGGTAGTCGATCCCAGATTGGACCCTTTGCGTTCCGTGACAACTCGTTGCTCCTCGAGGGACGGCTTCTAACTCTCGTGATTTCAGTCCCAAGTCTGACTTCTATAGGTCCGACACCCAAGTTCACCGCTAGGTTCCTCCTTGAAATGTCTCAGTCATGCAAATAAACCTAAGTTCACCGCTAGGTTCCTCCTTAGATTCATCCACATCTCACAAACAAGCGGCCGCTGGACTTTACGAGTGAAACACACTAGAAATCCCAAGTTCACCGCTAGGTTCCTCCTTATAACGTCTACGTCACGTAAATAAACGGTTGCTGAAATTTATGAGTGATTAACACACTAGAAATCAGATCTAAAGCAAATCGTAATTAACAAAGAGTTTACATCAAATTTACATCATAAACAAACTTGGGCAGAGCCCTAATCCCTAGAAACTATGCTACTACTCACGCCTTGCCATGGAGATGACAAGCATGATTACAAATAACATGAAAATACAAAAATCAGAGAAGAGAAGAGAAGAGGAGAAGAGAGATCTAAGCCTAGAGTCCTAGTTGTTATGGATCATCCAATGTGTGTGTTATCTGATGCCTTGGTCCATATTTATAGAAATGGGGAAGTTAGAATCCCAAACCAACTCAAAATCTGATCTATTTCGGTTTCTTCAGGTCCAAGTAATGCGCGTCACGGCCGTGATGGCCATCACGGCCAGGCCGTGACGGTCTCTGCCTCTGGCACTTTTGGAAAATTCGGGCCTCTCGCGTGGCGAGCCCATGCTCGCGTCGCGAGCCCTCTGTTATGGCCGTGAAGAATTTCACGGCTGGGCCGTGATGTGCTCTGACTTGTGGTGGTTTTGGGTCACGGGCGTGATGGCTATCACGGCCAGGCCGTGATGTACTCGACTTCAGCCTTTCTTCTTTTTCAGTTTTGCTCGATCATGGCCGTGATGGGCATCACGGCTAGGCCATGATGGGCTCTGTTTGGCTCATTTTCTTCAGTTTTAAAGCTCCATCTTCATCCAAACTTCATCATGGTTGATCTTGAGCAATTTACCCTTGATATCTGCAAAACAACACACGAAAACCGCCTTACCCGTTCCAAAGGAAAATTAACCTAAAATCTAATAAAAATATGCCTAAACTACATGAAAATGCATGCAAAATGATGGACAAAGATGAGGTGGAATCACACTCATCAAATCACCCCAAGCTTAAAACTTTGCTTGTCCTCAAGCAATTACTCAGGCCATAAGATATAAATCATTCAAAGCATGGATAGTGAACCAAGAACCCTAGAAGCTAATCCAAGTAATAGGCATTTTTAATTAGCACTCAAGAGATAATCAATTTCTAGTCCAATTAGAAGCTTAGGTTTTTTTTTTTCAAGTTCATGTCCTCACTGATTTGGGTACTAATCTCACCTCACTCAAGTGTTTTAGGGTTTATGACAATTCACTCCATTTCCTCAAGGAAAGTATTTTACCATAGGCTTGACCATTAACCAAATCTCCACTTTATTAATGAAAACACTTAAGAATCAAGAGGTCTTTTCCTTTGGTTGTAATGTGGCCATGGGATTTATTGTAAGGTGGGAAAATCAAGGAAAGGGAATTTCAAGAAGGCTAGACAGATTATCAAACATTACAAAGCATGACACCTTCTAAAATACCCATTTTTGGGCTTTGGTTTACTTTTCCACCTTTCTTCCTTCATTTAATTTTTTTTTTCTTTTTCTTTTCATTTCTCACTTTCTTTGTCATCCCCTTCTCCATTTTTTTTTCTTTGTTTATTTCATTTTTATTTGTTTGGAGAAGGGGAGATTTATAGCTCAAGAGAAATTACTTTCTAGCTTTTTCATCCCATACTTTTTCCAACTACCATTTTGCCCTTTTTGTAATACTTTAAAAGGTGCCATACCGAGCATTATTTATCAAATTAATTCAAGGTACCAAGAAAAATATTTTTTCTTTAGGCTCAAAATTGGGCAACTAAGGGGTAGCATTTATCATTCAAAGCTTGGGAGGCCGGAAAAATACCTAGTGCCTCAATCATTTCCAAAAATGTTTTCAGAAATTTTTAAGTTTTGAAATGGTTTCAAGTCAAGTTCTAGAAAATACAGTCCATGAGGAATTAAATCACTCTATCACAAGAAATGGGGTAGATTTAGTGAATACCCCTATTGGCTCAAAATCTTACATTTAGTAGTTCAAAAATCAGTGAGGTACACAAGTGTAAGGAACCACATGCTAATTATCAACTATCAAATGACTATCTCAAGAAATTTCATTTTTAGCCATATCACAAGAATAATGAAAAATTGGGTTCAAAATTCACTATCTCAATTCATTTGGCTCCAAGTTCTCACAATCGGATGCATGTTCTAAGTGAGAGGCAATCTAGAGAATGTGATCATACCAATCTATGCCTATGTGAATGCAATATGAATGCAACAATGCAAATGCAAAAATAAATACCCCTACCCCAAGCTTGATTACTTACATTGTCTCCAATGTAAATAATCAAGTCGGAGAGAGGAGAAAAATGGAACAACTTACCGAGTCGGTAGCGGGTGTTGGCTTCACATTCCAGTCAAAACTTGGGTAGAAATTGTATCACGGCCGTGAGGCTTATCACGGGCAGGCCGTGATCGTTTCTGATCCTCAGGAGTTGCCCTGTCACGACCGTGATCTACATCACGGCCAGGCCGTGATGCTCTCTGATCTTGGCATCCTACTCATCACGCCCGTGATGGTTGTCACGGCTAGGTCGTGATCCTTTCTGTGTTCTTATATTAGTTCATCACGGCCGTGACCACTGTCACGGCCAGGGCGTGATGGCCTCTGACTTTATTTTTTTATGCTCTTCTTCTCTTTCTCAACCTGAAAACACTAGACAAACCTATTCATGATATTTTTGCCTCTTGATCTTCTCAAATTATTCAAGAGGTGAATTCAAAAACAAAACGAAAAAGGGAAAGAAAACTTGGGTTGCCTCCCAAGAAGCGCTTATTTATGGTCTTAAGCTTGACCACACTTCCTTCAATCAACCGGGGTCGGCTGGGCATAGAAGTGCAGGCACACTTCTCTTCCATGGAGCTCCTTCAAATAGCCGTTTATGCTCATACGGCCAGTAACGCTTCCGCTTTGCTCTTTTCTCTCGGAGCTTCCTAGCCTTCCTTTCTTCCGGCGGAAGTTTTGTTTCCGCATGGACAGCAATTCCAACTTCACCACTGGGTGCATCTTCAACCATGCATATCTTTGGGGTTGCTTCCATGCTAAGTTCTTTCTCTACCGCTGGAGACGTTATATCAATTCTGCACACATGGCTCTCAAAAGGAGGGTTGTTACAAGAGTTAGTCAACTGAAAATTTACCCTACCTTCCTCTACATTTAGAGAGAGTTTGCCATTCCTTACGTCTATTAATGCTCCAGCGGTTGCCAAGAATGGCCTTCCTAAAATGATGGGGAATTTAGAATTCCCTTTCATGTCCAATACCAGGAAGTCGGTAGGGATGAGAATTTTCCCTACCTTTACAGGAACATTCTCTAGTATGCCTAGAGGAGTCCTAGTTGAGCCATCCGCAATTTGTAAGGGGAATTTGAATGGTCTCAACTCTTTGCTTCCCAACCTTTCCATGATAGTAAGGGACATCAAGCTCGCACTAGCCCCTAGGTCACATAAGGCTGGGTCTATTTCCACTTTTTCAATCGAGCAAGCGATGGAGAAACTACCTGGGTCTTTCAGTTTAGTAGGTATTTTAGTCTCCACATCTACTTGCTTTTTACTGACCAACCTTTGTGGGAAAGGTATCGGGGGTTGGTACGGTGGTGGAGGGACATATTTCGGTTCTGGCTCTTCCTTTTCGCACGTGTCCTCCTCCGGTTCCACGTCCATTTCAGCTACCCCCACCCCAAGCTTATCATCCCTCAAGTGTATGACATTGCAATGCTCATTGGGATTTGCTTCGGGTTGCCCCGGGAATGTACCCTTAGGTCTCGAGTACGTGCCGGCTTGTTGGGCAATCTGGGTTTCTAGCATCTTGTTATGAGTTGCTAAGTTGTCTACCTTAGATGCTAGCTCCTTTATTGCTTCACTCACTGCCCTTCCTTGTTGTCTAAACTCCTCATTCTGTTTTGTCTGAGTTTCAACAAAACTTTCAAATAAAGTCTCGAGTTTAGATCTTTGCACCTGAGGATACCCCGGTGCTGCTCTCTTATTACCTTGACCGTCTTGGAACTCATGGTTAAGCGTGTTGCTGTAGTTGCCGTAGGAGAGGTAAGGGTTGTTCCTTCTTTGGTTGTAGGGATTTGGGGGAGCATAGTTGGGCAGCTTCGGGTTCGTATCATAGTAGTTGTTACAAGAGTTCACTTGTTCACCCGAAGCGCCGGATCCATGTGGGCATCCCATCATGTCATGTCCCTGCATTCCACAAACCTCACAAACAAGGTTAGTAGCACCTAATGTACTCACATTAGCTCTTTCCAGCCGATCAAAACGTTTATTAAGTGAGTCTATCTTTGACATAATAAGATCTGTGCTATTTACCTCAAACTTACCCCCCGAAATCTTGTTCGGGTTATTACCTCTTTCGGATCCCCATTGGTGGTAGTTGGTGGCGACATTCTCGATGATGTTGAATGCCTCAGTGAGAGGCCTATTCATAAACGCTCCACCGGCTGCAGAATCTAGTGACACCTTCGAAGAGTAGTCTAATCCGTTATAGAAGGTGTGCACTATTAACCACCTCTCGAGTCCGTGATGTGGGCATGACTCCAGCAGTCCCTTGTAACGATCCCAAGCTTCCGATAATGATTCTCCGTCTTTCTGGAAGAAGTCGGTGATCTGGGTTCTTATGTAGGCCGTCTTGGATGGAGGGAAGAATTTCTCTAAGAACGCCTGCTCCAATTGGTCCCAAGTGGTCAAAGTGTTAGCGGGAATTTGCTTAAGCCAGGCCTTCGCCTTTCCAGTGAGAGATGAGGGGAACAGTCTCAAACGCACAACATCGACTGAGGCTCCATTAATCCTGATTGCATCGGTGAACTCTAAGAATGTTTCTATGTGAACGGTTGGGTCCTCCGAAGGCAATCCTCCGAATTGATGTTGCCTAATCATGTTGATTAGCATGGGCGGTATGGTATAGTTTTCCGCCTCAATCTCTGGCCTTGCAATCCCAGTTCGCAAGCCTCTCGCATTTGGGGCTGCGTAGTCCTTCAAAGGTTTTGTATCCGGTTGATTCGCCATGAGTGGAACGGGACTCAACCTTTCTCCCTCTCTTTGTAGTCTTCTACGTCTGTGGAAGGTCCTCTCGATCTCCGGATCAATCTCACTAAGGCTCCCAAGACTTAGGGATCTTTGCATATAACACACAGAGAGATGGATACAATAGAAGGAAAAGAAATTTTTTTTTAATATATTTCAGAAATAAAAATCAAACAAAAAGAAAAGGTCCAGAAAAATCAATTCAAAATTTGAATTGAGATTCGAAAAGGCACAGTTCCCCGGCAACGGCGCCAAAAACTTGATGTCGCGCGTATGCACGCGCGCTCGTGCGATTCCGGCAAGTGTACCGGACTGCCGTCAAGTAATAAAAGATATCGAACCCACAAAGACTGTGTTCCCGAATCGCAATCGGTTTTCGAATCGATTAGATCTGGACTTTGTAAATGGTTTTGAAAAATGTTTGAATTGAAATTAAGAAATAGATGAGCAGAAAACAATTGTTTATGGGGTTTTGATCTAAACGGATTCCTAGGGATTTGGGTTACCTTTGAGGTTGTTTATGTTGCTAACTGATTTACCTTTGTTGATTACCGAAATTGCCTTGAAGGCGAGTTTATCCTCTGATAGCTTAAGCTCCCTCTCGGGTTACAAAAGCCGTGCCCAATTGACCCGACCCCTACTCTCGTGGTAGTCGATCCCAGATTGGACCCTTTGCGTTCCGTGACAACTCGTTGCTCCTCGAGGGACGGCTTCTAACTCTCGTGATTTCAGTCCCAAGTCTGACTTCTATAGGTCCGACACCCAAGTTCACCGCTAGGTTCCTCCTTGAAATGTCTCAGTCATGCAAATAAACCTAAGTTCACCGCTAGGTTCCTCCTTAGATTCATCCACATCTCACAAACAAGCGGCCGCTGGACTTTACTAGTGAAACACACTAGAAATCCCAAGTTCACCGCTAGGTTCCTCCTTAGAACGTCTACGTCACGTAAATAAACGGTTGCTGAAATTTATGAGTGATTAACACACTAGAAATCAGATCTAAAGCAAATCGTAATTAACAAAGAGTTTACATCAAATTTACATCATAAACAAACTTGGGCAGAGCCCTAATCCCTAGAAACTATGCTACTACTCACGCCTTGCCATGGAGATGACAAGCATGATTACAAATAACATGAAAATACAAAAATCAGAGAAGAGAAGAGAAGAGGAGAAGAGAGATCTAAGCCTAGAGTCCTAGTTGTTATGGATCATCCAATGTGTGTGTTCTCTGATGCCTTGGTCCATATTTATAGAAATGGGGAAGTTAGAGTCCCAAACCAACTCAAAATCTGATCTATTTCGGTTTCTTCAGGTCCAAGTAATGCGCGTCACGGCCGTGATGGCCATCACGGCCAGGCCGTGACGGTCTCTGCCTCTGGCACTTTTGGAAAATTCGGGCCTCTCGCGTGGCGAGCCCATGCTCGCGTCGCGAGCCCTCTGTTATGGCCGTGAAGAATTTCACGGCTGGGCCGTGATGTGCTCTGACTTGTGGTGGTTTTGGGTCACGGCCGTGATGGCTATCACGGCCAGGCCGTGACAGACTCTGACTTCAGCCTTTCTTCTTTTTCGTTTTGCTCGATCATGGCCGTGATGGCATCACCTAGGCCGTGATGGGCTCTGTTTGGCTCATTTTCTTCAGTTTTAAAGCTCCATCTTCATCCAAACTTCATCATGGTTGATCTTGAGCAATTTACCCTTGATATCTGCAAAACAACACACGAAAACCGCCTTACCCGTTCCAAAGGAAAATTAACCTAAAATCTAATAAAAATTAGCCTAAACTACATGAAAATGCATGCAAAATGATGGACAAAGATGAGGTGGAATCACACTCATCAAATACGCACATAGGATTTTATCAATAAAATCCATGATTCACAATCTCCTTCACAACCGAACACTAGTCCGACGTCTCGGAATTCTAGGTTCTATCTTTCCTCGAAACTAGAATAGAAACTCTAGACCGTCAATCCGGAACACTAGGTCCTTTCTACTTGCTCAAAACTCAAAACAAGAACTCTAGCCCATCAATCCGGAGCACTAGGTCATTTCTTTTCCTCAAAACTCAAAACAAGAACTCTAGCCCGTCAATCCGTAGCACTAGGTCCTTTCTTTTTCACTCTCTTTCCTGAGGTTTTCGTTCAGTGAAAACTAAATCAAAAAACAAAAGTTCAAGAATTGCTAAATTTTTGTGTCATAAATACTTTTCGTTCTTAGATTTATCAAAGAGAGCATTTTCTCTAAATGTTTCCATTTTTGAACAACTTTTGGTAAAACCTAAAAGAAAATCCTTATTTCCAATAGATTTTTCTTTTCAAAAATTCTTTTAAACATTTCCATAAGTTTTGATGTTTTATATTTCCATTTCTTTTCCTAAACTTTGTTTCATCTTCACACTTCCATTATTTATAGTTTTCTTCTCACTTTCCCAAAGAATCACAACACCACTTTTTTAATCTTTCTGAGTTAAGATATTTTAATGTCTTAATCTTTATTAACAAGCAATGACCAATGTCATACCATCAGCCAATCACAGTCAAGCAAAATAGTAATATAATCAACAAACAATAACATTAAAACTCCAATCAAACTCTAAACAATTCAAGCAAGACATCATCACAAAGATTTAAAAATTAACATACATTCAAAAACACAACAATTAGTATATAACTACTAAAACTCTTAAGGTAAACTCCCTTTACCTTTGCAGACCATAAAAGATTCTCTCCTTGACGTATTCAACAATTAGCTTCCCTGACAACCCCAGTTTGATGTTCCAGTTTCCTCAAAACAGCTCCTGTCAACTTTCGAACAATATTAAATCTGTTTCCCCCAAGTAAACACAACCTCGACAATATCCCAGAGTGGGAGTCAAAGCATTTTCACAACCAGATAAAACACATAATCAGCTACTCATCATCAAACGCTCATTCTAAGTTGATTTTAAACACTAAATTTCACAAAAACATAACTAATTTCAAATAAGATCAGATTGGGACTTTAGGGTTCATAAATCAATTTAGGGAAAACTCATTTTAACTATAGAATAATGAGATTGGTTTAGAAAATCATTAATTCACAGTCCCAATAGCATAAAATAAGGTTCAATTTCAGAATTCAAAATAGAAATCAAAGATTCGGGGTTAGGGTTTGTAAACTGATTTGGGGATTTTACAAAATAGAAGAGATTAGGGGTAAAACACTTACCCAAGGTGAAGGGGAAAGAACATCGTGGCTGGAAGACCAACCGACGCGGCGGCTGGTGGCGAGGGGGCGGCGGCAATGGGGATTCAACCTCTGTGGTGACAACCGCAAGTAAAAGAAAGAGACTCGGTCTCAAGAAAGAAGATATGGAGGTCCAAAGTAGTACAAGACTTGAGAAACCACCATGAAAGGCGGTGACTGGAGCTTACCGCGGTGGAGGCGCGATTTCGTGCGAGGCAGCGATGGCTCCGTTTCGTGTTTCCAGCGACGCGCACAGGGACATGACGCACGGTCGTCTCTTCACTTGTGACGGTTCCGAGCAGCGGTGCAGGGGGTGACAAATACTAAAATGAGTGGTTAAGATTTTGTCTAGAAAAAGTAAATAATATTGATCCTTGGATCTAAAATAATGAGTGACAAATATATAATTTTAAATTTCAAAATAAGGTAAAGATTGATGCTCGAATTTATCAACCAAAAAAATCAATGATCCAAAATAAATATCCGATTAATTCTAAATCAATTTATTTTCGAAACTAAAATTAAATAGAGTAAAATATGGACATAATTTTCTTTTAATCATATTATTTGAAATATTTTTCTAAACAAAAACTGATTGTGACAATAACATAATATTATTGTCCAGTAAACGTGCATGCACTGAAATAAAGCAGTGCTAACGCACTTAATAAAATCATTTTAAATGAGTAATTAAAATTACTCAAACTAAATCACATAAAAATAAGTTAAAATAATTTTTCAGATAATCAATCAATCCAAATTAAATGATATAAACATATATATTTAATGTTATTGAAGAACAATAAAATCCGGGGTGTTACAATGTTCATTAAAAACATAATGTTGACACAAATAACTGAAACACAATCCAAATTATAGGTAGCAATATCCAATAGTATGTGCAACAAAACCCAGACACCTAAGTTACTTGAACCAAACCATGCATAACACAATACAAACTCTAGACCATATATAACAAGTGTAATCAAATAAACTTATCAACAATATAGCGAGACCAATCTTCCTTGACTTAATATAGTTGAGCAGTGGAGTATGTGAAGCATTTGTAGTCAGGGAAGTACTGCGACATCTAAATTAAATAAATTAAGTTACAATTGCTATAACATTTGAACAGTCACATTTAAAAGTAAATAACAAGCACTGAAACTACATACCGCCGTTGGTATTTTAACTTGGTTCTGTAAGATAATTTCCTTCATGAAGCGCATGACATAATACCCACAATCTATATCGTTGGGTCGTCTTGGGCACTATAAAAAAGAAAATAGTCAATCAATAGTTTTAATTTTTTAAAATAATATCTCATTAAGTTTTTGCAAATATACCTCTATCCGGATCCATTTAATGTTGGTTGCTTTTAAACGAGGCACCTTAGCTCCACTACGTGCACGATAAACTTGCAAAGCACTAATCACAAAATCAAACAGACTTCATTAAGAAACATATTTTCAATCATCACAAACACACGCATGGATTTTTTAACAAAAATTCTCAATGGTAACATCTAAATACAAAATGAAGGTTCTGATTGCCTTTTTTTTTATTTTGAACCACAACAGCTATAACCCAGTATATGCCAATTCAGCATAGTTATTCTAATGTCAAAAATCAAAAGCACATTAGGACCATGACAACTTGCAACATGTATCTACCATGGAAGCCATTCGACAGAATCATAAAAAATCAGAAAAAATAAAAACGTGCTTACTTATTGAACAAATTCTTTAATTCTGGGCGATTCCTAGGATCAGCATGCAAGGAATCCAAATAGTAAACAATCTCTTCAACAATATTTATCGCTAACAGCACCCAATGATCCCTACAAAAATGTTGAGATAGCAAATCCTAAGCACCTCAATTTTTATATAATTCATTATTGTAAATTAAGTCCTATAGGATAAGTGACTCACCCTACATTGCACGACGCTAGAAACAAGGGCTGGTATTCTCTCTCTGTAATTGCAAAGCGGTTAGCTATATACTTTGTTTGTGAATCCCCCCCAAAGAAGCCGAATGTATTTGTTTGATGTGGGGACAAGAACAGAAACCTCCTCGTTGTGACACCCTAACTCGGGTCATCACATGGTTACCCATTTGCAGAAATAAAACTTAATTTGCTGGTTGCTTTCGGAAAGTAATGTTTTCTTAACGTTTATCTTTTCAAAATATGGTGATAATTTTTTTCCCCTTTTAACCTCAACAACAACAACAACGTAATCAAATCACACTTAAATACATAATGTATATAAGTCATACAACTATACTGCCTCATATGTTTTCACACCTAGATCATTATCAGTTTAGTTTTATTCTCAAAATCTAATATAACATAATAGGGCCTAAGCTGGTCGTAACTAACAGACACTACAACCAATAAGAGCAGCAATAACATGCCTCGAACTAGACAGCCTTCTTCTTCTTGTAGAGATCATACCCCTTGTGCGGCTCTGATATGTTTGTAAGGGTGAGACGCCAATGTATGGATTTAACACAATAACTAAATGCGTAACACAAAAGAAGGCACATACACATATACATGTTTATAACAACATAAGCATTCATATTATAATGACACGGACTCGGCAAGTGTACCGGTTCGTTGCAAGTAATAAAACGGTAAGACCGGTTATCGTCCTCAGGGATCGTGGACAATTACCACTTCGCAAATTAGACTACTATCTAGGCGATCAACTTTTGGAGTGAAGGTAGCTCTATCATCTAACAAGCAAACAAGAATAAAATATTTTTTGTTCTTTTTGGAATTTTTATCAAACAGTTAGAATGCAGACAGAAATGTGAATAACAATTAGATAGAATTGTTAGGGTTAGACTAAGCTAATCCTCCCTTGATTGTTATGAAATGATAACTAACACAGTTCCTACTTCGCTTATGACAATCGAATCTTTTCTAATATACTCAAACCCTAATGTCTTAGGTGGAATGAGCCTAAAATCCCAAATTAAACCCTAATGTCTTAGGTGGATTAATTAGAGAAATTTCATTAAGAATAAAGATTCATAAGATTGCAAGCATCCAACACCTATGTCTAGATTCTTGGACTACTTGGCATATGATTCATGAGCATGCTTTAACATCAACCTTTCAATTGTCTATCAAAGCAACTAATCATTCCTAAGATGATCAAGCCTAGGAAAGCATTAAGCATAGAATCATACACTCATAAAGAAGAAGGAAACTGTATTATAATCAAGTCATTTTACAACCAAGTTCAGATAAGCAATAATCTAACCCCAACAAAGGGGAGTTTAGCTACACATAATTGAAGATAAAACAAAAGAAAGAGTTACAGAGATGAACAAAGGAGAGAGCTCCATAGAATGTTGCACAGCAGCCACAGCAGCAGAGGATCTGTTTTTAGGGTTTTCTGGATGTTCCTTCTGTTCTGCTCAGAGGTTCTTTTATAACTCGTGGCCGGTCACGGCCGTGACAGCCATCACGGCCAGGCCGTGACGGGTTCTGTCTCTTGCAGTTCTGGCAAAATTACTCTTTCGCGAGGCGAGCCTTTCTTCGCGACGTGAGCCAACTTTTCATGCCCGTGATGGATTATGACTTGTGGAGGTTTTTGAGTCACGGCCGTGATGTACATCACGGCTAGGCCGTGATCGATTCTGACTCTTGCAGTTCTGGCAAAATTACTCTTTCGCGTGGCGAGCCTTTCTTCGCGACGCGAGCCAACTTTTTCACGCCCATGATCTCCATCACGGCCAAGCCGTGATCGATTCTGACTTTTGGTGGTTTTGGGTCACGGCCGTGATAGCCATCACGACCAGGCCGTGACAGCTTCTGACTTTTGGCCCCATTTTTCTTCAGTTTTCAGGCCTTCTCTTCATCTCAGCTTCCTCATGGCTAAATCTTGGGCATTTAATCGTAAATCCCTGCAAAACAACACACAATACCACCTTATCCGTTCCAAAGGAAAAACTAAACAAAATCCAGCTAAAATGGCCTAACTGAATGCAAATGCATGCAGAAATGTACATGGAAAATGAGGTGAAATCACACTCATCAAATCACCCCAAGCTTAAGACTTTGCTTGTCCTCAAGCAAAAACCAAGGCCATAAGACCGAAATAAACAAAGCATGGATAGTGAACTAAGAACCCGAGTAAAATGATCCAAGTAACATGCATTCAATTATTTCAGCAAGAGACAATCAATTCAAGTCCAATTAGGGGCTTAGTTTTCCTAGACTCACATTCTCACTGATTCGGGCACTCTATCTCACTTGAAGCTCACCCTAAGCTTGTTTATTTGCTTGGCTCTCTTTCTTTCCTCACTCACTCAAGTGTTAAGGGAATATGACATTTCACTCCATTTTCCTCAAAGAATGATTCCTACCATAAGCTTGACTATCAACCAAATCTTTACTTTATTAATGAAAACATCTAAGAATCAAGAGGTCTTATTCTTTGGTTGCAATGAGGCCATGGGATCAATCATTAGGTGGGGTAATCAAGAAAAGGACATTTCAAAAGGCTAAACCAAGTATCAAGCATTTCAACACATGACACCTTCTAAAATACCTTCTTGGGTTTTTCATTCATTTTTCCACCTTTCTTTCTTTCTTTTCTTTTCTTTTTACTTCTCATTCCTTTTTGTCATCCCCTTCTCCATTTTTATTTCTTTTTCTCTTTTTTTTTCTTTTATTTTTCTTTTGTTTGGAGAAGGGGAGATTTTTCAATTCAAGAGAAATAAATTTTTTTTTTCAGATTCATTTTTTTTCTTTTCATCATCCCAAACTTTCAACTACATTTTCCAACCCTTTTTGCACAGTACTTTAGAAGGTCCCTCATAAGCATATTTAACACAACATTTCAGGGTACCAAGAAAAGCATGCTGTTCATTCAGGCTCAAAATGGGGCAACTAAGGGTAGCATTATTCATTCAAAGCTCAGAAGGCCAGAAAAACACCTATTGCCTCAATCCTTTTCAAAAATGTTCTCAAAAAATTTTCAAGTTTCGAAATGGTTTCAAGTCAAGTTCTAGAGAAAAACAATCCAAGAGGAACACACTCTACACAAAGAACGGGGGCAGATTTAGTGAGTACCCCCTAATGGCTCAAAAGCTCACATTTATCAGTTCAAGAACCAGTGAGAAACGCAAATCCATAGAAACACATGCTAATCATCAACTATCCAAGACCATCTCAAGAATATTTAATGAAGCCATATCACAAGAATAGAAAATCAGGGTCCAAAAATTCACTATCACAAAAAAATTTGGCACTTAGCTCTCACAATCATAAGCTCAATCTAAGCAGGGGTAACCGAATCATGCGATCATGCAAACTTAAGCCTATATGAATGCAATATTTACAATGCAAGCAAAAAGATTACCCCTACCCCAAGCTTAAAGACTTACATTGTCCTCAATGTAAATAATTAAGTTTAGAGAGGGGAGAAAACTGGAACAACTCACCAAGGTGGTAGTGGTGCTGAATCACATGCTTTCTGGTTTTGTTTCCTCCTGCCCTTCTTCTCCTCCTTCCTTCAAAATCTGAAAGCACTCAACAAACTATTAACAAACCTCTTGAGCTTCTCAAATTATTCAAGAGGAGAAATCAAAAACAAAAGAGAAGTTGAAAATAAAATTTGGGTTGCCTCCCAATAAGCGCTTCTTTAACGTCACTAGCTTGACAGATGATTTTTTTTTTTTTTTAAGATGGTGCCTGAAGAGTGACGGAGACCGCCTGACGATCAAAGTTGCCTCCAAGGTAGTGCTTTAGCCTTTGTCCATTAACAGTGAAGGTATCACCGGATGATGGATCTTCCAATTTAACTGAACCAAATGGAGAGACAGACTTGACATAGAATGGACCTGACCATCTTGATCTCAATTTGCCCGGAAAGAGCTTGAGTCTTGAGTTAAACAGCAAAACTGACTGGCCTTCTTCAAATTTCTTGGGAAGAATGTACTTATCATGCCAGAACTTTGTTCTTTCCTTGTATATCCTAGCACTCTCATAAGCCAAGAGTCGGAACTCATCCAACTCATTCAATTGAAGCATCCTCTTGTCCATGGCCAGCCTTGTATCAAAGTTCAGGGCCTTCACTGCCCAAAAAGCACGGTGTTGTAGCTCTACCGGAAGGTGACATGATTTCCCGAACACTAATTGGTAAGGTGACATACCAATAGGTGTCTTATAAGCAGTCCGATAAGCCCAAAGTGCATCATCCAATTTCTTCGCCCAATCCTTCCTTGCATTGTTCACAGCTTTTTCCAAAATTCTCTTCAACTCCCGGTTGGACAATTCCACTTGCCCACTGGTTTGGGGATGGTATGGTGTGGTAACTTTGTGGTTCACCCCAAACTTGGCAAGCACTGCATTGAACTCATTATTGCAAAAGTGAGTACCCCCATCACTAATGATAGCCCTAGGGGTCCCAAACCGGGTAAAAATATTCTTCCTCACAAAACTGATCACTGTTCTTGCATCATCTTTCAGAGTTGGCACGGCTTCCACCCATTTGCTCACATAATCAACCGCCACCAGAATGTACTTGTTGTTGTAAGATGACGAGAAAGGGCCCATGAAGTCAATCCCCCATACATCAAAGAGCTCCACCTCAAGTATACCCTTCAAGGGCATCTCATTTCTCTTGGAAATACTACCGATCCTCTGACATTTATCACAATTCATCACCCAAGCTCTGGAGTCCTTGAAAATAGTGGGCCGAAATAGCCCGCTTTGCAAAATCTTCATGGCGGTCCTCTCACCACCAAAGTGTCCTCCATAGGGTGAGTTGTGGCAGTGGGTCAACACCCCATTAATCTCTTCTTCCGGTATGTACCTCCTCAGAATTCCATCCGAACCTTTTTTGAAAAGATACGGCTCATCCCATATATAGAATTTGGCATCATGAATGAGCTTCTTCCTCTGTTGTGCATTGAAGTCCTTTGGAATCTTATTGGCGGCCTTGTAATTTGCAATATCCGCGAACCAAGGTGCCACTTGCACCACAAACAACTGTTCATCTGGGAATTCCTCTTGAATTGGCAACTTTGCTTCTGCTTGAACATCTGCTTGTGGAAGCCTAGACAAATGGTCGGCTACCACATTCTCCACTCCTTTTTTGTCCTTTATTTCCAAATCAAACTCTTGGAGTAGTAGTATCCACCTAATAAGCCTTGGCTTGGCATCCTGTTTAGTCATAAGATATCTCAAAGCAGAATGATTAGTGTAGACAATAGTTTCTGACCAATCAAGTAGGATCTTAATTTATCAAAAGCAAATACCACAGCAATCAATTAATTTTCACTCGTATAGTAATTCAATTGGGCATCAATAAGCACACGACACGCATAGAAAATGACATGCAACACTATCTTTATACTTGGGCCCAAAAAGGCACCCACCGCAAAGTCACTTGCATCACACATTAGCTCAAATGGTAAACTCCAACTGGAGGTGCAATGACCGGTGCGGTGGTGAGTTTTTCTTTCAAAATTTTGAAGGCATGCATGCAATCATCATCAAATATAAAAGGAGTATCAGCTACCAAAAGCTTGCATAAGGGTTTCACAATTTTTGAAAAATATTTTATGAACCTTCTATAAAAACCCGCATGCCCTAGGAAGCTTCTAACACCTTTCACATTTAAGGGAGGAGGAAGTTTTTCAATCACTTCAATTTTGGCTCTATCAACCTCCATCCCCCGTGATGAAATTTTATGCCCAAGAACTATACCTTCCCTAACCATGAAATGACATTTTTCCCAATTTAAAACAAGGTTAGTTTCTTGGCATCTTTTTAGAACACAGGCAAGATTATTCAAACAGTTATCAAAAGAATCACCAAACACAGAAAAATCGTCCATAAATACCTCAATAAATTTTTCATTCATATCAGAAAATATGGATAGCATGCACCTTTGAAAAGTGGCGGGTGCATTACACAACCCGAATGGCATTCTCCTGTATGCATAGACTCCATAAGGACAAGTGAAGGCGGTCTTCTCTTGGTCCTCTGGGTCAACCACAATCTGGTTATACCCAGAGTATCCATCAAGGAAACAATAGAAAGCATGGCCCGCCAACCTCTCTAACATCTGATCAATGAAGGGCAATGGAAAGTGATCTTTTTTGGTGGCCTCATTCAGTCTTCTGTAATCAATGCAAACTCTCCATCCAGACACGGTCCTAGAGGGAATAAGTTCATTCTTTTCATTTGCTACCACTGTCATCCCCCCTTTCTTCGGCACAACTTGGACCGGACTCACCCATGGACTATCGGAGATGGGATAGATAATGCCCGCATCCAACAACTTCACAATCTCCTTCCTCACAACTTCTTTCATATTCGGGTTGAGTCTTCTTTGGGGTTGTCTAACCGGCTTGAAATTTTCCTCCACACGGATTTTGTGCATGCAAAAGGAGGGGCTTATCCCTTTCAAATCGGACATAGACCACCCGATTGCAGATTTGTGCTCCCTAAGCACCCTCAACAGCTTCTCTTCTTCCAAGGAATTCAACCCACTATTGATGATAACTGGGAATGAAGAGTTCATCCCAAGGAAAGCATAACGGAGATGGGATGGCAATTCTTTCAACTCTAGCACCGGTGGGTCACCCTTGTCTTCAATTCTCACATCTTCCACCACTTTGTCTTCATCAGTATTCACAACCAGACAAGCCTCCAGAGATTTAATCATGAGATCGACCTCTTCTGCACATACTTCTTCTCCTACATCCTCTACCATTAGAGCTGCTTCTAACGAATCTTCAAATTTCTGGTGCAAACTCTTGTCAGATAATGAATCAATGAGGTCCACTATCATGCATGTGTCCTTGTCGCTTGGGTGTTTCATTGCCTCAAACACATTAAAGGTGACCTTTTCGTCTTGTACCCGAAGCACCAATTCCCCTTGATTGACATCGATTAAGGCTCTACCTGTTGCTAAGAATGGTCTCCCAAGAATCAGAGGAGTGTCACCATCTTCAGCCATATCTAACACCACAAAATATGCTGGAAAAATGAATTTATCTACCTTCACCAACAAATCCTCCACAACACCATAGGGATATGTAATGGAGCGGTCTGCCAGTTGAAGAGAAATCCCTGTTGGTTTTACCTCACCAATCCCCAGCTTCTTGAAAATGGAGAGCGGCATCAGATTAATACTTGCCCCTAAATCGCACAATGCTCTCCCTATGTTCAGATGACCAATCGTGCATGTGATAGTGAAATTGCCCGGGTCCTTCATCTTTACTGGTAGCTTCTTTTGAAGTATAGCGCTGCACTCTTTGAGAAGCATAACTGTCTCCTCCTTCCACCTCCTCTTGTTTGTAAGAATCTCTTTCATGAACTTTGCGTAGGAGGGCATCTGTTGGAGAGCTTCTGCAAAAGGAATGTTGATTTGTAGCTTTTTGAATACATCCAGAAACTTAGAAAATTGCTGGTCTTTTGCCTCCTTCTTCAACCGTTGGGGGTACGGGATTCTGAAATATGGGGGCAGCTCTTTGGGATTATCAACCTCTTCCAGAATCTGTCTTTTAGTCTTCTTCTTCGCAAATTCTTCATCAACCAATTTCTCCCTCTGCGGTTTTTCAGCTTCTACACCAGTAGGAATAGAGGTAGTATCTTGGGAAGTTCCGGGTTCTTCATTGTTTACCTCTTCAAACTGCACCTTATCAATTCCAGCATCACTTGTCTTTTCTTCCCTCTCTTTTTCTTGTGGATTTAACACTCTCCCACTTCTTGTAACAATGGCCTTACAATCTTCCTTTGGGTTCTTCTCAGTATCCCCAGGCAATTGTCCTTGAGGTCTCTCTGCCATCTGCCTTGCCAGTTGGCCTATTTGATGCTCCAAGTTCTTGACTGAGGCATTCTGATTCTTCATAGTCTCTTGAGTCGCTTGCATGAACTGGCCTAGAATGTTCTCCAATTTGCTTGAACTCTCTTGAGGAGGCTTTGCTTGAGTACTTGAACTTTGCCCTTGTCTCCACCCGAAGTTAGGATGGCTGCGCCACCCCGGATTGTAGGTGTTGGAGTAAGGATCATTTCTAGGCCCTTGGTTGCCCATATAATTTACCTCTTCTTGTCCCGAACTTCCAACCACATTGATCTCACAGTTTCCATTTGCATGGTTGCCTCCACAGAAATCGCACACTGAGGTACCTTGAACTTGGACAGCTTGTAGTTGAGAATTCTGCAGTTGAACCGACCCCAGTTGTTTGGTAAGAATAGCCATTTGTGCCTTGAGAGCGCCAATTTCATCCAGCTCTAGAACACCCCTCTTGGCCATTGATCGAGAACTAGGCATTTGATAGTCATTGTTAGCCATGTTCTCAATCAAGTCCTTTGCTTCTTCGGGCGTCTTCTGACTCAATGTCCCTCCTGCAGCCGCTTCAATCATACTTCTTGAATTCCTGTTGAGCCCATTAACAAATGTTGCAACCTGCTGCCATGTCTCTAGTTCATGATTTGGACAAGCTGTGAGTAAGGACTTGAACCTCTCCCAGGCTTCATAGAGTGACTCACCATCCCCTCGTGCAAAGGCATTGATCTCTGATCTCAGCTTGATCATTCTTGACGGAGGAAAGAATCGAGACAGAAACTTGCTCACCAAATCATTCCAAGTGATGATGCTTCCATGAGGATGAGATTGAAGCCATGCCTTAGCTCTATCCCTCAAAGAGAAAGGGAAAAGCCTTAACCGAATGGCCTCATCAGAAGCTCCGTTTAACTTGATAGTGTCACACAGCTCAATGAAAGTACCAATGTGAGCATGAGGGTCTTCACTCTCCAAACCTCCAAACTGGTTTTACTGCACAAGGTGGAGAAGTGATGCCTTGATTTCGAAATTATTGCAAGCCACTGCGGGTCTCACAATCGGAGTTCCACATCTATCAACTCTAGGGGAAGTGTAGTCCCCCATTGTTCTCCTTGGTGCATTCTCTTCTGCCATGGTGACAGCTGCTACTTCAATTTATGGTTCTTGCACACTGGGTAACTCAACTTGTTGCTCTTGTCTACTAGAAGATGCTCTTTCTCTGTTCTGTCTTGCCTTGGCTTTCCTTCTATTCCTTCTACAGAGTCTCTCGATCTCAGGTTCGAATTGGAGTTCACCTGGGTCGATTGTACCTCGCATACACTGAACAAACGGAGTAGCGCAGAACAAACAGCAAAACAGAAAAACAGCACACAACAGAAATTTACAGCAGAGAAACAGAAAATAAGAAAGAAAAAAAACACAGTAGGAAAACAGTAAAAATGCCTAAATTAGGAGTCCCCTTTGGTACTCGTGATATTGGCACACCGATCCCCGGCAACGGCGCCAAAAACTTGACACGGACTCGGCAAGTGTACCGGTTCGTTGCAAGTAATAAAACGGTAAGACCGGTTATCGTCCTCAGGGATCGTGGACAATTACCACTTCGCAAATTAGACTACTATCTAGGCGATCAACTTTTGGAGTGAAGGTAGCTCTATCATCTAACAAGCAAACAAGAATAAAATATTTTTTGTTCTTTTTGGAATTTTTATCAAACAGTTAGAATGCAGACAGAAATGTGAATAACAATTAGATAGAATTGTTAGTGTTAGACTAAGCTAATCCTCCCTTGATTGTTATGAAATGATAACTAACACAGTTCCTACTTCGCTTATGAGAATCGAATCTTTTCTAATATACTCAAACCCTAATGTCTTAGGTGGAATGAGCCTAAAATCCCAAATTAAACCCTAATGTCTTAGGTGGATTAATCAGAGAAATTGCATTAAGAATAAAGATTCATAAGATTGCAAGCAGCCAACACCTATGTCTAGATTCTTGGACTACTTGGCATATGATTCATGAGCATGCTTTAACATCAACCTTTCAATTGTCTATCAAAGCAACTAATCATTCCTAAGATGATCAAGCCTAGGAAAGCATTAAGCATAGAATCATACACTCATAAAGAAGAAGGAAACTGTATTATAATCAAGTCATTTTACAACCAAGTTCAGATAAGCAATAATATAACCCCAACAAAGGGGAGTTTAGCTACACATAATTGAAGATAAAACAAAAGAAAGAGTTACAGAGATGAACAAAGGAGAGAGCTCCATAGAATGTTGCACAGCAGCCACAGCAGCAGAGGATCTGTTTTTAGGGTTTTCTGGATGTTCCTTACATTCGCTTTCAGAGGTTCTTTTATAACTCGTGGCCGGTCACGGCCGTGACGGGTTCTGTCTCTTGCAGTTCTGGCAAAATTACTCTTTCGCGAGGCGAGCCTTTCTTCGTGACGCGAGCCAACTTTTCATGCCCGTGATCTCCATCACGGTCAAGCCGTGATGGATTATGACTTGTGGAGGTTTTTGAGTCACGGCCGTGATGTACATCACGGCTAGGCCGTGATCGATTCTGACTCTTGCAGTTCTGGCAAAATTACTCTTTCGTGTGGCGAGCCTTTCTTCACGACGCGAGCTAACTTTTTCACGCCCATGATCTCCATCACGGCCAAGTCGTGATCGATTCTGACTTTTGGTGGTTTTGGGTCACGGCCGTGATAGCCATCACGGCCAGGCCGTGACAGCTTCTGACTTTTGGCCCCCCTTTTCTTCAGTTTTCAGACCTTCTCTTCATCTCAGTTTCCTCATGGCTAAATCTTGGGCATTTAATCGTAAATCCCTGCAAAACAACACACAATACCACCTTATCCGTTCCAAAGGAAAAACTAAACAAAATCCAGCTAAAATGGCCTAACTGAATGCAAATGCATGCAGAAATGTACATGGAAAATGAGGTGAAATCACACTCATCATATAACATATAGTTTATCAATGAGTTCCACACCCCAAACATCATCGTTGGAAAACTATGCATGAACACTTCAATATTTAGGCTCTAAAATTTCGTACTTAATCTCATGAGATATCCCCAACCTCGTGATGAGTTGATCAGACTTGATTGCCACAGGCACGCAGCCACAGGCACACAGCCAAAACCCATCACACACTGTTCAATATCGTGGCATAGTGATAACATCGTGAATGGGGTCTCATTGTCCTCCCGGCACAATGAAGAACATCGTAGCATGATCTACCTGACGCCACAAGGTAATCACTCGTAGAATCATAGCACGTCTGCCAAATGCATGCAAGAGAAACACTTTATTCTCGACACTTTTCTTTGTGTTGTATCTTTATTTGTCAAAGCTCTCAAAAGCTTACGACCCATCATAATTTTAAACATCTTTAAAACTTTCATTAATAACACAGGACCTCAAAGTCCGAGTGCTCAATCACGAAGCCCCTAGACCTTGTAATCAGTCTTAGGTTTGTGGTCATAGAAAACATCTCAAAATGTTTTTAACTTCTTTAAGTAGATATCCAGTCTACAACACAACGAACCTTAATACCCCGACGTCTCGGTTATTAAGTTCCATATCGTCGTTTACGTCATTTTTCGTCTGTGAAAAACAAATCCAAAATAAGATCTCCGCAACTTATCCAAGTTACCGGAAATACGTCATTGAGTAAAACTCATTTACAGAAAATCCTTTCTACTTGAAATTCGTTTGTAAAACGTCAAATCATAGAAAAACCCATTTTCCCGAAATAACATCAAATCATCAAGAACTCTTTAATGAAACTTCAATTTATAAAAAAAAGAATGAATCAATTGAGATGAAATCTCTTTTCAAAATAAGTACTGCTATTTTTAAACTTCCCACCGTAAATAATTTCGAAACTTACCGTCGTTTAGCATTTTCAAAGAAAACGTTTTTAAGTCAAACTTTGACCTTTCTTCTAAAATAATTTTCTTATATAATAAATAAGGTATTTTCGAATATTAATTTCACAAAATACCATTTTATAATATTACGGAATTTCTTACGTAAAAATCAGCAGTACAAAAATAATTTCACAGTTACGCTCCCACCGTGACTCATAAATTACTTTTACACTAATAAATCATTAAAATAATAATATTTCTCAAAACTTATTATTTTTCCAAAAAAATATTTTCCACCACTATTATATTCCAACATTTCCCATAAAACATTGAATATAATTTACACAGCTTATTAAAGCTTTTATCTGATTAATCGGTGGTGCACTGACCACTGTCAGGCCTCTCAAACAACATTCAACAACATCATCAGAATTATATCACCAGGCAGATCATGCATCATAGCAATATAATATACTACTGCAGATAATTAAATAAATTAAGAGCAGATCAATCACCGATAAACAGATAAACAACACAACGTAAACAACATAAACAAATAACCACAACCACATATAAACTACACTAAAAGCAAATGGTTATTGATAAAAATCCCTCAGGTAAGCTCCCCTTACCTCTTGAATGTCCTCAGTGAAATTAAAAAAACTCTGTCGGTTGTCGGAAATCCTCGTACGCCGTAAAACAATTAACCTTCAACAACACATCCAAACAACCAATCAAAACAAGCAAAACAAACACCTAATCCTCTCTAATAGGTCATGTCCTCCTTAGGGTTTTGTGGCTCAAAATCTCCAAACTTGCTTAAGTCATGGAATAATGATCCTAATATACTAAGGAAATGGATTAAGGCTAAACAACAAAGTTAAGAATCAAAACCATCATAACCCTCTAAATGGTAGATTCGGCCAAGACATGTCCATGAGGCTAGGGTTTTTAGTTTAATGAACCAACTAGGATTCAACAAGTATACAAGTATGTATGATGAAAGACATGATCATACATCAAAAACAAGAACAAAAACCTCATCCATCCTTTCCTCTAGGATTCGGCCAAGATGGGTTTCAAGGGAAGAAATTTTTTTATCATAACATGATCTTAGATACATACAATATACATGATTATAAGAACATGTGAAGTGGTTTCGACATCATGAGATTTTTCTAGAATTTGTTATGAATTTTCAAAGTTCTAGATCTAGAAACTTAAAAGTGATGAACATAGATGAAATAGACTTTGAATCATGAAATTTATTGAAGAACATAGACATGATTAGGGAAGGAGAATAGGATTCACCTCTTGAAGATCAAAAACAAGTGAAGATCCAAGGACTTGCTTAACAAAATCAAGCTTTGGTGTTCTAAGTGTTCTTAAGAAAAAGAACTTAAGTTCATAAGAAACATGACATGAAATGAAGAATTTTGCCTAAGTAATGCTAAGTGAAGGGAGGGAGCCGTGGGTTCTTGGGAATTTTTTTCCAAAAACACAATGGCAAGACTTGTAAAAACCAAGTGAAACTAGGGGTAAAATAGTCTTTTCCATGCCAAAATATCTAATTGTCATAAATGCGCCATTATGGCCATTATGACTTGGATAGGATCGTCATAAATGCTCGTCACATCAGTCACATCAGTCATCTTAGCTCCGTTGCTGACTCCCTGATTCATTTGACTCAGGTTTTCCTATAGATATCTCGACGTTTTCCCCCGCAGCAAATATAATATTATATTTTTATGCTAAATTTTTCAAAACTTCCAGTATCGTAGAAAATACAATAAAACATTTTTCATCTCGTTCACGAATTAAAATTAGGTTTTCTGAGCAGTAAACTTTTATTGTCAGTGAAAACGCAGAAAACGACGGACTGGTTTCCATCTGAATTTCCAACCAAAAACTTTCCGGTAACCTTATAAAAATAAGTATAATATGAAAATAACCTTGGTTTATCCAAAATCATTTTCTAAGTGTCGGATAAAAACATATATGTTTATATATTTATTACCGATATTAGGAAGCAACGAAAATCGGGGTGTTACACTCGTTCTTTCCTTTGGAAGCAAAAATTCTTCATACAAATACCTTCCAGTTAGAACAGATAATTGGGACCGTTTGCCGAACAACGGCCCCAATGTAACTCTTCAATCTTTTTCCATTGGCACGAATTGATTGGTCCAAATAATTCCATTCAACCTAATAAAAATCTTAAAGTAATTAAATCTAGATATCAAACAATATAATGAAATCCTTAGATTAATAAGTAAATTACATCAATTTTTAGTCCTTTACTCCTAGCCCGGATGACCGCCTTCATAACACCTGGCCCACGTCGCTTCACTTTGGCAGCCCTAGCATTATCGGAAGATGCCATTTACCTACAAAAAAATTAGACATGCCATGTCAAGTGCTTTGAATCTTCTAAACTATGGTACATGCACCTAAATCTGGGTATTATGGGAAAATACCACACAACCTTCTCTGGATCTGATTCTTTCTTCTTATATCGTGAGGCATTACATTTAGGACACATCTTTAACGATGCATATTCATTCCGAAATAAAATGTAATCGTTAGGACAAGCATGTATCCTCTCATAGCTCATGCCAATAGAGCATAACATTTGTTTAGCCTCATCTGTCCGACTAGGAAGCAAATTATCCTCCGGCAACATATCTTTCAATAGTGTGAGTAAGTCTGTAAAGCTCTTATCAGTCCATCCATTTCCCGGTTTCAAGTTTTACAACTTTTACATCGCCGACAATCTTGTGAATATATTACAACCATCATACAACGGTTACTCGGCAAAGTGGAAATACTCCCATTATGAAACAAGTCACAATCATATTTTATAGGCAAACCATAATCTTCACCAATTTTAGGGGAATGAAAATCCAATAACATGATCAGCATAGCACAGGCACTACCCATGATTGTGAAGGCAAGGAAGAAGATTAAATATGAAGAAATATACCAAGTGGAGAACTTTCCATGACTATCATCTGTCCATTATGAATGTGTATTTATATATGTATACACATATGTATTTACATTTGTATGCATGCAGCTACTATATGGAATGGAACTAGCATAGGGAATGAATATTAGACCAGAACTAATTAATGGACAAAAGTCATCACTATCAGAAAATAATGCTACCACAGACTTGCAAAATATGTCAAATCTTGATCCAAAAATAACTTGATATCTCTCCTTCTTATCATAGATTAAAAAGGAGCATTCTGCAGTGGTTTCCTTATGATAATACTCAGCACATGATTTTCCCATATATATCATGTTGTCATTATCTTAGGAAGGAAACATACGGCCTATGACATGAAAGCAATACAAACAATTTATTGAAAAAAAGAGGAAGTCTGAATAGGAAATTTTCCATTCAAAAGCCTGTTACATAAAGAGACGAGACAATAAAAAGATGTTTCACAAGAAGAATGTGTAGGAAAACATGGAAAAAGGAATTTTGTTCTTATCCCAGTCAACAGTATCTTGAAATCTGTAACTCACATAGTCAGTCTGATTTGTTACTGATGCTAATTGTCTGTATGCATAAAAAAATATGGTAACAGGATCTCATGTTCTAAAGAAAACAAAAATAGACCTAGAAAAAAGTTCAGTTATATTCCAAGAGTCAGTCCAACCCATATTATAGTATAAGACAGATGCCTTCAGGTTATTCCAACAAGCTACAGTTCCGTATCGCACCTGACTACAATGTGACTGAAAGTAGGATACACACTAAATTTCTTATCTTCAAACATATTAAAAAAGCATTTTAACTACAAAATGCAATTACCCCGCGGTAGATACAGTTAAGAGTCTTGCCTACATCCAGATAACCTTTTGGAGTAAATGCAGCATGCCATTTTCTTGCACTGAGTGTTTTACCAGCCTGGATCACATAACAACATGAAGTTAATAATAAATAACATCATACAAGTTTTACAAGATTGGCAATCCAGAAAAATGTTAAAGTTCTAAGCTGAGGCATATGAAGGTGCATAATCATCTAATTAATTTTAGATATTTAATGTCTCATAAGATAAATACCCAATGAGAACAACTAATCATTTGGTATCTGTCATGTTATGAACCAATACCATTGTTTTGGAAGTTACCATGTGTATTTTGTCCATACTCAGATTTAATTCTCATACAAGTTTTGAACTAATCTAACAAAGCAATCAACCAATTAATAAGCATCCAAATGCTGCATTATCTAATATCGAATAGTGAAAGAGAAATCTTAATAAAATGATTTGCATTTAATGTTTTAACTTTTAACTTATTAAGTGCCCCTATTCCATGAAACTAGCAAAAATCCACTTAACATACTTAACCTCGTGGATGAATTCAGTTATTTGAAACAACATGCTATCCCCCAAATGAACAAAACTTTCTTCCAGTATTGAACTTAATATGACTTAGAAAGACAAATAATCCAAATGAAACCAAATGCATTCACAAAGCCATTTTCTGAGTGAGGTAAGTGAGGTGAGTACAATTTAAAAAATCATACCCATGTCAACCAATCACCGAGAGAGTACCTGATGCAGTACGGCGGCGACGGTGTTAGGCGCATGAGACCAGAGAACAGAGAAGTGTGGTAAGTGAGGTGAGTACCTGATGCAGCGCGGCGGCGGTGGCTTTTGTTGATGAAGGCAGAGAACGACCGACCGTGACAGGATAGGCGTGCTCACGAACGACCGAGAAGGGTGACGAAGGGCGGCCGAACAGAGCGGAGAAGGGCAGAGAAGAAGAAGTGCCGACGGTGGAGACGTGGTCGCAGTGGGGAAGGAGCGCGGCGGAGACGCGGTCGCCGTCTTGGTGGTGCGCCGTGGTGGGGAAGGATGCGCGATCGCCGTCTTGGAAGCACGTACTACTGTGAGGAGTGAAATTGGAGGTGCGCGCGGGTGTGAAAATTGTGCGGGAAGTTATGAAATCAGCAAAGGTAATCACTTAAGATAGCGTTTCCGCCTTTAAACGCTATCTAAAGTTATCTTTTAATAGCATTTCTTTAAACAAATGCTATTAAAAGTTGATTTTATTTTTATTTATTTATTTCAAATTAGAAAAGATAGCGCTTCAACATAAAAATGCTATCTTAGGTGCACTCTTTAATAGCACTTATTTTAGGAAACGCTATTAAAAGGGCACAACCATTTTTAATAGCAGTCCGCTCTACAAACGCTATTAAATAACTGCTATTATAAGTCATTTATGTTGTAGTGCTTCCAATACCAAAACTCAGTTTTCCAGAGACTTAAATAATCATTTGAACACTTCAAGAACAAGCATCTAATGGATTAAAACTCAGAACACATATTTCAAAATTTTGTAAAACTATGAACATAAAAACGTTCATAATATTCACTTAGCACAGTTTGAAATGCACAAATTTTAATAAAATGCAAACATCATTAAAAATTTCTAGATATTTTACTGGAGATGACTAACATACCATTGAACATTTTAAAATTTGTATCACTCAAAAATTCAAAGGAAATAAATTATTAAAATTCACGCACTGAAGCTGTTCTAACAGTGTGTTACTCAAAACAGAGCTCTGAACAGTTCAATGGTTTTGGAATTTTTCGAACCAGCAAATGAAACAGGAAAATTATGCTAATTTTTCTAGAAATATAAAACACATAAATTATCATTTTAAAATTGGTTTCACTAAAAAATACCAAGCCAATAATTCACAATAATTCACGCATTTGGGCTGTTTCACCCAGAATTTCCAGATTCGGTTTTTCTCAACATGCAAGCAATTTTTCATGTCTATCCTACTCACACTCCTTTCCAAACAGAAAATTTTCACCATAATTAATTGCAAACAAACTTCTAAGTCTTATCTACACTCTAGTAACATCACATGGAAGAAACAAGGTTTAAAATCTCACATCACCACCACCTTAATACCCAAAACACCAACCCATCATTGATTTATCTTAAATTTCTAATTCATGTGATTCAAGGAGAGCTAGCTACCTGGGTATGAGTAAAAATCCTAAGATTCCTCAAACTCTTGAAGAGATTCCAAGCTTGCTTGTAGAATTCTTGTTACTCTCTAATTGAAGGCTCCTATTCTTCAATTCCTTGCACCAACTATCTTCTTAGAATTCAAAAACTTGAGGGAGAGTTGGACAGCATTAGAAGTATTTGATTGAACCCACATGCAAACCAAGTTAGGAGGAATTTAGTGTACTGAATAGAGAGGATTGGGTAGAGGGTAGGTCACTTGAGGAATGAAAGGAGAAAACATTCTCCACCCTAGAAAAGAAACAAAGGGTTAAGGAGAAATCATACTTTCTCTCACTTATTCTCACTATTGCTTCCTCTTTTATATATACTAGTATGTGCACCCGTGTCCAGCACGGGCTAGAAGTTTGCTTAACATGAAATGTAATATAGTGTAATTAATATTTTAAGGATGTCGTATCTAACGAAATATTTTATAATTAATAAAATTTTAGAACGTTAAAGTGTTTGTAAATATGCTTATATATTAGAATTTGAAAGTATTGTTCATCTGATCTTATTAAGTAATGAAAAAAAAAAACAATCGTATATATCATTAAAGAAACATAACAAAATAAACAAAGGTATGAATGTTCAATGATACATGTATGAATGGTTAATAATTTAATATCTAACCATTTAAAGTTTAATAATCTGAAAGATATAGTAGAGAAAACTATTTGATAAAAACAATTAACAAAATAGTTGAGTTGGTAACTTGGATAAAGATTTACATACCCAAAAAGTTAAAGAGCATTTAAAACAACATTAGTCTTGACTTTCATAAAAATGCTCTAAACATCTTTAGTCTACGCATATGTTGCTATATGATTTGCAACATTCAGTACTTTCAGTTCAATGTTGCTCCCCTTACTCAGATTGTTTTTCTAGCAAAATTGTAGTCAACCCTTTGTTATGTATCCTTCAAGGATAATAATATCATCTAAAGAATAATTTAGACATCCATAAATGCAATAGTAACGTGAGATAATCATTTTTATTTGGCCCTCCCAAATATATTATCTACCATTTTTATTTGATTTATTTCACTTGTTTTCCCATGCAAATTAACCATTTGTATTAAATATATTTTGTTATCATATTATTATTTTTATTCTCGATTGAAAATATATTTAATTTATTTCACCTCTTTTCCCCATGAAAGTTAACCATTCTTAGAATATATATTTATATATGATATTACTTTTTATTCTATTTTGATTTTTTTTATTTGTTTCTTCTTTTTCTTCGTGCAAGTTAATATTTTGAGAAAATATAATTATCTTTCATATTGTTTTTGTCTTCTCTCATTAAAATATATTAGATTTTATTTTTTCTTTTCCTTTAAAAATTAAACAATTTTAGAAAATATATTATCAATCATAATTTTTTTTTGTTTTCACTTCAAAATCTATTTGATTTGTTTCTCCTCTTTTTGGATGCAAGTTAATTAGTTCTAGAAAATACATTTATTTTGATAAATTTATTCTTCTATTTTAAGAATCTATTTGATTTATTTATCAACTTTTCGTTGTTTAAGTTTGTAATATATTTATCATTTTCCTGTGTAAGTTAACAATTTATAGAAAACATATTTATCTAAAATCTAAAAATCTAGAAAAGATCTTGTTATAATTTTTTGTTGCTTAAATAATTGTTCAATCTTCAATATCACACGCTAAACTGAAAGTAGACACAAATCATGCAAATTATTATTTAATTCTCTCTTATCGAATTGTAAACTTGATTTTTAATACTTCCAAACTTCAAAGTTCAATGCACGGGAATAACTTTGCTAAATGAGAAAATTAAAAGAAGAAGGAGGAGGAGGAGGAGGAGGAGAGAAGCATGAGTAGAAGAAGAAGGAGGAGAAGAAGAAGGAGGAGGAGGAGGATAAGAAGGAGGAGGAGAAGGAGAAGGAGGAGGAGGAGGAGGAGGAGGGGGCGGAGGAAGAAGAGGGAGAAGAAGAAGAAGAGGGAGAAGAAGAAGAAGAAGAGGGAGAAGAAGAAGAGGGAGAAGAGGAGGAGGAGGAGGAGGAGGAGGAGGAGGAGGAGGAGGAGGGGGGGGGGAGGGGGCGGAGGAGGAGGGGGAGGGGGAGGAGGGGGGAGAGGGGGAGGGGGAGGGGGGGAGAGGAACGGAGGAGGGGGAGGGGGAGGAGGAGTAGAGGACGGGGAGGAGGGGGAGGCGGAGGAGGAGGAGTGGACGGGGAGGACCGGGGGGGGGAGGAGGAGAGGGAGAGGGGGGAGGAAGAGGCGGAGGAGGAGGAGGAGGCGGAGGGGGAGGAGGAGGAGGAGGGAGAGGGAGAGGGGGAGGAGGAGGAGGAGGGGGAGGGGGAGGGGGAGGGGGAGGAGGAGGAGGCGGAGGAGGAGGAGGAGGAGGAGGGGAGATATCAAGGGATATAGCCATGAGAATAAGATGGGGGTTGGAGATCCTAGAGCATGCAGAACCAAGAGAAAGAAATGGAAGAGAAGAAGGAGAGAAAATTAGGGTTCAACCAAAAAGGGAGATCCACACAAAGAACCTTCAATCCACTACATAGTCATGTGAGTTTCCTTAGTTAGTGCTTGGTAACCATAAATCCAAGCTTAGGAATTTTAAATTTGATTTTATTTTTTGATTTCAGAATTACATGTTGATTATATGGTTTTAAATGAATGCAGAATTGTGATGTAGAATATTTAATTTACATGCATGTATTCTGTTTGTTAAAAGTCCTAAAAGAAGCTGCTGATCTGACAAATCCGTATAGACATATGTGTAATATTTTATTTGTAACTATTTCTATAGCGCTCTGTTTGGTATGATTATTATTTTGTTAGAAAGTAGACTCGAAATACTACACTTTAGACACTGATTTTGCTGTTTTTCATTAAGTATTGATGGAGAAAAACCTATTACAAGTTAAGGTGTTACAGCTGTCCTGTTTTCTGAGTGCAGAGGCTTTCCTATCAAAACTGTAATTTTTGGAAGACTGTTTTCCAAGAGTAAAATTTTATTCATAAACTAGACTTGTTTATCTTTCCATAGAGGGGTCTTTTGCCAAATCCGACTTCTTCTGATATTTTAATAAAATCATAGAAGTTAACTGAAAACTGCTGAAATTCTGCTTATGTTGTTGATGCATTATCCCTTGTTGAAGACTTGATTGAGAGATTATATATTGTTCATGTGAATGGTTTATAAGTTTTTCTTTAGGTCATTATTTTTAAGTTATAAATTGATATGTGAGTTAAGTTATTTAATATTATGAAGAAATGAATGTGAAACACCAATTGGCATCCAAAGGTAGTAACCATGCTAATTCTACTCTTGAATCGAATTAGAATGGTTATCAATGACATTTCAGATGTCAAGTACAGAAGTCCTTTCAGTTTGGAAGGCAAGTATAGAGTCCTTCCCGTTTGGAAGGCAATCACGGAGTCCTTTCAGTTTGGAAGGCAAGCAAGTAAGTTCAAAACAAGTGGGACGCCGCTTGTGGTCATAGACGTATGTCCTGCCTTACAGTATAGAGCTAGTACCTCGGTGCGCGGGGAACAACTACATTTTTCACTGACAAAATTAAAAAGGAATGTCCAAATGAGTGGTTCACAAATATTTTGACTGACATGATGATACTAGGATTAAACCCAAACCTAGTCCCTCTTAAGTACCTTGGTGCGTGGGGGGCAGCAATGATGTTTATACTTGATGATATGTATAAGTTTACTAATATATGTATATGTGTGGGATTGGGTGTTCTGTTTGCAGGGAATTCACTGAGATTTCATATCTCACCCCCTCACCCTTTTGTTTCAGGTTAAGCCCTCCTATGTTGGAGAACTGTGAAGTATCCCCGGAAATACTTGGCAGTTGTTCCAATGTAAGCTGTTTCTGTTATTGAAGACGTTGCCGGATCGGAGTCAAGTGTCATATTGTCATTGTTTAGTCTCTAAGTATGATTTTGAAAATGTATGTTATATATATATATATATATATATATATATATATATATATATGTATAGCGAAAAACTAATTTCGGTGTATCTTATGTTTTGTATCTAGTAGTATCTTAATGTACTTTGAGGTATTACAGTCCACTTTTTCCCGTGTAAGTTAATCATTTAAAAATAAAAATATATTTATCTATCATATTATTTTTCTTCTCTATTTAAAATCTATTTGATTTGTTTCTCCTCTTTTCCTCATGACCTTTTTTAGAAAATATATTTGTCTATCATCATCATCATTTTTCATCTCTATTAAAAATATATTTGATTTATTTCTCTCTTTTTTCGCCGAGTAATTAAACCAATTTTAGAAAGTTTATTTATCTATCAAATTATTTTTTCTTCTCTTTTAAAAATATATTCCATTTGTTTCTCTTCTTTTTCGTGCAAGTCAACCTTCTTTTAGAAATATATTTACTTATCATGTTATTATTTTTTATGTCTTGAAAATAATTTTTATTTATTTATCACACTTTCCCCGTATAAGTTAACCATTTTTATAAAATATATTTATCTATCATATTATTATTTTTCTTATTTTTTGAAAATCAATTTGATTTTTTACCTCTTTGCCCCATGCAAGTTAGTCATTTTTAGAAAATATATTTATCCATAATATTATTATTATTATTTTCTCTCTTTAAAATCTATTGATTTATTTATCATATTTTTTCGTGTAAGTTAACCAATTTTAAAACATATATTTATCTATCTAATTATATTTTCTCATCTTTTGAATATGTATTTGATTTGTTTGCCCACTTTTTCCAGTTAATCATAAATATTAGAATAATACATTTTTCTGAAAATTTTGAATTAGAAAAATGTTAAACAAAGTATACAATTTTAAATTGTACTACATACTATGATTTATTATTATGTACTATTAGAAAAAATGTAAATGGTTGTTGTTAGAAGCATCCTCTCGGTAATAGCATAAAAAATTAATAATGTCCATTTTAATTAGTTAGATTATATAAATTTGTAATATTTTAAAATTATACTTAGTTGTATATATATTTTAATACTAATAACTGGGTAATCTTTTTCATCATAGTAACTAATCTAATATTATTGTAGTAGAATTAAAATCACAGTCTAATATTTATGTGTACATATATATATATTGATGATATATTCTTTGTTATAGGTTTCTTATTAATATTTAATTTGAAAAATAGAAATCACAATTTATCCATGTTTAAGTAATCCAAATAAATGAAAAGAAATGTCTTATAGATCATTTAAATTTGTTAAGCTGGCATCTAATTGGACTGAAAATAGATAGTCGATTGGGATTATGAGAGTTGACATGTCTTTTTTTTGGATTTTGTAGAATACGTTAATCATTGTTGTTCCGGCCAAATATCTCGGGTATGAAATACTCGGCTGAACGAGGATTAGTGGGGTGTTTTTGGATTGTGCTTGACAGAATGTGGATTCTGCTCCTACGTATCCAAAAGGGAATCAAAGCAAACGTAGTTCTAGGTTCATCCCTTGGCGGGGGGTGATCTCGATCCCTTCATTTTGTGTCGGACGAGTACTAGGGAGCAAGGACTGTTTCATAGTCTCTTGGTCGACGCTAGTTCCTCTAACACGCTTTAGGGAGAGTCACCTGTGTTGAGTGAAAAAGGTCCTTTTCTTATGAGGGGTACTGCCCCTTTTATAATTTCTGGACCGAGCCGGGTACTTGGGCTCGGTGGCCGGGTTAATGACCTCGGCCAGTACACAAGCCCCCCAAGCTCTGAGCTTAAACAAGCGAAAGAGCTGACAAGTATTAAACCGAGCTGATACTTCGGCCATGTGGACTTCCTTCCTTCCTTATTTCAAGCTGTTACTTCAACCGAACCTGCCTTCCTTTTTGTATTTTAAGGCTTTGAACTCGGCCTCATTTTTACTTTCGGCATTGTGCTCGGTTCCTTTAATAATTTTAATGGCTCGAACTCGGCCTTTAGGCTCAGACTTGGCCTTAAGAAATTTAATGGCTCGCACTCGGCCACCAGGCTCAAACTTGGCCTTAAGAATTTGACTGGCTCGAACTCGGCCACCAAAATAAGATGCCTGCCGAGTAAATACCTCGGCAAGATAAGAGAAAATAAAGCAATATTCGCAATAAATTCTTTTATTGGATGGAGTCCGCGGTGTGCCTCGTTAAAACCTCCCGGTCAAAACCCTTTTTGGGACAAAATACCGAGGTAGGAAAAAGAGTACACAGACCCGACTATATACATCAACCGCAGCTTAGTGCGGTGATCGGGCTGTGATCCAAGCTGGAACTTCTCCAACTCCTCAACGGGCTATGTCAATTCTTGGGTCTAGTTCAACCGAGAATGGCTGTAATTTTCAGACTTGTCTTTTCCCCTGTCTATTCATAATTAGTACTAGTTGAGAGATACTCGGCCGAACTATGTTTTGGTGGAGGAGTTTTGAATGAGGGGGTAAGCCCCCTATTTATAGAGATCTCTCAGGATCAAGCTCCGAGATAAGCGGAGAAATATTAGGATCAGGTCCCCGATTCGCAGGGGTGATATTCGGATCAGTCATTTATGACTGATCCGGGAGGGACCGAGATATCCCTCCCTGGCGGACCGAGTCCGAGTACTTATCTTCGGCTGGCCCGGTGTGCTGATATGTCCTCGGCCCTGGAGGAGTTTGGGCTAGGGCCCATAGCCGGGGTAAGCTCGGTCAACCCGAGGTATAGGCAAGTCCTCGGGATTACATTCTCGGCCCGTACACAAGCCCCCCGAGCTCCGAGCTTGAATAAACGAAGGAGCTGATAAGTATGAAACCGAGCTTATTCTTCGGCCACACAAACTTTGTTCTTTCTTGATATTCGTATTTGATTTCAATAATTTACAGGCTCAAACTTGGCCTTTAGAGTATAATCGGCTCGAACTCGGCCGCCAGGCTCAAACTTGGCCTTTAGAAGATAATTGGCTCGAACTCGGGCATGAGGCTCAAACTTGGCGTTTAGAATATAATCGACTCGGACTCGGCCGCCAGTCTCAAACTTGGCCTGTAGAATTAATGGCTCGTACTCGGCCACCAGACTCAAACTTGGCCTTTAGAGATTTAATGGCCCGTACTCGGCCGTTGGCTGGTACTCGGCCACCAGGCTCAGACTTGGCCTTTAGAAGATAACCGGCTCGTACTCGGCCGTTGGCTCGTACTCGGCCACCAGGCTCAAACTTGGCCTTTAGAAGATAACCGGCTCGGACTCGGCCGTTGGCTCGTACTCGGCCACCAGGCTCAAACTTGGCCTGTAGAAGATAACCGGCTCGGACTCGGCCGTTGGCTCGTACTCGGCCACTAGGCTCAAACTTGGCCTTTGGAATTGAACGGCTCGGACTCGCTACCGCCGGGCTCAAACTTGCCCCCCTCCGATCGGCTCGCACTCGGCCAACGGCTCGTACTCGGCCGCCGGGCTCAAACGTGACCCCTCTGACTGGCTCGAACTCGGCCATTAGGCCCAAACTTGGCCTTTGGAATTGAACGGCTCGGACTCGGCCGCCGGGCTCAAACATGGCCCCACTGACTGGCTCGAACTCGGTCAACTGCTCGTACTCGCCGCCGGCTCAAACTTGGCCCCTCGATCGACTGGCTCGAACTCGGCCAACGGCTCGTACTCGCCCGCCGGGCTCAAACATCGCCCCTCTCACTGGCTCGAACTCGGCCACCGGCTCGTACTCAGCCGCCGGGCTCAAACTTGGCCCCTCTGACTGGCTCGAACTCGGCCATTAGGCTCAAACTTGGCCTTTGGAATTGAACGGCTCGGACTCGACCGCCGGGCTCAAACTTGGCCCCTCTGACTGGCTCGAACTCGGCCAACGGCTCAGACGGCCGCACGGCTCAAACTTGGCCCCTCTGACTGGCTCGAACTCGGCCATTAAAATAAGACGCCTGCAAAATAAATACTTCGGCAAAGCAAAAATAAAACCATACTCATAATAAATTTTGTTTTTTATTTTTATCACCTGATTCGTCCTCATCATTATCATAAGACCCCTTTGAGGAACAATTAATGCGGCAATCATTGGGCCTCCATGAACGTAGGGATTTGAAAAACAGGGCCAATATTAGCTCCACGATTTCCTCCAGTTGATTCTCCAAAAATTTTTTTTGAATGCCCATTAATGCTGATTGGTTACTGCCTTATCCAATGAGCTAGATTTTGAGTGCCCATGCCCATTAATGCTGATTGGTTACTGCCTTATCCAATGAGATAGATTTTGAGTGCCCATTAATGCTGATTGGTTACTGCCTTATCCAATGAGATAGATTTTGAGTGCCCATGCCCATTAATGCTGATTGGTTACTGCTGGCGAGATATCTGTCATTAAAGGATCAAATCGCCCTTTATTGCTAATAATGGCCTTATCTGCATTGAAAGGCACATTATTCGGGATCCCGTGATCATCGTTGACAGTTGAACGCCATCCTTAATTTTCGACCCCATAATCCTGCTATCTCGGACCCCTTCGCCTGGCTTCCGAACCCACCTGCTACCTCCGGCACCACCCATCCGCTTGGTGGTATCTGCCCTGAGCTCAGCTCTCCATTCTCTCCTCCCACCAACCTAGCCAGCCGTGAATAGAGCTTCACTTAACTGATCAGTGTGCCCCAATCGCCCACAAGAAAGCAGAGAAAATATCCAGTCTTTCATATCGAAATTTCACCACTCTCCATTCTCCCCCCGGCTTCCTCACTTTCCGTTCCTTCTTCAAAGGTTGGCTTACATCAATGCGAACAGGAAGTCTCATGTATGCCCGCCAGATACCAGTTTCATTGTTCTTGTCATACTCTCGCCTATGAAGTTTCCCGGTGTCTTCCTATAATCGGAGTCATGAATCCACTGGGGAGGTCATAGATTTGAACCCGAGAAAGAGACATGAGTTAGAGCAATCTGGTTGAGAACATCACCCGCCGCTACCCTAACCGGTCTATCTCGTGAGAAATCGCCCATGCAAGACAGAGCCCTACATTCACCGTGCCTCTGAATCCCATCCTTCTCCTCCTCCTCTAGGTTGGAGACTGATTCCTTTCTCATCATCATCGGTCAGTGAAAGAGTATCTAGCCGCACATCCATCATTACTGTGCAAGAAAGGAAACCTCAGACTTCAAACTTCTCACAAAGAGAGATAACACAAAACCATCTCACCATGGTTTGTGGTATGGGAAAGTTTTTCTTCGTTTCCCACAGACGGCGCCAAATGTTCCGGCCAAATATCTCGGGTATGAAATACTCGGCTGAACGAGGATTAGTGGGGTGTTTTTGGATTGTGCTTGACAGAATGTGGATTCTGCTCCTACGTATCCAAAAGGGAATCAAAGCAAACGTAGTTCTAGATTCATCCCTTGGCGTGGGGTGATCTTGATCCCTTCATTTTGTGTCGGACGAGTACTAGGGAGCAAGGACTGTTTCATAGTCTCTTGGTCGACGCTAGTTCCTCTAACACGCTTTAGGGAGAGTCACCTGTGTTGAGTGAAAAGGTCCCCCCTTCTTATGAGGGGTACTGCCCCTTTTATAATTTCTGGACCGGGCCGGGTACTTGGGCTAGGTGGCCGGGTTAATAACCTCGGCCAGTACAATTGTTTTTGGAGTTGGCATGTCTCATGGAACTCAAAGCTTTTCCCCATGTTTATCTAATGTATTATTTTGTTTTTTTTTTGTTTTAAATAGTTTTTTTTATCATAACAATACTTTGATCCAATACCTATAGTAACTTAGCACATTTACAACAACTACCCTTATAAAGTACGATGGAATAAACCTCATCCCCTTGACTAACTGAGCACTATCAAAGTAATAATAAAATATAGAGATACGACAGAGATGCATCAAACAAAATTTGAAAATTTAAAGTAAATAGATAAAATTATTTGAATTTTAACATTTAAAGTAAATAGATAAAACGATTAAAAAATATATAACTATTTGAATTTGAACATTTAAAGTAAATAGATAAAACTATTTTTTCTTTTTTAAAAATATTTTTTAGGCTACAAAATATTATTTTTATAGTCAGAATCTCCTTTATTATGATTTCAAATCAGCATCTTGCATGCTCTACCTTCAAGCTTCCCATGTTGACCAAAATTGCTTACCACATCAACTTTAAAGGTTACATCTACCCTGAAAGTCTCAAATCCTTCCCCATATTAAGCTCCAATAGGCTTGAAAGAAACACCAAACAAAAAGGTCGATTGAAAAATAAAAATTCAAGCTTTTAAGAAGATACTGTACTTACAGACTCAGAATTCCCAGCTGTGGTAGAAGGAAGGGAACATGCATTAGATCAACCAATTTCTAAACAATATATAAAAAAGCTTTGAATCAGATACTATACTTACTGTGATTTGGAGAGCAAATAAAATCACGAATTTGCAAAAGAAGAATATTAGAAAGCCATCTTGCCAAAGAAAATTAAGGTTGTAATATGGAGTGGGAAATGAAAATATGTAAAATAAGCATAATAAAGAACAAACCACACTGCATATATGCAACAAATCATCATGTGCCCAGAACATCGTAATCCCTCTGCGGCACGAAAAGTGTAACACCCTGTATTTTACTATTTTAAATAACAGTAATACATATAAATATGTTTATAAATTTATTTGAGTTTTAGAAAATTATTTTAAGTAAACGGAGTTTACCACTCAATCCTACTTGACCGTAGGAAGCTACGATTAAAATTTAGGTTGGAAAGTCAGGCGAAACCCGGCCCGCGAATTCCATTGACAGTATAATAATACTGCTCAAAAGACCTAATTTTAATTAGTGAATGAAAGACTTAAGTTTAGTATTTTATTTTCTACAATTATGTATTTTTAGAATTTTTTACAGAAAAAAATAAAATAATTTACGTATTACGGGCGGAACGCGTAATCGGGTAGACGACGGAAGGGATTTCGGAGTTTCTAAGAGCTGATAGAGGGTTTATCTTAGGATTTTGATATGAGTCAAGGGAATGAATCATATTTTTAAGTCTAGAAGGTTTTTCAGGGTTAAAGTGAAAATTTAGGAATTTTACGTTTAAGCCCCTGAACTTTCTGTTAATTACCCTTTTGTCCCTAAATTAGTTTCTAAGTTTTTTCAAGGGAATTGGGCTAGAATCCTTGTTCCCAATCTCAAATGGCCGTGTCTTAGAAGCCCAAAATTTTCTAGTTCATGGATTGATTCCATAAAGCCTATTTGAAACTATACAAGTTCCTATGTCAAGCTTAATGTTTAAATCTTCAAGTGGGCCCCACAAAAATGAACCCAAGCCCAAATTTACCAAGCCCATGCGCAAGCCCATGAGGATTGATGGCTTCCTCATTTGTTGTTGAATGAATCAAGATTTTTCTAGAGTGTTCCATAATTTTCTACATCATTCTTGATTATTCTATATCATTCTTGATTCTTCTCAAATATTCTTGAATTTTCCTAAAATATCTTTGACTCAAAAATCAGCCAACTTTGGTCAAGATAAGCTTGCATTAAATGTGGCAAAATCATCATCATGACACTTTATTGACAATTTGCAAACTAGTCCTTCAACTTTTGGAATCTTTGCAAATTGGTCCTTAGAACTTAATTGCATTTGAATCCTTTAGCAAGACAACTCATCATCATCTAGAGTCTTCCTAAGATGGTTCCACTATCTCTATAAATACCATACTCTCACTTTTCACTTAGTTTCTTTTGCCATTTGTTTCCAAAACCCTAAAGTTCATAAGTCTCTTAGTGATAAGTTTATGAAGCAAGTTTCTTGAATTTCCTTTGTTATTGATCTTCAAGAGGTAAATTCAAATCTTCATTCTTAATCATACCTATGTTCTTTAGCAAGTTTCTTGATTCAAGGCTTATATCATAGTTGTTCATCACTTTAAAGTTTCTAACCCTAGAACTTTGAAAAGTCATAATAAATTCTAGAAAAATCTAATGATGATGAAACTACTTTCTATCTTCTTGATATCATGCATATTATATAAATCCAAGATCATGATGTAATCAAAAATTTCTTTCCTAAAAATCTAGCTTTGGCCGAATCTAGCTAATTAGGGTTGGTAGAGTTTTGTTCATGTGTTGTCATATATGATCATGTATTCCATATGGCATGTATGTCTATACAATCTAATCCATGTTAGTTTCTTAAAGTGAATATCTTACTCAAAAATCTCTATGTTGGCCGAAACCCTAGGTGGGTTAGATTTGTTGAGTTTTGTTCAAAGTTTTCCTTAATGATCTTGTTAATCAAGCTATTAGTATGTATGCTTAATAAATCCAAGTTGGTTTATTAAACTAAGAACCCTAGCCCTATGAACCCATTGAGGCCGAATCCATGTATAAAAGAGTTAGGAAGTTTTGAGTTTTAAACTTAGTTATTTAGTCACTAATCTATGATTTAGGTTAATCAAGGATCATTAATCCATGACTTAATCATGATTAGAAGTTTTAGTCATTCAAAAACCCTAGAGGCCGTGACTATGTATTAGGGTTTAGAATGTTTTAGTTTCTTGATTTGTAACTATTTGGTTGTAATGGTTGAAGGTTAGTTGAGTACAACGTTTACGAGGGAACCGAAATTCCGAAGGAATCTGTAAGTTCATCAAAAAGTCTTCAAGAGGTAAGAGGGGAACACCGGAGGATTTATTCAATGGCTATATGCTATCCCGTGTTTGTTTGTAATTATGTGTTTGTTAGTATTTATTTATGTTGTTTATTGTTGTGTTATTTGTATCCGTGTGGTTTTAATTGCGTTAATTGTTTATCTGCAACTATATTATGCTACTGTGATGCATGATCTGCCTGGGAAATATCTGTGATATAACTGTTGGTTGATGTGTGAGAAGCCTGACAGTGGTCAATGCAGAATTAAGTAAATCGGATAAAAGCTTTAAGAAGCTTCGCAAATTATATTCAATATTTTAATGGCAAAATGTTGATATATAATATTAAAGGAATTTTATTTTGAGGAAAATAAGGAGTTTTGAAAAATATTATTATTTTAATAATTTATTTCTGGAAAAGTGAATTATGAGTCACAACGAGCGCGAAACCGTGAAAATATTTTCGCACTACTAAATTTTACGTAAGAAAACTCGGAATATTACAAAATATTCTTTTATAAATTAATTGGTGAAAATAAGTTAATCATGATTTTAGAAAATTAATTAAGTGGAAAAAGTTAAGTTTTTGGCTTAAAAGCCTTAAAAATAATATTTGACGGCAAATTTGGAAAAAAATGTAGACGGCAAGTATTTTTGAAACGGTAGTGCATATTTTGAAGAAAGTAAATCTCAAGTGACTCATTGGTTTGTGAAAAACTAAGTTTTATTATTTAAGGATTTTATAATGAATTTCTACCTTGGAAAAAGAATTTCTGAAAATCAAAAGTTGATTCAACAGTATTGAAAGTGGTGTGGAACTTAGTAACCGAGACGTCGGTGTACTAAGGTTCTGTGTTGTGATGGACTCAGTCATTTGGACTTTGAGGGCCTGTACTGTATACATGAGTTATACCGTGTTGAAACATTGAAGATGTTTTCTAGTACCACGAACCTAAGACTGGTGCACCGGTCGAGAGGTGTCGTGATTGAGCACTCGGACAGTGAGGTCCTGTGTTGTGATAAAAGTTTTAACAGTGTTTTAAAACTATGTAAGTCGTAAGCCATTTTGAGCTTCGGTAAAGAAAGATTGAACACAAAGAAAAGAACAAAACAAAAGTGTTTTACATGCATTTGGCAGACGTGCCTGCGGTTTGAGGTTTGATGCATCAATTACCAACGGCGAAAGGTAATTACGACATGCATTTTCTCATGTGCCTAGGGAGGACATGGAGACCCCATCTTACTTGCTATTGGTGCCCTGATTGTGGACATTAGCAATGTGTTTGGCAGTGTGCCTAGAGTAGCCACACCTTGTGTTCCATGTGTGGATGGGAAGAGGTTGCGCACCTAGTGGCAGTGTGCCAAGATTAGCCACACTTTGTGTGCCTAGTGGCAGTGTGCCTATTTAGCCAGTGTGGCTCTGGAGTCTGATCAACTCATTATATGTTGGGATATCTCATGAGATTAGGACGAATTTAGATGATGAATATGAAGTGTCATGCATAATTTTTATGGATGATGTTTGGGGTGTTGAACCCACTGATAAACTGTTTGTTTATAAATGTTTGTACTTGGTAAATGTTGATGTGTTATATGGTGGCTAGTATGTAGTTATTGAGTAAGATCCATGTATTGGTTTCTCACTCTTACACATTCAGATGGACCCAGACATACCCTTGGTACAATCGAGGGTCCGAACGATCACTTTTGATCGTGCGCAATATGGTGGTGCCTGGGAGATTAACCTTGGGGCACTCAGCGCCACCTACCATGGACCGAGTAGATCGGTGATCGGTACAGTAGAGGAAGGACCACAACAGAGAATTCACGTAGTGGAGACGGTCGAGGTGTCTCTACCTCCAGTTTGGCTTTACCTACAGTACTTGGAAGATCACATATTGATGGATCCGCCTCAACCACATCCTCTTCAGATATTAGGACCTGCGGAACCTCCTGCTGAAGTGGAGTTAAATGAGGGAGAGGAAGATCCGGAGGAATACAGTGAGGACGATCCTGAGTTTCAACCTCCTGCGGTTGATGATGAAGATTCTTCAGATGACGCAGTTGTAGCAGAGACATCATCTTCAGATTCGTCAGTTGTAGGCGGGATTGATCATCATGATCTTCCCAATGGGTTTTAGTAGCTTGACCAGCTTTAGGTAGAGTTTTTGGGGTAGTGAGTCTTGACAGTTTTGATCTGGCGTCAGAGAGCCATAAGTTTTTGAATGTGGTTTTGAACTACTTGTTGCTTATGTGTATATATCTCTTTATTTTCTTTGCTTAGTTTAATGGAGAATAGCCTATACTCATGAGGGCTCTTTTGTTATCTCCTATTATAGGTTTCATGTATGTAAAACGGTGATGTGTGTGTGTGTATATATATATATATATATATTGTGTATGTGTGCAATGGTTCTATGTTTTTTTATGTTAAGAAAAAAAAATTCAGCACTATTTTTGTAAAGAAAAAGTCTCTTATAAGTATATTTTCCGAAAGTAACCAGCGTTAATAATTTAATTTCTGTTCTTGGGTAGTAGTGTGATGACCCTAGATTAGGGTGTCGCAAAAAGCTCCAACTCGCGAAAACGGGACTGACTCAACTCAGTGATATTCAAGAAGATGGATAACCTCAATTGATTATTCGGTTTGGAAGGATAAAATATAATCACCTTGAAGGGTTTGAAATGATATGTTCATAAAAAAAAAAAAGAGAAAATATAAATTAAATCATAGAATGGGTATATATACCTTAATCTTTTCTTTTCTTGCAATGGTCTCCTAATCTGTGGTAGAAATTCTGTTGCGATTCTTCTCTTGAATAATCTGTGATTATAGGAAACAAAAAAAGTTAAAATAACTCCTCATTTGTGTGGAAGAGAGAGAGAGGAGATACAAATATGTTAGTTTCAAGATTTGGTGTTGTTTAATTTCAAAAAAAAAAAAAACAAAGAAGAAGGGAGGAAAGTAGCTGAAGAGAATTTGATAATTAAAAGAGAGAGTGATGGGATTGAGAGATATATTAGACTTGAATAATACGTTGGAATTGAGGTATAGAGAGATGTTTGAATTGAGTAGAGTAAATATTGCATTAGAATCTATGAGATTGCATTGAGATTCTAAGGGACAATTAATAAAATCTTTATGTCTTTCATTGAAAATAACTTTAATACATTTGAAATTTGAAATAAGATTGGGAAAAATTAATCTGCACACCTCTTTTTATTCAAAAAGCTAGCAAGAGTATTGAAACTCACATGTTTCTTGAAATGCATGTAATTTATTTGCATATTTAATTTTTTTATTTTCATATTTCGATTTTTAAAATTATTTTTTATGCAGAAAAATTATTTTTTATTTCCATTTAGGGAAAGCCTAATTGAAGCTTCCTTGGTAAGCTTTCATTCTCATCGTGACACCTATCCATACTTTCCTCCTAATGGGGATTAGTTTATATATTGTATAGATGTATATTATTATTATTATTTTTTAAACAAAAAGGCATGCAAAAGCATCACTGTAGTGGAAATCATCCCAACTAGGTTGGCACCAAACCCACTACCAATCATCTGCAGCACCCCAATATATTATTAAAAAATGAAAAGAAATACAAGGAAGCATGGGGGGACATAGAACCTTACCCATGAACATAGGAGAAATTACTTGAATCTAAAATTAGGCAGACCCCACCTATTACAGAAGAAATCATGCCTAATAAAATTTGGAATCAAGTTCCACCAAGTGAAGCATTTTGAAATGACTCCGAAATTAGCTAGCTTATCAGCATAATGGTTAGCCTCTCTAAAAACATGAGAAATCAAAAAAGTAAAATTGGAAGTCAAAGCAATACAATTTCTCCATTTAGTTCTAATTTTCCAAGGAACTATGTCCGGATTAGAGTAAGCAAGAACCACAAGAGTAGAGTCACATTCCATCCATAGTCTAGACCAACCCTTCTCAAAAGCTACCTGAATTGCTGTCATGGCAGCAAGCAACTCAGCAGAGAAAGAATCCTGAGTCCCATAGAAATCAGCAAAGCAGCCAAGAATAGCTCCACTACTGTCCCTAAAGATTGCACCACCACCTGCTTGACCTGGAGAGCCTTTAGAAGCACCATCAGTGTTTACTTTGATCCAACCTGGATAAGGCGGAGTCCAAACAACTTGGATAATTTTAGGAGAGGTTCCCGGATGGCCATTAATCCCCAGCAGCTCCAAAATTCTTTTTTCCTCAGCAGAAGGAAACATTCTGTTTGTAGACACATTGCCAGATAGTGAAATGGAAGCTTTGAGTATGCTAGTAGCTGCCCTCACTGAGATTCTTTTATCTTCAAACTTTAATTTATTTCTTGAGAACCAAATGATCCAAAAAGAGTTTATAATAGCTGCAGCTAGAGTGTCTTTCATTTGCAGGCTCCATTGCTTGTTGCAAAGGGAAAGAATAGATAAGACAGAGGAAGTGTCCACCTGCAAATCAAAAATCGAGCCAATCCACTACCAAATTTGTTTTGCAAAGGAACAAGCTAAGAAAAGATGGTCTGCACTCTCTGCTGCAGAATAACACATACTGTAGATCGAAACAGTGCAGCAACCCCTCTTTTGAAGTTGGTCTTTAGTAGGCAACTTGTTGTGAATAAGCCTCCAAGGAACAAAGGACTTAGAGGGGGGAATTGCCCTATTCTAAATCATCTTAGACCAATCACAAATAGAATGACTAAGATCTAAGAAATGGAAAGCTTCTTTGAATGATAAGCCACCCGAGGTTGAGTGCTGCCAAATGAGGGTATCCACTGCAAGGAAAACAGGAATATCCAAAAGGGGCAGCTCCTGACCAAAAATTGGGAGGTTAGCCAACAGAGATGCAGGGATATTCCAGCTGCCTTCCCTGATAAAGTCAGCAACCTTGGCTTTCAGTCTATGCTGTAAGTTGTGAGGAACTTGTAACAGATCAACCAAAGGCATTGAGAGCCATCTGTCAGTCCAGAAATTAATTGAGGACCCATCTCCAATCTGCCAAACTGAATTGTTAAAAACAGACTGCATATGAGTTTTAATACCTGGCCATATGGATGACTTGACATAGGTGGGGACAGGCTTGCAATATTGAAAGAACCTTTTCCTAAGAAAGGTAGCCCATTCAGCACAAGAGGAAGCCATTTCAAAAGATAACTTCAGAAGAGCAGCTTCATTAAGAGCTAATAAGGACTTAATGCCCAACCCTCCTTCCAGAACAGGCCTGCATAGTTTCTTCCAAGCAACAGTGTAGATTTTCTTGACATTAGGATCTCCAGACCAAATAAAATTCCTAATGGATTTGTCTAAATCTTTAAGAACCGATGAAGGCCGGTAGTAGACATGAAAGCTATGAAGCATCATACTATTGATCACAGACTTGACAAGTTCAACCCTGCCCATGATGGAAAGGAGGCTACCTTTCCACGAGGTAAGTTTGGAGAGGATCCTATCTGCTAAAGGCTGTAAGTGAATCCTTCTTGGCTTGCCCTTGAAAATTGGGAGACCAAGGTAGTTGAAAGGAAAGGATCCAGCAGAAAATCCAAGTATATTAGCCACTCTGGATGACTTGTTGGAGGAAATACTGCCCGAATAGAATTTGCACTTATTGAGGCTAAGACTTTGGCCTGAGGCTGCTCCATATTCAGCAAAAAGATTCATCATGGCTTCAAGACCCCTCTTGCTACCCTTACATAGGACTAGCACATCATCTGCATACAAAACATGGCTAGGAGATGCAAGATTCTTTGGTCCAAATATAGTTTGTAACACTCCAGAACTGACAAGGCTAGAAATCCCTCTACTCAAGGCATCTTCAGCTAGACAAAAAAGCAGAGGTGATAGAGGGTCACCTTGCCTAACTCCTCTTTTACAGGCAAAAAATCCTTCTGGTTTTCCATTGATTAGAAAGGATAACTTAGCAGAGTGAAGGATTGTTTGAATCCAGTTATAGAAAGTGAGATTAAAACCAAAAGCTTTCAAAACAGAAATGAGAAAATTCCAGTCCAATGTGTCAAAAGCTTTCTTGATATCAAGCTTTAGGGCCAGATTTCCACCAAAGGCCTTATAGTCCAACAAATTACAAGCCTCTGAAGCAATACAAATGCACTCCTTGATATTTCTGCCTTTGACAAAGCCTCTTTGCTGAGGAGAAATGATTCTAGTTGCAATATTTGCTAGTCTGTCAGCTAACACCTTAGTAATGATTTTGAGCTGAAAGCTGGCTAAAGCAATAGGTCTATAGTCTTCAATTCTATCAGCATTTGGCATTTTTGGAATCAGAACTACTAGATTGGAATTCATGTTAGGCAAGAGCCAATTTTGAGTAAAGAATTGATTAACTGCCATACACACCTCAGTTCCAATAATATCCCAATAGGATTGGTAAAAGCACCCTCCAAAACCATCTGGTCCGGGGGCACCCTCACTGTTCATTGCAAAGACTGCTTTCCTTATTTCCTCATTAGATGGCATCATTGTTAGAAAATTATTCTCTTCAGCTGTAACAGAATTAGGGATAACTCTGTTTATGAGATCATTTACTTGGCAATCATTAGGGACTGCATACAGATTTGAGAAGAATTCAATGACATGATGAGCCAAGTCCCCTGCATCATCAATAATAGCATCTCCACATTTAAGCATACTCATAGTCTTTGTAGCATACCTAGTTTTTGTAATCCTATGGAAAAATGCAGTGTTTCTATCCCCTTGGCAATGCCAATTTATCCTGGATTTTTCTCTCCAAAACTCCTCTTCAAACAATAAAGCTCGCTGTAATTCAGTTTGTGCTAGAACCTCTTGTTCCATAAGATCATCAGTCACATCACTAGAGTTAATGAGTTGCTGAACAGAATCCACAGCAGCCAAGGCAGATTCAACTCTCTGATGCACATTCCCAAAAACCAGCTTGTTCCAACTTTTTAGCTCAATTTTTAAGCACTTCAGCTTCTGAGAAAGAGCATACATTGGACAACCGTAAACAGGTTTGCTCCACACTTCCTTAATGAGTCTATAACAATCCGGATGACCAATCCACATTTTATGAAATTTAAAAGCAGAAGGGAAGGACTGAACCAACTTAGAACAGTTTACCATGATAGGAAAGTGGTCAGACTGAGACCTAATCAAAGTACAGCAAGAAGTGGAATTCCGAATGTCTAGCCAAGCTTCATTGCAAAGGGTCCTGTCCAGTCTTTTTTCAGTGTGAGCAGACCCTCTTCTCCTATTACTCCAAGTAAAACTGGCTCCTCTTGTAGGGAGATGAATCAGATTGGCTATATCAGCGAAGTTCTTAAAATCTTCACAAGCTGCCTTGAGAGGTAAGGAATAGCTTCTAACTTCATGGGATCCCAAAACAGAAATGAAATCGCCAAGCATGCACCAAGGACCTGGATTGTTAACCTGCAGATTAATTAATTCTGACCAAAGAGATCTTCTAAAGAGATGAGAGGTACTAGCATAAATAGCTGCAACAAAAAGATCTTGTCCATCTTTGTTTATATGAAATGAACACTGCTGAGATGAGATAGACAGGGAGGTTGGAGATAAGTGGCTGCTGCATAACCCCCATAAATTAGGAATACGACTACCTCTGTCATTTAGACAAAAAACTTTTAAGTTCAGCTGCCTCCAAAAGGAATCTGGAACATCAGTTACATTGATCCAAGGTTCAGAGATGAAGACAAATTCTAGTTTGTTAGCAACACAGAAATTCTTGAAGACTAACCTTGTACTAGGATTCCCAAATCCTCTACAATTCCAATATATGATTTTCATTAAGCAAACTGTTGAGGACCACCCCTTAAACGGGCAAAATTCTTTTCTTGCTGTGCTGCCTTAGCAGCCTTTTGCCTTAATTTTTTCTTCTTAGACTTAGATAGGACAGTTGAAAAATCATCTCCTTGAGAGATGCTCAGAAGATATTTACTCGGATCAGCCATTACAATTGGAGATGACTGATTCTCCCCATTGTCATTATCTAGATTATCATCCTCATGACCCCCAAAAGGACTGACAATTTGTAAGTCAGAGGCAACAATTTGATTCCTTATATCACTGTCTGGAGTGACACTAATAGTGCTATTTCCTAAAAGAGTTGGAACGAGATGAAGATTACCTTGATGAGATACAGAAATCTCTTTACCCGCATTTAAAATATGAGCATTGTGATGTGCAGGTGAGCAATCCACAGGAGTGTCAGCTACAAAAGTCCCATTACTGGAGACCGATTGTTGGATAGGAGAGGGGAGATCACTCTCTGTAGGAGAATGCTGCATAACCCCACAGATAGGAGAAAGAACCTCTACCACATTCAAAGGATTAGAGGGCTGGACAAATCCAAGAAGAGGATTAATGGAAGCTTGAGCTTCAGGATCATTGTGTGGGACATTGTTAACTCCCAAAAAGTCTTTCGGTGCAATAACAGTCTCCACAAAGATTAATTTAGAATTGCTAGTGCCTGCCTCCTGTACCAAATTTGGTTCAAGAATAGGTTCTTCAAAGGCAATACCTTTGCCTTTATCCACAGCACTTATTTCTGTTTCCTTCAAAGTTTCAATATTTCCTTTATTAGTTTTTGGAACATAATGCCAAACCTTTTTGCGAGGTTCTTTCTGGACCACATCCAAGCCTATTGGAGCTAAAGTTTCTCCAGTTTGATTCTTTCTGCAATTAGCACTTGAATGGCCAATTAACTTGCAAGAAGAGCAGAAGGAAGGAAGTCTCTCATACTCTATGTCAACAAAGAAAGCAAAGTCTTCTCTTTCCACAAGGATTCTATCACGTAGTTCCTTAGTGAGATCGATCTCAATGAGAATTCTAGCAAAGTGGCCGAAAGATCTCTTCATAGTTGCTTCATCTAATGCAATTGGAACACCAATACCACCACAAATCTCAAACAAGATCTTTGGCCGCCAATACTCTCGAGGCAATCCATGAAACCTAACCCAACATTGTGCATGGGTTTGGCGTATGGTATTTGGATTAAAATCCGGAATCCAAGAAGATTATCTGAGCACACCTGGACTCAAATTCCAAGCACCAGCAGATCTGATCCGACGTTGGTCATCTAAGGAGGAGAAGTTGAACTCATAAAAACCTTTTCTCAGAGATACCACAGACCAAGTAGCAATAGGTTTCCAAATCTTGAGAAGCTTGGATCGCAAGTCACCCAGTTTTATCGGGGAATCTCCCTTGGACAGAATGAGACGACCATGAATAAGATTTTGTCATTCTTGAACACTAGCCTGGTATTCAGATTCAGATATCTTTATCGCCCATTTATCACCCTTCAAACAAGGTTTGGGTAGTTGATTAATAGGGATATCAAAGGAGTTAAAAACCGCTTGTGCGAAGGACTTTTTTAGAGGAGGAGCAGGAGCATTCGGAGGAGAAGATTGAAGAGCAAGGAAACTCCATGGAACAATAGGTTCTTTAGCCATGAAGGACAAGCAAAACCCTAGAAGATCACTGGAAGAGAAACCCTAGCAGAGAGCATGGTCAAAATTCCCTAGTTAAATTTATATCTATATTATTATTATTATTATTATTATTATTATTATTATTATTATTATTATTATTATTATTATTATTATTATTATTATTATTATTATTATTATTATTATTATTATTATTATTATTATTATTATTTTGTTATTTTTTTGCTTTACTTTATTACCTGTAATTAGGCTATATAAACTCACACCTCACATACATAATTAATAAAAACTGATTGTTGCAATCTCACCAACGAGATTCTCACATCAGCACCGAAATTTAAACTCACATATTTGTGAGATGTGAGATTATCCTTACCAATTGGACCTAGAGGTGGCAAAACGAGCTGTCTGGCCTGCCCCGGGCTAGCCCAATGCAAGTTCGGTCATTATAGGGTCGGGCCAAAAAGGTCTGAAATCAATATAGGTTGTAAAATAGGTTCTCAATCCCAACCCTATGCGGGTTGCCGGTTTTTTCGGGCCGGACCGACATTTTTTATTTGTATTTTCAATCATTTTCATTTTTATTCAGTTTTTTCCAAAACAAATTTTGACTAATATTTTTTATTAAGAAAAAACTACTTAAGTGTCTTAAACAAAGATGCTGATTACATAGATGCTATTGTGTTTTAAAAAAAAGTTATCACTACATTCTCCAGTTATGTTATGTATATCGACATTAGCACTTAAATCATTGTTTCCAAGGCTACCACGTTGGTACACATTGTGACATTGGCAAGTATTTTTTATAAAAAAAAAAAGCATCTATGTAACTGCAGACATGCTAACTATTTTTCCAAAAAAATGTTAGTTCAATCAAACAAATTTACACCAATTTGTTTGTGTCTCTTAAATCAATAGTTACAATCACACAAAAACATCAAAAAATGAGAAAGTCCAACAATTGAAACAATGAAAATGTCCAACAATATAAACAATGAAAAAGTCTAACAATAGAAATAATGAAAAGTTCAACAAAAAAAAAACTTCACAAATCACAATGAAAGTCCAGTGGTAACAACGATATATTTAAAATCCTATGTTTTGGCATCAACATTGGCATTTAAGCCTCATAGAGAAAGCTTTACATCTTCAAAATTGATGGACGCACGCTCATTATCATTATCTCCAACAATATTAGTCCTTTTTTAAAAAAAAAAAAATCATATTTTATGTTTTTAGTTAAATAAAAATGAATAGAAATTAAAATATATAAAACTAATCGAGCTACCCGAGCCCGATGTAGGTTCTGGCTTCATAGGGTCGTGCCAAAAAGGCCCTAAATGAAAATGAGCTCAAATTTGACTACCTAAACCCTACAACTCATCGGCCTTATTCGGACTAGCCCGATCAGGCCGGCCCATTTTGCCGCTTCCAACTGGATCAACATTTGTTAAGCTGATAGGACCTTGAAAAAATAAGCAACTCCAATGCTACAGTATGCTCTGATAAACAATACTGTAGATACTATCCATCACATTGTAATAAATGAATAAAATAAAATTAATTATATTTCATCATGTTTCCATTGACTAACCCTCAAGGCATGACGAGAAGGCCTTCTAGTGATGTCCAAGATAATTCCCAAATGAGGCCCAAGTGGGAGACGGGAGATATGGGACAAGAAAGGGCCCAACTACACACACCTTGAATTTTTCTTCATATATATGTAACACCCGGGTGCCGACGAGAGCGGGCAGTGGTCACCGGTGCAAGAAGGCACGGACAAAGAGCGGCTCCTGGCAGGCTTCTAGGCGGAGGGACACATGAATGAACCGATAACACACCCGAATGAGAGAGATCCTGAGACTATGTAGGTATGGGACTATACAGTTGAGGAATGCTTATATGAATTGATTGGTACTACCTATACTAATAAGATGCATCTTCTTTTAGGTAGCCCATCACTTAAGAACTTCACAGTTAAGCGTGTTTGACTTGGAGCAATTCTGGGATGGGTGACCTCTTGGGAAGTTTTCCCAGGAAGCATGTGAGTGAGGACAAAGCACGCTGAAAAGATCCGTGTTGGTTTGTGGGGACAGTTGTTATTCCATAAAGTTTTCTCAGGAAGCATGTGAGTGAGGACAAAGCACACTGAAAAGACCCGTGTTGGTTTGTGGGGACAGTCGTTAATCCATAAAGCAGCCAGTGATGTTACAATATACATCTTGGACCCTTTTTTAATATTTGTTATTCATAAATTACCCTTTACATAATGGACATTTTACATCGTGAACATTTTATACATCCGAAAATTAAATTCTAATGTGTAAAATTTTACGAAAAGTCATTTTACATATTGGGAAATTGAATTTCGGATGTGTAAAATTTTACAAAAGTCTACTTTACACATCCGGAAAATAAATTATGTATGTATGAAATTTTACACGTCCTGAATTTATTTCCCGTTAACTCTAAAAACATACAAATTGTCATTTTACACATCTGGATTTTAATTTCCAAAAGTATTCCGGAAAATAAATCCCGGACAGTACAAACACAAACAAATCAGGTGTGATTCCATTATGGGATGAAGGACATTTTTAGAAAAGAAAAAAAAAATCACACTAGATGTGGGGAGCAAAAAATCAAGGTGCCAAAAGCAAAGCTTACAAGAAAGTTGGGATAGGGACTTTTTGGTTCCCTTGTCTAAAAAATTAATATAATATCGACACTATATTGAAAATTGAAAATAAACTCTAAACCTAATTCTTTCTCAAAATATGGAAATTATTTCTCTAAGTGTTTCTTTATAAGTTGCAATCTTCGATATTTTATCCGTTAATTAAGTTCAGAACAGATCAAAAGTATATATATGGTTTGGTAGTTTTTGGAATCAATTAATGGCTCGTTCTAGCGTGGGCGAGTAAAGCATGTTGCCCACGGTGCACGATATATATCAACCCTTGATTAAGAAATTCCACCATATTTTATGGTACACCAAATGCACTAGATTTTTTTTTATTACATTCCTTCTCCCACTTGCTCTGCGTTTCATCCACATCGTCTTCTACCTCCGCATCCTCTTGCTCTAGACATACGTGGATTGGTTTAGCTTTTCCACTATGCGGTCTCCACAAGAATGAATTTTTTTTATGAGCAAAAATAAGGATAAGCACACAAGAAGTGCCAAAAACAATCAAACAATAGTTAAATACACCCAAGGCCCGAGCTGTAAAGAACAGAGAGGGCCACCAACAATGAAAGAAAACGTTACAAGAGGATGAAACCCGAAAACAGAGGGATATAACATTAGAGAATAATGAAATTTAATTTTTATTGAATGTATTATGTACAAGTGAGTTTTTAGTAATGGTGAGTCCCAAAATCTTTTAAAATGGTGGAACAAAAATCTCATTAAGCGCCATTGAGTCGAAGGGCTTGCCAGGACGGGATTCGACTTCAGTGGCGTAGAGGGGGAGAAGAACGACTCCGAAGCTGCCGACGAGAGGGAGAGAACGGGAATCGGAGAAGGAGGTGAGAGAGGTAAAAACTGGAGAGAAGAGGGTCTTCGATAAGGAAGAGAAGGCGGCGGAGATGGTTTCGTAGGTGACGGGGGATATCCGAGTCGGCAAGGGAAAGGAGAAGGCGAGGGAGTCCATTTCCAAAGCTTAAATCTCGCTACTTAGAAAATGGAGGCCAGTGACATTCAACTTAGCTTTTAACTTGAAGATGAGAGGGGTAGAAGAGTTGTTGGGTGGAGAAAAGGGTGGCGGGTGGGTTGAAGATGAGAGGGTTGGGAAGAGAAGTTCCCAGAGCGAGGAGGAGAAGAAGACGCTTGGAGAGAGAAGGGACAAAATAAGAAAAAATATGGTGTGGATGGTGCACTGTAAAATCTGGTGGAAATACTCATCCAACGATGGATAATAATGATGTATGGTGAGCGACATGTAGTAGTCGCTCACCCTAGAACGAGCCATCAATTAATTATGTGTTTGGTACTGTATTAGTTATTAGTTATAGGACTTGGGAGTAGAATATCTTCTCAAAAGTAAAATAATTTTTTTTTTTTGGCATGAACCAATAAAAAGAAATTAAAATACATGAAAAAGGTATAAAGATATCATGTAATTTGTATGCACTATTTGATGAAACCTTTTTATAGTCACATCATTAAATTAGATAGTTGTTTTAAGTAAAAAATAATGAGCTGAGCTGATAGGACCTTAAAAAAAAAAGTAACTCCAATGCTATTTAACATGCTATGAATATATGATAAACAATACTGTAGATACTATACATCCCATCGTGATAAAATGAATGAATAAAATAAAAATAACTATATTTCATAATGCTTCCAGTGACTCACTCTCAAGTCTCGAGGCATGACAAAAAGGCCTTCTAGTAATGTCCAAGATAATTTCCAAACGAGGCCCAAGAGAGAGGCATGAGATATGGGACAAGAAAATTGGGAGAGGGAGTATTTTGTTCAGTGTCTAAAAAGTAAATTTTGTATCTTTTTCTTTTTTACAATAATAAATTTTGTATCGATACTCTATTATTATTGAAATAAACTCTGAACCTAATTCTTTCCTAAAATATGGAAGCAGCCACATTAAACACCCAACTAATGAAGCACCTAGCAACCCAATTTCAGCCACCAAATTAAAAGGGCCCCACGCAATTCGAATCAAATATGAGGTCGAATGGGGCAATAAGATCAATGTGGTGTTTAAGGTTTGGGTGGGCCTCAGTTTTTACCCTCAAAATGGGTGCTCTGCCACCTTACTGGCTTATTGTATGTTTAGTTGTTTACGAATCAACAGGGAGCTCACAAAATTGAGCTTGGAGAATCTACTCTCCGTTTTGAATGTTGATATTTCGATAGTTAATTGAGTCCTATAACTGAGTTTGGAACCCAAACCTTGGTAGAAAGATTAGTAAGAAATCCATTCATCAGAACTTGATTAGTTTTCAATTACTATTCTAACAATAAATTCTTGTAAAATGGATTGTTGCTTTATCATTTTTCAACATGTATATCACCAATTTTATAATCATACATCTAAAAGTCAGTTTAATCAACATTATGTAAATAGTATTCATTCTAAATCTATTTTAATGATAAAATATCCAAATCTGTTTTTTTCTTGTTGAAGTTTTTTGTATTCTATTATTTTGATGTTATGTGATGGTTATTTAACAAAAAAACGAATAAGTACTATAACAAATGATATTATTATATCACAATTGAAAAACATTTATTTTGATGGTATTTCAATTTCACAAACATTTATGTGGCTGCTCCCCACTCCCAAACTCCCACAACAGCTGCTTTTATAGACACAAAAATTCGTTTGTGGGCAGCCAATAGTTGTTGTGGGACTTCATAAAATGTAAAGCAAATGCAATGAAAGCAATTTGCTTCCACTTCTTCATCACCACCTAATCGTGCCACCTCTTCATCCTCGGAAGACCCATGATTCCAGAAACCTGAATTTTTGCCCTTAGAATCAGCAAAAGTCTTTATCTCCCAAGGAGAAACTCTCTGTGGCCTTGGAATCATTGTCGGTTCATCCCATCCAACCTAAGTAGCAAAAAATTATAAATACTCAAATGGAGACCATACAATTAATAGAAGAAAAAAAAAAATAGAACTTTATAATATATGAGTATACTGTATTTTGAAAATTAGAATAAAGTTCAACCTTCAATGATCGCCACTTAGACACATCCCCAACTTCAACAATTGTACCAGAAAATCTGAACAGAGTAATTACACGTTAATTAAAGACAAAATTGCAAGGAAAGTGAAACTCATGAATACAACAACTGTTAACAAAGAAAACCTTGTCTCAGTTAAGTCCTCCCCCTCAAATCCCATCTTGAATCTCATGCCTTCTATTAACTCATTGTTTATTCCCTCCAGATATTTGTCCACACCAACAATGAACCTGCTAATCCTGAATGGATCAAAAGGCATGTTTAAGGCAAAGTTAAATTACACATACTGTTACATTTAATACATTATAAGCTAATGACATATTATATAGAATTCAAATCAAAATGTTTACAAACCTTGGCTTGTAGTAAACAGTAAACAGGGTTTTAGTGATAAAAGCATTGGAAGCAGTGGCAAGCACTACAGTATGCATGTTCTGGCATGATGACATAGATGAAGGGATATGACTCTGCTGCCTAGCCAGACGCCTAACACCAACTCTCAGATGCCCCTTCTCCCCCCTGCAAGAATCAAGTTAAGACCAAAATGCAGATAACCACATTAGCACTAGCAGGAAATTATACAAAGGGATCAAGATATAAATACCTTAGGAAAACAATGGCATCTCCAGCAATCAGTTTTTTAGATGACACAAACTCGCTCCATCCGGTTGTGAACATGTGCCTCTTTGGTTGACCTGATCATATTTCCCAAAGGAATAATAGAGCAAGATATACAGTTAATAGAGCGGATATGAATGAAGACTATGAAATGTTCTTCATTCTATGCAAACCATGAAATTAATTCAGTCCATAATTTTGAGTATGCAACTAAAACATAAAACAAAAAAGAACAGTTTCAATAAAAAAATCCAAATTACCTCCATAGATATGTGTAAATTTCCATTCAAAATCATGCACATCCTTCACTAGTAATTCCTGGGTCGGAGTTGTCTGGTTCATGTCCTACATTATATAAATGGATAGGATTAAAATTTGAGGATAAATTATTATTTTTTTATTAAATATATGGATTAAGTGCCAGTACCAAAGGAGGTAGGCACTCAGTAGCATGCTTCTGCAGAACTGAAAATACTCCATCAGTGCTAGTGTCCGAAGAAGTTAGTATCTTGCAAAAATATTGAAACTTCTCTTGTGGGGACTCAGGATGAAGATTTGGATCAGGAATTAATATAGGTTCAGTTTGCTGCATAAAAAAAGTGATTTTAGAAAATGATAAACTTTTAACCTTTATTTTTGAAGTTGAAATATATTTCTTTGTTTTCTTTTGGTATCTTTTTTCGGTAGCTGAGAAAATCATCAAGCAAAATTAGATAGACCAATAATGAGGGGAAATTAGGTTGATAAAATGTATCTTATTTTCTCAGTAACCAAATACACAAGACTAAAGCAGAAAAAGATAGGAGACACGTATATTCTCACATCACTTTCTGGAAGCAAAGTGATACAAGCATAAACCTCATTAGTTTCTTCTTCAGCCTACAAAAATTAACCAGATTCTGTGATGAATACACATAAAATCATCATTTTAATAAGTGAACAAGGACAAGTAACAACAAAAGGAATAAAAAGCATTACCAACAACTGAATGTTAATCACTTTGCATAAGATTTTTGATGGAATATTGAAATGGGGAATTTCCTGGTTCAATTCATGATTCCTTGATGCTTGCATCTGCCAAAAAAAAACCCAGAAGGCAATAAGTTTTGGTATCCAAGTACAAGAAGGAAAGTGGTTAGAAAGAGAATTTGAAAGCAACTAGAACCAAAAAAATGACAAAAACACAAAAACAAGCCAAAGATCGAAGAAACATACCAGTTCCAAATGACCTTGTAGGAAGTATAAAATTCTGTCTCCAACAGAAGGAACATACGCCAAGGGTCCTGCACACAAATTCCATAGCTCTAGATACAGATCATCATTATCATTGTTCAACTCTGCCATAAAAACAAGATGAAAACCGATAAGAAGAATAATGGGAACTTCATGCTCTGCATGGTTTTTGAGAAAGTTAATAACTTTACTGTTTCATTTTTCTTCTGAGCCATGCCCCAGTTCCCTCCATGATCACAAGGAAAAAGGGTCATTCATTCATATCATATCATCTCTTAATTTCAGACCAAACATGAAAAAAAGAAAAGAGCCAATATCATCAATTGGTATAAAAAAACATAGGCATTTCCCTTTTAGGCTCAACTTTGAAGTAAGCAAATAGAGAAATCATACACGAAATTCCAACCATACCCTGAGATTACACTCTGGATGTGCCATTCAACAGTCACAGAAACCACGTTGTACAGCAAACAGGAAGAGAAAAACACAAGACACAGGAGAAAGACAAAAGACAAAGCCACAATGGATTACCACAGCAATTAGGAATGAGCGAAAGTTAGTACTAACCAGACATGACTGCCATGATTCACTTTGACGCTTCAAGACCACTTTTTGAAAGCCTTGTGTTGTGAGTTGTGAAAGCTCTTTCTCCTCCTTTTGTTGCTGTCCTTGTCGTACTGAACCTTAATCCAAAGTTACCAACTTGCCAAGGTGGCTACCTCTCTCTGTCTTTTGAGAAATAGACCAGTGATTTGTCTTTACAATTCACTTCTCTTTCTCTCTGGTCTTAGTTTCTCTGCTATGGGTGTGTTTGGATAAACAACTTAATTAAGAGCTTATGACATAAGACCTTATCGCATAACAGCTTATGCTATAAGCGCTTAAAGAAAGAAAAAGAAAGAAAGGGGCATGAGAGGATTCGAATAGTGAAAAACATGGAGAGTGTGTTTAGTGCATAAGCTCTTATGATAATTCCATGTCCCCTAAGGTGACTTATGAAAATAAGTCAAAAACTCCTTATGGGATGACATAAGTTATTTTTATAAGCTCTGCCAAACACACTGCATAAGAGCTTATGTCATCAGATAAGTCAAAAGGAGCTTAAATAAGCTCTTCCAAACGCAACCTAAGTATTATAGATTTATAGACCCTGGTCCTCTCAACTAAGCCTACTACAACTTATTTTCTCTTGCTAATTGGCTACAATTTAAACACACTTTTAATTAATTATTTATTTGTTTTAAAAAGTTTTATATATGAATAAATGCTTTAAATAAGAATATAAATTACATTAATTCATTTCATAAAAAATTAAATGCGTGAAAATAACATTTTTTTTCGCACAAAAGTTATTTATTAGAAAATTTAATATTTATAACTTCTTTTTCCGTTTTTTATATAAGTAGTCAGATATGATATTAATTTTTCAATCACTTTTCGGGTATTATATTATTTTTATTATATGATGGTACACATTATTTGAATCTCTCTATTATATTATATATCTGTAACTGTATGCATGACTAGAATATATCTCTTGAGCTTGAGAAATTGTGCAATGACTTGTTTATAACCGTACCGGTTACTCTCTCTCGCCGGAGAAGTTGAGAAGTGACTTCTTTTACCCTTCTCTTCTTTATCTTTGTACTTAGGTGTTCTATATAGACAATAGACTTTGGTCCTCTAGTCTACAGATTCAACTTAGCCTACTGCAACTTATTTTCCCATGCTCATTGGCTACTATTTAAACACATTTTTTGAATTAATTATTTATTTGTTTGAAAAACTTTTATATGTGAATAAATACTTTAAATAAGAATATAAATTGCGTTTAATTTATTTCATAAAAAATTAAATGCGTGGAAATAATATTTTTTTTCGCTTACGACAAAAGTTATTTATTCTAAAAATTAATATTTTATCATTTTTTTCGTATTTTATATAAGTAGTCAGACATGCTATTAATTTTTCAACGACTTTTCGAGGATTTTATTATATATTTATAATGGTACGCGTTACTTTTAAAGAACTTTTATATATGAATAAATGCTTTAAATAAGAATATAAATTGCATTAATTCATATCATAAAAAATTAAATGCGTGAAAATAATATTTTTTCTGCTTACTACAAAAGTTATTTATTAGAAAAATTAATATTTATAATTTCCCCCGTTTATGATATAAGTAGTCAAACATGATATTAATTTTTCAACCACTTTTCGGGGATTATATTATTTTTATTATATGATGGTATAAGCGTTATTTGAATCTCTCTATTAGATTATATATTTGTAACCATATGCATAAGTAGAATATATCTCTTGAGCTTTTGAAATTGAGCAATGACTTGTTTATAACCGTACCGATTACTCTCTCTCGCTGGAGAAGTTGAGAAGTGACTTCTTTTTACCCTTCTCTTCTTTATCTTTGTACTTTTAGGTGTATTATATAGACAATGGACTTTGGTCCTCTAGTCTATAAATTCAACTTAGCCTAATAAAACTTATTCTCCCTTGCTCATTGGCTACTTTTTTTTTTTTTCAGGGTATCCTCCACGTGCAACTGTGGAGACTAATCCCTCAAGCAGTGTAGGACCACAAGGGTGGCAAAACTCTCCCTCAAGAGTTTTAACGCTGCTGCATTCCCAGGTCCAAGAATCGAACTCAAGACCTATGGTTAAGCTAGAAGAGACCCGTGCCATCTCATCCAAGCGCTCTTGGGTTCATTGGCTACTATTTAAACACATTTTTTGAATTAATTATTTATTTGTTTAAAAAACTTTAATACATGAATAAATATTTAAATAAGAATATAAATTGCATTTAATTCATTTCATAAAAAATTAAATGGGTGGAAATTATATTTTTTTTCTCTTACGACAAAAGTTATTTATTATAAAAATTAATATTTATAATTTCTTTTACGTTTTTTATATAATTAGTCAGACCAGATATTAATATTTCAACGACTTTTAGAGGATTTTATTTTTTTGTGACACCCTTATACCGCATGTTAATATAAAACATTTACTAAAAAGAGATAATATAAAAACATGCATTCATTGGATAAAAATAAAACTTGATAGAAAGATACCACATTGTAACACTTAACACGGAAAGAACATAGTTTTAAAACAATAAAACATAAACAACGTATAGCATAAACATAACCCAACCTCGATGTCACATACAAAGCTGGTATAACCGTTCCGGAATAAATCCTCAGAATACAACCGAAACAACTAAACAAAACTAACAACTATAACTAAGCATCCTAACTAGAGTCGCGGCTCCTCAGAGTCACTCCTCCACTCCACTGGCTGCTCACCGTCCTCTGCATAAGAGATACATGCAACAACAGAAACAGGAAAACAGGGAGTAAGAAATCATGTAAACACATTGGCATGGAAGTAGTTAAGCAAGATGAACATACATCATAGCATGGCATAGCAATATAACGTAACATCAATATTAAACAACATAACAACATATCATCTCAACCAACATATGCTATGCGGTGCAACACTACTCCGCTACTCCGTTATGCATGTGGATCCAACTATCTCAGGAAGTCAACTTCAGAGTTACATATCCACATTGGCCACAAAAGCACCAACTCCAGCAGTTCACCAAACCATGGGTGAATGTGACACCCCATTTTCAGGTTATCACATTTACGTAACTTATTGCGGAAATACACTCAATAAAATAGTTTTGCTGGTTGCTTTCGGAAAATATAATTTTCTAGTTATTAATCCCTTTCAAAATTAGTGATAAATTTTTTTTTCTTTTTCTTTTACTCCATATATAATCCAACACCAATAACATAATATAAACAGGTATCATGAGAATTTTACACTTAGACCTTCACATAACAGGTCATCTCCAAAAGACTTAACATAAAAAAATAAAGGCGTAATTGTAACGTAGTGGTAATCTGGAATTACAACTCAAAAGAATGACTTTCAATAGTCAAACATCCAGACTAACCATGTACCACTACTTTATAAGACACCAAAAGTCCTATAGCTGGTCAGTACTAATAATCACTGTTGGGAAGACCACTATAGTTTTCCCAACCTATCGAAATATCCGGTGAGGATACCTCTACTTTCGGAACTATGGAAGTATCAAAACATATAAACTCCTAATTTACCAGAAAATCGGTAAGAAATCAGAGAGGCGGTAAATATGTCTCCACGGTCAAAGTCTGGTACGTACTTGATGTAGATCCTGAATTATCATCCTCGTGACATTCCCACTGACGCATACCTCTTCAAGAATCTAGGAGTTAAGTCCTCGAACGACTCAGTGAATTCCTTCGCTTTATCAGTAGTAGTATACCCAAGTACTACCTTAGTCTAAAATAAACCTGATATGTTTGTAAGGGTGAGTTTCCAATATATGAGTTTTAATAAGACAACCCCATGCACGACTCTCAAATAGTATATACCAAATATTCACAATATAATAACATTAATTTAAACAGTAGAATGATTTAATTCACAGGGCTTCATGCCCGACAGTCATCGTCATTTTATAAAAATGCATGACACTTCTATGTTCAATCTCTAATTTGATACCTAATCTCCGGAGATCCCACAACTTTCTGTTTCGTTTCAAGCTGATCAGGCTCCGCACATGGCACATTGTGAAAACGAACAAAACAATGCCCAAGAAAAATCACTGGTGCACATCCCCATTCCCGTTAGGATGCTCATGCAAAGCAATGACACAATTGTGCACATCCCCATTCCCGTTAGGATGCTCATGCAAAGCAATGACACTATTCCCCCATTCCGGTTAGGGAATAGCTGCACACATGTATAATTTGGACATACAGTCCTATAAATTTTTGGACGCACAGTCCTATATATTGGCTCACACATATAGAGGCCCAATATTTAAATGGAACACAGTCCATAAAAGATACATTGATCCACTTCGAAACTCAATGATCATCACTACCTGACACGTCTGCCATATACATTGATCCACTCTGGATTCAATGCCATTTACATGACACAATTGCCATTGAATGCATGAAAAAAAACTTTTATTCTCGTTCTGTTTTCTTTGTCGTAATAATCTTTCCTTGTCGAAGCACAAAGCTTAACGACCATGCTTAATTTTTTTAATTAAGACTTTCACTTAAAACAAATACAGGACACACAGTCCAAATCTTTTAATCTAAACACAGGACACAGAGTCCGAATGCTCAATCACGAGGCCCTTAAACCGATGCACCAGTCTTAGGCTCGCGGATATGGAACTCACACTTTCCACATCAATTTAGGACATACAGTCCAAAAACAAAAACTTTGCAGGACACTCCGTCCCATGACACAAATCCTTGATCTACGTGTCCATACAACACTAGAACCCCGACGTCTCGGTTTCTAGGCTTATTTATCTGCTTGTAAAACATTTCACTCAGTGAAAATCAAATACAAAACAACATCTCCGAAAACTTATCCAAGTTTAACGGAATAACTTCACTGAATAAAATATTTTTACAGAAATCCTTTTTCTGTTAAAACGTTGATAAAATCTGAAAATCATTGATAAATCCCTTTTATTTCTAATTGTTTCACTTCAAAAATTATTTCTCAATAAAGGTCAACTTAAAAAAATTTAATAATAATTTAATAATTAAATTTTGAATATTTAAATAATTAAATAATTAATATTTAATAATATTAAATAAATAATATTAAATAACTTGTATCATTTCTCTGTCAGAAGTAATTGTTCTGACTGCTATAAACATTAATTTTAGGACTTAATCACTTTAAATAACATTTTATAATAAAATTGAATTTATTATATAAAAATTAGAGCCTGTAAAAAAATTTCACGGTTTCGCCCTTACTATGGCTTATTTACACTGTTTCCACAAAATATTATTAAAATAATAATTTTTTTCATTTTTCTCAAAATCTCCCAAATTAATCCCTCTGATTAATTATCCACGCTTATTAAGTTTTTTATCCTTAATTAAATTTTTTAACACTGACCAATGTCAGGTTACTCAGTCCAACACTCAACAGCAGATAAATTCTAACCACATAATAGCATGGCATATATCAATTCATTAAATGCATCACAATTATAATATAAACAATTTATTATAATCATGTAAGTCCACACATCACATCAATTCAATTACTCAGATAAACATCACATCAATCTAGCAATTAATAGTAAACAGTATAATATAATAAAATATTTCATACAGAAAATTAATAAATGACTCCACAAATAAGCATGAGATTATCTTACACTCCTCAGGCATACCCCCCTTACCTCTTGAAGATTACACTACAGTTTCTGTTAATCTCCTGATCCCGATTCGATTTCTCTCCATCAGCGTAAATCAGAAAACTCGGTTGTTTCCTTCAAACGAATTGAAATCAAAATAAATCAAATCAAACAACAATACACTTGGCTCATGGAGGTTAGGGTTCGACTTCAACCAATTTTCTAGGTTAGGAAAATTAAAATTTGGTTAACTTAAGGATTAATGATCCATAAGTTACTTAAGCATGATTAAACACTTAAACCATGATTATGAATCAAGAGCATGAACTAAAACTCATCTAGTTCTAAGAACTAGGGTTCGGTTTTTCATCAATATTTATAGGCTAGAAATTTTAAAATTTCATCAACTCTTGGATTTAATCAACATTCAAAACTTAGAGTTGGATTCAAGGATTACAAACAACTTTTGAATCACAAAACCATTAAGTGCTCATACCTAGGGTTTCGGTTTTTGAAGAAACAAATAGGTTAAAGTTTGATTTTTGATCTTCTATATACTTGAATACAAGAACTATCAAGATATAATCATGAATCAAGACATGAAATTGAAACAAAACCTAAGAACACAATTTTGACCTAGGTTCGGCCATGACCAGAAATCAAGGAAAGAAATTCCCCATGATCTTATGCTTCTAGATTATGAAAATAGAGATGATTATAATATCATAGCAATTGGTTTCATGTCAAAAGGATTTTTCTAGAATTAGTTATGGATTTTTGAATCTAGCTCCATGAATTTGAAGTAAATGAAGAACATGTTGATCTAAGCCATGAATCTACAAAAGTTGTGAAGAGAAATGATTTAAATGACAAGAGAAGAAGTTGTTAACTCTTGATGATTCAAGGAAAGCAAGATTTGGATGATGTTGTTCACAAATTTCTCATGGTGTTCTTGAGAAACTTAAGGAAGAAGATGAACATGATGAGGGTTTAGAACATTTTTAGTATTTTGGGTAGATCTCTCAATATACTTGTCAGTTTTTGATGATCTTTATGTCGTTGGAAAGAAGAGAGAAATATGAACAACTTTCATGTTGAAAGTTTTCCGAGATTCAGAATAGAAAACGGTCAGAATTGCTAGGCAAAATCTGACGAATTATGAACCATTTTGAATGTTCTTGAAGTTCTTAAGGCAAACTAATAACTTGAAGAAATGGAAAATGGAAGAAAATGCCCAAATGATGAAGACAAGTTGGAGCCGTGTAATTTGGGTAAGGTTTGGTCAACTTTTCCAATGGCATTTGCTTGCAATTGTCATAAAAAGACAAGGGCAAAATGGTCATTTCATAGAAAAAATCACTTTGTCATAAATGTGCCATTATGACACGGATAAGCTCGTCATAAATGTTCATCAAGTCGGTCAAATCCATCATCTCTGCTACATTGCCGACTCCTCGATTCATCTGGTGCAAGCTTTTCCTAGAGATATCTCGACGTATACGCCCGCAACAAATATAATATTTTAAATTTTTTTTTTTACCAAAATTTCAAAACTTCCAGTATCGTAGTAAATATGATAAAAAAAAATTTCATCTCGTTCACAAGTTAAAATTAGGTCTTCTGAGCAGTAAACTTTTACTGTCAGTGAAAACACAAAACGCAAACCGGCTTCCGTCTGAGTTTTCAACCAAAAACTTCCCCGTAACCTTATGAAAATAAGTATAACAAGGAAATGACCTTGGTTTATCCAAAATCATTTTCTAAGTCTCGGATAAAAATATATATTTATATATTTATTACCGATATTACAAAGCAGCGAAAATCGGGGTGTTACAGTGAACCCCTTGGATAGCCGACGTATCGTAACTAGATACGCCACCTATGGGGCGCACGGTTCACCAAACCTTGGATGAACCACACGAGACTTGGGCCAGATCATCATAACTTGAATGACCTCCCCTATGTTGAACATCCCCCACAAATCAACTCCAACGTATGAATGCGCGAGCACAACAACACACAAGGCAACCACCTCCTTTGCTTGGGCCAAAAAGCACCCCAAGACTTACCCCCATCATCAGTATCAACAACTTAGACCCAAACAGTGGGGTCAAGGCCCCCTTGGCCAAAAAGCACCAAGGTCCAACATAACAACACCTCGACCATAAAGCATCGAGGCCACTTTGGCCAAAAAGCACCAAAGCGTAACAACGTACGGTAACCCACCGGGTACCGGGTTAACCAGCTTATTGCTCTTGGTCATCTTAATTAGTCTTTAAATTAGATTATATAACTTGTTATCATTCGATTAGTGTATTATTACTTCGTTTGGGGATAATCAGAGTGAAACACCCCTTTAATTCATTAGTTTCAGTTTCTGACCAGTAAGGGGAGCACGGGCGTGCTCACCCTAGCACGGTCGTGCTGCCACTTAACTGGAGCACGGTCGTGTTCACTGTAACATCCTAAAAATTCAAATATAATTATTTTAATAAAAAATGGTAGTATAAGAGTTTATTATAATTGTTTTCTTTATAATAAAAATCCAGTGGGTTCCACAATAATGTAAAATTGATTTTAAAAAATAAAATAAAATAAAAATAAGGATAAGAACCTACCCTGGACTAAATTATTGCGGCAATAATGATAGGAAACATAAGCATATCAAGGCCCATGCTGTGTTACCCATTATAAATAGATAGTTTGAGTGTTTTAAGCCCAATTTCGCATAATATGACTAGATACCTAACTTCAGACGGATATTCCGTAACCAAAGAGAACTTGTTTGAATTCGAGATCTGCATAAAAAATATATCCCTGTCTCTTAGCTTTCCATAGACACCAAATTCGTCCAAATTGGATTCTTGTAGCTCAAGTTATGACCAAATTCGTACACACTATTCATGTTCCAGCGCTAGAACCGTTTTTTAAATTCTATCCACGTATATTGACTATTTAAACGTCGGTTTCAGATTTTATGGTCTTCATAACAGTTGTAGACAATTGTTTTATCTTTCCAACTATATAAAATTTATAATTTTTGAATGTCTATAACTCAAGATATATGCGAAATACAGCACCATATGCATAGTAAGCGAGCTTAGCGCGTTTTTACACGTTGTGGGCTATTGGGGGCTCTATAAATAGAATCTTAACACTCTTAGGGTGCGTTTTTGAACCCTAATTACACCTAGAAACTCAGAAACGGCTAATAAGAGAATAAATTCAAGGATTATGAAGAGATAGTTGTGGAAGAGGGAGTCTAGGAAGAGGAAGATGATGATAACTCTTGGCAAACGTTAGGATTCGCAGTAGGAAACACTTACAGCTATTTGGAGGTCTTCAAGAGGCGAGTAACAATACTTTTTATGAACCATTTCCATGGTATATATATGATTGTTTTTGTTGATAAGGGACTACCATGTGGTTTTGGGAGTCTTTAATTGACTTGATGCATGTTGTTAGTAACCTAAATTCTAAAATTGGGGTTTTGTTTAAATGGGGAATTAATTGATTAATTGATGTTGTAACATGCTTATTCATGTATGAATTGTTGTGATATTCATGATTGTTTGTTATTGGTGGAAGTTTATATGTTTAAAATTGAGGGAAATAGTTTGTTACATGCATGAGACATGACATATTTGAGTTATATTAGGTTGTATGATGTTTGCCGCAATACCACCTATGATAGGGGTATCGAAAAGTAATACCACCGTAATGGGGTATTGAAAGTAACATCCCCATATAATTGGAATGTCGAAAAAGAGCAATACCGCCTAAAAAGGGGTATCGAAAGTAACACCGCCACACGTTGGGGTGTCGAAAAGGGAGACATACCGCCATGTGCTCATGGGAGGTATCGAAATGGAAATGTCCCCGACAAGAGGGTGACATCGAAACACTCCTCGTGAGTAAGGGTGGGCAATGGGACGCCATTGTCGTGTGATGTGTGAATTTTTGACATGCCGGCAAGAGACCAATTTAATTAGGGGACTTTCGGGCCATTTGGATTAAAACAGAATTTACTCGGTATGTGGAATGTGATGCATTGAGATAAGTTGTTGTTACGTTATATGTTATTGAGTTGATGAGATTATTGTTGTTATTAAAAGTGTTTTCTTTTATATATATTTTTGGAAAATTAGCAGGTGCCATGGACAGTTTTTCCGGTTACCGCGCCGGCTGAGAACAATACTATTTTGGAAAATATTTTATAAAAATGTATTGTTGATCACTGGGATTTTATATCTCATTATAAGTGTTGTTTTCAGAGTCCGAGGACATCGCTGTTGAGGACCCAGAGATCTGAGGAGTCATTTTTGTTATCACCTAGTTGGTCAGTAATGTAGTATGGTTGAGGGTGCTGACGACGTTCTTTGGTTTACGTATTATTTTTCTCGAATTGTAATTAGACGCCTGGTTTTGAGGCTTTTGGTTTTTATTTATTATTCGAACGTATGGATTTATATTTATATTCATTACATGGATACTTTATTACTATATTATTTAATATGAGGTATTTTCAGACTTTAAACATTTTTTTTTAATTTTTATTTATGAGATATAAGTTTTAATTAAATGTTTTAAAGGATCTTTCACGAAATTAATTTGGGTTACTAATGTAACAAAGGGCGTTACATTCACTGTCCTGCACGGTCGTGCTCAATGCGCGACCTGCCTTCTAGAATTTAATTGGGAGCACGGTCATGCTCCCTGTTCAGCACGACCGTGCTCCTGGGTAGGGCTATACTATTTTGGGCAGAATTCAATGTGTTCTTGGAGTTTAAGCTCCCTAATTATCTAAAATCAGATCCTAGGGTCTTAACTAAAACATTCGGCATGAAACCTCACCCCTCACTAACGCGGTCCATGTCTTATGAAGCATTTGGGAATAAATCCCTTAATTCCTATGTTAACTAAAAGTCTTAAATTAAACCAATTAGAGTCTTATTAACATATTTAACGTGTTAACAACATCAGCCAATCAACATACAACATAATGCATATCATAACAACAACATCCATAACATAGGCATTCATACCAAACTCATGGCACAGGACAATTCAATAGGCATACCATATCACGAACAACTCAACAATTATAACAAATAGGCATACCAATTAATTCAATTAAACATATAAACAATTCAATCATACAACCAGGCAGATCATGGCATCAATAACATTATAACAACAATAAACGGGGCTATGGGAACCCCTCATCTTACGCTACTCCCTAGCCTAGTGTATACACTATTATTCTCCCATACTTGGATTGAAGATTCCACAACGAGACGCTAAACGATGAACCAGTCATGTTCCCTTAAGCGGCTCAGTTAACCCTCCAAGTCTTGGTCAAACAAGAACATCAACAAATTAGTTCCACATTTTAAATAATGGAAAAGGAAACTCAAAGTGAAGGAACCGTTACCTATAGAGATCAACACTGACGAACTAGTTGCTCCCACAAGTCTCCAAAACTCCAACAAAGCAATGGGTTTAGAGAAGATAGGGAAAAAAGGGTTGTTGCCGCACTAAGGTGGCTGCTGTCGTCATAATAGGGTTTATGACGTAAACCCTCGATCACTGTTCTGTTTATAAAGGCACAGACTCGAGCTCGGTCGTGCTCCTCCTTGAGCACGGGCGTGCTTGACTTAGCGCCTACAAGGCGCGTCCAGTCATTGTGCATGGGCGTGCTCATTGTTGAGCACGGTCGTGCTCAACTTAAAAGTTGAAACACGCTCCAGCCTTAAACGTGCTCATTATATTATTTTTATTATATGATGGCACACGTTATTTGTATCTCTCTATTATATTATATATCTGTAACCGTATGCATAACTAGAATATATCTCTTGAGTTTGAGAAATTGAATAATTACTTGTTTATAACCGTACGAGTTACTCTCTCTCACTTGAGAAGTTGAGAAATGACTTCTTTTTACCCTTCTTTTCTTTTTCTTTGTGCTTAGGTGTTCTATATAGACAATAGACTTTGGTTAGAGTTGTCAAAACAGGCCCGACCCGTTTTACCCGATCTAAATGGCGGACTGGATTACAAAAAATAGAGCCCGGTCAAATTTTGACCCGACCCGACCATGGAATGTGTTGGCCCGTCACGCACTGACCCGCGACGGGCCGGCCCAACCCGATGGCCCGAATGCCTTCCAACATTTTAAAAAAAATAAAACAAAAACAAAAAGAAAGAAATTGAAACGTTTTTTTACTTTTTTTTATTATAAGTAAAAGTGTAAAACTTAAAAGAACCTAATGCTATATCAATATTACTTTAGCATATTTACCTTGAATTGAAAGTATAAGACTTTGTAAGAAAAATGGTGTCCCTCCCTGTCCTTCGCACCGTGTTGCACACGAAAATGAAGCATCGCCCCTATACTTTTTTGGTGTTGTTTTGTTTGATACATTTCTTATACTTTTCGGGTTATGACTTATGGTTAAACTTAAATGTATGTTTTTTTATGACAATGGAGATTTATTATAACCATGATTATCAACATATAGAGATTTATTATAACCAAGGAGATTTTTGGTGAATAACATGTTAAATGCTAATTCATAACTATATGAATGGAATTTTCTAGTTAAAAAATTGAATTTTTAAAAACAATAAAAATATTTTTAAAAAAATGTTATCAGCCCATGGACTGACCCGTTTGGCCCACAGCCCGCATAGGGATGGGCTGGGCTAGGAAATTAGTATCCCGACTTGATTTTGGCCCAACCCATCCCGAAAAGTGCTTAGCTCCAATGGGTCGACCCGTTTTGACAGCTCTAACTTTGGTCCTCCAGTCTATAGATTCAACTTAGCCTACTACAACTTATTCTCCCTTGCTCATTGGCTACTATTTAAACATATTTTTTGAATTAATTATTCATTTGTTAAAAAAAATTGTATATGAATATATACTTTAAATAAGAATATAAATTTCATTTAATTAATTTCATAAAAAATTAAATGCATGGAAATAATTTTTTTTCCCGCTTACGACAAAAGTTATTTATTATAAAAAATATAATTTATAAATTTTTTACGTTTTTTATATAAGTAGTCAGACATGATATTGATTTTTGAACGACTTTACTAGTAATGGGGTGTCCTTGAGATTCTAGCAATCTCTTGGCTCATTTCCACCAAAACTCAGCCTCCCCCTCCAACATGAAGGTGGCTAGAGATACTTTCTGCTCTGATGTACACTCCATAACCCCATATATCTTTTCTATCTGCCTCACCCACCTCTCAGCTACTACAGGGTCATACTCTCCCAGGAATGATGGCGGGTTGGCCTTTCTAAACTAGTTCAAGAGTTTGTGAGTTGATTGGGATTGTTTCCCTCCGGATTGTCCTCATTAGTATTATTCCGATTCATTTGCTGAAGAGCTTCTTGCACTTGCTGTAGATTTTGGGCTATTGCTGCCTGAGCTGCAGCTTGCCCATCAAGTCTTGTTGCAAGGGCCTCCATATTTGAGGAGATTTCCCTCAAAGTATCTCCTGGGGTCCTTTCATCTGTCATTGCAACTCACTAACTGCACAATTAACAATCCAAATATCCAGAATAAAATCAAAGATCACTAGAAATAAAATCAGCTATGCCACAAATAAACATAATTTTCCAAAACCATGGGCTCTGATACCAAAATGTAATACCTACTCTTATTTAGTCTCCTGGTCACTTATAAGGATAGATATCATGAAATTGCTTCATATTTAGACCACTGAGCCTAATTAAAAACACATATATATATATATATCTCAAAGTATTTATCCTCTAACATAACATAAGATGAAGTAAAAACTTCTATGCAACATTCCAAATTTACACTTCATTATGAATTGCGTACTAGCAATCCCCATTTTGATTTTTTTTTCATCTCAAACCATAATTCTAGACTTGTATACATAGCTCTGAAATAGTCGTTCCCCGTGTACACATGTCAAAATGATTTACATTTAACTAGTTCACCACTTCACATCATTCACTTAATATCATATAACCCAAAACTATTTACACATGAGCAAAATTCATAAGAGAGACCACCTACAAGCTCAACTTCGTCCACTAGGCCTCACACTGCTAACTTCTGCACCTGGAATGGTTACACAGGAAAAACAATGTGAGACGTACATCTTAGTAGCTAGCATATTTTCATAAAATAATTTGGCCATTCCAGTCCTTAAACCATGTCAGGTAGTAAGTAAATATTTCACATAATTTGAAAACTCATAAAACCAAAGATAGAATCACATCATAACTTGTTTGATTCCATTCATATGGGGCGGCATAAAAATTTCCCTTGGACAGCTTTCAACTTACTCCTCACTGATGTCATAGGGAAGCATTCAACTTACCCTTTATTACATAAACTATATGGGCAGCATACAACTTACCCGTCACTGGTGTCATAGGGCAGGATTCAACTTACCCTTTATTGCACAAACTATATGGGCAGCATACAACTTACCCTTTGCTCTTTATCATTATAGGGTAGCATACCACTCACCCTTCTTTTCACAAACAATATGGGAAGCATTCAATTTACCCCTTGCTCTTTATCATTTTAGGTAGCATTCCATTTACCCTTCATTGCTCAAGCTATGGGACAACATACAACTTATCCCCTTGACATCATTTAGTTAACCATATTCTCAATGAAATGTTTCTTTATGCAATTACCCAAGGTAATGACTAAATCATGAATTATAGCATTTGTAGTTAACATGTCATATGCCTCTGATTTTCAAAAGTCATGCATCAAGAATTAAGCTTTGCAAGTTTCAATAAGAACACAATAAGAACAATGATGCACACCTATGAACATCCACCGACTATTCTTGAATGTATTTTCAAAAATAGACCCTTCCAGTACCAAAACTCAGTTTTCCAGAGACTTAAATCATCATTTGAATACTTCAAGAACAAGCATCTAATGGATTAAAACTCAGGACACATATTTCACAATTTCGTAAAACTATGAACATAAAAACGTTCATAATATTCACTCAGCACAGTTTGAAATCCACAAATTTTAAGAAAATGAAAAAATCATTAAAAATTTCTAAATATTTTACTGGATATGACTAACATACCATTGAAAATTTTAAAATTTGTTTCACTCAAAAATTCAAAGGGAATAAATTATTAAAATTCACGTACTGAAGCTATTCTGACAGTGTGTTACTCAAAACAGAGCTCTGAACAGTCCAATGGTTTTGGAATTTTTCGAACCAGAAAATGAAACAGGAAAATTATGCTAATTTTTCTAGTAATATCCAACATATAAATTATCATTTTGAAATTTGTTTCACTCAAAAATACCAAGCCAATAATTCACAATAATTCACGCATTTGGGATGTTTCACCCAGAATTTCCAGATTCAGTTTTTCTCAACATGAAATTCATGTTATTTAAGGAGAGCTAGCTACCTGGGTATGAGTGAAAATCCTAAGATTCCTTAAACTCTTGAAGAGATTCCAATCTTGCTTGTAGAATTCTTGTTACTCTCTAATTGAAGGCTCCTATTCTTCAATTCCTTGCACCACCTATCTTCTTAGACTTCAAAAACTTGAGGGAGAGTTGGACAGCATAAGAAGTATTTGATTGAACCCACATGCAAACCAAGTTATGAAGAATTTAGTGTACTGAGTAGAGAGGATTGGGTAGAGGGAAGGTCACTTGTGAGGGATGAAAGGAGAAAACATTCTCCACCCTAGGAAAGAAACGAAGGGTTAAGGAGAAATCAGATTTTCTCTCACTTACTCTCACTATTCCTTCCTATTTTATATATATGTATATTTATATTTATTATTATTATTATCATTATTATTATTATTTTGTTATTTTTTTGCTTTACTTTATTACCTATAATTAGGCTATATAAACTCACACCTCACATACATAATTAAGAAAAATAGATTGTTACAACCCCACCAACAAGATTCTCATATTAGCAGCGAAATTTAACTCACATATTTGTGAGATGTGAGATTATCCTTACTAATTGGATCTAGAGGTGGCAAAACGGGCTGTCCGGCTCGCCCCAGGCTCGCCCAATGCAAGTCCGGTCATTATAGGGCCGGGCCAAAAAGGTCCAGAATCAATATGGGTTATAAAATAAGTTCTAAATCCCAACCCTATGCGGGTTTCCGGCTTTTTCGGGCCCGACCGACAATTTTTATTTTGTATTTTCAATCATTTTCATTTTTATTCAGTTTTTTCCAAAACGAACTTTGACTAATATTTTTTATTAAGAAAAAACTACTTAAGTGTCTTAAACAAAGATGTTGATTACAAAGATGCTATTGTGTTTAAAAAAAAGTTACAACTACATTCTCCAGTTATGATATGTATATCGACATTAGCACTTAAATCCCTATTTCGGGGGCTACCACGTTGGTACACATTGTGACATTGGCAAGTATTTTTTTTTATAAAAAAAGCATCTATGTAACTGCAGACATGCTAACTATTTTTCCAAAAAAATGTTAGTTCAGTCAAACAAAGTTGCACCAATTTGTTTGTGTCTCTTAAATCAATAGTTACAGTCACACAAAAACATCAAAAAATGAGAAAGTCCAACAATTGAAACAATGAAAATGTCCAACAATATAAACAATGAAAAAGTCTAACAATAGAAACAATGAAAAAGTTCAACAAAAAAACTTCAAAAATCACAATGAAAGTCCAATGGTAACAACGATATATTTAAAATCCTATGTTTTGGCATCAACATTGGCATTTAAGCCTCATAGAGAAAGCTTTACATCTTCAAAATTGTAGGACGCACGCTCATTATCATTATCTCCAACAATATTGGTCTTTTTTTAAAAAAAATAAAAAAACACATATTTTATGTTTTTAGTTAAATAAAAATGAATAGAAATTAAAATATATAAAACTAATTGGGCTACCCGAGTCCGATGTAGGTTCTGGCTTCATAGGGTCGAGCCAAAAAGGCCCTAAAAGAAAATGGACTCAAATTTGACTACCTAAACCTGCAACTCATCTGGCTTATTCGGGCTAGCCCGATCAGGCTGGCCCATTTTGCCGCTTCCAACTGGATCAACATTTATTAAGCCGATAGGACCTTGAAAAAATAAGCAACTCCAATGCTATAGCATGCTCTGATAAACAATACTGTAGATACTATCCATCCCATTGTAATAAATGAATAAAATAAAAATAATTATATTTCATCATGTTTCCATTGACTAACCCTCAAGGCATGACGAGAAGGCCTTCTAGTGATGTCCAAGATAATTCCCGAACGAGGCCCAAGTGAGAGACGGGAGATATGAGACAAGAAAAGGTCCCAACTACATACGCCTTGAATTTTTCACTACAACAGATTAGACTTTTAATAACGCACCTTTTATAGCATTTTCGTATGGAAACGCTATTAAAAGTGATGAGGGGACTTTTAATAGCGGTTCTTTAAGGAAACGCTATCTTAGGTATCACCTAAGATAGTGTTTCCTTAAGGAACCGCTATTAAAAGTCAAGCTACAGGAAAATATAGCGCTTCCTTGAGGAAGCGCTATCTTAACTAACCACCTAAGATAGCGCTTCCTCTAGCAAACGCTATCTTATGTACCCCTACAATAGCACTTCTATACAGAAACGCTATTGTTTCCATTTCCAAAATTTAAAAACGTGAGGGGCGTTCAATTGCCTCGTCCCACGGTATTATTTTTCTTTCTATTGTTAACAAGGCAACAATGTGCCTTCCTTTGTTTTTGAAGTCGCAACCTTGGGTGGTTTCACGGTTCGAACAGATCTACTCCACCCATCACGACTTCATGGTTCCTTTGTCCAGATCTACTCCACCCATCACGGTTTCATGGTTCCTTCGAAGTTCCTTCATCTCACGGTTTCAGTCGCGCCCCAAGTTCCTTCGTCCAGATCTACTCCACCCATCACGAACCGGAGCCGCCGCACCTCTTCCACCACCCATCGTCCTTTGTCGTTCAAATGCACCGCCGCCCCAAATCCCTTCTTCCTGATCTATGTTCCTTCACGCTACTGGTTCGTTGTCCAGACGCCACGAGTTCGGCCGTCTCACCTGGTTCGTAGCTGACCGCCACCACACGCACCTGGTTCGTAGCTAACCGCCACCACATGTAGCTGACCGCACCTGCTCTGTCTGATGGTTCGTTGTTGTGTTCGTTACTGGCATTTTTGTTTATGTAATCTTAGGTTTTCAAAATTAGAGGGGATTTGAGGATTGTGTAATTTTTTGTTTGTTTTTGTTTATGTTGTGGGTCTTCATCTTTTACACATAATTGTATTAATTTGATACATTGAATAGAATGATTTTTAGCTTTACTGTGTTTTGATTTGGTTGATGTTTTTCATACGATTTTCTTGTGTACTGGGTTTTGATGAATGAAGTGAGAATTTGGAAAAATCATTGTAAACATTTTAAAAAAAAGGACCTTAAGATAGCGTTTCTTTGAGGAAACGCTATCTTAGATGTACCCTAAGATAACGTTTCGGAAGTGCTATCTTAGGTTAGAAGCTTTAATTGCGGGGGAATAGATAGCATTTAAAAGCGCTATTAAAAGGCACACAGAAATGCTATCCAAAGCCTTATCTATTGTAGTGTTTCTTCATATATACATCTTGGACCCTTTTTTTATATTTGTTATTCATAAATTACCCTTTGCAAAATGGACATTTTACATCGTGAACATTTTATACATCCGAAAATTAAATTCTGAATGTGTTAAATTTTAGGAAAAGTCATTTTACATATCGGGAAATTGAATTTCGGATGTGTAAAATTTTACGAAAGTCCACTTTACACATCCGAAAAATAAATTCCGTATGAATGAAATTTTACACGTCCGGAATTTATTTCCTGTTAACTCTAAAAACATACGAATTGTCATTTTACACATCCGGATTTTAATTTTCGAAAGTGATCCGGAAAATAAATCCCTGACAGTATAAACACAAACAAATCAGGTATGATTCCATCATGGGATAAAGGACATTTTTGGAAAATAAAAAAAATCACACTAGATGTGTGGAGCAAAAAATCGGGTGCCAAAAGCAAAGCTTACAAGAAAATTGGGATAGGGAGTATTTGGTTCCCTGTCTAAAAAATTAATTTAATATCGACACTATATTGAAAATTGAAAATAAACTCTAAACCTAATTCTTACTCAAAATATGGAAATTATTTCTCTAAGTGTTTCTTTATAAGTTGCAATCTTCAATATTTTATCCGTTAATTAAGTTCAGAACAAATCAAAAGTATATATATGGTTTGGTAGTTTTTGGAATCAATTAATTATGTGTTTGGTACTGTATAAGTTATTAGTTATAGGACTTAGGAGTAGAATATCTTCTCAAAATTAAAAAGATTTTTTTTTTGGCATGAACCAATAAAAAGAAATTAAAATACATGAAAAAGGTATAAAGATATCATGTAATTTGTATGCACTATATTTGATGAAACCTTTTTATAGTTACATCATCATTAAATTAGATAGTTGTTTTAAGTAATAAAATGTAAAAAATAATGAGATGAGCTTATAGGACCTTAAAAAAAATAAGCAACTCCAATGCTATTTAACATGCTATGAACATGACAAATAAACAATACTGTAGATACCATACATCCCACTGTATATAAATGAATAAAATAAAAATAATTATATTTCATCATGTTTCCAGTGACTCACTGTCAAGTTTCGAGGCATGACAAAAAGGCCTTCAAGTAATGTCCAAGATAATTCTTAAACGAGGCCCGAGAGAGAGGCAGGAGATATGGGACAATAAAATTGGGAGAGGGAGTATTTTGTTCACTGTCAAAATCTTTTTTGTATCTTTTTCTTTTTTACAATAATAAATTTTGTAGCGATACTCTATTATTATTGAAATAAACTCTGAACCTAATTCTTTCCTAAAATATGGAAGCAGCCACATTAAACACCAAACTAATGAGGCACCTAGCAACCCAATTTCAGCCACCAAATTAAAAGTGGCCCATGCAATTCGAATCAAATATGAGGTCGAAAGGGGCAATAAGATCATTGTGGTGTTTAAGGTTTGGGTGGGCCTCAGTTTTTATCCTCAAAATGGGTGCTCTGCCACCATACTGGCTTATTGTATGTTCAGTTGTTTACGATTTAGCAGGGAGCTCACAAAATTGAGCTTGGAGAATCTACTCTCAGTTTTGAATTTGAAGAAATGTCCTTTAAAAAAACCAAGTGGAAATAAATCTTAATGTTAAGAAAATGTATTTTAAAAATTGTTTTAAGATTGATGATAAATAAAGTTTCAAGAAATAAGGGTTTTGGCTTGCCTAACGGTAGTAGAAGGAAAAACGATCTTTTTAAGTGAGAAAAATAAATTTATATGCCAGAAATGACTTGTCAAAGTGTTAATGGATGTTTAGAAATAAAAATAAAGGATTTGAGGAAAAATGATTTTTGTTACGTTTTAAAACGAATTTCATCAGAAAATGATTTTTGGAAAAGAATTTAAGAACAGCGAAAATTTTCCGACAAACTTGGATAAGTTTTCGGAGTTTTTGTTTTGGTATTTGTGTTTCACTGAACGAAAATTCTTTGGGAAAAATAAAGGAAATGATAAGGACCTAGATTGCCGAGATGTCGGGCTAGTGTTCCTAAAAGGAAATTACACTTGGAAGGGAAAGGAATTTAAATACCTAAGGAAGGGTAGTCGGAGCTTTAAGCCTTGACAGAGGAAAAACAAACGACAAAAAACAATTACGATAACAAAGGGGTTTACATGCTTAGTCTGGTAGACATGCCATTTTGGGCAGACATGCCTTGGGTATCGAGCTACAATTTCACAAAGGGTGAATTGGGTAAATTGGTTTGTTACGGACCAAAGATAACTTCTAGGGTCTTTGGGTCTTAAGGACATTCGGGCTTCGAAAATCCAGTGAATACTTGGGGCCTTACAACCTCGGGTCTTGGAATTTGGTTACCCGGCATGAATGTACTCAATAAGGAACTATTCCAATATTATTTTAGGTGCTCCATCTTGATATTCCCTGAACAATTGGAGCCGGACCTAAATTTAGAGGCTGATCTCATGAGACAATTGTGTTAATGGTATCGCAGCCTAATCATTACTCGAAGAAGGGAAGTTAGGAATCTCCGGAGAGTAAAGGTCAAGACTCATAGGATGGATATCAAAGTGCCATGCATTTTTGAAAAATCAAGATTTGATTGTCGAGAATGAATCCCTGTGAATATAATCATGATGTTATGTTATGTATTGTCATATGTTGTTGTTTTGTGAGTAGTGTATGTGACTGCTATGATAAAACTCATATATTGGTATCTCACCTTTGTATTATTTCTGTTTGTTCTCGATTTGTGGTATCCTGGTTTGCGTGTACAGATGATGCAGAGAGGTTCTATGCCCCACTCAGAGGGATTGTTCCAACTTTTGAAGAAAGCCGATTTACTGGAATAACCATGGGGTCTTTTCCAATAAGAGTCTCATAGTTCGACCAGCTTAGTCTATCGAGTCAAGTTTAGTTTTGGAGAAGTTTCATATTTATTTGCATTACGGCTCCAAGAGCCTTTTATTGGAATTACTGTTATGGTTATGAATGTTTATGGCTCGGAGAGCCTTTCTTTTCGATGAAAATATAAATATATTAGCAGGTATTTTTGTTTGGGATGTTGAAATTAGAGGAGACTTTGTTGATTTTTTTTGTAAAAGTTATTGACATGTATTCAAGTATATTTTCTAAAGAAAATAGACTTGACATGCTAGGATTGTAAGCCTGTGCACCGGTAACGGCTTAGGTTGTTGGGTCGTAACAAAATTTATGAAAATGTGGAGTTATTATCTTATAAAATGTTTAAGTTCTTACCGCAATCGCAGGAAAATAAATTTTATACCCATTTTTCTGACACTTAAGTACTTATATAAAATTATTTTTCTGAAAGCAAACTAGCATTTCTTTTATTTAATATCCATATTTTAAGAAGTTGGGTTAGTCATGTAATACCCAAGGGGGGTGTTACATTAGTGGTATTAGAGCTGGTCGAGTCTTTCGGGAACCTTGGGGAATAGGTTTGTTATGTTTTTGTTGTGTGATCTCTTGTTGGATCTTGTTTGAATTGTTTCCTTGTCGAAGCAATATGTGTTGGATTATAAGTAATGTGTTTTTTTTTTATCTTGATGGGTTATACGAGTTTTGACTTGTAGGAACCCATGGCTAGTAAACTGTGTTTTGGGTCCATGTGTGACACTTTGGGTTATCCTTTTGGATTGTGTCAGACATTTTATTAAGTATGCTGGATAAGGTAGATTTTATAAGAATGTTCCAGGTTTATTGTTTGCGAAAGAATATTGAGAGTTCGATCGATCTAGTTTCTAGATTCGACCCAATTTCTACCTCCTTGTGTAGGATGTCGCCTACAAAGTTAATTGAGTTTGACGTCTCGATTCAACTGAAAGATCTGTGGTCTGAACAGTTTGTTAGACCGAGTGTTTTTTGTAGGAAGTACCAATGTTGTCTGAAAGTTCGAGACTCCGCGTGGATTTCTGACAACTCAACAAAGTAATAATTAAGAACAAGTATTCTCTGTCGCGTTTAGTTGATTTGATAGATCAATTGCGAGGAGTCGTTGTCTACGCAAAGATCGACTTGAGGATGAGTTATCACCAGATTTGAGTGAGGACCTATCTTAGATTTTGGACCTGTTAATTTAGCCTACAAGGAAAGACCAACTCTTCGCTTGACGGGGAGACCAACTAAATTGTCGGAGATTGTATGCAAGTCAGAGGAGAACAAAGGAGGCAACAACAAACCATGCTAAGTGTGTCTGGAAAGATCTTTGTCCTTATTGGAACCAAGACGAGTCGATTTGAATTCTCAACCTTAGGTGAGTGTCTCTTGATTAAGAAACTCTTAACTGTACTATTTAATGCCTTATGGACTAGTAAGTTGACGTTTGTTCCTTGAGTCCCTATGATTGTATCAAACAAATACGATGATCAAGTTTGTATGTGTTAGACAGATTTTTCTGATGTTTATCTGAAATCTATCAGGACTCATACATTGGTTATGCTAGTCCATAATCTCAATATACCTTAATGGAATTCCTTTTATGTGAGAATTGTACTCACACTTCTGAATAACCCTCAGTGTATTAGACATTTGAGTGGATTGATTTGGATGGTATCCATTGGTCTTCATATTGCAATATTTAGTTGAAAAATCTGATATGACTATTTCTTGAGTTGTAAAACAGATAACTTCGGGGTAATAGGAGTTTCTTAATGAAACTTATTCTTGTCGCTTTTACTTTTAGTAGATGTGATCCAGTCTGATTTTTGGCCAGACTGTTTTCCTTTTAAATCATCATTTTGTAAATTCCCTGTACTAATTGAATCTTCTTGGGGGTAAGAACTGTGTATCTTTTGGATTTTCCAATCTGCTGGAAATTCTTGTAAAAGAAGGAACTTTATTAGAGTCATGATTGTAAACAAGTAGTGGCCCTGCATTTTTACATTCACGAAACTAGTAAAGACATTTTTACATGTCGAATACATCTTTATCTTCTGTTTGGTAAAATTTCCTCTTTCTATTTTCTTTTGAAAATAGAGTTTAGAAGAATTTCTTTCTTGAAAATTCATTCCCTTTACCCTTAAGAGCTTGTCTTATCATAGTTCGATAGAACTTACCACTTTTGATCAATTTTATCCTGTATCATTTTTCAAAACGTCATTGACATGTGATCTACCTCATAAGTCATTAGGATGGATATTTGATTCATATCAGGATGTCAGAGTTAGCCGAGTACAGTGAAAAATAAATAATTTGACGTTTGAGACCTTCTTCGTTAATATGTTGTCATCTCCATGAAATTTCGTTATGAGTTTACCGAAGACCTCTAAGAGTCTTGATTAGTTTTGAGTTTATCGTGGATAGACTGATGAAGTCGACACCCTACTTACATGTTAAAATCATTTAGCAGTGGAGAAGCTAAACCGAGGTATGTATCAGAGGACTGATCAAATTTCACGAAGTATCATCAAGTATCGTTTCAGAAAAGATCCGAAGTTTACTCCACAATTTTCAGTGATGTCTGCTCTAAGTATTGAGGACCAAGTTGAGACTAAGTCCAACCGATCACCTTCAACTTGATTGGTAATTAAGAAACGATCTATCCTTAGAAGGTTAGCTGAGAGTAAGTGTAGTACTTAAGTATGATCATCCCTATAGTAGGATATACAAGAGTTGATAGGAATTTCGTTGAGGTGTAGATGTGACTAGTGGGATGAGAATCCCTACGATTAACCCCAATAAGCAACGACGATTTCTATAGATCAAATGATCAACTGTTGATCGAGACAGAAGGAAAATCTAAAGTAATGACCAAATATTTACAGTGGTTTCATATAAGTAGATTTAAGCAAAAGAGGTAAGCCCTTGTATAAATTAAGGTTGCTAGAGAAATTTAAAGTTGATGGGTTAGAGGATCCTACTCGACGTAGTTTCTTTCGGTGTAAATTACATTAAAGGATGTAATAATGTTTTCAAGGTTGAGAGACGTGTGATTTTGATGTACTATGGAATGGTTTATTTCGTTCAAAAGAACTAAGACTACGATTGGATATATTGGATAGGAAACGATGAAGGTGCCGTGAAAGAAGACTACGATTGGATATCTTGGATAGGAAACGATGTGGGTCCATGACTGCGTCCACGTCCTCGTCCACGTCCACCTTCTGGTGAGAGTTCCATAACTGACCTGTAGAAAAAAATCAGTTAGACCGCAACCAGAAAATGAAACACGCATTGGTGGGTTAACACACATTACTTCTAAGAAGTACTTCAATCAACATATCATCTACAATTCAGGGGTTCTCACAAGATCTCAATCCAATTAGAACTCATCGAAACACACATACTTGTGTGTTAACACACATTGTTTCGACAAGGAAACAATCCAAACAAGGTCCAACCAAAGATCACACAACAAAAACATAATAGACCTATTCCCCAAGGTTCCCGAAAGACTCGACCAGCTCTGATACCACTAATGTAACACCCCCCCCCCCCCTTGGGCATTACATGGGTACCTGTTTGCGGAAAATAAATTAAAAGAATATTTGCAGGTTGCTTTCGAAAAAAAAATATTTTCTTGTTATTATTATTTCTCATTCTCAAAATCGTGATAAATTTTTTTCTTTACTTTTTCAACATTACAACAACCAAGTAACCATAACCAAACTTAAATATATAAGTATGTATAAGTCATACAACTATACTGCCTCATATTGTTTTCACACTTAGATCTTAAATAGTATAGATCATTATTTAATAACAACAACACTACATTAAATAAAACCTAGGTTGGTCATAACTAACAGACACTATAACACAAGGCAGTAGCATCAGTATACTCCGAGCTAAGTAGCCTTATTCTTGTTGACACCATAATCCTTGAGTGGCTCCTCTGAACTCCCCAATATATAAACAACAAAGAAACTACAAATAAAACATGCAAGAGTGAGAAACCAATATATGGATTTAACTCAATGACCATATGCGTGACACAACAGAAAACACACATATATATGTTATGTCTATACAAGCATTCATACTAAAACATATAATCTCATAATGGGTTTCACACCCCAAACATCATCCTTTGGAAAAATATGCATGAACACTTCATATACACCATCTAAACATTCACACTTAATCTCATGAGATATCCCAACAAGTGATCAGTTGATCAGGATCCAGGCACGCGGCCAGAACACCAGGCACACAGCCAGAACACAGGCATGCAGCCAGAATACAGGCATGCAGTCAGGACACCTAGCACGCAGCCAGAACATAACATGCACGTCTGCCAAATACATGCAAAACACTCTGTTCTTGACATTTTTCTTTGTGTTTAATCTTTCCTTATCGAAGCTCAAAAGCTTACGACCCATTACAATTTTACACATCTTTAAACACTTTCATTAATAACATAGGACCTCAAAATCCGAGTGCTCAATCACGAAAACCCTAAACCTTGCAATCAGTCTTAGGTTTGTGGTAATATAAAACATCTTAAATGTTTTAACGCAGTAGACACAAGTCTACAGGACCTCAAAGTCCAAAGGACACCAAGTCCACAACACCCAAGAACCTAAATACACCGACGTCTCGGTTACTAAGTTCCAACACACGTTTAACGCAGTTAAGTCAAAACTTGATTTCGGAAAATCATTTCGATTAGGAAATCCTTTTTATAAAAACCATCTTATACAAAAACTTAGTTTTCAGAAAAGTGAGTCACTTGAGGTTCAAACTTATTAAAAATACGTACTGCTGTTTTCGAAACACTTGTCGTCGATAGTTTTCCTAATTGTCGTCAATTAGTATTTTTAAAGCCACTTGAGCCAAAACTTAGCTTTTTCCACTTAAATAATTTTATAAATTTAATATTAAGTTATTTTCAAAAATTAGTTTCACAAATTAACTTTTTATAATATTACGGAATTTCTTATGTAAAAATTAGCAGTACAAAACTAATATCACGGTTACGTCCTCACTGTAACTCATAGAGTACTTTTACACAGGTAAATCATTTCAATAATAATAATTTCGAAAATTTCTTATTTTCTCAAATAATTATTTAAAACATAATATATTAATCTAATATTTTTCAAATTAAATACTTAATATTACTCGTGAAGCTTCTTAAAGATTTATCTCGTTTAATTAATTGAGCACTGACACTGCCAAGCTTCTTAAACAACATCCAACAACAACATTATAAAAATATTCCCATTCAGATCATGCATCACAATATATATGATCACATATCACGTACCACAATTTAAACCAGTTAAACATATACCAACAGGTAAATCATACAAACAGCAACCAAATAGCACGTAGTCATCGGAAAAATCCCTCACGTAATCCCCTCTTACCTCTCGTATAATTCTCAGCGGAATGAATTGCTTCATCGAATGCCCGGTTCTCAAGTACACAACGGAATAAATTCAACCTTCACCAATACAATCAAACCATTACTAATCAAACAATTAAAACCATCAAAATCCTTCCTACATGGTCACGGCCTCAAGGGTCTTTGTGACTAAAAATTCCTAATCAAGATTAAGTCATGGATTTATGATCCTTAATTAACCAAGATCATGGATTAGTGGATAAATAACTAAGTTTGGAAATCAAAACTTTCTAACTCACACACACCTAGTGTCGGCCATGACATGTTCATAGGGCAAGGGATTTTTGTTTGACAAAACAACTTGGATTCCCTAAACATATATACTAACAAGCTAATATACATGATTATTTACAAAAGACATGAACAAAATCTCCTCCAACTTCACCTCTATAGGTTCGGCCTTGATGAGTAAAAAGGGAAGGAAATTTTTGATTTCAACATACTCTTGGATTTAGAAGATATACATGATGACAAGAACATAGAAATTGGTTTCAAACTCAAAGGATTTTTCTATGATTTTTTTATCATTTTCTAAAGACATGGACAACTAAGATAAACATATCGAATAAAGCTTCAAAACAAGAAATGATTTGAAGAAACTATGACTAAAAGATTATGAGGATGAAGAATCACCTATTGGAATAGGAAAATGATCAAGCAATCCTCAACCTCCTTCACAAACTTGGCTTCTTTGTGTGAGAGAAAAATAAGAACAAGGTAGAGCACTTGAGAGCTTTTGAGAAAGTGTGAGAAGAATCATGAAGCCGCTTGACTCATCAAGTTTATGAGCAATCCATGGGCCTTGCGCACTGGGCTTGAGGAAATTCACTTGAGCCCACTTGATTTTGCATCATGGAAATTACTTAAGACATAAACTTGACAAGCAACTTAAATGAATGAAATTGGTATCACGAAAAATAATTCTATGGGCAAGGAATAGGCTATATGACCGCAGCCCCCTAATGGGCTTGGATGAAAAAAAAAATGGCCCAATTGACAAAGATAGCTTGAAGAATTCACTTTGGACTAAAAGGCGAGTAAAAGGAAATTAAAGAACTTAGGTGCAAAATCCTTAAAATTCCAACTAACTCATGTGATAACTTAAAAACTCCACATGTGTGACTCATCCACATGAATCATCTTAGAATCACAAGATAAATCCTTTATCTGCTTCTGAAAACTCCATAATTCGCTCCGTCGTTTGCCCGATTGAGTATAACACCCGTAAAACTTATATTATTTCACTTTTTATGAAATAATTCTAAAAATACACTATCGTAGGAAATAAAATAAAAATTTAAGTTTTTCGTTCATGAATTAAAATTAGGTCTTTTGAGCAGTATAATTATATTGTCAATGAAATTTGTGGGCCGGGGTTCGCCTAACTTTCCAACCTAAATTTTAATCGTAGCTTTCTACGTTCAAGTAGAATTGAGTGATGAACTCCGTTTATTTAAAATAATTTTCTAACACTCATATAAATATATAAACATAATCATACTTATTTATGTTATTTAAAACAGTGAAAATCGGGGTGTTACATTACTACCCCACTAAAAAAAAATCGTCTTCGAAATTTCTTGAATCAAAACTAAATAGGATTTCTTAATCCCAAGGTTGGACTCTCACAAGAAAGTATATAAAAGAAAGAATTGCATCAATCAGAAAGGAATACCAGAATATCTCGTGCATAAAAATTCTTTAATAGGTTCAGGGAAGTAAAAATGAATGATCGGTACACGTTTACAAACATGAATCTAAGAAAGTTTCTTCTTTCACAAGGAACTTATCAACAAGGATTTTTTTTTTTAAAATTGACAGTTCGACAAAATTCAGACTGGATCACTTATACCAAAAGTAAAAGTGACTAGACTGAGTCTCATTGAGAAACTTGTTTTGTCAAGAAATTGTCTATCCTGAACAACAATAGGACAATCCAACATATAGAATTTCACAATAACTAGTTGAATAGTTGAAATTTGAAACAATCATCTCATAATAATCACAGAGACAGGTAATTTCAACACATCCACACACAATCCATCGAAATAAAAGTATGAATTGTAGTTGAATTCAAAAAGTATAGTTAAAAGATTACCGTCAAAGCTTGCAGTCTTAGCGTTCCACACATGAAAAACTCTACCTGCTGTCGTTGGCTTATTTGCTCTGGTATTATTGACAACCGGTCCATGCTTTGGTGCATTGTAATCCTTCACCCACAATTGAAACACTTAGCTCCCATTGGTGCATTGCAATCCCTTGCCAAATGTCCCACTTGACCACAGTTGAAACACTTAGCTCCCCTCACAGGGCAAGTATCCAACATATGTCTTGTATCTCCACAGCTGAAGCACCTTCTAACTTGATTTTGATTTTGATTATTTTGGCCACTAGTCCCTATTGCAGCAAAATTCGAATGATGTTGTTGTCGATTCTGGTTATTTCCTGGTGGTCGGAAATAAGGTTTTCTCTGCACTTGATTTTCTCCCTGATTCTGAGATTGATCCTTGGATCTAGAGGGTCCTCCAACATTTCCCTTATCATTTCTTCCTTTCCTCATCTGCTCAATCTTCCGACTCATCTCGACTAAAGCTTGAAAAGTTCGAAGTTGCAGAGGTAAGACAGATTCCTTAATCTCGAACTTTAAGCCCGCTTCAAACCTCTCACATTTCCAGCTTTCATTTGGTTGTGCTTGGAAGAATCTGAAGTATTTGGCAAGCGATTCAAACTTTGCCGCATACTCTCCCACAGACAGGTCTTGTTGTTGTAATCTCAGAAATTCCATCTCTTTCTCGATCCTAATGCTCTCCGGAAAATACTTATCCATGAATGCAGTTCGGAAAACGTTCCAGGTAATCTCCTGATGATCAGTTTCAAGCAGTTGTTGAACACCCTTCCACCAATACTCCGGATCTCCTATCAGCGGGAAAGTAGCATAAGTAACCCTTACTTCTGCAGGAGTAACCACCAGTTCAAAGATTTTCTCCAGCTCCTGAATCCATAAATCAACTTTCTCATGATCATCATCCCCACCAAATTATGAAGGATTTTGGCATCGAAACGCAATCAGAGCTTTGACTTCCACAACTTGTAGATTCAGGGCATTCATAGGTGCAGTTTGATTGGCAATAGCAGCTGCCACATGTTCCATACCCTGAGCAGCATAGTCCACTCCTTCCTCATAGTTTTCATTCATGTTACTACGACCACCAATAGGACCACATTTGCGACCACGTCCACGACTGCGTCCACATCCTGGTCCACGTCCACCTTACGGTTCGAGTTCCATAACTGACCTACAGAACAAAATCTGTTAGACCACAACCAGAAAATGAAACGTGAATTGGTGGGTTAACACACATTACTTCTAAGAAGTAATTCAATCAACATATCATCTACAATTCAGGGGTTCTTACAGGATCTCAATCTAATTAGAACTCACCAAAACACACATACTTGTGTGTTAACACACATTGTTTCGACAAGGAAACAATCCAAACAAGGTCCAACCATAGATCACACAACAAAAACATAACAGACCTATTCCCCAAGGTTCCCGAAAGACTCGACCAACTCTGATACCACTAATGTAACACCCCCCTTGGGCATTACATGGTTACCTGTTTGCGGAAAATAAATTAAAAGAATATTTGCTGGTTGCTTTCAGAAAAATAATATTTTCTTGTTATTATTATTATTTCTCATTCTCAAAATCATGATAAATTTCTTTTCTTTTCTTTTTCAACATTACAACAACCAAGTAAGCATAACCAAACTTAAATATATAATTATGTATAAGTCATACAACTATACTGCCTCATATTGTTTTCACACTTAGATCTTAAATAGTATAGATCATTATTTAATAACAACAACACTACATTAAATAAAACCTAGGCTGGTCATAACTAACAGACACTATAACACAAGGCAGTAGCGTCAGTATACTCCGAGCTAAGTAGCCTTCTTCTTGTTGATACCATAATCCTTGAGTGGCTCCTCCGAACTCCCCAATATATAAACAACAAAGAAACCACAAATAAAACATGCAAGTGTGAGAAACCAATATACGGATTTAACTCGACGACCATATGTGCGACACAATAGAAAACACACATATATATATATGTTATGTCTATACAAGCATTCATACTAAAACAAATAATCTCATAATGGGTTTCACACCCCAAACATCATCCTTTTGAAAAATATGCATGAACACTTCATATACACCATCTAAACATTCACACTTAATCTCATGAGATATCCCAAAAGTGATGAGTTGATTAGGCTCCAGGCACGCAGCCAGAAAACCAGGCACACAGCCAGAATACAGGCACGCAGCCAGGACACCAGGCACACAGCCAGAATACAGGCACGCAACCAGAATACAGGCACACAGCCAAAACATAATGGGCACGTCTGCCAAATGCACGCAAAAACACTCTGTTCTTGACACTTTTCTTTGTGTTTAATCTTTCCTCGTCGAAGCTCAAAAGCTTATGACCCATTATAGTTTTACACATCTTTAAACACTTTCATTAATAACATAGGACCTCAAAATTCAAGTGCTCAATCACGAAACCCCTAAACCTTGCAATCAGTCTTAGGTTCGTGGTAATAGAAAACATCATAAATGTTTTAACACAGTAGACACAAGTCTACAGGACCTCAAAGTCCAAAGGACACCAAGTCCACAACACCCAAGAACCTAAATACCCCGACGTCTCGGTTACTAAGTTCCAACACACTTTTAACGTAGTTAAGTCAAAACTTGATTTCGGAAAATCATTTCGATTAGGAAATACTTTTTATAAAAACCATCTTATACAAAAACTTAGTTTTCAGAAAAGTGAGTCACTTGAGGTTCAAACTTATTAAAAATACGTACTGCTGTTTTTGAAACACTTGCCGTCGATATTTTTCCTAATTGTCGTCAATTAGTATTTTTAAAGCCATTTGAGCCAAAACTTAGCTTTTTCCACTTAAATAATTTTCTAAATTTAATATTAAGTTATTTTCAAAAATTAATTTCACAAATTAACTTTTTATAATATTACGGAATTTCTTATGTAAAAATTAGCAGTACAAAAATAATTTCACGGTTACGTCCTCACTGTGACTTATAGATTACTTTTACACTGGTAAATCATTACAATAATAATAATTTTGAAAATTTCTTATTTTCTCAAATAATTATTTAGAACATAATATATTCTAATATTTTTAAAATTAAATACTGAATATTAGTCGTGAGGCTTCTTAAAGCTTTTATCTTGTTTAATTAACCGAGCATTGGCCACTTCTAGGTGTAACACCCACTTGGTGCTACATGTTGAAACTAAAACCCTGAAAATAATTATGCTGGTTGCTTTCGGAAAAGTATAATTTTCTCTATTTCTTAACTTCCTTGAAAATTAGTGATAAATTTTTCTTTTTCTTTTCCTCAAACGATACAACCCAAACCGTTATAATTAACAAACAATCGAATACATATATATACATCAATTACGTTTTACATATGGCCCTTTATATTACGATCATTTATTTAAGCCATAGCATAAGGAAAACACACATAAACTAAACCTATAATAGGGGTACTACTTTCCAAAAGTAAACCCAAATCAAAATCCTACAACTGGTCACACTTAAGAATACCCATTGGGAAATCCTCCCGAGAACTCCCCGCTCGCAAAAATATCTAGGTTAGTCCTTCACACGCTTCCATCATCAGCCTCGTCAAAGTGCAGGGAACGTATTCCCGTGTACGATATCAAACTCATTTGGCTCATCTGTATTCGTATATATATATATATATATATATATATATATATATATATATATATATATATATATATATAGTAGCATAGTAGAAACCCAACATGAAAATAAATAAAGCAAGGGTGAGATACCATCATTGAGTTTCATCATGATAACTACATGCACGACACTCAAACAAACATTATGTATACATATTATAAATATTTCCTACCAATGGGATTCATACACGATCATCCAATCGTAATTTTTCAAAAATGCATGACACTTCAATATCCATTCCTATGAGTCTTGACCTTTATTCTCCAGAGATTCCTAACTTCCCTTCTTCGAGCAATGATTAGGCTGCGATACCCTTAACACAATTGTCTCATGAGATCGGCCTCTAAATTTAGGTCCGGCTCCAATTGTTCAGGGAATATCACAATGGAGAACCTAAAATAATATTGGAATAGTTCGCTATTGAGTACATTTGTGCCGGGTAACGGAATTCCACCACCCGAGGTTGCAAGGCCCCAAGTATTCGCTGGATTTTCGAAGCCCGAATGTCCCTAAGACCCAAATACCCTAGAATTTATCTTTGTCCCGTAACTAACAAATTTACCTAATTCACCCTTTGTGAAATTGTAGCTCGATACCCAAGGCATGTCTACCCAAATATGGCATGTTTGCCAGACTATGCATGTAAAATCCTTTGTTATCGTAATTGTTCTTTGTCGTTTGTTTTTCCTCTGTCGAGGCTTAAAGCTCTCGGCTACCCTTCCTTAGGTATTCCAATTCCTTTCCCTTCCAAGTGCAATTTCCTTTTAGGAATACTAGCCCGACATCTCGACAATCTAGGTACTTATCCTTTCCTTGATTTTTCCCCAAAGAATTTTCGTTCAGTGAAACACAAATACCAAAAACAAAAACTCCGAAAACTTATCCAAGTTTGTCGGAAATTTCTGTTGTCCTTAAATTCTTTTCAAAGAAAATCCTTTTCCGATGAAATTCGTTTTAAAACGTAAAAAAAATCATTTTCCCCTTAAATCCTTTATTTTTATTTCTGAAAATCTGTTAATTCTTTTTAAAATCATTTGTAACCCATATATTTATTTTTCTCATGAAAAAAGATCGTTTTTCCTCATACTGCCGTTAGGTAAGCAAAAACCCTTATTTCTTGAAAAATTATTCATTATCAATCTTAAAACACTTTTTAAAATACATTCTTAAAATTGAGATTTTATTTCCACTTTTCCCGACGTTTTCGAAACAAGTACGAAAGTGAAATTTTTTCACGGTTACGTACGCGCGGTTGTTCATTAACTTATTCTTTTATTAAAGCTCATTTGAATATTATTATTTTAACTTAAAAATTAAATTCACCAATTTTCAAAAACATAATATTTCCCTTAAATTTTCTTAACGTTTTATCCTTAATTTTCAATAAGCATTGACCGGTGTCAGGCTTCCAGCCAATCATAAAAATCAACAGAAAATTTCATACAACACAATTTATCACATGCTTTCACAACCAACAATAAATTCACACATCGCCATTTATAGAATGCTTTCACAGATAAATCATGCATCACAGAATATTATGAAATAATTTTCAAACAAACACCACAAACTACAACCATTGATTACAGACACACCAAACAATTTATACACATAGTTATCGAAGCTCCTCAAGCAAACTCCCCTTACCTTTGAAGATTCAAGTTCTGATTCAATGAAGTCTCGGTTTTCAAATCCGGTTTCCTCCACGAACTCCGAACAACAACTACTAACACAATCCTTCACAAAACAACACATAACTAATTAAACTTTGAAAAAGATCTATTATTTCCTATGGGTATGGTTTCGGCCCAAGCTAAGAAAATAGGTTCGAGGTTTCAAAATTCCACATACTCTTAGATCTATAACCTTAGAGTAGTGTAGAGTTAGAGAAAATTGCCATAACTTGAAAATGAAGAAAAAACCCATTTCATGGTTAGGATTCGGCCATGACTACTAAAAATGGCTAGAAATTTCTAAAATTCACATGCTCTTAGATTAGTGATCCTTAAGCATTAGAGATGACATAACTAATGATCATGGCTTGAAATTGAAACAAAACCTCCTCCATCCTCACAAGTGAGGTTTCGGCCTCTTAGATAAAAGTGGAAAGGAAATTTTATTTTTACTCATGCTCATGAATGAAGATACTAGGGATCATAACTAGTCATAGCAATTGGAATCATATGAAAAGGATTTTTCTATGATTTTCTAGGAATTTCCAAAGTTCTAGATCTAAGAACTTAAACTTGATGATCATGGCAAAATAAATGGATCTAAGACAATAATGATCATGAAATAAGAATGGTTACCACATGAAATATTGAGAAAAGATGAAGAAATTGATCCAAACTTGCAAAAAATCACTTAAGAACCTATGGTTTTCTTTGTTGTTCTTGGTTGAAGTTGAAGAAATGAGAGAGTGTGTGAGGGGGGGAGGGGCTGCCATGAGTAGAAGAGAGTGAGGGACAAGTATTAGTGAGTCATACGGGTAGTTTAGGGTTTCTAAATACACTTAGGGGCATTTTAGTATTTTTACGTAGCAAATATCTAAGATATTTTGCAAATTAATCATGACAAAGGTGGGTCATAAGTGGTGACCCACCCTACTCACCACAACTATGTGACATGTGTCCCTCGGTGGCTTGGTGTCCGGTTCGGTCTCCGTAGTTCCGTTTTCGACTCCGTTATTCTCCCGATTTAGGTTTTACGCCCGAATCGAGTATAATAACATATTTATTTTGAAAATTTTAAAAATAACCTATATCGTTGGAAATGATATATAAACGTTATCCATTTCGTTCCTGGGTCAAAATTAGGTTTTCTGATCAGTAAAATCATACTATCAGTGAAAACGCAGACCGGGTTCCGTCTGAATTTTCAACCAAAAATTTCACTGTATACTTATAAAAATAAGTATGATATGAATATGACTTTGGTTTTCCCAAAATAATTTTCTAAGTTTCAGATAAAAATATAAACAGACGTTTGTTTATCGATACAGAAAACAGCAGAAACAGCAGAAATCGGGGTGTTACACTAGCCTTCTCAAACAACATCTAACAACAACATTATAAAAATATTCCCAGTCAGATCATGCATCACAATATTTATGTATATTACTGCAAATAAACAATTAAACACAGATAATTGATCACATATCACATACCACAACTTAAACCCGTTAAAAAAACACCAACACTAGTGCAATAAGTGCTTTTTACGTCAGTTAAAATTGATTTTATACGTCAGAATATTGTCTGACGTAAATACAGCTGACGTTAATAGTTAATCTATTAACGTCAGTTGTTTAAACAACTGACGTTAAATATAAAACTATTAACGTCAGTTCTTTAACACAACTGACGTTAACATTGTTCGAACTAACATCAGTTGTGTTAAAGAACCGACGTTAAAGGTTTTATTTTTAACGTCAGTTTCCTAATACAGCTGACGTTAATAGTGTATTGTATATTTTATAAAATACTATTAACATCAGTTTTTTGATACAACTGACGTTAATAGATTTTTCTTTTTTAAATTCAGTTTTAAAATATCACTCCCCTAAGCTCTCCCTGCATTCAGTAAATATCCCAGTAACACAGAATATCACACACATTACAGAATTGCAAACACTACCCTTAAATTTCAATATTAAAAATAAGAAAAGAAATATACAAAGGAACAATGGGGGGACTTAAAACCAAAACCCATGTATAGGAAAAACATAACTATATATCTACAAGTATGTATATATATATATATATATATATATATATATATATATATATATATATATATATATATAAATTTTAGTCTCTAATGTCTAAAAACAAAACTACCTCCTTACCAACAAAATAGAGGGTTGTAACATTATAAACTTACACTAAAAAGAAGGACTAAAGATAGTATATAACATGTAAACTTACACTAGAATCAGGCGTAGGCGCGATCGGGTCCTGCGTAGGCCCCACAGTGTCCTCCAATGCATGTGGGCTATCCGACTGATCCATATGTATGCCTGTTCAGAAACAATATATATTTATTAACATAGGTTATAACTCAAAATAAATACATAAGTATAAATAAAAATAAATGTATACTAAGTTTAAACAACCTATATCAATATCCCTTCGTGATGATCATCACGAGTGGCATGTACATCGTCCACCTGTGTCTCCTCGATTATAGTAGGCATGTTTGTTGAAAAAGAAGGAGTCTCGGGAATATCAAGATTTGAATCTTGATTTTCATCACTACCATTATACATGCTTTTTCCTTGGAGAACCACGGACAACCTTTTGTTAGAAGGAACAGTGATGTAGAACACTTGTTTTGATTGGGAAGCCATTATGAAAGGCTCATTTATATGACCTAACTTGTTGAGGTCTACCAATGTGAACCCCAATTCGTCGGTTTGTACACCACCGTTACTATCAACCCACTTACATTTAAAAACCAGCACCATAAGCTTAGTGTAATCGAGCACCCAAATATCTTCAATATATCCAAAGTAAGGTCTCGGTGCTTTAAGGGGTTTTGTGTCCTTTGCACTAGAGAAGTGCATTGCTTCGGCCACGATCATAAACTCACTATTTTGCATGGTACTCTTGTTATCTTGTTCCTTTGTATAAAAGGAAAAGTTATTTATGTCGTATCCGCTCCAACATATGACGTTGAAGCTAGGCCCATGTGCTAGCCATCTTACATCATCAGAAGCAGTACTACCATCCTTCAGCATTTCTTCCTTGAACCATGGTAAGAAAGTCTTGTTATGCTTGTTCAACAACCACCTTTCGCTCATTCGAGGGTTTTCTTGATTGAATTTTCTTTTATGTTCAAATAAGAAAGGCTGAACACAATCGATGTTGTTCAATACATACAAATGTGCTTGAAGCACTTCCTCCCGACCCTTGCTATTAATTCTTAAGCCATGTGTACCCTTACCTTGACATCTGATCTCATCATGCCGAGGCTTAGGAACCCCTATAGGATCCGTGTTATGAAGGTAGTCCGAACAAAACTCAATAGCTTCTTCTGCAACATACCTTTGAACAATAGATGCTTCTGGACGATGAGGATTCTTCACGTATCCTTTCAAGATCTTCATGTAGCGCTCAACTGGGTACATCCATATCAGAAAAACCGGCCCACATAATCTAATCTCCCTCACCAAATGAACAATTAAGTGAACCATTATGTCGAAAAAGGAAGGAGGAAAATACATCTCCAATTGGCACAAGATTGTAGAAGCCTCAACTTCCAAGTCATCCAACATACGGGGGTCAACGACTTTGCTACATATAGAATTGAAGAATGAGCACAACCGAGTAATGGCATGTCTCACATTTTTTGGAGCAATACCACGAATAGCAACGGGCAGAAGTTGTTGCATCAAGATGTGACAATCATGAGACTTTAAGCCAACCAATTTAAGATCACTAGAGACAAGCCTCTTCATATTTGAAGAGTAACCATGTGGAACTTTGATGCCCTGAAGACACCCACATAAACTTTGTCTCTTTTTTTTTGACAAAGTATGACATGCTGGCGGCAAATATGTCCGCTTACCATCCTTAACAATTGGAGCTAATTGCTCTCGTATACCCATAGCAACGAGGTCGAGACGAGCATTGACACCATCCTTTGTCTTGCCCTGAATGTTGAGAAGCGTCCCGATCACACTAGCACACACATTTTTCTCCACATGCATCACATCAATGCAGTGTCTGACATCAAGCCCTCGCCAGTATGGAAGATCAAAGAATATCGACCTCTTCTTCCATATGTTTTTCTCAGCAGCTTTACCTTTCTTTTTGGACTTGCCGAATTGTAACACCCCCTTGGCGCTACATGTTGAAACTAAAAGACTGAAAATAATTACGCTGGTTGCTTTCGTAAAAATATAATTTTCTCTATTTCATAACTTTCTTGAAAATTAGTGATAATTTTTTTTTCCTTTTTTTTCCTCAAACGATACAAACCAAACCGTTATAATTAACAAACAACCGAATACATATATATGCATCAATAAGGTTTTACATATGGCTCTTTATATTACAATCATTTATTTAAGCCATAGCATAAGGAAAACACACATAAACTAAACCTATATAGTAGAGGTATTACTTTCCAAAATTTAAACCCAAATCAGAATCCTACAGCTGGTCACACTTAAGAATACCCATTGGGAAATCCTCCCGAGACTCCCCGCCCGCAGAAGTACCCAGGTTAGTCCTCCACACGCTTCCGTCGTCAGCCTCATCAAAGTGCAGGGAACGTATTCCCGTGTACGATATCAGACTCATTTGGCACATTTGTACTCGAATATATATATATATATATAGAAGCATAGTAGAAACCCAACATGAAAATAAATAAAGCAAGGGTGAGATACCATCATTGAGTTTTCATCATGATAACTACATGCACGACACTCAAACAAACATCATGTATACATATTATAAATATTTCCTACCCATGGGATTCATACCCGATCATCCAATCGTAATTTTTCAAAAATGCATGACACTTCAATATCCATTCCTGTGATTCTTGACCTTTATTCTCCGGAGTTTCCTAACTTCCCTTCTTCGAGCAATGATTAGGCTGCGATACCCTTAACACAATTGTCTCATGAGATCGGTCTCTAAATTTAGGTCCGGCTCCAATTGTTCAGGGAATATCACGATGGAGCACCTAAAATAATATTGGAATAGTTCCCTATTGAGTACATTCGTACCGGGTAACCGAATTCCACGACCCGAGGTTGCAAGGCCCCAAGTATTCGCTGGATTTTTGAAGCCCGAATGTCCCTAAGACCCAAACACCCTAGAATTTATCTTTGGTCCGTAACTAACCAATTTACCCAATTCACCCTTTGTGAAATTGTAGCTCGATACCCAAGGCATGTCTGCCCAAATAAGGCATGTTTGCCATACTATGCATGTAAAATCCTTTGTTATTGTAATTGTTCTTTGCCGTTTATTTTTCCTCTGTCGAGGCTTAAAGCTCCCAACTACCCTTCCTTAGGTATTCCAATTCCTTTCCTTTCCAAGTGCGATTTCCTTTTAGGAACACTAGCCCGACATCTCGGCAATCTAGGTCCTTATCCTTTCCTTGATTTTTCCCCAAAGAATTTTCGTTCAGTGAAACACAAATACCAAAAACAAAACTCTGAAAACTTATCCAAGTTTGTCGAAAATTTTCACTGTTCTTAAATTCTTTTCTAACAAAATCCTTTTCCGATGAAATTCGTTTTAAAACGTAACAAAAATCATTTTCCCCTTAAATCCTTTATTTTTATTTCTGAAAATCTGTTAATTCTTTTTAAAATCATTTCTAACACCTATATTCATTTTTCTCATGTAAAAAGATCATTTTTCCTCATACTGCCGTTAGGTAAGCAAAAACCCTTATTTCTTGAAAAATTATTTATTATCAATCTTAAAACACTTTTTAAAATACATTTTCTTAAAATTAATATTTTATTTCCACTTTCCCGACGTTTTCGAAACAAGTGTGAAAGTGAAATTTTTCACGGTTACATACGTGCGGTTGCTCATTAACTTATTCTTTTATTAAAACTCATTAAAATATTATTATTTTTAAATAAAAAATTAAATCCACCAATTTTCAAAAACATAATATTTCCCTTAAATTTTCTTAACGTTTTATCTTTAATTTTCAATAAGCACCGACCGGTGTCAGGCTTCCAGCCAATCATAAAAATCAACAAAAATTTCATACAACACAATTTATCACATTCTTTCACAACCAACAATAAATTCACACATCGCAATTTATAGCATGCTTTCACAGATAAATCATGCATCACAGAATATTACGCAATAATTTTAAAACAAACACCACAAACTATAACCATTAATTACAGACACACCAAATAATTTATACACATAGTTATCGAAGCTCCTCAAGCAAACTCCCCTTACCTTTGAAGATTCAAGTTCTGATTCAACGAAGTCTCGGTTTTCAAGTCTGGTTTCCTCCACGAACTCCGAACAACAACTACTAACACAATCCTTCACAAAACAACACATAACTAATTAAAATTTGAAAAAATCTATTTTTCCTATGGTTATAGTTTCTGACCAAGCTAAGAAAATAGGTTCAAGGTTTTCAAAATTCTACATACTCTTAGATCTATAACCTTAGAGTAGTGTAGAGTTAAGACAAGTTATCATAAGTTGAAAAATGAAACAAAATCTTTCAACTCCTCAAGAAAATAATTTCGGCCATGATAAAATAATGGCTTAGAGATTTGATTTTTATTCAAAAATCATGGACTCAACATATATATGAATTATAATATTGAATCAAGCAAGACTAGTTAACAAAATGAACAAAGTCCTCCCCCACTAGAAACTAGGGTTCGGCCTTGACAAAATAAAAGGGCACGAAATTTTTGTTTGATGTATCATCTTGGATCTTAAATATAGAGAGGATAATAAGATCATAGAAATTGGTTTCACTTTAAAAGGATTTTTCTATGATTTTCTATGAATTTTCAAAGTTTCTAGATCTAGGAATTGAAAAATATGATCAAGACTTCAAATCACAAAAATCAATGAAGAAAATGATGATGATTGAGTGATAGAAGCATGGTATACCTCTTGTAAATGAAAAATGGGCAAGGAATCACCTACTTCTTTCACAAAATCAAGCTATGGTACTCAGAGCTTTAATGACAAAAATGGCAAAGCTTGATGGAGAAGATGAAGATTGCCTTTTATAGAAGTGAAAATGGGCTTCTTGGATTCCTAGGATCGTGGCCTTTGAGGGGTAAAAGGGTCCAACACACAAAATTTCAAGGACAAAGTAGTAATCTCACAAAATGGCATTTTTGTGGTATTATGACAGCATAAGGACAAAATGGTCATTTCCCAAAAAGCAATCATGACCAACATGTGGTGAGAAATGAGTGAGGATGTGGCTGATTTGTGTCCACAAATTGTGGGGCAAACTTGTCATTTCGATGAAAGTTCAAGGGTAAAATTGTCCAAGGGCAAAACGGTCTTTACACTAGTTTAAAGAAATATCTAGATATTTTGTAAATTAATCATGACAAAGGTGCGTCATAAGTGGTGACTCACCCTACTCACCACAACCATGTGACATGTGTCCCTCGGTGGCCCGGTGTCCGGTTCAGTCTCCGTAGTTCCGTTTCCGACTCCGTTATTATACCGATTTAGGTTTTACGCCCGAATCGAGTATAATAACATATTTATTTTGAAAATTTTAAAAATAACCTATATCATTGGAAATGATATATAAACGCTATCCATTTCATTCACGTGTCAAAATTAGGTTTTCTGATCATTAAAATCTTACTGTCAGTGAAAACGCAGACCGGGTTCCGTCTGAATTTTCAACCAAAAATTTCACCGTATACTTATAAAAATAAGTATGATATGAATATGACTTTGGTTTTCCAAAAATAATTTTCTATGTTTCAGAAAAAATAATAAACAGATGTTTGTTTATCGATACAGAAAACAGTAGAAACAGCAGAAATCGTGGTGTTACACGAATATAACATCGATGCCCTTTACCCTCTGATAAACCTGCTCTCCAATTAAGGCCGCCGGAGCTTCTTCTGTCTCTTGGCATCCATTAAAAGCTTTTTTCATCTTACGATATGGGTGATCACGTCTAAGAAATCTCCGATGCCCAAGGTAAACCGTCTTCTTTCCATGATGCAACTGAGTGTAGCATGTGCCTTCTTCACATATAGGGCATGCTTTATACCCCTTGACACTGTACCCGGACAAGTTACCGTATGCTGGAAAGTCGTTGATGGTGCAAAATAACATGGCACAAGACTTGAAAGTCTCATGAGAATACCCGTCAACTACATCAACACCTTCCACCCACAGCGTTTTCAAGTCTTCAATCAAGGGACTTAGATAAACATCTAAGTCATTTCCCGGTTGCTTTGGGCCCGAAATCATCATAGACAACATCATGTATTTGCGCTTCATGCACAACCAAGGGGGCAGGTTGTAAATTATCAACAGAACAGGCCATGAACTATGAATACTACTCATGTTACCATAAGGATTCATTCCATCTGTAGCAAGTCCAAGCCTCAGGTTTCTTGGCTCATCGGCGAAATCCGGAAACATAGTATCAATATTCTTCCATTGCATAGAATCAGCAGGATGACGAACCTTTCCATCACGTTTCCTCTCATCATTATGCCATCTAAGATTCTTCGCATCTTTCGCATTGGCAAACAATCGCTTGAACCTTGGAATTATTGGAAGATACCACAACACCTTTGCAGGAGGACCCTTTTTTCTCACATCTTCAAGATCATCATCATCATCACCACCCTTCACTTTGTATCGTGATAACCCACACTTGGGGCAATCGTGATTGTCTTCATGAACACCGGTGTACAATATGCAATCATTGGGGCATGCGTGTATCTTCTTATACTCCATACCCATCAGAAACAATACCTTCTTGGCCTCGTAGTTACTGTCAGGCAATGTGTTGTCCTCCGGAAGCAAGTCTTTTAATACTTCAAGCAATTCCGTGAAGCTTTTATCGCTCCAACCATTTCTCGCCTTCACACAAACCAATTTTAGCACCGCCGACAACCGTTTATGAGTAGTACACCCTGGATATAAAGGCTTATCTGCATCACTGCATAACCTATCATACACATGAGCTCGATGAAAATATTCTTGTCCAATATCACGGATCATGTCCTCTACTCGATCATCCTCCATATCTACGTCAACGTCCTCACTTTGGGAGACAATTGCCGTACTACTCAACAACACCTCACCATGCCATATCCATCTTGTATAACTCAAGAAAATCCCTTCACAAATCAAATGAGTACGTATATCCTTCACCTTACATTTCCTCGTATTTAAACACTTGACACAAGGACAACAGAACATTCCATTACTATTAGGAACATTCCTTTGAGCAAATTCAATAAATTCTTCCACCCCCTTCAAATACTCAGCACTAGTGCGCTTACAAACCATCCAACTACGATCCATAACTAGATAGGTTCTGTAGATATACAAAACATATATCCAAGGTGTTTAAAAATTATTTCAAATTTACACAATTTTCAGGTTTCTTAAGACAAAAGAAATAAGCAGATGAAGATAAATTAACAAAACAGAATTCCAATGAGCAATATATTGTTGATGTCACATGCTACAAGTAACTCTAAATTTCTTCCCATTTTGAAATAGGTCATGATAGCAAAAGAAAAACAAGAGAAAACACAAAACCCACAACCAGAAATAGAGACATTCCAAACAACTCAAACTCACAGTTTCAAGTTTCAACTACATAGACTACAGTTTCAACATACACTCAAAACCAAACATAAAAAAATGTGCCCTAAAGACTCACCAGAAATAAGTGCTCGCATTTTGGCCAACGTTCGGTGTGGTTACTGAGAGCAGAGGGACAAGGAGAGTTAGTGTGCAGGAAGGGGAAAGAGAGATGTCAAGTTATTGCAAAGAATGAGCGGGAAAGACAGAGTTAGAGTTAAGAGTGTACCTCACGGTGGTGGGGAAGAAGGCCTCACGGTGGTTGCGGTGGATATGAGCTCGCGATTAGGGCAGAGTGAGAGTGAGAGTGAGAGTTGAGAGTCAGAGTGAGAGTTGAGAGTGAGAGTGAGCGTGAAAGAGAAGAACAGAGACGTACAGAGCGAAGTGCAGAAGGCGCGCGAGTGTAAATGTTATAATCAAAAACCCAAAATAAAACAACATTTTACGTCAGTTATATTAAACAACTGACGTTAAAAATAAATATTTTTTATTTAAAAACACTTTTAACGTCAGTTGATGAAGAAAACTGACGTTAAAAGTGTATAAGTTTCTGCAAAAAAATTAACGTCAGTTGTATAAACAACTGACGTTAAAAGTGTTAAAATCAATATTCATTCTGCACGTTTATAATATATGACTGCCAACTCCCAATGCGCCTTGAAACCTAATGCTCTTAATGATCAACTTAATTTTTTAGCAACTTACGACGCCTAGTAACTTCATCCCCTGCTCATATAAATAGCTTCCTTCCTTCCTTTTATTTTTCTACTTCACAATATGGCTCTACCATGGAGATTAACTTCATCACTCTTTCTTCCTATTCCTAGACTCAAAGATCTTTGTCTTAATGGTCAAACAACTTCTGAGATTGTATAAATCACATAACATGGGTGATAAGGTTGTGGAAATCACATATGTGAGTTGCTCACCTTATCATCCTTCAAGAGAATTGGCAGCTACAGTTCCAAAACCTCAGCTTTGGAAGCAAGTGACTGTTCCAAGACCATTGCTGAAACAGATCGAGTGCACCCTTGCTCAGCCGCTCTGGAAAACTCAGTCGCTCGACTCTCCTCTCTTTCTCACCCGTGAAGGGAACGAAGCCTCAACAAATGTTTAGGATTTTAAACCATTTCAATGTAACTTTTTATAGGATTTTAAAATTTTGAATGTATCTTGTAATTGTATTATTGATACACTTCATGAATGAGATCCGGTTTGGGTTATTGATTCAACTTATAGCATTTTTACTTTGCACATGTATTTTAGTTTTCAAAACAGAAACACAAAACATAAAAGCAAGTGAAACTGAAACTTTGAGGAAGGCAATGCGGAATGGTACATATACTAGCTAAAAAAAATATTAAAATAACCTTTAACGTCTGTTGTTGAAAGAACAGATGTTAAAAGTGAGTCACTTAACTTTTAACGTCAGTCCTTACAACAACTGGCGTTAAAATTGAATTAATGAAGTCTGATATTTACAAAACTGCCACCGCCTCCTTTTTAACGTCTAGCTTTTGGTTAACTGACGTAAAACGTTCCCGTATATTACATTATTTCCAGTAGTGCAACAGGTAAATCATACAGACACCAACCAGATAGCACGTAGCCATCGAAAAAATCCCTCAGGTAACCCCCTCTTACCTCTCCTAGAATTCTCGGCGAAATAAATTGCTTCGTCGAATGCCCGGTTCTCACGTACACAACGGAATAAATTCAACCTTCACCAATACAATCAAACCATTACTAATCAAACAATTAAAACCAACAAAATCCTTCCAACATGGTCACGGCCTCAAGGGTCTTTGTGACTAAAAATTCCTAATCATGATTAAGTCATGGATTAATGATCCTTAATTAACCAAGATCATGGATTAGTGGCTAAACAACTAAGTTTGGAAATCAAAACTTCCTAACTCACACACACCTAGTTTCGGCCATGACATGTTCATAGGGCTGGGGATTTTTGTTTGACAAAACAACTTGGATTCCCTGGACATATATACTAACAAGCTAATATACATGATTATTTACAAAAGACATGAACAAAATCTCCTCCAACTTCACCTCTATGGGTTCGGCCTTGATGAGTAAAAAGGGAAGGAAATTTTTTATTTCAACATACTCTTGGATTTGGAACATATACATGATGACAAGAACATAGAAATTGGTTTCAAACTCAAAGGATTTTTCTATGATTTTTTTATCAATTTCTAAAAACAAGAACAACTAAGATAAACATGTTGAATAAAGCTTCAAAACAAGAAAAAGATTTCAAGAAACTATGACTAAAAGATGATGAGGATGAAGAATCACCTATTAGAATTGAAAAATGATCAAGCAATCTTCAACCTCCTTCACAAACTTGGCTTCTTTGCGTGAGAGAAAAATAAGAACAAGGTAGAACACTTGAGAGCTTTTAAGAAAGTGTGAGAAGAATCATGAAGCCACTTGACTCATCAAGTTTATGAGCAAGCCATGGTCCTTGCGCATTGGGCTTGAGGAAATTCACTTGAGCCCACTTGATTTTGCATCATGGAAATTGCTTAAGACATAAACTTGACAAGGAACTTAAATGAATGAAATTGGTATCATGAAAAATAATTCCATGGGCAAGGAATAGGCTACATGGCCGTAGCCCCCTAATGGGCTTGGATGAAAAAAAAAAACTGGCCCAATTGACCAAGATAGCTTGAAGAATTCACTTTGGACTAAAAAGTGATTAAAAGGAAGTTAGAGAACTTAGGTACAAAATCCTTAAAATTCCATCTAACTCATGTGCTAACTCAAAAACTCCACATGTGTGACTCATCCACATGAATCATCTTAGAATCACAAGATAAATCCTTTATCTGCTTCCAAAAACTCCATAATTCGCTCCGTCGTTTACCCGATTGAGTATAACGCCCGTAAAACTTATATTATTTCACTTTTTATGAAATAATTCTAAAAATACACTATCGTAGGAAAAAAATAAAAATCTTAAGTTTTTCGTTCATGAATTAAAATTAGGTCTTTTGAGCTGTATAATTATACTGTCAATGAAATTCGCGGGCCGGGATTCGCCTGACATTCCAACCTAATTTTTAATGTAGCTTTCTACGTTCAATTAGAATTGAGTGATGAACTCCGTTTATTTAAAATAATTTTCTAACACTCATATAAATATATAAACATAATCATACTTATTTCTGTTATTTAAAACAGTGAAAATCGGGGTGTTACAGGATGGGTGAATTGGGTAAATTGGTTACTTACGGGCCAAAGATAAATTCTAGAGTCTTTGGGACATTCGGGCTTCGAAAATTCAGCGAATACTTGGGGCCTTGCAACCTCGGGTAGTGGAATTCGGTTACCCGGCACGAGTATACTCCATAGGGAACTATTCCAATATTGTTTTAGGTTCTCCATCGTGATATTCCCTAAACAATTGGAGCCGGACCTAAATTTAGAGGTCGATATCATGAGACAATTGTGTTAAGGGCATCACATCATATTCATTGCTCGAAGAAGGGAAGTTAGGAATCTCCGGAGAATAAAGGTCAAGACTTATAGGATGGATATCGAAGTGCCATGCATTTTTGAAAAATCAAGATTTGATTGTCGAGAATGAATCCCTGTGAATATAATCATGATGTTATGTTATGTATTGTCATATGTTGTTGTTTTGTGAGTCGTGTATGTGACTGCTATGATAAAACTCATATATTGGTATCTCACCTTTGCTTTATTTTTGTTTGTTCTCTATTTGTGGTATCCTGGTTTCCGTGTACAGATGATGCAGAGAGGTTCTATGTCCCACTCAGAGGGATTGTTCCAACGTTTGAAGAAAGCTGATTTACTGAAATAACCATGGGGTCTTTTCCAGTAAGAGTCTCATAGTTCGACAAGCTTAGTCTATCGAGTCAAGTTTAGTTTTGGAGAAGTTTCATATTTATTTGCACTATGGCTCTGAGAGCCTTTTATTGGAATTACTGTTATGGTTATGAATGTTTATGGCTCGGAGAGCCTTTCTTTTTGATGAAAATATAAATATATTAGCAGGTATTTTTGTTTGGGATGTTAAAATTACAGAGGAGACTCAGTCGAATTTTTTTGTAATAGTTATCGATCTGTATTCAAGTATATTTTCTAAAGAAAATAGACTTGCCAGGCCAGGATTGTAAGCCTGTGTGCTGGTAACGGCTTAGGTTGTTGGGTCGTGACAAAATTTATGAAATTGTGGAGTTATTATCTTATAAAATGTTTAAGTTCTTACTGCAACCGCGGGAAAATAAATTTTATACCCATTTTTCTGATACTTAAATACTTATATAAAATTGTTTTTCCGAAAGCAAACCAGCATTTCTTTTATTTAATATCCATATTTTAAGAAGTTGGGTTAGTCATGGAATATCCAAGGAGGGTGTCACACATCCCACCGTGATAAAATGAATGAATAAAATAAAAATAATTATATTTCATAATGCTTCCAGTGACTCACTCTCAAGTCTCAAGGCATGATAAAAAGGCCTTCTAGTAATGTCCAAGATAATTCCCAAATGAGGCCCAAGAGAGAGACAGACAGGAGATGTGGGACATGCAAATTGGGAGAGGGAGGATTGTTTTTTTTTTTTTGATAACAAAGAATTTGGGTAGTTGGGTCCCGGGAGCTCACTAGGGCCAAGGCACGTCTCACGGCTCAAAGAGCACTTATAGATGTACTTACAGATTATCCACCAACGAGGTCCTCACATCGACAGTGAGATACTATTATTAATTTTGTTCACAGTCTAAAAAAGTAATTTTATATCAATATTATTATTATGATTGAAATAAACTCTAATCCTAATTCTTTCCCAAAATGTGGAAGCACTAGCATTAATCACCCAACTAACGAAGCACCTAGCAACCCAATTTCGGCCACCAAATTGAAAGGGGCCCACACATTTCGAATCAAATATGAGGTTGACTAGGGCAATAAGATCAATGTGGTGTTTAAGGTTTGGGTGGGCCTCAGTTTTTACCCCCAAAATGGGTGCCCTGCCACCTTACTGGCTTATTGTATGTTTAGTATTTAGTTGGGACTGGGAGGCGGGAGCTCACAAAATTGAGTTTGGAACCCAAATCTTGGTTGAAGGATAAGTAAGAAATTCATTCATCAAAACTTGATTAGAGTTTTCAATTACTATTCTAACAATAAATTCTTGTAAAATTGATTGTTGCTTTATCATTTTTCAACGTGTATCACCAATTTCATAATCATACATCTAAAAGTCAGTTTAATCAACATCAACATTATATAAATAGTATTCATTCTAAATCTATTTTAATGATAAAATATCCAAATCTGTTTTTTTCTTGTTGAAGTTTTTTGTATTCTATTATTTTGATGTTATGTGATGGTTATTTAACAAAAAAAAACGAATAAGTACTATAAAAAATGATATTATTATATCACAATTGAAAAACATTTATTTTGTTTGTATTTCAATTTCACACGGCCATTTATGTGGCTGCTCCCCACTCCCAAACTCCCACAACAGCTGCTTTTATAGACACAAAAATTCGTTTGTGGGCAGCCAATAGTTGTTGTGGGACTTCATAAAATGTAAAGCAAATGCAATGAAAGCAATTTGCTTCCACTTCTTCATCACCACCTAATTGTGCCACCTCTTCATCCTCGGAAGACCCATGATTCCAGAAACCTGAATTTTTGCCCTTAGAATCAGCAAAAGTCTTTATCTCCCAAGGAGAAACTCTCTGTGGCCTTGGAATCATTGTCGGTTCATCCCATCCAACCTAAGTAGCAAAAAATTATAAATACTCAAATGGAGACCATACAATTAATAGAAGAAAAAAAAATAGAACTTTATAATATATGAGTATACTGTATTTTGAAAATTAGAATAAAGTTCAACCTTCAATGATCGCCACTTAGACACATCCCCAACTTCAACAATTGTACCAGAAAATCTGAACAGAGTAATTACACATTAATTAAAGACCAAATTGCAAGGAAAGTGAAAATCATGAATACAACAACTGTTAACAAAGGAAACCTTGTCTCAGTTAAGTCCTCCCCCTCAAATCCCATCTTGAATCTCATGCCTTCTATTAACTCATTGTTTATTCCCTCCAGATATTTGTCCACACCAACAATGAACCTGCTAATCCTGAATGGATCAAAAGGCATGTTTAAGGCAAAGTTAAATTACACATACTGTTACATTTAATACATTATAAGCTAATGACATATTATATAGAATTCAAATCAAAATGTTTACAAACCTTGGCTTGTAGTAAACAGTAAACAGGGTTTTAGTGATAAAAGCATCAGAAGCAGTGGCAAGCACTACAGTATGCATGTTCTGGCTTGATGACATAGATGAAGGGATATGACTCTGCTGCCTAGCCAGACGCTTAACACCAACTCTCAGATGCCCCTTCTCCCCCCTGCAAGAATCAAGTTAAGACCAAAATGCAGATAACCACATTAGCACTAGCAGGAAATTATACAAAGGGATCAAGATATAAATACCTTAGGAAAACAATGGCATCTCCAGCAATCAGTTTTTGAATGATACAAACTCGCTCCATCCGGTTGTGAACATGTGCCTCTTTGGTTGACCTGATCATATTTCCCAAAGGAATAATAGCGCAAGATATACAGTTAATAGAGCAGATATGAATGAAGACTAGTAATTTTGAGTATGCAACTAAAAGTCTAAAACATAAAACAAAAAAGAATAGTTCCAACAGAAGGAACATACGCCAAGGGTCCTGCACACAACTTCCATAGCTCTAGATACAGATCATCATTATCATTGTTCAACTCTGCCATAAAAACAAGATGAAAACCGATAAGAAGAATAATGGGAACTTCAAGCTCTGCATGGTTTTTGAGAAAGTTAATAACTTTTCTGTTTCATTTTTCTTCTGAGCCATGCCCCAGTTCCCTCCATGATCACAAGGAAAAAGGGTCATTCATTCATCTCATATCATCTCTTAATTTCAGACCAAACATGAAAAAAAGAAAAGAGCCAATATCATCAATTGGTATAAAAAAACAGGCATTTCCCTTTTAGGCTCAACTTTGAAGTAACCAAAGAGAGAAATCATACATGAAATTCCAACCATACCCTGAGATTACACTCTGGATGTGCCATTCAACAGTCACAGAAACCACGTTGTACAGCAAACAGGAAGAGAAAAACACAAGACACAAGAGAAAGACAAAAGACAAAGCCACAATGGATTACCACAGCAATTAGGAATGAGCGAAAGTTAGTACTAACCAGACATGACTGCCATCATTCACTTTGACGCTTCAAGACCACATTTTGAAAGCCTTGTGTTGTGAAAGCTCTTTCTCCTCCTTTTGTTGCTGTCCTTGTCGTACTGAACCTTAATCCAAAGTTACCAACTTGCCAAGGTGGCTACCTCTCTCTGTCTTTTGAGAAATAGACCAGTGATTTGCCTTTGAAAAATGCTAAATTGACACAGAATTTGGGACAACATATGGTACACCGTATGAATAATGCCGTACAGTGTGGCACTATAGCCGTACTGTAGCACTTTTTTTTTTTTTAAATTTAATTTTTTTTTGTAAATAAATTTTTTGATTAAGTATGTGTCAATATCTGGTGAACGGGGTACAAATATCTGGTGAATGCCTTCAAATATGTGGTGAATGCCCGTACTAAAACCAAGTTTTGGATGCCTTAGATTATCTGGTGAACGTAGTTCAATTATCTGGTCAATGCCTTCAAATATGTGGTGAATGCTCATACTAAAACCAAGTTTTGGATGCCTTAGAGTATCTGGTGAACGTAGTTCAATTATCTGGTGAATGCCTTCGAATATCTGGTGAATGCCCATACTAAAACCAAGTTTTGGATGCCTTAGATTATCTGGTGAACGTAGTTCACTTATCTACTTATCTGGTGAATGCCTTCGAATATGTGGTGAATGCCTATACTAAATTAGCTTGTGGATGCCTTAGATTATCTGGTGAACGTAGTTCAATTATCTGGTGAATGCCTTCAAATATGTGGTGAATGCCCATACTTAATCAAAAAATTTATTTACAAAAAAAATTTAAATTTTTTTTAAAAAAAAGCGTATGCATCTGATCTGATCATCGCACAATATAAGACTGTTCATACGGTGTACCGTATGTTGTCTGGCAAAATGTGTCAAATTAGCAAAACTGAGGTTGAAAAATGCTAAACTGACACAGTTTAGCAGACATCATACGGTACACCGTATGCACAAGCTTGGCATCTTGTCCGCCCAAGATCTGCGCGCATCAGAGTACGCTTTTTTGAAATTTAATTTTTTTTTTGTAAATAAAGTTTTTGATTAAGTATGTGTCAATATCTGGTGAACCGGGTACAAATATCTGGTGAATTCAGTTCATTATCTGGTGAATGGGTTTTTTTGAGAAATAATTTTTTTGATTAAGTATGTGCAAATATCTGGTGAATCCGGTATAAATATCTGGTGAATTCAGTTCATTATCTGGTGAATAGGTTTTTTTGAGAAATAAATTTGTTGGTTAAGTATGTGCAAATATATGGTGAGTCGGGTATAAATATCTGGTGAATTCAGTTCATTATTTGGTGAATGGGTTTTTTTTATAAATAAATTTTTTGATTAAGTATGTGTAAATATCTGGTGAATCGGGTACAAATATCTGGTGAATTCGGTTCATTATCTGGTGAATGGGTTTTTTTGAGAAATAATTTTTTTGGTTAATTATGTGCAAATATCTGGTGAATCCGGTATAAATATCTGGTGAATTCAGTTCATTATCTGGTGAATGTGTTTTTTTTTTATAAATACATTTTGTTGGTTAAGTATGTGTAAATATCTGGTGAATCGGGTACAAATATCTGGTGAATTCAATTCATTATCTGGTGAATGAGTTTTTTTGAGAAATAATTTTTTTGGTTAAATATGTGCAAATATCTGGTGAATCAGGTATAAATATCTGGTGAATTCAGTTCATTATCTGGTGAATGGGTTTTTTTGAGAAATAAATTTTTTGGTTAAGTATGTGTAAATATCTGGTGAATCATGTGCAAATATCTGGTGAATTCAGTTCATTATCTGGTGAATGAGTTTTTTTAGAAATAAAATTTTTATTTTTTTTAAAAAGTCAAAATTAAAAAAAAAAGGTGCTACAGTAGCGCTACTGTAGCAGGTGTCGTATTTGTGTCAATTTTTTGTGTCTGTTTAGCAGACCTGAAAAAGGTTTCATCAAATAGTGCATACAAATTACATGATATCTTTATACCTTTTTCATGTATTTTAATTTCTTTTTATTGGTTCATGCCAAAAAAAAAATATTTTTACTTTTGAGAAGATATTCTACTCCTAAGTCCTAATTAATACAGTACCAAACACATAATTAATTGATTCCAAAAACTACCAAACCATATATATACTTTTGATTTGTTCTGAACTTAATTAACGATAAAATATCAAAGATTACAACTTATAAAAAAACACATATGTAGTTGAGAAAGAATTAGGTTTAGAGTTTATTTTCAATTTTCAATATAGTGTCGATATTAAATTAATTTTGAGAAATAATTTCCATATTTTGAGAAAGAATTAGGTTTAGAGTTTATTTTCAATTTTCAATATAGTGTCGATATTAAATTAATTTTCTAGACAGTGAACCAAATACTCCCTATCCCAATTTTCTTGTAAGCTTTGCTTTTGGCATCTGATTTTTTGCTCCACACACCTAGTGTGATTTTTTGTCTCCCTAAAAATGTCATTCTACCCATGATGGAATCACATATGATTTGTTTGCATTTGTACTGTCTGGGATATATTTTTCAGAACACATTTGGAAATTAAAATCCGGGTGTGTAAAATGACAATTCGTATATTTTTAGAGTTAATGGAAAATAAATTCCAGGCGTCTGAAATTTTATACATACGGAATTTATTTTTCGGATCTGTACAGTGGACTTTTGTAAAATTCTACACATCTGAAATTTAACTTCCCGATATGTAAAATGACTTTTGGTAAAATTTTACACATCCGAAATTTAATTTTCGGATGTATAAAATGTTCATTATCACGGTGTAAAATATTCATTATGTAAAGGGTAATTTAGGAATAACAAATATATAAAAAAGGGTCCAATATGTATATGAAGAAAAATTCAAGGTGTATGTAGTTGGCCCTTTTCTTGTCCTATATCACCCGTCTCTCTCTTGGGCCTCGTTTGAGAATTATCTTGGACATCACTAGAAGGCCTTCTTGTCATGCCTTGAGGGTGAGTCAATGGAAACATGATGAAATATAATTATTTTTATTTTATTCATTATTACAATGGGTTGTTTAGTATCTACAGTATTGTTTATAGAGATTGCTATAGCATTGGCGTTGCTTATTTTTTCAAGGTCCTATCAGTTCAATAAATGTTGATCCAGTTCAAAACGGCAAAATGGGGCCGGCTTGATTAACCCCGATGAATTGTAGGATTTAGATGGTTAAATTTGATCCCATTTTTATTCAGGGTCTTTTAGGTCCGACCCTATGAAGCTCGAACCTACATAGGGCTCATGTAGCCCGATTAGTTTTATATATTTTATTTTTATTCATTTTTATTTAACTAAAAACATAAAATATGAAGAAAAAAAATTTAAAAAAGGACCAATATTGTTGGAGATAATGATGATGAGCGGACGTCCATCAATTTTGAAGATGTAATGCGACACCCCTTCTAGGGTCATCACATAGTTACCCAAAAGCGAAAAATTAAATTATTAATCGTTGGTTACTTTCGGAAAATATACTTTAAATTAAATGTCTCATTACGAAAATAATGCTGATTTTTTTTTTAAACATCGAACCATCGTGAACATAAACAAATGTGTGTGTATATATATATATCATCATTTAAATACACACTATATCTAATAGGAGATCACAAAAGAGCCCTAGTAAGTATAGGCTATTTTCCATCAAACTAAGTAAAGAAAATAAAGACATATACATATAAGTAACGAGCAGTCCAGAAGCATGAGACACCCCATTGTGCCCCGGTGTTTTATTAGATTAATTACCTTCTTAAATCAATTATTAATCGCGTGCTTATCGTGAAAATACGTAAAAATTAAAAACTTATTTAATTATCATATAACTTCTGCAATTTAAAACACAATAACTTTAACATATGTAAATACACACTTAGTTGTTCATTACAATACCAAAACACTGTTGAAGGTATCCTCTCAGTAGGATCCCTCACAAGCATAAACTTAATAACAGACATACTTAGTGGAAATATAAAAATGCTCCTTAGACACACTGGCCAGAATGCCTATACTCTAATCGCCATGGGTCACAACTCGACCCCCAGCGTCTGGTTCGTAAGGAGTTCCATCCAACTCCTCAGCAATCTCCGTTTCATACAGAGTTCCGTCTAGCTCCTCAGCAACATAACCCTCCATCGGGTCTTCTAACGTAAACCAAAGTAACCCACAAAAATACAGAAACATAAAGGATGAGAAGTAGTTCTATCATCAAAAGGCGGAAAAGAGTCATAGTACATTATACAGTAATTGTCACAGACAAACAACACACATAAATAACAGATCATCCTCAAGTTAATATATATCATCCTCTACCCCCAATCTCATGCTACTCAAACACACCATGGATGCACACTTATTTCCTAAGGTGGAAATGGTATCGTGAGAACTCTTGATTTTACGTGTATTATATTACCAATACACGGTGTATTATATTACCAATACACAGAAGTATTTTACGTGTATTATATTACCAATACACGGTGTATTATACGGTGTATTATATTACCAATACACAGAAGTGTTTTACGTGTATTATATTACCAATACACGGTGTATTATATTACCAATACACAGATGTCCTTGCGTATTATATTACCAATACACTTTTGTCTTTGTGTATTATATTACCAATACACTTTTGTTCTTGTGTATTATATTACCAATACACGGTTGTGGACACAACACCTATACTTGAATCTCACCAACCCGTTTTAACAACATCCTAGTTCTTAACCTTCCATTAGAACTTGACACATATTCTATGCCGTAACACCTCTTTAACATACATCATCTAGGTTAGGCACTTCTAGATCACTATTATCCTCACACCCAAAACAATCATCTCTTAGACAACATATGTATCTTTGCTTAAAACCGTTAAGCATAATAATACAAACCAGGTAGATCATGCATAACACAATATCAATCAAAATATTCCCATATCAACAACATAGCACAAAATAAATTCAATAAAGGTAATAAAATCAAATCAACCATCAACAATATAAAATCAACCTAATATCGATAAACCTACAATCTCCGAATCGCCATTGGTTTTTCAGAAAAGGTTTCCAATGTGATTTTGGTCTTGTCGATTACTCGACTACTAGTAGGGTTTAGGTCGCCCTACACAATTATTATATAATATACTACTTATCGATTCCGACGATAGGTTGATTCTTTCCCCCACATGGGTTATCACCGAACTCCCGAACTCGAAGCTCCTCGTTGTCACACGACAAAGTACTAACTCCACCTTCTGTGAAGGTAAGGAGATTAGATGCTCGAAGAGGTATACCACGAACGTCCTCGTTTCCTCCACAATGGAAGTCTAAGGTTATGAACACAAAATCACAAGTTAAAATCAAACAAGAACACTAAACCACAAGGTATAGGTTCGGTCAAGACTAGTTCTTAGGGTTAGAGATTCCCGAAAATTATACAACTCATGGATTTATGATCCTTAAGTGTTAGGAGTTCATAAACAATGATCGCTTAACAAAGTTGAATTAAAATCCCACTAAGTTATCAACTTAGGGTATTCGGCCAAGGCTAGTAAAATAGGCTAGCATTCACTAAAATTTCCAATATCTTAGGTTTAGCATCCATATGTATTAAGGAGCTCAAAACCATGATCATTTTGGAAAAATAAGAACAAAGTATCCTAGGTCCATAACCTTCTAGGTTCGGCCTTCATAGGATTTATAGGTTAGAAATATTTAAATTTTCCAATCTCTTAGACTTAGCATCCAAATATCTTATGGAGCTCAAGTCCATGATCATTTTGGAAAACAATGGAAACTTAAACATTCAATTCTCTTAGACTTAGCATCCAAATATCTTATGGAGCTCAAGTTTATGATCATCTTGGAAAAAATGAAAGTAATACATCCTAGCTTTAATAACATAGAATAAACAAGTTAGAAATCCTTAAACTTTCCAATCTCTTAGACTTAGCAACCAAATATCTTATGGTGCTCAAGTCCATGATCATTTTGGGAAACAATGGAAACTTAAACATTCCAATTTCTTAGACTTAGCATCCAAATATCTTATGGAGCTCAAGTACATGATCATCTTGGAAAAATGAAAGTAATACATCCTAGCTATAATAACATAGAATAAACAAGTTAGAAATCATTAAACTTTCCATCTATTAGACCTACCATCCAAATATCTTATGGAGCTTAAGTCCATGATCATTTTGGAAAAATAAAAACTCAAAAATCCTAGAACCTAAACACTAAGTTTAGGCCATCATAGGATGATGAGGAAAATATTCTTTCTTTAACAATAACTCTTAGGTTTAGAATCGCAAGGTATTAAGAGTTCTAAATCCATAATCATACTCGGAAAGTTGAAACATAGTATCCTAAGCTTACTTATTCATATTTTCAGTCATCATAGGAAAGAGCTATCAAAACTTCTAAGATTTATAGATTTAAGATCAATGGATAGTTAGAAACTTAAACACACGATCATATTCCAAAAGTTGAAACAAAAACTTCCTAGGTCACAAATGCAAGCATTCGGCCTTCATTGGAAGAGATAGGTGGAGATTTTTGTTTTACATAACCTCTTAGTATGTGAAAATATTAGTTAATACAAGACTATAGAAAGTGGTTTCAACTCAAAAGGAGTTTTCTACCATTTTAGAGAGATTTTAGAAGTTTAAAGCATATAAAGAACACATAAAGTAAACTAAGAAATAAAAGATGAAACTTGCAAAAAGATTCATATGAGAGCATTACCCTTAGTATAAGGAAGAACTTTAATGAAGAACTTAAGTAGAAAAGATGAATAAAAACTAAAGCTTTAAGAGCTTGAACTTTTAGAAGAAAGAAGAAGATGAAGGTTTAATGGAGGTTGAATGAGGAAGATGATGAAGTGAAAATGAAAGGGGTATATATAGAGAGGGGAGAGCGTGGTACGAAATTGAGGAGAGAGAAATGAGCTTGGAGAGCAAGTTTTGACCTTGTGCCTTGTTTGGTTGAAGAGGAAAGAGAAAAATAGGTTTTTAGAATATAATATGATATATTTCAAAAAGTCCATCATGACCACTTTTTAGGAGGTAGCTTAGGCCTTACCTCTAGTGAGTCACCTTACTCCCCCATCTCACCTCAAGCCTTTTATGTCTCCTATTCTGCTCCATTTCATACCCGGTTGCATTTCCGATCGTAATTCTTCCCACGTTTTCACTCGAATAAAATATTATATTTTATTTTTGAACGAAAATTTTCAAAATAACCATAGTTGAAGGAAACATAATAAAAACACTAACTATCTCGTTCACGGGTCAAAATTAGGTTTTCTGCACAGTAAACTTGTACCGGCAGTGAAAACGCAGACCGTCTTTCGTCTGAATTTTCAACCGAAAATTTTACCGTAAACCTCTACCATAAAGTAGACTATGAATATGATTTTATTTTAATCAAAAACACTTTCTAACTCTCAAATTTAAAATATAATTTAATTATATTTTAACCGGTTGAATAGCATAATTAAAATCAGGCTGTTACATTACTACCCCTCTTAAAAGAAAATTCCGTCCTCGGAATTTACGTACCTTAGAAAAGATGTGGATATTGTTGTTGCATATCCTCCTCGCGTTCCCAAGTAGCATCTCCAGTAGTTTCATCCCATACGACCTTAACCAAAGGAATTTGTTTACCGCGAACCTCCTTAATCCGTCTATCTGCGATCCTTACAGGTAAAGCCTCATGCTCTAGATTCTCTTGCAGTTGTATAGACTCAAACTCAATGACATGTGAAGGATTTGGATAATACTTTCTCAACTGAGAAACATGAAAGACATCATGAAGGTTGGAAAGATTGGGTGGTAAGGCAATTTGGTAAGCTACTGGACCAATTCGTCGAAGAATCTGAGAGGGTCCAATGAATCGAGGAGTAAGTTTTCTGGATTTGATAGCTCTGCCAATTCCAGTTTTCCGAGTAACTCTCAAAAACACGTGATCACCTTCCTGGAATTCTAATGGTCTCCTCCTCTTGTCACCGTAGCTCCTTTGCCTATCTTGTGCTTCCTTCATCTTTTCCTGTATCTTCCTGACTTGCTCCGTAGTTTGTTGCACCACATCTAGGCCCAAAACTTGGTTCTCACCAGTCTCATACCAACACAGTGGGGTCCTACACTTTCTGCCGTACAAAGCCTCATATGGTGCCATTCCGATTCTACTATGGAAACTATTGTTATAAGTAAATTCAATCAATGGTAAGAACTCATCCCAACTGCCAGTGTGATCCAACACACAAGCTCTCAATAGATCCTCCAATGATTGAATTGTCCTTTCTGACTGTCCATCAGTTTGGGGATGACAAGCAGAACTCATCCTCGACTTTGTTCCCAAGGCATTTTGCAATTGTCTCCAAAATCTAGATGTGAATCTAGGATCTCGGTATGAAACAATGTTCGATGGCACACCATGCAATCTAACAATTTCTTTGATGTAAATCTGAGTCAACCTTTCCAAATTATAACTTTCACCAATACATAAGAAGTGAGCACACTTCGTCAACCTATCAATGATAACCCAAATCGCATCATGCTTCTTAGGAGTTCGTGGTAATCCGACCACAAAATCCATAGCTATACTATCCCATTTCCACTCTGGGATATCTAAAGATTGTAGTAATCCTGCTGGCTTATGATGTTCAATATTAGCTTTCTGACACACCAGACAAGAAAAAACATACTCCGCTACTTCTTTCTTCATCCTTGTCCACCAAAACATTTTCTTCAAATCCTGATACATTTTTGTGGATCCAGGATGGAAACTCAACTTACTCATATGTGCTTCCTCTAAAATCATCTTCGTAAGTTCTGCATCCTCTGGCACACATATTCTATCTCTAAACCTTAACAGACCATCCGTTCCTTTATTAAACTCAGAAATTTTACCTTCATCGATTCCTCTACTTACTTCCTAGAGGTATAGATCCTGAACTTGTTTATCTTTAAGATCTTTCATAAAATCACTACTAATAGTGATCATACTTAAGAAAATCTTATTCTCAACCAATTCCATTCCTAAGTTCAAATCCCTGAATTGTTCGAGCAATTCTAACTCCTTAACCATCATCGCAAACAGGTGCAAGGATTTCCTGCTTAAAGCATCCGCTACCACATTGGCCTTCCCAGGATGGTACAGTAATTCAAAATCATAATCTTTGATAAACTCCATCCATCTTCGCTGTCTCATATTCAATTCTTTTTGATCGAATAGATACTTCAGGCTCTTGTGGTCATTGAAGACATTAAACTTTGCTCCACACAAAAAGTGTCGCCATATCTTTAATGCGAACACTATTGCTGCTAACTCCAAATCATGAGTCGGATAATTTCTCTCATGAATTCTCAACTGTCGGGAAGCATAAGCCACGACTCTTCCCTCTTGCATCAGAACATAGCCTAAACCTTGGTATGACGCATCACAATATACATCAAATTGTCTTAGTGGATCTAGTAAGATCAACACAGGTGATGTAGTCAACCTGTCCTTCAACTTTTGAAAACTTTGTTCACGCTTGTCCGTCCATACAAAATCTATATTTTTCCTCGTTAACTGCATCATAAGCAATGCAATCTTCGAGAATTCCTCTATGAACCTCCGATAATATCCAGCTAGTCCTAGGAAACTCCATACTTCACTCACTGACTTAGGCCGTTCCCACTTAAGAACTGACTCAACTTTAGCTTGATCTACGGCTATTCCTTCTTTATTAATCACATGACCTAGGAATTGTACTTCTTCTAGCCAAAACTCACACTTGGAAAGTTTGGCATAAAGCTGCCTATCCTTCAAAACTCGCAACACCAATCTCAAATGTTCCTCATGCTCTTCCCGCGTACGAGAATAAATAAGAATATCGTTGATGAACACAACAACAAACTTATCGAGGAACGGTCTGAAAATTCTGTTCATATAATCCATGAACACGGCTGGCGCATTAGTTACACCGAAAGGCATAACTAAATACTCATAGTGCCCGTATCTCGTCCTAAAAGCCGTCTTGGGTATATCTTCCTTTCTTCCTCTGATCTGATGATACCCAGATCTTAAATCAATCTTAAGGAACACTAATGCTCCTTTCAATTGATCCATCAAATCATCTATCCTAGGCAACAAATACTTATTCTTAATCGTCACCTTATTCAACTGCCTGTAATCCGTGCACAATCTCGCACTTCCATCCTTCTTAACAAATAACACTGGTGCTCCCCACGGGGAAACACTCGGTCTGATAAACTCTTTTCCTAACATGTCATCCAATTGTTCCTTCAACTCTGCCAACTCAACCGGTGATATCCGATAAGGAGCTATAGATATAGGCCCTATCCCTGGTACGAGATCTATAGTGAATTCCACTTCTCTTTCCGGTGGCAAACCTGGAACATCTGGAGGGAAAACTTCAGGAAACTCTCTCACAATAGACATGGAATCTATGCTGGGAGTCTCATTAGCCTCCATTGCGAAAAGCATCACAAACTGTTGAGAGTTGTCACTCCTTGTAGAAACTCCTTCATTGGCAGATGCTACACTAAAAGGTTCAAGAAATGATAAAGTCTTGCTAGAACAATCTAGCACTACATGGTTAGCCGAAAGCCAATCCATGCCAAGAATAACATCTATCTGTTGCATAGGCAAATAGATAAGATCTACAATAAATGTCCTATTCTCAACAACGACAGGACACTGTAAACAAACAGACATAGTAGTAAAAGGATTACTGGTTGGAGTAGACACTGTGAGGGTATAAGGTAATTTGGAAACAGTTAAGTTCAAATGATCCACACACTCATGCGAAATAAAAGAATGTGTAGCGCCTGAGTCAAACAACACATACGAGAGTCTACCAGCTATCAAACACATACCTTGTATAAGATCAGCAGATTGAGAGGATTCAGCTCCCCTCACGGTAAACACTCTTCCAGTGGCTTGAGGTTTGGCCACTTGTGGTCTTGCTGCTGGGACTCCTCTTCCAGCTCCACCTCTATTGTCTCCAGTTCCTCTTCCGGTAGTTGTCGGTTGTTGCATAACCCTTTGTCTGCAATCTCGTTCCACATGACCTGGTTTCCCATAGTTGAAACAGCTAGGCCTATTTGTACAATCTCTAGCATAATGAGATCCTCCACCTCGCTGACCCATTCTAGGCACTGGTGCTGGTGTCAGTGTTTACCCGGGTCGAGCATATGGTCTCTGTCTCCACTGAGAACCACTTTCTCTGCGCCTCTGGAAACTTGATCGGTTAGGATCTCCACTCCTCAGTTGTTTCTGTTCATTGTCCATCCTTAGGTTTATACTTTCAATGGCACTGCATCTCTCGACTAGTTCTGGGAAATATTGTATGTCAAGAGACAATACAACCCTCTGCAGCTCATTTCTGAGTCCTTCCTCAAATCTTCTGCATTGTCAGTCCTCACTTGGAAACCTCTGATAGAATTCCGAAAACTTGATCAAAGCTTCAAAACGTGATGCATACTCACCAACAGACATGTTACCTTGTTTAAGGTTTGTGAATTCCTTTTCCTTCTCTCGTCGAACTAGACGTGGAAAATATTTTTCGAAAAAACAATCAGTGAATAACTTCCAGTTAATGTTCCTATCCTCAGCTTCCAACAGTCTTTTCTTCCCCTTCCACCAGAATTCTGCTCCTTCGGTTAACATGAAGGCAGTATAGGTCACTTTCTTCTCCTCGCTACAGCGCATAGTAGCAAATATCTTTTTGATCTCTTGTATCCACCATTCTGCTTTCTCTGGGTCATACTCTCCTCAGAATTGAGGTTGTTTTCCGTTCATAAAATTAGTCAATCCGGCATCTTCAGCTGCTATCGCCCTTCCACTACAAAAAAACCTATTTAGCGACCGAAGATTTCGGTCGCTAAACATGAGAATTCGGTTGCTATACTGTGTAGTGACCGAATTAAGGGGGTAGCAAAAACCCTGGTGACTAAATGTTTAGCGACCGAATTTGTATTTCGGTCGTGAATTTGGTGACCGATATTCAGTCGCTATTTCGGTCGCAAATTTTGAATTTTTTTTTAATTTTCCTGTAACTTAATCCTACTGACCAAATTTTGTTTTTCAACTATTACCCCATTGATTTTTAATTTCTGATCTAAACAAAATACGCCAATATTTTTTTGAATAAATAGAAAACGTAAATATGATGTACTAACGATCCAAAACACCACAGTCAATATGATCAAGAAAACATATACATTAGTTAACGCAAGTTTAATAATTGTTTATAAAAAAAAAGTTTAATAACGTACTAATTAACGATCAAAACATAAAAATACACCACAGTCAATAAGTACTAATCAAAATATCAAAACTCATCAATCTTCCAAAGGGATAAACATGTAGAAGCGAGAACCCCCAAGGTACTTAAACATTGCCAAAGCACCAGTGGACAACAAATACAACTCCCTGATACCATTTGTATCTGTTGCAAAATATGGGCGATCCTCATGGATTACTATATTCCTATTGAACAGATTTCCGCTTTTGTCTTCAATAGTCACAACACGCGGTATTTCTTGTCCCCAACGACGGTAGAATGATCGCGGGATTGCAATCAAATCCTGCAAATACACAAGAACAATTTAGTAATGATTAGTTTATGCCTTAACCATCATTACGTGAATCCGATCGTTATTCTTAAGTTGATGAGATACTATACCTGGTCTATATGGATGGCTGTCTCAAAACATTTAGTCGGATCCATTTTCTGATAAAACGATAAGGAAAACAAGTCATATGTCTAAACTTCATCAAGTGATAATAAGAAAAGATGGAAAGATCCATGTAGCATACTAGCATGTTAAAATAGAACAAAGAAATGCAACTTCACATGCAACTTTACAGATTAGCAAACATAGTAGTTTTCAGGAAAGCAGATGCTTTTACGTCGTTTTGAAGGATGGTCATAGAGAGGACTTTTCCTACTGGAAATGCCTAGATAACCTAGTAAGTATGGTCATCAACAACTATTTCTGGAAAGCTCCATTGCCTAGTGAAACAAATGAGTAGAAAACCAGAGTTGCTTTCATAATATTGTGTACAGAGCTGCTTTCTAATGTGAATAATGTTTGAATGATGACGGCACGTCATGTGCCCGGCAAATTATGCCCCACCCTTCATTTTATCTAACCCTATACTTAATCCTTCATTATCTAAGACCTTGGCCTTAAGGCAGAATTAAAGAAAAACCTCAAACTTCAAGAATCCTTCAAGCACATCCAAAATATTGAATGAGCATGCGTGCCCTGAGAAGGTACGCATGCTCATTAATATTGAATCTCAAATAGGAAACTAATTAAGGCTTTCGTAGCTTAATAATTAACTCTAGCAGAAAATAAAACCATTGCCTTATAAGGATTGCAGCATACTTCAACAAATATATATTGAAGCATATTTCAATACAAACTTAGATAAAATATAGTAGCAAACATCCTATTGAGCTCCGCTCTCCACTAACAAGACAACACATAATTGTCAAACACATGCATAACTTCTAAATTAGCAACACACAAGCATCCCGCCTTTTTGACAGGATCACATCCTATTGAGCTCTGCTCTCCACTAACAAACAACACATAATTGCAAATGGATGCATAAATATTAAATTATCAGCACACAATCAGCATCTTGCCTTTCAGGCAGGATACCTTCCTATTGAGCTCAGCTCTCCACTAACAAACAACAAGATATATAGTGTGTATAGGCCATCATTACCCCTCTACATTTTATTCAGACATTATCACAGCTAACGTTGGTAAGATTATCCTCAATATGATCCAGTGGGTGTCATTGCCATTGCACACTATAATGCATAAATAAAAATAATCGTGTCATAGCTGAAATGACAACATTTGATAATATTACTTTATAAGGTTTCTATCCAAATCCCAAATCTAATATAAAACTAGTTATGTTTGGTTGTTTTGTAAGAGGGCTATAAGTGACCCTCCTACTGGAAATGCCTAGATAACCTAGTAAGGATGGTCATCAACAACTATTTCTGGAAAGCTCCATTGCCTAGTGAAACAAATGAGTAGAAAACCAGAGTTGCTTTCATAATATTGTGTACAGAGCTGCTTTCTAATGTGAATAATGTTTGAATGATGACGGCACGTCATGTGCCTGGCAAATTGTGCCCCACCCTTCATTTTATCTAACCCTATACTTAATCCTTCATTATCTAAGACCTTGGCCTTAAGGCAGATTTTGTGGTTTTGGCCTTAAAGAAAGAAGAACGAAAAAGTCAAAAGCTGTCAGGGCCAGGCCGTGATGGCCATCACGGCCATGATGGCCATCAGGGCCAGGCCGTGATGACCATAACGGCCGTGACAGACCAACCAGGAAGAATTTCCAAGGCAGAATCCGTCACGGCCTGGCCGTGATGGCCATCACGGCCGTGACTCCCATTACTTAATTTTGCCAAAGGGAAGAAGACTTACTGTGTTGCGATGGTAATGGTGGCGCTGCTCTGGTGGTGACGGTGGTGGCGCTGCTCTGGACGTGCGGAGGAAGACGGACCTAAGAAAGATAGAAACGGTTAGAGACGAATAGAGAGAGAGAGAGACAGAGACAGAGATGGGGAGAGAGAGAGAGAAACGAAGAGGGGGAGAGGGAGAGGGAGAGAGCTTACCTGACGGCGGTGGCTGGAGGCTGGTGGTCGGATCTCGCGAGGAAGAGAGGATGATGGCCAGAGCTGTTGCACCGCGCCGCTGCGTGTGAGAGAGAAGAGAGGAAAAGAGAGAAATGGGGGAAGAGAGAAAGGAACGTCGCGATTTAGGGATTTCAGTTTTAGTGACCGAAATTATTCGGTCGCTAAATCGGTCGCTACACGGGTAAATTTGAAATTTGAATTCATAAATTTAGTGATCGATTTAAAATTCGGTCGCTAACACGCTCCATTTTAATTCTTTTACGCGCCATTTTAGCGACCGATTTAATATCTGTCGCCAAGATAAATGAAATTTATCCGTTGCATTTAACTCGATCGCCATTTCGGTCGCTAAAAAGACATAAATTTTTGACTTTTACTTTCCTTTATTTGGCGACCGAAATAGAGACCGATAACTGTACTACGCTCTATTTCGGTCGCTATTTTGGTCACAATATCAACTGTAATCAGTATTTGATTTAGATCCTACAATCGGTAGCCATTTCGATCGCAAACAGCAGCCAACAAATTCGGTCACTATTTTCGGTCGCTAAATAACCTATTTTTTGTAGTGTTCTCTGATTCTTAATTTCTAGATGTTCTTTGTTCATCTGCAGCATCTCAGCATTCTGCTGGGTTTGCAGTAGCATAGCAGTAGCTAGGGTTTCCATTGCACTTGGAGTCGAAGATGATCCTCCTCCATTCTCAATATTGTCGGCATTACCATTGACAGCTCCAATAATCCTTTCTGGAGTTTCGTCACCACTGTTAGTTGGACGTCCTCTTCCGCGAGCCATGATTCTGTTAAAAGAAATCATTCGTTCTTAATAGTATGACATATAATACTACATAGGCAAGGATATAAATACCATATGCCAGACTAATATTAACCTCTCACATCAGATTCTGACACACTACCCAACTTCTAAGCATATTCAACATCCGATGTGGATTCAACTAGACACGGCCAGTAACAATATCCTAAACCTCGCAGTCCTTGATTCTGGTCGGACATAACCCACAATCCGTTTTAGAACCAAACTGCTCTGATACCAAAATGAGACACCCCATTATGCCCCGGTGTTTTATTAGATTAATTACCTTCTTAAATCAATTCTTAATCACGCGCTTATCGTGAAAATACTTAAAAATTAAAAACTTATTTAATTATCATATAACTTCTACAATTTAAAACACAATAACTTTAACATATGTAAATACACACTTAATTGTTCATTACAATACCAAAACACTATTGAGGGTATACTCTCAGTAGGATCCCTCATAGGCATAAACTTAATAACATACATACTTAGCGGAAATATAAAAATGCTCCTTAGACACACTGGCCATAATACCTATACTCTAATCGCCATGGGTCACAGCTCGACCCCCAGCGTCTGGTTCATAAGGAGTTCCATCCAACTCCTCAACAATCTCCGTTTCATAAAGAGTTTCATCTAGCTCCTCAGCAACATAACCCTCCATCGGGTCTTCTAATGTACACCAAAGTAACCCACAAAAATACAGAAACATAGGGGATGAGAAGCAGTTCTATCATCAAAAAGTGGAAAAGAGTCATAGTACATTATACAGTAATTGTCACAGACAAACAACACACATAACTAATAGATTATCCTCAAGTTAATATATATCGTCCTCTACCCCCAATCTCATGCTACTCAAAGACACCATAGCTGCACACTTATTTCCTAAGGTGGAAGTGGTATCGCGAGAACTCTTGATTTTACGTGCATTATATTACCAATACACGGTGTATTATATTACCAATACACAAAAGTGTTTTACGTGTATTATATTACCAATACACGGTGTATTATATTACCAATACACAGATGTCCTCCTTGCGTATTATATTACCAATACACTTTTGTCTTTGTGTATTATATTACCAATACATTTTTGTCCTTGTGTATTATATTACCAATACACGGTTGTGGACACAAAACCTATACTTGAATCTCACCAACCCGTTTTAACAACATCCTAGTGCTTAACCTTCCATTAGAACTTGCCACATATTCTATGCCGTAACACCTCTTTAACATACACAATCTAGGTTAGGCACTTCAAGATCATTATTATCCTCACACCCAAAACAATCATCTCCTAGACAACATATATATCTTTTCTTAAAAACCGTTAAACATAATAATACAAACCAGGCAAATCATGCATAACACAATATCAATCAAAATATTCCCATATCAACAACATAGCACAAAATAAATTCAATAAAGGTAATAAAATCAAATCAACCATCAACAATATAAAATCAACCTAATATCGATAAACCTACAATCCCCGAATCGCCATTGGTTTTTCAGAAAAGGTTTCCAATGTGATTTTGGTCTTGTCGATTACTCGACTACTAGTAGGGTTTAGGTCGCCCTACACAATTATTATATAATATACTACTTATCGATTCCGACGATAGGTTGATTCTTTCCCCCACCTGGGTTATGACCACCGAACTCCCGAACTCGAAGCTCCTCGTTGTCACACCACAAAGTACTAACTCCACCTTCTGTGAAGGTAAGGAGATTAGATGCTCAAAGAGGTATACCACGATCGTCCTCGTTTCCTCCGCAATGGAAGTCTAAGGTTATGAACAAAAATCACAAGTTAAAATCAAACAAGAACACTAAACCACAAGGTATAGGTTCGGCCAAGACTAGTTCTTAGGGTTAGAGATTCCCGAAAATTATACAACTCATGGATTTATGATCCTTAAGTGTTAGGAGTTCATAAACAATGATCACTTAACAAAGTTGAATTAAAATCCCACTAAGTTATCAACTTAGGGTATTCGGCCAAGGCTAGTAAAATAGGCTAGCAGTCACTAAACTTTCCAATCTCTTAGGTTTAGCATCCATATGTATTAAGGATCTCAAAACCATGACCATTTTGGAAAAATAAGAACAAAGTATCCTAGGTCCATAACCTTCTAGGTTCGGCCTTCATAGGATTTATAGGTTAGAAATCTTTAAACTTTCCAATCTATTAGAATTAGCATCCAAATATCTTATGGAGCTCAAGTCCATGATCATTTTGGAAAACAATGGAAACTTAAACATTCCAATCTCTTCGACTTAGCATCCAAATATCATATGGAGATCAAGTCCATGATCATCTTGGAAAAAAAGAAAGTAATACATCCTAGCTTTAATAACATAGAATAAACAAGTTAGAAATCCTTAAACTTTCCAATCTCTTAGACTTAGCATCCAAATATCTTATGGAGCTCAAGTCCATGATCATTTTGGAAAACAATGGAAACTTAAACATTCCAATCTCTTAGACTTAGCATCCAAATATCTTATGGAGCTCAAGTCCATGATCATCTTGGAAAAATGAAAGTAATACATCCTAGCTTTAATAACATAGAACAAACAAGTTAGAAATCCTTAAACTTTCCAATCTATTAGACCTAGCATCCAAATATCTTATGGAGCTTAAGTCCATGATCATTTTGGAAAAATAAAAACTCAAACATCCTAGCACCTAAACACTAAGTTTGGGCCATCATAGGATGATTAGGAAAATATTATTTTTTTAACAATAACTCTTAGGTTTAGAATCACAAGGTATTAAGAGTTCTAAATCCATAATCATACTTGGAAAGTTGAAACATAGTATCCTAGGCTTACTTATTCATATTTTCAGACACCATAGGAACAATCTACCAAAACTTCCAAGATTTATAGATTTAAGATCAATGGATAGTTAGAAACTCAAACACACGATCATATTCCAAAAGTTGAAACAAAAACTTCCTAGGTCACAAATGCAAGCATTCGGCCTTCATTGGAACAGATAGGTAGAGATTTTTGTTTTACATAACCTCTTAGTATGTGAAAATATAAGTTAATACAAGACTATAGAAAGTTGTTTCAACTCAAAAGGAGTTTTCTACCATTTTAGAGAGATTTTAGAAGTTTAAAGCATATAAAGAACACTTAAAGTAAACTAAGAAATAAAAGATGAAACTTGCAAAAAGATTCATATGAGAGAATTACCCTTAGTATAAGGAAGAACTTTAATGAAGAACTTAAGTAATAAAGATGAATAAAAACTAAAGCTTTAAGAGCTTGAACTTTTAGAAGAAAGAAGAAGATGAAGGTTTAATGGAGGTTGAAGGAGGAAGATGATGAAGTGAAAATGAAAGGGGTATATATAGAGAGGGGAGAGCGTGGAACAAAATTGAGGAGAGAGGAATGAGCTTGGAGAGCAAGTTTTGTCATTGTGCCTTGTTTGGTTGAAGAGGAAAGAGAAAAATAGGTTTTTAGAATATAATATGATATATTTCAAAAAGTCCATCTTGACCACTTTTTAGGAGGTAGCTTAGGCCATACCTCTAGCGAGTCACCTTACTCCCTCATCTCACCTCAAGCCTTTTATGTATCCTATTCTGCTCCATTTCGTACCCGATTGCATTTCCGATCGTAATTCTTTCGACGTTTTCATCCGAATAAAATATTATATTTTTTTTTTGAACAAAAATTTTCAAAATAACCAAAGTTGAAGGAAACATAATAAAAACACTAACTATCTCGTTAACGGGTCAAAATTAGGTTTTCTGCACAATAAACTTGTACCGACAGTGAAAACGCAGATCGACTTTCGTCTGAATTTTCAACCGAAAATTTTACCGTAACCCTCTACCATAAATTAGACAATGAATATGATTTTATTTTAATCAAAAATACTTTCTAACTCTCAAATTTAAAATATAATTTAATTACATTTTAACCGGTTGAATATCATAATTAAAATCAGGCTGTTACAAACCATACCAAAAACTCATGGCTCTCAGTTGCCAGATCAAAAACTGACAAGACTCGCTACCCCAGAACTATACCTATAGCTGGTCAAGCTAATGAAAACCATTGGGGAGATCATGATGATCAACCCCACCTACAGCAGATGTATCTGATGAAGATACCTCCGCTCCCGCTCCCTCGTCGGAAGAATCATTGACGCGCTGTCGCGCACGCGTAAAAAAGAAGAGCGGTTTGTAAAAATATGTAGTTAGGGTGCGACAACTCGAGTATCGTCTCACAAGGACTCTTGGGTTGTTTTTAACAGAAAAAGTCAGATTGTGGGGGGTTTTGGATTTGAAATTAAATTAAGAAAACAAAGCAGAAAACCATGCAAACTAAATAATTACCAAATAAGCTAAACGATCAACCTACTACTTTCGGTTTCCCACTATCATCGGTTCATATAAATCCAAGCCCTAAGCGGATTCTATTCCCTTTTCGATTGTAACATCAATTAAAAAGCGAAACCAACGCTACGAGACATATGTTCCTAATTCCGAATTAAGCAAACGGATGAAGCGCTCGTGAATTAAGCAAACACGATTGAACACACGCAAATTAAGCCAACGTGATTAAGTTTAGGAACACACAATCATCGAAACAAATCAATACACATTCTATATAATCCTGAATTAAGCAAACAGAACATACAGAACAAATATTGAAAGAAAGTAGCAATTAAATCAGGAATTACATAACCTCAAGTGGCAGTGCGAACCGGTTACAGCAGATTGATCAAGGAGACTAGTTCTCCATTACAAAAGAAACACAAAATACTAAACCTAATTCACAGCCGTACTATAATCAAAAGTCTGGATGCCCTCTAATCTGCCCTAAACAACAACTTATAAACCCAGGATCAGCGTGCGCTCGCCAGGCGAGCATGCTCTCACGACGCGAATATTAATTATGGCGCGAGTTCAAATTGAGTTCTCGCAAGGCGAGAGAGAAGTTCGCGAGGCGAGACTTCATATTCTGGTTTGTCACAGCCGTGATATCTATCACGGGAAGGTCGTGAACACTTCTGACTTTGGGTGCTTATTTGTCATGGCCGTGACCCTCATCACGGCTAGGCCGTGATGGTCTCTGTCCTTAAGGGTTGGATTTCTCACGGGGCGAGACATTGATTCGCGGGGTGAGTCAGAGAGGATGGCATTTCTGGCACAGCAAGGCTTCAGGCTCGCGAGGCGAGTGGCCTCTCGCGGGGCAAATAACTCCAAAATTGCTTCTCTTTATTGACCTGAAAACAAGAAATAGCAGTAAGAGCTTTATTTGACTCTAAATCAGCTAAATTACCCTAAAACTACTTTAGAGACTCAAAATGTTGCTTGAAGACAATTAAGTCTAATTTGGACGAAAATGAGATTAAACTCGAATAAAACCATGGTCTTTACTAGTCGAAAACCAGTCGAGCCAGAGGCTGATCAAAATACCCCAAACTTAAACTTTGCTTGTCCCCAAGCAAACTAAAGCTCAAAAAGGACTCAAACTTGGCAAGCTCAAAGGTTCAATCAAATTCGCACAAATTTCAAGCAATTTCAACAAAACAATTTCTCTTCAATGTTTCCCCCCTTTTCAACAATGCAATCCCCACATTCATTTACTTTAAAAATTGAGAATTCCACCATTCAAGCACTCATTAATCTAAGTTGAGGATCCAAGTTACACACAAAAGGGAGATCATCAAATTCAAACAATCACCTTCCTCACAAGGGCATTTAGTGTTTCACTCATTCGCTCAGTTTGTCTAGGCTATCAACATTTCACTCAATTTCACTTTTAAGAGCACTTCCCATGAATTTGATTTTTATCTCAAACAAGGTTCCCACGGAAACATGCATGCAACATCAAAAGGTCTTTAAAGGTTGTAATGGGGCCTGTCTAAGGGTAGGATATTCAAAGGTACTAGGCTTAAGTCCCTAGGAACTAAGAGAGCACGAACATTTCAACATACCAAATTTCCACTCAAGTTCCTTTTTCCATTTTTCTTTATGCTTTTGGGTGACTACAGCCTTTCTCTTCTAATACCCTTTTTTTTTGACATTTTGTTCTTTTTTTTTCTTTTTCTTTTTTTTTTCTTGCCCTTTGGCTCCAACCTTTAAATTGTTTTCTTTTTCTCAATCCAAAACAACACATCATATCCTCGTAGCCACCCCAAACTTAGCTTCTTGCAAACCTTGTCTTACTAAGCATCCATGCTCTCCTAATCCTAAGATCGGGCTAACATGGTTTTTCCAGATTTTAGGCTCATAACATAAGGTCATCAAGAAACAATAGGCTAATTAGGCTCAATGGGGCTAACTAGGAAACATGCATTAGGGACTGGTTCAATTTAGGCCAAGTAGCTAAATCAAAGAAAATTGCCTAAATCATTTGATGCAAGCACATAAACATGCAAACCATGAAGAGATTCAAGCAAATTCGGAAAAGTGCAGCTCAAAAGTGATTCACACAGTTAAAAACATGTTGGAGGCTCAAATCCTCACCTGGACATTTTTGCAAATTGTTTGACCGAGATACAATCCCCAGTGTGTGCACCCCTTCACCCCAAACTTATCATAAATCATGCAATCATAATAGAATATCTCAAAGTTTAATTTTCAATTTTTCATATGGGGATCAATTTTCAATTTCAAAACCTAGGGGAAAATCATCAATGGTCAACAAATATCATGCAATCATCTATGCAAATTCAACAAAACCCAATCAAGTTTGCCGACACAAGACTCAACACACAAGCTCTTGATCTTCTCAAATTATTCAAGATCTAAAAGAAAACAAAACAAAAACAGAGCAAAGATAATTAAAAAGAAAAAGGGTTTAGAAAACTCATGGAGGTGGTTCCACTGGGATCCCACTGTCTGTGATACAGTGGCCACGTAATGCCCAAATTGCAACATGATCCTCCCGGATCCCATGACTTGTAGCATAAGGCCCAAATGATAGCCAAAGGACGGAAGCTCATTCCATGCTTCCATAACTTGAAGCCTTGATATGGGAGTGAGCACTTGACAGTTATGGTGACCTCGCCAAGTGCGGCGGACTTCTCACTCCCTCTCAGGTCAAAGTTGACCTCCTGGTCAACAAAGTCCTCCCAATAAAAATGGGATTCAACCTCTTGGACTGGCCATAGTGTCTTCATATTCAAGGATGCAAAATCCAGTCTCTCAGGCAGAGGCTTGAACTCCATCGCTGGTTGTTCCACAGTGGGAGGTGGCAAACAGGTAGCGAGGATCTCTGGTGCCGCTTCAACTTCTGCACGATTCTCACTCACTGCATTATCAAATCCATCACCTGCTATACATGCAGAAATCTCAGCACACACCACACAAAGGTTAGTGTTAGTACAGTCAATACATATAGTACAACAAACTGAATCAGAAAAGGCTTGAATGTCTGGAAGTTCAGCACACAGTTCATCCATCCCATCACACTCAACACATGCATATGAATTAATAGGACCATCTAATTCCAAAAGTTCTTCATCATCCTCAAGCATGGTGAAGCAGATGTCCTCCTGCTCCTCATTTTCCATGTTTATTGGCCGAACAGGGCCCTCAACCTCATATGTCTCATGTTCCATATGGATGTTTTGCTCTTCATACCTTTCAAAACATGCTACACACGAAGCAAATTCATTACAATCAGCACATGAAGTATAATAGATAGAATCAGGAAAGGTGTGAATATCTGAAGATTCAACACACAGTTCATCAATAGAAGTATTCTTGACATCATTATCAAAATTATCCTCAGAGGAAGTATTGTCAAGAACAACTATTTGCGAATCTGTATATTCTTCAAGGGGATGCGGAGTTTGCAGTGTAGCCAAGGCAGAGACGATGAGAGCATTTTGAGTGGCAAAATTCTGACGACTTGCCTCCATCCTCTGTTGAAATTCAAGATTACTTGCTTCCATCCTCTGTTGGAATTCAAGATTATTCTTTGCCATTTGTTGTACCATTTCTTCCAGACTGAGTTGGCATATTGTGAGGTCAGGCTTATATTGCTGGCTTATTGCCATTTGATGCACCAAAGAAGCTATCTCATCCAAAATGCCCTGTCCTCCACTATGTTGGCTAGAATAATCATTCACTCCAAACATGCCAAAATCATTACTAAACTCATAACTCCCAGCAGAGTTAGGATAATATATGCATGGTGGTGGCTCATAATAATCATTAGGCATATAACCATACATGTAATTATCCATGGGAAGTACTAAGATTCACAACCAGACAAAGCAGCCATAACTAATTCAGCAATGCAATTTTTTTTTTATATTTTCTGTTAATAACAACAAGAGTCCCCGGCAACGACGCCAATTTGATGCGCTGTCGCGCACGCGTCAAAAAGAAGAGCGGTTTGTAAAAATATGTAGTTAGGGTGCGACAACTCGAGTATCGTCTCACAAGGACTCTTGGGTTGTTGTTAACAGAAAAAGTCAGATTGTGGGGGGTTTTGGATTTGAAATTAAATTAAGAAAACAAAGCAGAAAACCATGCAAACTAAATAATTACAAAATAAGCTAAACGATCAACCTACTGCTTTCGGTTTCCCACTATCATCGGTTCATATAAATCCAAGCCCTAAGCGGATTCTATTCCCTTTTCGATTGTAACATCAATTAACAAGCGAAACCGACGCTACGAGACATATGTTCCTAATTCTGAATTAAGCAAACGGATGAAGCGCTCGTGAATTAAGCAAACACGATTGAACACACGCAAATTAAGCAAACGCGATTAAGTTTAGGAACACACAATCATCAAAACAAATCAATACACATTCTATATAATCCTGAATTAAGCAAACAGAACATACAGAACAAATATTGAAAGAGAGTAGCAATTAAATCAGGAATTACATAACCTCAAGTGGCAGTGTGAACCGGTTACAGCAGATTGATCAAGGAGACTAGTTCTCCATTACAAAAGAAACACAAAATACTAAACCTAATTCGCAGCCGTACTATAATCAAAAGTCTGGATGCCCTCTAATCTGCCCTAAACAGCAATTTATAAACCCAGGATCAGCGTGCGCTCGCCAGGCGAGCATGCTCTCGCGACGCGAATATTAATTATGGCGCGAGTTCAAATTGGGTTCTCACGAGGCGAGAGAGAAGTTCGCGAGGCGAGACTTCATATTCTGGTTTGTCACAGCCGTGATAACTATCACGGGCAGGCCGTGAACACTTCTGACTTTGGGTGCTTATTTGTCATGGCCGTGACCCTCATCACGGCTAGGCCGTGATGGTCTCTGTCCTTCAGGGTTGGATTTCTCGCGGGGCGAGACATTGATTCGCGGGGAGAGTCAGAGAGGGTGGCATTTCTGGCACAGCAAGGCTTCAGACTCGCGAGGTGAGTGGCCTCTCGCGGGGCGAATAACTCCAGAATTGCTTCTCTTTATTGACCTGAAAACAAGAAATAGCAGTAAGTGCTTTATTTGACTCTAAATCAGCTAAATTACCCTAAAACTACTTTAGAGACTCAAAATGTTGCTTGAAGACAATTAAGTCTAATTTGGGCGAAAACGAGATTAAACTCGAATAAAACCATGGTCTTTGCTAGTCGAAAACCAGTCGAGCCAGAGGCTGATCAATCATCATCGTCAACAGCAGGAGGGTGGAACTCAAGATCGTCCTCAAAGTACTCATCTGGATCCTCCTCGACCTCATCCAAAACTACCTCAACAGGAGGTACTGCTGGTCCTGCTATCTGAAGCGGAATCAGCTAAGGTGGCAAATCAAATAACCCGTGCTCAGCCAAGTACTGTAAGTATAGCCGTACCGGAGGTAGAGATACCTCAACAGTCTCCACAACATGCGTCCTTCGCTGCGGTCCTGCCTCTACTGTGCCAACAACCTCTCTACTAGGGATATGATAAGTGACGCTGAGTGCCCCAGGGTTTATCTCCCAGGCACCACCAAAATGAGCGCGATCAAACTTGATCGACCGAAGTCTCGAATGTGCCAGAGGTATATTCGGGTTCATCTAATCTTAGACGTAAAGATATATGCACAAGTAGAGAAACCACAAATAAAACATGCAAGAGTGAGAAACAATATATGGATTTTACTCGACAACTACATGCTAGACACCATATAAAACACATACACATATATCAACACAAGCATTCATAAGAAAATAGTTTATGAATGGGTTTAACACCCCAAAATGCTATCATGTGAAAAACTATGCATGAACACTTCATATAAGTCTTCTAAATTCGCACCTATTCTCATGAGATATCCTAACACATGGTGAGTTGATCAGGCTCAATTTCCATCCCATGGCATAAAGGCATGCAGCCATAACCCACTGAACACTGTCCACACCCAGGGCATCAGTGATAAAACCATAAATGGGGTTTCATTGTCCAACCCGGGCACAATGAACAAAATCGTAGCATGAAATACCTGACGCCGCTAGGTAATCACACATAGAACCGTGGGCACGTCTGCCAAATGCATGCAAAACATTTTTCTCATAACACTTTTCTTTGTGTTCAATCTTTCTTTGCCGAAGCTCAAAATGGCTTACGACTCACATAGTTTTAACATCTTTAAAACTTTCATTAAAACACAAGACCTCACAGTCCGAGTGCTCAATCACGACACCTCTCGACCGATGCATTAGTCATAGGTGCGTGGTAATAGAAAACATCTTAAATGTTTAAACATGGTATACACCACGTATACAGTAGACACCAAGTCTACAGGACCTCAACGTCCAAAGGACCCCAAGTCCATAACAACAAATAACCTTAGTACCCCGACGTCTCGGTTACTAAGTTAAACACCAGTTTCAACACGGTTGAATTAATTTTGCTTTCGGAAAATCTTTTCAAATGGGAAATTCTTCAATAAAATCTTTAAATAATAAAACTTAGTTTTCACAAAGGTGAGTCACTTGAGGTTTTAAACTTACTTAAAATACGTACTACCATTTCAAAATACTTGCCGTCGACACTTTTCCAAATTTGCCGTCAATTATCACTTTTAAAGCCTTTTAAGCCAAAACTTAGCTTTTTCCACTTATATAATTTTCTAAAATCATAATTAACTTATTTTCAACAATTAATTTCATAAAATAACTTTTTATAATATTACGGAATTTCTTACGTAAAAATTAGCAGTACAAAAATAATTTCATGGTTTCGCTCTCATTGTGACTCATAATTCACTCTTACAGTAATAAATCATTAAAATAATGATATTTTCCAAAGTTCCTTATTTTTCCCAAATAAAAATTTCCATTAATATTATATACCAATATTTTACCGTTAAAACATTGAATATAATTTATGAAGCTTCTTAAAGCTTTTATCCAATTAATTTAATTGGGCACTGACAACTATCAGACTTCTCAAACAACAACCAACAATAATATCACAGAGATACTCCCCGGAAGATCATGCATCACAACAACATAATATAATTACAGATAAACAATTAAACGCAATTAAACCAACATAGATACAAATACCATAACTTAAACAACTTAAATAAATACTAACAGACAAATACTTACAGACAAACACAAGATAGCATATAGCCATCGAATATATCCCTCAGGTAATCCCCTCTTACCTCTTGAAGAATTTTCTGTGAATTAAATGATTTTTGTCGGAAGTCCGGATGTCACGTACACAATCACAAACCACTATCCTTCAATAATTCACAAGTCAACCAATCAAAATCAAGCAAATAAATCACCTAATCCTCTATGATAGGTCACGGCCTCCATTAGGTTTAGTGGCTAACATTTCTAAATTTTCTTAAGTTATTGGATTAATGATCCTAAGCACTTAAGTCTTTAAAACACATGATTAACAACAAAGATTAGAACAAAAACTTCCAATCCCTCAAATGCCTATTTTCAGGCATGGTGAGTGCATGAGGTTAGGGATTTTAGTTTGACAAAACAACTTGGATTCAACAAGCATATATACTAACAAGATAATATACATGATCATTGATGAAAAACATGAACAAAAACTTTCCTACAAACATCCCTATAGGTTCGGCCCTAACAAGATAAAGGGGGAGGAAATTTTGGTTTTCAATATCCTCTTGGATTATGATATAAGAGATAATAATAGGAACATAGAAATTGGTTTCACATTTTTAGGATTTTTCTATGATTTTCTATGATTTATCAAAGTTAATAACAACTAAGATGAACATGAAAAATAAAGCTTTGAATCATGAAATGATTTGAAGAAACACTAGCTTAGAGATGATGAGGATGAAGAATCACCTCTTGGAAATGAAAGATGATCAAGAAATCTTCAAGTTCCTTCACAAACCAAGCTTATTTGTTGTGAGAGAAAACAAGAACAAGCTAGAACTTTGGAGAAGATGAAGAAGTTGATAGTAAGATCAAGAATATGGTGGAAGGATCTAGTGGCATCATAAATTTATGAGCAAGCCATGGCAAACATGGGCCTTGCGCCATTTTTGGGCCAAGAAAGCCCAAGTCCTAATGACTTTGTACATGAAAATAGCTTATGGCATAAAATCATGACATAAGGAACTTAGGTAATTAAAATGGCATCATGAAAATTAATCTTTGGTCATGACATTTGGGCTCTAGGCCGCAGTCCTTAATGGGTTTGGATGACAAGAATTTGGCCCATTTCACTTAGTGTATCATGAAAATTAGTTTAGGGACCAAAATATAATTAATAGAAAGTTTAGGGGTTAAAATTCAATTATCCAAAATTGCTAACATAACCCTAATCCACATTAAACCTCTCACATGGATGACTTATCCCTAAGAGAATATAGGGTTTATCCACTTATCGAGTCCCGAAACTCCCGTAATCAGCTCTGTCGTTCCCCCGATTGAGTATATCATAATTCGTAAAACGTATTTTATTTCATTATTTATGAAATAATTCTAAAAATACACTATCGTATGAAATAAAATAAAAATCTTAAGGAACGTCTGACAACATCGCCGGTGTTAATGCTTCCTGAACCGAATGAACCTTACGAAGTATATTGTGATGCTTCATATCAAGGTTTAGGTTGTGTATTAATGCAACATCAGAAAGTCGTAGCTTACGCGTCAGGACAGTTAAAGACACATGAGAAGAATTATCCGACGCATGATCTGGAATTGGCTGCTGTGGTTTTTGCACTAAAGATATGGAGACACCACCTGTATGGAGCCAAGTTTGATGTCTTTAGTGACCACAAGAGTCTGAAATATCTGTTTGATCAGAAGGAGCTCAACATGTGACAGAGACGATGGATGGAGTTTCTGAAAGATTATGACTTCACGTTACAATATCATTCTGGAAAAGCGAACGTCGTAGCAGATGCACTAATCAGGAAGGCCATTCATATCTCAGCTATGATGGTGAAGGAATTAGAATTGTTTGAAAATTTTTGTGATCTCAACTTAATCATGGACGTAAGTCAAAAGAAAATTTGTGTAGGAATGATCAAGATCTCTAGTGGATTAATGGAAGATATCAGAGAACAAGTCGCTGATACCCGTCTTCAAGAGAAGAAGAAGTTAATGGAACAAGGAAAAGCTACCGAGTTTAGGTTGGGACCAGATAACATCTTAAGGTGCAATGGACGAGTCTGTGTACCTGATAATCCTGAGATGAAAAAGATGATTCTAGAGGAATCACACAAGAGTAAGTTGAGTATTCATCCGGGAGCAACTAAGATGTATCAGGATTTGAAACAAAAGTTTTGGTGGCCAGGCATGAAAAATCAAGTCGCGGAGTATGTTGCAGCATGTCTGATTTGTCAGAAAGCGAAGGTAGAACATCAATGACCAGGCGGAATGCTTACCTCGTTGGATGTACCAGAATGGAACTGGGATAGCATATCGATGGATTTTGTGGTAAGTTCACCGCGAACTTCCAGAGGTTTTGATTCAATTTGGGTGATCGTTGACAGGCTAACGAAGTCAGCACACTTCTTGCCTGTTAAGATCAACTACACTGTGGAAAAGTTGACCGAAGTTTACATCAAATAAGTGATTAGACTTCATGGAGTACCTTCGAGTATTGTTTCAGATAGAGACCCGAAGTTCACTTCACGTTTTTGGGGAAGTTTACATCAAGAGCTGGGAACTAAGTTACGCTTAAGTTCAGCTTATCATCCTCAAGCTGATGGACAAACAGAGAGGACGATTCAATCGTTAAAAGACTTGCTGAGAGCATATGTCTTAGAGAATCGAGGAAGTTGGGATGATCTTTTGCCACTTATCGAATTCACATACAACAACAGTTTTCACCCAAGTATAGGGATGGCACCCTATGAGGCCTTATACGGAAGGAAATGTCAAACACCTGTGTGTTGGTATCAAGATAGAGAAAGCAAGATTTTAGGACCAGAAATTGTCCAGAAAACAACGAAAAAGGTTAAACAAATCCGTGGAAAGATGAGAACGGCACAAAGCAGGCAGAAGAGTTACTCTGATCAGAAGAGACGACCCCTTGAATTCCAAGGAGAACATGTATTTTTGAGAGTCATACCCACGACCGGGGTAGGTAGAGTTTTAAAATCCAGAAAACTCACTCCAAAATTTACCGGACCTTACCAAATTCTTCTCCGTATTGGTCCAGTAGCCTATCAAATTGCTTTACCACCTTTTCTTTCAAATATTCATAGTGTTTTTCATGTCTCACAATTGAGGAAGTATATTCCTGATCCCTCTCACATAATTGAACCCGATGAAGTACAATTAAAAGAAAACTTGTCTTATGAGACTTCACCTGTACGAATCGAGGATAAGAGGATTAAGCAGCTCAGGGGTAAACAAATTTCCTTGGTCAAGGTTATTTGGAATGAGACAACGGGAGAGGCAACATGGGAAGCTGAGGACAAGATGAAGTTACAGTATCCCGATCTTTTTCCAGGTACGTAATTTCGAGGACGAAATTTTTTTTAGTGGGGCAGTAATGTGACACCTCGATTTCTGCTGTTTCTGTTGTTTTCTGTATCGATAAACAAACATCTGTTTATATTTTTTTTATCAAAAACTTAGAAAATTATTTTGGGAAAACCAAATTCATATTCATATCATACTTATTTTTATAAGTATACGGTGAAATTTTGGTTGAAAATTCAGACGGAACCTGGTCCGCGCTTTCACTGACAGTAAGAATTTACTGATAAAAAAAACCTAATTTTGACCCGGGAACGAAATGGATAGCGTTTATATATCATTTCCAACGATATAGGTTATTTTTAAAATTTTCAAAATAAATATGTTATTATACTCGATTCGGGCGTAAAACCTAAATCGGGAGAATAACGGAGTCGGAAACGGAACTACGGAGACTGAACCAGACACCGGGCCACCGAGGGACACATGTCACATAGTTGTGGTGAGTAGGGTGAGTCACCACTCATGACTCACCTTTGTCATGATTAATTTGCAAAATATCTTAGATATTTGTTACGTAAAAAGATTAAATGCCCCTAAGTGTATTTAGAAACCCTAAACTACCCTTATGACTCACTAATACTTGCCCCCTCACTCTCTTCTACTCACGGCAGCCCCTCCCCCCTCACACACTCTCTCATTTCTTCAACTTCAACCAAGAACAACAAAGAAAACCCTAGGTTCTTAAGTGATTCTTTGCAAGTTTGGATCAATTTCTTCATTTTTTCTCAATCTTCAAGAGGTAACCATTATCATTTCATGATCATTCATCTCTTAGATCCATTTATTTTTCCATGATTATCAAGTTTAAGTTCTTAGATCTAGAATTTGGAAATTCCTAGAAAATCAAAGAAAAATCCTTTTCATATGATTCCAATTGCTATGAACTAGTTATGATCCCTAGTATCTTCATTCATGAGCATGTGTAAAAATAAAATTTCCTTCCCATTTTTCTCTAAGAGGCCGAAACCTCACTTGTGAGGATAGAGGAGGTTTTATTTCAATTTCAAGCCATGATCATTAGTTTTGTCATCTCTAATGCTTAAGGATCACTAATCTGAGAGCATGTGAATTTTAGAAATTTCTAGTCATTTTTAGTAGTCATGGCCGAATCCTAACCATGAAATGGGTTAGATGATTTTTCTTCATTTTCAAGTTATGGCAATTTTCTCTAACTCTACACTACTCTAAGGTTATAGATCTAAGAGTATGTGGAATTTTGAAACCTCGAACCTATTTTCTTAGCTTGGGCCGAAACCATACCTATAGGAAATAACAGATTTTTTCAAAGTTTAATTAGTTATGTGTTGTTTTGTGAAGGATTGTGTTAGTAGTTGTTGTTCGGAATTCGTGGTGGAAACCGGATTTGAGAACCGAGACTTCGTTGAATAAGAACTTGAATCTTCATAGGTAAGGGGAGTTTGCCTGAGGAGCTTCGATAACTATGTGTATAAATTGTTTGGTGTGTTTGTAATCAATGGTTGTAGTTTGTGGTGTTTGTTTTAAAATTATTTCGTAATATTCTGTGATGCATGATTTATCTGTGAAGGCATGCTATAAATTACGATGTGTGAATTTATTGTTGGTTGTGAAAGCATGTGATAAATTGTGTTTTATAAAATTTTCTGTTGATTTTTATGATTGGCTGGAAGCCTGACACCGGTCAGTGCTTATTGAAAATTAAGGATAAAAACATTAAGAAAATTTAAGGGAAATATTATGTTTTTGAAAATTGGTGGATTTAATTTTTAAGTTAAAAATAATAATATTTTAATGAGTTTTAACAAAAGCATAAGTTAATGAGCAACCGCGCATACATAACCATGAAAAAATTTTACTTTCGCACTTGTTTCAAAAACGTCGGGAAATATGGAAATAAAATCTTAATTTTAAGAAAATGTATTTTAAAAAGTGTTTTAAGATTAATAATAAATAATTTTTCAAGAAATAAGGGTTTTTGCTTACCTAACGGCAGTATGAGGAAAAACGATCTTTTTACATGAGAAAAATAAATATATGGGTTAGAAAAGGTTTTAAAAAGAATTAACAGATTTTCAGAAATAAAAATAAAGGATTTAAGGGAAAAATGATTTTCATTACGTGTTAAAACGAATTTCATCGGAAAAGGATTTTGTTGGAAAAGAATTTAAGAACAACGAAAATTTCCGACAAACTTGGATAAGTTTTCGGAGTTTTTGTTTTTGGTATTTGTGTTTCACTGAACAAAAATTCTTTGGGGAAAAATCAAGTAAAGGATAAGGACCTAGATTGCCGAGATGTCGGGCTAGTGTTCCTAAAAGGAAATTGCACTTGGACGGGAAAAGAATTGGAATACCTAAGGAAGGGTAGTCGGTAGCTTTAAGCCTCGACAGAGGAAAAACAAACGACAAAGAACAATTATGATAACAAAGGATCTTACATGCATAGTCTGGCAAACATGCCATATTTGGGCAGACATGCCTTGGGTATCGAGCTCCAATTTCACAAAGGGTGAATTGGGTAAATTGGTTAGTTACGGACCAAAGATAAATTCTTGGGTCTTTGGGTCTTAGGGACATTCGAGCTTCGAAAATCCAGCAAATACTTGGGGCCTTGCAACCTCAGGTCGTGGAATTCGGTTACCTGGCACGAATGTACTCAATAGGGAACTATTCCAATATTATTTTAGGTGCTCCATCATGATATTCCCTGAACAATTGGAGCCGGACCTAAATTTAGAGGCCGATCTCATGAGACAATTGTGTTAAGAGTATCGTAGCCTAATCATTGCTCGAAGAAGGGAAATTAGGAATCTCCGGAGAATAAAGGTCAAGACTCATAGGAATGGATATTGAAGTGTCATGCATTTTTGAAAAATTATGATTGGATGATCGGGTATGAATCCCATTGGTAGGAAATATTTATAATATGTATACATGGTGTTTGTTTGAGTGTTGTGCATGTAGTTATCATGATGAAACTCAATGATGGTATCTCACCCTTGCTTTATTTATTTCCATGTTGGGTTTCTACTATATTATATATATATATATATATATATATATATATATATATATATATATATATATATATATATATATTCCTTTTGTTCCCTTGAATTCTTGCAAGAACCACTCTCTTTGAGGTTTCCATTCCTCGAGTAAAAATCCTTCATGAAGGGATTCCTTATCTATAATGAACTTACAAATCATTATAAGATTCATTAAGAGAGGAAAAGGTTGGAGACTGAATTGATCGTTGATCATCTTCTGTCTGATAAATTGGTCGAGGGATAGTAGATGATGTATCTAATCCCTGAAGATTAATAGAGGTCATCTGAGATGCCGTTGAAAAGGATTGTCTTGAAGGGATAGATCTAAAATTTTCTGATCTAAGACTTGAAGATCTAGAAGAACTAAAAGAATTGCTTCTTTGGAAGACTAGTTCAACTCTTCCTGTTGGAGTTTGAACTATATTATTGAAGTCTACTGTTTCTCTTGGTAGAGCTGGGACAGCCTTATCCAATATCCATCTTTCTGGTAGGACTACGTCCTTCCATAAGATTGTCTTAGGGACAATCACGTTTGCTTTAGTAACATCAGTAAGAAACAGGGTTGTCTCTCCCGATGTTCTATCTTTGAGAACTTTAGAATTACAGGAATTCATAGCCTTGTATTGAATCCTGTAAAGCAAAGTCATTGGGATAGATCCAGGCTTCATGTCTAAGCCACAGATCTTGAGATTTAGAAACAAGGAGTCCAAGATGTTTTGATCCTGTAAACTCAAGGTTCTATTAGGATAGCAATTGAAATAAATTGGACCATGGCTTAGGCTCGTTTCCACCGTGCCTAAGAGGGAGTCTTGAAACTTATTGTGCCTAATATCCCTTAAGCACATCAAGATTGAAGCATTTAATCCTTCGCGGATTAAAGGTTTTAAAGCTACTTGAACACACCCAATGTGTAAGTACCTGTACTTTTGCTTGTGACCTTTTATTGTATCCATTGAGAGAAGATGAAATTCCTCACTCTCTGGACTGATTGGAATATTATTTTCTTCGGTTTTGATTACATAATCAGAGGTAGTAAAAAATCTGCCTTCTGATTTGTATAGCTCTTTTGTGGGTATTCTGGGAATTACCCAATTATCAATATCTTGATTGATATTTTCAAAGCATATTTCCTCATGGAAAATACTGCTTGGATTGGTAGGAATATCAGATTCCTGAAGAGATGAAGAAGAGGGTTGAGAAGACCGGAAAGAAAGCTTGGAAAAAGAACGAGATAACATAATTTCCAATATTCTGATATCATTGCCTTCCTTTGGTTCCATAGTAATTGTAAGTAGTAATCTGAGATATACCTTGCTGGATATTTTTAATACTAAACATAAAATTAAAGCCTTTACAAGAAATTTACAAAATTCATTAGATCTTATTATTCTTAACCATAGCTGTACCACACCTTTGTTTAAAAAGGATTTACTTTAATTAACCAAAAGCTACCTCAAAGTAGGCTTACTGCTACTCGATATTCATACTTTGATTTATCTTGCTTCAAGCATCGGCAAATTAGACTTACTGCCTCATCATCATCCTTCGAGGTCTTACTGCTACAGCTTTAACAATATAAACCATAGCATAAACACGGAGGTCCTTACCAGTTAAAAGGTACCCAAACCAGTTAAGCATAATAATTTTTTATTAAAAAACTCTTCTTTTTTTTTTTCAGCAAGGTATGAATCTCAGATTCATACTACAGCTCCTACTTCCCCATCTGGCTCTGATACCAGACAGATGACGGGGTCAAGGAAGGAAAGGGGGGAAGAAGAGCAGGATGAAAGAAGTAGGAAAACAGGCGGAGATTACATTAATTAAAATAAATAAAATATGAAAATTAAAACATAAAAATAGTAAAAACAGATACTGTAGAGATTAAAACAGTAAAACAGTAAAAACAAGTACTGTAGAAATTAAAACATGAAATAAAGCATAAACCCAGAAAGGTGGTAGAACCGACCAAGAACTGGGGAAATAAAAACAAAATGAAACCGGAGCGGAGGCAGAGCCTCACCAGAACCGGTGGAGGGAGAAGAGATGATTTAAACCATGCAGGTTTTGATTGAAAACAGCTTGAAAACTACAAGCTTTAACGCTACAAGATTGAAAAGATTTGAAGAAGAAAGAAAAAGAACTGAGGAACTCACAAAATGAAAGCTCAGAATGCTCTGAGTTTCTCACTCTAAAATCTCTCTAAAAATTCGGATGCCTAACAACTGAACCTAGCACCCTTTAAATAGAAGATTGAAGATTTACTATTACAACAGTATCGGTAAAAATGACCTAAACTATTGCAACTATTACAACATAGAACCGGTATCATGACCGAAGCTGTCTTTGTCGGTAAGTGAATAGTGCTGGTGATGATGAAAGGCTTGCAGAATTTGACGGTATCTGGATGCTTGTCGGTAGAAAAAGATTATCATCGGATGACTGGAACTATTCAATCCAGAATTTTTGTTGACTTTGTTTGACTGAGGGACTATTCATCGTCACTCAGGTTGACTGTAATATCAATTCCATAGCAGTCATCTTCATTTTGATAGAAGGGATCTGAGCATGGGCTGAAATCTTCTTCGTCTTCATCTTCAGATTGAGGAAGCTTTTGCTTGGAGGATTTTGATGAAGAGGCTTCTTCCTCCTTTGCTAGCTTTAAGATTGCCTCCATATTTCGAAGGAAGCTTTCTTTTGAATTGGAACCGCCAAAACCGAAACTATACGAGATCTCCGATTAAGAAACTCACAAGCCTCTCGGGTTGGCTGCTTTCATCCACTTGGGATTTTGCTTTGGAACCAGATTTTTACATTGTCACTTGTGGCTGCCGCATAGTTAAACCGTGCCCACCACTTGACAAAGGTTGCTCTTTGTAAAATTGGCAATAAACCAGGGTATTGATCTTGCTTTCGGTATTTATATCGCTAACCGAAAACCCATGAAAGGGAAAGCTTAGAGAAAAATATTAGATTGACAAGGAAAGGGGTTTCCTTGTTGTCAAAATATTTTTCGAATGTTTGGTATCCTTCAAGAACTTCTTCAGGAAGGATCTGCTTGATTGGGCCAAATATTCTCCACTAGTGGACGAACCAATGAGGGAATTTGTATTTAACATTCTTCTTGAAATATATCAACCAAGAATGTCTGTTTTGAATATTTTGGTACCAGAAAATGTTGTACCAAGCTTGTTGATAATCCCAGTAATTGAAACCAATGGGATCAAAAGTTTGAGAAAATTTTTTGAAAGCATTTAAATTCTTTCCAAATTGTTCAGGTGTTAAAACCTTCAAAATCCGGAAAGTTGAGTGAGTGTATGTTGATTGATCTTTAGGGTCACGGTAGTGTTTGATCGTGACAGAGTTAGTATCAATCAAAATAAACTCATAAAAATTTCTGGTTTTGTTTGGTTGGGATTGTTGGAAATGAGAACCATTTTGAAAGATTTTGGAGGGAACTTTGTTAGGGTTGTTATCCCAAAATTCTGGTTCCATTTGAACAACAAATTGAAATATATTTTTTGCAACATAGTTAGTTGCGGCCGTTTGAGTTTGGGTTTGGGTGCTGTCTTTTGATAAACGTGTATCAGGTTTGACAACATTTATGGGGATAGCTGATTGGGCTAATTCCCTGATTAGGTCTTTGAGTAGGGGTGGAGAACCTGATTCGTTTTCCACTCTATCTCCCCATGTTCCCTTAGGGAGTTTTGTAAGGCCTTGATCTTGAAAGGCTTGAAGAGTTTGGATTGGGATGCCATAGTCTTCTTTGGACTGTTTGGCTTGCTGGGTTGAAGACCCAGATTGGATTTGGGTTGAAGACCCAAGCTTGATTGCGGGTTGTTGGGTCGATGACCCTGATTGCTTTTGGGCTGAAGGCCCATATTTGGACGCACCTTGGCGTTTGGGTCCTTTATTAAGGACAATACCTTTACCCTTCCCCTTTGAAGAGGAAGTTTCTGTCTTTGGCATTGCTGCCAATCTCTCTCTTACCTACCCTGTAAATATTCACGAGTAAGAAAGTCAGGTAGAGAATTTGAAGAGCCTTTGATAAATTCAATTTGAAAATCAAATGCACTTAAAATTGCTTGCCATCTAGCAAAAATTTGTTTTGATGCTAAACTTTTAACATCTTTTTGTAAAATATCTTTAGCAGATTTACAATCTACTCTAACCAAAAATTTTTGATTAAGTAAATCAGATTGAAATTTTGAAATACATAAAACTATTGCCAAAATCTCTTTTTTGACAGTAGAATAATTTTGTTGAGCAGAATTCCAATGCTTAGAAGTATATGCAATGATATGCTCTTTATTTGAAATTCTTTGTTTCAAAATACCGCCATAACCAATGTCAGAAGCATCGGTTTCAACAATTTTGAAAGCAGATGTGTTAGGAAGATAAAGACATAAAAGATTCTTTATCTTAGATTTGATAAGTTGGACAACTTTTGTATGCTCATTAGTCCACGGAGGAGGTTCCTTCTTTAGACGATTGTGCAAGGGTTTGATGATAGTACTAAGATTAGGGACGAAATCAGCCACACAATTGAGACATCCTAAGAATCTCTGAAGCTGGGTTTTGTCAATGATTTGGTCAGGAAACTTATCAGCAAATTCGATAGCTCTGCTGATAGAAATAATAGTTCCTTGGAAAATGTTATGACCAAGAAATCTAATCTTAGTTTGGAAAAGATCAATTTTGGTTTTAGACACAGCTAAACCATTTCTTTTGATCACACTTATAAAGATCTTGACATGTTTGAAGTGTTGATCAATAGATTGAGAAAAGACTAGAACATCATCAAGATAGACGATTGTAAAGTCTGTATAAGGATTAAAGATCTCATTCATAATTCTCTGGAATTCTGAAGGAGCATTTTTGAGGCCAAAGGGCATAACATTCCATTCGTAATGCCCAAAGGGAACAGTGAACGCTGTTTTGTAATCTGGTCACTTTCTTTGACTTCTATCTGGTAGTAACCAGATTTCATGTCAAACTTTGAAAATATTTTTGCCGTACTTAGGCGGTTAAGCAAATCCCTTTTATTAGGAATTGGATACCTGATCCACCTAAGAGCTTGATTTAAAGGTTTATAATTGATAACCAAAGAGGTGTACCACGCTCAATCTCACCGCTTGTTAACATAAAAAGCGAGAACAAGACCAAGGAGATTTGCTCTCCCTGATTAAACCTTTGCTTAAGAAATCATCAATTTCCTTTTGACAATACTTAAGGAGTTCATGATTCATTTGGATTGGCCTGGATTTGGTTGGAATTTGCCTTTCATTGAAATCTTGTTCATAAGGCAAATCTACAACGTACTTCTTCCCTGTTCCAAAATGTCGTGGGCAAATCGTAACGGATAGTCTCTTGGATTTCATTGAAAAGGATTTTAACCTTTTCTTTGATCTTTGGTTGTCTGAATCTGCAACTCTATGTTCTTAAAAGAAATTTCTTCTTTCAAGAAATTGATTTGGTTAATTTTGGAATCTAAGAGATTTAAATCTCTAATGATAGGCTTGTTGATGAATGGGAAGACTATGTCTTTTCCCAGATGCTGAGTTTTAATTCCATTATGAGAAATGGAAAGAGGGAAAAGTGATCTAATGAACGGAGTTCCAAGAATCACTTCATTTTTAAGATTTCTAACTAATAGAAAAGGAGTTTCCACTTGGAGACCTTGGTTTTCTATTAGGGCTTTAGACAACTTATAATTGATTCTAAGTTTAGAACCATTTGCTGCACTCAACTTTTTCGAGGTCTTCTCAAAGAATTTGGTTGGGATTAATCCTTCTTGAATGCAGTTTGAATCAAGACTGTATCAAAAGTCTTTGTGGAATCAAGAATAAATTCTCCAATAATAATCTTGATCCTAATATAGAACTTTTGAATTCTTAATTGATTTACTAAGTTCAAGAATGCTGCATCCTCATGATCATCTTGAACTTTAGGACTGTCATGCTCATCTTCCTTGATGGCACTTGATTCTGGCTTTTCTTCCTCGCCAGATTCATCTGATTGAGCCTCTGCTATTTGAGACAAAAATAGTTTATGAACAACTTGTTCTTGTTTGATCTCTTTGATCTCTTGTTTTAAATTCTTAATCTCTTGCTGGAGATCATGAATCGTTACAGGCTTCTTTGTTTGAGTGGCTTCCAGCCTCTTCAGAATTTGTTTAAAGTCAAAATGATCTTTGACTATGACTTTGCCTTTTCCCTTGGAATCCTTTTCCTTAGCATTTTCCATGGACGATTTGAGCTTGTCCAGATATTTTCTCCTTTCTTCTGGATCAGCTATTGAATTAATGACTTCAAAAAGGAGATCTTGTTCCTTAGTTAAGACATTAATCTCAGGAGATGAATCGGAGCTAAGATCTCCAACATCATCTTCTTGAATATGATTGACATCTTCATTAAAATCACCATCTGATTCTTCTTCTGAAGTATCGGATTGGATAAAAAGGTTATTCAGTTGTTCCTCAACTGATGGTTCAAGATTCAATTCTTTGATTTTCTTTTTTAGCCTACAGTATTTACTGATATGGCCAGGTTTGCCGCAGTTATAGCAAGTACCCGCTTTTCTGGGGAACTTATCACCAGTGGTTGGTTTAGGTTTGAATTCGGGTTTGAATACTGGTTTAGGTTTACCATACCTTTTGTTTCTCTTGTACTTAGTATACTTGGTATACTTAGTCTTTTGGGGTCTGCCTTCATATTTCTTTGAAGACTTGGTTTTATCCTTTGGACAAGGAGGTATGCCAAATTGTTCACAAAAAGACCCTAAATCCTTTTTGGCGGCCTTTTCTTTTTTGAATTGATCTCTGACTTTGTCTTCCTTACAAAGTCTTGCCCCTATCTTCTGGGTTGCTGCAATGAGTTGACCATAACTCAATTGTTCATATGGAATATTTCCATCTGGGGATTGGGCTATGAGCTCATCTTTGACAAGATCACCTAACGAAGTTGGGAGACCTGCAATGAACTTTTCTTTCCAGAATCTATTCTGGCAGTCTTCTCTGGTGTAGACTCTAGTTAGGAAGGTATCTTTATACCACCTAAAGCTAGCTAATGATCTACACTTAAGATTGGATAATAACTCTGCAGACCTATCCTTCCAAGTGGAAGTATTTCCCATGAAATGTCCACAGATTGAGAAGATTAAGGTGTTAACCGCATCAGGGATGGTTGCACCTTCATTGTCATAAATTGGATTTCCTTCTGCATCAGTTTTGATAGCAGAAAACATTTGTTCCTTTCGTGCTTCGGAGAAAGAATAATCCCACCAACCTTTGAGTTGGCTTTGTAAATCCTGCAGACAAGATATTACAGATGGCTTCTTGTAAGCAGTCATTTGTGGTCTGATAAGCAGTAGCCATCATAGTCATATGCTGCATTGTTTGGAGCATTTGATACTCTGTTTGACCATCTATGTTCCATTCATAGATATTGTTGGCATTGAAACTTCTAAAGTTTGGAGTTTTTTCCTCAAAGAGCATATCCGGGGGAGTTGCTCTAGGATAATAAAGTTTTGAGGGTTGCCTCCAAGATTGGGTAAGAACGGGATTGATATTGATTGGAGGTTTATCTGGAGGATTGGTTTTGGAGGTACTGGCCACAGATTCCGTTTCTGAGCTGTCTTCATTGATGACATTGATAATGGGACCTTTGTCTCTTGAAGGTCTTTCTCCTTGATTATCCGATGGAGAATCTAGAACAACTAGTTGTTTCAGTCTTTCTTCTAGTTTCTCCACAAATTCTTGTTTTTCCTTTTTTATATTGGGTTGAAGAAGAAGCAAACTTTCTCTGATCTTCTTATTCATCTTAAAAGGTTTGAACAAGGGTTTTTCTAAGGGAATATCCTTCTTAATTCTCGAAGTAGATGCAATGGTGGTTGCATCTTTTTTGATTAAGTGTTCTCCTAACACTTGAAGGTATTTGTTGGTATAATTGGATTGCTCCATAAGTTTGCTTATGTCTGTTGCTGATATTGCCTCCTCAGGATTCTTATTCTTGAAAGGAGCAGCAATAATGGGTTTCTTGGTAAAGGGATCATTGATACCTGGGAGTTGGAAAGAGCTATTTGGTGGTAACTCTGTTTTGATCAACTCACCATTCTTTAAATGCCATACCGTAATGACATTTGTGGTTTTATCAACATCTATCCTTGTCCTCCAAGGATAATCTATCGAATTTTTGACTGAGTATGCATGAAACCAGTCAAAAAATAAAATCTTTGTCTTAACTTTGTTAAGAAATTGGTAATATTCTTCCTGAAGATGAGCCAAATGAGTCTGATATCGTACCCGGGAATACGTTCCCTGCACTTTGACGAGGCTGATGACGGAAGCGTGTGGAGGACTAACTTGGATACTTCTGTGGCCGGGGAGTTCTCGGGAGGATTTCCTAACGAGTATTCTTAAGTGTGACCAGCTGTAGGATTCTGATTTGGGTTTACTTTAGGAAAGTAGTACCGCTACTATATAGGTTTAGTTTATGTGTGTTTTCCTTATGCTATGGCTTAAATAAATGATTGTAATGTAAAGGGCCATATGTAAAACCTTATTGATGCATATATATATATATATATATATATATATATATATATATATATATATATATGTATTCGATTGTTTGTTAATTATAATGGTTTGGGTTGTATCGTTTGAGGAAAAGAAAAAGAAAAATTTATCACTAATTTTCAAGGGAGTTAAGAAATAGAGAAAATTATATTTTTCTGAAAGCAACCAGCGTAATTATTTTTAGTCTTTTAGTTTCAACATGTAGCGCCAAGGGGGTGTTACAAATATGGTGGAAGGATCTAGCGGCATCATAAATTTATGAGCAAGCCATGGCAAGTATGGGCCTTGCGCCATTTTTGGGCCAAGAAAGCCCAAGTCCAAATGACTTTGTACATGAAAATAGCTTATGGCATAAAATCATGACATAGGAAACTTAGGTAATTAAAATGGCATCATGGAATTTAATCTTTGGTCATGAAATTTGGGCTCTAAGCCGCAGCCCTCAATGGGTTTGGATGACAAGAATTTGGCCCATTTCACTTAGTGTATCATGAAAATTAGTTTAGGGACCAAAATGTAATTAATAGAAAGTTTAGGGGTCAAAATTCAATTATCCAAAATTGTTAACATAACCCTAATCCACATTAAACCTCTCACATGGATGACTTATCCCTAAGAGAATATAGGGTTTATCCACTTATTGAGTCCCGAAACTCCCGTAATCAGCTCCGTTGTTTGCCTGATTGAGTATAGCGTCCATAAAACGTATATTATTTAACTTTTTATGAAATAATTCTAAAAATACACTATCGTAGGAAATAAAATAAAAAACTTAAGTTTTTCGTTCATGAATTAAAGTTAGGTCTTTTGAGCAGTATAATTAAACTGTCAATGGAATTCGCGGGCCGGGTTTCTCCTGACTTTCCAACCTAAATTTTAATCGTAGCTTTCTACATTCAAGTAGAATTGAGTGGTAAAATCCATTTATTTAAAATAATTTTCTACAAATTAAATAATCATATAAACATATTTCTGTTATTTAAAACAGTAAAAAACAGGGTGTTACATGTAAAGCTTTCTCAATGAGGCTTAAATGCCAATGTTGATGCCAAAACATAGGATTTTAAATATATCGTTGTTAATGTTGGACTTTCATTGTGATTTGTGACCTTTTTTTGTTGAACTTTCTCATTGTTTCTATTGTTAGACTTTTTCATTGTTTATATTGTTGGACATTTTCATTGTTTAAATTGTTGGACTTTTTCAATTTTTTTTTTTGATGCTTTTATGCTATAGTAACTATTGGTTTAAGAGACAAAAACAAATTGGTGTAAATTTGTTTGACTAAATTAACATTTTTTTTGAAGAATAGTTAGCATGTATGCATTTACATAGATGCTTTTTTTATAAAAAAAAAAGTCACCAATGTCACAATGTGTACCAACGTGGTAGCCTTCGAAACAAGGATTTAAGTGCTAATGTCGATATAGATAACATATCTGGAGAATGTAGTGATAACTTTTTTTAAAAAAACACAATAGCATCTCTATAATTAGCATTTTTGTTTAAGACACAAAAGCAGTTTTTTTTTATAAAAAATATTAGTCAAAATTCGTGTGGGAAAAAACTTAGTAAAAATGAAAATGATTGAAAATGCAAATAAAAAATGTCGGTTCGGCCCGAAAAAGCCGGCAACTTGCATAGGGTTGGGTTTGAACACCTATTTTACAACTCATATTGATTCCAGACCTTTTTGGCCCGACCATCTAATGCCTGAACTCGCATTGGGCTAGCCCGGGCAGCCTGTTTTGCCACATTTAGATCCAATTGGTAAGGATAATTTCACATCTCATAAATATGTGAGTTTAAATTTTGCCGCTGATGTGAGAACCTCGTTGGTGGGGTGATCTGTAAGTATTTCTATAAGTATTTTTTTAACCGTAAGACCTGTCCTGACTTTGGTGGCTTTCAAACCTAACTCACCTAAACTTTTACTTTTTAAAAATCAACTACCTATTTTTTTTTAGAAAATCTTATTAAAAAACAACTATCTACTTTAATGACGTTGATAAAATAGGTTATACAAATTACATTATATCTTGATACCTTCTTCATGTATTTTATTTTCTTTTTATTGAATTCTTATATAAGAAGAATTGTTTATCCTAGTCCCAATTTTTTTTTTTTCATTTGAATAAAGCAAAACCTCCACCGCTAGCTGCAGCTAGAGTTATCCATTTCCACTCACTTATCAGTTCCCACTCCTTATTTTTTATGGTGGCTGCTAGGGTGAGGGTGTAAAAAAGTCCGTCTCCCCATGTGGGAGCCAAATGACAAGCTATATCAAGTAACATAGGGTACTTTGCATAGAATTGAACTCTTAATAATAGAAACTTGTAAATATCAATTTTACAATTTAGACCCTTAGTAAAAAGATTCATTTGTTTGTGTCTGAGGATTTGGTTGCCATGGTAGGTTATTGGGTTGTTGGAAAGAGGTTAATGAAAAAGGTAAAGATACTTTGATATAAATTCCTCATTTGTTTTTGATTATTTACATTTTAAAAGATTCTATATGTTTTCTAGACCAGAAAACCAAATACGGTCCAAGGATGAAGTGCAAATGGTCCGCATTTTGTTTTGCCTGCGAGTCATTCCAACTTTTCTTGAGTGTTTGCCCAGCTTCAGCAACATGGTAGCTCCAACTGTGTTCGCGTATCCTATATCAATCAAGTACATGTTTGGTGTGTTTGATTTTTACACAATAGCGTTTCAGCCCAAACTTCTCTTTACGACATTTTAATTATAATCCAATTAACCTAAACACTAGTGAAGCTAATCCAAACATGCATTAAATAATATTTTTGGGGTCTCTGGCCACATCATCAGGTGCAAAAATTTTGCTTACTGAAACAAAACTAGATATATGGAGCACCCTAATGGAAAAGTAGCTCAAGCATCCTTATTGGTATTTGATTCTACTAAAGACTATCCTAAATCTGAGACTAATAATTACGATGCTTGTTTATTGGGTAAGACAAAAGGGGGCTCAATGGCAAGAAGACAACAGGTGGGTATTTGATTCTGCTTCGGTGGGGAGAAGACAACAGAGGGCTCAATGAAGATGACGAACACCACTCTGGAAAGGGGCTGAGATGAAGAGGGTTTCTTTTTTTGTTTTATATGTGGCATTTTTCAATCATAATGGGGTCATTTTGAAAAGTTGGTGGATGACTGGAATAACAGGTTGTATTGGGAAGATCTCAACCACTCAATTTAAAATTATTATATCTAACGGTATATGATGCTCCCTTGTTCATAAGGGACTTATTTGATCCCTGATGGTAGATGCCACCATTTTTTAAATCATCTATTCATCCTTCTTCATCATCGTTCATTCTTTCCCTCTCAAAACAGTGAAAATGAACGAACAAATAAAACCCTATCTCCAAAACACACTATTCATGAAATTGAACTTCTCGACAACCGCCTACTCATCCTCCCTTGACCTTGAACACATTCCTGATAGTGACACAACACGGAGAATTGTTACACAGGCATTCGATTTTCAGTGAGATGCACGAAATATTCCAGTCTTTTGAATAAATTTAATTGTTATTTTATATTGTGTTTGCAAAACTATTTGTTTTAAAAAATGATTAAGGACTCATGTATCGGTTTTTTGGAATGATTTTGAATGAAAAGAATTGTTGAAGAAAGAAGTATCAGAGAAATCAAGGAGTGCTTGATGTGGTATGATTGAAACTATTATTGTAACATGAATTAAGTAAATCATATTGGTTAAAAAGGAAATCCTTCTAGACAATTATAATTTCATGTGTAACATGGTTTGGCGAAGTCACTGTAAGAGTGAAAGTTAACTTATAAAGGAGTATGATTTGTACTTAGGCAACCGATAAATATAAGATTTTAGAGTCCTTGATAATTTAGTGACATTTGTCAAAGAAGACAACATGAAATTTTATATTTATTAATCATTCTTTAATAATTAATCAATTTTTTTATATTTTAATTGAATATTTAATCCAATCATATTTTTTGTTACAATCGTATATGTAATAATTGGTAAAATAAATAGGAGAGATATTAGTGATTTTTCAAAGAATCATATTTAATAGAATAGTCAAAATTAATGAAAAGTAAGTAATTAATGCATCTTAACCTCTGCGACATTGTGTCAGATAGAGAAACCGTTAATTTAAATATTAAAAATGTAGTTACTAATTTTAACTCCTGAATAAATGAGCATGATTACTCATTAAATATAAGTGGTGCATTTCCAATTTAATTTTATTGGTCCCTAATTTTATAATAATTGATATACAGAAAATTTATCTGAAAATCAAATATTAATAATTGATTTAATCATTTAATTAAAATAAGTTACTAATTTAAATATGCATTTTTAATTTATTGTGGTTTTATTAACTATTATTATTTGATATCTTTCATATATTTGTATAAGTAGGTTAGTTTAAAATTTAAATAAAAAAATCAAATTACTGTTATTATTAATCACAATTTTTTTATTTAAATTTTTTTAAGTCGTGTTTGCAAGTCATAATTGATTGTTGTGTCTCCATATTTAGAGTACGTTAGTTATTTGCTTATTTTGTTAAAAAAATCAATTTTTTAATCATAAAAATCAATTTTTTTAAAATTTTTAGTGTGTTGTTTAATTTTACTTCTAAAAATAATCAAAAGCAGCAAAAATTATTAATCAAGGAAAAATGAGAAGCTACTTTGAGTTGCTTCTCATTTTAATGAGTTGCGGTATAAGTGAGAGAAAAATGGTAAAACACAGAATTGCATCACTTACAATTTTTTGTTAACCAAAATACCCCTTATAATTCAATTGCGTCAGTTCACTTTCACCAATCACCAACACCTCTCCTCACACTGCACGAAAGCTGCTATGTTCACTTTCACAAATGGTGAAAGGTAAGATTTCTCTCGCATTTTCAAAATTCTGAAATGGTTAAATCTAATTAACGGCACATGATTGTTATTACTTGGTCGCGTAGCCCAGCGGTTGCTACTTCATTTGTTGGGTGCCTGGGTCAGTGTTCGAATCCTGATAAAATGATAATGTGCTGTTGAGCGGATTCGAACCCGGGACGTGTATGCGAAGGGGCGCGCCTGTTGGCCGCTAGGCTAACAGATATAATTTGTAATTATGCACTCGTGACAGTACTTATGTAACGAATTTGACCGGTTCTGTAACCCTTTGAAGAGTTGTTTTGCTTCACCAAGTGACATGAGTTGATCTATAAATAGAACCATCTGCATGCAGCGAAGGATACGAAAATTTCAGAATTTCCCAAGCCATCTTCACTCCAAATCACCTTCTTTTCTCCCTTGTACGCAGAGAGAGTTAAGAAGACTATTGTTCTGTAAACTGTCATTGACGATACGCTTGGTTTAGGGTGTGCAAACCAAACCAAGGTTACTCCATTGTATCATGATGGGGATTCACCGGTTTTACCGGTTTCATCCAATCTACGAGGAGAGATTGGTGGGGGCGAATCGAACCTAAAGCCTAGTGTTCTTACACGCCTTGGAGATTGCGCATTACCATTGTTTTCTTCTTCTTTGGGGTCTTTTAAGTGTGCTTTGTGCTCATTAACATGCTTCCTGGAAAACTTCCCAGGAGGTCACCCATCCCAGAATTGCTCCAAGTCGAGCACGCTTAACTATGGAGTTCTTAAGTGATGGGCTACATAAAAAAAGATGCATCTTGTCGGTATAGGTAGTACCAATCAATTCATATATATAAGCCATACTCAACTGTATAGTCCTATACCTACACAGTCTCAGGATCTCTCTCATTCCGGTGTGTAATCGGTTCATTCATGTGTCCCTCCGCCTAGAAGCTTGCCAGGAGATGCTCCTTGTCCGTGCCTTCTTGCACCGGTGACCATTCCCTGCCCTCGTCAGCCCTGGGTGTCACATACCCACCAGCTTCCGCTTGGTTCATCCCGAACCAAACCGTACTGGGAGAGGTGCCCCTTCGATACCATTTGTAACATTCCTGGCTACTTTATGGATTGACGACTGTCCCCACAAACCAACACGGGTCTTTTCCGCTTGGTTTGTGAATGGGCCTATGCTATTTGTTGGGCTCAGGAAAGTCCCCGGGTCCTAAATACAGTGATGTAGCCTCGGATTCGAGGATCTTGGAGCTTAGATCCGACTCTTCCTCTTGGGGGAGGGGCTGAGACACATGTGGAGCCTTAACAGATCTAGCCCAAGTAGTTTGGCCGATGTCACAGCCATTCACATGGTCTTCTAGACTAACAGAACGGGGCTTACGCCCTCGTGATCTATCCTTTTACAACATGTATTTTTAAATCAATAAAACATATATACAACATATCAGAGTTCATAGAAGCAATGGCTTATGCAATACAGACACTCCACTGGCCGTTGTATAACTAATAAAAGATTCAACTTCAACTCTGAAAGTCCTCGTGAGAGACGTTAGCATTCTTATCACCTTCCTCATCTCCGCACTAGCTAAAAGCTCATCTCCGTCTTCAAATCACGAACCGAATCAACATAACAGAAACATAGAGACAAAGATATACAGGAGGTAAGAAACTCTAATCATCATAAAGGGGAAACAACATAAAATACTACTTATCAACATGTATATAAACAAACACAACCGTTTCCCAATATCATTATCATACCAATCAACCTCGATATCTCAGCAACTAAGATCATAACTTATTCTAATGCATAATTGTTCCTACATGAATGATTGGCCAATTCTACAACAACGTTCAGTCGGTAGTTGGGCTACTAACTCCTGCATCACCAACATGAGTTCCGTCATCTTGGTCGCTCCGGATAGTCCACCTCAACCTCGTGTGACAATTGTTCAAATAGCTACTGTAACTATTCACACGGCCCCTCTGTGTACAGATACACAGATACACAGATACACCTCTTGTGAGACTCCCCGACGTCCCATTAAAGAAAACCCAGAATATTAAGACCTAATCTCGTTATTGTCGTTAATCGAGTATATTAAAACAGCGAAAAATTTAAAACTTAACATACATACATAACATATACACCTCAGGTCCTGATACAGTACAGTAGAGGGAATCCCATCAGTCGGATCCCAAAATGTACAAACTGATAATCAAACAGAAAATAAAAACAACATCCTAAAGAGACAAGACACGCTAGCCATAGACTCTGTACTCAACTATGAGGATCCACTGCTCCTCCTCCAACGTCTGGCTCATACGAGGTCCCATCAAGCTCCTCCATAGTTGGCTCCCCCGTAGGATCTTTTCATCACAATCATAAAAAGAAAACATATGCAATATAGAGAAGACAGGGATAAGAAACAATATAACATCAAACGTGGAAATGGTTTAGCAACATTTAATTAAATAACGGCACACTAAACATTCGTCTCCCAAGTATAAATATATGTAACACAATCATCCTCAATCCACATCTAGGATCTTTCCTCTACCCTCCATCATGATGCAATGCAAATGCTGTATAAATAATCTCCTCAGGTATCGGCCATATCAGGATATCACAACAATATAATCGACACATCCCAGAGTCCCCGGCACACACCCTCGTCCGCGGATGGAGGGTGCCCACGCAAAGCAATGACACTATAGCCGCACAACTCGGTGCACACCTCTGGACCACAATCCAGGATGCTCATGCAATGCATGAACTACAGCTGCGATTAAAATGAAATAATCTCTGGACGGTCTGTCGTTAGCCTATCCCCGGGAATTTTCCCTCCGAGGCATAGACCCCACTCGACCATGTTTCAGGTCCACTCGACCATGTTTCAGGTCCCTCATATCACAGACCATGTTTCAGGTCACCCCCTAGTGCCATAACCGGTCATCTTAATCTCATAGATAAACTCAAAATAATCTCATCTCATTAATCTCAACCCCATCTCACGATAATTATCTCGGTTGGGCACTGCTATCACATATCGTATGCAATTCCCAAATACATCCTCGTATCTCAACATGACTTATGATTTACTCAATCCTCTAAGCGCAATCATTACACTCATCCTATCATCATAATCGTCATCATGTTATCCAAAATCATCATCATATATCCTCATATCATAATATCATTTCCGAATAATAAATATCGAAATATAATAATAAAAATAATAATAATCACAATAATAATAATAATAATAATAATAATAATAATAATAATAATAATAATAATAATCATTATCATCCCAGTAGTAGAAGTAATAATATTAAAATAATAATAATGATAATAAGAATAAGTATAAACATTTCTAAAATAATTACCACACTCATGATATCATATACCAAGTATCAAGTTCACATCAACCAGTCAAACAGGCAATCATCACGTAATAAAATAATCTATGTATGTAGCGTAACGACGATAAACGCACAATTTCTATATCATCATCGGTACCACTGAGTAGTCCCTAATGTGGTATAGACATTGTCCGTTACTCGCTCTCGTGTAGGGTTTGGGTCGCTGATGTGCGTGCGAGCGCACGTGCGATCCGGCAAGTGTACCGGATTGTTGCCAAGTAATAAAAGATATTGATCCCACAGAGACCGTGATCTCGAATCGCAACTAATTATCAAATTGAGTAAATCTGGACTGTGTAAAAAGGATTTTTATATTTTGAAATGGTTTTGGATTTTGAATTAAGAGATAAACAAATAGAATCAAATAAAACAGAAAACAAATCTTTTTGGTTTTTCAGATCTAAATGGGTTCCTAGGGATTTGGGTTACCTACGAGGCTGTTTATGTTACCAATCTGATTTACCCTTGTTAATTAACGAAATTGCCTTGAAGGCGAGTTTATCCTCTAATAGCTTAAGCTCCCTCTCGGGTTACAAAAGCCGTGCCCAATTGACCCAACCCCTACTCTCGTGGTAGTCGAACTCAGATTGGACCCTTTGCGTTTCGTGACAACTCGTTGATCCTCAAGGGACGGCTTCTAACTCTCGTGATTTCAGTCCCAAGTCTGACTCTATAGATCCGACACCTAAGTTCACCGCTAGGTTCCTCCTTAGAATATCTACATCTCGCAAATAAGCGGCCGCCGAATTTACGAGTAATTAAAACACTAGAAATCAGATCTAAAGCAAAGTCGAAATTAACAAAGATATTACATCAAATTTACAACATATTCAAACCTCGGGCATAGCCCCAATCCCTAGAAACTAAGCTACTACTCCAGCCTTGCCATGGAGATGACAGGCTTGATTACAAATAACATGAAAATAACCTAAGAGAAGAGAGGAGGAGAAGAAGAGAAAGATCCTAAATCTATGCCTAGAGTAGCAACCAAGAGTCCTAGTCTCCCTCCATTTGCCTCTGCCTTGATCCTTATTTATAGAGTTGGGAAGTTAGAATCCCAATCTAACTCAAATTCTGATCCAATTCAGTTGCTTCAGGTCCAAGTAATGCGCGTCACGGCCGTGATGGCCATCACGGCCAGGCCGTGACGGCTTCTGCCTTGGGTGCTTCTTCAGTGATTGGTCTGTCACGGCCGTGATGCTCATCACGGCTAGGCCGTGACAGATTCTGACTTGTGGGGGTCTGGCTCAGCTGACAGGTCACGGCCGTGATGGCCATCACGGCTAGGCCGTGACCGGTTCTGACTTCAGTCTTCTTTCTTTTCTAGTTTTGCTCGATCGTGGCTGTGATGGTCATCACGGCTAGACCATGATGGGCTCTATTTGGCTCATTTTCTTCACTTTTAAAGCTCCATCTTCATCCAAACTCCATCATGGTTGATCTTGAGCATTTTACCCTTGATTTATGCAAAACAACACCACGAAAACCGCCTTACCCATTCCAAAGGAAAATTAACCGAAAATCAAATTAAATGTCCCTAAACTACATGAAAATGCATGCAAAATGATAGACAAAGATGAGGTGAAATCACACTCATCAAATCACCCCAAGCTTAAGACTTTGCTTGTCCTCAAGCAATTACTAAGGCCGTAAGATATAATCAATCAAAGCATGGATAGTGAACCAAGAACCCGAGAAGCTAATCCAAGTGACAGGCATATTCAATAAGCACCCGAGAGATAATCGATTTCAAGTCCAATTAGAAGCTTAGGCTTTTCAAATTCATATTCTCACAGACTCAGGCACTCGTCTCACCTCACTCAAGTGTTTAAGGGTATATGATATTTCGCTCAATTTCCTCAAGGAAGGTAATCTACCATAGGCTTGACTATTAACCAAATCTCTACTTTATTAATGAAAACACCTAAGAATCAAGAGGCCTTTTACTTTGGTTGTAACGTGGCCATGGGATTTATTGTTAGGTGGGGAAATCAAGAAAAGGAAATATTCTAGAGGACTAAACAAATTATCAAACATTGCGAAGCATGACACCTTCTAAAATACCTTTGTTGGGCTTTGATTCATTTTTCCACCTTTCTTTCTTTTTATTTTTATTTATCACTTTCTTTTGTCATCCCCTTCTCCATTCTTTTTTGTGTTTATTTCATTTTATTTATTTGGAGAAGGGGAGATTTTTTTAGCTCAAGAGAAATATTTTCTAATTTTCTCATCCCGTACTTTTTCAAACTACCTTTTTACCCTTTTTGTAATACTTTAAAAGGTGCCATACCAAGCATTATTTATCAAAGTAATTCAAGGTATCAAGAAAAGTGTTTTATTCTTTTAGGCTCAAAATGGGCAACTAAGGGGTAGCATTTAATCAATCAAATTTCAGAGGGCCGGAAAAATACCTAGTGCCTCAATCATTTTCAAAAATGTTTTCAAAAATTTTTAAGTTTCAAAATGGTTTCAAGTCAAGTTATAGAGAATACAATCCAAGAGGAATTAAAACACTCAATCACAAAGAATGGGACAGATTTAGTGAGTACCCCTTTAAGGCTCAAGATCTCACATTTAGTAGTTCAAAAATCAGTGAGAAACACAAATTTAAGGAACCACATGCTAATTATTAACTATCAAAAGATCATCTCAAGCATTTTTATTTTTAGCCTTTTCACAAGAATAATAAAAAAATTGGGTTCAAAAATTCACTATCTCAATTCATTTGGCACTAAGTTCTCACAATTGGATGCATATTCTAAGTGAGGGGCAATCTAGAGAATGTGATCATACCAAACTATGCCTATGTGAATGCAATATGAATGCAACAATGCAAATGCAAAAATACCCCTATCCCAAGCTTAAAAACTTACATTGTCCCCAATTTAAATAATCAAGTCGGAGAGAGGAGAAAAATTGGAACAACTCACCGAGGTGGTAGCGGGTGTGGGCTCACATTCCAGTCAAACCTTGTTGGAAATAGCATCACGGCCGTGAGGCTTATCACGGGCAGGCCGTGATCGTTTATGGTCCTCAGGAGTTGCCCTGTCACGGCCGTGACCTGCATCACGGCTAGGCCGTGATGCTCTCTGATCTCTGGGTCCTTCTCATCACGCCCGTGATGTGTATCACGGCTGGGCTGTGATCCTTTCTGTTCTCCTTTATTAGTTCATCACGGTCGTGACCACTGTCACGGCCAGGGCGTGATGGCTTCTGACTCTATTTTTCTTTGCTCTTCTTGCTCTTCCTTCCTTCTCAACCTGAAAACACTAGACAAATCTATTAATTTATGATTTTTTGCCTCTTGATCTTCTCAAATTATTCAAGAGCTAAATTCAAAATAAAAGGAAAAGGGAAATAAAGCTTGGGTTGCCTCCCAAGAAGCGCTTGTTTACGGTCCTAAGCTTGACCAAACTTCCTTCAATCAACCGGGGTCGGTTGGGCGTAGAAGTGCAGGAACACTTCTCTTCCATGGGAGTCCTTCAAAGAGCCGATTCTGCTCATATGGCCAATTACGCTTCCGCTTTGCTCTTTTCATTCGGACCTTCCTGTCCTTACTCCCTCTCGGCGGAAGTTTTGTTTCCACATGATCAGCAACTCCGACTCCATCGTCATTTGGTGCATCATCAGCCATGCAAATCTTCGGAGTTGCTTCCATGTTGAGCTCTTCTTTTACCAGTGGAGACGTTACATCGATCCTGTACACATGGCTCTCAAAAGGAGGGTTGTTATATGAGTTAGTAAATTCAAAATCGACCCTTCCTTCCTCTACATTTAGAGAGAGTTTGCCATTCCTTACATCTATTACCGCTCCAGCGGTGGCCAAGAATGGCCTTCCTAAAATGATGGGGAATTCATAATTCCCTTTCATATCCAATACCAGGAAATCGGTAGGGATGAAGAATTTCCCTACCTTTACAGGAAAGTTCTCTAGTATGCCTAGAGGAGTCCTAGTTGAGGTATCCGCAAATTGTAAGGAGAATTTGAATGGTCTCAACTCTTTCGTTCCCAACCTTTCCAAGATAGTGAGCGGCATCAAGCTCGCACTAGCCCCTAAGTCAAATAAGGCTTGGTCGATTTGCACTTGTTTAATTGAGCAAGCGATAGAGAAGCTACCCGGGTCTTTCAGTTTAGGAGGCATTTTAGCTTCTATGTCTACTTGCTTTCTCTTGACCAACCTTTGTGGGAAAGGTATCGGGGGTTGGTACGGTGGTGGAGGGACATACTTTGGTTCTGGCTCTTCATCTTTGCTCATGTCCTCCTCCGGTTCCACGTCCTTTTCCCCCACCCCAAGCTTATCATCCCTAAAGTGTATGGCATTACAATGCTCAATGGGATCAGCTTCGGGTTGACCCGGGAACGTACCCTTAGGTCTAGTGTATGTGCTGGCTTGTTGGGCAATCTGGGTTTCTAGCATCTTGTTATGGATTGCTAAGTTGTCTACCTTAGATGCTAGCTCTTTTATTGCCTCGTTTACTGCCCTGCCTTGCTGCCTAAACTCTTCATTTTGTTTTGTTTGGGTCTCAACAAAACTTTCCAATAAAGACTCGAGTTTAGACGGCTGTACCTGAGGATACCCCGCTGCGGGTTTCCTATTACCTTGGCCCTCTTGGAACTCGTGGTTCAGCGTGTTGCTGTAGTTGCCGTAGGAGAGGTAAGGGTTGTTCTTCCTTTGATTGTAGGGATTTGGGGGAGCATAATTGGGAAACTTCGGGTTTGTATCGTAGAAGTTGTGACAAGCGTTCACTTGTTCTCCGGAGGCGCCGGATCCATGAGCAATTCCACGTGGGCACTCCATGATGTCGTGTCCCTGCACTCCACAAATCTCACAAACAATGTTAGTAGCACCTACTGCACTCACATTAGCCCTTTCAAGCTGATCAAAACGTTTATTAAGTGAGTCTATTTTTGACATTATGAGATCAATGCTATTAACTTCAAACTTACCCCCCGAAATCTTGTTCGGGTTATTACCTCTTTCTGAACCCCATTGGTGGTAGTTGGTGGCCACGTTTTCAATGATGTTGAATGCCTCAGTCAGAGGCCTATTCATAAAGGCTCCACCAGCTGCAGAATCAAGTGACACCTTCGAAGAGTAGTCCAATCCGTTGTAGAAGGTGTGCACTAGTAACCACCTCTCGAGTCCATGGTGTGGGCAAGACTCCAGCAGTCCCTTGTAGCGATCCCAAGCTTCTGATAAGGATTCTCCGTCTTTTTGGAAGAAGCCGGTGATCTGGGTTCGTATATAGGTCGTCTTGGATGGAGTGAAGAATTTCTCCAAGAACGCCTGTTCCAGTTGGTCCCAAGTAGACAAGGTGTTGGTGGGCAATTGCTTTAGCCAAGCCTTTGCTTTTCCAGTCAGAGATGAGGGGAATAACCTTAAGCGTATAGCATCGACCGGGGCACCAAGAATCCTAATTGCATCGATGAACTCCAAGAATGTTTCTATGTGATCAGTCGGGTCCTCCGAGGGCAATCCTCCGAATTGGTGCTGCCTAATCATGTTGATTAGCATAGGCGGTATAGTGTAGTTCTCCGCCTCAATCTCTGGCCTGGCAATCCCGGTTGGCAAACCCCTAGCATTTGGGGCTGCGTAGTCCTTCAACGGTTTTGTATCCGGAAGATTCGCCATTAGTGGAATGAGAATCAAATTTTCTCCCTCTCTTTGTAGTCTCCTACGTCTGTGAAAGGTCCTCTCGATTTCTGGATCAACCTCACTAAGACTCCCAAGACTTAGGGATCTTTGCATATAACACACAGAGAGATGGATACACTAGAAGGAAAGAAATTTTGATTTTTTTTTTCAGATATAAAGAATAAATAAAAAGAAAAGGTCCAGAAAAGTCAATTTAAAAATTAAATTGAGATTCGAAAACGCACAGTCCCCGGCAACGGCGCCAAAAACTTGGTGTGCGTGCGAGCGCACGTGCGATCCGGCAAGTGTACCGGATTGTCGCCAAGTAATAAAAGATATCGATCCCACAGAGACCGTGATCTCGAATCGCAACTAATTATCAAATTGAGTAAATCTGGACTGTGTAAAAAGGATTTTTATATTTTGAAATGGTTTTGGATTTTGAATTAAGAGATAAACAAACAGAATCAAATAAAATAGAAAACAAATCTTTTTGGTTTTTCAGATCTAAATGGGTTCCTAGGGATTTGGGTTACCTACGAGGCTGTTTATGTTACCAATCTGATTTACCCTTGTTAATTAACGAAATTGCCTTGAAGGCGAGTTTATCCTCTAATAGCTTAAGCTCCCTCTCGGGTTACAAAAGCCGTGCCCAATTGACCCAACCCCTACTCTCGTGGTAGTCGAACTCATATTGGACCCTTTGCGTTTCGTGACAACTCGTTGATCCTCAAGGGACGGCTTCTAACTCTCGTGATTTCAGTCCCAAGTCTGACTCTATAGATCCGACACCTAAGTTCACCGCTAGGTTCCTCCTTAGAATATCTACGTCTCGCAAATAAGCGGCCGCCGAATTTACGAGTAATTAAAACACTAGAAATCAGATCTAAAGCAAAGTCGAAATTAACAAAGATATTAAATCAAATTTACAACATATTCAAACCTCGGGCATAGCCCCAATCCCTAGAAACTAAGCTACTACTCCAGCCTTGCCATGGAGATGACAGGTTTGATTACAAATAACATGAAAATAACCTAAGAGAAGAGAGGAGGAGAAGAAGAGAAAGATCCTAAATCTATGCCTAGAGTAGCAACCAAGAGTCCTAGTCTCCCTCCATTTGCCTCTGCCTTGATCCTTATTTATAGAGTTGGGAAGTTAGAATCCCAATCTAACTCAAATTCTGATCCAATTCAGTTGCTTCAGGTCCAAGTAATGCGCGTCACGGCCGTGATGACCATCACGGCCAGGCCGTGATGACCATCACGGCCAGGCCGTGACGGCTTCTGTCTTGGGTGCTTCTTCAGTGATTGGTCTGTCACGGCCGTGATGCTCATCACGGCTAGGCCGTGACAGATTCTGACTTGTGGGGTCGGCTCGGTGATGAGTCACGGCCGTGATGGCCATCACGGCTAGGCCGTGACCGGTTCTGACTTCAGTCTTCTTTCTTTTCTAGTTTTGCTCGATCATGGCCGTGATGGTCATCACGGCTAGGCCGTGATGGGCTCTGTTTGGCTCATTTTCTTCACTTTTAAAGCTCCATCTTCATCCAAACTCCATCATGGTTGATCTTGAGCATTTTACCCTTGATTTCTGCAAAACAACACCACGAAAACCGCCTTACCCGTTGCAAAGGAAAATTAACCGAAAATCAAATTAAATGTCCCTAAACTACATGAAAATGCATGCAAAATGATAGACAAAGATGAGGTGAAATCACACTCATCAGTCGCCCTACACCATTATCTAATTAAATGTAACCGCACCGTTTCCGACATTAAATAGTTTCTTTCTCCCACCTGGGATGTCTTAGGCTAGCTCTGGGGCAACGAAACGGACACTCCCTATACTCCCTCAAATATGCCACGCACAGTTCTACACCCTCCGGGGCTCCAAAAATTCACATGAACACATCATTGTGAAGCATACATTACGTGTAGTCCAAATCTGAAGACGGAATTGGAAACCGATAAATGAGTTGAAAGATAACCTCAATACCGTCGTCGACAGCATTTCGGCATAAAAAGGACATAGGCTTACCTTAGCCTAATCAAGGAAAGAAAGATAGGATAATGAAGTAGACATCGTGAGGATCACAACGGTATAATCAGAATTTTGATAGGACGAACGGATTGACCGGAACTCTCTCCGGAATTTTTGTTCCTCTCACGGCCTCTCTCTCTCTCAAACTCTCCTAACACTCCCTCTCTCTATCTTTCTATTATCTCCTTTCTTTCTCTTCTGTTTCACGTGGTCTCACCTTCTGACTTCTTCTTCTCTCTCTTTTTATTTATTTATTAACTAGTTTACCTTAACTTATATACTAGCATCTTTTATAGTGGAATAAGGTGACTCACCCATGCTACACTAGACTTAAGTGGCGTGATTTTATGGCAAGGAGAGAAAGCAGCTTGCATGGTTCTTGGCTGATCATAAATTGACCAAAATTTACATTAATTGAGGAAATGAAGGGCAGTAGGAGGCGTGACCATTGGGCTATCATAAACATGTTGAAGATTTTGTGTGACTTTGCCACAAGACCAAGCAGGAGGTGCCTTCACATTACCAAGCGGCAAAATTAAAGATGGAGGTGTCAAGGGTTTAATAAACTGCCGTATACCCCTGATCCTAAGCCTTAAAGTTTATTTGAGTTAATTTAATTTGGTTAAAACTTGTAACTAGGGTATAATTAATTAAGACTAGTGCTATTTACTCATAATGAGTAAAAAGTTAAGTAAGTTAATTATAATCATCTAGCTATGATTAAGATTTATATCTATGACTAATTATCTTTTAATGTTGTTGATGATAAACCAATTTAATTCAGAATTTAAATTGAGGTGCTTCCAATAGGGGTTTTTGACGTACTTGCTTGAGGTGTTTACCTACTGAAAAATTTGGGTTGCTTGAATTTTATTTTGAACTTGCATATGTGTTTGGATTCTTAAATAAATTTTAGATTTATCTAACCCTCACTCCCATCTAATTAAAATATTTAATTTCCCGAAAGATAGGATGTTACATCACTACCCCCCTTAAAAGAAATTCCTTCCTCGGAATTTACGTACCTCAGAAAAGAATCGGATACTGCTGCTGTATATCCGCCTCGTGCTCCCACGTAGCATCTCCAGTAACCTCATCCCAAATGACCTTAACCAAGGGAATCTGTCAACCACGGAGTTCTTTAATCCTTCTATCTGCGATCTTAACCGGTAAAGCCTCATATTCTAGATTCTCTCGGAGTTGTATAGACTCAGGCTCTAGTACATGAGAAGGATTAGGGTAATATTTTCTCAACTGGGAAACATGGAAGACATCGTGAAGGGTGGAAAGGTAAGGTGGTAAGGCTATCTGGTAAGCTACTAGACCAATTCGTCGAAGAATATGAAATGGTCCAATGAATCGGGGAGTGAGCTTTCTAGACTTTATAGCTCTGCCAATTCAGGTCTTCGGAGTGACTCTCAAGAACACGTGATCACCTTCTTGGAACTCTAAGGGTCTCCTCCTCTTGTTACTGTAGCTTCTCTGCCGATCCTGGGCATCCTTCATTTTATCTCTTATTTTCCTAACTTGTTATGTTGTTTGTTGTACCACATCAGGACCCAACACTTGGCTCTCTCGCCAGTCTCATACCAACATAATGGAGTCCTACACTTTCTCCCATACAGAGCCTCATACGGTGCCATCCCGATGCTACTGTGGAAACTGTTATTGTATGTGAACTCAATCAATGGTAGGAATTCATCCCAACTGCCAACATGTTCCAACACACAAGCTCTTAAAAGATCCTCCAATGATTGAATTGTTCTCTCAAACTATCCATCAGTTTGAGGATGATAAGCAGAACTCATCCTCAACTTTGTTCCCAACGCATCGTGTAACTGTCTCCAAAATCTAGATGTAAATCTAGGATCTCGGTCGGAGACAATACTCGACGGCACACCGTGCAACCTCACTACTTCCTTGATATAGATCTGGGTCAACCTTTCCAGACTATAACTTTCACCAATAGGTAAGAAGTGAGCACACTTCGTCAACCTATCAATGATAACCCAAATCGCATCAAACCTCTTCGGAGTTCGTGGTAATCCAACCACAAAGTCCATGGCTATACTATCTCATTTCCACTCTGGGATATCCAAGGACTGCAACAACCCGACGGGCTTTTGATGCTCTATCTTAGCTTTCTGACATACCAAACATGATAGAACATATTCCGCCACTTCTTTCTTCATCCTTGGCCACCAAAACATCTTCTTCAAGTCTTGATACATCTTGGTGGCTCCTGGGTGGAAACTCAGCTTACTTTTATGCGCCTCCTCTAAGATCATCTTCCTAATCTCTAAGTTCTCTGGCACACATATCCGATCCTTAAACCTTAACACTCCATCTGATCCTCTCCTAAACTCTGAAACCTTACCCTCATCTATACCTCGATTCACATCCACCAAATATTCATCCTGACCCTGCTTAATCTTAAGGTCTCTCAAAAACTCACTATTGATGGTGATCATACCTAAACATATTCTATCCTCATTCAAATCCATACCTAGGTTCAAATCTCTAAACTGTTCAAGCAACTCCATCTCTTACCATCATTGCGGATACGTGCAAGGATTTCCGACTTAGTGCATCCGCCAGAACATTAGCCTTCCCTGGATGGTATTGAAGATCAAACTCATAGTCCTTAATGAATTCCATCCATCTATGTTGCCTCATGTTTAGCTCCTCCTGATCAAACAAATACTTTAAACTCTTGTGATCACTGAACACATTAAACTTAACTCCATAGAGATAGTGTCGCCATATCTTCAATGCGAACACTATGGCTGCTAATTCCAGATCATGGGTTGGGTAATTCCTTTCATGAACCCTCAATTGTCGGGAAGCATAAGCCACAACTCTTCCCTCTTGCATCAAAACACAACCCAATCCTTGATATGACGCGTCACAGTATACATCAAACTGTCCTAATGGATCTGGTAACATCAGTACAGGAGATGTAGTCAACTTCTCCTTTAGCTTCTGAAATCTCTCTTCACACTTCTCTGTCCAAACAAACACCGTACCTTTTCTCGTCAACTGCGTCATAGGCAATGCAATCTTTGAGAAACTCTCGATGAACCTCCTGTAATACCCGACTAATCCTAGGGAACTCCTCACCTCACTCACTGACTTAGGCCTCTCCCACTTAATCACGGCCTCAACCTTAACTGGATCAACATCTATCCCTTTCTTGTTGATTACATGCCCTAGGAACTGTACTTCCTCTAACCAAAATTCACACTTGGATAGCTTAGCATACAACTGCTTATCTCTCAACACCTGTAACACCACTCTCAGGCGTTCCTCGTGTTCTTCCCGACTACGGGAGTAAATAAGAATATCATCTATAAACACCATAACAAACTTGTCAAGGAATGGTCTAAAGATCCTGTTCATGTAATCCATGAACACCACTGGAGCATTAGTTACACCAAAAGGCATAACTAGGTACTCGTAGTGTCCATACCTTGTCCTAAAAGCGGTCTTAGGTATATCCTCCTTCTTCACCCTAATCTGATGGTATCCTGATCTTAAGTCTATCTTGGAAAACACCGAAGCTCCCTTCAACTGATCCATCGGATCATCTATCCTAGGCAACGGATATTTGTTCTTGATTGTAACTTTATTCAACTGCCTATAATCCGTGCACAACCTAGAACTTCCGTCCTTTTTCTTGACAAACAATACCGGTGCTCCCCAAGGCGAAACACTCGGTCTGATGAATTCTTTCTTCATCATGTCGTCCAGCTATTTCTTCAACTCTGCCAACTCCACTGGTGACATCCGATAAGGAGCTACTGGAATAGGTCCAGCCCCTGGTATGAGATCTATAGCGGACTCCACCTCCCTCTCTGGTGGCAAACCTAGAACATCAGGAGGGAAAACCTCAGGAAACTCTCTCGCAATAGGCAGAGAATCTATACTCGAAGTCTCCTTAGCTTCCAAAGAGAAAAGCATCACATACTGCTGAGAACCGTAACCCCTCATAGTTGCTCCTTCATTGGCAGATACTATGCTAGAAGGCTCAATAAAAGATAAAGTCTTTCGGGCACAGTCTAGCACCACATAGTTAGCCGAAAGCCAATCCATGCCAAGAATAATGTCTATCTGCTACATAGGCAAACAGATGAGATCTACAAGGAATGCCCTATTTTCAACAACTATAGGACACTGTAAGCAAACAGACATAGTGATCAAAGGATCACTGGTAGGGGTGGATACTGTCAAGATATATGGTAGCTGAGAAACGGGCAAATGTAAATGATCTACACACTCATGGGACACAAAAGAATGTGTAGCGCCTGAATCAAACAACACAGACGAGAGTCTGCCAGATATTAAACACATACCTTAAATAAGATCTGCAGAATGAGAGGACTCAAATCCTCTCACTGTAAACACCCTCCCTATGGCCTGAGGTCTGGTCGTCTGTCGTCCCGCTACCGGAACCCCTCTCCCAGCTCCTTCTCTGAAACCACTGGCTCCTCTGGAACTACCAGCTCCTCTGCCGACTGCTGGCAGCTGATGTATCGCTCTCTGTCGACAATCCCTAGCAAAATGGACTGGTTTGCCACAGACGTAGCAACCAGATCTATCTGTACAATCCCTGATATAATGTGGACCTCCGCATCTGAAACACACTAGGGCCCTCTACTGCTGGCCCTCTCTAGTAACTGGTGCTGATGGTACAGATGTCTGAGTGCTCTGTCCTGGTCTAACGTATGGTCTTCTCCTCCACTGAGAACCTCCATTACCTCTCCTCTGATGACCTGCTCTGATAGGACCCCCACTACGCTGCTGTCTCTGCTCTGCAGCCTGCCTCCTGTCCATGCTCTCTGTGGCATTGCACCTCTCTACCAGCTCTGGGAAACTCAGGATATCCAAGTGCACTATAGCCCTCCTCAACTCATGCCGTAAACCCTCCTCGAATCTCCGGCACATCCAGTCCTCATATGGAAACCTCTGGTAATACTCAGAAAACTGTATCAGGGCCTCGAATCTGGCCGCGTAATCACCAACAGACCTGTCTCCTTGCTGGAGACTCATGAACTCTCTCTCCTTCTCACGTCTGACTAATCGCGGGAAGTACTTCTCAAATAAACAATCTCTGAACAGCTCCCAACTGATGAGTCTGCCCTCAGCCTCTAGTAATCTCCTCTTGCCTCTCCACCATGACTCAGCCCCTCCGATCATCATGAAGGCGGAATAGGTCACCTTCCTATCATCTCGGCATCTCATAGTATCAAAGATCTTCTCGAGCTCCTCAATCCACCACTCTGCTAGCTCTGGATCATACTCTCCACCAAACTGTGGTGGCTTATCTTTGAGTAAGATAGCCAATCCTGCGTCCTCAGCATCGGCGACTATCCTCCTATCCTGCCGCTCCTGTAGCTCTGCCTCTCTCTGTACCCTCTGAGCATTCTGTTGTGCCTGCTGCAACAGAACTGATGCTAACTCGGGGATAGTCCGAAGAGTCTCGGTGGACTCTCCTCCACTTCTAATCCCTGCCTCTGACTGATGAGGATCATCCTCTACACCCCCTATCGCTCTACCACCACCCCGTCTGCCACGTCCTCGACCTCGGCCTCGAGCCATGATCTTGTTAAAAGAAATCATTAGCCCCCATCAATATGACATATAATACTACATAAAACTGGAATATAAATACTACATGCCATAGAGATGTCCCATCGGACTCACTATCCAACTTCTAAGCATAGTTGTTATCCGATGTGGATTCAACTAAATGGCCAGTTCACCCTAATCATAGTGCTCACAGTCCGTTTCGGAACCGAACTGCTCTAATACCACTAAATGAGACGCCCCGACGTCCCATTAAAGAAAACCCAAAATATTAAGACCTAATCTCGTTATTGTCGTTAAGAGAGTATATTAAAACAGTGGAAAATTTAAAACTTAACATACATACATAACATATACACCTCAAGTCCTGATACAGTACAGTAGAGGGAATCCCATCAGTCAGATCCCAAAATGTACAAACTGATAATCAAACAGAAAATAAAAACAACATCCTAAAGAGACAAGACGCGCTGGCCATAGACTCTGTACTCAACTATGAGGATCCACTGCTCCTTCTCCAACGTCTGGCTCATACGAGGTCCCATCAAGCTCCTCCATAGCTGGCTCCCCCGTAGGATCTTTTCATCACAATCATAAAAAGAAAACATATGCAATATAGAGAAGACAAGGATAAGAAACCATATAACATCAAACATGGAAATGGTTTAGCAACATTTAATTAAATAACGGCACACTAAACATCTGTCTCCCAAGTATAAATATATGTAACACAATCATCCTCAATCCACATCTAGGATCTTTCCTCTACCTTCCATCATGATGCAATGCAAATGCTGTATGAATAATCTCCTCAGGTATCGGCCATATTCGGATATCACAACAATATAATCGACACGTCCCAGAGTCCCCAGTGCACACCCTCATTGCGGATGGAGGGTGCCCATGTAAAGCAATGGCACTATAGCCGCACAACCCGGTGCACACCTCTGGACCACAATCCAGGATGCTCATGCAATGCATGAACTATAGTTGCGACTAAAATGAAATCATCTCTGGACGGTCTGCCGTTAGCCTATCCCCGGGAATTTTCCCTCCGAGGCATAGACCCCACTCGACCATGTTTCAGGTCCACTCTACCATGTTTCAGGTCACCCCCTAGTGCCCTAACCGGTCATCTTAATCTCATAGATAACCTCAAAATAATCTCATCTCATTAATCTCAACCCCATCTCACGATAATTATCTCGGTTGGGCACTGCTATCACATATCGTATGCAATTCCTAAATACATCCTCGTGTCTCAACATGACTTATGATTTACTCAATCCTATAAGCACAATCATTACACTTATCCTATCATCATAATCGTCATCATGTTATCCAAAATCATCATCATATATCCTCATATCATAATAACATTTCCGAATAATAAATATCGAAATATAATAATAAAAATAATAATAATCACAATAATAATAATAATAATAATAATAATAATAATAATAATAATAATCATTATCATCCCAGTAGTAGAAGTAATAATATTAAAATAATAATAATGATAATAATAGTAATAATAATAATAATAATAAGTATAAACATTTCTAAAATAATTACCACACTCGTGATATCATATACCAAGTATCAAGTTCACATCAACCGGTCAAACAGGCAATCATCACGTAATAAAATAATCTATGTATGTAGCGTAACGACGATAAACGCACAATTTCTATATCATCATCGGTACCACTGAGTAGTCCCTAATGTGGTATAGACATTGTCCGTTACTCGCTCTCGTGTAGGGTTTGGGTCGCCCTACACCATTATCTAATTAAATGTAACCGCACCGTTTCCGACGTTAAATAGTTTCTTTCCCCCACCTGGGATGTCTTAGGCTAGCTCTGGGGCAACGAAACGGACACTCCCTATACTCCCTCAAATCTGCCACGCACAGTTCTACACCCTCCGGGGCTCCAAAAATTCACCTGAACACATCATTGTGAAGCACACGTTACGTGTAGTCCAAATCTGAAGACGGAATTGGAAACCGATAAATGAGTTGAAAGATAACCTCAATACCATCGCCGACAGCATTTTGGCATAAAAAGGACATAGGCTTACCTTAGCCTAATCAAGATAAGAAAGATAGGATAATGAAGTAGACATCGTGAGGATCACAACGGTATAATCAGAATTTTGATAGGACGAACGGATTGACCGGAACTCTCTCCGGAATTTTTGTTCCTCTCACGGCCTCTCTCTCTCTCAAACTCTCCTAACACTCCCTCTCTCTATCTTTATATTATCTCCTTTCTTTCTCTTCTGTTTCACGTGGTCTCACCTTATGACTTATTCTTCTCTCTCTTTTTATTTATTTATTAACTAGTTTACCTTAACTTATATACTAGCATCTTTTATAGTGGAATAAGGTGACTCACCCATGCTACACTAGACTTAAGTGGCGTAATTTTATGGCAAGGAGAGCAAGCAGCTTGCATGGTTCTTGGCTGATCATAAATTGGCCAAAATTTACATTAATTGAGGAAAGGAAGGGCAGTAGGAGGCGTGACCATTGGGCTATCATAAACATGTTGAAGATTTTGTGTGACTTTGCCACAAGACCAAGCAGGAGGTGCCTTCTCATTACCAAGCGGCAAAATTAAATATGGAGGTGTCAAGGGTTTAATAAACTACCGTATACCCCTGATCCTAAGCCTTAAAGTTTATTTGAGTTAATTTAATTTGGTTAAAACTTGTAACTAGGGTATAATTAATTAAGACTAGTGTTATTTACTCATAATGAGTAAAAAGTTGAGTAAGTTAATTATAATCATCTAGCTATGATTAAGATTTATATCTATGACTAATTATCTTTTAATGTTGTTGATGATAAACCACCTTAATTAAGAATTTAAATTGAGGTGTTCCAATAGGGGTTTTTGACGTACTTGCTTGAGGTGTTTACCTACTGAAAAATTTGGGTTGCTTGAATTTTATTTTGAACTTGCATATGTGTTTGGATTCTTAAATAAATTTTAGATTTATCTAACCCTCACTCCCATCTAATTAAAATATTTAATTTCCCGAAAGATAGGATGTTACATCACTACTACAGAAAAGGGCTTTAATAGCGCTTTTTTTTAGCCTTTAGTAGCGCTTCCAAGCGCTATCTATTCACCCGCTACTGAAGGTGGGAGAGATTCAATAGCGCTTAAAAAAGCGCTACTGAAAGTGGGAATATGTAGCGCTTCCTTGAGAAAGCGCTGTCTAAAGTTCGTAATAAGGCAATCTATTACATACTTTAGACAGCGCTTTCTCAAGGAAGCGCTGTCTAAAGTTTGCAATAGATAGCGCTTTCTCAAGGAAGCGCTATCTATTTTTAACTTTAGGCAGCGTTTTTTCAAGAAAACGCTACCTATTCCCCCCCCTTTTTTTTTAATTATTTACATTGTTTTTAGACAACGCTTTCTCAAGGAAGTGTTGTCTAAAGTTTGCAATAGATAGCGCTTTCTCAAGGAAGCGCTATCTATTTTTGACTTTATGCAGCATTTTTTCAAGAAAACGCTACCTATTCCCCCTTTTTTTAAAAATTATTTACATTGTTTTTAGACAGCGCTTTCTCAAGGAAGCGCTATCTATTTTTAACTTTAGGCAGCGTTTTTTCAAGAAAATGCTACCTATTCCCCCTTTTTTTAATTATTTAAATTGTTTTTCTATATTTCCCACATGTACTCAGCAAAACTAAGACATTAAACAGTTTATCCATCCCATTTCACTTAGCAAAACTCAACAAACCATACATTTACATACAAAAGTATATTGATTAAAGGGTACAAGGGGTACACCAACCCGTATATAATAATAACCCAACAACATAAGGAAGAACCATTGTAGCTAAAACGCTACACTCCAAATTGCCCAGCATTGCCATTACAGAGTCCTTACACAAATCCACCTAGGAACAGAAATAAATAAATCTGTATAACCTAAGAATCCAAAAAGCTATTTCTTTGTTATATATCTCTTAAACTGACAGTGAAGAGGATTTGCATTTGATTTGCATGAGGATTTTCCACCGTTCCAGACACAAACATTATTGGCATTGAAGTTCCTGTAGGATGCAGTGAATGGAGCTTTGGACCAATCTGTCTTGACGAGTCCACCCCTTGTAGCCCAATCATCTGCATTCCACAAGCTTGAGTATATTCTCATGGGATGCTTCTTTGGAAATGGAACTCCAACTGATTCCAAATTCTTGAACTCTCTGATGGGCGTGCCATCCACTGAGAAGCTGAAGCACATGTACGTATAACAATATTTAGTAACTAAACTAATGAAGTACATGTATATTATATTATAGGAAAATGTTAATTAGTGTACTTAGGTTACTCAATAAGTGGTGGGTGCTTACACAATGCGTTGGGGATTCCAGAGAATAGAATAAGTGTGGAAATCTGCAGTTGGGTCAAACCAGAGATAGAATTGCTGCTCCCTGTTGCCTTTGCCTTGGCTGAAAACATTGGTGTGTAGAGTATAAGGATCACCACTCAGGTTCCCCAAGAATTCCAAGTCAATCTAATCCCATGTTGACCCCTTTGAGGAAAGCTGGAAAAAAGAAGAAATATTCAATATTCATTTGTTAGTCATATTCATATGATTGAACATTCATGTTTTAAACTTACATAATAGGCAGTGACAGTGCCAGAAGAGTTTCCAGGAACCAACTTGAAATCTTGCCAAATAAGTACTCATTGGTGGACTGGAAGCCAGAGCCAGAGGCTTGAAACTCCTTGTTCAAGTTACCAGCAGCACAGACCACGACAATATAAAGAAGGATAGCTGACAGGCTTGAAGAGGTGGTAGAAGCCATAATGTTCATGTTATGTACCAACTATTGTTTTTTTAAGTATGTAAGCTAACAAGTTTAAGTGGTGAAGGGTGTGGAGGGAAGGTTGAAAGAGTGAACATATATATATAGTGATAGTGGGCAATGAATGAGCAGCAAGATTTGGATAGGAAGGTGCCCTGTCACCTGATAAGCTGTAAATAGTTGTTGTATGGTAACAGGTCAACACATGTTACATCATCAAAAGAAACTATTGCTACTTAAAATAGAAGCATGTAACAGGTCAACACATGTTACAGTAGTGTTAGTAATTTCACCAATTATCAAGACCATACTCAATTGAGTTTATGAGTAATAACAATGCTATCACCAACAGCATTCACAAGGGCTCTAACAACATAATCTTTCAGGTTCTCAAGTACCCTAACACATAAATTATAAACCTCAGGATTTGGTACACAAGTACTGAAGTGCATAAAAAAATGATTTCAATTATTGTAGTATACTAGTATAATACAGATTAATATCAAAACAGGTTGATTAAGTCAGCCAAGAAAGCAGAACTAGCATAGATTGTTTACCTGCATGGCCTCACCCCTCAGATTGACCAACTTGAATCCATCTACAAAGCTTACAAAGCACATTAAATACATGGGTCAATAACATGGCAATTATGAATTAGTTGTGCTTCAAATAATAGTAACAATACCACTCCTTGGACATCTTAGTCACAACTTATATCTGTAAAATTAAACAATTTAATTCTTTATTCTACAGATGTTTTTTTTTAAGAAGTTATTCTACAAATGTTGAAAACTGGCAAGCAGACAAATGATGGTTCTAACTGACAGTATGTTTCCCATAGGCTACCAACAATAAATTCATTTACAAGATTGTGATGATATTTAAAGCAAACGATTTAAATATTCAGATTCAGAAAAACCCCACGAGTCACTAAAACATGCACTTGGTTTCTCTATAGCCACTCCAAGCCTCAAAGTAGAGGCGTAAGTCAACTCAATGGTACAGAAGTGTCATGGCCGAAAAGAAAGGATACACATGTCATACTTATTATTCCTTTATTTCTGTATAGATTTATTGATAGGTGGCAGAAAATATATAAAAAAGGAGGGAATGAAATGGAAAAGCAATAGAAAAGCCATTGTAATTGTAATTTGTAATAAATAACAATTATTTTTGGCAACTCACCTGAAAGCCCCAGCAAATGCCAGAGTAGTATATTCTCCCAGGCCTAAACCACATGTAACATCAACAGAATCGATAATCTGCTGGCCTCCCTCATGCGCACAAAGTAGCTCTACAGCAGCAAGACTTGTGACATAAATAGCAGGCTGAAGAAGTTGAGAATCAATGGTGAACAATGCATCAATGACTATCTTCATAAACAGAAATTACATGAAAAGATGGACTGATATATGTGTAATTGTGTACTAGTATAATATCATAATCAAGCAAGAACACTATGCTTGCTAATGATCTGAAATACTAGGATCCAAGTTAATCTCACAAAAGACAATTCAGGAGAAGGAAGCAACTTGGAATAAGAATTTGAAAGAAAAGTACATGGTAATAACGCGTGAATTGGTGCACTTGATGCCAACCCAATTAGGTGGCGTGTTCTGCCACTCTTGCTTTATAATCTGCAGAGCAGTGTCTGCACCAGAAATTCAAAAGACAATAAAAAACATATTTCAATCACTGAATCTTAATACAAAAACTACTATAGAATCTGAGAGTGAATGCTGAAGGCGCCTTTACAAAGGAGCTGCTGAAGCCAATGGATAGTTTTTTGGTATCATGAAGCAATACCTGTAGATGTAAGACTAAATATGACATGAACTCCAGCAGGGTACTTAGTTAACATGAACTCAAACATGTATTCTCAACATTGAGTAACAGTCTTAAATATATAAAACTCTGAATTATTTTAGGAAGTAAAAGAACAATTTCATGATAGTTGATATGTAATTAGCATCTATTATGTTCACCTTTCGTGAACTACAATGTAACTGGAATATCCTCCCTTTGTAATTGTACCATCAACATCAACACCATTAAAGGTAGAAACTGATCCCTTCACACAATGAACTTCTTGTCTTTCATTACAATACTCACAATCTCTGCACGAGTTGACATAAGTCCCCACTCCAACATGGTCACCAACATTAACACGGTGGATACTAGAACCAACCATTTCTACAATCCCATCTCATGTCTGATATGTAAAAAAAACACAGACAGATTAGTTTTACTAATAGTAAATTGGATAGTCACTAATACAGAAAATTAAGCCAACCTACCCAAGTACTAGAGGATATTTGGAATCACAAGTATATTCCTTGTCCAAACAACATCAGCATAACAAATTCCACAGTGAGTAATTTTTATGTAAACATCGGCATTACCAAGAGCCCTGGGCAACGATCATTGTCATATGATCAAGAATCAAGCAAATAATTTAGCTGGTATATTTTCTAAGAAAAAGAAAACTCCTTCATCCCCAAAAAATGGAAATTGGTCATCTATTAAAAAAGAGTTACTTCTACTCAACAAAGTGGAATGATAATATGCACATGCCTGCGACTGAATTTGTAAGGTGATAGAACTCCAGATGCATCTCTGTTTGAAGGATCGTGTTGAAGGAGAATGCGTTTCTCTTTGACAAAAAGCATATCTCTGAAGCAAAACGAGAGCAATGGTCAAATCTGAAGAATCGAAGGAAAAAATTCAATATATTAAAGAAAGAAATGACTCACAATGGTCAGAAATAAAGAACGGCAGAGGTGGCGGTGAACCCTCGTTTCTGACCAGACGATGGCAGCGAACCCGTGCTGTCAAGGGCGAATAGCGGTGTGTTGTGGGTTGGTGCTGTCAAGGGCGGTTTCGTGTTGTTGCGCGGTGCCTGGTCAGAGTGAGAATGTCTGGAAGCGACGACAACAGTGATCTGAGGCAGAGGGACTCGCCGGTCTGGGCGGAAGAGCTTCTTGGTTGTCCAGGCACGGTGGCAGGGTAGGCAGCGAAGGAGCTTCGCGGTGGTCCAGGCGCGGTGGCTAGGTAGTGGAAGAGCTTCGCGGTGGTTGTGTGTTTCTGAAGGAGAAAAGAAACGAGTAATGGTTTGGTTGGACTTAGAAGAAAAGAGACGAGAAACAGGTTATGGACTTATAGAAGAGGGGAAGAGTACTTTTATTTTAGTAAAGAGGAATTGACGGCGCTTTTTCAAGGAAGCGCTGTCTTAGATAAAAAAATAGATAGCGTTTTTTTAAGGAAGCGATGTCTATTCTTATCCATCAACATTTAAAAGCGCTTCCTTGGGGAAGCGCTGTCTTAGAATAAGGAATGGATAGTGCTTCCTTTAGGAAGCGCTACCAAAAGTATCCCGCCTCTTTTTTAGTAGCGTTTCTTATTGAAGCGCTATTGAAGGGGCGCTATTAAAGGCATTTTCTGTAGTAGTGCATCTTGTACGATAGCCCAGCTATGCACCAGTATTATCTGACCTTGTATGATAGCCACTCAAACGGCTTATCATAGCTAGTCATACGGCCCACTGTGAAAACTATCCAACTTTCATTGTAGTCGTTCACAATACACCAACATCAACCTCATATTAGTAACCGCTCAAACAGATATTGCGACTACCCATAAGGTTGACCAACGCAATGATATGCACATGCATCCATCACTACATAATTTCACACCATCTTTCCATCTAACAACTCATTATCACCACATGACATCATAACTTCCTAATCAAGCTATCAACCTAGTTTCATATCAAACATCTCCAAAGTATCACCAATATTGATCCACCATACATCAATATATCAACAACCCATAGTACAATATTATCAACAAGACAACATCATATAATTAACAGATAAATAAAAGAATAACCATATATCACGTAATCAACTAAGCATGTTATCATATATCATATTATCAACCAACAATCAACGGGGTTTGAGAATTCCCACACATGTAAATGTTCATATTTTATGCCAATAGTCCCGATAATTAGAATTTCTTCCCCCTCACCTTGTGTACAATTGTACCGACGTCTCGAAACGAACACTTCCTCTACACCTTCAATTCTGCCATGCAAGGGAGAAAGGTCTCCGAGCCTCGAAAATTCACCTAGACATCACATGACGAAGCGTACGTTACTACGAGTTCAAATTCGAAAAAGGAATCGAATTCCGATCACCGAAACGAAAGATAACTCAAGAACCATAACGAACGGAGTTTCGACATAAAAGAGTAGGATTTACCTTCACTTATAGAATAAAAGAAGGATAGGAAGTGAAGGCGTCGTCGCCACGATCACAACCATGTACTCGGAAACGTGTCGGGGCGATCGATCGAGTCGATAATCGAGTCGAGGTCCCTTCTCTCTCTAGCTCTCACTCTCTGTTTTCGTCCTGGACTTAAGTGAACCGTTTCACTTAAGTCCCTTTTATTTTTTCAAAAACACGTGCCAACACTCGAGCGCCCAATTTCCAACGTTCAAGCGTTCCAACGCTCAAGCGCTGTGTTTCCCATGCTTGAGCGTTCTCCCATGCATGTCACGTCGTTGCCGCACGTCAAAACTGAAGCCATGTGTCATCAGCTCCCAATGCTTAAGCGCCCAACATGCAGCGTTTGAGCATCCACAGAACACTCGAGCGCTGGTTTTCCAATGTTTGAGCGTCGACCTGTTGACAGCATTCGTCGTTTGTGGGTTTCGTCGCGTTTTGAGCTCGTTTGAAGTCCGATTGACCTCAAATTTGAGATATAGGCCCATCAAGACCTAATGAACAACTGAAAACCCTCAAAAGTGACTAATCTCATTCTTAAATCCAAATCTATTAATTTACATTCTTATGCCCTATTTGAACAACTTACGAAAACCCTAGATTTCATTCATGTTCTTTTCGACTTCACGTTCTTTTCGACAACAAAAGATCGCATACCTTCCATGCAAAGGTTCCTAGACCTTAATCCATCTCTTCACTATGTAATCCAAGTCTTAAACATGTTCCTCTTACGTAAAAGGAAATCGTAAAAATCGGGATGTTACATACCCCATTATCTAGCAATCTTTAGGTTTGATTCTCTGTAACAATGACTGCAACGTTGAAGGATATGACTTTTGACTTTATCAAACTTGAGAGGTTTAAAGGTGGAAACTTTCATCGTTGGCAAAAGAAGATGCACTTCCTTTTTACAACATTGAAGGTGGCGTATGTGTTGAACACACCAAGATCAGAGGAAAGAGAAGACGAGACCATCAATGGCACTCATGAGAGGAACAAGTGGGTTAATGATGACTAGATTTTCATGGGACATATTTTGAATGGCATGACCGACTCATTGTTCGATGTGTATCAAAATGCGGGATCCTCCAAAGAACTATGGGAGAAACTTGAGGCAAGGTACATGATGGAGGGCGCAACAAGCAAGAAATTTCTTGTCAGTCATTTTAATAATTATAAGATGATTGATGGTATGCCTATCATGGAACAAATGCATGAAATTGAACGTATTCTCAATAACTACAAACAACATAATATGCACATGGATGAAACCATCATTGTCTCCTCAATCATTGACAAACTTCCTCCTTCATGGAAAGACTTTAAAAGAAGTCTTAAACATCGAAAAGATGACATTTCTCTTGAACAGTTGGGTAATCACCTTTGTTTAGAAGAAGAGTATCATAAACAAGATGATACAAAAGAACATTCTATTCATGATAATGTGCATGTAGTAGAGGAAGGGAAATCGGGTAAGTCCTCTAAAAAGAGGAATCGAGATTTTGGAAAATGTCATGAAAACAACAATGAGAATGACTACAAGAAAAAGAAAAAGAAAAATGGTTGTTTCTATTGTGGAAAACTGGGACATTTCAGGAGGAATTGTCGTCTCTTGAAAAAGGAAAAAGAGAAGGAATCTAGTGCAACAAAGGACAATCTTGTTGCGGTCATTTCCAAAATCAACAAGATATAAGATGTTGGATCATGGTGGATTGACTCCGGTGCAACTCTCCATGTGTGTGAGAACAAGGATCTCTTCAAGACAATTAATGAAGAAGATGGAACCGTTCTATATATGGGAAATGCATCAACTGTCCAAGTTAAAGGCAAAGGGACGGTGGAACTAGAATTAACTTGGGGAAAATTAGTCACTCTTATAGATGTTTATTATGTACCAGATGTTAGGAAGAATTTAATTTCTGTACCGTTACTTAATAAGTACGGGTTTAAATGTGTATTTGAGGGAGACAAGTTTATTCTCTCCAAGGGAGGAATGTTTGTAGGGAAGTGATACATTTGTGAGAATATGTTCAAACACAATATTATTAATGATAATGGATTTAATTCTGCTTATATTATCGAGTCTTGTAATTTGTAACATCCTTCTCGGGTGTTGCATTCTCTGTAACATTTAATAATGTAACACCCTTCTCGGAAGCTACATTGTCTGTGACATTTCTATTTTTTTATAAGACCGAGTAAAGCGTAAAATAATTATTTTGTCAAAAATACGGGTTTATTTTTTTCTTTTCTCTTTCGCAATAATACCAAACATAGTCTTTAACATATAACATCAACTTATACATCAATATTATACAAACCAAGTTCCAAGTACCATCAGAAAGAAGGCGGAAATACCAACGCCAGTAAATAACAACAGACTAAAATATGTTTATAATAATAATATCTTTAGAGACATAGCTCCACAAAATATAACATAGACACGAGACTTGCCAGACACAAAATACTGAGAAAAATCCATTATACTAAAACCCTCGAGACTGTGTCCATGTCTCCAAGTACGCTCAAACTCCAGTAGGATGTGATGGAGAAACAGTGTTATCGTCATCTTCGTCCAACGTAAGATAGAAAATAGCAAACCAGAAAATACAGAAATGAGGTGAGATTTCCGTTCATCTTACACTTAACGCAGACATGTAGTGGTACGACACACAGGTACAAACAAATATCAATAAACAGTTATATCATCCATCACAACGGAAATAATAATGCTTCACAACAACATAATCACAAGGCACCGTTTTTCCTAGATAAGAGACATCTAAGACTCGAGGAATGACCTCTGATCCCCTATACCATGGTTTTAACAAACAGTCAGAGAGAGTGGTTCGGAGGATTGTTCCGGACTACGCCAACCTTGGACAAAAGAATGCGTCCAGAGTCATCAACGTCCACATTGGCTTTTTCGGGAACATCCTACACTACTAGAAAATACATAGTGTCTAGTAGAGTATGTCGGTGTATTGCAAGATCACCATACCACAGAAGAGCAACCAACTGGGACTATATGAGTATTTCATACCCTGATACCCCTAAGCATCAATAGATCATCACTACGAAATTCGCACCCGCATTAAAGTGTTAGCTTGATCTCCTAGGCACAATGGCCTTACAAAACATAGTTTCACTACGTGTTTAGGCAAACTTTAATGGAAATGCGTTCTTCTCGTCCATCCATCGGATGACATCATGATTCCTTCGGAATTATTCAACGAACTGTAACAGATGCTAGATGGTCTTAAGTCCGAATCACCGGTACTTAATCATCAAGCTAAAGTTCTCAAGTAACCTTTTTATCTTTGTACAAAGTTTTCTTAAAATATTTGTTTACAAAACCTAGCACATTATGAGATTGGAACATAGGTCCAATTATTTATTCATCTGTACTTTTCTAGTTGAGCCTTTGTCTTTGGCTTTCAATAAAACAAATCATTCTGAGTCCATTAAATTTTATGGAATATGGATAATAAATTATCCATACTTTATGACATAAGGTCGTGTTCTACCACACATCATAAATTATTACGTTCGTATTTTCACTAAGTCGTTCTTGACTTGGGTTTTTACATTTTACAGTAAATCTCGTCTTTGAAGACAAAAATCCTTTTGGCTTAAAACCAAAACCTTTATATAAAATCAAATCCATTTTCAAGAATAATTTCCCTCAAATATACTTAGGTGTCAATTTCTCTAAAACATTTCCTCAAAAATCCATAAAACGTTAAACAACAGTTTCGCCGCTTTTTACTGAATTTAGGCTTAAAAAGTCCTACTTTTGAAGATATGGTTCTTCCCCTCAAATTTGTTATTCTCCTAGGTTATATTACTCATGTGAAAATGTGGAAACACTGATTTTACATCATTTATACGAAATTCCTAAGAACTTGACCAAACGTCGTTAATTTTGTAAATCGCGCAAATCCTTTTTCGACGATTTTACACTCTAATAGTCCAAAACTCATTTTGGAGTTTGAGAACAGTTTTATAAGCATGAAAAACAGTTTCTAAGTGTCCAATTTCATTTATTTTCTAAAATAGCATTTTAGTCCCTATACTTTCATTAATTACAAAATAGTCCTTTTTCACTTAAAACCTTAAAACTTTTTATTTATAACTCCAAATCACACCAAACCAACTTCTTTATAAATATTTTTCACTTGCCCTCAAATTTTCCAGAAATCACTTTCTGCCCCAAATTATTTTCAATAATTGCAAAAAGGTCCTTTTCACCAAAAAGCTTATAACTTTTTATGTATTAATCCAATTAACACCAAACCAATTTCTATGGTTTTGTCTCATCAAGGACTACAATATTAACATTCAAGAACATGAATTTCAGTGCAGCCACTAAAATTCTCAGAAATTGCAATTTAGTCCCTAAGGACTCATAAATCCATAACTTTCAATATACACATCCAAATCAATCCAAACCAATTTCTATATTCTTATATATTCATTTACTTTTCCTAACAATTATTCAAACAATTTAAATCCTTATGGAATCCATATAACCAGTCAAGGTCGGATGGCCCAAAAATTATCATGTTAGGCAATTTTTCATGTTAAACCAAATAAACAACCATCAAGTATCCAATTAGCAATCATTGAATCAAAATCAACATATATAAAAATCAAGTATCAACCACATCCTCCAAGAGGATCACACACGCATAAATCTATAATTTACACAACTTAAATATTAATAATTTACAAGACCTTATACACTAATAAACCACCAACATATCTACCCTAAGGTAGGATGATGGTAATCTCCCCCATACCTTTGTTGACCACTTGATACTCAAGCAAGAAGAGGATTATGTTCACCTATAGCTCAAGGTTTTGCACAACCAAAACCTAGCCATGAACAATCAACAAAACAACAAGTTAAATGATGAAGAAAAACTACCAAACCCATTTAAGCATGGTTCGGCCTTGTCAAGAAAAATAGGCTAGAGATCTCTAAATTTTTCAAGCCCTTAGATAATGAAAGTAGAAGTCATATGAAGATCATAGAAATTGGAATCACATTAAAAAGATTTTTCTATGATTTTCTAGAGATTTTTGAAGTTCTAGATCTAGGAATTTGAAATTTGTAAAAACTTGAGATATGAAGAAAAGTTGTGAAAGGAAAGGAAGGTATGATCATGAATCACAAGAATCTACCTTTGGAATTTCAAGAAACCAACAACAACTTATACTTCCTTTGAAAATCAAGTGTAAGTAACTTAGGAGTTTTTGTGTGAAAATTGAAGAACATGAACAAATGAGCAAAATAAAATGCCAAGTGTGGTCTTAAGAGGTTGGGGCCGTGGGTTTCTAGGGAGAAATGGGTAAAATGATGTCATGACACACTTGAAATTACAATGAGAAATTAAGGGTATTTTGGACTTTTCATTTAAAAAGTCATCATTACATGCATTTAATGCATGGTGACTAACCCCTATGACTCACCCCCTTGAGTCATCACAAATGAGTCATTGTTCCTATCCGTCCGGGGTAGGGTTTTGTCTCTGCACCTCCATTCTCGATTTCGTCGATCCCCGATCGTCGAGTATTAACCCGAATATCGTATAATAACCTATTTATTTTGAAAATTTTCAACATAACCACTATGGTTGGAAATAAATATAAACCTAAACGGTTTCGTTCACAGATCAAAATTAAGTTTTCTGACCAGTAAAATCTTACTTTAAGTGAAAACGCAGACCGGGTTTCGTCTGAGTTTTAAACCCAAATTTTTACCGTAAGCTTCTACCATAAGGTAGAGTATAACTATGATTTTATTTTATAAAAAATCATTTTCTAGATCTAATATAACAACTACGAACAATTAAAATTCTACCGATAATTGAGAAACAATAGAAACAGCAAAAACAACAAAACGGTAAAAACCGTAAAAACAGGGTGTTACATAATTTATGGCATAATCGTTTAGGACATGTTAATTTTAGGAAAATGGATGAAATGATGAATTCATGTTTAATTCCTAAAACAAGTAGAATTTCAGATGCATGTACAACTTGTATGCTAACTAAGATAACTAGGCTTCCTTTTCATAGAGTTGAAAGAAGTTATAAAGTGTTAGATTTAATTCATTCTGATGTATGTGATTTGCATGGTTGGCCCACCATAGGTGGTAAAAAATATTTTGTGACATTCATAGATGATTGTACTAGATATTGCTATGTATATTTAATGCATTCAAAGGATGAAGTCTTAGATAAATTTAAGATATTTAAAACCAAAGTAGAACTTCAACATGAAACATTTATTAAATGTTTTAGGAGTGATAGAGGAGGAGAGTTCTATAACCCTAGTTACTTTGAGTCTACTGGAATAATTCACCAAACAACCACACCTTATTCCCCACAACAAAATGGCATAGCCGAAAGGAAAATAGGGTATTAGAAGAAATGGTAAATGCAATGTTATCATATTCTGGTCTAGCAAAGGGTTATTGGGGAGAAGCTTTGTTGACGGCTTGTTATATCTTCAATAGAGTTCCAAACAAAAGGAACTAAATAACCCCATATGAACTTTGGAAAAATAGAAAGCCCAACCTTGACTATTTCAAAGTTTGGGGTTATAGGGCAATAGTAAAAGTTCCTGAACCAAAAAGAAAGAAATTAGGTGAAAGGGGAATTGAATGTGTGTTCCTGGGCTATGCTAAAAATAGCAAAACATATAGATTCATGGTTATAGAATCTAATGACTCATATCCTGTAAATACAGTAATTGAGTCTAGGGATGCTATCTTTCAAGAAGATAGGTTTAACTCAATTCCAAGTCACAAAAATAATGTTCATAGTAATGCACATAATTTAGAAACCAATGTATTTAATAATAATACTTTAGAGAGTTCATAACTTAGAAGAAGTCAGAGAGCTAGGAAAGAGAAAACTTATGGACTAGACTTTTTCATGTTCCTTGTTGAAGGAACAAGAGAGTCCATAGACAGTTATAGACCAATATGTTATAATACAGAAAGTGATCCAGAAACATTTGAAGAGGCAATAAAGTCTCAAGATGCCGCTTTCTGGAAGGAAGCTATACAAGAGGAAATAGACTCAATAATGGGGAATAAAACGTGGAAATTAGTAGACCTCCCACCTGGTTCCAAACCTATAGGTTGTAAATAGATTTCCAAAAGGAAAATGAAGGTAGATGGAACCATAGATAAGTTTAAGGAAAGACTAGTTGCTAAGGGATTTACACAAAAAGAGGGCATTGACTATTTTGATACATATGCACCTGTGGCAAGAATTGCCTCAATTAGAGTGCTATTGGCACTTGCATCCATCTATAAGTTTGTCATTCATCAAATGGATGTGAAAACAACATTTCTTAATGGGGAATTAGATGAAGAGGTGTATATGACACAACCTGAAGGGTTTGTGGTTAATGGTCAAGAAAATAACGTGTGTAAATTGAATAAGTCATTGTATGTGCGACCCACCAATAGTGATAAAATTTGTTTTCAAATTCCTTAAACTTCTCAAAAATAGTGATAAAATTTTTCCTTTTTCTTTTTACTATACACACACCCAAACACCAATAAAATAATATACATCACTATATATATTACATATGCATCGAAGTTTTACAAAAGACCTTTTTCTTACCAGGTCACCATCTACTGTCACACATATGTTACATCAAACTGAAACATCATAACTATGCCATTGTGGGAGTTTGAAAAACACTACTCAAAAGATGGCTCTCAGTAGCCACTAAGTCAGACTAACCTAAAATCTCACTCTACCCAAAAAAAACTACATCCTAAAGCTGGTCACCACTACAGAAATCCATTGGAGAGTCCAGTATAAACCCCCCACCTCCAGGAGGTGTATCTGGAGAGGATACAACAGCCCCATCTCCAACAACTGGAAGCACTCCATTATCTAAAGGAAGATAGTCTGGATCAACCATCGGATCCTCCTCAGGGTCCTCCTCCATCTCCACCTGTACATCCTCTGGGATCTAGACTATAGGTGCAGGAGGTGACTTCGGTGCTACCTGCTATAACGGATGAACAAAAGGAGGTTGTTGATTCTCCAGGTTCCCGTGTTGTACCAGATATCATAGGATCATCCAAATGGGCGGTAGTGAAACTTCAATCGTCTCCCTACTATGAATCAACTGTTGTGGTCCGTCTGCTACAATACCTCGGAGTGTCCTCATCAGACCTGTGTAAGTAGCACTTCGAGCCCCTGGGTTAATCACCCAGGCGTTCCCTTGGTCAGCATTGTCAAACATCAGGGCTCGGACCCCTGAGTAGTTCAGATCCGCTGTGTACGGATCCATCTGAACGCAGATAAATACATAGATTCCACATAGTAGAGGAAACAACAAACAAATATGCAAGGGTGAGTTACCAATATATGAGTCTTGATAAGACAACCCCATGCACGACACACAAATAACATATACCATATATTCACAGCATACAAAAATTACTCAAAACAGGAGAATAATTTAATTCAAAGGGTTTCATACCCGACAGTCATCATCATTTTATAAAAATACATGACACTTCAATATTCACGCTCTATTTTAATACCTAATCTCCGGAGATCCCATAACTTTCTGTTTTGTTTTGAGCTGATCAAGCTCTGCACATGGTCCATTGTAAAAACGAAATAAAACAATGTCCAAGAGAACACATAGCACACTGGTCACACACAGTACACCAAGTTTATTGTTCAAAAATGTAACTCATTGACTCACACAGAATCCCAATGGTCACTGCGAACAATGGAGTTTATTGTCCATAACCTATTGCATCACTCCGAATCACAATAGTTATCGCATAAAATTTGACACACAGTCCAGTAAAGATAAATTGGCTCACACAGAATCCCAATGATCAAATGAAACATAGTCCATAACAGATACATTGATCCACTCAGGACTCAATGATTATAACACATGACACGTCTGCCAGCTATGCATGAGAAAAAATTTTATTCTCATTTCGTTTTTCTTTGTCGTAATAATCTTTCCTTGTCGAAGCACAAAGCTAACGACCATGCTTAATTTCTTATTAAGACTTTCCACTTAAACAAACATAGGACACACAGTCCAAATGTTTTAAACTGAACACATGACACATAGCCCGAGTGCTCGATTGCAAAGCCCTAAACCGATGCACCAGTCTTAGGCTCGCGGATATGAAACTCACATTTTCCACACCAACTTAGGACACACAGTCCACAAAATCATTACAGGACACTCAATCCAATGACACAGATCCCTGATCTACGTGTCCACAGAACACTAGAACCACGACATCTCGGTTCCTAGGTTCATTTATCCTCTTGTAAAACATTTCGCTCAGTGAAAAAAAATACAAAATAAAAGCTCCGAAAAATTATCCAAGTTTAACGGAATAATTTCATTGAATAAAATTCTCTTACAGAAATCATTTTTCTATTAAAACGTTGATAAAACCTGAAAATCATTTGATAAATTCTTTTATTTTTTGATTATTTCATTTCTGAAAATAATTCTCAATAAAAGTCAACTTTTAAAAATTATTCAATAAATAAATTCATAATAATAAAATAACTATATATTTAATCTTTTTTCCAAAAAATTTAATAGAATTCTTTTTATAACTTATATAACTTTTCTGTCATATGTAATTGTTCTGACTGCTATATACCGTTATTCTCGGAACTTAATCACTTTAAATAACATTTTATAATAAAATTGAATTTATTTTGGAAAAATTAGAGCTTGTGAAAAATTTCACAGGTTCGCCCTTACTGTCACTTATTGACACAGTTTTCCACAAAATATTATTAAAATAATATTTTTTTTTCCATTTTTTCTCAAAATTACCCAAATTAACCATTCTGATTAATTATCCAAGCTTATTAAGATTTTATCCTCAAATAAATTTGTAAACACTAACCAATGTCAGGTTTCTCAGTCCAACACTCAACAGCAGACAAAATTTCAATCACAGAATAGCATGACATGTATCAATCAATGACATGCATCACAATTATAATATAACCAAATAATTATAATCATGTAAATCCACATATCACATAAACTCAATTACTCAGGTAAGTATCTAATCAATCCAGCAATTAACAGTAAACAATGTAATATCATAAAATGTTTCTACAGAAAATTAACAAACAACTCCAACAATAGGCATGTGATTATCTTAAACTCCTCAGGTATACTCCCCTTACCTCTTGGAGATTCGAACTAACAGTTTCAAGAACTCTCCTGATTTTGTTCCGTTTTTTCCTCCTCGGCTTAGATCAAACCACTCGATCGATTCCTTCATAACGAATTGCAACCAAAATAAATCAAATCAAACAACAATACACTTAAATCATGAAGGTTAGGTTTTGGCCTCTTTAAACTTTCTAGGTTAGGAAAGCTAAAAATTTCTAACTTAGGGATTTATGATCCTTAAGCAACTTAAACATGATTAAGTCCTTAATCTAAGATCATGAACCAAGAACTTTGAATGAAACTCATCTAGTTCCAAGACTAGGGTTTCGGTTTTTTTCACAAAATAAAAAGTCTAGGGATTTTTAAAATTTCTCAACTCTTGGATTCAACAAACATACATAACATAGAGTTGGATTTAAGTGTCACAAGACAACTTTTGAATCAAAATTCATCCAACAACAAATTTAGGGTTTCTGCCCTTTTGGAATAAATAAGCTAGGGTTTGATTTTGGGTTTTCAAATCACTTGTATACAATAGCCATCATGATATCAAGAGATTAAATCATGAATCATGGCTTAAAGTTGAAACAAAATCCAAGAACACCCATTTTGAGAGGGTTTCGGCCTAGCTCATAAAATTAGGAAAGAAATTTCTCATGATCACATGCTTCTAGATGATGAATATAGAGATGATTATGAGATCATAGCAATTGGTTTCAAGTCAAAAGGATTTTTCTACAATTAGTTATGAATTTTTGAAGAAAGATTCATGAACTTGAAATAAAATGAAGAACATGATGATTCATGTCATAAACTCAAGAATATTGTGAAGATAAAGGCTTAGAATAGCAAGATTAAGAAAGGTTACCTCTTGATGATCAAAGAAAAGGATCATCTTGATGATGTTCTTCACAAAACTACTTTGGTGTTCTAAGTGTTCTAAAGAAAAAAAGCATGAACTTAGGAGAGAAAATGATGAACTTGGAGAGAAAGAAGTCATGAAATGAAATGAAAAAATTGCCTGAGTGTTGTTGAAGATGGTGGAGCCATGAGTTTAGGGGATTTTTGGTCCAAAATCTCAATGGCAAACTTGTAAAAATTATTTGAAGCTAGGGGCAAAATTGTCCTTTCCATGCAAAAATATCCTATTGTCATAAATGCGCCATTATGGCCATAATGACTCTGATAGGATCATCATAAATGCCCATCACATCAGTCACATCAGTCATCTCAGCTCCGTTGCTGACTCCCTGATTCATCTGGCGCAGGTTTTCCTAGAGATATCTCAACGTTTTCGCCCGCAGCAAATATAATATTTTAATTTTACGCTAAATTTTTTAAAAACTTCCAGTATCGTAGAAAATACGATAAAAACATTTTTCATCTCATTCACGAATTAAAATTAGGTTTTATAAGCAGTAAACTTTTATTGTCAGTGAAAACGCAGATCGGGTTCCGTCTGAATTTTCAACCCAAAATTTCATCGTAACCCTAAGATATAAAACAAGATGTGGAAATAACAGTGGTTTACCCAAAATCATTTTCTGAGTCTCTGATAAAAATATATATTTATATATTTATTGCCGATATTTGAAAGCAGCGAAAAATCAGGGTGTTACAGTATGCACTAAAACAAGCTCCTAAACAATGGCATCAAAAGTTTGACCAAGTTGTGCTAGCTAGTGGATATAAAATAAATGAATTTGACAAGTGTATCTATAGTAAATTCCATAATGGAAATGGTGTTATGATTTGTTTATATGTTGATGATATGTTAATATTTGGTACTGATCTAGATGAGGTGGAAAAAACTAAGAGTTTCCTCTCCAGTAATTTTGATATGGAAGACTTAGGGGAAGCCGATGTGATGCTAGGGATTAGAATAATAAGAGATGGTGAGAACATAGGTTTGTCCCATTCTCACTATATAGAAAAGGTGTTAAAGAAATTTAATGAATTTGATTGTCAATCTGTTGTTACTCCCTTTGATCATAACACTAATTTAGTACCAAATAAAGGTTGTCCAGTAGCACAACTTGAATACTCAAAAGTAATTGGATGCTTAATGTATGCCATGACATGTACTAGACCAGACATTGCATATGTTGTAGGGAGACTAAGTAGGTATACAAGTAATCCAAGCAAAGACCATTGGCATGCTGTCCAAAGAGTATTGAAATACTTGAAGGGGACAATGAATTATAGTTTGAACTATAATGGGTACCCTTCAGTATTAGAAGGTTACACGGATGCCAGTTGGGTGACTTATGTAACACCCCGTTTTTACTATTTTTACGGTTTTTACCGTTTTGCTGTTTTTGCTGTTTTTACTGTTTTTCAATTATCGGTAAATTTTAATTGTTAGTAATTTTTATATTAGATCTAGAAAATGATTTTTAATAAAATAAAATCATAGTTATACTCTACCTTATGGTAAAAATTTGGGTTTAAAATTCAGACGGAACCCAGTCTGTGTTTTCACTGACAGTAAGATTTTACTGGTCAGAAAACTTAATTTTGACCCGTGAAAGAAACCATTTAGGTTTATATTTTATTTCCACCCATAGTGGTTATTTTGAAATTTTTCAAAATAAATAGGTTATTATGAGTTATTCGGGCGAATACTCGATGATCGGGGATCGACAGAATTGAGAACGGAGGTGCAGAGACAAAACCCGACCCCGAATGGATAGGAACAATGACTCAAGGGGGTGAGTCATAGTGGTTAGTCACCATGCATTAAATGCATGTAATGATGACTTTTTAAGTGAAAAGTCCAAAATACCCTTAATCCTTCATTTTAACTACAAGTTTGCCATGACACCAAATTACTCCTTGGACCCTTTTCTCCCTAGGAAGCTCACGGCCACACCTTCATAAGACACACTTGGCATTTCATTTTTCTCACCAAAAACTCTTAAGTCCTACACTTGATTTACAAAGGAAGTATAAGTTGTTGTTGGTTTCTTCAAATTCCAAAGGTAGATCCTTGTGATTCATGATCATATCTTCCTTTCCTTTCACAACTTTTCTTCATATCTCAAGTTTTTATAAATTTCAAATTCCTAGATCTAGAACTTCAAAAATCTCTAGAAAATCATAGAAAAATCCTTTTAATGTGATTCCAATTTCTATGATCTTCATATGACTTCTATTTTCATTATCCAAAATCTTGAAAAATTTGGATATTTCGAGCTATTTTTTTAGAGTTGGCCGAACCATGCTCAAAATGGGTTTGGTAGTTTTTCTTCATTTTTAACTTTTTGTTTAGTTGATGGTTCGTGGCTAGGTTTTGGTTGTGCAAAATATTGAGTTCTAGGTGAACATCATCCTCTTCTTGCTTGAGTATCAAGTGGTCAACAAAGGTATGGGGTAGATTACCATCATCCTACCTTAGGGTAGATATGTTGGTGGTTTATTAGTGTATAAGGTCTTGTAAATTATTAATATTTAAGTTGTGTAAATTATTGATTTATGTGTGTGTGATACTCTTGGAGGATGTGGTTGACACTTGATTTTGATATATGTTGATTTTGATTCAATGATTGCTAATTGGATACTTGATGGTTGTTTATTTGGTTTAACATGAAAAATTGCTTAACACGATAATTTTTGGGTCATTCGGCCTTGACTGGTTATATGGATTCCATATGGATTTAAATTGTTTGAATAATTTTTATGAGAAGTAAATGAATATATAAGAATATAGAAATTGGTTTGGATTGATTTGGATGTGTATATTGAAAGTTGTGGATTTTTGAGTCCTTAGGGACTAAATTGCAATTTCTGAGAATTTCAGCTGCTGCACTGGAATTCCTGTTCTTGAATGTTAATATTGTATTCCTTGATGAGACAAAACCACAGAAATTGGTTTGGTGTTAATTGGATTAATACATAAAAAGTTATAAGCTTTTTGATGCAAAAGGACTTTTTTGCAATTATTGAAAAATATTTGGGACAGAAAAGTGATTTCTGGAAAATTTGAGGGCAACTGAAAAATATTTCTAAAAAAGTTGTTTTGGTGTGATTTGGAGTTATAAATAAAAAGTTATAAGGTCTTAAGTGAAAAAGGATTATTTTGTAATTAATGAAAGTTTAGGGACTAAAATGAAATTTTCGAAAATAAATGTAATTGGACAGTCAGAAACTATTTTTCATGCTTATAAAACTGTTCTAAAACTCCAAAATAAGTTTTGGACTATTAGAGTATAAAATCGTTGAAAAGGGATTTATGCGATTTACAAAATTAACAACGTTCGGTCAAGTTCTTAGGAATTTTGTATAAATGATGTAAAATCAGTGTTTCAACATTTCCATATGAGTATTATAACCTAGGAGAATAATACATTTGGGGTGAAGAACCATATCTTCAAAAGTACGACTTTTTAGGTCTAAATTCAGTAAAAAGCGGCGAAAATGTTGTTTAACGTTTTAAGGATTTTTGAGCAAACATTTTGGAGAAATTCATACCTAAGTATCTTTGAGGTAAATTACTCTTGAAAATGGATTTGATTTTATCTAAAGGTTTTGGTTTTAATCCAAAAGGATTTTTGTCTTCAAAGATGAGATTTTACTGTAAAATGTAAAAACCTAAGTCAAGAATGACTTAGTGAAAATACGAACATAATAATTTATGACGTGGGGTGGAAGACGACCTTATCTCATAAAGTATGGATAATTCATTGTCCATATTCCATAAAATTTAGGGGACTCAGAATGATTGGTTTTATTGAAAGCCAAAGAAAAAGGCTCAACTAGAAAAGTACAGAGGAATAAATAATTGGACCTATGTTCCAATCTCATAATGTGCTAGGTTTTGTAAACAAATATTTTAAGAAAACTTTTTACAAAGATAAAAGGTTACTTGAGAACTTTAACTTGATGATTAAGTACCGGTGATTCGGACTTAAGACCATCTAGCATATGTTACAGTTCGTTGAAGAATTCGGAAGGAATCATGATGTCATCCGATGGATGGATGAGAAGAACGCATTTCCGGTAAAGTTTGCCTAAACACGTAGTGAAACTATGTTCTGTAAGGCCATTGTACCTAGGAGATCAAGCTAACACTTTAATGCGGGTGCGAATTTCGTAGTGACGATCTATTGATGCGTGGGGGTGTCGGGGTATGAAATACTCATATAGGCCCAGTTGGTTGCTCTTCTGTGGTATGGTGATCTTGCAATACACTGACATACTCTACTAGACACTATGTATTTTCTAGTAGTGTAGGATGTTCCCAAAAAAGTCAATATGCACGTTGATGACTCTGGACGCATTCTATTGTCCAAGGCTGGCGTAGTCCGGAACAATCCTCCGAACCACTCTCTCTGACTGTTTGTTAAAACCATGGTATAGGGGATCAGAGGTCATTCCTCGAGTCTTAGATGTCTCTTATCTAGGAAAAACGGTTCCTTGTGATTATGTTGTTGTGGAACATTATTATTTCTGTTGTGATGGATGATATAACTGTTTATTGATATTTGTATGTACCTGTGTGTCATACCACTGTATGTCTGCATTAAGTGTAAGATGAACGGAAATCTCACCTCATTTATGTACTTTCTGGTTTATTGTTTTCTATCTTGCTTTGGACGAAGATGACGACAACACTATTTCTCCATCACATCCTGCTAGAGTTTGAGCGTACTTGGAGACATGGCCACCGTCTCGAGGGCTTTAGTATAATGGATTTTTCTCAGTATTTTGTGTCTGGCCAGTCTCATGTCTATTTTATATTTTGTGGAGATATGTCTCTAAAGATATTATTATTATAAACATATTTCAGTCTGTTGTTATTTACTGGCATTGGTATTTCCACCTTCTTTCTGAATATGTATGACTAACGATACTTGGAACTTGGTTTGTAAAATATTGATGCATAAGCTGATGTTATATGTTAAAGACTATGTATGGTGTTATTACGAAAGAGAAAAGGAAAAAAATAAACCCGTATTTTTGGTAAAATAATTATTTTCTATTTTACTCGGTCTTATAAAAAAATAGAAATGTCACAGGCAATCACTACAACATTTTCCTCATTAGGCAACACTAATCTTGCCAACGGTGGGAAAACTGTTCCTAAAACATGGAATAGGCAATAATTTTGTAGTTGTAGCCAATACTATGTATATTTTACGTCTCTTTTCTAAATATAATATAAAACCGTTGTCGATTTAAATTAGCCAACACTTTTAAAACCGTAGGGAACGTTTTCACTGTGTTAACACTTAACATTTTGGTTTTATCAAAAAAATAAACACTTAACATTTTGGACAAGGATTTTAATATTAAATCATTCTCGCTAAGCCGATATTTTGCCGGGGCTTTTGTTTCATCGTTTTTTGGAAAAACTTGCCTATCAAAGTGACGAACTATCACAATTCATTTTCCAAATCCCTAACCCTTCTCCTTTCTCTCCATCATCTCTCTCACTTTCGCTCTCCATCCCCAAACGATTTTTATTCATTCATTCCTCCCTTCACAGTCACAGAACTCTGAAAACATTTCTTCATCTCCTCTCTCACATGGTAACCGGTCCAAACGACGCCCTTCTTCCATCCAGGAATGACAGTTACGGCGGCGGATGGAGGGGCGGCGGTCGATGCAATGGCTATGGAGGAGGAGCAAAAGGTGCTGGCTGTTATTAATGCGGTGATTTTGGACACCTGGCTCGAGATTGTAACCGGAGCAATAATTCTGATGGTGGCGGTGGCGGCGCTTGTTTTAATTGTGGCGGATTTGATCACCTCGCTAGGGATTGCATGCGTGGAAGCAATAGCAGCGGAGGTGTGGTGGCAGAGGTGGTGGATCTTGCTTTAGGTGTGGTGGTTTTGGGCACATGGCGCGGGACTGTGCCACCGCGAAAGGAATAATCGGCGGTGGCGGTAGCTGCGGCGGCGGAGGAGGTAGTTGTTTTAAATGCGAAAACACTTGCTTTAATTGTGGGAATTCCATGGCATTTTGCGAGAGTGCGTTGAAGCCTCTCGGTGAAGGTATAAAAGTTCTAGCTTGTGCTGTGTGGAAATGGTTAAAATCATTACTACTAAACTCGAGTTTTAGGTATAATTTTAATTAATTCCCTGTTTGGTACATTTTTATGGAAGGTTGTCCTGTATAAGGGGTATTGGACATAAAATCTGTTTGCATGAGTTCTAGTTATCATGTTGATCTTGAATTTTTTTTCTATTTTAATTTTGTTTAAGTTCTCTCACTTCTCTGTTTATGATTACATAGAGTGTAGATAATTCTTTGGTTTTTCCTTGCTATTGCTGTGATTTTAGCAATGTTAAGTTCTCTCCTTATGTACAATAGCTGAAATTATGTTGATGCATTATATTGTTCTTAAATTACAGGATACATCAAAATTTCAAGAAGACTCTTTCTATTCCCTTTTCTCTGGTACTGAGCCATATTCCATCGTTAGCTTGGAGGGGGCATATGAACCTAGTCCAGTTTCAGTTCTGGATCTCACATTTAGAGAAGACATTTCATCAAGCTCTGAATGCTCGGAGGTTGTTGGTGCTAGTGTATATGGTATGTATTGATCATGTTCACTGTATATATCATAATATTTGTTTTTATACATAGGATGTTTTGGCCAATATTGTGGTTCTCTTGATTTTTGACTTTATAACTGGTTCAATGGCAGTTTTGCCTTCTTTTATGGTTTATTTTATAGTTGTTACTTTATATTCATGCATTCTGGATCTAGTTATTAAGGGGCTTTCTAGATCTTGTTTCTGATTATTTACCTGATTTTCTTATTCTAGAGGTGTTGAAATGTTGGATCCTGATTTTTCTGTCTGAATTGTTCCTATAGTGGAGTGCTCCCCTTTTATAGATTTGTTAAAATTCTGAAATCTGTGTAGCTGACGGCTTTTTTGATAGTGGGCAAAGCTTAAGCACCATGCCTATGCCTTTTCTAAGATACTTGCTTTGTTAACTTGAACTTAATCATCAGTTCTTAATAGTAATATTTGGATTGAGATTTGCAACAATAGGAGCTTAACTTATATTAGTTGAAGAAAAAGATTAGTTGCAGTAGTTTGGCCTCTTGGCCTCTGATAAATTCCATTCTGGTGAGTCTTGTAAACATGAGAAAGTGTGTCACTAGTTTCCATGGCTGTATTCAGCTCATTTTGGTTCAAAAAACCAAAACAAACTATACCCAGCAAACTAGTCTTTTTGATTCTTCATCTAGTGGATATTGTATGTCACATTTAGGTGGTTGACTTCCCCATTTGAATATTTTACTATATACGTGCACTCAAACACAAATATCTCCCGTTTCCATGCATCTTTTAAGACCAGTGATCTAATTTATGAGATAAAATTTCTGCATTTTAGCTCTTCAACCATGTCTTTTAACTGCAGTAATGACATATCCACCCAGTGTGCTGAAATATAGATAGATAGATAGTACATTAGTGAGCTGATAGATAGGCAGTATGTTTGGGCTTTTTTAGTTCCTCCTGTAGTACTCTGATCGACACTATTGAGGCAAGTGTCATGAGAATTTGATGGTGTTTCCTCAAATTGAATGCAGTGTCAAACCAAACTGTGCTTTTGACTATTATATTTCTCTATTTTTTCTCTTGACAGTTTTACATTTTTCACATTCATTATAAACATACACTATATTAATATATACATGAACTATAAATTCATTCGGGTTTCCCTTACCTTAAAGTATCCTTCAGGTGTGAAATATTTTGCCATACTTGTTCAATTTATTGAAAAGGATGCTACTAGTGTATTTTTAGTCTGGAGTGAAGTACGAGATTACATGAAACTTTGGTATCAAGGTCTTATTACTTTATTTTGATTTGTAGGTGCTGCTTCTTTTGCTTCATCTTGCACAGATTTGTCCTGAATCTACTGCATGCTTCTGACCTGTTGTCTTTTTGTCTTAGCTTCGATTAACTTCTGTTATGAGATTTGATCTGTCCTAAGCATTTAGCACTTTTTATTTGATAAACAATCAGATTGCACTTTCCAACTATTGCAAGTACCATCTTACTGATCTCCAGCATGTATATTTGCTCAGATGGCTATACTAAAAGTATAGATCACATGGGCTTCTTTCTCGGTGCTTTATTATAGATTGTTCTTTTGGGGTTCTGCAGTACAGTTGAACACATATGTGTGCATTTATTTCCGTTTGTTAATTAATTGACTTGCTTGGTTGATGGAAAGGTTCATTCTTTTACTGAATTGTTGGATATAAATCTTTCAGGTGTATGGAGGGGGCATCTCCGTTGATGCAGGTCATTCTACTTCTAAAGGAAAAATGTCAGCAAATTTGGAGAGGCTGGATTCTCAGATTCCTCAACTTGATGGACCAATTCCTTATGATGATGATGTGATTTCTACCCCCAATGTGAGTAGTGATTTTCTTTTCCCTCCTTCATGTGCTGATACATATCATCAGCATCACACCCGAGTCTTAAAGACTTGCGCTGGTGCCAATTGAGCTACAAGCTCGTTAGCACATTAGGTTCCTGTTTAATTCAATGTAAATATGCATGAGCTTGGTGTCCCTGGTTCAATATTGATAAAACAGGTCTATAACTCATTCTGAGGGAATATGCAACATTTTAAGTGACTTAATGAATTCAAGTATGTTAAATTATTTAAGTGGACTCTTTTTGAATGTGTCATTGGTATTTTGTCAGAGTACTATTTTGCATCATGATACTGGATTTGTTTATCGCCCTGATAAGATCAGCAAAACCATTTCAATGAGTGATAGCATGAAATCAACATTAATTGGGTGGCTGAGTCCTTGGTCCTTTTTTCCTGTTTATCCAATCATTTTCTAACCTCGGTATCGCTTTGTTTTTGTCTTCACTTGTTGTGAAAAATTATAATTGTACTTTTTCTTCTAAACATTCTTGTTTTGTTCTTTTGAGACCATTTTAATTTGTTATGGTTTACAACTTGAGTAAAAATATCGTTTGAAATATCCTGAGTCTTTGGTCCTTCTTTTCTCTTATCTCCATTCATTTGGTAAACTAAGTATTACCTTTTTTTTGTTTTCAATTGTTGTAAAAAAGGATTTTACCTTTTATTTTCCTTTTCTTCTAAACATTTTTTAATGATCGTTTGAGGTTATTATAACCTATTTAAGTTTATAATGCGAGTAAAAATATCATTTGTTTTTAAATATAGTAATTTGTATTCAGATGAAAGGTAACAAGGTTAATGAGTGGAATGTCCCCCAAAATTTCTTGAGGCATGTTAATGGTGCAATGCAAAAAGGGAGTTCTAACAAAATACTGAGGTTGTGAGGTTCAGAGAGGAAACTTTTGGCTCAATGTTGATGAATCTGGGCAAGTATACCCAGTCGTGCAAGTAATACGGTGGTGAGACCGGTTATCGTATCCACGGGGATTGGATGTCAACTACCAATTCACAAACTCAGCAACTATCTAGACTATGAAGAGAAATCAAAACAAACAAAAGATAAGGAATAAAATCTTTTTGTATTTTTATCGAACACTTAGAGTGCGGAAAGGATATGTTGGGACTAGACTTCACCAAACCTCTATCTCATGCAATACCAGGACTAGATCCCTCCCGTTCATGCTTCAAGTATTAAAATCAATCCACTAAATTACTCAAACCCCGATTCCTCGGATGGCAAGAGCCAAAATCCACTAATAGACCCTAATTCCTTAGGTGGCCTAGATTAATGAATTTGCATTAAGATTAGGGATTACACGATTACTAGTAAACCAAACTCCATTCCTAGATGAAAGGGTTACTAGGTGATTAAATTCAGTTCCGGTTCTAATACGAATTTCCCAATTGCATATTAAAACACTGATCAAGTCATGGGGGTGCTAGCCACAACAAGCATTAAGCATGGAAAATTAATCACTAATACGAAGACATGAACACAGAATAATCAGTCAAGGCAAATACATAATAAGCAGTTTGATTACATCTAATCCCAACAAACGGGATTTAGTTATTCATAATTACAGAGAAAGCCAAACCAGAAAAGTAGTAGAGAAAGGAAGAAAGGGAGAACTCCATTGAAGCTTCCCACTGTCGTCACAGCAACCCCCTAACTCAGCTCCCTCCTAGGGTTGGAACCCTAATCCAGCCGCAGCCTCCAAGTGCCTCCCTCTCCAAGAACTCTCCCAATTCTGCCCTAAAACAGCAACTTATACCAATCAGTTCTGCGCTTGCTCGCGAGGCGAATTTCCTCTCGCGAGGCGAATGTTAAAAATCTCGTCTTCAGGATTGCAACTCTCGCGAGGCGAAAGTTGCTCGCGTGGCGAGACAGAACAGGTTGCATTTTCTGGCACAGTCATCAGTCAGGGTCGCGAGGCGAGCTCCAGTCTCGCGGGGCGAATCTCCAAAATTCTGATTGGCTCAATTTCTTCACTTTTTAAGCTCTAAATTCATCCAAGCTTTATCATGGCCAAATCTGCACAGTTTTCTTCAAGTTCCTGCAAAACAACACCAAGAAACCGCTTCACCCGTTCCAAGGGAAAAACTAATAAAAACCAAATAAAGAATGCCTAATCTATATGAAAAATGCATGAAAAAGTGTACAGAAAATATCATGTAAAATCACACTATCAAATCACCCCAAGCTTATTCAATTGCTTGTCCTCAAGCAATCACCAAGGCCAGTAGAATAACCAGAACATGGATAGTGAACTAAGAACCCGAGTAAATGATCCAAGTAATAGGCAATTCAAACAATTCAGCAAGAGACAATCAATTCAAGTCCAATTAGAGGCTTAGTTTCCTTAGATTCATATTCTCACTGATTTGGGCACTCTTTCTCACCTGAAGCTCACCCCAAGCTTGTTCATTTGTTTGGCACTCTTTTCTCCTCACTCAAGTGTTTAGGGGAATAAGACAATTCGCTCAATTTTCCTCAAGGAATGAATCCTACCATAGGCTTGACTATCAACCAAATCTCTACTTTATTAATGAAAACAATTAAGAATCAAGAGGTCTTTCACTTGGTTGTAACGTGGCCATGGGATTAATCGTTAGGTGGGGAAATCAAATAAAGGACATTTCAAAAGGCTACACAACATATCAACATTTGCAAAGCATGACCTTCTAAAATACCTTTTGGGTTTCAGTTCACTTTCCACCTTTCTTTTCTTTCCTTTTCTTTTTATTTTTCACTTTTCTTTTTGTCATCCCCTTCTCTATTTATTTTTATTTTCTTTTTTTTTCTTTTATTTGGAGAAGGGGAGATTTTTCAGCTTAAGAGAAATTTTTCTAATTCTTTCATCCCAAACTTTTTTTCAACTACCTTTTTACCCTTTTGTAATACTTTAGAAGGTATCCTATCAAGCATATTTATCAAAATATTTCAGGGTACCAAGAAAAGCATTTTTTTTCTTTCAGGCTCAAAATTGGGCAACTAAGGGTAGCATTTAGTCATTCAAAACTCAGAAGGCCTGAAAAAATACCTATTGCCTCAATCATTTTCAAAAATGTTTTCAAAAATTTTTAAGCTTCAAAATGGTTTCAAGTCAAGTTCTAGAGAAAACAAACCAAGAGGAATAACACTCTAACACAAAGAATGGGGTAGAATTTAGTAAATACCCCTTTGGCTCAAAATCTCACATTTTAGTAGTTCAACCATCAATGAGAAACACAAATCTATGGAACCACATACTAATTATCAACTATCCAAGATTATCTCAAACATTTTCTTATTTGCAGCCTTATCACAAGAATGAAAAAATTGGGTTCAAAAATTCACTATCACAATTTATTTGGCACTTAGTTCTCACAATTGGATACAAAATCTAAGTAAGGGCAATCTAATTGTGTGATCATGCAAAACTATCATGCAAAACTATATGAATGCAACATGCAAAATGCAAATGCAAAATATCCCTACCCCAAGCTTAAAAATTTACATTGTCCCCAATGTAAACAATCAAGTTAGAGAGAGGAGAAAGATTGGAACGGCTTACCGAGGCGGTAGCAGGTGCTGGCTCTCATTCCAGTCAGAAACTTGTTGGGAAATGCATCACGACCTTGAGCGTGATGGGTGCTGACTTTTCTTCTTGCTCTCCCTTCCTTCTTTTCCCTGAAATCACTTGGCAAATTTATTAGTAAAAGAAAACTCTTGATCTTCTCAAATTATTCAAGAGTTAAAATCAAAATCAAAAACTAACTAAAGAGAAGGGTTAAGAAAAGTTGGGTTGCCTCCCAATAAGTGCTTCTTTAACGTCACTAGCTTGATGTTCTAGGATCCTCCTCCCGGATCAAATGGAACTTGGAGTGAAGATTGTAGCAGTAGTATGACTTTATCCTCAACTTCACCCAGCCAGTGTGTGAAAGCACCATTGACCTCTTCAACTACAATAATGCACTCACTTCCTAGCGGGTCAAATGGCATTTTCACCAGGAAGTTTGACAGACAAGTGGAAGGGGCTAACTTACCAGTGTCCACACATGCATGCAAGCCAACATATTTATTTAATGCAGTAAATTCAGCAAGCATGGTGGAGGGAGTGCTTTCCAAATGCCCTGCCTTCTCACTTGTTCCTCCCCAAGGGTGCGTGAGAGGTAATCCCTCTTCTTGCGATTCGCTTACCACCACCACTTCATCTTCGATTTGATCCATTCCCACAACCAGATTTTTCTCAAATTCTGCTTCATGTGGCTCTATGGGAATCATACATGGTGGTGGAGGTGGAAAATATGAACAAAAGGTTTCCCAATCCTCCTCGGAGAAGTTATAGATAAGCCTTCCCGTCATATAATCAACTTGTGCTGGAGTAACATGACCCATCAATTTTATGCAGTCTCCCAAACACCAGTTATCCTCCAAAGCGTGACTTGAGGCTTCCTCATCAGGTGGATAATAGTGATTGTCCATGAATTTCGTCCACCTTCCACAAACAAAGCTCAAAACAAAAAGATCAAATATATACAGAATTAAAAATAAAAAAATGTCTAAAGTAGTTGCCTCCTTTGTTACTAATGATATTGGCAAAACCAATCCCCGGCAACGGCGCCAAAAACTTGTTGACGAATCTGGGCAAGTATACCCAGTCGTGCAAGTAATACGGTGGTGAGGCCGGTTATCGTATCCACGGGGATTGGATGTCAACTACCAATTCACAAACTCAGCAACTATCTAGACTATGAAGAGAAATCAAAACAAACAAAAGATAAGGAATAAAATCTTTTTGTATTTTTATCGAACACTTGGAGTGCGGAAAGGATATGTTGGGACTAGACTTCACCAAACCTCTATCTCATTCAATACCAAGACTAGATCCCTCCCATTCATGCTTCAAGTATTAAAATCAATCCACTAAATTACTCAAACCCCGATTCCTCGGATGGCAAGAGCCAAAATCCACTAATAGACCCTAATTCCTTAGGTGGCCTAGATTAATGAATTTGCATTAAGATTAGGGATTACACGATTACTAGTAAACCAAACTCCATTCCTAGATGAAAGGGTTACTAGGTGATTAAATTCAGTTCCGGTTCTAATACGAATTTCCCAATTGCATATTAAAACACTGATCAAGTCATGGGGGTGCTAGCCACAACAAGCATTAAGCATGGAAAATTAATCACTAATACGAAGACATGAACACAGAATAATCAGTCAAGGCAAATACATAATAAGCAGTTTGATTACATCTAATCCCAACAAACGGGATTTAGTTATTCATAATTACAGAGAAAGCCAAACCAGAAAAGTAGTAGAGAAAGGAAGAAAGGGAGAACTCCATTGAAGCTTCCCACTGTCGTCACAGCAACCCCCTAACTCAGCTCCCTCCTAGGGTTGGAACCCTAATCCAGCCGCAGCCTCCAAGTGCCTCCCTCTCCAAGAACTCTCCCAATTCTGCCCTAAAACAGCAACTTATACCAATTAGTTCTGCGCTCTCTCGCGAGGCGAATGTTAAAAATCTCGTCTTCAGGATTGCCACTCTCGCGAGGCGAATGTTGCTCGCGTGGCGAGACAGAACATGTTGCATTTTTCTCGCACACGATCATCGATCGGTCGCGAGGCGAGCTCCAATCTCGCGGGGCGAATCTCCAAAATTCTGCTTGGCTCAATTTCTTCACTTTTTAAGCTCTAAATTCATCCAAGCTTTATCATGGCCAAATCTGCACAGTTTTCTTCAAGTTCCTGCAAAACAACACCAAGAAACCGCTTCACCCGTTCCAAGGGAAAAACTAATAAAAACCAAATAAAGAATGTCTAATCTATATGAAAAATGCATGCAAAAGTGTACAGAAAATATCATGTAAAATCACACTATCACTCAACTACTATAATATTTGCAGTCATGCATTGCTTAGGGATCCTATGTTTCTTCTCTTTTTATCTGGTAGATGTATTGAGGGGGAAGGAAAACAATTGATAGAAACACAGATATAGAGTTGTTGGTGAGGGAGTAAAACACTTTTTTGGCCTTGGCAACAGTAAGGTTCCTAGTTTGGTTAAGGTCCCTGTATAATACTCTGGACATGTCTTTTTGTTTCTTTGCAGGTACAAAATTTGCTTAAAGACAAGATTTCTTTATGGTTAAGGATGACATGAATGAGTAATTTAGAGAGAAACACTGGTGAGAATTTGTTGAGACATAAAATTAGAGTGGAAAGGAAATACATGAGGGCTGTTTGGGTGTTTCTCTAAAGAAATATCCCTCTTGATGTATATTTATTTTCACTAACTTTAAAAGTTGTTTTCGCAAAACTCTCTTATCTTCCTTGTAGGTTGGCTTCACTTTAGTTCGGTTGCAGCTGCGTCTCGGGGAGTTTAGTGAGAGGAGAGGGAGAGAAACACTGCAATTGGGGTCTCAAATGGTTTTTTGGGGTGATTGGGTTTTAAACACCAGAGTGATGTTTTCAGATAGTGTTTTGTGCTATTTTTTAGACAGATTGTTTCACTTTAATTTTTGTTACTGTGTTCTTTTGTTCTCTGGTTGTTGCAGAGGTTCTCTTGATTTACTTTGAAGTGCAGCCATTGAAGGTTGTAGGCAACAACTGTCTGGGACAACTGCGTAGTATAATTTGAATGTCCAATCGGAGTGTTCGGAGCAGACAACATCAATGGAGGGTCCTATTTTGGAGGAGTTCATTCCAATTAAGAAAAGGGCATCCCTTGATTGTGATGAAGAAGAAGAAGATGATGATGATGAAGATGAGCAACACTCATATAAGCCCAAGATTTCTAAGGACAATAATAAGAAATCAGATTGGCTTAGATCTGTTCAGTTATGGCATCCAGATCCTCCAACTGAAGAGGTACATAAAATAAGAAAGAAAGAAAGAAATGCAAAGCTTAATTATAATTTTCTTTAGTCTTTTGTGTTGTTTTTGAAATGAAAAACAAAAGGGAATAAGTGATTAATTGACTTAGTATTATGTATATATAACTTTGTGTAATTAATTGCTGTGAAATTCTGCTCAGAAAATGTCTGTGATTGAAGTAAAGAGAAGTGAAAGTGGTGGTGCTTTCCAGCCATTCCACAAAGAGGAGAAGAAAGCTGGCAAGACTAGTGAATCATTTAGCAAAGCACCCTCTTCGATGCCGGTAGCTGCTGCAAGTTCCACAGTGGTGACAGTCACCAGAGACAATTCTGGAAGCAGCAAAAGAGAGGAGAAAGATGGGCAGCGAAAGCAGATTCGGTGCTGGTCACAGTAGTTGCATAAGCGCTTCTTGCAGGCCCTTCAGCAGCGTGGTGGTCCAGATAGCGAGTATTATACCAAGTTCTGATTGTTTTGTATTTTGGTTGTAATTGTATTTGCATATTGATAAATTTTTTGTGGATTTTATAGCTGCCACACCAAAGTAAATTAGAGAGCAAATGAAGGTTGATGGCCTCACAAATGATGAAATCAAAAGCCATTTACAGGTTTGTATAAGGGATATATATCCTAAATGTTTGATTATCAAATTTGCCTTATGAGTTAGTACAATTCATAACCAAACTCTAGGTTTCTGTAATTTTTGTTGTCTAGTCTCTCTAATTCTTTCCATTGATATGGAATCTTTTATCTATCATTCCAGTCCACATATGAGATTGTCAGTGACAAAATTATTTGGGAAATCACCACAGCTAAGAATATTTTTTACATTGCAATGATTAAACTTGATATTGAAAATAGGTGTTTATATAATGTTGTTCTAGTAAAATGACAAGAGGTAGCACTTTACCAATATAATTTCCTCTTAGAACTCATCATTTGAAGTATGCTTGACTTTTCTTGTGATTATTATATACCAAATTTTCAATATATCAGTTGGGGTACAAAAATAGGAGTTTTGAACCTATGAACTCCAACAAGTTCCTTAAAGCCTTCACCTACTTGCCAAAATTTAAGCTAACATCTAATTGATATCACTTAAATTAACATCTAATTTAAGCTAGACATAGACTCGTTCACCGTTAGTTTTTTGCTATTGTTTTGGGTTGCCCCTTAGTCTTTATTCTTCCTGATTTATAGTATATATGCTGATGATTGGCTATGGTAAAAACATATCATGTGTGTTATTACTATAATTTTTCGATTTTGATATTCTCTTATTTACAAGAGAAAGGTGGACCATTGCAAATTTGTCACTAAGTAGTTATCATTAGTACTTTAATTATTATTGTTATTTTCCGTTTCCTTTTTCTTACTTACATATCTTTTGTAATATGTGCAGTAAGATTTTCATGGTGAAGAAGCACATCAATCTCAAGATATAGAAGGGGAATGATGTTATCAACATGCATGGATGTTTTCAGTAAAAAAAAACATGCATGGATGCCTATAATCTTTGTGGATTTTTTTTTTTTTGGATTTTATAAGAAATTTATTATGTAAACTTTTACACTTGATGAATTTAATTTAATCTTTTTGGATTATATGTCGGGCTTGTGACAAATTAATGTAATTATATATGTTAGTGTTTTTATGCGTACATATGTTGTAGTGTTATAGTAGTATTTCAATGTACATAGTGGTTTTAGTACTTTTGTTAGCATATATAATGAGACTTATATAATCCAAGTGTTCTGAATATTTAAATTATATTGATTGGAATATTTATAGGTGTTGTAATTGAAAGGTTAAAATATATATTTAGTTATGTATAAACATATAAAAGACTTTCCTCGCAATGTAATAAAAGCTAACATCGTTGTCGATTTATTCTATAATAGTTACAAAAATGTCCTCTAAAGTTGATTTAACCGATTTCTATATTATTTACCAACAGTAAAATAAGTGTTGTCTATATTAAAACGTCTAGTAACAATTACGAAATTGTTGCCTATACCATCCACCAATAGTTAAATAAATGTTCCTTATTCTATTTGCCAACATTTTAATAACCGTGGCTGAAACATCTAGCAACAATTAAGAAATCGTTGCCTAAATAATATGAACGAAAACCGTTGCCATTGGACGGGTTTAAAAACCGTGGCCTATTCCCCTAATTTAGGCAACGGTTATTGATATATCATGGCCTAAAGCGAAAAACCGTTGCCTAAGGGAATAGGCAACGGCCACGTAGAGAACACTTTTTTAACCGTTGCCTAAAGTTTAGGCAACGGTTTTCTTACTTCTAGGAACGGTTTTTTGTTGTTGCCTAAACTAAAAAATGTTGTAGTGAATGTAGCACCCGAGAAGGGTGTTACAACTTATATAGAAGACCATGCTTCAACAAGCGGTTGGGTCTTCACACTTGGTGGGGTGCTATTTCTTGGGGATCCAAGAAACAAACTTGCATTGCTGACTCCACCACGGCTGTAGAATTCATAGCATTGGCAGCAGGAAGCAAAGAAGCTGAATGGCTTAGAAATTTGATGTATGAGATACCGATTTGGCCAAAGCCAATGGCACCAATATCCATACTTTGTGATAGTCAATCAACACTATCAAAGGCATATAGCCAGGTTTATAATGGAAAGTCCAAGCACATCGAGCTAAGACATAGCTATGTAAAAGAATTGATTACAAATGGAGTAATATCCATAGTCTTTGTGAAAACAGAGAGGAATCTTGCGGATCCTTTGACGAAAGGACTGACAAAGGATATGGTGTTGAAAACATCATTAGGGATGGGACTCAAGCCCATATCTACATGATCACCAATGGTGGAAACCCGACTCACACTTGTTTTGCTTCACCAAGTGACATGAGTTAGTCAATAAATAGAACCATCTGCATGCAGTGACGGATACGAAAATCTCAGAATTTCCCAAGCCATCTTCAGTCCAAATCACCTTCTTTTCTCCCTTGTGTGTAGAGAGAGTTAAGAAGACTATTGTTCTATAAACTGTCATTGACGATACACTTGGTTTAGGGTGTGCAAACCAAACCAAGGTTACTCCATTGTATCCTGAAGGGGATTCGCCGGTTTTACCTGTTGCATCCAATCTACGAGATAGATTGATGGAGGCGAATCGAACCTAAAGCCTAGTGTTCCTACACGCCTTGGAGATTGCGCATTACCATTGTTTTCTTCTTCTTTGTTGCAGATCCATACCCCATTATCTAATAATTTTGACTTTCCAACTTTGATAAATTGCCATCTTTTCTGCCATATAACATTAATATACTAAAGCAATATATATTTAAGAATTATCATTAATATTAGTTATGCCCCTTATAGTAATTTTACAGAAAAATAGTCAATTGTACACAGTTGGTATCCAAGCAAGTTAAAAATAATTTTTTATAAAAAATGATTTTTACTCATATATACAAACACAAAATAACTTCTGCTTTTCTTTACAATCTCTAAAAATAATCACAAAATTATTTTATAACAAAATCACTTATTTTTTAATCTTAAACAAACGGGCTCTTATTGTCTTGCATAATTTTTTCTTCTATTTCAATTTTTTCCTTATATTTTTTTAGCATGGGCCTTACTTTCTATCTTCTATGATAAATTGGGAATATCAATCCGCTACAAACGGAGTCTCGCTCTCATTATATCCGTTTGTTTTAAATTTTAAAAGAATTGATTTTGGTAGAATTGATGTTGAAAATTTGATTTTGAAAAAGTCAAGGTTAAAAAAATTGATTTGTGTTTGGTAATAATATTTTAAAAGTGAGTTTAGAAGAATTGATTTGTTTGGATGATAAAGTAAAATCACTTTTGGGGTGTAAATATGTGGAATTTTGTGGGTCCTACATCTGGAATCAATTATTCTCAACAAAAAAGTTATAAATTCTTACTTCCACTAAAATCAATTCTAACAACCATGAATCAATTGTTTTAAACTGAATTTTGCAACTAAACAAGCCAGAGTTACTGTAGCAAGTGGGGTTTGGGTGCCAAATGTGACACCCTAACTCGGGTCATCACATGGCTACCCGTTTGCGGAAATAAAACTTAATTTGCTGGTTACTTTCGGAAAATAATGTTTTCTCAACGTTTATCTTTTCGAAATATGGTGATAAATTTTTTTTTTCCTTTTCAACATCGTCACAACAGCGTTCGCATAATCGCACTTAGATATATCTATATATATAAGTCATACATATATATATCATACAGCTATACTGTCTCATAGGTTTCACACTTAAACATTTATAATAGAAAGATTATTCCCAAAACATAACTGAACTTAAACCTAAGCTGGTCAAAACACTACGACAAAAGAAGCAGCATCAACATGTCCTGAACTACACATTCTTCTTCTTCTAGACGCCATAGTCCTTAAGAGGTTCATCTGAATCCCACCACGTAGAATCCAGAAGAGAAACCACAAATAAAACATGCAAGAGTGAGAAACCGACAATTTGATCATAACGCGAGAACCATATGTATGACACAACAAAACATATACAAACCCAGATCAGTTAATTTCTCATATTTAAATTGCATACAACACAATATATCAAAGGGTCTCACACCCGAACATCGTCGTTTTTAAAATCTGAATGCATGAACACTTCATATTCGTCGTCTAAAACTTCGTACTTAACCTCATGAGATATCCCAACCTCGTGATGAGTTGATCAAACTCAATTGCCACAGGCACGCCCATCGCACACTGTCCAACATCTTGGCACAGTGATAACATCGTAGATGGGGTCTCATTGTCCAAACCCCGGGCACAATGAGGAACATCGTAGCATGATATACTTGACGCCGCAATATAATCACTCGTAGAATCACAGCACGTCTACCATATGCATGCAAGAAAACATTTTTTTCTCGACACTTTTCTTTGTGTTATATCTTTCTTTGTCAAAGCTCTCAAAAGCTTTTGACCAACCATAATTTAAACGTCTTTAAAACCTTCGTTAAAACACAGGACATCTAAGTCCAAGTGCTCAATCACGAGCCCTAGACTGATGCCTCAGGCTTAGGTTCGTGGTAGTAGAAAACATTTAAAAATGTTTTAACCTCTTTAGGTAGATACCCAGTCTACAACACAACAACCTTAATACCCCGACGTCTCGGTTATTAAGTCCTAAATCATCCTTTACATCATTAGGTAAAAATCATTCACCGAAATCTCTTTCTACTTGTAATTCGTTTATAAATCATAAAATCTTCAAGAACTCTTTTACTGAAACCTCAACTCTTTAAATCAATTCAGATTAAATTTTCTTCTCAAAATAAGTACTGCTGTTTTTCAACTTTCACTGTAAATAATTTCAAAACTTGTCGTCGTTTATCATTTTCCAAGAAAATGTTTTTTTTAAAGTCAAACTTTGACTTTTATAATATTTTATTATATTATATTATATTATTATTTTTATTTTTTATTTTTTATTTTTTTTATTTTTTTATAGATTATTTTCGAATATTAATTTCACAAAATAACTTTTTATAATATTACATAATTTCTTGCGTAAAAATCAGCAGTACTAAAAAAATTTAACGGTTATGCTCTGACCGTGACTCATAAATTACTTTTACACTAATAAATCATTAAAATAATAATATTTCTCAAAACTCATTGTTTTTCCAAAATAATATTTTCCACCACTATTATATTCCAACATTTCCCATAAAACATTGAATATAATTCTTCATAGCTTATTAAATCTTTTATCTGATTAATCGATTGTGCACTGACCACTGTCAGGCCTCACAAACAACATCCAACATCATCAAAATTATATCACCAGGCAGATCATGCATCATAACAATATAATATACTACTGCAGATAATTAAATAAATTATAAGCAGAGAAACAACCGAAACACAGATAAACAACTAGAAACATATAGCCAAACAAAACAGACCAGACACCATAACCACATAAACAATGTATACAAACCACAAACATGGACATATGGTCATCCGAATAATCCGTCAGGTAACCCCTCTTACCTCTCGAAGATCCACAGCAAGTTGAATTAAATTCGTCGGAATCAAACAATCACAATTCAAACAATCACATGGTCACGGCAATCAAACAACCATTGCAATCAAACAATCACAATTCAAGAAACTAAAAACATCCAAAACCCTACTACATGGTCACGGCCTCTAGGGTTTTTGACTAACTAAAATTCCTAATCATGATTAAGTCATGGATTAATGATCCTTGATTAACCTAAATCATAGATTAGTGACTAAACAACTAAGTTTCAAACTCAAAACTTCCTAACTCTTTTATACAAGGATTCGGCCTCAACATGTTCATAGGGCTAGGGTTCTTAGTTTAATAAACCAACTTGGATTTATAAGGCATAGATACTAAGAGTTTGATTAACAAGATCATTAAGGAAAACTATGAACAAAAACTCATTAAATCTCACCCACTTAGGGTTCGGCCAACATAGAGGTTTTTGAGTAAAGATTTTCATTTTAAGAAACTAACATGGATTAGAATGTGTAGACATACATATCATATAGAATACATGATAATACATGACAACACATGAACAAAACTCTACCAACCCTACTTTGATAGATTCGGCCAAGGCTAGGTTTTTAGGAAAGAAATTTTTGATTACATCATGCTCTTGGATTTAGATAATATACATGATATCAAGAAGATAGAAAGTGGTTTCATCATGATTAGATTTTTCTAGAATTTATTATGACTTTTCAAAGTTCTAGGGTTAGAAACTTGAAAATGATGAACAACTAGGAAACAAGCTTTGAATCAAGAAACTTGCTAAAGAACATAGGCATGATTAAGAATGAAGATTAGGATTTACCTCTTGAAGATCAATGACAAAGTAAATCCAAGAAACTTGCTTCACAAATCTATCACTAAAGAACTCATGAACTTAGGGTTTTGAACAAAAAGGCATTAGAAACTAAGTGAAAAGTGAGAGTATGGTATTTATAGAGCTTGCTTGCGCCACTCTGGGAAGGATCTAGAGATGATGAGTTGTCTTGCTAAAAGGATTGAAATGCAATTACTTCCTAGGGACCAATTTGCAAAGATTCCAAAAGTTGAAGGACTAGTTTGCAATTTGCCAATAAATTGTCATGATGACTTTTTGCCACATTAAATGTGGTCTTATCTTGATTACTTTTGGTCTGATTTTTGTCATAGATCTTTTAAGACAAATCAAGAATGTTTGAGGAGATTCAAGAATGATATAGAATAAAGTGGAAGAATGTAGAATAATGTGGAAGATGGTTGAACATTCTAGAATTTTCTTGACTCGTCCAACAACAAATGAGGGCAGCCATCAATCCCTCATGGGCTTGCGCATGGTCTTAGCAAATTTGGGCTTGGTTTCATTTTTGTGGGGCCCACTTGAAGATTTAAGCATTAAGCTTAAGATAGGAAACTTGTATAGTTCCAAATAGGCTTTATGGAATCAATCCATGAACTAGAAAATTTTGGGCTTCATAGCCACGTCCATTAGAGATTGGAAACAATAATTCTAGCCCAATCCACTTGAAAAAACTTAGAAACTAATTTAGGGACAAAAGGGTAATTTACAGAAAGTTCAGGGGCTTAAACGTAAAATTCATAAATTTTTTATTTAACCCTGAAAAACCTTCTAGACTTAAAAATATGATTCATCCCCTTGAATCATCTCAAAATCCTAAGATAAACCCTCTATCGGCTCTTAGAACTCCAAAATCCCCCCGTCGTCTACCCGATTACGTGTTTCGCCCGAAAAACGTAAATTATTTTATTTTTTTCAGAAATAAATCTAAAAATACAAAATTGTAGGAAATAAAATAAAAATATTAAGTCTTTCGTTCACGAATTAAAATTAGGTCTTTTGAGCACTATTATTATACTGTCAATGGAATTCATGGTAGGGTTTCACCTGACTTTCCAAACTAAATTTTAATCGTGGCTTTCTACATTCAAGTAGAATTGAATGGTAACCTCCATTTATTTAAAAATAATTTTCTAAAACTCTAACAAATTTATAAACATATTTATGTATTACTGTTATTTAAAACAGTGAAATACAGGGTGTTACACCAAACTCATGTTACAAACACTAACCAAACAGGCACATAATAATTTCAAAATCAACTGTAAATAATTGTTTTATTCATTTATTTGAAATAAATTACTAATTTAATAGACATTGTTAATTTAGTGAACCTTTTATTGACTATTATTATTTTATAAGTGTTCGTATATTTGTTTAAGAGAACGCTTGTCTGAAAAATAAATTGTATAAATTTTATTAGGTTTATAAGTTATTTTATATTTGCTCAAGCTACGCAATTTGATCAAACAACTTTGTAATTTGATAATTGATTGTGTTCAAATGTAAAAGTACAAATCGCATCAACTCTCACGATTCAATTGAGTTAAACCAAACGTGAAAATAAACTGCATCCAAATCCCATATTACAAAGGAGATAATCAATCATGTGGTTTCTTTTTAACTTCTGTAATTTTTTGCATCTTGGAGCTAGATTTATGTTTTCTACATCCGTCAAGCTCATCATCATAAATGAAAATGTATTTCCTCACTTTTCCAAAGGCAGATAGATAATTCAATGATGGAAAAGCCTCCTTTTACGTAAATGGAGCATATATCTAATAATATATTTTTGCACTGCCATGGCCTTCATGTGTTTTTTAAGAATACGTTTAGTTGTATTAATTTAAGTTATTTTACGTAGATTATTATTATTAAAGAAATAATCTGGGTGTAAAACCTGAAAAAGTAGAATGATATTCTTCTTCTTTTGACTAAAAAAGATATTCATTCATTCAAATTGATAGAATACATCGAACAACACAAATCCAACATCGCTAAAAACCGAAAAGGATGAATCTGCGAACAAACTCACAGCACCCAGGTTAATAGCATAACACGGCAAAATCAAAATGCCTACAAAAGTGACAAAATCAAAGTCACTGGAATACCCATGTCTCCGAATCTGTGACATTGACGCCCAATTCTTGATCAAATCTGTGATGGATCGAAGCAAATCTGCCAATCTGAACCAAACGAACACCGCACCAAGACGGGAAATCAAACAAACACCGCACCAAGACGGGAAATCAAACAACGCCTCACCAAGACGACGAACGACAATATCGCCGCACCCAGAAGACGAAAAACATGAAAAACACGAAGAAAAAAAACCCAGATCTATGTGGAAAAACCACTTATTTAGATAAAATGGGAGAAAAAACGAAGTAAATGGGTGATTCCAAGCCAAAAAATGACTCAAAACCACCCCCTCTAATGGTGGCACGCGGCTGTGTGTAGAGAGAAGGGAGAGAATTTGAAGTTAGAGAGAGGTCCTGTTTCTTTAGTTTTCTATCTGGTCAAGTAGAATGATATTCTAAAGCTATGAAACTTGTACAGTTTGTACCAATGAAAGGTACCAAAACGTATGAGTAAATAATAATAATTACAGTCATCAATCCCTTTTAATGTGTTTCAAAAAGTTAGAGAGATTTGTCAAAAAAAGAAGCTTGAGAGCTACTTTATACATTGTTAAAGACATTTAAAAATTAATTAACTTTTTAGCTTTTGAGGTTTATCGGTTTTAAAATATTTGACAGTTTAAAGAATTTAAAAGAACCAATCAAAATGACATTTAAAAAGGCAATATAATGCTAATTATCTCATTAGGAATCTTTATATAAAACATTAAACTTATTGCACAATCTAGCGTTGCTTTCATATTTGTTATATTTGAATATAAATATAAATTCTGTAACGTTTATTCAGGAGAAATAAAAGGAGGCAATTATTAAATGATAAATTATGATTATTTAAAGAATTTAAAAGCTGCAACATAATGCCAATTAGAAAGGCAAATTAATGCCAATTATTCGATGATAAAAATATTTAAGGTCACCAAGCAAAGAACTCTCTCGGTGATTATCCTTGTGAAACCTTTATCAGTTTGAAGAATAAAAATAGTCAATGAAAATAATTATGAGCTATCATAATGGGAAAATTCATTTATGAGTTTAAATAATTTTAGGGAATCAAAATGGCATTTATTAAAGGGATCAAAATTAATGCCAATTATTCGGTGAAACTTGCCAATAAACTTTCAAGAAGTTCATCAGTATTGTCATTTTTTTCTGCATATTCACCCATTATCCAATTCGTTGATGCCTATCCACACTGGAAAAGGGGTGAAAAGATAAGCATGCATGATTGGAAAACATGATTGCCTCCCAAAGTGTAGCAATTATGGACTCATATCTGCGAAGTAGAGCAAAGATTGAAGCAAAGTTGGAAGTGTAAGCCAATATATTATACCAAAAAAACAATGTGAAGTAAACCAATATATTATACCAAAAGAAACAATGTGAAGTAAAAGCATATCAGAGTCCAAAAGGTTTCAACTGATACAAAAGTAAGAATAGAATATATGAAGTTGAATGGATGGTTGGATTTGGATGATCCTGATCTTGCTCAGTTATTCAAGTAGATTATTTATGTATGCCATTTGGACAGTTATAGGATGAGTTGTTGTAGCTTCATTGTGAATATGTTAAATTGTTCTCTCTGTCTCTAGATGTGATAGACACTGTTGCTTTAGTAGCTAAGGCTTTGAAAAATCCCCAAATGGAACATGACCCACCTCTAACTATTCGTCCCCCATCTCCTACTTTTTCATTATCAGGTTCATATATTCTTATTTCTTATGAATAAAATTCGAATCAAAGCCGAGATATATATATGGATTAGTTTGCATGTTATCACCAAAGTTAACATTCATTCAAGGGCATTCGCATGCATAAGAGACATAAATTGATCGTGGTACATTAAAAATTTAAAAAGTCTGGATGAAAGGAAATGTATGCTCTCATCGGGAATTGGAGAAATATCATCAACAAAGCAAGGAAAGTGATTTTATAACAGGTCATGACACCCATACACCTAGCGACCCATCAAGTTCCCTAGTAATCAACTTCTATTTTTTTTTCTTTCCTACATTTCTGCAAATTAGCATTCAAAGTTGTTTAAGCATAAACTGCCCTAAAAGAATAAACATCTTTTTATGATCTTATTTAATAAAAGCCGATTCTAAAGAAAATATCCAAGCTTTCCTAAACAGCTAATAACACATCGAAAGCAAGAAACAACTAACCAAATAATTCATTATACCTAGGAGGTACAATTTCAAAGTTGTACCCGATTGAATGCAGAGACTTCCTTATTGAACACATGAAAAGGAACAGTGAAAATCAACTGCCAATCTGTCTAATACAGCTTCTGGCACAATCATCCTACTCAGATTTTGCATTGTAAGAAGGACGCTAAATACGAAAAACAATGAAATGTTTTTCAAACCAACCTCAATGTACGATGCAACAACCTCTGAATGCTTCTGATTCGTGTCCTGGCAATAAATATGTCCCAGAAAACGAACCACCGCTCGAATAGAAATCTTCCCGGTGCATCAATAGATGCATTCCCATATTACCATCACAAAAATCAAACAAATTAATTAATAAAATTGATAAAACAGAAACATTAAATCCAAATTTGTTTCTAGGTAACTCACCAGCAAGGTCCGATTATGTTTGGTAGATATTTTGGCCAACGCAAACGGAGTAATTCTCATTCCCGAGGAAATTTTTCAAAAGGTCCACATTTGATGATTCTGGCAAACGGAGGTTTCAACGGGATTCTGGCACTGGCATAATCTAAAACAAACGAAGCATCATGGATGTAAACATGTAACCTGGAATCTCATGGTGCAAGCACAGGTTGCATAAGCCAGTGTAGTTTACATCTTTATAGCAAGTATATTACAAAACAGAAAGCAAAACCAAGTCAACACAAATATTTGGAACCCAAATACAGGAACCAAAGAGTTCAATAACCAAAAGTGACAATTTCATTCAATGTAAAAAAAATAAAGATCGTTAATACTTGGCACAAAGTTCAAAACACTAACATACCCATCAAAATATTCTCACACATTTGAAAAATAAAATACACATAGAACCAAACTGAGGGAGATAAATCATTAAACCCAAAACCCAAATCAACAAAAGAACGCAAAATTTGAGAATGGACAAAAACCAATGTCCATAAAGTATGGCTAGCAAAAGTTGTTCTTCAGTGGTTGAGGTCTTCTATTTATAGTGACCTCCTTCTTCACTTGAAAATCTTCAACGATTGTTTTGAGTATACCCGTTTAGAGATAGCATTAAATGCATAATATCCGTTGTGACCGACAACTTGATTATGGACATTGTGAAATATGCTCTTGGTTATCTCTTTTGCACGAAATGGAGTGTCACGGCTCTCGAGCAATTGCAACTTGAAAACCTTATTTCCTCCTTTGTGAAAATTCCAGCTATTCCAGAGAGAAAAAGGTGATGAGGTACAAGTCGTTTTGCATTTCCCATTGTAGTATTGTACTATGTTGCTTTTTGCATTTCCTTAATGGTACTATGTTTCTCTCACAAAGAAACAAAGCATTAAAACAGATAAAACAAATAGCAAGGACCAACATTCGTTTGAAATAACTATTTCTTTGTGGTCGAGGTAGCATTTATAGAGCATATAAAAACGTATAAGAAAAAGAAGCTCGTCTACTTAAAAACCCCGTCTACACGCTCATGGGTAAAACCAAGTCTATGGACTCATAATTTTCTTTTCTCTCATCTGCTGACGTGGCATATCCTCTCGTCTATCATCAAGTCTTTGGACTTGCTCTATTTCAGTGAGTTATTTTGATCTCCGTCCCGACGTGGCATTTAAGCTCGTCTATTCATTGAAACTACCGTTCCCGTCTACTGAGAATATTTTATTATCTAGTCTACTCAAAGATATAAATAAATAAATATATCATACGTTTTGAGCAGCTCGTCTACATGAATGGATGCGGATTCACAATCTAAGTCCAAGATATAAGGAAACTTATTCAAGATTTCCATAACTTATATAATTTTAACATTCCTGCAAGACTAGATAAAGCATGTTAGATCTCAACTAAACTTTGCCATGCAAATTTAATCCTTTTTGTTAACATCAAAACTCATAGATTATTAATCCAAATCACTTTGGTTCCAATATCTTTTATGGCCAACCCCGCACCTCTGCCCCACCCCATGTCCCACCACCAACTTGACGATCCAAATCCGATACCTGGTGCACCGGGGGCCTACACTCGTTGCAACAAACCCTTGCTACCTTGGTTTTTATTCCATTTTTTGCTTCAAATCATTAGTAATTCATTTACCTACAAGATTTTTTACATAGTCAATTTTGATATAAATAAAAGGAAAACTATTTAATCATCCTATGTGGCATAGTATATCCAAAATAAGAACCTCATTGGAAATTTCAATTTATAAATGATTCAATTAGCTGCGCATCAATTAAGAAACCATTTTGTCCAAATTGAAGGTTTTAAGCAGCAGAACACTCTAACGAGACTAACTTGTCCAATAAGACTCGGGTTGCATAATAAGACTCACTAGGCCTAATAGGACTTATTTGGGTCAATAAGACTACGTTGGAGTAGTTTGACCTACTTGGCACAATAAGACTTAATTGGGCCAATTGGAATAACTTGGTCCGATGAGACCCAATTGGTCTGATAAGGCTTAACCTGGCCCAATGAGAGTCTTTTAGCCCAATAAGACTGAATTGGCCCAATCAGACTCGCCACTTGGCCCAATTAAACCTATTTAGCTTGGTATGACTCATTTTTCCCAATAGGACTCACCTGACCCAATAGGATTCAGTTGGCCCAATAGGTTTACTTAAGCGCAATAAGATTGAATTTTTGTTAGTGAAAATGAGAATAATTCATCAATTCATAGTAAACAAATACAAATTTATTCGTGGTCCATTTGGCGGTGAAATTGGAATCATATTTCAAAATTTTAATTCCAATTTCAAGACAGAATTGGAATAACTACAAAATTTTAATTTTGTATTTATATTGTATGACGAATTAAAGCATAGAATTATAACTTAAATTTAATTTCCTAGAATTGACAGTAGTAGTGGTGACGGGAATAGTGATGTTGACGGTGGTTGTGATGTTTGTACTGGTGGTGGATATGGCAGCTGCGAGGGATGTGGTGGTGATTGTAACACCCTTCTCGAGCGCTACATCGTACATGACATTTTAAGACCGAAAAGTAGTTTAATTAAAATTGGTTACAAAAGAATGGGGTAATTTTTTTTTTCTTTTTCGCAAGTCGCAAATATAAAAACTTTGATTCAAGTGAATGGACAATAAAATATTCCATTACCCTTTTAGGGTTGTAAGTTCGAAAATCATTTACACAAGACCCAACCCGACTTATAAACAAAATCATTGAAATACACAGATCCAGTATAAAGATATGGAGACGCGGCTCCTAAAATATAAAATACTTGGAGTCGCAGCTCCATAAACAGTAACATTAATTCCCAGACATACCCAGTTGGCCAAACTAAAATCGAAAATACAATCCTCTCTCGTACATCGTGAGAAGGATAAACCCAATTGATGAGATCTGGTGGAAACTCTATTTGAGTCCACTGCCGACGTCGTCACAAAAGTCTCTACTAGAGTCACTACAAAAGTAACTCTCAGACTAAACCATTTCCCTTTCTAAGGAAAACTATAACTTACGAACTAATGACTATTATGCCTATCTCAAGAAAAGAAAGGTTAGGCATAACTGAAACCCTAATGCCATCTCCTCGAACCCTCTGAAGTCTAGAAGACATCCAATAGAAGTTCCACCATAACGTTCGCATGCTTGAACCTCGATCTCTATGATGAATCAGTCAAGTGTCATCTTGACGTCTCAATCTTCTCAACAGAATACAGAAAGCACATAGCCAGCCGACATAGGCAAAATAAAATAAGGAGGTGAGATTCCATTTATCTTACACATAAGGTAGACATGCAGTGGTACGACTCACAGGTACATAATACAACAATACTATATTCCTTTTATCTCCCATTTTAATTCTGCAACTCAAAACTCCAAGAATATAATATACCAAACTCGACAGTAAGCTTATCAAGCATACCGGACACGGTTTGTCCATCAAAGGACAGGAATAGAGAGAAACTGATTGAAACCGTATAGTCCCATTCCTACACAGCCTCAAGGAATATCCGATTCTAATATCGGAGCTAAGATGATATTTTGAAAAGGAATGGTTTGTACAGGTTTCACATCTACCCACCTTAGGCAATGGTGCTATCATGTTACGCACATGTGATCTCAAACTCTCTATAACACATCAGGCTCTTTATGAAACCTCTACAACCGAAAACTCGGCTCCCTAGGCACAACGGCCTCACCGAACATAGTATTAACTATGTATCTGGGCAAAATTGCCGAAATACGTCCAATTGGTCCATCCATTGGATAACCTCATGATTCCACCAGAATCCACTTGCTGTCAATTACTGACGGACGATATTCTCGGGTACAAATCATCGGCTCTTCACTGAGTTAAAGTTCTCAAGCAAACTTTCCATGTTTGTGTAAAGATATTTTATAGCACTTGCTTACAAACCCTAACACGTTATGAAATTGGATTGACTGTCCAATCATTTATTTCTTTACACTTTTCTAATTAGCCCTTTCTCTGGGATTTCAAGAAATCAAATAACTCTTAGTCCATTAAATCTTATGGAGGTATGGATAATGAATTATCCACACTTTACGACAAATGGTCTTGCTTCACCATAAGTCATAAATTATTAAGTTCATATTTTCACTAAGTCATCCCCGACTTAGGTTTTCCGTTTACTTGAAATACTAGTCTTAAAGACTAAAATTATCTTTTGTCTTAAAACCCAAAACCTTTGGTTAAAACCAAATCATTTTGAAATCGGATTACATCAAAGTACATAAGTACCAAATTCCTCAAAACAGTTTCTTGAAAAACATTGAAACTCTTAAAATACCGTTTTACCTCTTTTTACTGTATTTTAACTTAAATTCCATATAATCATTTTTCTCAAATCCTTTACTTTCCTAAGTTACCATACTTATATTAAAGTATTAAAATACTGATTTCAAACTCTACATCATTGTTTTCTCAAAAATCTTTAAAAACGTTTGACGACAGTTTCACCATTTTTTTGCTGGTTTTAGGCCCAAAAGCCATACTTTTGAAAATATGGTTCTTCACCTCAAATCTATTACTCACCTAGGTTATAATACTCATTTTAATATGTCCAAAACACTGATTTTACAATTTCCTTTCCATGTATACAAAATTCCTAAAACTTGACCGAACATCGTTAAATTTGTAAAACGCATAAATCATTTTTCAACGATTTTACACTCTAATAGTCCAAAACTCATTTTGGAGTTTTTAGAACACTTTAATAGGTATGAAAACAGTCTCTAACTGTCCAATAACATTTATTTTCGAAATTTTCATTTTAGTCCCTAAACTTTCATTAATTACAAAAGGTCCTTATTCACTTAAAACCTTATAACTTTTTATTTAAAACTTCTAATCTCACCAAACCAACTTCTTTAGAAATGATTTTCAGTTTCCAACAAATTTCCAAAAATTTATATTTTTGGGTCTCATATTTTTCAATATTTGTAAATAAGTCCTTAACTATTAAGAAGCTCATAACTTTTTATATATAAATCCAAATGACTTCAAACCAATTTCTTTAATCTTATATTACCAAGAGCTACAATCCCAACATATGATAATATAGTTTTCAGAACAGTCTCCAAATTTCTCAGTATTTGCACAATGGTCCCTATATCTTCAAAAATTCATAACTTTTAACATACATATCCAAATCCATCCAAACCAATTTCTATACTCTTATATACTCATTCACTTCTTATAAAAGTTATTCAACCAAATTAAATCCCCATGGAACTCCCTCAACCAGTTATGGCCGAATGGCCTTAAATAAATATATTAGGCATTTTTCTTAACACATCAAGCAAACAACAATCATGGTTCCAACTTAAGGTCATTGGAACCAAAACAACCATATGACATATCATACCACAACCAAACATCAAATCAAATCCTCCAAGAGGATCACACAACCATAAACAATAATACATAATCCTAACACTTACAGTTTTCATGACAACATACAAATACTTTAAACCACACACATATCTACATTAAGGTAGGATAGTAGTAATCTCCCCCCTCATCTCTTGTAGATCACTTGAAAGCCAAGTAGTAGAAGGATGGTGTTCACCTAAATCACAAGGTTTTGAACCCACCAAAACCTAGTCATGAACAACCAACAAGAAAACAAGTTAAAGAATGAAGAAAATCATCCTAAACCACTAGTACATAGGTTCGGTCAACTCAAGATAAATAGGCTAGGGATCTCTAAATTTTTCAATCTCTTGGATGATGAAAATAGAAGTCATATGAAGATCATAGAAATTGGAATCACATTAAGAGGATTTTTCTATGATTTTCTAGAGATTTTTGAAGTTCTAGATCTAGGAATTTGAAATTTGTAAAAACATGAGATATGAAGAAAAGTTGTGAAAGGAAAGGAAGGTATGATCATGAATCACAATAATCTACCTTTGGAATTTCAAGAAACCAACAACAACTTATACTTCCTTTGAAAATTGAAAATGAAGAACTTTGTGTTTTCTTTCAAGTTCATGAAGAACAACATGAACAATGAAGGAAATTAATGACCAAGTGTGGTCTTAAGGAGGGTGGCCATGAGCGTCTAGGGAGAATAAGGTAAAATGTTGTCATGGCACATTTGAAATTACAATGCAAGCTTAAGGGTATTTTAGACATTTCACACTTAAGTCATCATTACATGCATTAAATGCATGATGACTAACCCCTATGACTCACCCCCATGAGTCATCACAAATGACTCATTGTTCTCATCCGTCCGGTGTCGGGTTTTTGTCTCTGCACCTCCATTCTCGATTCCGTCGATCCCCGATCGTCGAGTATTCGCCCGAATAACGTATAATAACTTTTTTTTTTTGAAAATTTTCAAAATAACCACTATGGTTGGAAATAAAATAAAAATCTAAACTATTTCGTTCTCGGGTCAAAATTTGGTTTTCTGATCAGTAAAATCTTAATGTTAGTTAAAACGCAGACCGGGTTTCGTCTGAATTTTAAACCTAAATTATTACCGTAACCTTACACCATAAGGTAGAGTAAAATTATGATTTTATTTTATTAAAAATAATTTTCTAGATCTAATATAAAAATTACAAACAATTAAATTCTTCCGATAATTGGAAAACAGTAAAAATACAGTGATGGCGATGCGGATGACGCAAGCAACGAGGTGGTGATGGAGTTTATGCTAGAATTAGTGGTAGTCTATAAAGAAGCCAAAACCAAAGAGAAATAAGAGAAGAGTAACGATAAATGAACACATTTTTGGGACAACAAGTATAGACACCATATGGTGGTGGGTGGTTTTCAAGTGCTAAATACATATGATGAGAGAGAGAAAATAATAAACAAGTGTAAATATGTATATATATACGATGTTGGACACCAAAAGTGTGTTCATTTATCATTATTCATAAGAGAAGTGTCAAAACTCGAGAGACAGTGAGATTCAAGTAATGCGTACGATTATAGATATTTAATATAAATATAATAAAAAATAGGGGAAAAAACTTAGAAATATTGTCTCATGAGTTGCTCCGATTTAATAAAAATAATTGTCTTTTTGTGTCTAGAACAATAGGAACTGTATCTAAGCATTGTACCTAAGTTTAATCCTAAACAATAATAGGGTGTTTGAAAATTCGTTAAAAAAAATATATCATGTTTGCCTAATTGTATCAAAAGTAAGCCTGACAGGGGGTGGGGTAGCTCAATTGTTCAAGGAGTTGGAGGTCCAGGGTTCGAACCCTGACAAAGGAGAAAAACTAACAACTAACATATACTAACATACTAATATTTACCTATAAAAAAAAAAAAAGCTTGACAACGGGCATGTAAGGGCGGTTTTTCCTTCTTCGTCCCCGCCCCTGACTCCATACATAATCCACGCCCCCACCCCCGAACCGAGTTTTGCACACCCCTACACTACAACAAAATAGACTTTTAATAACGCACCTTTAATAGCATTTTCGTGTGGAAATGCTATTAAAAGTGATGGGGGACTTTTAATAGCGTTTCCCTAAGGGAAACGCTATCTTAGGTATAACCTAAGATAGCGTTTCCGTGTGGAACCGCTATTAAAAGTGTCACTTAGGAAAAGATAGCGGTTCCACACGGAAACGCTATCTTAGGTGATACCTAAGATAGCGTTTCCTTCAGGAAACGCTATCTTAGGTATCACCTAAGATAGCGTTTCCTGTAGGAAACGCTATCTTAGGTCTTCCCATTAAAACTAGACGCGCGCTCGGTTTCCCTCTCTGTTTCTTCCTCATTTTCATTTTCTTAGGTCTTCTCTTGGCTTTCTTGTTGGGTTCAGGTAACACTATTCCAAGCTTCAATTTCTTCTCTCTAAGATCGTGCAATAGACGCCTCCGCTGCCCCAACACGTCGGAGCCACCACTGCGTAGAGGTGGCCATACTCGTTTGACTCTATGCGGCGATTCCAAGCTTGATCCATTGCTTTCCAAGCTTCTTCCTATCTCAATCTCTTTTCTCTACTCACAATCCATCCAAGTCCGCAACAAGGTCAATCAATTTCAATGCTTTCTTCATTTGTTTTCCGATGCATGTGGATTTTGGAAGGCCATTGCTTGGTCACCTCACCGAGTGGCCTCCTTGTATCGGGAGGTGGGACTGGCGATAGGTGCATTCGCTTCACGGAACACAACAAAAGGACATCAATTGAACTGCATTGACATTGGGAGCCAGGTTTAGTTCTTAGCTCCTTTTTGATAACTTGTTCTATATCTTCCAATTTGTTATGCTTGATAAGACTATGTTAAAGATGCTAGTATAACTTTTTCAAGTTACACTTCCCTTATTAGCATATAAATGGTCTTTTTATATGCAAGTGATAATTTACATTTGCTGTAAGAAGCATAAAATGAATAATTCGACTATATATCATTAATAATTAGTCCGTGAATAATGTCATATCAAAGCTTGTTCAGTTTTTTCTGTCTCAAGCCCTGAAATAAGTGAAATTGACTCATGCTACATATATAACACTGAAGATAAAGTTGGAAAGAAAAGCTATAGACTACCTTTTACTGCATTTAGCAGTGTGGCATTGTTGGTGGGGCTACTTGGCATTAGTGATTATCAGAAGGATTACTTGTCTGATTTAGAATAATATAAATATACAGAAAAAAAAATGAGTTCAAATATAATATGGAGATGGAATTATTGCAGATATGAGATGGTATAGATATAAATATTCACCTAGGTAACATTAGTGTTAGGAAAAAAAAATTCCAGATAGAGGAGGAGAGGACTTGGTGTGACATGACTTTTTCATCCTATTGAAGATATGGTTTGGTAGTAGGTTGACTTACATGAAAGGAATTTATTTGATGGGTATAATTACAGTTAGGTAGTAAGTAATAACAGCTCAGTAATCATGTAAATTGATGTGCTAAAAAAAGTTCCTACACCTAAATCTCCCATGGTATTAGATTTAGGCTTTATTAGAAAAAGCAGCAAGGCCACAATGGCTGTTGTAGCACATCCAGGAGCATGTTATAAAGATACTTGTTGTGGGGATGGAATCATTGCTTTTTAATATCATTTAATTTAATGTTCTGTGCTCAGATTTTGGTGGTTTTGGGTCACGGCCGTGATGGATATCACGGCCAGGCCGTGACGGTCTCTCGCTCACGGTTGCTCTGCGAAATTCCATTCTCTCGCGAGGCGAGCCTATGCTCGCGTCGCGAGCCCTCTGTTATGGCCGTGAAGAATTTCACGGTTGGGCCGTGATGTGCTCTGACTTGTGGTGGTTTTGGGTCACGGCCGTGATGGATATCACGGCCAGGCCGTGATGCACTCGACTTGACCTTTCTTCTTTTTCAGTTTTGCTCGATCATGGCCGTGATGGGCATCACGGCTAGGCCGTGATGGACTCTATTTGGCTCATTTTCTGCACTTTTAAAGCCCTATCTTTATCCAAACTTCATCATGGTTGATCTTGAGCATTTTACCCTTGATATCTGCAAAACAACACACGAAAACCGCCTTACCCGTTCCAAAGGAAAATTAACCTAAAATCTAATAAAAATATGCCTAAACTACATGAAAATGCATGCAAAATGATAGACAAAGATGATGTGGAATCACACTCATCAACAAGTCGACACTTGGTTCCTTCAAAGAATACTCAGCGACAATGTGTTTTGTTTGCAGCCTTTCATTCCTTTAATCTGTATACATTGCATGTAGACCTCAACCACTCTAAACTCAAAGTAAATATGTTTAATAAATATTTTTGTAGATCGGAAAAGCATGGATCGGAAATGGATGTCTGCCAATCGTTTAACGAAGGAGTATGAGGATGGGGTGAAAGAGTTCATTAGTTTTGCAGTTCGGCATGCGAAAAACCCTAATACAATCATATGTCCTTGTTTAGATTGTTGTTATGCAAGGCGAGTTAGTGCAGCCGATTTGGAAGAACATTTAGTGTGTAATGGAATCGATCAAAGTTATACATGTTGGACAAAACATGGTGAGACAAGAGCTGAGTCTAGTGAAATGAGGAATCGTGTGAGATATTCATCATACGATACCGACACAAATACTTATGAGGGCGATCATTTTGAAGAAATTGCAAATGCTGTTGAAGAGGATCTTCGGGATTGTCCACAAATGTTTGGGAGGTTGGTAAGTGATGCAGAGCAACCATTGTATGATGGATGTACTAAATTCACAAGATTGTCGGCGATGTTAAAGTTGTATAACTTGAAATCGGGCAACGGATGGACTGATAAGAGCTTTACGGACTTACTCACACTATTGAAAGACATGTTGCCAGATGATAATGTGCTTCCTAGTCGGACATACGAGGCTAAACAAATGTTACGCTCTATTGGCATGAGCTACGAGAGGATACATGCTTGTCCTAACGATTGCATTTTATTTCGGAATGAATATGCATCGTTACAAATCTCAATCAAATGAAGAAAAGAAAAAGGTTGACTTAAACATGTATGTAGTGTTTGTGTTTAAATGAACTTTCTGATCCTTTTATATTATAGTTAGCATCTTCCGGTAATGCTAGTGTTGATTTTGTTATTCATAGTTGTTTTATATTTTGCATCAATTAATGTTATATTAATGTCCATTGATGTTTTACTTGTATCTAATATTTTTGTAGGTAAATGGCATCTTCAAGTAATTCTAGTGATGCCAAAGCGGCGAGACGTGGGCCAACAATTATGAAGGCGGTCATCCGCGCACGGAGTAAAGGACAAAAATTTGATGTAATTTACTTACTAATCTAAGGATTTCATAATGTTGTTTGATATCTAGATTTAATTACTTTATTATTTTTATTAGGTTGAATGGAATTCTTTGGACCAACCTATTCGTGCTAATGGTAAAATATTGAAGAGTTACATTGGGGCCGTTGTTCGGCAAACGGTCCCAATTATTTGTTCTAATTGGAAGGATGAAGCTTTGGATGGTTTCAAAGAGAGCATATGGGCTGATGTACAGGTAATTGTTAAAATTTATAAATTATATTGTAAACTATGTAAACATACTTACTTTGACACGTTGTTTATATTGTTTTGCAGATGTCTTTTAATGTTGATGAATCTCGGAAAAAATTTGTACTTCAGGAAGCTGGTAACCTACATAGGGCATTCAGAACTAGATTGACCAAAAAATTTCTAAGAGATGCCAACGGGAATATCAATGAGGAGCCTCCATCAAAATATCCACACATATCAAGGGATGAGTGGACAGATTTTATAGCAATACGCACGAGGAGATGCTCAATTCCTGGTATGTTTAATATCACGTTAGTCCTTATAATTTTATAGCAATACGTACATAAGACATTAACCATGTATTAATATTACTTATATGTGTCTGAATAGAAATTAAGCAATGAAAATCGCAACAGGGCGTTAGATCCTGCATGCCCTTACAAAGCATCACGTAAGGGGTATGCTGACATTGAGGATGAATTGGTATGTATATATATATATATATATTTAACTGCATTTGTGGTAAATATGACTTTTAAACTGTTTGGTTAATTTATATTATCTCAATATACAGATACAGGAGGCGGGGCCAGAAGTTAAGAAAATTAAACGCCATATTGTGTGGAGGAAAGCCCGCGAGAACAAGGCGGGTGTAATTGACAACAAAAATACGCAGACCGTGTGGAATAAATGTGTTAGTAGACTAACGATTACATTATCAATTGTTATTTTCATATGATAATATATAATAATTTTAACATTTGCATTTCACCAATAACTATGTGTCAGGAGGAACTGTCACAGTCTGCGGTAGAGGGAGAGATAGAAGACTTTGGTCGCCAGGATATTCTTGCCAAAGCCATAGGTGTGCCAGAGAACCCTGGGCGTGTTAGGGGTGTGGGTTTCGGCGTCTCACAAAAAGATTACTTCCCACCCGAAGGTCGTGCAAGAAATAACTCGGAAACGAAAAAGTGGGAGACATTGGTGTCTCAACTCTCTGATAGATTGAACATTTTGGAAGAAAAGCTGAAACAAAAGGATGATGAGGAGAGGCAGGCTAATTTCACAGCCCAAGCAAGCGTCAAAGATAGTTGCACTCTCTACCATCTCACAAAGAGGCTTCAGAGGTAATGCATGCCTTTTTTTTTTACTAGTATTGCATTCGCAGTTAAATACATTCAATTGGATGCCTTAATTCACAGCTTATTAATCTATCATTGGATTAGGGCGTCAACTCATGTCAGCTATATTTATCGACCCCAAACTATCGTATGGTTGCTATGGGTAAAGTATACAATGAGCCGGGTGTTACACTGCACACTGGACCAGTACCCTTAACCATGTGAAAGTTGGAGTTGATGTTGCAACCGAGGGGATGCGCCATTGCCGGTACCTATCGTTGATGCAGATGTGATGACAGTAGGAGATGCAATAGGTACTTATGTGGCATGGCCAATTGATCTCGTGGTTGTAATTAATATGGTATGTAATTGCATTTTTCCACCTTTTCATATACGGCATATATGGATTACATTAGTTGATCACTAACCGGCATATTGAAATGCAAAATTTCCAGGCACCCGCAAAAGCTAAAGGCAAGGGGCGAGTGTCCGGATATACAAAGGAGTCAATTACAACCCCAGTAAAATAAAGGAGGCAACTCTGAGGCCAACCCACCTACAGCTGGTTCAACTACAACTTCTCTGGAATATTTGAATTTCCTTAAAATACATGAACGAAAGAATATGAAAAATGCTGACCAATTGTACGTAGAGATGGAACAAAATATTTTTGGCAACCATTTCATTGAGATGCTCAATACTGAAAATATCGGAGAAGTTGTAAATCATGAATGGGTATCCGCCTCCGTTATTTCCGCATATATCGGGTAATAAATCAGGTTTAAAGTGTACAATATTTTTTAGTCTTTCCATTTAAATATTGATGTATGTCATTGGTGTAATCCATTTTTATATTTTAATTGAAGGTATTTGTATGAAGAATTGTTGCTTCCAAAGGAAATAACGAGGAGGTTTCATTCTTGTCCCCACACCAAACAAATACATACGGCTACTTCGGGAGGGATTCACAGACAACGTATCTAGCTGACCGGTTTGCAACTAAAGAAAGAGAATATCAGCCCTTGTTTTTAGCGCCATGCAATGTTGGGTGAGTCGCTTATCCTATAGGACTTAATTCACAATAATGAATTACATAAAAGTTGAGGTGCTTAGGATTTGTTATCTCAACATTTTTGTAGGAATCATTGGGTCTTTGTCGCGATAAATATTGTTGAAGAGATTATTTACTATCTGGATCCCTTGTATGTTGATCCTAGGGATCGCCTGAATTAAAGAATCCGTTCGATACGTAAGCATGTTTTTATATTTCTGATTTTCTATGATTACATTCGATACGTGAGCATGCGTGTGTTTGTGATGATTGAAAATATGTTTCTTAATGAAGTCTGTTTGATTTTGTGATTAGTGGTTTGCAAGTTTATCGCGCAAATATCGGAGCTAAGGTGCCGCGTTTAAAGGCAACCAACATTAAATGGATTCCAGATCCGGTATATTTGCAAAAACTTAATGCGCAATTAGATAAAAAAAAACTATATTGATTTACTATTTTATTTTTTATAGTGCCCAAGACAACCCAACAAGACAGATTGTGGGTACTATGTCATGCGTTTCATGAAGGAGACTATCTTGCGAGAACCAAGTTAAAATACCAATGGCGGTATGTTGTTTACTTAGCTTTTAATCGTGATTGTTCAAATGTTTTAGCAATTGTAACTTAATTTATTTAATTTTTATGTCGCAAGATACTTCCACGACTTCAAATGCTCCACATACTCCTTTCGCTCAACTATCTCAAGTCAAGGAAGAGTGGTGTCGCTATATTGTTGAAAAGTTCGTTTGATTATGTCAAATTGATCACGATAGTTGCAGCAATACTCATTGGTATGTGAATAATGCTTTATATTTATCAACCCCAAACTATCTATGTATTTGTTTTTCCTTGGTACATGCCTTCGAGTTGATGTGTCATTGCTAGGAGAAAATAAGTTCAAACTTATTATTTTTGTTACACTTTGTTAATGCTTGATTTGAATTCTGTTTCTTGCTACAGTAGTATTTACCTAATTAGTCTGCTTGTATCCCAATGTAACAAAGTTAGTCTTTGTGGTGGAAATGCAGTATGTATGCTACTGAGTCTTTGGATCACATTTCGACACATTACTTTGGTGTTGTCTTGGTCTCATGAAAAACAAACAAAGCTGTAAATGTAGATTAATTGTAGATGTATGTTGGTTTTCTCGATTTTGGTTTCTTAAGGATTGAGATCCGGTATAGTTGTTGCACTTTGATTTTGTCTTACTCGTGTGAATTTGAATACTTTAGAAACAGAGTGGTGTACTTATATCCGGTTATATATATATATATATAGTTGCTGTATAGAGTGTTGCACTTTGATTGTATAGTTACTTGGTTTCGTTGCACAAACACATGCAAATCTTGCATTGAACACTTATATTTTGAACACATTTTGAACAATTGTGTTGACTGCAACAATTGTGGTTTTTTTGTGTAATATGCAGGAATAATGGATGTAAAAGTTAAGAAATAAAATTAAAAAAAAAAAGGGGCTTTAGATAGCGTTTCCTTGTACAAACGCTATCTAAAGTCTGACTTTAGATAGCGTTTGTACAAGGAAACGCTATCTAAAGTCAGACTTTAGATAGCGTTTCCGTGTACAAACGCTATCTAAAGTCATCTATTAATAGCAGTTCCTAAATGCTATCTTTGCTAACGAGTTTTAATAGCGGTAGAATAGATAGCGGTTACAAACGCTATTAAAAGGCATACGGAAACGCTATCTAAAGTCTAATCTGTTGTAGTGCTAGTAACACATAGGATTATAGACCAAACATTGATCAATTTCTCAAGCTCGAGAAAGAAATATTCTAGTAATGCGCACGCTTATATAATAAAGATTCAAGTAACTTGTAGCGTTATAGATATATAATATAATAAATATAATAAAGTGCCTTTAAAGTGGTTGAAAAAGAAAATTTATGTTAGACTAATTGTATCAGAAACTGGACAATTGTAAATATAAATTATTTTAATAATTAACTTTTGTCGTAAGCGAAAAAATATTATTTTCACGCATTTAATTTTTTATGAAATGAATTAATGCAATCTATATTCTTATTTAAAATATTTACTTAAATATAAAAGTTTTTATAAATAAATAAATAATTCTTTCAAAAAATGTGTTTAAATAATCTATATAAGTTGAAGCTATAGAGCAGAGGGCTACAGTTTATTGTCTATATAGAATTCAAGACTATAGAGAAAGATGAGAAGGGCAAAGAGAAGACACTTCTCTGCTTCTCAAGTGAGAGAGAGTGATAGAGTAACGCATACGGTAATAAACAAATTATTGCTCAACTTCTCATTCTCGAGAGATATATTCTAGTTATATATGCATATGGTTATAGATATATAATATAATAGAGATATTCAAGTAACGTGTATCATTATTAATATATAATATAATAAAAATAATAAAATGCCTGGAGAGTCGTTGGAAAATTAATATATGTCTGTCTACTTCTATCAAGAAAAAAAAAATATTATAAATATAATTTTTTCTAATAAATAACTTTTGTCGTAAGCAAAAAAAAAAAATCATTATCATACATTTAAATTTTTATATATGAAATGAATTAATGCAATTTATATTGTTATTTAAAGTATTTATTCAAATATAAAAGTTTTTCTAAACAAATAAATAATTCATTAAAAAAATGTGTTTAAATAGTAGCCAATGTGCAATGGAGATTAAGTTGTAGTATGTTAAGTTGAATCGATAGACTAGATGTGCAAAGCCTATTGTCTATATTGAACCCCAAAAACAAAGAGAAAGAACAGAAATGTAAAGAGAAGTCACTTCTCAACTTCTCAAGAGATAGAGACAGAGAGAGAGTAACATGTATGGTCATTGTTCAATTTCCCAAGCTCGAGAGATATATTCTAGTTATGCATGCAGTTGTAGATATATAATATAATAGAGAGATTCAAATAACATGTACCATTATAAATATAATATATAATAAAAACAATAAAATGCCTGAAAAGTCGATGAAAATTAATATCATGTCTGACTGCTTATATCAAAAATAAATATTGAAATTTCTAATAAATAATTTTTGTCGAAAGCGAAAAAATATTATTTTCACGCATTTAACTTTTTATGAAATGGATTAATGCAATTTATATTCTTAATTAAAGTATCTATTCAAATATAAAACTTTTTTCTAAACAAATAATTAATTAATTCAAAAAATGTATTTAAATAGTAGCCAATGAGCAAAGGAGAATAAGTTGTAGTAGGCCAAGTTGAACCAATAGACTAGATGACCAAAGTATATTGTCTATATAGAACCTAAGAACAAAGAGAGAGAGACTAACATGTACGGTTATAAACAAGTCATTGCTCAATTTCTCAAGGTCGAGAGATATATTATAGTTATGCATACAGTTAAAGATATAAAATATAATAGAGAGATTCAAGTAACGCATAACATTATAAATATATAATAAAATAAAAATTGTAACACCCCGCTTCTCGTTTAAGTGCTTTTATTTAAGTTGCTTAGTTTGTTGAGGGCTTAGTGGGGTTTTTGGTTCAAAAGTCCCTTTCTGGTGCATGAGCACGCCCGTGCTCAATAGCCAGCACACCTGTGCTTGAAGGTTGGAGCGTGTTTCAACTTTTAAGTTGAGCACGACCGTGCTCAACAGTGAGCACGCCCGTGCTTAATGACTGGACGAGCCTCGTAAGCGCTAAGTCAAGCACGCCCGTGCTCGAGTCTGTGCCTTTATAAACAGAACAGTGATCGAGGGTTTACGTCATAAACCATATTGTGACAACAGCAGCCACCTTAGTGCGGCAGCAACCTTTTTCTTCCCTATCTTCTCTAAACCCATTTCTTTGTTGGAGTTTTGGAGACTTGTGGGAGCATCTAGTTCGTCAGTGTTGATCGCTATAGGTAACGGTTCCTTCACTTTGAGTTTCTTTTTCTATTATTTGAAATTAGGAACTAATTGGTTGATGTTCTTGTTTGACCAAGACTTGGAGGGTTAACTGAGCCACTTAAGGGAAGGTGATCGGTTCATCATTTAGCGTCTCATTGTGGAATCTTCAATCCAAGTATGGGAGAAGAATAGTGTATACACTAGGCTATGGAGTAGCGTAAGATGAGGGGTTCCCATAGCCCCGTTTATTGTTGTTATAATGTTATTGATGCCATGATCTGTCTGGTTGTATGATTGAATTGTTTATATGTTTAATTAGATTAATTGGTATGCCTATTTGTTATAATTGTTGAGTTGTTCATGATATGGTATGCCTATTGAATTGTCATGTGCCATGAGTTTGGTATGAATGCCTATGTTATGGATGTTGTTGTTATGATATGGATTATGTTGAATGTTGGTTGGCTGATGTTGTTAACACGTTGAATATGTTAATAACACTCTAATTGGTTTAATTTGGGCCTCTTAGTTAACATAAGAATTAAAGGATTTATTCCCAAATGCTTTATAAGACATGAACCGCGTTAGTGAGGGGCGAGGTTTCATGCCGAATGTTTTAGTTAAGACCCTAGGATCTGATTTGAGAGAATTAGGGAGCCTAAACTCCAAGAACACGTTGAATTCTGCCCAGAGCAGTATGCCCCTGCCCAGGAGCACGGTCGTGCTGAACAGGGAGCACGACCGTGCTCCTAGTTAAATTCTTGAAGGCAGGTCGGGCATTGAGCACGGCCATGCAGGACAGTGAGCACGACCGTGCTCCACTTAAGTGGCAATGTAACACCCTAAACTGGGGCGTCACTTTGTTACCCGTTGCGGAAAATAAAATAATTAAATTGCTGGTTGCTTCCGGTGAATGATATTTTCTTAATAAGTGAGTATTCTCAAAAACAAGGGTAAGTGATGAACACTCAACATGAAATGTAAACATCATATATATCTATATAATCTATCCCAGTGGGACTCGGTTTAGTACAGAAACTTGGGCCTGATCAGGATGGCCATTAATAACAGAGCTATAGAACATAATGTTAACAGCTGTAAACTAAGTAAACTAAAATAGGGGGAGGGTCCGAAACCACGCATCAAAAGGGTGGCTCTAAGAAGCCAAATACAGTCGGACCGAGACAGACTAACCACAAAATATACACCCTTAAGCTGGCCACTACTTACCACTAAAAGGAAGACTCGCCACGAACACTCCCATAAGAAGAGACCCCGGGTGATGGGTCCACGACGTCTCTGCCCTCATCAGGAGAGTCTGAATCATAAAAATCCGAACCGTCATCAAGCATGTACTCAGGAACCTCATCAAGACCATCTTCGTGATCCAAGACGTGGTACACGGGCTCATCCTCCAGGCACTCCTCGGGGTCCTCCTCAATCGGTGAAGCCGACTCGACTCCAGGTAATGGTACCCCTAGAGGCGGGTGCTCATGTAGCTATCCATTCATCTGTAGCACGTGTAAGTAGTGCCAAGGTGGTGGGAGAGTAATCCCCCTCGTCTCAACTGTCTGAACTCTGCGACATGGTTCGCCCTTGACATTATTCTCCAGCGTGGTTATCGGTCCATGATAGGTAGCCAATGTAGATCCGGGGTGAATCTGCCATGCCTCCGCATTCCCCGCATCATCGAAGATCTTAATCTTCGATTCCGACGGTACCAATGGGATGTTCGGATCCATCTAAACTCATAGATAAACAGTGATGCCGAAAAGCAAAGAGAAATAACGAGAAGATATGTAAGAGTGAGATACCAATATATGGATAGATTACAATAACCATATGCATGATACATGCATCACATCAACATATTAACATTTACCAAATATTAATAGATAAAACAACAAGTATCATATCAATGGGTGTCATACCCGTACAATCAGCTTTTATAAAGATTATGCATGACACTTCAATATTTCGGCTCGATAAACTTAATCTCATGAGATCGCTTCATCTTTCTAAGAGTTGATCAAACTCAAAGTCCCCCACTTAGGCATCACCGTCGTGACTAAAGTCCCTGTTTGGACATCACCGTCGTGACTTATATGACAGCCCCTGCTTGGGCATCACCGAAGTGACTAAAAGTCCCTTCTTGGACATCACCGAAGTGACTAATAGCCCCTGTTTGGGCATCACCGAAGTGGCTAACCTGAGAGGCACGTCTGCCTAAATGCATGAAGAAAAACATTCGTTCAAGATGTTTTCTTTGTGTTCAATCTCATTCGTTGTCGAAGCTCAAAGCTAATGACCATTCATAATTTTCATCACTTGAAATTACTCAACATCAACACAGGACATACAGTCCGAGTGGTCAATCACAACACCTAAGACCGATGCCTCAGTCAAGGTTTGTGGTCATAGAAAAAGACTTACAATCTTACCCATGTTTTATTTTAACATGATTAGGAGGACTCTTAGTCCACAACAACGTAATTAGGACACTTGGTCCATAATAACGAGATTAGGACTCTTAGCCCACAACATCATGATTAAGACTCTCGGTCCACAAGACTTAACACGGATCAAAGATCAACGTGCACATTATAGAATACTAAAAGAGACGTCTCGCGAACTAGATCCGATTTCACCTGTTCTTAATTTTCGTTCAGTGAAAATCAAATACCAAAATAAAACCTCGGTAACCCATCCAAGTTACCGGAAAATTTTTGAAAGTATTTCTTTACAGGAAATCTTTTCATTGGAAAATCATTTGTAAACTATTATAAGAAATCCATTTTCTCTTGAAATCCTTTTCTTAAAATCATCTCTATTTAAGGTCAAATCTTTTCCAAAGGCTTTTCCTTCCGTAAAAACACATATTTCTAAATGATTTTCTCTTGTACAAAAACTTAGTTCGTAAGAAAATAATTTTCTTTAACTTGAAATTATTTAACACAAGTTCCATTTATCCTTCTAGAATAAATACAAGTATGATCACTTACTTTCCAAAACACATACTTTACTAAAGAACATTTTGAAATGAACACCATTACTTTCAAAGTTCTCTTCGAAGCTTATTTAGGCTTTTAATCATATAATTAGTTGAGCACCGACTAACGTCAGGCTTTTCAAACATCAATCAATATCATCATAATCTCAATCAACAATATAACAGTTAATGACAGTTCATAACATATATGATTCACAACACTTTAAATCAAGTAAGGATCAACTTCAAACAGTTATCACAACAGTTCAAGTATACAAATCATTCAAACTTTGATTCAATATAATAACAATATTCAAATAAATCGAGTAAACCACATACACACATGCACATAGCTATTGAATATCCCTCAGGCTGTCCCCTCTTACCTTTTGTGAAGGTAAAGGTACGTGTTGCTTGAGGAAGTGTACTACGAATGTCCTCGTCTACTCCGCAACGAAAGTCTAGGTTTATGAACACAAAACCACAAGTTAAAAGTTAACCAAGAACACTAAACCAAGAAGGAATAGGTTCAGCCATGGCATAAAATAGGGTTAAACGTTTTCAAAAGATAATACAACTCATGGATTAATGATCCTTAAGTGTTAGGAGTTCATAACCAAGGTTCACTTTACAAAGATAGAACAAAATCCCACTAAATCCATGCTTAGGGTTTCGGCCTCTTTAGTATAAGTAGGCTAGAAATTTCCAACCCTTCTAAGCTCTTAGATTTAGCGTTAAAAGATACCAAGAAGTCTAAATTCATTATTATATTGGAAAATGAAAACAAAACATCCTAGGTTCACAACCATCATAGGATAAATAGGTTAGAAATTTTTAAACTTTCCAATCTCTTAGACTTAGCATCCAAATGTGTTAAGGATCTCAAGTCCATGATCATATTGGAAAATGAAAAAAAAAAAAACATCCTAGGTTCACAACCATCATAGGATAAATAGGCTAGAAATCTTTAGACTTTCCAATCTCTTAGACTTAGCATCCAAATGTATTAAGGAGCTTAAGTCCATGATCATATTGGAAAATGAAAACAAAACATCCTAGGTTCATAACCATCATATTACAAATAGGCTAGAAATCTTTAAACTTTCTAATCTCTTAGACTTAGCATCCAGATGTATTAAGGAGCTCAAGTCCATGATCATATTGGAAAACGAAAACAAAACATCCTAGGTCCACAACCTACTAGGTTCGGCCATCATGGGATCAACAAGCTAGGAATTTTTAAACTTTCCAAGACTTTAGATTTAAGATCAAGAGGTATCTAGAAGCTCAAATACATGATCATCTTTCAAAAAGTTGAAAAAAAACTTCCTAATCCACTAATACATAGTTTCGGTCATCCTTGGAAAAATAGGTTAGAGATGTTTGTTTGATACAAGCTCTTAGAATATGAAAGTAGAGATTAATAGAAGTTCATAGAAATTGGTTTCAACTCAAAAGGATTTTTCTACCATTTTCTAGAGATTTTAGAAGTTAAAAGAGCTTTAAGAACTTTTTAAGAAGACATAAAGTAAACTCATGAAATAAGTGAAAAACTAGAAATAGAAGAGTATGAGAGTGTTACCCTTGAAACTAGAAAGAAAAAGTATGAAGGACTTGAAGCTTGAAACTAAGTAAAAATGGAAACTTTCAGTGTTAGAAACTTAAAAATGAGAAAGTGAAGTAGGAAAATGATGAAGAGAAAATGAAAATGGGTATTTATAGAGGGAGGGGTGAGATTGGCGTGAAAGAGAAGGGGAGGGCAAGTCTTGATGGCCAAGTTTTGGCTTTTGCCTTGTCTGGTTGAAGAAGAGAGAGAAAATTGGGTTTTTGGCATATAATATGATATAATTTGAAAAGTGTGATGATTACACTTTTGGAGTGTGTCATGTCCATCACATCCCATCAAATCACTTCACTTCTTTTGGGCTCCCTTTTCTGCTATATTGCATATCTGGTTCAAGTTTTCGATCGTATTTCACCCGGAATAAATATTATATTTAATTTCCAAACTCAAATTTTCGAAAATTTCCAATATCATACAAAACATCACAAAAACACTAACCGTTTGGTTCACGGTTCAAAATTAGGTTTTCTGCTCAGTAAACTGGTACTGGCAGTTAAAACGCAGACCGGCTTTCGTCTGAATTTTCAACCGAAAATTTAACCGCGACTTCATACGATAAAACATCATAAGAAAATGATTTTAGTTTATTTAAAATCACTCTCTGGATTTTATCAAAAATAAACACATACACATGTATTTACTTCTACAGAAGGACACAGAAATCGAGGCGTTACAGGCAGCACGACCATGCTAGGGTGAGCACGCCCGTGCTCCCTTTACTGGTCAGAAACTAAAACTAATGAATTAAAAGGGTGTTTCACTCCGATTATCCCCAAACGAAGTAATAATACACTAATCGAATGATAACAAGTTAGATAATCTAATTTAAAGACTAATTAAGATGACCAAGGGCAATAAGCTGGTTAATCCGGTACCCGATGGGTTACCGCACGTTGTTACACTTTGGTGATTTTTGGTCAAAGTGGCCTCAATGCTTTATGGTCGAGGTATTGTTATGTTGGACCTTGGTGCTTTTTGGTCAAGGGGGCATTGACCCCACGGTTTGGGTCTAAGATGTTGATGCTGATGATGGTGGTAAGTCTTGAGTGCTTTTTGGCCCAAGCAAAGGAGGTGGTTTCCTTGTGTGTTGTTGTGCTCATGCATTAATACGTTGGAGTTAATTAGTGGGGGATGTTCAACATAGGGGAGGTCGTCCAAGTTATGATGATCTGGCCCAAGTCTCGGGTGGTTCATCCAAGGTTTGGTGAACCGTGAGCCCCCGAGGTGGCGTATCCAGTTATGATACGTCGGCTATCCAAGGGGTTCACCCATGGTTTGGTGAACTGCCAGCGTTGGTGCTTTTATGGCCAATGTGGATATGTAACTCCAAAGTTGACTTCTTGAGATAGTTGGATCCACGTGCATAACGAAGTAGCGGAGTAGTGTTGCACCGCATAGTGTAACACCCCCTCCCCTGGGTATTACTACGTAACACATGCGGAAGTAAATTAAAAGATAATTTGCTGGTTGCTTTCGGAAAATTGTTTTCTTTTAAGTCAAAACTGGGGTATAAAATATTTCTTTAAGGATAACTCTGAAATCCATAATACATACATTTAAAACATAAAGTCACATTCGTAATAAAGTTACCATGACATACAACATTTCTCTATGTTTCCATTTTCGGAAGAAAAAGTTTCAACTACAGATGGATGTATATAACACTACATTTACCGACCTCTTTAGATATACAACCCAACTCAGACTCCTAAGCTGGTCATTCTATCAAATATTCATTGGAGAGACCCCCAATCAGAATACTTTCCCAACCTCTAACACTAGGTCTTCAAGTGACTTAGAAAGACTCCTTTGCAACATCGGTACTAGAGTACCAAGGTACTACAGTAAAACCCGAAGAGACCTGATATAACTGTAAGAGTGAGACACCGGCAAATGGATATATCATACAACAACCATATACATGATAAATACAACACTTTGGCATATTAACATTTAAAACATTATTTATAGGTAAAAAACAAGTATTATTTCAGTGGGTCTCATACCCGAATCAATCAATTTTATAAAGATAATGCATGACACTTCAATCATCAGGCTCTAAACTTAATCTCTTGAGATACCATCACCGTTTTATCATTAAGAAAGAAAAAGTTGATCAGGATCGTATGCCGCATTGTCAAGTTGTCTCCATCACCTCATGCACCCGGATCAACATCATCATGAATCCCTTATAACGGCAATTCGGATGCATACATCATCAAATACCACATCTTAAGCGGGTATTCGGTAACTCAAGAACGTCTGCTAAGGGGAAATGCATATGAATAAAAGACTTTTCTTTATAGAGACTTTTCTTTGTGTTCACTCTTTTCCATTGTCGAAGCTCAAAGCTAACGACTTTTCACAATTTTCATCACTTGAAAATCAATGACACAGGACGCGCAGTCCGAGTGCTCAATCATGTAACATCCATGATTTTATGGGTGGTTTATGTATGAGGTTTAGGGTTAGGACTTGAAATACATATTTGAGATGTTTTTTGAGGTTTAGAAACCCTTTCATGTTAAGTACGCGACTTTTTCGGGTGAGTTTGAGGCATAGAGACTAATTAGGGTTTTCCTGATGAGTGTCCTTGAGACGTCTGAGTGTGAAATAAGAATTTTGGAGTTAGATATGAGATTAGACCTTTTTGATGGTTTTAGGTTGTTTATTAGGTCCTAATGAGCCTATATCTCAAATTTGAACAACCGGACGTCGAACGAACTCTGAACGCAAAGAGTTGACTTTTTGTCAGAAGTCAATGTTCGAGCATGGGAGTATTAATGCTGAAGCGCCCAAGTCAACAGACAAGGGCCATGCTTTGACTTGCCACATGTCAATCAGGGCTTATGTGACAGCTCCTGATTGGTTACATGGCGCGGTGGTCAACCAACCCTCCAACGCTTGAGCGTGGAAAAGCCAACGCTCAAGCGTTGGAACGCTCGAGCGCTAGGTTTCCAATGCTTGAGCGCTAGTGCGAATTTTAGAAAAATAAAATGGCTTAAGTGACATAAGTCACTTAAGCCATAAGAGAAAAAAAAACAAAGGCAGAGAGTAGAGAGAAGCCAGAGAACAGAGAGGGGAGTCTTAGAGAGAAAGAGAGAGAGAAGTTTTAGAGAGAGAAGAGCTTCTAGCTAAGAGTGTGAGAGTTTCGATCATCCAATCGCAAAACGGAGTACGTGGTTGTGATCGTAGCGAGGATATCTATCTTGTGCTCTTCTCCTTTTCTTCTAAAAGTGAAGGTAAATTATCCTCTTTTATGTCAAAGCTCTGTTCGTTATGTTTCTCGTAATATCTTTCATTTCGTTTGTCGGAATTCAAGTCCGTTTTCGAATATGAACTCGTGGTAATGTGTGCTTCGCAATGTGATGCTTAGGTGAAATTTTGGAAGCTCTGAGGCCCAAGAATCGAACAGGGCAGAATCGAGGAGGTTAGAGGACATCTCGTTTTGCTTCGTGTCGGGCAGCGTACGACTCTCCAGGTGGGGGAAAGAAACTATTTAACGTCGGAAATGGCGCGTTACATTTAATTAGATAAGGGCGTAGGGCGACCCAAACCCTACATGAGAGTGAGTAACGGACAATGTCTATACCACATTGGGGACTACACAATGGTACCGATGATGATATAGAAATTGTGCGTTTATCGCCATCACGCTATATATATATATATATGTGTGTGTGTGTGTGTGTGTGACACCCTAATTTCGGTCATCACATGGTTACCCGTTTGCGAAAATAAAACTTAATTTGCTGGTTGCTTTCGGAAAATAATGTTTTCTTAACGTTCATCTTTTCAAAATATGGTGATAATTTTTTTTTTCTTTTTAACCTCATAACAACAACAACGTAATCAAATCACACTTAAATACACAATGTATATAAGTCATACAACTATACTGCCTCATATGTTTTCATAACTAGATCATTATCAGTTTTATTCTCAAAACATAATATAACATAATAGGACCTAAGCTGGTCATAACTAACAGACACTACAGCCAATAGGAGCAGCACATCATGCCTCGTACTAGACAGCCTTCTTTCTCTTGTAGGGATCATACCCCTTGTACGACTCTGATATGTTTGTAAGGGTGAGACGCCAATATATGGATTTATCACCATAACTAAATGCGCAACACAAAAGAAGGCACATACACATATACATATTTATAACAACGTACTCATTCATATTATATCACATCGTTTATCAATGGGTTTCACACTCCAAACTTCAACGTTGGAAAACTATGCATGAACACTTCAAAACATCATCTAAACATTCATACCTAATCTCATGAGATATCTCCAACCTCGTGGTGTGTTGATCAGACCGATAGTTACCGGCACACAGCCACAGGCACACAGCCAAAACCCATCTCACACTGTCCAACATCGTGGCACAGGTGATAACAACGTTGATGGGGCCACATTGTCCACCCGGCACAATAAGAACATCGTTGGTATGATCTACCCTGATGCCGCAAGGTAATCACTCATTTGATCATGGCATGTCTGCCAAATGCATGCAAGAAAAACATTTTATTCTCAACATTTTTCTTTGTGTTATATCTTCATTTGTCAAAGCTCTCAAAAGCTTACGACCCAACATCGTTTTAAACATCGAAGCTCTCAAAAGCTTACGACCCATCATCGTTTTAAACATCGAAGCTCTCAAAAGCTTACGACTCAACATCGTTTTAAACATCTTTACAACTTTTATTAACAACACGGGACCTCAAAGTCCGAGTGCTCAATCACGAAGCCCCTAGACCTTGCAATCAGTCTGAGGTTCGTGGTAATAGAAAACATCTCAAAACGGTTTAACTTCTTTAAGTAGATACCCAGTCTACAACACAACGAACCGTAATACCCCGACGTCTCGGTTATTAAGTTCCATATCATCGTTTTACATCGTTTTTGTCTGTGAAAAACAAATCCAAAATAGGATAACGTCATAAGAACACTAGTACCCCGACATCTCGGTTACTAAGTTCCATATCGTCATTTACATCATTAAGTAAAACTCATTTACCGAAAATCCTTTCTACTTGAAATTCGTTTATAAAACGTCAAATCATCAAGAACTCTTTTACTGAAACTTCTTCAACTCAAAAAAAAAAAAAATTTAAATCAATTCAAATTAAATCTCTTCTTAAATTAAGTACTGTTGTTTTTAAACTTTTACCATAAATAATTTCGAAACTTGCCGTCATTTATCATTTTCCAAGAAAATGTTTTTAAGTCAAACTTTGACTTTTTTTTTATAAATAATAATTAATACTTTTTTTAATAATTTATTATTATTTTTTTTTAATAAGGTATTTTCGAATATTAATTTCACTAAATAACTTTTTACAATATTACAGAATTTCTTACGTAAAAATTTGCAGTACAAAATAAATTTCATGGTTACGCTCTCACCGTAACTCATAAATTTCTTTTACACTAATAAATCATTAAAATAATAATATTTCTCAAACTCATTTTTTTTTCCAAAACAATATTTTCGACAACTTTTATATTCCAACATTCCCCATAAAACGTTGAATATAATTTTTTCACAACTTATTAAAGCTTTTATCTGATTAATCGGTTGTGCACTGACCACTGTTATGCCTCTCAAACAACATTCAGCAACATCAACAGAATTATATCAACAGGCAGATCATGCATCATAGCAATATAATATACTACTGCAGATAATTAAATAAATTAAAAGCATATCAATCACCGATACACAGATAAATAACACAACGTAAACAACATAAACAAATAATCACAACCACATATAAATCATATCAACCACACTAAAAACAAATAGTTATTGAGAAAATCCCTCAGGTAGGCTCCCCTTACCTCTTGAAGATTGAACTAACAGTCCCCGTTAATCTTCTTATCCCGATCCGATTTTTTTCTCCGTCAGCTTAAACCAATTAACTCGGATATTTCCTTCAAACGAATTGCAACCAAAATAAATCAAATCAAACAACAACACAACTGGCTTATGGAGGTTAGGGTTCGGCTTCAACAACTTTTCTAGGTTAGGAAAAATTAAAATTTTGTTAACTTAGGGATTTATGATCCATAATTAACTTTAACAAGATTAAGCTCTTAAACCAAGATTATGAACCAAGAACATGGATTAAAACTCATCTAGTTCCAAGAACTAGGGTTCGGTTTTCTCAAGATCATAGTCTAGAAGTTTTTAAAATTTCTTCAACTCTTGGATTTAATCAATATACAAGACTTAGAGTTGGATTCAAGTGTTACAAAACAACTTTTGAATCACAAAACCATCAAGTGTTCATAGCTAGGGTTTCGGCCTTAATGAAACAAATAGGTTAGAGTTTGATTTTTGATCTTCTATGTACTTACATACAAGAACTACCAAGGTACTAGAAGATTGAATCATGAATCAAGACATGAAAATGAAACAAAACCCATGAACATCATTTTTCAATGGATTCGGCCCAGTCCAGAAATTAAGGAAAGAAATTTCTAATGACCATATGCTTCTAGATGATGAAAATAGAGATGATTATAAGATCATAGCAATTGGTTTCATGTCAAAAGGATTTTTCTAGAATTAGTTATGAATTTTTGAAGAAAGCTTCAAGAACTTTGAATCATATGAAAAACATGATGATCAAAGGCATAAACTCAAGAAACTTGTGAAGAGAAAAGCTTAGAATAGCAAGATTAAGAGAGACTACCTCTTGATGATCAAAGAAAATGATGATTTGGATGATGTTCTTCACAAAATCACCTTGGTGTTATAAGTGTTCTTGAGAAGTTTAGAGAGAAAGATGAAGATTTAGAGCAGTTTCGGTAATTTGGACATATCTCTCACTATAATTGTCCGTTTTGGATGATCTTTATGTCGTTGGAAAGAATAGAGAAAGATGAACAACTTTCATGTTGAAAGTTTTCCGAGATTCAGCACAGAAAATGGTTAGAATTTCGTGGCAGTTTCGGGTGATTGATGGGAAGAAAATGGTTTTGCCTATGACTCCTCCACTTAACATAATTGCTCATTTATGGCTAGGAAAAGTGATGTCCAAATGCTTGGAATGGAGTAAGGAGCCATGAGTTTTGGGTTGATACTGGCAAAATTCTCAATGGCATGGCTTGAAATTTTTATGAAGAGCCAAGGGTAAAATCGTCCTTTCAAGGCAATATATTCCTTTGTCATAAATGCGCCATTATGGCCATTATGACGCGGATAAGCTCGCCAAAAATGCTTGTCACATCGGTCAAATCCGTCACCTAAGCCTCGTTGCTGACTCCTTGGTTCATCTGACACAGGTTTTTCCTAGAGATATCTCGACGTATTCGCCCGCAGCAAATATAATATTTTAATTTTATGCTAAATTTTTCAAAAATTCCAGTATCGTAGTAAATACGATAAAAACATTTTTCACTTCGTTCATGAGTTAAAATCAGTTTTTCTGAGCAGTAAACTTTTACTGTCAGTGAAAACACAGAAAACGGCAGACCGGTTTCCGTCTGAATTTTCAACCAAAAACATCCCCGTAACACTATGATAATAAGTATAACATGGAAATGACCTTGGTTTATCCAAAATCATTTTCTAAGTCTCGGATAAAAATATATATGTTTATATATTTATTCGATATTAGGAAGCAACGAAAATCGGGGTGTTACATTACTACCCCACTTAAAAAAATTTCGTCCTCGAAATTTCATGACTTGAAACTGAATAGGATCTTTTAATCCCAAGGTCATACTCTCACAAGAAAGTATATAAAAGAATTTCATCAATCTGTTAAGAATACAAGAATATTCTGTACATAAAGATTCTTTAACAAATTCAGGGAAGTAAAAATGTATGATCGGTACATGTTTACAAACTTGAATCTAAGAAAGTTTCTTTCCTCACAAGAATATCCTTGCCAACAATTTAAAAGAACTATGGTCCGTCAAGAATTCGGAATGAATCACTTTCTACCAAACGTAAAGGTGACTAGAGCAAGTCTCATTTGAGAAACTAGTTTTGTCCAGAAAGTGTCTATCCTGAACAACAATAGGATAATCTAAACATATAGAATTCCACCATGAAGTTTAAAAGAAACAGATAATTTCAACATATTCACACACAATCCATCGAAACAAGTATGAATTGTACCCAAGTTTGAAAATTATAGCTAAGAGAGTATCGTCGTAGTTTGGAGTCTCAGCACTGACCATAGTATAAACTCTCCCTGCAGTCTTCGGTTTAACAGCATTGGTGTTATTGACAGCAGATCCACGCCTTGGCACATTGCATTCCTTCAATATGTGTCCCACTTGATCAAATCAGTCAGGCCACCACCAGAAAATGAATTCCTTACTTACTTATTAACACACATTACTTCTAAGAAGTAATTCAAACAAAACTTAACTCAGAGAAAACACAACGTCAACACAACAGACCTATTTCCCAAAGATCCCGAAAGACTCGACCAGCTCGGATACCACTAATGTGACACCCTAATTCGGGTCATCACATGGTTACCCGTTTGCGGAAATAAAACTTAATTTACTGGTTGCTTTCGGAAAATAATGTTTTCTTAACGTTCATCTTTTCAAAATATGGTGATAAATTTTTTTTTCTTTTTAACCTCATAACAACAACAACGTAATCAAATCACACTTAAATACACAATGTATATAAGTCATACAACTATACTGCCTCATATGTTTTCACACCTAGATCATTATCAGTTTTATTCTCAAAACATAATATAACATAATAGGACCTAAGCTGATCATAACTAACAGACACTACAGCCAATAGGAGCAGCACAGCATGCCTCGAACTAGACAGCCTTCTTCCTCTTGTAGGGATCATACCCCTTGTACGACTCTGATATGTTTGTAAGGGTGAGACGCCAATATATGGATTTATCACCATAACTAAATGCGCAACACAAAAGAAGGCACATACACATATACATATTTATAACAACGTACTCATTCATATTATATCACATCGTTTATCAATGGGTTTCACACCCCAAACTTCAACGTTGGAAAACTATGCATGAACACTTCAAAACATCATCTAAACATTCATACCTAATCTCATGAGATATCTCCAACCTCGTGGTGTGTTGATCAGACTCGATAGTTACCGGCACACAGCCACAGGCACACAGCCAAAACCCATCTCACACTGTCCAACATCGTGGCACAGGTGATAACAACGTTGATGGGGCCTCATTGTCCACCCGGCACAATAAGAACATCGTTGGTATGATCTACCCTGACGCCGAAAGGTAATCACTCGTTTGATCATGGCACGTCTGCCAAATGCATGCAAGAAAAACATTTTATTCTCAACATTTTTCTTTGTGTTATATCTTCATTTGTCAAAGCTCTCAAAAGCTTACGACCCAACATCATTTTAAACATCGAAGATATCAAAAGCTTACGACCCATCATCGTTTTAAACATCGAAGCTCTCAAAAGCTTACGACTCAACATCGTTTTAAACATCTTTACAACTTTTATTAACAACACGGGACCTCAAAGTCCGAGTGCTCAATCACGAAGCCCCTAGACCTTGCAATCAGTCTGAGGTTCGTGGTAATAGAAAACATCTCAAAACGGTTTAACTTCTTTAAGTAGATACCCAGTCTACAACACAACGAACCGTAATACCCCGACGTCTCGGTTATTAAGTTCCATATCATCGTTTTACATCGTTTTTGTCTGTGAAAAACAAATCCAAAATAGGATAACGTCATAAGAACACTAGTACCCCGACATCTCGGTTACTAAGTTCCATATCGTCATTTACATCATTAAGTAAAACTCATTTACCGAAAATCCTTTCTACTTGAAATTCGTTTATAAAACGTCAAATCATCAAGAACTCTTTTACAGAAACTTCTTCAACTCAAAAAAAAAAATTTAAATCAATTCAAATTAAATCTCTTCTTAAATTAAGTACTGCTGTTTTTAAACTTTTACCGTAAATAATTTCGAAACTTGCCGTCATTTATCATTTTCCAAGAAAATGTTTTTAAGTCAAACTTTGACTTTTTTTTTATAAATAATAATTAATAATTTTTTTAATAATTTATTATTATTATTATTTTAATAAGGTATTTTCGAATATTAATTTCACTAAATAACTTTTTACAATATTACGGAATTTCTTACGTAAAAATTTGCAGTACAAAAAAAAATTCATGGTTACGCTCTCACCGTGACTCATAAATTTCTTTTACACTAATAAATCATTAAAATAATAATATTTCTCAAACTCATTTTTTTTTCCAAAACAAGATTTTCGACCACTTTTATATTCCAACATTCCCCATAAAACGTTGAATATAATTTTTTCACAACTTATTAAAGCTTTTATCTAATTAATCGGTTGTGCACTGACCACTGTTATGCCTCTCAAACAACATTCAGCAACATCAACAGAATTATATCACCAGGCAGATCATGCATCATAGCAATATAATATACTACTGCAGATAATTAAATAAATTAAAAGCATATCAATCACTGATACACAGATAAATAACACAACGTAAACAACATAAACAAATAACCACAACCACATATAAATCATATCAACCACACTAACAACAAATAGTTATTGAGAAAATCCCTCAGGTAAGCTCCCCTTACCTCTTGAAGATTGAACTAACAGTCCCCGTTAATCTTCTTATCCCAATCCGATTTTTTTCTACGTCAGCTTAAACCAATTAACTCGGATATTTCCTTCAAACGAATTGCAACCAAAATAAATCAAATCAAAAACCAACACAACTGGCTTATGGAGGTTAGGGTTCGGCTTCGACAACCTTTCTAGGTTAGGAAAAATTAAAATTTTGTTAACTTAGGGATTTATGATCCATAAGTAACTTTAACAAGATTAAGCTCTTAAACCAAGATTATGAACCAAGAACATGGATTAAAACTCATCTAGTTCCAAGAACTAGGGTTCGGTTTTCTCAAGATCATAGTCTAGAAGTTTTTAAAATTTCTTCAACTCTTGGATTTAATCAATATACAAGACTTAGAGTTGGATTCAAGTGTTACAAAACAACTTTTGAATCACAAAACCATCAAGTGTTCATAGCTAGGGTTTCGGCCTTAATGAAACAAATAGGTTAGAGTTTGTTTTTTGATCTTCTATGTACTTACATACAAGAACTACCAAGGTACTAGAAGATTGAATCATGAATCAAGACATGAAAATGAAACAAAACCCATGAACATCATTTTTCAATGGATTCGGCCCAGTCCAGAAATTAAGGAAAGAAATTTCTCATGATCATATGCTTCTAGATGATGAAAATAGAGATGATTATAAGATCATAGAAATTGGTTTCATGTCAAAAGGATTTTTCTAGAATTAGTTATGAATTTTTGAAGAAAGCTTCAAGAACTTTGAATCATATGAAGAACATGATGATCAAAGGCATAAACTCAAGAAACTTGTGAAGAGAAAAGCTTAGAATAGCAAGATTAAGAGAGACTACCTCTTGATGATCAACGAAAATGATGATTTGGATGATGTTCTTCACAAAATCACCTTGGTGATATAAGTGTTCTTGAGAAGTTTAGAGAGAAAGATGAAGATTTAGAGCAGTTTCGGTAATTTGGACATATCTCTCACTATAATTATCCGTTTTGGATGATCTTTATGTCGTTGGAAATAAGAGAGAAAGATGAACAACTTTATTGTTGAAAGTTTTCCGAGATTCAGCATAGAAAATGGTTAGAATTTCGTGGTAGTTTCGGGTGATTGATGGGAAGAAAATGGTTTTGCCAATGACTCATCCACTTAACATAATTGCTCATTTATGGCTAGGAAAAGTGATGTCCAAATGCTTGGAATGGAGGAAGGAGCCATGAGTTTTGGGTTGATATGGTCAAAATTCTCAATGGCATGGCTTGAAATTTTTATGAAGAGCCAAGGGTAAAATCGTCCTTTCCAGGTAAAATATTCCTTTGGCATAAATGCGCCATTATGGCCATTATGACGCGGATAAGCTCGTCATAAATGCTTGTCACATCGGTCAAATCCGTCACCTAAGCCCCGTTGCTGACTCCTTGGTTCATCTGACGCAGATTTTTCCTAGAGATATCTCGACGTATTCGCCCGCAGCAAATATAATATTTTAATTTTATGCTAAATTTTTCAAAAATTCCAGTATCGTAGTAAATACGATAAAAACGTTTTTCACTTCGTTCACGAGTTGAAATTAGGTTTTGAGCAGTAAACTTTTACTGTCAGTGAAAACACAAAACGGCAAACCGGTTTCCGTCTGAATTTTCAACCAAAAACTTCCCCGTAACCCTATGATAATAAGTATAACATGGAAATGACCTTGGTTTATCCAAAATCATTTTCTAAGTCTCGGATAAAAATATATATGTTTATATATTTATTACCGATATTAGGAAGCAACGAAAATCGGGGTGTTACAATATGTGTGTGTGATTATTTTATTACGTGATGATTGTCTATTTGACTGGTTGACTTGAACTTGGTACTTGATGAATGATAACATCAATGTTATAATTATTCTTTTGAAAGTGGTTATATTTATTATTATTATTATTATTATATTTTGGTATTTATTATTTGGAAATGATATTATGACATGATGATATATGATGATGATTTTGGATAACATGATGATGATTGTGATGATATGATGAGTGTTATGATTGTGCTTAGAGGTTGAGTAAGTTCCAAGTTATGTTGAGACATGAGGATGTATTGGGGATTGCATATGATATGTGATAGCAGTGCCTAACCAAGATGATTATCGTGACATGAGGATGAGATTGATGAGATGAGATTATTTTGAGGTTATCTATGAGATTATGATGAGCGATTGTGGCACTAGGGGTGACCTGAAACATGGTCTGTAACATGAGGGACCTGAAACATGGTTGTGTGGGGTCTATGCCTCGGAGGGAGAATTCCCGGGGATAGGCTAACGGCGCACCATCCCAGACATGATTTCATTTTAGTTGCAGCTATAGTTCATGCATTGCATGAGCACCCTGGCTATGGTTCAGAGGTGTGCACCGGATTGTGCAGCTATAGTGTCATTGCTTTGCATGGGCATCCTCCATCCACTGAAGAGGGTGTGCGCCGGGGACTCTGGGACGTGTCGATTATATTGTTGTGATATCCGGATATGGCCGATAGCTAAGGAGATTATTCATACAACATTTGCATTGCATCATGATGGAGGGTAGAGGAAAGATCCTAGATGTGGATTGAGGATGATTGTGTTACATATATTTATACTTGGCAGACGGATGTTTAGTGTGCCATTATTTAATTAAATGTTGCTAAACCCTTTCCACGTTTGATGTTATATGGCTTCTTATCCCCTTTTCTTTTGCTGTGTGTTGTGTATATATATATGTTTTGTACTTCAGACTCCGACAAAGCAGATGGCGCACTGGGACCACCCATGGATGACCCAGGATCCAGGGTTCCCCCTCTCGGGGACTTGTGAGGTGGAGTGCTTAGACCCGAATGGGTGGCTTGTGGACCCGGTCACTCATTTCGCGGTATATACTGGTCCTGTGTCCATCACTACGAGGCTTGGGCAGGGAGCTCCCATCGGATTTACTGGCACATTTCATTTCGGCACGACCTTCCCGTTTCCGATAGGACAGCCTGATGGACACGTACCACCGATGCCGCCTATGTTCGGGATGACCCCTATACCCTTCATGGTACCTCTTGATGCCTTGGTACCGGGGTTTGCGCCCACACCTGCACCCGCACCAGCACCGGAGCCTGAGTTGGTACCTATCCCGGAAGAGGACCCAGTTGTCCCCGCTTAGGATCTAGCACCCCTTCATGAGATACCCGCACCTCCGGAGGTCCGTGCTATGGTCTCTGAGTCTTCACGGGTATCTTCTAGACGACTACATCCCCGAGATAGCAGACTCTACAGGCAGAGGTTTCAGGGGCAGCCGGCCAGGAGTTCTTCCAGTGATAGCGGAGGAGTATCCGGGCTTGCCGGACCTCAGGATGCAGACGAGGGCGGTAGTGTTTAATGGCTCGGGCCAGTGCCATCAGTATAGGTGTGAGTGAGGTTTTACTGTATTTTTGAGAGGGGACGGAGTGTGGAGTGCATCGGTGAGGCTTTTCTTTTGGCTTTTGATGTATTTTGTTGATGTCACCAGCTTATGTATATATTGGGATCCTATTGAAGAGAATCCCTTGACAGCAGTACTGGCATGTATGTATATATTTATAGTTATGTGCTGTATGTATGTTTACATATGTGTTTATAATTTTAAGTTTTAAATTTTCTGCTGTTTTAATATACTCGCTTAACGATAATAACGAAATTAGGTCTTAATATTTTGGGTTTTCTTTAATGGGACGTCGGGGCGTCTCATTTGGTGGTATCAAAGCAGTTCGGTTCTGAAACGGACTGTGAGCACTGTGATTAGGGTGAACTGGCCATTTAGTTGAATCCATACCTGATAACAACTATGCTTAGAAGTTGGGTAGTGAGTCCGACGCGACATCTCTATGGCATATCGTATTTATATTCCAGTTTTATGTTGTATTATATGTCATATTGATGTGGGCTAATGATTTCTTTTAACAGGATCATGGCTCGAGGCCGAGGTCGAGGACGTGGCAGACGTGGTGGTGGTAGATCGATAGAGGTTGTAGAGGATGAACCTTATCAGCCAGAGGCAGGGATTGGAGGTGGAAGAGAGTCCGCCAAGACTCTTTGGACTATCCGTGAGTTAGCATCCGTTCTGTTGTAGTAGGTGCAGCAGAATGCTCAGAGGGTACAGAGAGAGGCAGAGTTACAGGAGCGACAGGATAGGAGGAGAGCCGCTGAGGCTGAGGATACAAGATTGGCTACCTTTCTCAAAGGTAAGCCACCACAGCTCAGTGGAGAGTATGATCCAGAGCGAGCAGAGTGGTGGATTCAGGAGCTCGATAAGATCTTTGATACCATGAGATGCAGAGATGATAGGAAGGTGACCTATGCCGCCTTCATGATGACCGGAGGGGCTGAGTCAGGGAGGAAAGGCAAGAGGAGATTACTAGAGGCTGAGGACAGACTGATCAGTTGGGAGCTGTTCAGAGAGTGTTTCTTTGAAAAGTACTTCCCGCGGTTAGTCAGACACGAGAAGGAGAGAGAGTTCATGAGTCTCCAGCAGGGAGACAGGTCTGTTGGTGATTATGCGGCCAGATTCGAGGCCCTGATTCAGTTTTGAGTTCTACCAGAGATTTCCAGATGAGGGCTGGATGTGCCGGAGATTCGAGGAGGGTTTACGGCATGAGTTGAGGAGGGCTATAGTGCCTTTGGATATCCTGAGTTTCCCCGAGCTTGTAGAAAGGTGCAGTGCCATTGAGAGTATAGACCAGAGGCAGGCTGCAGAGTAGATACAGCAGCGTAGTGGGGGTCCTACCAGAGCAGGTCATCAGAGGAAAGGTGATAGAGGTTCTCAGTGGAGGAGAGGACCATACACTAGACCCGGACAGAGCGCTCAGACATTTGTACCACCAGCACCAGTTGCTAGAGAGGGCCAGCAGTAAAGGGGCCCAGTATGTTTCAGATGCGGAGGTCCGTATTATCTCAGAGACTGTACATATAGATCTGGTTACTACATCTGTGGCAAACCAGGTCATTTTGCTAGAGATTGCCGACAGAGAGCATGACAGCGGCAGCCAGCTGTCGGCAGAGGAGCCAGTGGTTCCAGAGGAGGAGCCGGGAGAGGAGTTCCAGCGGCGGGACGACAGACGGCCAGACCTCATGCTATAGGGAGGGTGTTTATAGTGAGAGGATCTGAGTCCTCTCAATCTGCAGATCTTATTCAAGGTATGTGTTTAATATTTGGCAGACTCTCGTCTGTGTTGTTTGATTCAGGCGCTACACATTCTTTTGTGTCCCATGAGTGTGTGGATCATTTACACTTGCCCGTTTCCCAGCTACCATATACTTTGACGGTATCTACCCCTACCAGCGATCCATTGATCACTATGTCTATTTGCTTACACTGTCCTATAGTTGTTGAAAATAGGACATTTCTGGTAGATCTAATTTGTTTGCCTATGCAGCAGATAGAGGTTATCCTTGGCATGGATTGGCTTTCAGCTAACCATGTAGTGTTAGGATGTGCCCGAAAGACCTTATCTTTTCTTGAGCCTTCTATCATAGTATCTGCCAATGAAAGAACAGCTATGAGGAGTGATGAGTCTCAGCAGTATGTGATGCTTTTCTCTTTAGAAGCTAAGGAGACTCCGAGTGTGGAGTCTTTGCTTATCGTGAGAGAGTTTCCTGAGGTTTTCCCTCCTGATGTTCCAGGTTTACCACCAGAGAGGGAGGTGGAGTTCGCTATAGATCTCATACCAGGGACTGGACCTATATCAGTAGCTCCTTATCGGATGTCACCAGTGGAGTTGGCAGAGTTGAAGAAACAACTGGATGACATGATGAAGAAGGAATTCATCAGACCGAGTGTTTCGCCTTGGGGAGCACCGGTATTGTTTGTCAAGAAAAAGGACGGAAGTTCTAGGTTGTGCATGGATTATAGGCAGTTGAATAAAGTTACAATCAAGAATAAATATATGTTGCCTAGGATAGATGATCTGATAGATCAGTTGAAGGGAGCTTCAGTGTTTTCCAAGATAGATTTAAGATCAGGATACCATCAGATTAGGGTGAAGAAGGAGGATATACCTAAGACTGCTTTTAGGACGAGGTATGGACACTACGAGTACCTAGTTATGCCTTTTGGTGTAACTAATGCTCCAACGGTGTTCATGGATTGCATGAACATGATATTTAGACCGTTCCTCGACAAGTTTGTTGTGGTGTTTATAGATGATATTCTTATCTACTTCCGTAGTCGGGAAGAACACGAGGAACATCTGAGAGTGGTATTACAGGTGTTGAGAGATAGGCAGTTGTATGCTAAGCTATCCAAGTGTGAATTTTGGTTAGAGGAAATACAATTTCTAGGGCATGTAATCAACAAGAAAGGGATAGTTGTTGATCCAGTTAAGGTAGAGGCCGTGATTAAGTGGGAGAGGCCTAAGTCAGTGAGTGAGGTGAGGAGTTTCCTAGGATTAGCCGGGTATTACAGGAGGTTCATAGAGGGTTTCTCGAAGATTGCGTTGCCTATGACACATTTAACGAGAAAAGGAACGGCGTTTGTTTGGACAGAGATGTGTGAAGAGAGCTTTCAGAAGCTAAAGGAGAAGTTGACTACATCTCCTGTGCTAACGTTACCATATCCATTAGGACAGTTTGACGTGTACTGTGACGCATCATATCAAGGATTGGGTTGTGTTTTGATGCAAGAGGGAAGAGTTGTGGCTTATGCTTTCCGACAGTTGAGGGTTCATGAAAGGAATTACCCGACCCATGATCTGGAGTTAGCAGCCATAGTGTTCGCATTGAAGATATGGCGACACTATCTCTATGGAGCTAAGTTTAATGTGTTCAGTGATCACAAGAGTTTAAAGTATTTGTTTGATCAGAAGGAGCTGAACATGAGGCAACGTAGATGGATGGAATTCATTAAGGACTATGAGTTTGATCTTCAATACCATCTAGGGAAGGCTAATGTTGTGGCGGATGCACTAAGTCGGAAATCCTTGCACGTATCCGCAATGATGGTAAAAGAGATGGAGTTGCTTGAACAGTTTAGAGACTTGAACCTAGGTATGGATTTGATTGAGGATAGAATATGCTTAGGTATAATCACCATCAGTAGTGAGTTTTTGAGAGATCTTAAGGTTAAGCAGGGTCAGGATGAATATTTGGTTAATGTGAATCGAGGTATAGATGAGGGTAAGGTTTCAGAGTTTAGGAGAGGATCAGATGGAGTGTTAAGGTTTAAGGATCGGTTATGTGTGCCAGAGGACTTAGAGATTAGGAAGATGATCTTAGAGGAGGCACATAAAAGTAAGCTGAGTTTCCACCCAGGAGTCACCAAGATGTACCATGACTTGAAGAAGATGTTTTGGTGGCCAAGGATGAAGAAAGAAGTGGCGGAGTACGTTCTATCATGTTTGGTATGTCAGAAAGCTAAGATAGAGCATCAAAAGCCCGCCGGGTTGTCGCGGTCCTTGGATATCCCAGAGTGGAAGTGGGATAGCATAGCGATGGATTTTGTGGTTGGATTGCCACGAACTCTGAAGAGGTTTGATACGATTTGGGTTATCATTGATAGGTTGACGAAGTGTGCTCACTTCTTACCTATTGGTGAGAGTTATAGTCTTGAAAGGTTGACCCAGATCTACATCAAGGAAGTAGTGAGGTTGCATGGTGTGCCATCAAGTATTGTCTCAGACCGAGATCCCAGATTTACATCTAGATTTTGGAGACAGTTACACGATGCTTTGGGAACAAAGTTGAGGATGAGTTCTGCTTATCATCCTCAGACGGATGGACAGTCGGATAGAACAATTCAGTCATTGGAGGATCTTTTAAGAGCCTGTGTCTTGGAACATGTTGGCAGTTGGGATGAGTTCCTACCTTTGATCTAGTTCACGTATAATAACAGCTTCCACAGTAGTATTGGGATGGCACCTTATGAGGCTCTGTATGGGAGAAAGTGCAGGACTCCATTGTGTTGGTATGAGACTGGCGAGAGTAAAGTGTTGGGTCCTGATGTGGTACAGCAAACTACGGAGCAAGTCAGGAAAATCAAAGAGAGAATGAAGGAAGCGCAGGATAGGCAGAGAAGCTACAGTAACAAGAGGATGAGGCCTTTTGAGTTCAAATAAAGTGATCACGTGTTCTTGAGAGTCACTCCGAAGACCGGAATTGGCAGAGCTATAAAGTCTAGAAAGCTCACTCCCCGATTCATTAGACCATTTCAGATTCTTCGATGAATTGGTCCAGTAGCTTACCAGATGGCCTTACCGCCTAACCTTTCCAACCTTCACGATGTCTTACATGTATCCCAGTTGAGAAAATATTACCCTAATCCTTCTCATGTCATTGAGCCTGAGTCAATACAACTCCGAGAGAATATGGAATATGAGGCTTTACCGTCTAAGATTGTAGATAGAAGGATTAAAGAACTCCGTGGTAAACAAATTCCCCTGGTCAAGGTCATATGGGATAGTGTTATCGGAGATGCTACTTGGGAGCGTGAGGCGGACATTCAGCTGCAGTACCCCCATCTGTTTTCAGGTATGTAAATTCTGAGGACAGAATTTCTATTAAGGGGGGTAGTAATGTGACATCCGTGATTTTATGTGTGGTTTACGTATGAGGTTTAGGGTTAGGACTTGAAATACATAGTTGAGATGTTGTTTGAGGTTTAGAAACCCTTGCATGTTAAGTACGCGACATTTTCGGGTGAGTTTGAGGCATAGAGACTAATTAGAGTTTTCCCAGTGCGCATCCTTGAGACGTCTAAGTGTGAAATAAGAATTTTGGAGTTAGAGATGAGATTAGGCCTTTTTGATGGCTTTAGGTTGTTTATTAGGTCCTAATGAACCTATATCTCAAATTTGAGCACAATCGGACGTCGAACGGACCCTGAACGCAAAGAGTTGACTTTCTGTCAGAAGTCAACGTTCAAGCGTGGGAGTATCAACGCTCAAGCGCCCAAGTCAACAGACAAGGGCCATGCTTTGGCTTGCCACATGTCAATCAGGGCTTACGTGGCAGCTCCTGATTGGTTGCATGGCACGATGGTCAACCAACCATCCAACGCTCGAGCGTGGAAAAGCCAACTCTCAAGCATTGGAACGCTTGAGCGCTAGGTTTCCAACGCTCGAGCGCTAGCGCGAATTTCAGCAAAATAAAATGGCTTAAGTGACATAAGTCACTTAAGCCATAAGAGAAAAAAAAACAGAGGCAGAGAGTAGAGAGAAGCCAGAGAACAGAGAGGGGAGTCTTAGAGAGAGAGAGAGAGGTTTTAGAGAGAGAAGAGTTTCTAGCTAAGAGTGTGAGAGTTTCGATCGTCCAATCGCGAAACGGAGTACGTGGTCGTGATCTTAGCGAGGATGTCTATCTTGTGCTCTTCTCCTTTTCTTCTAAAAGTGAAGGTAAATTATCCTCTTTTATGTTGAAACTCCGTTCGTTATGTTTCTCGTAATATCTTTCATTTCATTTGTCGGAATTCAATTCCGTTTTCGAATATGAACTCGTGGTAACGTGTGCTTCGCAATGTGATGCTTAGGTGAAATTTTGGAAGCTCTGAGGCCCAAGAATCGCACAGGGAAGAATCGAGGAGGTTAGAGGATGTCTTGTTTTGCTTCGTGTCGGGCAGCGTACGACTCTCCAGGTAGGGGAAAGAAACTATTTAACGTCGGAAACGACGCATTACATTTAATTAGATAAGGGCGTAGGCGACCCAAACCCTACACGAGAGCGAGTAACGGACAATGTCTATACCACATTGGGGACTACTCAGTGGTATCGATGATGATATAGAAATTGTGCGTTTATCATCGCCACGATATATATATATATATGATTATTTTATTACGTGATGATTGCCTGTTTGACTGGTGGACTTGAACTTGGTACTTGATGAATGATAACATGAATGTTATGATTATTCTTTTGAAAGTGATTATATTTTTTATTATTATTATATTTTGGTATTTATTATTTGGAAATGATATTATGACATGATGATATATAATGATGATTTTGGATAACATGATGATGATTGTGATGATATGATGAGTGTTATGATTGTGGTTAGAGGTTGAGTAAGTTCCAAGTTATGTTGAGACATGAGGATATATTGGGGATTGTATATGATATGTGATAGCAGTGCCTAACCGAGATGATTATCGTGACATGAGGATGAGATTGATAAGATGAGATTATTTTGAGGTTATCTATGAAATTATGATGAGCGGTTATGGCACTGGGGGGTGACCTGAAACATGGCTGTGACATGAGGGACCTGAAACATGGTCGTGTGGGGTCTTTGCCTCGGAGGGATAAATCCCGGGGATAGGCTAACGGCGGACCGTCCCAGACATGATTTCATTTTAGTTGCAGCTATAGTTCATGCGTTGCATGAGCACCCTGGCCGGGGTTCAGAGGTGTGCACCGGATTGTGCAGCTATAGTGCCATTGTTTTGCATGGGCATCCTCCATCCGCGGACGAGGGTGTGCGTCGGGGACTCTGGGACGTGTCGATTATATTGTCGTGATATCCGGATATGGCCGATAGCTGAGGAGATTATTCATACAGCATTTGCATTGCATCATGATGGAGGGTATAGGAAAGATCCTAGATGTGGATTGAGGATGATTGTGTTACATATATTTATACTTGGGAGACGGATGTTTAGTGTGCCATTATTTAATTAAATGTTGCTAAACCCTTTCCACGTTTGATGTTATATGACTTCTTATCCCCTTTTCTTTTGTTGTGTGTTGTGTGTGTGTGTGTGTGTGTGTTTTGTACTTCAGACTCCGACAGAGCAGATGGCGCACTGGGAGCACCCATGGATGGCCCAGGATCCAGGGTTCCCCCTCTCGGGGACCTGTGAGGTGGAGTGCTTAGACCCGCACGGGTGGCTTGTGGACCTGGTCACTCGTTTCGCGGTATATACGGGTCCTGTGTCCATCACTATGGGGCTTGGGCAGGGAGGGCCCATCGGATTTACTGGCACGTTTCGTTTCGGCACGACCTTCCCGTTTCCGATAGGACAGCCTGATGGACACGTACCACCGATGCCGCCTATGTTCGGGATGGCCCCTATACCCTTCATGGTACCTCTTGATGCCTTGGTACCGGGGTTTGCACCCGCACCAGTGCCGGAGCCCGAGTCGGCACCTATCCCGGAGGAGGACACAGTTGCCCCCGCTCAGGATCTAGCACCCCTTCGTGAGATACCCGCACCTCCGAAGGTCCGTGCTATGGTCTCTGAGTCTTCACGGGTATATTCTAGGCAACTACATCCCCGGGGTAGCAGACTCTATAGGTAGAGGTTTCAGGGGCAGCCGGCCAGGAGTTCTTCCAGTGATAGTGGAGGAATGTCCGGGCCTGCCAGACCTCAGGATGCAGACGAGGGCGGTAGTGTATGATGGCTCGGGCTAGTGCCTCAGTATAGGTGTGAGTGAGATTTTACTGTATTTTTGAGAGGGGACGGGGTGTGGAGTGCATCGGTGAGGTTTTTCTTTTGGCTTTTGATGTATTTTGTTGACGTCACCAACTTATGTATATATCGGGATCCTACTGAGGGGAATCCCTTGATAGCAGTACTGGCATGTATGTATATATTTATAGTTATGTGCTGTATGTATGTTTACATATGTGTTTATAATTTTAAGTTTTAAATTTTCCGTTGTTTTAATATACTCGCTTAATGATAATAACGAAATTTGGTCAAATATTTTGGGTTTTCTTTAATGGGACGTCGGGGCGTCTCAAATCACAACACCTTAGACTGATGTCGCAGTCCAGGTTGTGGTCATAGAAACAATTATAATTTTATCCATGTTGTATTTCAACATGATAAAGACTCCTAGCCCATAACAACGAAATTAGGACGCACAGTCCTCAATTCCAAGATTAGGACTCCTCCATAATATCACGATTAGGACCGTTGGTCCATAATTCTTGACAAGGATCCCAGATCACGTGCATAAATTGAATGCTAGAGGTGACGTCTCGCGAACTAGATTCTCTTTCACATGTGCTTACTTTTCGCTCAGTGAAAATCAAAAACCAAAACAAAACCTCGGTCACTTATCCAAGTAACCGGAACGTTTCTAAATCATTTAGGAGAAAATCTTTTCCTTTACAAATTCTTTTATAAAACAATTTGAAAATTCGTTTGCTTTTGAAATCCTTGATGGAATAAAGTCAAATATTTTCAAAGGGGTTTTTCCTTCATAAAACATATAGTTCAAAAGAGGTCTTCTCTTGTACAAACTTTGGATCATAAAAAGGTGGTTTCTATTGACTTAAAAACACTTTAACGTTTCTTTTTAAAACTAGAATCTCATTCTCCTGAAGTAAGCATTTTAAACAAGGAACTTTTATAAATGAAACCAATACTTTCAAAGTTCTATTCAAGGCTTATTAAGGATTTTAATCCTTATAGTCATTGTGCACGGACTCAAGTTCGGCTTCTCAAACTTCAATCAACAGTAATATATTCTCAACAATAATATCACAGTTAACGACAGTTCATCACATATATACAACTCAAAATACTTTAAGGCAAGTAATAATCAACTTCAAGTAATAATCACAATAGTTCAAGTAAACAAGTCATTCAAGTATTTGCTCCATATCATAATAATATTCAAATCACTCAAGTAAACACATACACACATGCATATAGTCATTGAATATCCCTAGGCAATCCCCTCTTACCTTCTGTGAAGGTAAGGAGATTAGATGCTCGAAGAGGTATACCACGAACGTCCTTGTTTCCTCCGCGATGGAAGTCTAAGGTTATGAACACAAAATCACAAGTTAAAATCAAACAAGAACACTAAACCACAAGGTATAGGTTCAGCCAAGACTAGTTCTTAGGGTTAGAGATTCGCGAAAATTATACAACTCATGGATTTATGATCCTTAAGTGTTAGGAGTTCATAAACAATGATCATTTAACAAAGTTGAATTAAAATCCCACTAAGTTATAAACTTAGGGTATTCGGCCAAGGCTAGTAAAATAGGCTAGCATTCACTAAACTTTCCAATCTCTTAGGTTTAGCATCCATATGTATTAAGGAGCTCAAAACCATGATCATTTTGTAAAAATAAGAACAAAGTATCCTAGGTCCATAACCTTCTAGGTTCGGCCTTCATAGGATTTATAGGCTAGAAATCTTTAAACTTTCCAATCTCTTAGACTTAGCATCCAAATATCTTATGGAGCTCAAGTCCATGATCATTTTGGAAAAATGAAAGTAATACATCCTAGCTTTAATAACATAGAATAAACAAGTTAGAAATCCTTAAACTTTCCAATCTCTTAGACTTAGCATCCAAATATCTTATGGAGCTCAAGTCCATGATCATTTCGGAAAAATAAAAACTCAAACATCCTAGCACCTAAACACTAAGTTTCGGCCATCATAGGATGAGGAGGAAAATATTCTTTGTTTAACAACAACTCTTAGGTTTAGAATCACAGGGTATTAAGAGTTCTAAATCCATTATCATACTTGGAAAGTTGAAACATAGTATCCTAGGCTTACTTATTCATATTTTCGGCCATCATAGGAACAAGCTATCAAAACTTCCAAAATTTATAGATTCAAGATCAATGGATAGTTAGAAACTCAAACACATGATCATATTCCAAAAGTTGAAACAAAAACTTCCTAAGTCACAAATGCAAGCATTCGGCCTTCATTATAAGAGATAGGTAGAGATTTTTGTTTTACACAACCTCTTAGTATGTGAAAATATAAGTTAATACAAGACTATAGAAAGTGGTTTCAACTCAAAAGGAGTTTTCTACTATTTTTGAGAGATTTTAGAATTTTAAAGCATATAAAGAACACATAAAGTAAACTAAGAAATAAAAGATGAAACTTGCAAAAATATTCATATGAGAGCATTACCCTTAGTATAAGGAAGAAGTTTAATGAAGAACTCAAGTAGTAAAGATGAATAAAAACTAAAGCTTTAAGAGCTTGAACTTTTAGAAGAAAGGAAGAAGATGAAGGTTTAATGGAGTTTGAAGAAGGAAGATGATGAAGTGAAAATGAAAGGGATATATATAGAGGGGAGAGAGTGGCACGAAATTGAGGAGAGAGGAATGAGCTTGGAGAGCAAGTTTTGACCTTGTGCCTTGTTTGGTTGAAGAGGAAAGAGAAAAATAGGTTTTTAGAATATAATATGATATAATTTGAAAAGTGTGATGATTACACTTTTGGAGTGTGTCATAACCCATTTTCATCATGTCCCATCAAGTCACTTCACTTCTTTTGTGCTCCCTAATCTGCTTCATTTCGTACCCGGTTGCATTTCCGATCGTAATTCTTCCGATGTTTTCGCTCGAATAAAATATATTTTATTTTTTAACGAAAATTTTCAAAATAACCAAAGTTGAAGGAAACATAATAAAAACACTAACTGTCTTGTTCATGGGTCAAAATTAGGTCTTCTACACAGTAAACTTGTACCGGCAGTGAAAACGCAAACCGGCTTCCGTCTGAATTTTCAATCGAAAATTTTACCGTGACTTCATGTGATATAACAACACAAGAAAATTATTTTAGTTTAATTAAAGTCATCCTCTGAGTTTAATCTAAAATAAACACATTTAAATATATATTTACTACTACAAAAAGCATAGAAAAACAGGGTGTTACAATACTACCCCTCTAAAAAGAATTTCATCCTCGAAATTACGTAACGTGAAACTAATCAGGATCCCTCACTATCAAGATCATACTATCAGACGAAAGTATCTAAAAGTATCTAATTATTTTTCTATTAATTGTATAATCTCCATTTGAGTATTTATAATTTTTTGCTACTTAGGTTGGATGGGATGAACCAACAATGATTAAAAGGCCAGAGAGAGTTTATCCTTGGGAGATAAAGACTTTTGTTGATTCTAAGGGCAAAAATTCAGCTGATACAAGTTTATGGCATTATGGGTCTTCCGAGGATGAAGAGGTGGCACAATTAGGTGGTGATGAAGAAGTGGAAGCAAATTGCTTTCATTGCATTTGCTTTGCATTTTATGAAGTCCCACAACAACTATTGGCTGCCCACAAACGAATTTTTGTGTCTATAAAAGAAGCTGTTGTGGGAGCTTGGGAGTGGGGAGCAGCCACATAAATGGCCGTGTGAAATTGAAATATAAACAAAATAAATGTTTTTCAATGTGATATAATAATATCATTTGTTATAGTTATTCTTTCTTCCTTTTTATAGATAACCATCACATAACATCAAAATAAAAGAATACAAAAAACTTCAACAAGAAAAAAAACAGAATTCGATATTTTATCATTAAAATAGATTTAGAATGAATACTATTTACATAATGTTGATTAAACTGACTTTTAGATGTATGATTATAAAATTGGTGATATACATGTTGAAAAATGATAAAGCAACACTCAATTTTACAAGAATTTATTGTTAGAATAGTAATTGAAAACTCTAATCAAGTTCGGATGAATGGATTTCTTACTTATCCTTCAACCAAGATTTGGGTTCCAAACTCAATTTTGTGAGCTCCCGCCTGCCAGTCCCAGCTGAATACTAAACATACAATAAGCCAGTAAGGTGGCAGAGCACCCATTTTGAGGGTAAAAACTAAGGCCCACCCAAACCTTAAACACCACATTGATCTTATTGCCCTAGTCAACCTCATTTGATTCGAAATGTGTGGGTCCCTTTCAATTTGGTGGCTGAAATTGGGTTGCTAGGTGCTTTGTTAGTTGGGTGATTATTGCGGGTGCTTCCACATTTTGGGAAAGAATTAGGTTTAGAGTTTATTTCTACCGATGTGAGGACCTTGTTGGTGGATAATCTGTAAGTACATTTATAAGTTCTCTTTGAGCCGTGAGACCTGCCTTGTCCCTGGTAAGCCCCCGGGACCCAACTCACCAAAATTTTTTGTTATCAAAAAAAAAATCCTCCCACTCCCAATTTTCTTGTCCCATATCTCCTGTCTCTCTCTTGGGCCTCATTTGGTAATTATCTTGGACATTACTAGAAGACCTTTTTGTCATGCCTTGAGACTTGAGAGTGAGTCACTGGAAGCATTATGAAATATAATTATTTTTATTTTATTCATTCTTTCATTTTATCACGATGGGATGTGTAACACCCCCTAGGGTATTACATGACGAACCCAACTTCTTAAAATATGGATATTAAATAAAAGAAATGCTGGTTTGCTTTCGGAAAGATAATTTTATATAAGTACTTGAGTGTCAGAAAAATGGGTATAAAATTTATTTTCCTGCGGTTACGGTAAGAACTTAAACATTTTATAAGATAATAACTCCACATTTTCATAAATTTTATCACGACCCAACAACCTAAGCCGTTACTGACGCACAGGCTTACAATCCAAGCCTGGCAAGTCTATTTTCTTTAGAAAATATACTTGAATACAGATCGATAACTTTTACAAAAAAATTCGACAGAATCTCCTCTGTAATTTCAACATCCCAAACAAAAATACCTGCTAATATATTTATATTTTCATCAAAAAGAAAGGCTCTCCGAGCCATAAACATTCATAACCATAACAGTAATTCCAATAAAAGGCTCTCAGAGCCATACTGCAAATAAATATGAAACTTCTCCAAAACTAAACTTGACTCGATAGACTAAGCTGGTCGAACTATGAGACTCTTACTGGAAAAGACCCCATGGTTATTCCAGTAAATCAACTTTCTTCAAAAGTTGGAACAATCCCTCCGAGTGGGGCATAGAACCTCTCTGCATCATCTGTACACGCAAACCAAGATACCACAAATAGAGAAAAAACAAAATTAATGCAAAGGTGAGATACCAATATATGAGTTTTATCATAGTAGTCACATACATGACTCACAAAACAACAGCATATGACAATACATAATGTAACATCATGATTATATTCACAGGGATTTATTCCCAACAATCAAATTTTGATTTTCCAAAAATGCATGGCACTTTGATATCCATCCTATAAGTCTTGACCTTTATTCTCTGGAGATTCCTAACTTCCCTTCTTCGAGCAATGATTACGCTACGATACCCTTAACACAATTGTCTCATGAGATCGGCCTCTAAATATAGGTCTGGCTCCAATTGTTCACGGAATATCACGATGGAGTACCTAAAATAATATTGGAATAGTTCCCTGTTGAGTACATTCGTGTCGGGTAACCGAATTCCACGACCCAAGGTTGCAAGGCCCCAAGTATTCACTGGATTTTCAAATCTTGAATATCCCTAAGACCCAAAGACCCTAGAATTTATCTTGGGTCCGTAACTAACCAATTTACCCAATTCACACATTCTGTAACACCCTATTTTCACTGTTTTAAATAATAGAAATAAGTATGATTATGTTTATATATTTATATGAGTGTTAGAAAATTATTTTAAATAAACAGAGTTCATCACTCAATTCTACTTGAACATAGAAAGCTACGATTAAAATTTAGGTTGGAAAGTCAGGTGAATCCCGGCCCGCGAATTTCATTGACAGTATAATTATACTGCTCAAAAGACCTAATTTTAATTCATGAACGAAAAACTTAAGAATTTTATTTTATTTCCTACGATAGTGTATTTTTAGAATTATTTCATAAAAAGTGAAATAATATAAGTTTTACGGACCTTATACTTAATCGGGTAAACGACGGAGCGAATTATGGAGTTTTCGAAAGCAGATAAAGGATTTATCTTGTGATTCTAAGATGATTCATGTGGATGAGTCACACATGTGGAGTTTTTAAGTTAGCACATGAGTTAGATGGAATTTTAAGGATTTTGCACCTAAGTTCTTTAACTTCCTTTTAATCGCTTTTTAGTCCAAAGTGAATTCTTCAAGCTATCTTGGTCAATTGGGCCAGTTTTAATTTTTCATCCAAGCCCATTAGGGGGCTGCGGTCATATAGCCTATCCCTTGCCCATGGAATTATTTTTCATGATACCAATTTCATTCAAGTAAGTTCCTTGTCAAGTTTATGTCTTAAGCAATTTCCATGATGCAAAATCAAGTGGGCTCAAGTGAATTTCCTCAATCCCAATGCGCAAGGCCCATGGCTTGCTCATAAACTTGATGAGTCAAGTGGCTTCATGATTCTTCTCACACTTTATCACATATTCTCACACTTTCTCAAAAGCTCTCAAGTGTTCTACCTTGTTCTTATTTTTCTCTCACACAAAGAAGCCAAGTTTGTGAAGGAGGTTGAAGATTGCTTGATCATTTTTCAATTCCAATAGGTGATTCTTCATCCTCATCATCTTTTAGTCATAGTTTCTTCAAATCATTTCTTGTTTTGAAGCTTTATTCAATATGTTTATCTTAGTTGTTCATGTCTTTAGAAAATGATAAAAAAAATCATTGAAAAATCCTTTGAGTTTGAAACCAATTTCTATGTTCTTTTCATCATGTATATGTTCTAAATCCAAGAGTATGTTGAAATCAAAAATTTCCTTCCCTTTTTACTTATCAAGGCCGAACCTATAGAGGTGAAGTTGGGGAGATTTTGTTAATGTCTTTTGTAAATAATCATGTATATTAGCTTGTTAGTATATATGTTTAGGGAATCCAAGTTGTTTTGTCAAACAAAAATCCCCAGCCCTATGAACATGTCACGGCCGAAACTAGGTCTGTGTGAGTAAGGAAGTTTTGATTTCCAAACTTAGTTGTTTAGCCACTAATCCATGATATTGGTTAATTAAGGATCATTAATCCATGACTTAATCATGATTAGGAATTTTTAGTCACAAAGACCCTTGAGGCCGTGACCATGTAGGAAGGATTTTGATGGTTTTAATTGTTTGCTTAGTAATGGTTTGATTGTATTGGTGAAGGTTGAATTTATTCCGTTGTGTACGTGAGAACCGGGCATTCGACGAAGCAATTTATTCCGTTGAGAATTCTACGAGAGGTAAGAGGGGATTACCTGAGGGATTTTTCCGATGGCTACGTGCTATCTGGTTGGTGTCTGTATGATTTACCTGTTGGTGTTTGTTTAACTGGTTTAAGTTGTGGTACGTGATATGTGATCAATTATCTGTGTTTAGTTGTTTATTTGTAGTAATATATATAAATATTGTGATGCATGATCTGACTGGGAACATTTTTATAATGTTGTTGTTGGATGTTGTTTGAGAAGCCTGACACTGGCCAATGCTCAATTAATTAAACGAGATACAAGCTTTAAGAAGCCTCACGAGTAATATTCAGTATTTAATTTAAAAAATATTAGAATATATTATGTTTTAAATAATTATTTTATAAAATAAGAAATTTTCGAAATTATTATTATTGTAATGATTTACCAGTGTAAAAGTACTATATGAGTCACAATGAGGACGTAACAGTGAAATTATTTTTGTACTGCTAATTTTTACATAAGAAATTCCGTAATATTATAAAAAGTTAATTTGTGAATTTAATTATCGAAAATAACTTAATATTAAATTTAGAAAATTACTTAAGTGGAAAAAGCTAAGTTTTGGCTTAAATGGCTTTAAAAAATACTAATTGACGACAATTAGCAAAAATATCGACGGCAAGTGTTTCGAAAATAGCAGTACGTATTTTTAATAAGTTTGAACCTCAAGTGACTCACTTTTCTGAAAACTAAGTTTTTGTATGAGATGGTTTTTATAAAAAGGATTTCCTAATCGAAATGATTTTCCGAAATCAAGTTTTGACTTAACTGCATTAAAAGTGTGTTGGAACTTAGTAACCGAGACGTCGGGTTATTAAGGTTCTTCGGTGTTGTGGACTTGGTGTCCTTTGGACTTTGAGGTCCTGTAGACTTGTGTCTACTGCGTTAAAACATTTAAGATGTTTTCTATTACCACGAACCTAAGACTGATTGCAAGGTTTAGGAGTTTCGTGATTGAGCACTCGGTTTTGAGGTCCTGTGTTATTAATGAAAGTGTTTAAAGATGTGTAAAACTGTAATGGGTTGTAAGCTTTTGAGCTTTGACAAGGAAAGATTAAACACAAAGAAAAGTGTCAAGAACAGAGTGTTTTTGCATGCATTTGGCAGACGTGCCCGTTATGTTCTGGCTGTGTGCCTGTATTCTGGCTGCGTGCCTGGTGTCCTGACTACGTGCCTGTATTCTGGTTGCATGCTTGTGTTCTGACTATGTGCCTGGTGTTCTGGCCGCATGCCTGGAGCCTGATCAACTCATCACTTGTTGGGATATCTCATGAGACTAAGTGTGAATGTTTAGAAGGTGTATATGAAGTGTTCATGCATATTTTTCCAAAGGATGATGTTTGGGGTGTGAAACCCATTATGAGATTATATGTTTTAGTATGAATGCTTGTATAGACATAACATATATATGTGTGTTTTCTGTTGTGTCGCGCATGTGGTCGTCGAGTTAAATCCATATATTGGTTTCTCACTCTTGCATGTTTTATTTGTGGTTTCTTTGTTGTTTATATATAGGGGATTCAGAGGAGCCACTCAAGGATTATGGTGTCAACAAGAAGAAGGCTACTTAGCTCGGAGTATATTGAGGCTACTGCCTTATGTTATAGTGTCTGTTAGTTATGACCAGCTTAGGTTTTATTTAATGTAGTGTTGTTGTTATTAAATAATAATCTATACTATTAAAGATCTAACTGTGAAAACAATATAAGGCAGTATAGTTGTATGACTTATACATACTTATATATTTAAGTTTGGTTATGCTTACTTGGTTGTTGTAATGCTGAAAAAGAAAAGAAAAAATTTTATCACGATTTTGAGAATGAGAAATAATAATAACAAGAAAATATTTTTTTTTCGAAAGCAACCAGCAAATATTCTTTCAATTTATTTTCCGCAAACAGGTAACCATGTAATGCCCAAGGGGGTGTTACATTAGTGGTATCAGAGCTGGTCGAGTCTTTCGGGAACCTTGGGGAATAGGTCTGTTATGTTTTTGTTGTGTGATCTCTGGTTGGACCTTGCTTGGATAGTTTCCTTGTCAAAACAATGTGTGTTAACACACAAGTATGTGTGTTTTGGTGAGTTCTAATTGGATTGAGATCTTGTGAGAACCCCTGAATTGTAGATGATATGTTGATTGAATTACTTCTTAGAAGTAATGTGTGTTAACTCACCAATGCGCGTTTCATTTTCTGGTTGCGGACTAACTGATTTTGTTCTGCAGGTCAGTTATGGAACTTGCACCAGAAGGTGGACGTGGACGAGGACGTGGACGCAGTCGTGGACCCACATTGTTTCCTATCCAAGATATCCAATCGTAGTCTTCTTTCACAACACCCACATCGTTTCCTATCCAAGATATCCAATCGTAGTCTTAGTTCTTTTGAACGAAATAAACCATTCCATAGTACATTAAAATCACACGTCTCTCAACCTTGAAAACATTATTACATCCTTTAATGTAATTTACACCGAAAGACACTACGTCGAGTAGGATCCTCTAACTCATCAACTTTACGTTTCTATAGCAACCTTAATTTATACAAGGGCTTACCTCTTTTGCTTAAATTTACTTATATGAAATCACTGTAAATATTTGGTCATTACTTTAGATTTTCCTTCTGTCTCGATCAAGAGTTGATCTATAGAAATCGTCGTTGCCTATTGGGGTTAATCTTAGGGATTCTCATCCCACCAGTCACATCTACACCTCAATGAAATTCCTATCAACTCTTGTATATCCTACTATATGGATGATCATACTTAAGTACTACACTTACTCTCAGCTAACCTTCTAAGGATAGATCGTTTCTTAATTACCAATCAAGTTGAAGGTGATCAGTTGGACTTAGTCTCAACTTGGTCCTCAATACTTAGAGCAGACATCACTGAAAATTGTGGAGTAAACTTTGGATCTTCTTATGAAACAATACTTGATGATACTTCGTGAAATTTGATCAATCCTCTGATACATACCTCAGTTTAGCTTCTTCACTGCATAAATGATTTTAACATGTAAGTAGGGTGTCGACTTCATCAGTCTGTCCACGATAGACTCGACACTAATCAAGACTCTTAGAGGTCTTTGGTAAACTCATAACGAAATTTCATGGCGACGACAACATATTAACGAAGAAGGTCTCAAATGTCAACTTATTTATTTTTCACTGTACTCGACTAACTCTGACATCTTGATATGAATCAAATATCCATCCTCATGACTTATGAGGTAGATCACACGTCAATGACGTTTTGAAAAGGATACATGATAAAATTGATCAAAAGTGGTAAGTTCTATCGAACTATGATAAGACAAGCTCTTAAGGATTGAGAGAATGAATTTTCAAGAAAGAAATTCTTCTAAACTCTATTTTCACAAGAAAATAGAAAGAGGAAATTTTACCAAACAGAAGATAAAGAAGTATTCGACATATAAAAATGTCTTTACTAGGTTCGTGAGTGTAAAAATGCAGGGCCATTACATGTTTACAATCATGACTCTAATAAAGTTCCTTCTTTTACAAGAATTTCCAGCAGATTAGAAAATCCAAAAGATACACAGTTCTTAACCCCAAGAAGATTCAATTAGTACAGGGAATTTACAAAACGATGATTTAAAAGGAAAACAGTCTGGCCAAAAATCAGACTGGATCATATCTACTAAAAGTAAAAGCGACAAGAATAAGTTTCATTAAGAAACTCCCGTTACCCCGAAGTTATCTATCATACAACTCAAGAAATAGTCATATCAGATTTTTCAACTAAATTTTGCAATATGAAGACCAATGGATACCATCCAATTCAATCCACTCAAATGTCTAATACACTGAGGGTTATTCAGAAGTGTGAGTACAATTCTCACATAAAAGGAATTCCATTAAGGTATATTGAGATTACGGACTAGCATAACCAATGTATGAGTCCTGATAAATTTCAGATCAACATCAGAAAAGTCTGTCTGACACATATAAACTTGATCACCGTGATTGTTTAATACAATCATAGGGACTCGAGGAACAAACGTCAACTTACTAGTCCATAAGGAATTAAATAGTAAAGTTAAGAGTTTCTTAATCAAGAGACGCTCACCTAAGGTTGAGAATTCAAATCGACTCGTCTTGGTTCCAATAAGGACAAAGATCTTTCCAGACACACTTAGCATGGTTTGTTGTTGCCTCCTTTGTTCTCCTCTGACTTGCATACAATCTTCAACAATTTAGTCGGTTTCTCCGTCAAGCAAAGAGTTGGTCTTTCCTTGTAGGCTGAATCAATGGCTCCAAAATCTAAGATAGGTCCTCACTCAAATCTGGTGATAACTCATCCTCAAGTCGATCTTTGCGTAGACAACGACTCCTCGCAATTGATCTATTAAATCAACTACGCACGACAGAGAATACTTGTTCATGATCATTACTTTGTTGAGTTGTCATAAATCCACGCAGAGTCTCAAACTTTCAGACAACATTGGTACTTCCTACGGAAAACACTCGGTCTAACAAAATGTTCAGACCAAAGATCTTCCAGTTGAATCGAGACATCTAACTCGATTAACTTTGTAGGCGACATCCTACACAAGGAGGTAGAAATTGGGTCGGATCCAGAAACTAGATCGATCGAACTCTTAGTATTCTTTTGCAAACGATAAACCTGGGACATTCTTATAAAATCTACCTTATCAAGCATACTTATTCAAATGTCTAACACAATCCAAAAGGATAGCCCAAAGTGTCACACATGGACCCAAAACACAGTTTACTAGCCATGGGTTCCTACAAGTCAAAACTCGTATAACCCATCAAGATAAAAAAAAAAACACATTACTTATAATCCAACACATATTGCTTCGACAAGGAAACAATTCAAACAAGATCCAACCAGAGATCACACAACAAAAACATAACAAACCTACTCCCCAAGGTTCCCGAAAGACTCGACCAGTTCAGATACCACTAATGTAACACCCCCCTTGTGTATTACATGACTAACCCAACTTCTTAAAATATGGATATTAAATAAAAGAAATGCTGGTTTGCTTTTAGAAAAATAATTTTATATAAGTACTTAAGTGTCAGAAAAATGAGTATAAAATTTATTTTCCTGCGGTTGCGGTAAGAACTTAAACATTTTATAAGATAATAACTCCACATTTTCATAAATTTTGTCACGACCCAACAACCTAAGCCGTTACCGACGCACAGGCTTACAATCCTATCCTGGCAAGTCTATTTTCTTTAGAAAATATACTTGAATACAGATCGATAACTTTTAAAAAAAAAATTCGACAGAGTCGCCTCTGTAATTTCAACATCTCAAACAAAAATACCTGCTAATATATTTATATTTTCATCATAAAGAAAGGCTCTCCGAGCCATAAAATTCATAACCATAACAGTAATTCCAATAAAAGGCTCTCATAGCCATAATGCAAATAAATATGAAAATTCTCCAAAACTAAACTTGACTCGATAGACTAAGCTGGTCGAACTATGAGACTCTTACTGGAAAAGACCCCATGGTTATTCCAGTAAATCAGCTTTCTTCAAAAGTTGGAACAATCCTTCTGAGTGGGGCATAGAACCTCTCTGCATTATCTGTACACGCAAACCAAGATACCACAAATAGAGAACAAACAAATAATGCAAAGGTGAGATACCAATATATGAGTTTTATCATAGCAGTCACATACACGACCTCACAAAACAACAGCATATGACAATACATAACGTAACATCATGATTATATTCACTGGGATTCATTCCCGACAATCAAATCTTGATTTTTCAAAAATGCATGGAACTTCGATATCCATCCTATGAGTCTTGACCTTCACTCTTCGGAGATTCCTAACTTCCCTTCTTCGAGTAATGATTAGGCTGCGATACTCTTAACACAATTGCCTCATGAGATCGGCCTCTAAATTTAGGTCCGGCTCCAATTGTTCAGGGAATATCAAGATGGAGCACCTAAAATAATATTGGAATAGTTCCCTATTGAGTACATTCGTGCCGGGTAACAAAATTCCACGACGCGAGGTTACAAGGCCCCAAGTATTCGTTGGATTTTCAAAGCCCGAATGTCCCTAAGACCCAAAGATCCTAGAATTTATCTTTGGTCCGTAACTAACCAATTTACCCAATTCACCCTTTATGAAATTGTAGCTCGATACCCAAGGCATGTCTTCCCAAAATGGCATGTCTGCCAGACTATGCATGTAAAACCCTTTGTTATCGTAATTGTTCTTTGTCGTTTGTTTTTCCTCTGTCGAGGCTTAAAGCTCCCTACTACCCTTCCTTAGGTATTTCAATTCCTTTCCCTTCCTAGTGCAATTTCCTTTTAGGAACACTAGCCCGACATCTCGGCAATCTAGGTCCTTATCATTTCCTTTATTTTTCCCAAAGAATTTTCGTTCAGTGAAACACAAATACCAAAACAAAAACTCCGAAAACTTATCCAAGTTTGTCGGAAAATTTCCGGAAATTCGTTTTAAAATGTAACGAAAATAATTTTTCCTCAAATACTTTATTTTTATTTCTAAAAATCCATTAACCCTTTGAAAAGTCATTTCTGGCATATAAATTTATTTTTCTCACTTATAAAGTTCGTTTTTCCTTCTACTGCCATTAGGCAAGCAAAAACCCTTATTTCTTGAAAATTTATTTATCATCAACCTTAAAACAATTTTTAAAATACATTTTCTAAACATTAAGATTTATTTCCACTTGGGTTTTTTAAAGGACTTTTCTTCAAATACTTTTAAAAACATTTTCATAGAATTTAGAAGTTTTCCATTTTCTTTCTCTTCCTAAACTTTATTCTATCTCAATACTTTCCTTCTTAGAGTTTTCTTCTCACTTTTCAAAACCAAAACCTCACTTTTTCAACTTTTCTGAGTTAATGTATTTTGATGACTTAATCTTGATTAACAAGCAATGACCAGTGTCATGCCATCAGTCAATCACAGTCAAGCAAAGCAGTAATTATAATCCAATACATACATAATCCAACAACAGCATATACATGTTCAAAAATTTCCAAATAACATCAAAACACATTTTAAATCAAGCATATATCCAATCACACAAACATGGTACATGACTAGCAAAAACTCCTCAGGTAAACTCACTTTACCTTTGAAGACCTGAAAAAGATCTTTTCCTTTGCGCATTTAACCGTTAGCTTCCAAGAATTAAATTCAGGTTCCCTCAAACTAGCGCAGTCACAAACCATCATCCAGAGAGAGCATTCCAAACACATTCAACAACCAAACATCATAACAATCAATACTCTCAACATCAAACATAAAATTCAAAGGAAATTATATATTTATCTTAACAAAACATAATTGATTTCTCAATAAATTCAATTTGGGTAAAAAGGGTTTTTCACAAAAATTTGGGGAAACTTTGCTTTGCTTAGCGGATCATGAAATTGAACTTAAAAATAATCAATTACAAGTCCTAATTATACTAAAACTGAACCAATTTCATGATTGAAGTAAAATAAAAAGTTAGGGTTTTTTAGTGAAATTGGGGAAAATTAAATCTAGCCAAAGAACAATGAAATTAGTTGAGGGAAACACTAATTCATAGTCTAAATAGCATAAAACAAGCTTCAATTTCAAAATCATATTTGGGGTTTTTGAACTAGAAGAGGTTATGGTGAAGTACTTACCCAAGATAACAAGAGAAGGGGTCATGGTGGATATTGAAATGGACGGCACGGCGGAGGGGCGGCGACACAACGAATAACAAAACTGTTCAGGACACTTGGGACAAAAAACTGAGTTGCTTGGTCATGTTTTCCATACCAAACATGACCAGATCGCAACCAAACGGTGGGTTGGAGGCGGCGTCGCGAGGAAGCTCACGGTGGAGGAACGAACCAGTCGTACTAGACACATCGCGAGGAGCAGACAAACCAGGTGCGGGGCTCGCATGGTTTTCCTCACTCTGGCGGTCGGACGGACGACGCTTAGGCGGCGACGCGCGGCTGGCTGTGGTGTAGGGGCAATGCCGATTTGAGAGAAAGGAGGAAGATGAAGTTTGAGAGGGAAAGGGTTTTGCAACTTGTAGAAGGAGAAAGAAATAGAGAGTGAGGGAAGGGTATCGGGCTGATGAAGAAAAAGGGAGAGAGAAAATCTAATTTTTAACTTACTACTAAGTAATAGGTGCAAAAATGAGTGATAAATATTGAGTCTAAAAATAAACATGTTTTTAGTTTTTTTGAATCTAAAAATAAAGGATGACAAATATATACTGTCAAAATTTGAAAACAAGCAGAAATTGATAGTTGAATTGATCAACTAAGAAAATCCACGGTCCAACATTTAATCTCCGTTTAATGTCAAACCAGTTTATTTTCAAATATAAAATTAAATAGAATAAAATGTGAAAATAATTTTCTTTCAATCATATCCTTTAAAATATTTTTCTAAATAAATACTAGTAGTGACAATAATATAACATTATTATCTAGTAAAAGTATTTCTACTGGAATAAGACAATGCTGACGCACTTAATAAATTAATTTTAAGAGAGTAAATAAAATTACTCAAGATCAAGCGTTATAAAATAAACAAAATTCAATGTCCAAATAATTATCATTCCAAAAAAAAAATATAAACAGATATATTTTACCTATATTAAAAAATCGTAAAAACCGGGGTGTTAAGTATGTATAGTATCTACGGTATTGTTTATCATATATTCATAGCATGTTAAATAGCATTGGGGTTACTTTTTTTTTAAGGTCCTATCAGCTCATCTCATTATTTTTTACTTAAAAAAACTATCTAATTTAATGTTGTGACTATAAAAAGGTTTCATCAAATAGTGCATACAAATTACATGACATCTTTATACCTTTTCATGTATTTTAATTTCTTTTTATTGGTTCATGCCAAAAAAAAAATATTTTTACTTTTGAGAAATTATTCTACTCCTAAGTCCTAATTAATACAGTACCAACACATAATTAATTGATTCCAAAAACTACCAAACCATATATATACTTTTGATCTGTTCTGAACTTAATTAACAGATAAAATATCAAAGATTACAACTTATAAAGAAACACTTAGAGATATAATTTCCATATTTTGATAAAGAATTAGGTTTAGAGTTTATTTTCAATTTTCAATATAGTGTCGATATTAAATTAATTTTCTAGACTGTGAACCAAATACTCCCTATTCTAATTTTCTTGTAAATTTTGCTTTTGGCATCTGATTTTTTTTCTCCACACACCTAGTAGGATTTTTTCTCTCCCTAAAAATGTCATTCATCCGATGATGGAATCACATCTGATTTGTTTGCGTTTGTACTGTCTGGGATTTATTTTCCGGAACACATTCGGAAATTAAAATCTGGGTGTGTAAAATGACAATTCGTATGTTTTTAGAGTTAATAGAAAATAAATTCCAGACGTCTAAAATTTCAAACATACGGAATTTATTTTTCGGATGTGTATAGTGGACTTTGTAAAATTCTACACATCCGAAATTTAATTTCCCGATATGTAAAATGACTTTTCGTAAAATTTTACACATCTGGAATTTAATTTTCAGATGTGTAAAATGACCTTTCGTAAAATTTTACACATTCAGAATTTAATTTTCGGATGTATAAAATGTTCATTATCACGGTGTAAAATATTCATATGCAAAGGGTAATTTAGGAATAACAAATATAAAAAAAGGGTCCAATATGTGTATGAAGAAAAATTCAAGGTGTATGTAGTTGGGCCCTTTTCTTGTCCCATATCACCCGTCTCTCTCTTGGGCCTCGTTTGGGAATTATCTTGAACATCACTAGAAGGCCTTCTTGTCATGCCTTGAGAGTGAGTCACTGGAAACATGATGAAATATAATTATTTTTATTTTATTCATTTATATACAGTGGGATGTATAGTATCTACAATATTGTTTATTTGTCATATTCATAGCATGTTAAATAGCATTGGAGTTGCTATTTTTTTTTTTAAGGTCCTATCAGCTCATCTCATTATTTTTTACATTTTATTACTTAAAACAACTATCTAATTTAATGATGATGTAACTATAAAAAGGTTTCATCAAATATAGTGCATACAAATTACATGATATCTTTATACCTTTTTCATGTATTTTAATTTCTTTTTATTGGTTCATGCCAAAAAAAAAACTTTTTACTTTCGAGAAGATATTCTACTCCTAAGTCCTATAACTAATAACTAATACAGTAGCAAACACATAATTAATTGATTCCAAAAACAACCAAACCATATATATACTTTTGATTTGTTCTGAACTTAATTAACGGATAAAATATCGAAGATTGCAACTTATAAAGAAACACTTAGAGAAATAATTTCCATATTTTGAGAAAGAATTAGGTTTAGAGTTTATTTTCAATTTTCAATATAGTGTCGATATTAAATTAATTTTTTAGATAGGGAACCAAATACTCCCTATCCCAATTGCTTTTGGCACCTGATTATTTGCTCCACACATCTAGTGTGATTTTTTTTTTTCTTTTCGAAAAATGTCCTTCATCCCATGTAGGAATCACACCTGATTTGTTTGCGTTTGTACTGTCAGGGATTTATTTTCCGGATCACTTTCGGAAATTAAAATCCGGATGTGTAAAATGGCAATACGTATGTTTTTAGAGTTAACAGGAAATAAATTCCGGACGTGTAAAATTTCATACATACGGAATTTATTTTCCGGATGTGTAAAGTGGACTTTCATAAAATTTTACACATCAAAAATTCAATTTCCCGATATGTAAAATGACTTTTTCTAAAATTTAACACATTCAGAATTTAATTTTCTGATGTATAAAATGTTCACGATGTAAATGTCCATTATGCAAAGGGTAATTTATGAATAACAAATATTAAAAAAAGGGTCCAAGATGTATATATGAATAAAAATTCAAGGTGTATGTAGTTGGGCCCTTTTATTGTCCCATATCTCCCGTCTCTCACCTGGGCCTCGTTTGGGAATTATCTTGAACATCACTAGAAGGCCTTCTCGTCATCCAATGGAAACATGATGAAATATAATTATTTTTATTTTATTCATTTATTATAATGGGATGGATAGTATCTACAGTATTGTTTATCAGAGCATGCTATAGCATTGGAGTTGCTTATTTTTTCAAGGTCCTATCAGCTTAACAAATGTTGATCCAGTTGGAAGCGGCAAAATGGGCCGGTCTGATTGGGCTAGCCCGAATAAGACCGATGAGTTGTAGGGTTTAGGTAGTCAAATTTGAGCTCATTTTCATTTAGGGTCATTTTGGCTCGACCCTATGAAGCCAGAACCTACATCGGGCTCGGGTAACCCGATTAGTTTTATATATTTTATTTTCTATTCATTTTTATTTAACTAAAAACATAAAATATGATTTTTTTTATATTTTTTAAAAAGGACCAATATTGTTGGAGATAATGATAATGAGCGTGCATCCTACAATTTTGAAGATGTAAAGCTTTCTCTATGAGGCTTAAATGCCAATGTTGATGCCAAAACATAGGATTTTAAATATATCGTTGTTACCATTGGACTTTCATTGTGATTTGTGAAGTTTTTGTTGTTGAACTTTTTCATTGTTTCTATTGTTAGACTTTTTCATTGTTTATATTGTTGGACATTTTCATTGTTTCAATTGTTGGACTTTCTCATTTTTTGATGTTTCTGTGTGACTGTAACTATTGATTTAAGAGACACAAACAAATTGGTGTAAATTTGTTTGACTGAACTAACATTTTTTTGGAAGAATAGTTAGTATGTCTGCAGTTACATAGATGCTTTTTTTTTATAAAAAAACACTTGCCAATGTCACAATGTGTACCAACGTGGTAGCCTTCGAAACAAGGATTTAAGTGCTAATGTCGATATACATAGCATAACTGGAGAATGTAGTGATAACTTTTTTTTAAAAACACAATAGCACATCTCTGTAATCAGCATATTTGTTTAAGACACTTAAGCAGTTTTTTCTTAATAATGTTTTGGAAAAAACTAAATAAAAATGAAAATGATTGAAAGTACAAATAAAAAACGTCGGCCCGGCCCGAAAAAGCCGGCAACCCGGATAGGGTTGGGATTGAGAACTTATTTTATAACCCATATTGATTCTGGAACTTTTTGGCCCGACCCTATAATGACCGGACTTGCATTGGGCTAGCTCGGGGCGAGCCGGACAGCCTGTTTTGCCACCTCTAGATCCAATTGGTAAGGATAATCTCACATCTCACAAATATGTGAGTTTAAATTTTGCTGCTGATGTGAGAATCTCGTTGGTGGGGTTGTAACAATCGGTTTTTCTTAATTATGTATGTGAGGTGTGAGTTTATATATATAGCCTAATTATAGGTAATAAAGTAAAGCAAAAAAATAACAAAATAATAATAATAATAATAATAAATATATATACATACATACATATATATAAAAGAGGAAGCGATAGTGAGAGTAAGTGAGAGAAAATCTGATTTCTCCTTAACCCGTCGTTTCTATTCTAGGGTGGAGAATGTTTTCTCCTTTCATTCCTCACAAGTGACCTACCCTCTACCCAATCCTCTCTACTCAGTACACTAAATTCCTCATAACTTGGTTTGCATGTGGGTTCAATCAAATACTTCTTATGCTGTCCAACTCTCCCTCAAGTTTTTGAAGTCTAAGAAAATAGTTGGTGCAAGGAATTGAAGAATAGGAGCCTTCAATTAGAGAGTAACAAGAATTCTACAAGCAAGCTTGGAATCTCTTCAAGAGTTTGAGGAATCTTAGGATTTTCACTCATACCCAGGTAGCTAGCTCTCCTTAAATAACATGAATTAGCAATTTAAGATAAATCAATGATAGGTTGGTGTTTTAGGTATTAAGGTGGTGGTGATGTGAGATTTTAAACCTTGTTTCTTCCATGTGTTGTTACTAGAGTTTAGAAAAGACTTAGAAGTTTGTTTGCAATTAATTATGGTGAAAGTTTTCTGTTTGGAAAGGAGTGTGACTAGGATAGAGATGAAAAATTGCTTGCATGTTGAGAAAAACTGAATCTGGAAATTCTGGGTGAAACAGCCCAAATGCGTGAATTATTGTGAATTATTGGCTTGGTATTTTTGAGTGAAACCAATTTTAAAATGATAACTTATTTGTCGGATATTGCTAGAAAAATTAGCATAATTTTCCTGTTTCATTTTCTGGTTCGAAAAATTCCACAACCATTGGACTGTTCAGAGCTTTGTTTTGAGTAACACACTGTCAGAACAGCTTCAGTACGTGAATTTTAATAATTTATTACATTTTAATTTTTGAGTGAAACAAATTTTAAAATGTTCAATGGTATGTTAGTCATCTCCGGTAAAATATTTAGAAATTTTTAGTGATGTTTGGATTTTCTTAAAATTTGTGGATTTCAAACTGTGCTGAGTGAATATTATGAACGTTTTTATGTTCATAGTTTTACAAAATTGTGAAATATGTGTTCTGAGTTTTAATCCATTAGATGCTTGTTCTTGAAGTGTTCAAATGATGATTTAAGTCTCCAGAAAACTGAGTTTTGGTACTGGAAGGGTCTATTTTTGAAAATACATTCAAGAATAGTAGGTGGATGTTCATAGGTGTGCATCATTGTTCTTATTGTGCTCTTATTGAAACTTGCAAAGCTTAATTCTTGATGCATGACTTTTGCAAATCAGAGACATATGACATGTTAACTACAAATGCTATAATTCATGATTTAGTCATTACCTTGGGTAATTGCATAAAGAAACATTTCATTGAGAATATGGTTAACTAAATGATGTCAAGGGGATAAGTTGTATGTTGTCTCATAACTTGAGCAATGAAGGGTAAATGGTATGCTGCCTAAAATGATAAAGACCAAGGGGTAAATTGAATGCTTCCCGTATTGTTTGTGCAAAGAAGGGTGAGTGGTATGCTACCCTACAATGATAAAGAGCGAAGGGTAAGTTGTATGTTGCCCATATAGTTTGTGCAATAAAGGGTAAGTTGAATCCTGCCCTATGACACCAGTGAGGGGTAAGTTGTATGCTGCCCATATAGTTTATGTAATGAAGGGTAAGTTGAATGCTTCCCTATGACATCAGTGAGGGGTAAGTCAAAAGCTGCCCAAGGGAAATTTTTATGCCGCCCCATATGAATGGAATCAAACAAGTTATGATGTGATTCTATCTTTGGTTTTATGAGTTTTCAAATTATTTGAAATATTTACTTACTACCTAACATGGTTTAAGGACTGGAATGGCCAAATTATTTTATGAAAATATGCTAGCTACTAAGGTGTACATCTCATATTGTTTTTCCTGTGTAACCATTCCTGGTGCAGAAGTTAGTAGTGTGAGGCCTAGTGGACAAAGTTGAGCTTGTAGCCGGTCTCTCTTATGAATTTTGCTCATGTGTAAATAGTTTTGGGTTATATGATATTAAGTGAATGATGTGAAGTGGTGAACTAGTTAAATGTAAATCATTTTGACATGTGTACACGGGGAACGACTATTTCAGAGCTAAATATACAAGTCCAGAATTATGGTTTGAGATGAGGAAAAAAAAAACAAAATGGGGATTGCTAGTATGCAATTCATTATGAAGTGTAAATTTGGAATGTTGTATAGAAGTTTTTACTTCATCTTATGTTATGTTAGAGGATAAATATATATACATATATATATATATATGTGTGTGTGTGTGTGTGTGTTTTTTTTTTAAATTAGGCTCAATGGTCTAAATATGAAGCAATTTCATGATATCTATCCTTATAAGTGACCAGGAGACTAACATAAGAGTAGGTATTACATTTTGGTATCAGAGACCAAGGTTTTGGAAAATTACGTTTATTTGTGGCATAATTGATTTTATTTCTAGTGATATTTGATTTTATTCTGGATATTTGGATTGTTAATTGTGAAGTTAGTGAGTTGCCATGGCAGATGAAAGGACCCCAGGAGATGCTTTGAGGGAAATCTTCTCAAATATGGAGGCCCTTGCAGCAAGACTTGATGGGCAAGTTGCAGCTCAGGCAGCAACAACCCAAATTCTGCAGCAAGTGCAAGAAGCTCTTCAGCAAATGACTCGGAATAATACTAATGAGGACAATCCAGAGGGATACAATCCCAATCAACTCAACAAATTCTTGAACTAGTTTAGAAAGGCCAACCCGCCATTATTCCTGGGTGAGTATGACCCCGTAGTAGCTGAGAGGTGGGTGAGGCAGATAGAAAAGATATATGGGTTTATGGAGTGTACACGTATGGGTTTATGGAGTGTACACCAGAGCAGAAAGTATCTCTAGCCACCTTCATGTTGGGCGGGGGGGGGGGGACTGAGTTTTGGTGGAAATGAGCCAAGAGATTGCTAGAGTCTCAAGGACATCCCATTACTCGTAAAGTCGTTCAAAAATCAATATCATGTCTGACTACTTCTATAAAAAACGTAAAAAAAATTATAAATTTTAATTTTTATAATAAATAACTTTTGTCGTAAGCGGAAAAAAATATTATTTCCATGCATATAATTTTTTATGAAATGAATTAAATGAAATTTATATTCATATATAAAGTATTTATTCATATATACTCTTTTTTTAACAAATAAATAATTAATTCAAAAAATATGTTTAAATATTAGCCAGTGAGCAAGGGAGAATAAGTTGTAGTAGGCTAAGTTGAATCTATAGACTAGAGGACCAAAGTTAGAGCTGTCAAAACGGGTCGGCCCATTCGAGCTAAGCACTTTTCGGGCTGGGCTGGGCCAAAATCAAGTCGGGATACTAATTTCCTATCCTAGTCCTATGCGGGCTGCGGGCCAAACGGGCCAGCCCATGGGCTGATAACATTTTTTAAAAAATATTTTTATTGTTTTTAAAAATTCATTTTTTTAACTAGAAAATTCTATTCATATAGTTATGAATTAACATTTAACATGTTATTCACCAAAAATATCCTTGGTTATAATAAATCTTTATATGTATCATGGTTATAATAAATATTCATTATCATAAAAAAACATACATTTGAGTTTAACCATAAGTCATAACACGAAAAGTATAAGAAATGTATCAAACAAAATAACACCAAAAAAGTATAGGGGCCGTGCTTCATTTTCGTGTGCAACACAGTGCGAAGGACAGGGAGGGATGCTGTTTCGCTTACAAAGTCTCAGACTTTCAATTCAAAGTAAATATACTAAAGTAATACTGATATAGCATTAGGTTCTTTTAAGTTTTACACTTTTACTTATAATAAAAAAAGAGTAAAAAATGTTTCAATTTCTTTCTTTTTGTTTTAATTTTTTTAAAATGTTGGAAGGCATTCGGGCCATCGGGTTGGCCCGGCCCGTCGCGGGTCAGTGCGTGATGGGCCAACACATTATCGGGCCGGGTCAAAATTTGATCGGGCTCTATTTTTTGTAACCCAGCCCGCCATTTAGATCGGGTCAAACGGGCCGGGCTTGTTTTGACAACTCTAACCAAAGTCTATTGTCTATATAGAACACCTAAGCACAAAGAAAAAGAAAAGAAGGGTAAAAAGAAGTCACTTCTCAACTTCTCAAGCGAGAGAGAGTAACTCATACGGTTATAAACAAGTAATTGTTCAATTTCTCAAACTCAAGAGATATATTATAGTTATGCATACGGTTACAGATATATAATATAATAAAGAGATACAAATAACGTGTGCCATCATATAATAAAAATAATATAATGAGCATGTTTAAGGCTGGAGCGTGTTTCAACTTTTAAGTTGAGCATGCCCGTGCTCAATGACTAGACGCACCTTGTAGGTGCTAAGTCAAGCACGCCCATGCTCAAGGAGGAGCACGACCGTGCTCGAGTCTGTGCCTTTATAAACAGAACAGTGATTGAGGGTTTAAGTCATAAACCCTATTGTGACGATAGCAGCCACCTTAGTGCGGCAACAACCCTTTTCTTCCCTATCTTCTCTAAACCCATTGCTTTGTTGGAGTTTTGGAGACTTGTGGGAGCGTCTAGTTTGTCAGTGTTGATCGCTATAGGCAACGGTTCCTTCCCTTTGAGTTTCCTTTTCCTTTATTTGAAATTTGGAACTAATTGGTTGATGTTCTTGTTTGACTAAGACTTGGAAGGTTAACTGAGCCGCTTAAGGGAACATGACCGGCTCATCGTTTAGCGTCTCGTTGTGGAATCTTCAATCCAGGTATGGGAGAAGAATATTGTATACACTAGGCTAGGGAGTAGTGTAAGATGAGGGGTTCCCATAGCCCTGTTTGTTGTTGTTATAATGTTATTGATGCCATGATCTGCCTGGTTGTATGATTGAATTGTTTATATGTTTAATTGGATTAATTGGTATGCCTATTTGTTATAATTGTTGAGTTGTTCATGATATGGTATGCCTATTGAATTGTCCTGTGCTATGAGTTTGGTATGAATGCCTATGTTATGGATGTTGTTGTTATGATACGCATTATGTTGAATGTTGATTGGCTGATGTTGTTAACACGTTGAATATGTTAATAAGACTCTAATTGGTTTAATTTGAGACTCTTAGTTAACATAGGAATTGAGGGATTTATTCCCAAATGCTTCATAAGACATGGACCGCGTTAGTGAGGGGTGAAGTTTCATGCCGAATGTTTTAGTTAAGACCCTAGGATCTGATTTTAGATAATTAGGGAGCCTAAACTCCAAGAACACGTTGAATTCTGCCCAGAACAGTATGGCCCTGCCCAGGAGCACGGTCGTGCTGAACTAGGAGTACGACCGTGCTCCCAGTTAAATTCTGGAAGGCAGGTCGTGCATTGAGCACGACTGTGCAGGACAGTGAGCACGACCGTGCCCCACTTAAGTGGCAGCACAACCGTGCTAGGGTGAGCATGCCCGTGCTCCCCTTACTGGTCAGAAACTGAAACTAATGAAGTAATAATACACTAATCGAATGATAACAAGTTAGATAATCTAATTTAAAGACTAATTAAGACGACCAAGAGCAATAAGCTGGTTAAGCCGATACCCGATGGGTTACCGCACGTTGTTATGCTTTGGTGCTTTTTGGCCAAAGTGGCCTCGATGCTTTATGGTCGATGTGTTGTTATGTTGGACCTTGGTGTTTTTTGGCCAAGGGGGCCTTGACCCCACTGTTTGGGTCTAAGTTGTTGATACTGATGATGGTGGTAAGTCTTGGGTGCTTTTTGGCCCAAGCAAAGGAGGTGGTTTCCTTGTGTGTTGTTGTGCTCGCGCATTCATACGTTGGAGTTGATTAGTGGGGGATGTTCAACATAGGGGAGGTCGTCCAAGTTATGATGATCTAGCCCAAGTCTCGGGTGGTTCATCCAAGGTTTGGTGAACCGTGCGCCCCCGAGGTGACGTATCCAGTTATGATACGTCGGCTATCCAAGGGGTTCACCCATGGTTTGGTGAACTGCCGGCGTTGGTGCTTTTATGGCCAATGTGGATATGTAACTCCGAAGTTGACTTCCTGAGATAGTTGGATCCACATGTATAACGGAGTAGCGGAGTAGTGTTGCACCGCATAGCATATGTTGGTTGAGATGATATGTTGTTATGTTGTTTAATATTGATGTTACATTATATTGCTATGCCATGCTATGATGTATGTTCATCTTGCTTAACTACTTCCATGCCGAAGTGTTTACATGATTTCTTACTCCATGTTTTCCTGTTTCTGGTGTTGCACGTATCTCTTATGCAGAGGACGGTGAGCAGCCAGTGAAGCAGTGACTTTGAGGAGCCGCGACTCTAGTTAAGATGCTTAGTTATAGTTGTTAGTTTTGTTTAGTTGTTTCAATTGTATTCCGAGGATTTATTCCGGAACGGTTATACCAGCTCTGTATGTGACATCGAGGTTGGGTTATGTTTATGCTGTACGTTGTTTGTGTTTTATTGTTTTAAAACTATGTTCTTTCCGCGTTAAGTGTTACAATGTGGTATCTAGAAATCAAGTTTTATTTTTATCAAATGAATGCATGTTTTTATATTATCTCTTTTTAGTAAATGTTTTATATTAACATGCGGTAGAAGGGTGTCACAAAAATAATAAAATCCTTGAAAAGTCGTTGAAAAATTAATATCTTGTCTGACTAATTATATAAAAAACGTAAAAAAAAATATAAATATTAATTTTTATAATAAATAACTTTTGTCGTAAGAGAAAAAAATATAATTTCCACGCATTTAATTTTTTATGAAATGAATTAAATGCAATTTATATTCTTATTTAAAATATTTATTCATGTATTAAAGTTTTTTAAACAAATAATTAATTAATTCAAAAAATGTGTTTAAATAGTAGCCCATGAACCCAAGAGCGCTTGGATGAGATGGCACGGGTCTCTTCCAGCTTTACCAGAGAGGTCTCAAGTTCGATTCTTGGCCCTGGGAATGCAGCAGCGTCAAAACTCTTGAGGGAGAGCTTTGCCGCCCTTGTGGTCCTACCCTGCTCGAGGGATTAGTCTCCACAGTTGCGCGTGAAGGATACCCTGGGAAACAAAAACAAAAAAGTAGCCAATGAGCAAGGGAGAATAAGTTGTATTAGGCTAAGTTGAATTTATAGACTAGAGGACCAAAGTCTATTGTCTATATAATACACCTAAAAGTACAAAGATAAAGAAGAGAAGGGTAAAAAGAAGTCACTTCTCAACTTCTCAAGCAAGTGAGGGTTTACGGTTATAAACAAGTCATTGCTCAATTTCTTAAGCTCAAGAGATATATTCTACTTATGCATATGGTTACAGATATATAATCTAATAGAGAGATTCAAATAACGCTTATACCATCATACAATAAAAATAATATAATCCCCGAAAAGTGGTTGAAAAATTAATATCATGTTGGACTACTTATATCATAAACGGGGGGAAATTATAAATATTAATTTTTCTAATAAATAACTTTTGTAGTAAGCAGAAAAAATATTATTTTCATGCATTTAATTTTTTATGATATTAATTAATGCAATTTATATTCTTATTTAAAGCATTTATTCATATATAAAAGTTCTTTAAAAGTAACGCGTACCATTATAAATATATAATAAAATCCACGAAAAGTCGTTGAAAAATTAATATCATGTCTGACTACTTATATAAAATACGAAAAAAATGATAAAATATTAATTTTTATAATAAATAACTTTTGTCGTAAGCGAAAAAAAATATTATTTCCACGCATTTAATTTTTTATGAAATAAATTAAATGCAATTTATATTCTTATTTAAAGTGTTTATTCATGTATAAAAGTTTTTTAAACAAATAAATAATTAATTCAAAAAATGTGTTTAAATAGTAGCCTATGAGCAAGGGAAAATAAGTTGTAGTAGGCTAAGTTGAATCTATAGACTAGAGGACCAAAGTCTATTGTCTATATAGAACACCTAAGTACAAAGATAAAGAAGAGAAGGGTAAAAAGAAGTCACTTCTCAACTTCTCAAGCAAGAGAGAGTAACCGGTACGATTATAAACAAGTCATTGCTCAGTTTCTCAAGCTCAAGAGATATATTCTAGTCATGCATACAGTTACAGATATATGATATAATAGAGAGATTCAAATAACATGTACCATCATATAATAAAAAAAATATAATGCCAGAAAAGTGATTGAAAAATTAATATCATATCTGACTACTTATATCAAAAACGGAAAAAAAAAAGTTATAAATATTAAATTTTTTAATAAATAACTTTTGTCGTAAGTGGAAATAATATTATTTTCACGCATTTAATTTTTTTATGAAATGAATTAATGTAATTTATATTCTTATTTAAAGCATTTATTCATATATAAAAGTTTTTTAAACAAATAAATAATTAATTAAAAAATGTGTTTAAATTGTAGCCAATTAGCAAGAGAGAATAAGTTGTAGTAGGCTTAGTTGAGAGGACCAGGGTCTATAAATCTGTAATACATAGTAGAGAAACTAAGACCAGAGAGAAAGAGAAGTGAATTGTAAAGGCAAACAGTTTTGCTAATTTGACACATTTTGCCGGACAACATACTCTGCACAACCGTATGAAACAGTGTCGCATGATCAAGATCAGAAAGTACGCTTTTTTTTTTTAAAAATTTAAATTTTTTTTGTAAATAAATTTTTTGATTAAGTATGGGCATTCACCACATATTTGAAGGCATTCACCAGATAATTGAACTACGTTCACCAGATAATCTAAGGCATCCACAAGCTAATTTAGTATAGGCATTCACCACATATTCGAAGGCATTCACCAGATAAGTGAACTACGTTCACCAGATAATTTAAGGCATCCAAAACTTGGTTTTAGTATGGGCATTCACCAGATATTCGAAGGCATTCACCAGATAAGTGAACTACGTTCACCAGATACACTAAGGCATCCAAAACTTGGTTTTAGTATGAGCATTCACCACATATTTGAAGGCATTCACCAGATAATTGAACTACGTTCACCAGATAATCTAAGGCATCCAAAACTTGGTTTTAGTATGGGTATTCACCACATATTTGAAGGCATTCACCAGATATTTGTACCCCGTTCACCAGATATTGACACATACTTAATCAAAAAATTTATTTACAAAAAAAATTTAAATTTAAAAAAAAAAAGTGCTACGATTCAGACAAGGTCGACTCTGATGTGCCGATCGCAAGACTATTCATATGATGTATCATATGTTGTCCAAAATTCTGTGTCAATTTAACATTTTTCTATGATAAACTATACCGTAGATACTATACATCCCATCGTGATAAAATGAATGAATAAAATAAAAATAATTATATTTCATAATGCTTCTGGTGACTCACTCTCAAGTCCCAAGGCATGATAAAATGGCCTTCTAGTAATGTCCAAGATAATTCCCAAATGGGGGCCAAGAGAGAGACAAGAGATATGGGACAAGAAAATTGGGAGAGGGAGGATTTTTTTTTTTATAACAAAAAATTTGGGTGAGTTGAGTTCTGGAGACTCATCAGGGTCAAGACAGGTCTCACGGCTCAAAGAGTACTTATAGATGTACTCACATTTTATCCATCAACGAGATTCTCACATCGACGGTGAGATACTATTATTAATTTTGTTCACAGTCTAAAAAAGCAATTTTATATCGATATTATTATTATTATTATTGAAATAAACTCTAAACCTAATCCTTTCCCAAAACGTGGAAGCACCCGCATTAATCACCCAACTAACGAAGCACCTAGCAACCCAATTCAGCCACCAAATTGAAAGGGGCCCACACATTTCGAATCAAATATGAGGTTGACTAGGACAATAAGATCAATGTGGTAATTAAGGTTTGGGTGGGTCTCAGGTTTTACCCCCAAAATGGGTGCCCTGCCACCTTACTGGCTTATTGTATGTTTAGTATTCAGCTGGGACTGGGAGGCGGGAGCTCACAAAATTGAGTTTGGAACCCAAATCTTGGTTGAAGGATAAGTAAGAAATTCATTCATCATAACTTGATTAAAGTTTTCAATTACTATTCTAACAATAAATTCTTGTAAAATTGATTGTTGCTTTATCACTTTTCAACATGTGTATCACCAATTTCATAATCATACATCTAAAAGCCAGTTTAATCAACATCAACATTATATAAATAGTATTCATTCTAAATCTATTTTAATGATAAATATCCAAATCTGTTTTTTTCTTGTTGAAATTTTTTGTATTCTATTATTTTGATGTTATGTGATGGTTATTTAACAAAAAAACGAATAAGTACTATAACAAATGATATTATTATATCACAATTGAAAAACATTTTTTTTGTTTGTATTTCAATTTCACACGGCCATTTATGTGGCTGCTCCCCACTCCCAAACTCCCACAACAGCTGCTTTTATAGACACAAAAATTCGTTTGTGGGCAGCCAATAGCTGTTGTGGGACTTGATAAAATGTAAAGCAAATGCAATGAAAGCAATTTGCTTCCACTTCTTCATCACCACCTAATTGTGCCACCCCTTCATCCTCGGAAGACCCATGATTCCAGAAACCTGAATTTTTGCCCTTAGAATCAGCAAAAGTCTTTATCTCCCAAGGAGATACTCTCTGTGGCCTTGGAATCATTGTCGGTTCATCCCATCCAACCTAAGTAGCAAAAAATTATAAATACTCAAATGGAGACCATACAGTTAATAGAAGAAAAAAAATAGAACTTTATAATATGAGTATACTGTATTTTGAAAATTAGAATAAAGTTCAACCTTCAATGATCGCCACTTAGACACATCCCCAACTTCAACAATTGTACCAGAAAATCTGAACAGAGTAATTACACATTAATTAAAGACCAAATTGCAAGGAAAGTGAAACTCATGAATGCAACAACTGTTAACAAAGAAAACCTTGTCTCAGTTAAGTCCTCCCCCTCAAATCCCATCTTGAATCTCATGCCTTCTATTAACTCATTGTTTATTCCCTCCAGATATTTGTCCACACCAACAATGAACCTGCTAATCCTGAATGGATCAAAAGGCATGTTTAAGGCAAAGTTAAATTACACATACTGTCACATTTAATACATTATAAGCTAATGACATATTATATAGAATTCAAATCAAAATGTTTACAAACCTTGGCTTGTAGTAAACAGTAAACAGGGTTTTAGTGATAAAAGCATCGGAAGCAGTGGCAAGCACTACAGTATGCATGTTCTGGCTTGATGACATAGATGAAGGGATATGACGCTGCTGCCTAGCCAGACGCCTAACACCAACTCTCAGATGCCCCTTCTCCCCCCTGCAAGAACCAAATTAAGACCAAAATGCAGATAACCACATTAGCACTAGCAGGAAATTATACAAAGGGATCAAGATATAAATACCTTAGGAAAACAATGGCATCTCCAGCAATCAGTTTTTTAGAGGATACAAACTCGCTCCATCCGGTTGTGAACATGTGCCTCTTTGGTTGACCTGATCATATTTCCCAAAGGAATAATAGAGCAAGATATACAGTTAATAGAGCAGATATGAATGAAGACTATGAAATGTACCGAGTATTCTTCATTCTATGCAAACCATGAAATTAATTCAGTCCATAATTTTGAGTATGCAACTAAAACATAAAACAAAAAAGAACAGTTTCAATAAAAAAAATCCAAATTACCTCCATAGATATGTGTAAATTTCCATTCAAAATCATGCACATCCTTCACTAGTAATTCCTGGGTTGGAGTTGTCTGGTTCATGTCCTACATTATATAAATGGATAGGATTAAAATTTGAGGATAAATTATTTTTTTTTTATTAAATATATGGATTAAGTGCCAGTACCAAAGGAGGTAGGCACTCAGTAGCATGCTTCTGCAGAACTGAAAATACTCCATCAGTGCTAGTATCCGAAGAAGTTAGTATCTTGCAAAAATATTGAAACTTCTCTCGTGGGGACTCAGGATGAAGATTTGGATCAGGAATTAATATAGGTTCAGTTTGCTGCATAAAAAAAGTGATTTTAGAAAATGATAAACTTTTAACCTTTATTTTTGAAGTTGAAATATATTTCTTTGTTTTCTTTTGGTATCTTTTTTCGGTAGCTGAGAAAATCATCAAGCAGAATTAGATAGACCAATAATGAGGGGAAATTAGGTTGATAAAATGTATCTTATTTTCTCAGTAACCAAATAGACAAGACTAAAGCAGAAAAAGATAGGAGACACGTATATTCTCACATCACGTTCCGGAAGCAAAGTGATACAAGCATAAACCTCATTAGTTTCTTCTTCAGCCTACAAAAATTAACCAGATTCGTTGATGAATACACATAAAATCATCATTTGAATAAGTGAACAAGGACAAGTAACAACAAAAGGAATAAAAAGCATTACCAACAACTGAATGTTAATCACTTTGCATAAGATTTTCGATGGAATATTGAAATGGGGAATTTCCTGGTTCAATTCATGATTCCTTGATGCTAGCATCTGCCAAAAAAAACCCAGAAGGCAATAAGTTTTGGTATCCAAGTACAAGAAGGAAAGTGGTTAGAAAGAGAATTTGAAAGCAACTAGAACCAAAAAAATGACAAAAACACAAAAACAAGCCAAAGATCGAAGAAACATACCAGTTCCAAATGACCTTGTAGGAAGTATAAAATTCTGTCTCCAACAGAAGGAACATACGCCAAGGGTCCTGCACACAAATTCCATAGCTCTAGATACAGATCATCATTATCATTGTTCAACTCTGCCATAAAAACAAGATGAAAACCGATAAGAAGAATAATGGGAACTTCATGCTCTGCATGGTTTTTGAGAAAGTTAATAACTTTACTGTTTCATTTTTCTTCTGAGCCATGCCCCAGTTCCCTCCATGATCACAAGGAAAAAGGTCATTCATTCATATCATATCATCTCTTAATTTCAGACCAAACATGAAAAAAAAGAAAAGAGCCAATATCATCAATTGGTATAAAAAAACATAGGCATTTCCCTTTTAGGCTCAACTTTGAAGTAACCAAAGAGAGAAATCATACACGAAATTCCAACCATACCCTGAGATTACACTCTGGATGTGCCATTCAACAGTCACAGAAACCACGTTGTACAGCAAACAGGAAGAGAAAAACACAAGACACAAGAGAAAGACAAAAGACAAAGCCACAATGGATTACCACAGCAATTAGGAATGAGCGAAAGTTAGTACTAACCAGACATGACTGCCATGATTCACTTTGACGCTTCAAGACCACTTTTTGAAAGCCTTGTGTTATGAGTTGTGAAAGCTCTTTCTCCTCCTTTTGTTGCTGTCCTTGTCGTACTGAACCTTAATCCAAAGTTACCAACTTGCCAAGGTGGCTACCTCTCTCTGTCTTTTGAGAAATAGACCAGTGATTTGTCTTTACAATTCACTTCTCTTTCTCTCTGGTCTTAGTTTCTCTACTATGTATTATAGATTTATAGACCCTGGTCCTCTCAACTAAGCCTACTACAACTTATTCTCTCTTGCTAATTGGCTACAATTTAAACACACTTTTAATTAATTATTTATTTGTTTTAAAAAGTTTTATATATGAATAAAAGCTTTAAATAAGAATATAAATTACATTAATTCATTTCATAAAAAATTAAATGCGTGAAAATAACATTTTTTTCGCTTACGACAAAAGTTATTTATTAGAAAATTTAATATTTATAACTTCTTTTTCCGTTTTTTTATATAAGTAGTCAGATATGATATTAATTTTTCAATCACTTTTCGGGTATTATATTATTTTTATTATATGATGGTACACGTTATTTGAATCTCTCTATTATATTATATATCTGTAACTGTATGCATGACTAGAATATATCTCTTGAGCTTGAGAAATTGTGCAATGAATTACTCTCTCTTGCTTGAGAAGTTGAGAAGTGACTTCTTTTACCCTTCTCTTCTTTATCTTTGTACTTAGGTGTTCTATATAGACAATAGACTTTGGTCCTCTAGTCTATAGATTCAACTTAGCCTACTACAACTTATTTTCCCATGCTCATTGGCTACTATTTAAACACATTTTTTGAATTAATTATTTATTTGTTTAAAAAACTTTTATACGTGAATAAATACTTTAAATAAGAATATAAATTGCGTTTAATTTATTTCATAAAATATTAAATGCGTGGAAATAATATTTTTTTCGCTTACGACAAAAGTTATTTATTCTAAAAATTAATATTTTATCATTTTTTCGTATTTTATATAAGTAGTCAGACATGATATTAATTTTTCAACGACTTTTCGAGGATTTTATTATATATTTATAATGGTATGCGTTACTTTTAAAGAACTTTTATATATGAATAAATGCTTTAAATAAGAATATAAATTGCATTAATTCATATCATAAAAAACTAAATGCGCGAAAATAATATTTTTTCTGCTTACTACAAAAGTTATTTATTAGAAAAATTAATATTTATAATTTTCCCCTGTTTATGATATAAGTAGTCAAACATGATACTAATTTTTCAACCACTTTTCAGGGATTATATTATTTTTATTATATGATGGTATAAGCGTTATTTGAATCTCTCTATTAGATTATATATCTGTAACCATATGCATAAGTATAATATATCTCTTGAGCTTAAGAAATTGAGCAAGGACTTGTTTATAACCGTAAACCATCAGTTGCTTGAGAAATTGAGAAGTGACTTCTTTTTACCCTTCTCTTCTTTATCTTTGTACTTTTAGGTGTATTATATAGACAATAGACTTTGGTCCTCTAGTCTATAAATTCAACTTAGCCTAATACAACTTAATCTCCCTTGCTCATTGGCTACTATTTTTTTTTTCAAGGTATCCTCCACGTGCAACTGTGGAGACTAATCCCTCAAGCAGGGTAGGACCACAAGGGCGGCAAAGCTCTCCCTCAAGAGTTTTAACGCTGCTGCATTCCCAGGGCCAAGAATCGAACTCAAGACCTCTGGTCAAGCTAGAAGAGACCCGTGCCATCTCATCCAAGCGCTCTTGGGTTCATTGGCTACTATTTAAACACATTTTCTGAGTTAATTATTTATTTGTTTAAAAAACTTTAATACATGAACAAATATTTTAAATAAGAATATAAATTGCATTTAATTCATTTCATAAAAAATTCAATGGGTGGAAATTATATTTTTTTCTCTTACGACAAAAGTTATTTATTATAAAAATTAATATTTATAATTTCTTTTACGTTTTTTATATAATTAGTCAAACAAGATATTAATTTTTCAATGACTTTTCGACGATTTTATTTTTTTGTGACACCCTTATACCGCATGTTAATATAAAACATTTACTAAAAAGAGATAATATAAAAACATGCATTCATTTGATAAAAATAAAAGTTGATAGAAAGATACCACATTGTAACACTTAACGTGGAAAGAACATAGTTTTAAAACAATAAAACATAAACAACGTATAACATAAACATAACCCAACCCCGATGTCACATACAAAGTTGGTATAACCGTTCCGGAATAAATCCTCGGAATACAACTGAAACAACTAAACAAAACTAACAACTATAACTAAGCATCCTAACTAGAGTCGCGGCTCCTCAGAGTCACTCCTCCACTGGCTGCTCACCGTCCTCTGCATAAGAGATACATGCAACAACAGAAACAGGAAAACAGGGAGTAAGAAATCATGTAAACACATCGGCATGGAAGTAGTTAAGCAAGATGAACATACATCATAGCATGGCATATCAATATAACGTAACATCAATATTAAACAACATAACAACATATCATCTCAACCAACATATGCTATGCGGTGCAACACTACTCCGCTACTCCGTTATGCATGTGGATCCAACTATCTCAGGAAGTCAACTTCGGAGTTACATATCCACATTGGCCATAAAAGAACAAACGTCGGCAGTTCACCAAACCATGGGTGAACCCCTTGGATAGCCGACGTATCGTAACTGGATACGCCACCTCGGGGGCGCACGGTTCACCAAACCTTGGATGAACCACCCGAGACTTGGGCCAGATCATCATAACTTGGACGACCTCCCCTATCTTGAACATCCCCCACTAATCAACTCCAACGTATGAATGCGTGAGCACAACAACACACAAGGCAATCACCTCCTTTGCTTGGGCCAAAAAGCACCCAAGACTTACCACCATCATCAGTATCAACAACTTAGACCCAAACCGTGGGGTCAAGGCCCCTTTGGCCAAAAAGCACCAAGGTCCAACATAACAACACCCCGACCATAAAGCACTGAGGCCACTTTGGCCAAAAAGTACCAAAGCGTAACAACGTGAGGTAACCCATCGCAATGCTAACAAATGACTTATTGCTCTTGGTCATCTTAATTAGTCTTTAAATTAGATTATCTAACTTGTTATCATTCGATTAGTGTATTATTACTTCGTTTGGGGATAATCGGAGTGAAACACCCCTTTAATTCATTAGTTTCAGCTTCGACCGATAAGAAGAGGAGCACGGGCGTGCTCACCCTAGCACAGTTGTGCTGCCACTTTAGTGGAGCACGGTCGTGCTCATTGTCCTGCACGACCGTGCACAATGTGTGGCCTGCCTTCCAGAATTTAACTGGGAGCACGGTCGTGCTCCCTGTTCAGTACGATCGTGCTTATGGGCAGGGCCATACTGTTCTGGGCATAATTCAACGTGTTCTTGGATTTGAGGCTCCCTAATTCTCTAAAATCAGATCCTAGGGTCTTAACTAAAACATTCGGCATGAAACGTCACCCCTCACTAACGTGGTTCATGTCCTATGAAGCATTTGGGAATAAATTCCTTAATTCGTATGTTAACTAAGAGTCCCAAATTAAACCAATTAGAGTCTTATTAACATATTCAACGTGTTAACAACATCAGCTAATCAACATTCAACATAATGCATATCATAACAACAACATCCATAACATAGGCATTCATACCAAACTCATGGCACAAGACAATTCAGCAGGCATACCATATCATGAACAACTCAACAATTATAAAAAATAGGCATACCAATTAATCCAATTAAACATATAAACAATTCAATCATACAACCAGGCAGATCATGGCATCAATAACATTATAACAACAATAAACGAGGCTATGGGAACCCCTCATCTTACGCTACTCTCTTGCCTAGTGTATACATTATTCTTCTCTCATACCTGGATTGAAGATTCCACAACGAGACGCTAAATGATGAACCGGTCACGTTCCCTTAAGCGGCTCAGTTAACCCTCCAAGTCTTGGTCAAACAATAACATCAACCAATTAGTTCCCAATTTCAAATAATGGAAAATGAAACTCAAAAGGAAGGAACCGTTACCTATAGCGATCAACACTGACGAACTAGACGCTCCCACAAGTCTCCAAAACTCCAACAAAGCAATGGGTATAGAGAAGATAGGGAAAAAAAAGGGGTTGTTGCCGCACTAAGGTGGCTGCTGTCGTTACAATAGGGTTATGACGTAAACCCTCGATCACTGTTCTGTTTATAAAGGCACGGACTCGAGCACGATCATGCTCCTCCTTGAGCACGGGTGTGCTTGACTTAACGCATACAAGGTGCGTCCAGTCATTGAGCATGGTCGTGCTCATTGTTGAGCACGGTCGTGATCATTGTTGAGCACGGTCGTGCTCATTGTTGAGCACGGTCGTGCTCAACTTAAAAGTTGAAACACGCTCCATCCTTAAACGTGCTCATTATATTATTTTTATTATATGATGGTACACGTTATTTGTATCTCTCTATTATATTATATATCTGTAACCGTATGCATAAGTAGAATATATCTCTTGAGTTTGAGAAATTGAACAATTACTTGTTTATAACCGTACGAGTTACTCTGTCTTGCTTGAGAAGTTGAGAAGTAACTTCTTTTACTCTTCTTTTCTTTTTCTTTATGCTTAGGTGTTCTATATAGACAATAGACTTTGGTTTGAGCTATCAAAACAGGCCTGGCCCGATGGACCGGCCCATTTGGCCTGATATAAATGGTGGGCTGGGTTACAAAAAATAGAGCCCGGTCAAATTTTGACCTGGCTCGGCCCGAGAATGTGTTGGCTCGTCACGCACTGACACGCGACGGGCCGGGCCAACCCGATGGCCTGAATGCCTTCCAACATTTTTAAAAAAATTAAAACAAAAACAAAGAGAAAGAAATTGAAACACTTTTTACTTTTTTTATTATAAGTAAAAGTGTAAAACTTAAAAGAACCTAATGATATATCAATATTACTTTAGTATATTTACTTTGAATTAAAACTCTGACACTTTGTAAGCGAAACGGCATCCCTCCCTGTCCTTCGCACTGTGTTGCACACGAAAATGAAGCATCGCCCTTATACTTTTTTGGTGTTGTTTTGTTTGATAAATTTCATATACTTTTCGTGTAATGACTTACGGTTAAACTTAAATGTATCTTTTTTTATGATAATGGAGATTTATTATAACCATGATACATATAGAGATTTATTATAACCAATGAGATTTTTGGTGAATAAATGTTAAATGTTAATTCATAACTATATGAATGGAATTTTCAAGTTAAAAAAATGAATTTTTAAAAACAATAAAAATATTTTTTAAAAAATGTTATCAACCCATGGTGGTCTGTTTTGCTTGACCGCATAGGGCTGGGCTAGGAAATTAGTATCCCAACTTGATTTTGGCCCAGCCCAGCCCAAAAAGTGCTTAGCTCGAATGGGCCGGCCCGTTTTGACAGCTTTAACTTTGGTCCTCTAGTCTATAGATTCAACTTAGCCTACTACAACTTATTCTCCCTTGCTCATTGGCTACTATTGAAACATATTTTTTGAAATAATTATTTATTTGTTAAAAAAAATTGTATATTTTTTTTATATGGGGCCTCATTAAAACCTTAAGGAGCAAAACCCTCCTTAAGGAAAAAACACCAAAAGGAAAAAGAATGCCCAATTTATTGAAAAGAAGGAAAAGATTACAAAGGAAGCTTGGGGGGCATCAACCAAACCCAAGAAGAGCTAATGAAACCTAAAGTTAGGTTGACCATATTTATTTCTGAAAAAGTCCTCCCTGATAAAATTAGGAATTGCATCCCACCAAACTAGTCCTGTGATATTCAACCCAAAAGTAGCCAGCTTATCAGCACAGTGATTTCCTTCTCTATAAATGTGAGAGACAGCAAACTGCATTTGCTCAGAGAGCAAGACACAGTTAATCCATCTATTTCTGAGACTCCAAGGAACAAGATTGTGGTTCGCGAAAGAAGCCACGACAAGTTGAGAGTCACTTTCCAACCAAAGATTATGCCAGCCTTTCTTGAAAGCAATCTCAATGACCGTCATGGCACCATGCAATCCAGCCTGAAGAGAATCTTGAGGGCCAAGGTTAAGTGAAAAACCACCAATAAAGTCAGAGAGACTGTCTCGAAATAAACCACCACAAGCAGCTGATCCAGGACGACCAAGAGCACTACCATCAGTGTTGCATTTCACCATGTTAGCGATAGGAGGCTGCCATCGCACTTCTCTAATTATTCTTGCAGCGGGCGGACGACATTGGACATTAAAAGCCTTGACAAAGAAGAAGTCCAAAATGGAATTGGACATAGTACCGTTACTAAGCATACCGGCCAAGGCAACATTGGAGGAGATCAAAGTAATTGCTGAGTTGATTGGGACCAGCTTGTTGTTGAACCTAAGTTGATTCCTGCAGTGCCAGATAGTATACAAAATGTTGAGAATACCAGCAATAAGCATATCATGAGCTTGACTAGACCAACCACGGGAGCAGACAGCAAGCACAGAAGTAAAATTAGAACAGTCAATGAAGAGGTTAAGACGATTCATGAACCAGTGCCAAATTGTCCTTGCAAAGTTACAGTCCAGGAAAAGGTGCTGAGTATCTTCATAGGCATTACCACAAAGACTGCACATGGAGGCCATGGTACAACCCCTGCTTTGTAAATTGTCATCTGTGGGCATCTTATTATTCATAATGCGCCACAAGATGAATGATTTGGAAGGAGGAACATTGCGATTCCAAATAATCTCGGTCCAAGGCACCACTGGACCAGGAGGAGAGGAGAAGAAGTAAGCTTCCTTGAAGCTGAGAGATCCAGACACAGAATTAGACCAAACCATTTGATCCACAGAAGGAAACATAGGGATAGTGATCTTATCAATTTCAGCTATGAGGCCAGGGCAGTGAGTCAGAAGAGCATTAGGAATACACCAATTACCTTCAATGATGAAGTCTGCCATCGTGGCTGAGAGAGTGGACAGATCACACTGCATATTAGGCTCATCGTTCAGCAGATACTTTAAATAAGAATATAAATTTCATTTAATTCATTTCATAAAAAATTAAATGCATGGAAATAAATTTTTTCCGCCTACGACAAAAGTTATTTATTATAACTTAAAATTTATAATTTTTTTACGTTTTTTATATAAGTAGTCAGACATGATATTGATTTTTGAACGACTTTACGAGCAATTTGTTATTTTTATTTTATTATATATTTATAATGGTATGCATTACTGATGCGGTGAATTTTAGAGATATATAATTAAAGGCAAGTGCACCTCGTCGCAATCAAGTAATACGGTGGTGAGACCGGTTATCGTATCCACAGGGATTGGATGTCAATTACCAATTCGCAAATTCAACAACTATCTAGACTAATCTAAAATATGAGGGATTAAACAGAAAACAAAATGTTTTTGGTCTTTTAGAATTTTTAACAAACACTTGGTATGCAAACAGGGATGTGGCTAGAATTGTCAGGGTTAGACTACACTAATCCTCCCTTAGTTGCAATGAAATGGCTTCTAACACAAGTCCTAATTCAATTATGCCAATCAAGCCTTTTCTAAATTACTCAAGCCTAATGTCTTAGGTGCATTGAGCCTAAAACCCCAAATTAAACCCTAATGTCTTAGGTGGAATAAAATGAGATTTTGCTTTAAGTTAAGACTTATAAGATTGCAAGCAGCCAACACCTATGTCTAGATTCTTGACCTACTTGGCATATGATTCATGAGCATGCCTTAATACCAACCTTCCAGTCATCTATCAAAGCAACAAATCATTCCTATGGGTAGCTAATCCAAGGAAAGCATTAAACACAGAATCACATACTCATAACGAAATAGAAACTTGTATTAAAATACCAAATCAATTACACAAGTTCAGACAAGTTCATCTAACCCCAACAATGGGGATTTAACTACTCATGATAAGGAAATACAAAAAGGAAAAAGAGAAGGGATGGAGAACACTCATAGACAAGCTTCCTCCAATCTTCTCTCCATCCAAGAGCAGAGAAAATGCCCCCCTTTTTGGGTAGAAACCCTCTCCAGCCACCAGCCTTAGCCTGCCTCCAAGTGCCCTTTATTTTAGGTTAAAAATTGGTCCTTTTTCTGTTCAGTACAGGTTCATTTATAGGTCCGTCGCCCGTCACGGCCGTGACAGCCATCACGGCCAGGCCGTGATGGTCTCTGACTTGGGCGCCTCTTCATTCACTTATTCATCACGGCCGTGATGGTCATCACGGCCAGGCCGTGATCGTTTCTGACTTTTCCAACTAGCATGTCACGGTAGTGATCGCCATCACGGCCAGGCCGTGATGACTTCCGACTTTTGGCTCAATCTTTCTTGACTCATCGCTCCCTCACGGCCGTGAGGGCCATCACGGCCAGGCCGTGATACTCTCTGCTTGGCTCATAATCTTCACTTTTCAAGCTCTTTTTCATCCAAGTGCCACCAAGGCTGATTTCTGGGCATTTTTCCACTAAATCCTGCAAAACAACACACAGAAACCACCTCATCCGTTCCAAGGGAAAAACTATACAAAATCAACACTAAATTGGCCCAACTATATGCAAATGCATGCCGAAATGTACATGAAAAATGAGGTAAAATCACACTCATCAATTACTTGAATCTCTCAATTATATTTTATATCTGTAACCGTATGGATAACTATAATATATCTCTCAACCTTGAGAAATTGAGCAATGACTTGTTTATAACCGCATGTGTTACTCTATCCCTCTCACTCAATTGAGATGTGGCTTCTCTTTATCTTTCTCTTCTCTTATTGTTCTTGGGTTCTATATAGACAATAGACTTGGGTGCTCTAGTCTATAAATTCAACTTAGCCTACTACTCTTGTAAAAAAAAAAAAAACCTTAGCCTACTACAACTTATTCTCCCTTGCTCATTACCTGCTATTTATTTGTTTAGAAAAACTTTTATATTTGACTGAGTACTTTAAATAAGAATATAAATTGCATCAATTCATTTCATAAAAAAAATAAATGCTTGAAAATAATATATTTTTTTCCGCTTACGACAAAAATTATTTATTAGAAAATTTCGTATTTATATTTTTTGTTTTGTTTTTGATATAAGTAGTCAGACATGAAATTAAATATTCAACTACTTTTCAGGCATCTAATTTATTATTTTTATTATATTATATATTTATAATGGTATGCATTATTTGAATTTCTCTATTATATTATATATTTGTAACTGTATGCATAACTAGAATATAACTCTCGAGCTTGAGAAATTGAGCAATGTCTTTTTTATAACCGTATGTGTTTCTCTCTCTCTCTCTCTCACACAATTGAGAGAAGTGACTTCTCTTTACCTATCTCTTTTTTCTCTTTGTTCTTAGGTTCTATATAGATGTAACACCCCGATTTTCGCTGCTTCGTGATATCGGTAATAAATATATAAATATATATATTTTTATCCGAGACTTAGAAAATGATTTTGGATAAACCAAGGTCATTTCCTTGTTATACTTATTTTCATAAGGTTACGGGGAAGTTTTTGGTTGAAAATTCAGATGGAAGCCGGTCTGCTGTTTTCTGGATTTTCACTGACAGTAAAAGTTTACTGCTCAGAAGACCTAATTTTAAGTTCTGAACGAGATGAAAAATGTTTTTATCGTATTTGCTACGATAATGGAAGTTTTGAAAATTTTGGTAAAAAAATAAAATAATTTACGTTTTACGGGCGGAATACGTAATCGGGTAGACGACGGAAGAGATTTTGGAGTTTCTAAGAGCCGATAGAGGGTTTATCTTAGGATTTTGAGATAATTCATGGGGATGAATCATATTTTTAAGTCTAGAAGGTTTTTCAGGGTTAAAGTGAAAATTTATGGATTTTACGCTTTAGTCCCTGAACTTCATGTTAATTACCCTTTTGTCCCTGAGTTAGTTTCTAAGTTTTTTCAAGTGAATTGGGATAGAATCCTTGTTCCAAATCCATAGAGGACCGTGGCTTTGAGGCCCAAATTCCTTACCCATGACTTAAGTTCCATAAAGCCTATTTGAAGCCATATAAGCTTCCTATGTCATCATAAGCCTAAAATCTTTTTAGTGGGCCCCACAAAGATGAATTCAAGCTCAAATTCCCTAGGCCCATGTGCAAGCCCAATATGGAGTGAAGGTTGCCCTCATCTTGGATGAGCAAAGAGCAAAGAACATTCTAGAAGTTTTTACTACATTCCACACCATTCTACATTCTTCCACATTATTCTACTATTTTCTCAAATCTTCTTCAACAAGCTAGGTTTTCCTAAGATATTTATGACAAAAATCAGCCCAAAAGTCATCAAGATAAGACCACATTTAATGTGGCAAAAAGTAATCATCACAATCTATTGACAATTTGCAAACTAGTCCTTAAACTTATGGAATCTTTGCCAAATGGTCCCTATGAGTTATTTGCACTTAAAGCCTTTGAAAAGCCACCTCCTTTCTACTTGGTCCTCAAAAGTGGCGCAGCCCACATGCCTATAAATACCTTCTCTCACTTTTCACTTAGTTTCTAATGCCTTTTTGTTAAAAACCCTAAAGTTATAAGTCTTCTAGTGTTAGATTTGTGAAGAAAGTTCTTGGATCTTCACTTGTTTTTGTTCTCCAAACGGTGAATCCTATTATTCTTCTCTAATCATGTCTATGTTCTTCAATAAATTTCTTGATTCAAGGTTTATTTCATAGTTGTTCTTCACTTTTAAGTTTCTAGATCTAGAACTTTGAAAATTCATAACTAATTCTAGAAAAATCCTTTTGACATGAAACCAATTGCTATGATCTTATAATCATCTCTATTTTCATCATCTAGAAGCATAAGATCATGAGAAATTTCTTTCCTAAAAATCTAGCCTTGGCCGAATCAAGTAAAGTAGGTTTGGTAGAGTTTTGTTCATGTGTTGTCATGTATGATCATGTATTCTATATGACATGTATGTATACACATTCAAATCCATGATAGATTATTAAAATGAAAATCTTTACTCAAAAATCCCTATGTTGGCCGAAACCCTAGGTGGTTAGATTTGTTGAGTTTTTGTTCATAGTTTTCCTTAATGATCTTGTTAATCAAACTCTTAGTATGTATGCCTTATAAATCCAAGTTGGTTTATTAAACTAAGAACCCTAGCCCTATAAACATGTTGAGGCCGAATCCTTGTATAAAAGAGTTAGGAAGTTTTGAGTTTGAAACTTAGTTGTTTAGTCACTAATCTATGATTTAGGTTAATCAAGGATCATTAATCCATGACTTAATCATGATTAGAAATTTTAAGGATTTTGAACCCTAAAAGTCAGCCCTTGGCCGAAACCTAACCCTCATGAGTTAAGTATGTTATGGTTTGATTTGATTTATTTTGGTTGCAATTCGTTTGAAGGAATCAATCGGGTTGGTTTGACCTAAAGCCGACGGAGGAAACCGGATTAAATCGGGAGGTTGTTTGAAAACGTTAGTTGAGTCTTCAAGAGGTAAGGGGAGCTTACCTGAGGGATTTTCTCTATAACTATTTGCTTTTAGTGTGGTTTATATGATTTATATGTGGTTTGTGATTAATTGTTTATGTTGTTTACGATGTGTTGTTTATCTGTATATCGGTGATTGATCTGCTTTTCATTATCTGCAGTAGTATATTATGTTGTTATGATGCATGATCTGCCTGGGATATAATTATGATGATTTTGTTGAATGTTGTTTGTGAGTGTTGTTTGAGAGGCCTGACAGTGGTCAGTGCACAACCGATTAATCATATAAAAGATTTAATAAGCTGTGAAAGTTATATTCAACGTTTTATGGGGAATGTTGGAATATAATAGTAGAGGAAAATATGATTTTGGAAAAATAATGAGTTTTGAGAAATATTATTATTTTAATGATTTATTAGTGTAAAAGAAGTTTATGAGTCACGGTGAGAGCGTAACCGTGAAATTTTTTTAGTACTGCTAATTTTTACACAAGAAATTACGAAATATTATAAAAAGTGATTTTGTGATATTAATATTCGAAAAGACCTTATTTATGATATAAGAAAATTATTTTAGAAGAAATGTCAAAGTTTGACTTAAAGACGTTTTCTTTGAAAATGCTAAACGACGACAAGTTTTGAAATTATTTACGGTAAGAGTTTAAAAATAGCAGTACTTATGTTGAAAAGAGATTAAATTTGAATTGATTTATTAGAGTTGAAGTTTCAATAAAAAGTAGGTGTTGATGATTTGATGTTATTTTGGAAAAAAATGTGTTTCCAAAGGAAATGTGGATTTTCTATGAATTGACGTTTTATAAATGAATTTCAAGTAGAAAGAATTTTCGGTAAATGAGTTTTACTTAATGACGTAAAGGATAATATAGAACTCAGAAATGATGTAAAAGATGTAATATGATGTAAAAGATGTAAAAGATGTAAAAAGATGTAAGAAGATGTAAAAAGATGTAAAAATGATATAAAATGATGTTATGGAACTTAATAACCGAGACGTCGGGGTATTAAGGTTAGTTGTGTTGTAGACTGGGTATCTAATAAAAGAGGTTAACACATTGTAAGATGTTTTCTACTACCACGAACCTAAGACTGATTGCAAGGTCTAGGGGCTTCGTGATTGAGCACTCGGACTTTGAGGTCCTGTGTTGTTAATAAAAGATGTAAAGATGTTTCAAAAGATGTTAAGTCGTAAGCTTTTGAGAGCTTTGACAAATAAAGATATAGCATAAAGAAAAGTGTTGAGAACAAAATGTTTTCTTGCATGCATTTGGCAGACGTGCCAGGATTAAATGAGGGATTACCTTGCGGCATCAGGGTATATCGTACAAAGATGTTCTCATTGTGCCCGGGGTTTGGACAATGAGGCCCCATCTCCGAGTGTTATCACTGTGCCACGATGTTGGACAGTGTACGATGGGCGTGCCTGTGGCTGTATGCCTGTGGCAATTGAGTCTGATCAACTCATCACGAGGTTTACGAGGTTGGAGATATCTCATGAGATTAGGTACAAAGATTTAGATGATGTATTGAAGTGTTCATGCATAGTTTTCCAATGATGATGTTTGGGGTGTGAAACCCATTGATAAACGAGATATTATGATATGAATGAGTATGTTGTTATAGAGATGTATATGTGTATTTTCCTTCTTTTGTGTTGCGCATTTAGTTATGGTGATGAATCCATATATTGGCGTCTCACCCTTACAACCATATCAGAGTTGTACGAGGGGTATGATCCTTACAAGAAGATGAAGGCTGTCTAGTTCGAGGCATGCTGTGCGGTTTTTATCGGTTGTAGTGTATGTTAGTTACGACCAGCTTAGGTAATGATATGTTTTAAGAATAAAGTTGATTATGATTTATATGAGAAAAATATGAGGCAATATAGTTGAAGGACTTATATACATTATGTAGTTAAGTGTGATTTGAATACGTTGTTGTGGTTATGAGGTTAAAAGAAAGAGGAAAAGAAAAAATTTTATCACCATATTTTGAAAAGATAAACGTTGAGAAAACATGATTTTCCGAAAGCAACCAGCAAATTAAGTTTTATTTCCGCAAACGGGTAACCATGTGATGACCCTAGATTTGGGTGTCACAATAGACAATAGACTTTGGTCATCTAGTCTACAGATTCAACTTAGCCTACTACAACTTATTCTCCCTTGCTCATTGGCTACTGTTTAAATACATTTTTTGAATTAATTATTTATTTGTTTAGAAAAAGTTTTATATTTGAATTGATACTTTAAATATGAATATAAATTGCATTAATTCATTTCATAAAAAATTAAATGCGTGAAAATAATATATTTTTTCGCTTACGACAAAAGTTATTTATTAGAATATTTAATATTTATTTTTTATATAAGCGGTCAGACATGATATTAATTTTCAACTACTTTTCAGGCATTTTATTATTCTTATTATATTATATTATATATTTATAATGGTACGTGTTATTTGAATCTCTCTATTATATTATATATCTGCAAACGTATGCAAAACTATAATATATCTTTCCAAGCTTGAGAAATTGAACAATAGCTTGTTTATAACCATACATGTCTCTCTCTCTCTCTCTCTCTCTCTCTCTCTCTCTCTCTCTCTCTCTCTCTCTCTCTCTCTCTCTCTCTCTCTCTCTATATATATATATATATATATATATATATAGACAATAGACAATAGACAATAGACTTTGGTCCTCTAGTCTATAGATGCAACTTAGCCTACTACAACTTAATCTCTCTTGCTCATTGGCTAATATTTACACACATTTTTTGAATGAATTATTTATTTGTTTAGAAAAACTTTTATATTTTAAAAATACTTTAGATAAGAATATAAATTGCATTAATTCATTTCATAAAAAATTTAATGCGTGAAAATAATTTTTTTCGCTTACGACAAAAGTTATTTATTAGTAAATTTTATATTTATAATATTTTTCCATTCTTGATATAAGTAGTCAGACATGATATTAATTTGCCAACGACTTTACAAGCATTTTATTTTTTTTTGTTTTACTATATATTTATAATGGTACACGTTACTTGAATATCTCTATTATATTATATATCTATAACCATAGAAGTGACTTCTCTCTACCCTTCTCCTCTTTCTTTATAGTCTTTAGTTCTATATAGACAATAAACTGCAGTCCTCTAGTCTATAGATTCAACTTAGCCTATTTAAACAAATTTTTTGAATGAATTATTTATTTGTTTAGAAAAAACTTTTATCTTTGAATAAATATTTTAAATAAGAATATAAATTGCGTTATTTCATTTCATAAAAATTAAATGTGTGGAAAAACTATTTTTTTCACTTAAGACAAAAATTAATTATTAAAATAATTTATATTTACAATTGTTCAGTTTCTAATACAATTAGTCTAACATGATTTTTATTTTTCAACCACTTTTAAGACACTTTATTTTGATGTTTTTTCGAGATGCGTGCGTTTAAAGATGATAAAAGTAAATGAGAGATGGAAAGAAACACATACGATATCACATGCGGTATCTAAAATTTGTGTTCAAATAACACAACTCTATATTATATAAACATACGTATTACTAGAATATCTCCTTCTCGAGCTTGAGAAATTGATCAATGTTTGGTCTTAACCATGGCTCGTTCTAGTGTGGGCGACTTGCGACACCCCTTCTAGGGTCAGCACATACTTACCCAAATAAAGGAAATTAAATTATTAAATGCAGGTTGCTTTCGGAAAATATACATTAAGGTAAACGTCCCTTACGAAAATAGTGCTGAATTTTTTTTTTAAAACATCGAACCATCGTAAACGGAAACAAACGTATATGTATATCTATATATATGCGTCATCTTTTAAATACACCCTATATCTAATAGGAGATAACAAAAGAGCCCTCATAAGTATAGGCTATTCTCCGTTAAATTAAGTAAAGAAAAGAAAGACATATACATATAAGTAACGAGTAGTTCAGAACCATACCAAAAACTCATGGCTCTCAGTAGCCAGATTAAAAACTGACAAGACTCGCTACCCCAGAACTACACCTACAGCTGGTCAAGCTAATGAAACCCATTGGGGAGATCATGATGATCAACCCCACCTACAACAGATGTATCTGATGAAGATACCTCCGTTCCCGCTCCCTCGTCGGAAGAGTCATCATCATCAACAACAGGAGGGTGGAACTCAAGATCGTCCTCAACGTACTCATTGGGGTCCTCCTCAACCTCATCCAACACTACCTCAACAGGAGGCATTACTGGTCCTGCTATCGGAAGCGGATTCAGTTGAGGTGGCAAATCAAGTAACCCGTGCTCAACTAGGTACTGTAAGTATAACCATACAGGAGGTAGAGATACGTCAACAGTCTCCACAACGTGTGTCCTTTGCTGCGGTCCTTCCTCCACCGTGTCAATTATTTCTCTACCAGGACCATGATAGGTGGCGCTGAGTGCCCCAGGGTTAATCTCCCAGGCACCACCAAATTGAGCTCGATCAAACTTGATCGATCGAATCCTCCAATGTGCCAGAGGCATATCCGGTTCCATCTAATCTCAGACATAAAGATATATGCACAAGTAGAGAAACCACAAATAAAACATGCAAGAGTGAGAAACCAATATATGGATTTTAACACCCCAAACGTCATCCTTGAAAATTATGCATGAACACTTCATATTCGTCATCTAACTTTGCGCTTAATCTCATGAGATATCCCAACACGTGGTGAGTTGATCAGGCTCAATTGCCACACCAGGTAAATAGGCACACAGCCAAAACCCATCGCACACTGTCCACACCAAGGGCACAGTGATAACAACGTAGATGGGGTCTCAATGTCCAACCCGGGCACAATGAGGAAAATCATAGTATGAAATACCTAACGTCGCAAGGTAATCACACATAGAACCGTAGGCACGTCTGCCAAATGCATGCAAAACACTCTTGCTCATAACTCTTTTCTTTGTGTTCGATCTTTCTTTGACGAAGCTCAAAATGGCTTACGACTCACATAGTTTTAACATCTTTAAAACTTTCATTACAACACAGGACCTCACAGTCCGAGTGCTCAATCACGACACCTCTCGACCGATGCACCAGTCATAGGTTCGTGGTAATAGAAAACATCTTAAATGTTTAAATACGGTATACCCTATGTATACAGTACAGGACCCCAAAGTCCAAAGGACCCCAAGTTCGTAACAACAAAGAACCTTAGTACCCTAACGTCTCGATTACTAAGTTCAACACCACTTTCAATACGGTTGAATTAATTTTGCTTTCAGAAAATCTTTTAAAATTGGAAAATCTTCAATAAAATCTTTAAATAATAAAGCTTAGTTTTCACAAAGGTGAGTCACTTGAGGTTTTAAACTTACTTAAAATACGTACTGCCGTTTCAAAATACTTGCCGTCTACACTTTTCCAAATTTGCCGTCAATTATCACTTTTAAAGCTTTTTAAGCCAAAACTTAGCTTTTTCCACTTAAACAATTTTCTAAAATCATAATTAACTTATTTTCAACAATTAATTTCATAAAATAACATTTTATAATATTGCGGAATTTCTTACGTAAAAATTAGCAATGCAAAAATATTTTCACGGTTTCGCTCTCATTGTGACTCATAATTCACTCTTATAGTAATAAATCATTAAAATAATAATATTTTCCAAAATTCCTTATTTTTCCCAAATAAAAATTTCCATTAATATTATACATCAATATTTTACCGTTAAAACATTGAATATAATTTATGAAGCTTCTTAAAGCTTTTATCCAATTTATTAAATTGGGCACTGACCACTGTCAGGCTTCTCACACAACAACCAACAATAATATCACAGATATTTCCAGGCAGATCATGCATCACAGCAGCATAACATAATTACAAATAAACATTTAAACACACTTAAACTAACACAGATACAAATATCATAATGTAAACTACTTAAATAAATACTAACAGACAAATAATTACAAACAAACACAGGATAGCATATAGCCATCGAATATATCCCTCAGGTATTCCCCTCTTACCTTTCGTAGATTTTCTTGTGAATTAATGAACTTTGTCGGAAGTCCAGATGTCACGTACACGTTGTACTCCCTCAACCTTCAACCATTACAATCAAATAATTACAAATCAAGAAACTAAAAACTTTCAAAACCCTTATACATGGTCACGGCTTCAAGGGCTTTGGGTGACTAAAATTCCTAATCATGATTAAGTCATGGATTAATGGTCCTTAATCAACCAAGATCATGGATGGAAACTTTAAACAAAACTCATCAAATCTCATCCACCTAGGGTTCGGCCAACATAGAGATTTTGAGTAAGGATTTTCATTTTAATAAACTAACATGGATTAGAGTGTGTAGACATACATGTCATATGAAATACATGATCATACATGACAACACATGAACAAAACTCTTACCAAGTCCATCCTCCTAGGTTCGGCCATAGCTAGTTTATTAGGAAGGAAATTTTTGATTACTTAATGCTCTTGGATTTAGATAGTATTCATGATATCAAGAATATAGAAAGTGATTTCATCATCATGAGATTTTTATAGAATTTGTTATGAATTTTCAAAGTTCTAGACTTAAAAACTTAGAAGTGATGAACATAGATGAGATAAACTTTGAATCAAGAAACTTATTGAAGAACATAGACATGATTAGAGAAGAAGAATAGGATTCACCTCTTGAAGATCAAAGACAAGTAAAATCCAAGAACTTGCTTCACAAAGTGATGCTAGAAAAGCTTATGAACTTATAAGTTTTTGAAACAAAAGGCAATAGCAAGAAAGTGAAATGTGAGGGAGGGTATTTATAGGGATGTGGTTGCGCCACTTTTGATGGATTAAGTGGAAAGGAGGTGGCTTTTCCAAGGATTTAAGTGCAATTAATTCCTAGGGACCATTTTACAAAAATTCCAAAAGTATAAGGACTATTTTGCGAATTGCCAATAGTTTGGAATGATGACCATGTGCAACACTTAATGTGTTCACATTGTGACTCATCTTTTTGAATTTTCTTGAAGCTTTTTGGGGAAAGTCTAGAATGCTTTGGAGCTTTTTAGATTTATATAGAACTTTGGGGATTATTGGAGAATAGTGTGTAATGTTCAAGAATAAACTTGGCTCATCCAAGTTAATGGAAGCCACCATTCTTCCTTGGTTTTGCGCATGGGCCATGGAAATTTGGGCTTGGGTTCAATTATTTTGGCCCACCAAAATGCTTAAGGCATAATCATAAGCTAGGAAACTTATATGATTTCAAATGGGCTTCATGAAATTTAATCCATGGACAAGGAATTTGGGCCTCAAGGCCACGGTCCTCTAATGGGTTTGGAGCAAAGATTCTAGCCCAATTGACTTGGAAAAACATAGAAGCTAACTTAGGGACCAAAGTGTAATTAAGAGAAAGTTCAAGGACTTAAGTGAAAAATCCATAAATTGCTACTTTGACTTGTAGAATCTTCTAGACTCAAAAGTGTGACTCATCCCCATGAATCATCTCAAAATTCTAAGATAACCTCTTTATCTGCTCTTGGAAACTCCGAAAACCACTATGTCGTTCACCCGATTACGTATTTTGCCCGTAAAACGTATATTATTTTATTTTTTCTGAAATAATTCTAAAAATACAGAATTGTAGGAAATAAAATAATAATCTTAAGTCTTTCATTCATGAATTAAAATTAGGTCTTTTGAGCAGTATAATTATACTGTCAATGGAATTTGTGGGCCGGGTTTCGCCTGACTTTCCAACCTAAATTTTAATCGTAGCTTCCTACATTCAAGTAGAGTTGAGTGGTAAACTCCGTTTATTTAAAATAATTTTATAAAACTCTAATAAAACTATAAACATATTTATATGTATTACTGTTGTTTAAAACAGTGAAATACAGGGTGTTACACGACTTATGCATGTCACCCACGATGTGCAAGATATATAAATCATTGATTAAGAAATACCACCATATTTTATGGTATACCGTATACACTAAATTTTTTTTATTTCATTCCCTCTCACTCTCGCACACCTCCTTCTTCTTCCTCCTTTATCACACCTCAAAGGAACTAACTTTTAAGCTAAAAAATTACCAAGAATTTCATACAGAGAATAAGCTTTGGAAATGGACTCCCTCGCCTTCTCCTTTCCCTCACCGACTCGGATCTCCCTCGCCTCCTCGTTCTCTCCTACCTCCCTCTCTTCTCCTCTCCGGTCTCTACCTCTCTCACATCCACTCCTTCTCTGATTCCCCTCCTCTCCCTTCCGTCGCCGGCTTCGAAATCGTTCTTCTCCCCCTCTACGCCACCGAAGCCAAATCCCGTTCCGGCAAGCCCTTCGACTCAATGGCGCTTAATGGGATTTTTGTTCCATCATTTTACAGGATTTTGGGAGTCACCATTACCAAACACCCACTTGTACATAATACATACAAATTAAATTTCGCTCTTTTGTAATGTTATATCTCCTCTCTGTTTTCTGGTTTCATCTTCTTGTTTTCTTTTCTTTCACTGTCGGTGGCCCTCTATTCTTTACAGTCAGGGCCTTGGGTGAATTAAACTATTGTTTGGTTGTTTTTAGCACTTCATGTGTGCTTATCCTTCAACAAAGTTTTTTGCACATAAAAAATAAAATTTGTTCTTTTATGGAATGCATAATGGAACAAGCTAAACCAGTCCTGCATCTTATCCAGAGCAAGAGTGTGTGGAGATAGAAGACGATGTTGATGAAATGCATAGCAAGAGTGAGAGAGAAATGAAATAAAAAAAATCTAGTGTAGATGGTATACAATAGCATATGGTGGAAGTGCTTAATCTAACCATTAATAAATGTTGCGCACCGTGGGGGACTTATGCATGTCGCCCACGCTGGAACGAGCCCTGTAACCATACGTGTTACCCTTTCTCTATCTTACTTCCCTTTACATTTCTCTTCTTTCTCTTTGATCTCGGGTTTTATGTAGAGAATAGACTCACGACCTCCGGTCTATGTATTAAACTTGGCCTACAATTTAGGACCTTTTGTTACAAATTAAAAAATAAGTAATTTTGATATTCGAGTAATTTTCAAGGAAAACATAAATTGTTTTATGTTTGTTTACAATCATAAAATAATTTTTTTAAAAATAATTAGTATTTTTTCTAAAAGTTAATGAAAGTAGCTTTTGATTTTAACCATACAAATTATTTTTTAAGAAAATCATTTTTATAAAAAACTTAAACAAATTCAATCAAACTCATTAAAAATGATTTTTTTTACTTTAAAAAAAAATATTTTTTTTCATCAAATAATATATAACAAATGGGCTTTTATTCTCTCTTACTCATTGACTACTATCTAAACACAATTTTTTAAATTAATTTTTATTATTTATAAAACTTTTATATTTGAATAAATACTTTAAATAAGAACATAAATTGAATTAAATAATTTTATAAAAAATTAAATACGTGGGAATAATATATTTTTTTGCTTACGACAAAAGTTATTTATTAGAAAATTTAATATTTATAATTTTTTCCGTTTTTATATAAGTGATCAAACATGATACTAATTTTTTAATGGCTTTTTGGTCATTTTATTATATTTATTATGGTGTCTTCTAAGGTGAGGGAGCTATTAAGTCCCTCACCAGTGAGGCAGGGAAAAACAGGTTGTAACAGGTTATTTTTTGATTTGGAACCAGTTTTACAAAATTTAGTGAAACTAAAATATTGTGCTGGAAATTATCACCACAACCCATGTGAACACCCATTTTTGTCCGTCTTAATTTTATTTTATTATTATGTTATTATATTTCAGGGAGACTGAAAATAATGGTGAAGAAAGAAAGAAGAAAAAGAAAATAATGATTGGATGAGGAAGTTCCGTCCATTACATATTTAATTTTGTGTTGGACGCGGAGGTTTCGTCCATTGCATATTTAATTTTGTGTTGGACGTGGAGGTCCTATCCATTGCATACTTACTTTTCTGTTGGACGGGGAGGTCCCGTCCATTGCATACTTAATTTTCTGTTGGATGCGGAGGTCCCGTCCATTGCATGCTTGCTTTTCTGTTGGACGGGGAGGTCCCATCCATTGCATGCTTACTTTTCTATTGAACGGGGAGGTCCCGTCCATTGCATACTTAATGTTCTGTTGGACGCGGAGGTCCCGTCCATTGCATGCTTAATTTTTTGTTGGACGGAGAGGTCTCGTCCATTGCATACTTAATTTTCTGTTGGACACGGAGGTCCAGTCCATTGCATACTTAATTTTCTGTTGGACGCGGAGGTCCCGTCCATTGCATACTTAATTTTATGATTGGACGAGGAGGCTCTATCCACTGCAATTTTATTTTCAGACTAGAGACTAAAAAATAAAGAAAGAAGAAGAGGAAAATAATGAAGAAAGGAGGAAGAAAAGAAGGAGAAAAGAACAATCAGCAAAAAGAGAAGAAAGAAGGTTGAGTTACCACTCTCCAACCGCCCCTACACTTCCTCTACCCATTGGTCCTTCTTCTTCCTCATCTCCTCCCTCATTTTAACCTAGCAGCCCTACTCCCGAACCCTAAGTTTTTAAAGGGTTTTCCATCTTTCCTGAAATTAAATAAAGTTGGTGGCGACTCCATGTTCATTCTCTATTGAAAAACAGGTTTTCTTTTTGGTCGCGACAGATGGCGACTCCACTGGGGAGTGCTTTTAAGAGAGTCAAGCCCGTAAAAATTAGTTTTACAAATTTTTAGTAACTTGTAGCTTATTTGTTTTACCTTTTATTGCTATATCTTGCTTTTTTTTTCTTTCAATAATTAAATGACAAAAACAAAAAAAATGTTTTTACTTTTAGTGAAGTTTGTTTGGATTGTCCTTTTGTTTGGTTTTTCCTTTTATTTAAATGAGAAAAATTAGTTTTATATACATTTTAACTCATGTTATTTTTGTATATGTTTCACTAACAAATTTTTTGTTTCCTCCTCCTTTCTTTTCTTTTTTTTTCCTATTTTAACAATAGGGTAGAGGACTTTTAACCATTTTCATATATACCTATGTTTTTGTTTTGCAGGTTTTTCTTGTGTTTTCTTTTCTTTTTATTTTTTTAAAGTGTTACAGGTTTGTATGCCCCCTTCACACACATCACTATCACATATTGCACACACTCTTGGCTCTATACCAGAGCTTGCTCAAAACCCAAGGATTAGGCCATGCTCCAATATTGTCATTGAAGAGGTCTTGTACCTCCCTGATACTTGTCGGTTCACCACTCAGATTTTGCATGAGAGCATGGAATAGTCATATTGAGAGGGTTTATCCCTACTTGTGGCTAGATTCATAAATCAGATCCTTATAAGGGCAATCTAGGGACCATGACTTTTAGAGGTCTAGACCCGTCCCAATCTTCACTAATAGAGCAAATCTAGTGGCCAGCTTGTTTAGAGTTAGGGTGTGTCCATCCTTAGGTTTTACCTGGTTTAAGACAAAAAGGGGGCATACTTTTCTTTTCTCTCTCTATCATCATAAGCATAAATTGTTGTAACACCCCCCTTGGGCATTACTTTGTAAACACGTGTGGAAATGAATTTAAAAGGGAATTTTGTTGGTTGCTTTCAGAAATTAATTTATATAAATATATAAGTGCCGGAAAAACGGGTATAAAGTTTGTTAAATACGGTTACGGTAAAATTTAAACCTGTTTTAAAATAGTAACATCACATTTTCACCTATCATGGTACAAATTCTGGTCATATATAGACCATTTGCCATATGACCCAAAACCTAAGCCGTGACCGGCACACAGACTTACAAACCTAGCCTGGCAAGCCTATTTATTTTCGAAATGTACTTAAATAAAAAGCTTGAATATTTTTACAAAGATTTTTACAAAGACTCCTCTGTAATTGCAACATCCCAAAATAAAAACACCTGTTGAAATATTTCTATTTTCATCCCAGAAATTCCAGTCATACAAAAAAAAACGTAAAGACGGTATTTTTCTGAAAATATTTACATAAACAAATACCTGACCAAAATGAAAAAATTTAAATTTTTCATCCAAAGGAAGGGCTTTCCGAGCCATTTACATTCCATCCAAAAATAAAGGCTCTCCGAGCCATAAACATACATACTAACATTAATCAACATCATCTCAAAACCTAAGTTGGTCGTTCTAAGAGATATTCATGGGTAAGACCCCTATGGTTCTCACCATTAAACCTGACATTATACATCTTCCAGGATTGGGAATAATATCCCCGAGCGAAACTGGAAACCTCTTCTGCATCTTCTGTATGCGTATACCAAGATACAATAGCAAAACCAGAAAACAGATACATGCAAGGGTGAGTACCAATATATGGATTTTAAAAAGACAACCACATGTACGACTCTCAATTACCATTTAATCATGAATATTAAAGACAAAAACAATATATATCTCAAAGGGTTTCATACCCGTCAATCGTAACCGCTTTAAAAACCATGACACTTCAATATTCATCAACTAACTTTGAGACCTAATCTCCGGAGCTCCAACCAACAAATAAATGAGCTGATCAGGCTCTAGTTGCGAATTAAGGCATAATCAATGCCCGATATGGCAGAGTTCTATTGACCATTCCACAATCCAACTCAAGGTAAAGTGGTGACTACATATAGCACATGGTCTACGTGGTCGTATATCCATCAAGGCACAGTGACGTAAACTGCATGAATACTTGCCATCAAGCATTCAAGTCCTATGCAAAGTGGTGACTACATATAGCACATGGTCTACGTGGTCGTATATCCATCAAGGCACAGTGATGTAAACTGCATGAATACTTGCCATCAAGCATTCAAGTCCTATGCAAAGGCACGTGTGCCCTATAATGCATGTAAAACGTTTTGTTCTCGTTGTTTTCTTTGTGATCAATCTTTAGGTGTCGGAGCTAAAAGTCTAACGACTAAATCACCAATTTAAACTTTCAAGTTTAATACATCATTCCAAAATAACTGACTCCAAGTCAAAAGGTGTGCAAATCACGAAATCCAGACAGATGCACCAGTCTTGGACACATAGATTTTAGTGCACAAAACCAAATATATGGTTTATAGGACGTTATAGTCCATAATTTCCTCTTCGGACCCCAGGCCCATATCTTAGAACTCTAGACCCGACGTCTCGGTTGTTAGGTTCGTTTAAACCATTTTCGTTCTGTGAAATACAAAACAAAATCAACGTTTCCTCAACCTATCCAAGTTGATGGAAATAACTCGATGTTTACCGAAAATCCTTTTACGTTGGAAATTCGTTTTGTAAACTTAACAAAATTCCTTAAAACTTATTTTTGTTCAAAAGTCAATAATTTGAACTGTAAAACCTTATTTGAGACAAATTCTCAATAATACCCTCTTTAAAAACACTTGGGTAAATATTGACGGAATTGTTCGTCGTTTGCTGTTTTAAGACGCATTTAGGTAAAAATAGGACTCTTTGTCGTAAATTAATTTTTCCAACACTGTAATAAAATTATTTTCAAAACTTTTTCTCTTAAAATATTATTTTCTAATATTTATAAATTACTCGGGTGAAAATTAGCAGTGCTAAAATATTTTCACGGTTACGTCCTCACTATGGCTCATAAAGCGCTCTTTCGCTGTTAAATGATTAAAATAATATTATTTTTCACTTTTTCCCATTTTTCATTAAATAAATAACTAAGTAGTATTATATTACTATTTCCATTGAATTAAACTCATTAGTTCATAAAAAGGCTTTTACTGCTTTTAACTGGTATTTAATTGAGCTCTGACCACTGTCAGGCTTTCAAACTCACAATCCACATCAACAATTATTTCATATCAATAATATGACACTTTGAAATTTAAAACATATCGCCAAATACAACAAATAATTAAATACAGTTAAATCAAATAGTTAACAACAGATAATCAATAAGTAAATAATGCTAACTACAAAATAAATACTTACACACCATAATTAAGACACACAATAACAATTACACATGGCTATCGGAAAAATCCATCAAGCTTTCCCCTTACCTCAAAAACACAGTTTCTTCAATGAATAATTTCTGACAAGTCCCGCAATGTCGGTAATGCGCGTAAACGGTAACCTAACTTTATCCTTCATTAAACACAACAACTAATCAGAAATCAAACAACTTAATCAAACCTATATTACTACATGTAGGTTTCGGCCTAGGGCTGCCATTAGGGTAAGGAATCTCTAAAAATTCTAAACTTTTGGATTAATCACTCCTAATTACTCAAAACCCTAAATCAATGGTTATTGAACAAAGATTGAATTTAAATCCTCCAATCTCTCATCAAATGAATTTCGGCCATGATCAATAAAATGGCTTAGATACCTTAATTTGGTTCATACAATATATATTCAATACCTATTCAACTAATAAGATTGAATCATGACAAACTAGTTAGGAAAAATTGGAACAAAACCCTAGTTTTCTAGAGTATAGGTTCGGCCTCTTTAGGTTTTTAGGGTTCGAAAATTTTGTTTGATGCAGGCTTCTAGATCTAGAATATAGAGGTAATAATAGGATTATAGAAATTTGTTTCATGTCAAATGGATTTTCCTATGATTTTCTATGAATTTTTGAATCTAAAAACCCTAAAATGCATCATATTGATAAAGACTTCAAAATGAAAAACTTATTGAAGAACATGATTCTAAATAAGGAGGATGAGAATGGTTTACCTCTTGGAATCAAGAAATGAGCAAGAAATCTAACACTTCCTTCACAAAATGAGCCTAGGTAACTTAGAGTTTTAATGGAGAAAAAATGAAGAACAACCATTTGGAGAAGATGAAGTGCTCCTTAAATAGGTGTGAAGTTGGGCCTCTTGGCAGCCTTGGGGCCGTGAGTTTCAAGGACAAAAGGGTCAATATGCCAAAAATCCAATGACAAAGGTGTAATCTTGCTTTGGGTTAATTTGTAATTAAAATCAACCACAAGGACATAATGGTCATTTCCCCTAAAAAGTAATCATTACACTTGATAATCATCTTGTGACTCATCCATGGTGACTCAGCATGATCTGACATCCTATTTATCCGTTAGCGGGTCCCGCAAATCCCGTTTTCAGCTCTGTCGTCTACCCGATTTTGTATAACGCCCGCATAATATATATTATTTCACTTTTAAAGTGAAAATTTTTAAAATAGCCAAAGAAGTTGGAAACTTCATAAAAACCTTAAGTGATTCGTTCACGAGTCAAAATTAGGTCATTTGAGCAGTAAAATTCTTACTATCATTAAATCACAGACCGGGTTTTGTCTGAATTTTCGACCCAAAATTTAATCGTGGCATTCAATGGTAAGATTGAATATGAATATGACATTGGTTTATCCAGAAAACATTTTCTTGGTTTAAAAATAAAATTATAAACATTTCTGTTTATTTTACTGATATAAAAATAGTAAACAGTGAAAAACTGGGTGTTACAATTGTCATGCATGTTCGTTGTGAATATTCACAAAACTAGGGGTGTCACATTGCCGCCTCAAACCTGAATGACATATTCGAATATTATTGCACATCTAATAGGCGATATATCGTAATGAATGTGGTGCATTGACAGCATACCCGTCAGGGTTTTCAACTCTATTGGGTCTCATACAACATGAATCATGTAAGATATATTTGTTTCACTATACTCATTTTTGTTTGTGCCTCATTTGTTGGAAGACTTTGGTATTCATATTATAGCAAGAAATGGAAAAGTTTGGTTCCGAAAGGAGTACTAGCAATGCGAGCTGTTCCGAGAAGAGTATCAAGAAAATGAGACTCTTAACATAGTGGTTTGTGGACCTCGGAGAGAGGTGGAAGTTATCAATGCATTTCTTTTGATCAAAGACTCATGATTTGTATCGAAATATTTATAATAGAATGGAAGTTTTCATCAATGTCCGGCGAGCGTTTTTTTAGATGATATCTATCGAGGAGTGCATTCTCCCTTAGATACGTCATCAACTATATTTTTACCCTAAAAACGACGTGTTTTCTGCATAAAAATAAGGACGTTGCTAGTACGGGTATGGTCTATCGAGCAGTGGATTCTCCGTTGGACTTGGCACCAACTGCATTCAAGCTAGAGGGAACCATACCACTAGATTTGATTGCAGGATGAGTATTCTTGCTACAGGACAGTCTGCCTAAGAGCACTCTCACGATCAAACAAAGGGTGTTAACTTGCACATGCATGCACACGCACACAAAAAATTTGGGTTTACTAATGAGATTCTTGGATGCTTTATAGAGTCACATACTTCTGAGAATCCGGGAACCATTACGCGACCTAGGAAATGTGACACCAATCAAACCCGATTTCACAATACCAGATCTCGGACCAGGATGGCTGCCAACATGCCTGAGAAATGAAGAAACTTAAGCTCTGAAATAGATGAAGTTCTCAATAATTGGAAATCTGAACCGTTTGTTGATGTTATTTCCATGAAGTAATTATCTTATTATACTAAATATGAACTGATGTTTACTTTGTTTGAGACATGAATGCAGCACTTTGTCTGGTGTTTTCCTTTTGGTTCCATCGTTTCTTTTCTCTCTCTTTCATTTCTTTACTTTGTTTAAGCTTTTATTTCATGAATAAGACTCTTGCCTGTACTTCTCTTATTCCCGACTTTTTCTTCCAGGAATACTTCTTCCACTAAAGATTTACCTCACGAGAGGAACTTTGAAAACTCATTTATTGATTCCCTCGCGGCCGTTGATGAATACAACCTTGAATCCGATAAGGAAGAAGAAGACATTGAAGAATTCATGGAGATGGTGAAACAGTCAGAATAAGGGATTAGCTCGAATGATGAGGTTGTAGAAGTGATCAATATGGAAACTGAGGAAGACAAAAAGGAGTTGAAAATAGTAGATAACCCAGAGCGTGAAGAAATGATTTCACTATTCAAAGAGTATCTGGACGTTTTTGCATGGTCCTACAGAGATATGCCGGGTTTAGATCCTGAGATAGCATCACATTAAAGTCCCTTATACCCAGATGTGTTTCCAAAGAAGCAAAAATTAAGGAGGATAATCACAGATAATGCTACTAATCTTAATGGTGCCGAGATTCAAAAGTTTTGTGATGGTTTCAAAGTCAAACACCATAATTCAGCTCCTTATAGACCTTAAATGAATGGTGCAGTTGAAGCAGCAAACAGAAATATCAAGAAACTCTTTGCCGAGATGGTTGTAAATTATAAAGACTGGCACGAAATGCTGCCATATGCTCTACATGCTTATCGGACTAATATACGATCAAGCACTGGGGCAACCCCATTCGCTTTGGTATACGGGATAGAGGCTGTCTCACCTATCGAAGCAGAGCTCCCTTCGCTAAGAGTTTTGATGGAAGCAGATTTAGAAGAATCTGAGTGGGTGAAAACTCGATACGAGCAGTTGAACATGATAGAAGAGAAAAGACTGGCAGTTGTCTGTCACCGGCAATTGTATCCAAGCAGAATGGCAAGAGCTTTCAATAAGAAGGTTCGCTCTAGAGAATTTTGCTTGGAAGACCTAGTTTTAAAGAAAATCCTCCCTAATCAGGAGGATTCCCGAGGAAAATGGGCACCGAATTATAAAGGTCCTTATGTTGTCAAACAAGCATTCTCAGGAGGAGCTTTGATTCTGCAAAACATGGATGGGGAAGAGTTACCAAGGCCATTAAACTCTGATGATGTGAAAAATTTCTATGCTTAAAAGCTCGCTAGGTTGAAAACTCGAAAGGGCAACCTAGGCAAAATTTAAGGCAAAGAACAATGAAAATAAAAGAGAAAAAGAGCTGCTAGGTTGAGAATCCGAAAGAGCAACCTAGGCAAAAGTAAGGGCAAAGAACAATGAAAATAAAAGAAAAGAAAAGGCCAGCTAGCTTGAAAACCCGAAAGGGCAACCTAGGCAAAAGTTAGGGCAAAGAACAATGAAAACAAAACAAAAGAAAAGGCCCGCTATGTTGAAAACCAGAAAGGGCAACCTAGGCAGAAGTTAGGGCAAAGAACAATGAAAACAAAAGAAAAGAAAATGCCCGCTAGGTTGAAAACCCGAAAGGGCAACCTAGGAAAAAGTTAGGGTAAAGAAACTTTAGGCTGAAAACCTGTAAAGGCGGCCTAGGGGGAAGATATGGCCCAACACTTCTGCAAGCACTCACCATACTGGGGCAATTTTATCCGACTGAGTATACTGGGGCAAAAATTTTAAAGAAAGGTTGAAGAAGGTGTGTTTGAAGAATCAGAAACGGAAGCCAAGATCTGTGTCATCAAAAGGTTGTGGGGAATTAATGAAATGAAAATCAAAGGACCAACACTGGGGTAAATTTTATGTGATTCTTGTAATTTTCTTTATTTATCTTTGCTTTTAATCTTCATGATCCCTTTTGTAATTTTGTTCTCGTATTGTTATTTTCTCTTAACAAACTAAATTCTCGTATTAAGTCAAGAGACTTTTCCTTCATACTCCCTTGTCGTGTTCACTCTCATCTTGGTCATGTCTCAATAAAAGTAAATATAAGTTCAATAGTATGATTTGATAATTCTAATGGTAGCACCAATGAATGGTTTGAACCAAAATGACTCAATATTTAAAATTCAATGGAGGAGATAGCATGCACTGGACAACAAAAGAATGATGCAAACAAGCTTGGGAGAATAAACATAACATCCACTTCATATGTTATCAGATTCTTGGGTGACCAATGTTGTTAAAAGAATGAATGATGCCTCGTCCCAGAGTGGTTTGGTTGGTGGATGTTTTTCCATGGAGCATTTGGTTCCGCCGTCCTCAAAAGGAAGGGATTCTCATTAGTTTCAGATTACTGATTGAATTTTGTCGAGCTCTGAGGCTCACTGCAATTTAATTTTCGAGCTCTAAGGCTCATTGCAATTTAATTTTCGAGCTCTGAGGCTCACTATAATTTTATTTTTGAGCTCTGAGGCTTATTTTCGAGCTCTAAGGCTCGCTGCATATTTACTTTCCTGTTGGACGAGGAGGTTCCATCCACTGCAATTTTATTTTCGAGCTCTGAGGCTCACTGCAATTTTATTTTCGAGCTATGAGGCTCACTGGAACTTTATTTTTGAGCTTTGAGGCTCACTGCAATTTTATTTTCGAGCTCTGAGGCTCACTGCAATTTTATTTTCAAGCTCTGAGGCTCACTGCAATTTTATTTTTGATCTCTGAGGCTCACTGTAATTTTATTTTCGAGCTCTGAGGCTCACTGCAATTTTATTTTCGAGCTCCGAGCCTCACTGCAACTTTATTTTCGAGCTCCGAGGCTCACTGTAATTTTATTTTTGAGCTGAGGCTCACTGCAAGTTTATTTTCGAGCTTTGAGGATCACTGCAATTCTATTTTCAAGCTCGGAGGCTCACTGCAAGTTTATTTTTGTGCTCTGAGGCTCGTTGCACATTTACTTTCCTGTTGGACGAGGAGGTTCCGTCCATTGCATATTTAATTTTCTGTTGGACGAGGAGGTTCCATCCATTGCAAATTTAATTTTCTGTTGGACGAGGAGGTTCCATCCATTTCCTATCTAATTTTCTGTTTGACGAAGAGGTTCCATCCATTGCATATTTAATTTTCTGTTGGATGAGGAGGTTCCAACCACTGCTATTTTATTTTCAAACTGTGAGGTTTTCTTTTGAGCTCCTCACGCTTTGTCGAACAAAATATGTGTTTATTTTATTTACTTGTTCATTACTACAATACACGAAAAGTCACGACTAATCATGTCTTCTAGTATGCAACAAGTAAAGACGGGCAACTGTGAACACCCATTTTTGTCCGTTTTCTTTTTATTTAATTCTAATTTTATTATTATGTTATTATATTTCAGGGAGACTGAAAATAATGGTGAAGATAGAAAGAAGAAAAGGAAAATAATGATTGGATGAGGAAGTTCCATCCATTGCATATCTTTTTTTTTAGACGGGGAAGTTTTGTCCATTGCATATTTAATTTTGTGTTGGATGCAGAGGTTCCGTCCATTGCATACTTAATTTTCTGTTGGACGGGGAGGTCCCGTCCATTGCGTACTTAATTTTCTGTTGGACGGGGAGGTCCCGTCCATTGCGTACTTAATTTTCTGTTGGACGGGGAGGTCCCGTCCATTGCATACTTAATTTTCTGTTGGACGCGGAGGTTCCATCCATTGCATACTTACTTTTCTATTGGACGGGAAGGTCCCGTCCATTGCATACTTAATTTTCTGTTGGACGCGGAGGTTCCGTCCATTGCATGCTTACTTTTCTATTGGACGGGGAGGTCCCGTCCATTGCATGCTTACTTTTCTGTTGGACGCGGAGGTCCCGTCCATTGCATGCTTAATTTTCTGTTGGATGCGGAGGTCGCGTCCATTGCAAGCTTACTTTTCTGTTGGACGCGGAGATTCCGTCCATTGCATGCTTACTTTTCTATTGGACGCGAAGGTCCGCATACTTAATTTTCTGATTGGACAGGGAGGCTCCGTCCATTGCAATTTTATTTTCAGACTGGACACTAAAAAATAAAGAAAGAAGAAGAAGAAAATAATGAAGAAAGGTTGAAGAAAAGAAGGAAATAAAGAAAGAAGAAGAAGAAAATAATGAAGAAAGGTGGAAGAAAAGAAGGAGAAAAGAACAATCAGTAGAAAGAGAAGAAAGAAGGTTGAGTTGCCACTCTCCAACCTCCCCTACACCTCCTCTACCCATTGGTCATTCTTCTTCCTCATCTCCTCCCTCATTTTAACCTAGCATCCCTACTCCTGAATCTAAAGTTTAAAAGGGTTTTCCAACTTTCTCGAAAATAAATAAAGTTGGTGGCGACTCCATGTTCATTCTCTAAAAGAAAAACAGGTTTTCTTTTTGGTCGTGACAGCCCCCCTTCTCCTCCTCTTTTTCTTTTTTTTTTTTTCCTTTCTGAAAACAGGTTAAATGCATTTAGGCTTATGCTATGTTTGGGAGGATGGATTAGGATGTTTAGTAATGGAGTGGAGTGGTTAGAAGGTATTAACCCATTGTTTGGGAGTTTATTAAGTAATGTATTGGAATGGTTTGGGATGGTAACCCAAACCACTCCAAACCATCTAAACCCCCAATTTTTATACCCTCCAAATTGGGGAGTTTGAGATTTTCTCATTAAACTTCCAAACAATAGAGTGGGATACTTCCACCACTCCATTCCATTCCATCCTAAACAACTCCATTACTAACCACTATACTCCATCCCCTTCAAAACTCTCAAACATAGCCTTAGATTGGGACCAACCATCGTCGTAGGCTTGTTCGTTTTATTTTTGGTTACAACTAGGAATCATTGCACATGTTGAAAAAGAAAAGGAAATGATTATTGGATTAGTGTTTGATGTGTTGGTTGTGATGTGAAGCTCAGATCATGTGAGAGAGAAGCTCGAATCCTCGTTGGTCTTTAAAGTAAGTTAATTAGGGAGTGAAGGGTTTGGTTGAAGAAGATGAGGAAGAAACAGTAGAGAGAGAAAACAAAGAACATTGACGGGTTTGATGGGGATGAGATATGAACCCGTGGTTTACCCACTCGAACCCGCCCCGACTTTGACGGCGAAAACCCGCTTTGATCGGGGAGGGGGAGGGGATGAGGATACAAATACCCGCCCTACCTCGAACCCGAACCTGAACCCGCCCTGTTGTTTACATAATTATAATAATATCCTTGTATATATCTATGTAGGTATTATATTTGTTTTGATTGAAAGGTTACATTATGTATAAAAGGGTATTTTTTTAAAAAAAAATAAAAAATACAGAACATTTGATTGTGCTTTTATTATGGTGTTTTGATATTATCAGTGTTATTTGAAATATAACAAAGTACTTCTAAAACATTAGTTTCATTTTAATTTGTAGCTGAAAGAAAACTAAATTCCAGTTTCTGCTTGATTGTTTTGATTGTGTGAATGTATTATTTTTTTATTTTTTTTGAAGTACAATTTTTGAGTTGTTAATTTCAATTAAAACAAAATAATTTTTAAATTTGATTACTCATTAACGGGGGCGGGGACCTGCGGGGAAACCCGACCCCTACTGGGGATGGGGATGAGGATCTATTTTTCAAACCCGAATGGGAGCGGGGTGTTAGAACCAAAGTGGTTTTAGCAAATTTAATCTCTTAAGTTTTGATGTTAACAAAAATGTTAAATTTTTATGGCAAAGTTGTTTCAAAGAACTAACTTGTTTATTCTAGCTTGTAGAGTTGCTATAGTTTTGTTGGATAAGGAAACATAATTGTAGCTTCTTAGTTTAACTGAAAAACAGTATCGGGTCTAAGTTCTCAACCACTAGACGAGCCTTGAAAAATATGGTAAAACTCAAAGTCTATAAGGTTATCGCTAGACAAGATATTAATTTTTGGCTAAGTTAAATAACACTAGACGAGCATCTAAGTCTAAGTGTAAAATGAGAAATAGACGAGCCGCTTAATAACTCTTAGGGGAATAGCAAATCCAAAGACTTGAAGAGTAGACGAGTAATTAACTAGATGCCACGTCAGTAGACGAGCCCACTTTATTGTTAAAGTTAAACTTGTGCGTCCAAAGACTAGCGCGTCCACTAGCTACTGAAATAAACCCGTCTAATAGAAGTTAATTTATTTCAAATGATTGAATATTTAATTCGTAGGAATGTATGTCTCATTCCCTTTCTGCCTCAATTGTTTACTCTTTGTTTCTTGAGATTAGAAACTCAGTACCATCGAGAACATAAACCTTTGTACGCTGTCACCTATATTGTTGTAAAGTTAAACCAAGTACAAAGAAGGAAAGTCAGAAAGCAACCTTCGGTACAATAGGGAAGTGACAGCTCTACTTTGAGCATTCCTCTGATAACTAAGAGCACGTCTCCATGAAGCATATCAATCTATCAGTCTCAACGGATCTCAAAGCATTAAATGCTATCTCTAAATGGATATTTTCTCAAGATCGTTGAAGAAAAGATGAAGACGTCTATATATAGCAGACGACCCCAAGAGAAGAAACAACTTGATGCTGTGAAATTTTCAAGTGCTAAATCTCTAATCAAATTTCATTTGAATATTTTCAGTTGTATTCTTCCAGATCTTAAACTTTCATATTCGCACATATAGTGAGTTCATAGATCAAAATCTGTAAATCTCTTTGTTAGAGTTAAAGCCTGAAGAGACTTGGTAGAGAAAGAATACTTGTAGCCTAAAGAGGTGTTGAATACTTGTAATCTATTTGGAGAATAGTGGAGAAAAACCTTCAGGTAGAAGGGACTGGACGTAGCTCTTGGTTGGAAGAGAGTGAATCAGGATAAATCACTCGTGTGAATCTTCTATCCCTACCTTTTACAGTCTTTGTTTATACTAACTGTGGGAATTTGGATATGAGTTTGTTAACTCTTTAGAAAGGTTTTCTTGTTTGTGTGTACTTATCTTATTTTTCTTGCAAAAATGTTTGAGAAAAAGGTTTTTTCGAAAAACTGTTAAGAAACACAATTCAGCCCCCCTTCTTGTGTTTCCCTATGTCAACTTCACGGGGTAGGGTTGGGGAAAGCAAAACCCGCCCCGCCCCGTTGCCAACCCTAATCAGGGGCGGGGTGGGGGATAGGGATGCTGATACCCACTTCGCTGCTTGGAGACTACAAAACTATCCTTATATATCTATGGTTTTTATCTCCTGATTCTTGATTTATTTATTTTTTGAGATAGCTAGAAACTATTCTTAATTTTTCATCACATCTTCAGATAGGATAAAGGTTTATAAATATGCATAATGTGTAGTGTGGGTGGAGTTGGGAAGGGAAACCCGACCCCCAACAGGGACGGGGATAAGTGCGAATTTTCCACTCCCAGTGGAGATCGGGGGCAGGTACTAGGAAGGAAAAACCGCCTCTACATGCCCCATTGTCAAGCTTAATTATGATACAATTAGTCAAACATGATATATTTTTTTCAACGACTTTTCAGACCCTATTATTTTTTAGGACTAAACTTAGGTACAATGCTATAGACATAGTTCCTACTTTTCTAGATACAAAAAGACGACTATTTTCATTAAATAGGCCCATCTCATGTGATAATTTGCAATAATTATGTTGTATTTTTAGTAAGGAATAATAGGAACGGAGATAAGGAATTGTTTCTAATTTTTTCCTATTTTTTTATTGTATTATATATCTATAATCGTACACGTTACTTGAATCTCTCTCTATTTCTCTTTGGTCTGAGCATCCACAATGGAAGAATCATATTTGGGTTCTTATCTATCATATGGTGGGCCCAGAGAATATAAGAACTCAATCTCCATTTTACTCCAATAGAAGAACTCATTTTGGGTTCTTAAATGGGTCCCACATATGACCTCACTTGCATTTTTTGGTAGGAAATTGTGACAAAAAAAATTTATTTGGCAAGAACGGTTCTTGTAGAAGAAGTGAAGAACCGTTCTACACCATGATAGCCACCTCATTTGCCTCCAATGGAAGTTCTTACAAGAACAAGTTCTTATGCTTAAGAACTACATTAATAACAATTATTGGAGTTGGTCTTAGCTTCTTTGTAGACTACCACTAATGCTAGCATTATTGTCGTTGTAAACTCCATCACCACCTTGTTGTTGTCGTCCAGATCGCCATCACCACTACATCCCTCGCAGCTGCCAATCCACCACCAGTACAAATGTCACAACCATCGTCAACATCACTATTCCCGTCGCTGCTACTACTATCAATTCTAGGAAATTAAATTTAAGTTATAATTCTACGCTTTAATTCGTTGTACAATATAAATACATAATTATAATTTTGTAGTTATTCCAATTCTATCTTGAAATTGGAAATAAATTTTGAAATATGATTCCAATTTCACCGCCAAATGGACCACGAATAATTTTGTAGTAGAGTTGCTTACCCGAACGCACGGGTACAGTTTCATAATGTCAAAACAAACGATTTTATAGTGTAACACCCCGATTTTCGCTGCTTCGTAATATCGGTAATAAATATATAAATATATATATTTTTATCCGAGACATAGAAAATGATTTTGGATAAACCAAGGTCATTTCCTTGTTATACTTATTTTCATAAGGTTACGGGGAAGTTTTTGGTTGAAAACTCAGACGGAAGCCGGTCTGCTGTTTTCTGTGTTTTCACTGACAGTAAAAGTTTACTGCTCAGAAGACCTAATTTTGAGTCGTGAACGAGATGGAAAATATTTTTATCGTATTTACTACGATCCTGGAAGTTTTAAAAATTTTGGTAAAAAAAATTAAAATATCATATTTGTTGCGGGCGTATACGTCGATATATCTCTAGGAAAAGCTTGCGCCAGATGAATCGAGAAGCCGGCAACGTAGCAGAGATGTTGGATTGACCGACTTGACGAGCATTTATGACGAGTTTATCCGTATCATAATGGCCATAATGGCACATTTATGACAAAGTTAATTTTTCCTATGAAATGACCATTTTGCCCTTGTCTTTATATGACAATTGCAAGCAAATGCCATTGGAAAAGTTGACTAAAACTTACCCAAAACCCACGGCTCCCAATTCTTCTTCATTAAGTATTGGTTTCTTCTTCATCAAGTATTGGTTTCTTCTTAATTAAGTTTGGTTTCTTCTTCATTTAAATAGGTTGTCTTCTTCCTTAAGCCATTTTTCCATTTTCATGTTCTTTTACTCCAAAGAGTTCATAATTCGTCAGATTTTGATTGGCAATTCTGACCAGTTTCTATTTTGAATCTCGAAAAACTTTCAACATGAAAGTTGTTCATCTCTCTCTCTTCTTTCCAACTACATAAAGATCATCCAAAACGGATAAGTATGTTGAGAGATCTACCCAAAATACTAAAACTGTTCTAAACCCTAACTATGTTCATCTTCTTCTTTAAGTTTCTTAAGAACACCATAGGAAAACCTTGAAGAACATCATCCAAATCTTTATTTTCTTGGATCATCAAGAGGTAACAACTTCTTCTCTTGTCATTTAAATCATTTCTCTTCACAACTTTTGTAGATTCATGGCTTAGATTAACAAGTTCTTCATTTACTTCAAAGTTCATGGAACTAGATTCAAAAATTCATAACTAATTATAGAAAAATCCTTTTGACATGAAACCAATTGCTATGATCTTATAATCATATCTATTTTCATCATATATAAGCATAAGATCATGAGAAATTTCTTTCCTTGATTTCTGGTCTTGGCCGAACCTAGGTCAAACTTGTGTTCTTAGGTTTTGTTTCATTTTCATGTCTTGATTCATGATTATCTCTTGATAGTTCTTGTATTCAAGTATATAGAAGATCAAAAATCAAACTTTAACCTATTTGATCTCATCAAAACCGAAACCCTAGGTATGAGCACTTAATGGTTTTGTGATTCAAAAGTTGTTTGTGACACTTGAATCCAACTCTAGGTTTTGTATGTTGATTAAATCCAAGAGTTTAGAAATTTTAGAGATTTCTAACCCCAAACTCAGCCCTTGGCCGAAACCCTAGTTCTTGGAACTAGATGAGTTTTAGTTCACGTTCTTGGTTCATAATCTTGGTTTAAGTGCTTAATCATGTTTAAGTAACTTATGGATCATTAATCCCTAAGTTAACCAAATTTTAATTTTCCTAACCTAGAAAATTGGTTGAAGCCGAACCTTAACCTCCATGAGTCAAGTATGTTTTTTTTTATTTGATTTATTTTGGTTGCAATTCGTTATGAAGGAATCGATCGGGTTGGTTTGACCTAAAGCCGACGGAGGAAGCCAGATCAAATCGGGAGATTATTTGAAACCGTTAGTTCGAGTCTTCAAGAGGTAAGGGGAGCTTACCTGAGGGATTTTCTCAATGACTATTTGCTTGTATTGTGGTTGATATGATTTATATGTGGTTGTGGTTATTTGTTTACGCTGTTTACGCTGTGTTGTTTATCTGTGTATCGGTGATTGATCTGCTTTTAATTGATTTAATTATCTGCAGTAGTATATTATGTTTCTATGATGCATGATCTGCCTGGGGATATAATTATGATGATATTGTTGAATGATGTTGTTGAATGTTGTTTGAGAGGCCTGACAGTGGTCAGTGCACAACCGATTAATCAGATAAAAACTTTAATAAGCTGTGAAAATTATATTCAACGTTTTATGGGAAATGTTGGAATATAATAGTAGTGGAAAATATTATTTTGGAAAAATAATGAGTTTTGAGAAATATTATTATTTTAATGATTTGTTAGTGTAACAGTAATTTATGAGTCACAATGAGCGCGAAACCGTGAAAATATTTTAGCACTGCTAATTTTTACGTAAGAAATTCCGGAATATTAGAAAATGTTATTTTATGAAATTAATTGGTGAAAATAAGTTAATTATGATTTTAGAAAATTAATTAAGTGGAAAAAGCTAAATTTTGGCTTAAAAAGATTTTAAAATGAAAAGTGATGGCAAATTTGGAAAAATGTAGACGGCAAGAATTTTGAAACGGCGGTGCATATTTTGAGGAAGTTAAATCCTCAAGTGACTCATTGGTTTGTGAAAAACTAAGTTTTATTATTTAAATACTTTATTGAAGAATTTTCCATGTGAAAAGATTTTCCGAAAACAAAGATAAATTCAAACGTGTTGAAAGTGGTGTGGAACTTAGTAACCGAGATGTCGGGGCACTAGTGTTCTTATGACGTTATCCTATTTTGGATTTGTTTTTCACAGACAAAAACGACGTAAACGACGATATGGAACTTAGTAACCGAGACGTCGGGGTACTAGTGTTCTTATGATGTTATAGACTTGGTGTCTAGTTGGTAGACGGTGTGTCTACTTTACGACGTAATAATCGACGGTAAAAGATTTATGATGTTTTCTATCACCACAAACCTAAGACTGATTGCAAGGTCTAGGGGCTTCGTGATTGAGCACTCGGACTTTGAGGTCCTGTGTTGTTAATAGAAGTTGTAAAGATGTTTAAAACGATGATGGGTCATAAGCTTTTGAGAGCTTTGACAAATAAAGATATAACACAAAGAAAAAGCGAGAACAAAGTGTTTTTCTTGCATGCATTTTGGCGAGGCGTGCCTACGAGGTTAATCATGATATCTTGAGGATGTTCATGTCTCGACGTATTTGTTAATCATGGTATCTTTATAATATTCCTGAAATCGACGTGTTCATTATGCCTTTGGGCAATCGACGTACAATGAAATTCATTGTGCTCAAGGCAATCGACGTACAATGAAATCAGGGTATTTTATGATATCCATGTAATCGACGTATTCATTGTGCCTTTGGGCAATCGACGTACAATGGAATCATGGTATCTTATGATATTCATGAAATCGACGTGTTCATTGTGCCCTTGGCAATCGACGTACAATGAATAAAATCCATAAATCGACGTTCTCACTGTTCCGGACAGTGGGCTATGGTAAAATCGACGTGCCTCTGTTGGCAAAAATCGACGTGCCTCTGTTGGCAATCGAGCCTGATCAGCTCATTTTAAATGACGTTGGGGATCTCCGGAGATTAGGTATGAATGTGTAGATGATGTTTTGAAGTGTCCATGCATAGTTTTTCAACGTTGATGTTTGGGGTGTGAAACCCACTGATAAACTGTATGCTATAATTGAGATGTTTATGTATATGTATATGTGTATGTGTCTTCTCTTGTGTGAGTATTTAGTTATCGTGTTAAATCTGTATATTGGTGTCTCACCCTTACAACACATATCAGAGACGTACAAGGGGTAGGATTTCTACAAGAAGGAGAAGGCTGTCTAGTTCAAGGCATCTTTGTCTTTGCTCGATCGGCGGTAGTGTCTATTAATTACGACCAGCTTAGGTCTTATTTTGATATATGGTGTTTAGGAGAATAAATCTGATAATGATCTAGGTGTGAAGACATATGAGGCAGTATAGTTGTATGACTTATATACATTATGTATTTAAGTGTGATTTGATTTCATTGTTGTGTTGTCTTGAGGATTAGAAAAAAAAATTATCACCATATTTTGAAAAGATGAACGTTGAGAAAACATTATTTTCCAAAAGTAACCAGCAAATTAAGTTTTATTTCCGCAAACGGGTAACCATGTGATGACCCGAGTTTAGGGTGTCACATATAGCACTCAAACCAATTTACCTTGAGTAAAAGTAACTATCAAAGACCTAAACAATTTTATCCATTGTCAGTTAATGTAATACCAATAGGCCCATTTCTTTTTGTTTTTGGTTAACCTAATAGGCTCATTTCAGCACAAAGGGATGACTGAAACACTTGAAATTCCAATCCCACTATTCACAATTGACCCTAATTTAGGATTGAATGACTCATGCACTGCCACTGTCACTGGGGAAAACTGCCACGCCCCAAAAATTTCAGTAAGAGGACACTGTAATTAATTAACTAATTAATTAAGTATAAAGAGGTTGAAAGGGTTTTATCATCCCAATGTGAAGATCGTATGATGGAACATTTTGCTCGTTCGAATTTAGTTAAAACCGGTTCAAGGATAATAGGGTGCATGTGAAGATAATAACTAGGTGTGGGTGAACATATGTAAAATTATAAATCTGGCAGCATGACATATACTTATTCGTAAGACCATAACTTTCTATACAAAACGTGTTTCTGAAATCTAAATACATAGTTGGAAAGAAGACTTCTTGGGCTTTAATTTTATATATAATATGTAGATATTTGGATAATATTTGCTGGGTTGAAACACCTCTCAAAGTATCAAATTCTGACTGCGAAAATAAGAACATAGTTTGTTGCATGATAATTTTAAATATGATTTTGAAAGTTAAAAACTTTTATCAAATTTTCTGGGTCATTAATAAAGTATGACTAAAGTTTTGTTGAAGTTATGATATTTTTACATGTATATATATATATATATATATATATATATATATAGAAACAATTTCAAAAAAAAAATTTATATGTTGGTGAACTTGGAATTCTGGGAAATTCTGTACAAACAGAGGTAGTGTGGGATTTTTAATAAATTAATACCTTCGACTTTTTACATGGGACCAACTACAATATGTTTGTATATGAGTTGGGTACCTTCAATTAAATTTTCAAGGATTTTGAAGGTCATTTGAATGATCATTCACAATTTAAACCCACTGATGTTCTGAAAATGATTTTGTGAAAGAATTCACTCAAATTTTTGAATGGAAAATATGATCTTGAAAATAATGTCTTTTAAAATGATCAATTAAAGTTTTTTGATATAAAATGGACTATAAACAAGTGTTAATATAAAGGTATCATAATATGGGATTAAAGTATATATATGTGTATGTTATGTATCCATATGTAAGTCTTGTATCAAATGTAAATCCAAGAATTAAGAAATTTGAAAATCTCTAGCATCATTTTTCTAGTCATGGCCAAAAATCTAAACATAGGAAGATAAGGTGACTTTGTTGTTTTAATTTAAGTCATTCACTTGATTATTAGACTTGCGGCACGCTGCGGACAAAAGAAGTTTGCTCTAGGCAACACGGAAACAAAGACTTTGTCTATCCGTCGACTTAGGTAAGGGGAGAAAGCCTGAGAGATATTAAAATTATGGTAACTATGTACTTGTATGTTTGGATTGTTTGATTTTATTGATGTTGTTGTTTAATATGTGAAAGGTTGATTTGATATATATATATATATATATATATATATATATATATATATATATATATATATATATATGTTTATGTGCTAATTTATGAAGTTGTTGTTAATATGGATGTTTAGAATTTAAATATGAGCTTAAAACGAATTATGTTAATTATGTTGTAAGTGCTTGAAGTTGTATTGATTGTTGCATAGTAGCCTAACCATTGGTTAGAGCTCAACCCTTAAGGAAAGATAAAAGCCTTAAGAATACTTTACAGAAGTTGAAAAATAAATGTTTTTAAGTTGAAACGTATTTTTATAGAAGGAAAATATTTCTTTAGGTGAAAAATTCAAGAGATTGAAGATAAAGATTTTATTCACAGAAGGTGAAAAGAGATCATTTTAGAAGATTTAAAGGATATTTCTATAAAAGTCTTAAATTTATGGAGACTATTTATGGTAAAGAAATTATTTAAAAACAAATTAAATTCTTGATTCTTTACCAAAAAGATTTTTGTTCTCATATATTACGCTAAGTTTGTTCTTAAAAATTTATATTCTTTTTGTAAAAGAGGACTTTCTTTCTAAAGATGGACTTTTGGAGTTTTATTATAAGAATTTTTTTTTAAAATGAATTTCAAAGGAAAAATGTTTTTCAAAAGAAGGTTTTATTGAAATAAAGTATCCGATAACTTGGATGAGTTACGGAAGTTTTGTTTTTGGATTTTGTATTTTCACCGAGTGAAAAAGAAGAAAAGTTGAAAAGTTGAACCTAGTAACCGAGACGTCGGGATACTAGTGTTTTTAAAAGCAAGTTGATCCATGATCCATGTTACGTTGTTATGGACTATGTTCCAGTGTACGTTGCTATGGACTTCTGCTCCATATACGTAGAGTTGAAACATGGTGAAAGTAATAAAAAGGTGAAAATTGTTTTCTACGACCACAAAGTCTAAGGACTGATGCATAAGTCTGAGACTATTGTGATTAGACACTCGGACGTAAAGTCCCGTGTTGATAATAAAAGTTGCAAGACGTTAAAAACGTTTAGAGTCGTGAGCTTTGAGCCTCGATGAAAGGAAAATATCAAGCACAAAGAAAAGTTGAAAATAAAAGGATTTTCTCATGCAATTATTTTGGATGACGTGCCCACATTGTTTTTGTATGAATGTCTGTAAAGATCAGGTATTTCATTCTACGTTGTTTCGTGTGAATATTTGGAGGGCCGGGTATTTCATGCTACGGTGTTTCATTGTGCCTTGATGGACAATGAAGTCCATTAGCAGGGACTACTGTGCCTTGTGTTGGACAGTATGCTATGGACATTCCACGCACGTTGCACACTGTGCCAGGAATTTGGACAGTGTAGTAGAAATTCACGTTGTGCCTTTATGGCAACCGAGCATGATCAGCTAATTTTTAAAGAAAGTTGAAAACTCCAGAGTCTTGCATCAAAGTTGAATTTTTCATGAACATCATTGTTTTTCAAAGTTGATTGATGAATTAATGTGATATTATATTTAGTTTATTATTTCACATGCTGTAAATATGATGATATCTGTTGTGTATGTTGTTTGTGTTGCAAGTATGTAGATTATCATAATTATCCATATATTGGTATCTCACCTTTACAATCATTCATCATCTTTCTTGAGCTTATTATGAAAAAGAGTGTTTCATTCTCATAAGTGCTTCAATTTGTTTATCTGACTATTGAGAGTTAGGAATCAATTTTTCGTTTTATTTGATTGTAAAGAGAGAGGGAGTCTCTCTGAGTGATTAGGGTGAGGTATCCCTAAGGAAGAACATTGAGGCTCTTCACAAGAGTGTGGTATCTCGAGGTGAAGGAGTGCTCTGTGGTGTAAAGGTTTTTCAAGCTACCTGGCTAAAGCTTGTTGTGTTGGTGTGTGAAAACCCACAGGTGGAGTGGGGACTGAATGTAGGTCATAGTGGTGGTGACTGAACCAGGATAAATCTGGTTGTGTGGTATCTCTAAACTCAAACTCTTTAATTTCTGTCTTGCACATATAACTATGTTCTTGATGTTCTAAGTATTCAATTGATATCAGTTTTTGATCTGCACAATTAGTATTGAACATTGAGTAAACTGTAATAATAACTGTGTATTCAATTCTATTCTCAAGGATCAATATTTGAATTAAATCTTGCATCATATACTGAAACTGAAACCTGCAAGTTTGTTCTTGATTGTTAATGCATGTATCTGAAACTTGCATAACTTGTTCTTAATCTTTAAAGGCTTAATCAGTTTCTGTATTTTGTTATTATTGAGTTTTGAACCCGAACTTATTCTGTGATCTATTAATACTGAATCAATCTTTCTTATCCTCATCACCTTCAATTCAAGATTTTATATAAGCCCTTCACTATTTTTGTAAAAGATCCTGAGACCACAAATCTGAAAACTAAAGTTTTGTGAAAAGTTTTTATGTGGGAAAGATTTTAAGAAAACTCAATTCACCCCCTATCTTGAGTCGTTGAAGCCAAAACAACAAGAACTACTGAGTTCTTTCCAATAGGTGTCTATTAGAACGAACAGCTTAGGATGTTTCCTTTGGGTTGTGTGCGCTTTTGAGAAGTCGATATAGGCAGTTCTTAAAAAAAACTTGCATAATTTTGTAACTTCAAGACGAAATATTATTTCATGAAATGTATATACTGAGGTGCTATGATTTATAAATAAACTTAGTCTTTGTGTATTAGTAAAATACAGTGTGATTTCATTTTAAGTGATATGTGAATCATTTTCTGAGGTGAATCCTAGAAAAGAAAAATTTTACCCCTATATTTTCATACCTATGAAGATAATAGAAGTTTTTTCCGAAAGCAACCAGTAAACTTTCTTTTAATTTATTTATGCATATGATTTAGGGAGTAATGCCCAAAGGGGGTGTTACAAAAACGAACTTCAACTTGTAAGTGTTCTTCCATCATGTTCCATGCATTTCATATACATTGCCGCAACGAATTGCTCGTATCACCATTCTCCTCTGCAATCGCCACGAAGGTAATCATTCCATTTATACTTTGGTTTCAATATGTGCTCCTTTTTCTTTGATAGCTTTTATTTAATCCTACTACCGGCAAATAATTTACTAATCACAAAGTCTATAATGGACACAAATAAGTGATTCAAAAACATGTTTATATAATGGTGAATTTCATGGCACCACGTTTCGCAAGGAGATAAGTAAATTATAGTTAGTTTAGTAGATTTTTTATAGAGGAAGTTTATGCAAAAATCCTGGATCAATTCTCAATAAAGTATAAATACAACAACATTTTTTATTATATAAATATATAATATCTGCTTCAAATAGAAGATAACCAACCTATTTTGCTGTCTTTTATATGAGACAAATATAGAGTACAGTTTCATATATATGAGACAAACATCTATCAGTTGTTTAAGTTAAACAACCACTTCATGCTATGAAAACAAATATGGGATGATCTTAAGTGTTGATTTTATTCATCATGTATTGACTCTGTTGCAGAAGGAAAAATAACTATTAGACAGCACAACCAAGAGTATGTACTTGATTATAGATGGTATTAACAACAGAACAATTTAAAATGGGATTGAATCAAATAATATATTTTATTTTATTTTTTTACGTTATAATGCAAGTACTAAGTACAGAGAAGTAAGACAATTATATATGGTGTAATGTTTGTACTGTAATCGTATTGTATTTATAAATAAATTGAAAAAAATATATTTTTTAATGTTAACTTTCAAAAACCATAGCGAACTTTTAAGTTTGAATGTTTGGTAGTGATCTTGCAGATTTCAAATAATGACAAATTGTAGCAGCTCTACATCAAATGAGCCATGAGTAGATTTAATGGAGCAATATATCCAGATTTGGTAATTAGCCTTGAATTATAATGTCATGTTTTTTTCTTGAAACATTCAAATATAATCTATTTTTTGCAACTTGTTAGGATGAAATGATGATCCCTCCCGAATTTGTTCAGCACTGGCAAGGAGAAATTAAGACTGGTAGTTGTTTTGTAACGGTTCCTGGAAACAACACAATTAGTCTTGCAATTGAGTTCGATGATAATAATTATGGAATAATCACCCATGGCATGAGAAAGATATCTGAATTTTATGGTCTCAACGACAAACATTATGCATATTTCAAATATGTAGGAAACAATGATTTTTTCATCAGGATTAGCAATCTGGATGGTAAGGAGATTGATTACCCGTTAGCAAGATCCGACATTAAAATTGATGACCCTTTCTTGTATGAAGTGCTCCCAAATCAAACAGGTATGCAGAGAATTGAGGAACCAATTGAAATATCATCAGATGAAGATAATATCCCATCTGTTGAATCCACACAAAACTCAAGGGCTATGAAAGTGAAGGAACCTGCGGACTTCAAAAAGAATCTATTGGTAAATCCTCTAGTTTTATTTTATAATTAATACACCTTAATTGGTGATTCGTTAATGCTTATATAAATGTTATATGTTTTATTTGTGACACTATTGGTAATTCCTGCAAGGATTGTAATCAATTCTTTATGAATAAGAAGAGGACAATATTAATCGAAGATGAATCCAAAACATGTCACAGCTGCAAACTATTGAGAAACTTGGACCATAGGGACACTGAATGCTATGTTGCTGGACATAGATGGTATAAATTCTGCAAGGAAAGTGGGATAAAGAAAGGAGATAGGATGCAATTTACAGTAGCTGGAGATTCAAGAAAGATAAGTGTGAACATCATTCGGGCTTGATACTCTAGCAAAAAAAGAGAAGCCTTAAGCAGCATTTTTTTTTTTATTCTCAACTTGATGTTAGTTTTATGCCATATTATCACAAGAACCAGTAAAATGATGACTATACTGAAGATTTTGTTGTTTTGTTTGTTTTACTATATCCTGCATGTTTTTAATTTCAAACGATGACAATGTTAGCACAAACTTTGAATTGCTAAATTTATATTAATATTAGTTACTGCCTTATACAGACTTGAGATAATTTTCAAGTGAATATTTAAATATATATATATATATATATATATATATATATATATATTAACCAAGTTTACTTAAATTATAAATAATGCAATAACACTTTTATTAAAGTATTACAGCTCAATAAAGGCATATTATTTTGATAGTGCATTTTTTAAATACCACCTAAGAATAGGAGCTTTAGAAAAAAATAAGAGAAACATATAATAAAAAAATACTTTAAATAACATAAGCAGAATAGTTTGAATCAAACCTGTTCAAAAAATTCTCTATAAACAACATTCTTAACCAAATTGCATGTCTCGCCATCATCATTACAACTTAGAATCTTCAAACCACCCTTACATTTAACTCTAGAGATGGCAACATATAATTGGCCATGTGAAAAAACAGGAGCAGGTAAATATAGTCCAACATGAGATAATGTTTGTCCTTGACTCTTATTTATAGTCATTGCAAAGCTAAGTATCAATGGGAACTGACGTCTTTGAAACTTAAATGGCATTGTGTGATCAGACGGTTCTAAGTTAAATCTAGGGATATAAACTTTATCACCAATATTATTTCCAGTAGCAACTCTAGCACCAATGACATTCACACCCAACTCAATAACAACTAACCTCGTTCCATTGCATAACCCAACAGATTGATTAATATTTCTCAACAACATAAACAGGAACACCAACCTTCAATATTAGCTTATGATTAGGAAGTTCGGAGCATCTAATTTGATTAAGAAATTCAGGAGTCAACCACTCAGAATTAATACCATTTGTTTCCTCCGTCTTCGTAATAGAATCAGAGCTAAGATATTATTTTTCATCACCAGGAAGCAACGATAACACATAGTTGTTTACCTATTCCATAAACTGTAATTTTGGAACCAATAGCTCTTTCTTCATAATACTTGAATTTAGTCATATTACTAACCAAATCAGGATATATACAGGATACAATAGTTGTTATCGGATCATTTGAATCCTGTATTAACAACTCTTCGGGAGGATAAATATCAAAATCACAATCATTATCAACACCCAACTTCCCATCACCAATATCAAGAATCCACTGTGCAATTTCCTTACTATCTTGGTTATCATTAACATCGGAATTCATCTGGATCCTCATATTTTCTGTAAGCCTCAACACTTTAAAATGCTTTCATAATAAAGATGAGTTAATTGTGGCCTTAACAATATCTTCCCTACTTCCCTTTTGAACAACAGGTAATATCTGTCTAAAATCACCACCAAGCCCAACAACCTTTCCACCAAATGGTTTCTAAGAATATTCCACATCAACAATTCCCATTATATCTTTTAACGTCCTATCCAATGCCTCAAATGCCTATCTATTAACCATTGGAGCCTCATCCCAGATTATCAAAGTAGTCTCACGAAGTAAATCAACCCTAAAACTATTTTGTCTAATATTACAACATGAGTCTTCATTTAATACCAAAGGAATAGCAAATTGTGAATATGTAGTTCTATCTCCAGGAAGTAAAAATGAAGCAATCCCACTCGAAGCAACATTCAAAACAATCTTACTGTCAGCACGAAATCTATAAGACAAAGTCTTCCATAAAAAAGTCTTCCCCCGTGCCACCATAACCATCAAAAAGAAGAAACCATCATTTTTTGTTGTCACAGCACCGACAATCTCATCATATACAAATCTTTGTCCAACATTAAGTTGTCCCAAGAATTCAAGATGTTTAGCAGCCATCTCATCTAGATCATATGAAATTTCTCTAAGGACAAAAGTATTATTCAAATAAGATAGGTCTTCAGTATAAGGGAATGGCATGGTATCAAAATCTTTGAATGACTTCCCATTCAAATGTAATAATTTTTCCATCTCAACCAAACAAATAACCTTCAACTGATCATCACTGAAATATAAATCCGCACCATGTAAAAAAATTACAGGTTTAATTGAAAATAAAAATATAAAAATAACCTATCGCTATTACCTCAACTTTGAATATATGAAATCAATTACTAATAATTGACCCATTAGATTACATGTAATCATATAAATTCATGACAAAATAACTGGAATAAATAATAAATAAATGATAAATCAACCAGATAAAAACATTAACTAAAAAAAATTATACTTTTCTAATTTCTAATTTATAGAATTTCTAGAATAGTAATATACCTGGATATTGTAAGTGTTTACGTCTTTCATATAACAACCCATCCACTAAAACTTCCCAAGTCTTGTCCCATACATGGCGAGGGTAGCATCATACTATTAAACAACAATAAAATGATAAAAAGCCTCTTCAAGTATGCCCCGGAAGCCAACAATGAAACCTCATGTGTTCCATCAATAAATTCTTTAGCATCAGATAACAAACCTATAGCAGCACATGTTTCTTGAAAGGACCCATAAATATTGTTATTAACAGTTCTCAAACATTCATAACTCATACAACCCCTTTGAACATTAAGGAATAGCTTCATGTAATATACTTCCCCAATACCAGGCGGCACAAAATTCAAATGGCCAATCATTTGACCTTTTTTCCTAGGTCACCATTCCCTTTTGTTGTTGGAAAAAAAACCTTGATGGAAACTCAGCATAGGTTAGATGTCTACCCTCAATATACTTACGATTTGCATCCATCCATGCGTGGAACATTGTAACCTTGTTTTTATTCCTCTCAACAACATCACCAACTTTCTCATTATTATTAATTAATACAAACTGCTCTTTAGGAAGATGAAAAGTCAAACGTTGTACAGGAGGCCATCTTTCATGAATATCAAATGCAAAAATTCTCCAAGCAGATTCACATGGGGATAGGTAGTGACAATCATAATAATGTTTTATCTCATCAACAGCATGCATCTCAGTTGATTCACGTTGGCCATCAGTGACAATAACTATAGCACGATCCGACCCCTTATTAACATATTTAAATAGATACTTGATGCAATCTGATTTATTGCAATATTCAATATTAATATGGGCTTGATACCGCATCAACAATTTAGGATTGTAAGGAACAACATACTGATTGTCCAAATGTACACCACCCTTAACTACAGTAACACCATTATCCCTTCTCTTATAAATAAGATATCCATCATCATCAAAGGCTGTATGGACGACAACGTTCTTCGGAAATTTTTTTGAACATTTACCACCTTTCCTGCAAGGAGGAGTACGATTTACACTACCACAAGGTCCATGAAGCATAAAATTGGTAACAATGTTGTATAAATTTGGGAACCTGGTTTTGTCTGGTAACTCAGCTGAGATGACAGAATCAATAAAATCAATCGATTGCAAATTATCCTTTTGTTCTAACCACAACAATATATGTGCATACGGCGAGCCACATTTTTGAAATTAAATTGTATACATACCTAAATAATGGAACAAAAATAATAAACAATATTATCCAATATAAATAAAATAAAATAAAATAAATAAAACGTATATAATAATAATACCTGCTATAACCTTACCAAAAAACAAACCCTTCTTCAAATCAGTCATCATTTGATTTAACTTCTTATGAAATACTCTACATAAAATGTCTGGACGATCTGAAGTAGCAAGTCCAATAGAACATACCAACTGACGAATCTCATCCCACTTTGGATTACATGTAAAGGTTAAAAACAAATCTGGGAACCAAATCTTCTACAAATTGCCATAGCATCCTGACAATTATTAAACATATATCTAGGACCAGCCGTGAATGAAGATGGAAGAATAACTCTTTTGTCAATAGTTGCTGCTTCTACATCATCTTGATCCATAGCTTCCTCAACACCTTTCAAAAGGTCACCTCTAATTACATCTTGATGATTTTTTTATAAATGAAAGTCTATGTGCTTTAAGCATTGAATAACAATCAACAACAAATTGTTGGAACAATCGTTTGCTCTTCAATATAGTAGTATCCTCAAACTCTCTATCGATTAACCTAAATGCCAGAAACTCTCGCAATGATGCATGACCTCTATGTGTTTCTGCAGTAAAGTTGTTAGCAGGCATAATAGGCAGATCTTCTTGAAAACCATCTTCCCCATATGGAAATAACAACTGATATTGCAAAGGAATGAACCAAGCATGTGTCTCAAGAATCCTTTGCAGATACCCTTTTCTAGAGTGAATAATCACATCTCGACCACGATCACAATTATCAAAATCTCCAACAATAAGAGCAGCAACTTCATCTACAGTTGGTAAATTATAATTTTGTGCTTCAACTGCTCGACTACGAATCAATCTAAGATTTACTTTCAAATCACGGTCCTGTTGAAAAATATCTCTAACACATCTGAAACTTTTTGCACGAGTATTAAAAACATCAACCATTTCCAACAATTCTTTCACCAAAGTTGAATCTAATTTTTTGATGTCTTTATCATTCCTATACCATAAGAACAAACCATAAATTATTAGTGATTGAATGAACGTATACCCACAAATTAATGTAAGACATTAAAAGAGGATAAAACAACAACTATTTACAACAATGTTACAAAAAAAAAACCAAAAATAGTACAATTACAAAAGTCATCCTTAGAAATAACATTTACCCATAAGATATAATAACATGATAATGAAGCATAAAATAAAATAAAATTTTATACATATACATATAGTTTATAACTAAGTAAAAAATAAAAATAAAAATACCTTAAATGAGATATCTGATTTGACACCTCGTTTTGAGTATCATATATATATAATTGTGCAAACTTTGGCTTCTCCCCTTCAACAGGCAACAAACTCCCTATTCGATGATAATTTTGACCACCAATAATAAATTGAGGAGGACCATGCCTTGAATTAACATTAGTTTGAACTTTCCCTCCCATTGATGTAAAAGCAAACATGCTATTATAAGCATGTATATTATCAAGGAAATGAGAACTCCTTGAGTCTTGCCCATGAATCAATTTCCAAAGCAAATCAGGCAACTTCTCTAAATATTCCAAAATGATTCTTCCTCTCCTACAACATATAGAAAATTCCACACCAGATTTTTTCTTACTTTTATCAGCACGTTCCTCAAACCAAACATTTGCTCCACAATGATGGCAAATACAACTCATAGCTCCAAAATCAAGATAATCTAAAATTGAAAATTAAATAAAAATGATGACATTTATATCATATATATAGTTAACATTTTAATTTTAAAATAAATGAAATCCAATTAGATAATTCATAATTTTAATATACCTTCATTTTCTGCCTTTTCAAACAACAATTTCACAAAATCCTCATTGATAGGAACTTCATCTACACCTTAGCATACAATTGAGGGGAAAAAATTAAAAGAAAACCGAAAATCCATTATTACTAAGAGTTAATAGCATGAAGAGAAATTAGAAATAAAAATTAAAAATTGTTACCTGAATGTATATTACTTGCATGGGATGCCATGTTTTCATCAAAGAGTAATATATCCGGAGGAAAACTTGAATGAGATTGCATATTATTTATACTCCAAACTTAAATAATCAAATTAAATACGGTTTAGAAAAGACACATTTCATCTCAACAAAGATAAAATAATTGCAACTGTAACACCCTGATTTTCGCTGCTTCGTAATATCGGTAATAAATATATAAATATATATATTTATCCAGGACTTAGAAAATGATTTTAGATAAACCAAGGTCATTTCCATGTTATACTTATTATCATAGGGTTACTGTGAAGTTTTTGGTTGAAAATTCAGATGGAAACCGATCTGCCGTTTTCTGTGTTTTCACTGACAGTAAAAGTTTGCTGTTCAGAAAACCTAATTTTAATTCGTGAACGAGATGAAAAATATTTTTATCGTATTTTCTACGATACTGGAAGTTTTGAAAAATTTAGCGAAAAAAAATTAAAATATTATATTTGTTGCGGGCGAATACGTCGAGATTATCTCTAGGAAAAACCTGCGTCAGATTAACCAAGGAGTCGGTAACGAGGCTGAGGTGACGGATTTGACCGATGTGACAGGCATTTATGACGAGCTTATCCGCGTCATAATGGCCATAATGGCGCATTTATGACAAAGGAATATTTTGCCTGGAAAGGGCGATTTTACCCTTGGCTCTTCATGAAAATTACAAGCCATGCCATTGAGAATTTTGACCAAATCAACCCAAACCTCACGGCTCCTTCCTCCATTCCAAGCACTTGGACATCACTTTTCCTAAGCCATAAATGAACATTTATGTTAAGTGGATGAGTTATAAGGCAAAGTCATTCTCTCATCAATCACCCGAAACTGACACGAAATTCTGACCGATTTCTGCTCTGAATGTCGAAAAAAATTCAACATGAAAGTTGTTCATGTTTCTCTATTCTTTCCAACGACATAAAGATCATCCAAAACGGACAAGTATGTTGAGAGATATGCCCAAATTACTAAAACTGTTCTAAATCCTCATCATGTTCATCTTTCTCTCTAAGTTTCTCAAGAACACCATGAGAAATTTGTGAAGAACATCATCCAAATCACTATTTTATTTGATCATACAGAGGTAGTCTCTCTTAATATTGCTATTCTAAGCTTTTCTCTTCACAAGATTCTTGAGTTTATGTCTTTGATCATCATGTTCTTCATATGATTCAAAGTTCTTGAAGCTTTCTTCAAAAATTCATAACTAATTCTAGAAACTTCCTTTTGACATGAAACCAATTGCTATGATCTCATAATCATCTCTATTTTCATCATCTAGAAGCATATGATCATGAGAAATTTCTTTCCATAATTTCTGGACTGGGACGAATCTATGACAAAATGATGTTCATGGGTTTTGTTTCATTTTCATGTCTTGATTCATGATTCAATCTTCTAGTACCTTGATAGTTCTTGTATGTAAGTACATAGAAGATCAAAAATCAAACCCTAACCTATTTGTTTCATAAAGGCCTAAACCCTAGTTATGAATATTTGATGGATTTTTTATTCAACTGTTGTCTAGTAACACTTTAATCCAACTCTAGGTTTTGTATGTTGGTTAAATCCAAGAGTTGACAAAATTTTAAAACCTCTAGCCTAAAATCTTGAGAAAAACAGAAACCCTAGTTCTTGTAACTAGATGAGTTTCATTCAAAGTTCTTAGTTCATGATTTTGGATTAAGTGCTTAATCATGCTTAAGTTGCTAAAGGATCATAAATCCCTAAGTTAACAAAATTTTAATTTTCCCTAACCTAGAAAATTTGTTGAGGCCGAACCTTAACCTCCATGAGTCAAGTATGTTTTTGTTTGATTTGATTTATTTTGGTTGCAATTCTTTTGAAGGAAATATCCAAGTTAACTGATTTAAGCTGACGGGGGAACAATCAGATCGGGATAAGGAGATTAATCGGAACTGTTAGTTCAATCTTCAAGAGGTAAGGGGAGCTTACCTGAGGGATTTTTCTCAATAACTAATTGCTTTTAATGTGGTTTATATGATTTATATGTGGTTGTGATTAATTGTTTATGTTGTGTTGTTTATCTGTGTATCGGTGATTGATCTGCTTTTAATTTATTAATTATCTGTAGTAGTATATTATATTGCTATGATGCATGATCTTCCTGGTGATATAAGTTTGATGATGTTGTTGAATGTTGTTTGAGAGGCCTGACAGTGGTCAGTGCACAACCGATTAATCAGATAAAATATTTAATAAGCTGTGAAAATTATATTCAACGTTTTATGGGGAATGTTGGAATATAATAGTGGTGGAAAATATTATTTTGAAAAAAATAATGAGTTTTTGAGAAATACTATTATTTTAAGGATTTATTAGTGTAAAATAAATTATGAGTCACAGTGAGAGCATAACCGTGAAATTTTTTTAGTACTGCTAATTTTTACGCAAGAAATTCCAAAATATTATAAAAAGTTATTTTGTGAAATTAATATTTGAAAATACTTTAAAAACATTTTCTTGGAAAATGATAAACAACGGTAAATTTCGAAATTATTTACGGTGAAAGTTTAAAAATAGCAGTACTTAACTTAAGAAGAGATTTATCTGAATTGATTTAATTTTTAGAGTTGAAGTTTCAGTAAAAGAGTTCTTGATGATTGGACGTTTTATAAACGAATTTCAAGTAGAAAATATTTTCTGTAAATGAGTTTGCTCAATGACATATTTCCGGTAACTGGGATAAGTTGTGGAGATCTTATTTTTGATTTGTTTTCATAGACGAAAAATGACGTAAAGGACGATATGGAACTTAGTAACCGAGATGTCGGGGTACTAGTGTTCTTATGATGTTATCCTATTTTGGATTTGTTTTTCACAGACAAAAATGATGTAAAATGACAATATGGAACTTAGTAAAAGAGACGTCGGGGTACTAGTGTTCTTATGACGTTATAGACTTGGTGTCTAGTAGGTAGACGGTGTGTCTACTTCACGACGTAATAAACGACGGTAAAAGATTTATGATGTTTTCTATTACCACGAACCTAAGACTGATTGCAAGGTCTAGGGGCTTTGTGATTGAGCACTCGGACTTTGAGGTCCTGTGTTGTTAATAAAAGTTGTAAAGATGTTTAAAACGATGATGGGTCATAAGCTTTTGAGCGCTTTGACAAATAAAGATATAACACAAATAAAAGTGTTGAGAATAAAATGTTTTCTTGCATACATTTTGGCAGACGTGCCTACGAGGTTAATCATGATATCTTGGTGATATTCATCTCTCGACGTATTTGTAAATCATGGTATCTTTATGATATTCATGTAATCGACATATTCATTATGCCTTTGGGCAATCGACGTACAATGAAATTCATTGTACCTTTGGGCAATCAACGTACAATGAAATCGTGGTATCTTTATGATATTCATGTAATCGACGTATTCATTGTGCCCAAAAGCAATCGACGTACAATGAAAAAATCCATAAATCGACGTTCTCACTGTTCCGGACAGTGGGCTATGGTAAAATCGACGTGCCTCTTTTGGCAATCGAGCTTGATCAGCTCATTTTAAATGACGTTGGGGGTCTCCAGAGATTAAGTGTGAATGTTTAGATGACGTATTGAAGTGTTCATGCATAGTTTTCCAACGTTGACGTTTGGGGTGTGAAACTCATTGATAAACGAGATGCTATAATATGAATGCTTATGTTGTTATAAACATGTATATGTGTATGTGCCTTGTGTTGCGCATTTAGTTATGGTGATAAATCCATATATTGGTGTCTCACCCTTACAACACATATCAGAGACGTACAAGGGGTGTAATCCCTACAATAAGAAGAAGGTTGTCTAGTTCGAGGCATGTTGTACTGCTCCTATCGACTGTAGTGTCGGTTAGTTACGACCAGCTTAGGTCCTATTATGTTTTGAAGATAAAACTGATGTTGATTTAGGTGTGAAAACATATGAGGCAGTATAGTTGTATGACTTATATTCCTTATGTGTTTAAGTGTGGTTTGATTACGTTGTTGATGTTATGAGGTTAAAAAAAAATTATCACCATATTTTGAAAAAATGAACGTTGAGAAAACATTATTTTCCAAAAGAAACCAGCAAATTAAGTTTTATTTTCGCAAACGGGTAACCATGTGATGACCCGCGTTTAGGGTGTCACAGCAACAATAAACAAACTACAAACCTTCGTTCTCCTTATTGCACCCCCTCTTCTTATCCCTTAACAAAGACATCCTCTTTTGTCTGGTTTTCTTAGAATTAGAAACAGGAAAAAATCCAATCCAACTTGATAAGACCACTCATTTTTATAATGAACCACACCAACATCAAACAAAATAGGAGATAAAAAAAATAAAAAATGATTAATGAAAAATTAAAAGATACAAAAATTTGAATAAAATGATAATCTAAATCATCCATTTATAAATAAAAAAAGTGATAGGATAATTAGATTTTTTTTGACACAAGGATAATTAGATGTTAACAACTATAACACAACATTAATAAGCAGTAGTAAGCAATAGATATAAAAGATTTAAATTTTTAAACTACAATGTGAATCACCAATTAATAGTGGAATGTGAATAATACAGTAATACAGTAATTAATATAAATTTTACACTCAATATAACTATCAGTAATACCCTAAACTAAATGGACGATTCAACTATTTTTATTAAATATATTGAAAATATGCATTTCAGGAATAAGAACAAAAATATGGAATAACTGTATACAACCAATATTCTCTTATATGATAGAATTTTGGATCGAAATGAGACAAAAATAAGGAACTAAAAACCATTCAAAATTTTTAAGATGATAATAACATTGACTTATAATTCAGCAGCACAAGTATAATACTGCCTCAAATAACATCAAGAAATAAAGAAACGATATTATACAAAAAAAATAACAAAGCTGAAATACCTGGACAAAAACGATAACAATGTTAGAAGGATGACAGAATTTGTATGCTTACAAACAGAGTCCAACTAAGCTGCGCCACCTGATTTTGTACAAAGAAAGGATTCAACAAAGGATATATATAAGCTCATTCAAGCTAAAGGAAATATCCAAAGGAGTAAGGAAAGTAAATACCTACCCTATTATGAGCTCGTTTGTTATTGCTTATTTTGCTAAAAAAATCACTTTTTTAATCATAAAATCATTTTTTTTAAATTTTTAGTGTTTTTTTTTGTAACACCCTATTTTTCCTATGCTTTCTGTAGGAGTAAATATATATTTAAATATGTTTATTGTGCAGAAAATTCAGACGGAAATCGGTCTGCGTTTTTACTGTCGGTACAAGTTTACTGTGCAGAAAACCTAATTTTGACCCGTGAAAGAGACGGTTAGTATTTTTATTATGTTTCCTTCAACTTTGGTTATTTTGAAAATTTTCGTTCAAAAATAAAATAAAATATTTTATTCGGGCGAAAACATCGAAAGAATTACGATCGGAAATGCAACTGGGTACGAAATTGAGCAGATTAGGGAGCACAAAAGAAGTGAAGTGACTTGATGGGACTTGATGGAAATGGGTTATGACACACTCCAAAAGTGTAATCATCACACTTTTCAAATTATATCATATTATATTCTAAAACCCTATTTTTCTCTCTCCTCTCAAACCAAACAAGGCACAAGGTCAAAACTTGCTCTCCAAACTCATTTCTCTCTCCTCAATTTCGTGCCACTCTCCCCCCTCTCTATATATATCCCTCTCATATTCACTTCATCATCTTCCTCCTTCAACCTCCATTAAACCTGCATCTTCTTCTTCCTTCTAAAAGTTCGAGCTCTTAAAGCTTTAGTTTTTATTCATATTTTCTACTTAAGTTCTTCATTAAAGTTCTTCCTTATACTAAGGGTAATGCTCTCATATGAATCTTTATGCAAGTGTCATATTTTATTTCTTAGTTTACTTTATGTGTTCTTTATGTGCTTTAAACTTCTAAAATCTCTCTAAAATGGTAGAAAACTCCTTTTGAGTTGAAACCACTTTCTATAGTCTTGTATTAACTTATATTTTCGCATACTAAGAGGTTGTGTAAAACAAAAATCTCTACCCATCTCTTCCAATGAAGGCCGAATGTTTGCATTTGTGACCTAGGAAGTTTTTGTTTCAACTTTTGGAATATGATCATGTGTTTGAGTTTCTAACTATCCCTTGATCTTGAATCTATAAATCTTGGATGTTTTGATAGCTTGTTCCTATGATGGCCGAAAATATGAATAAGTAAGCCTGGGATACTATGTTCCAACTTTCCAAGTATGATCATGGATTTAGAACTCTTAATACCTTGTGATTCTAAACCTAAGAGTTATTGTTAAATAGAGAATATTTTCCTCATCATCCTATGATGGCCGAAACTTAGAGTTTAGGTGCTAGGATGTTTGAGTTTTTATTTTTACAAAATGATCATGGACTTGAGCTCCATAAGATATTTGGATGCTAATTCTAAGAGATTGGAAATTTTAAGGATTTCTAACTTGTTTATTCTATGTTATTAAAGCTAAGATGTATTACTTTCATTTTTCCAAGATGATCATGGACTTGAGCTCCATAAGATATTTGGACGCTAAGTCAAAGAGATTGGAATGTTTAAGTTTCTATTGTTTTCCAAAATGATCATGGACTTTAGCTCCATAAGATATTTGGATGCTAAGTCTAAGAGATTGGAAGGTTTAAAGATTTCTAGCCTATAAATCCTATGAAGGCCGAACCTAGAAGGTTATGGACCTAGGATACTTTGTTCTTATTTTTCCAAAATGATCATGGTTTTGAGCTCCTTAATACTTATGGATGCTAAACCTAAGAGATTGGAAAGTTTAGTGAATACTAGCCTATTTTACTAGCCTTGGCCGAATACCCTAAGTTTATAACTTAGTGGGATTTTAATTCAACTTTGTTAAATGATCATTGTTTATGAACTCCTAACACTTAAGGATCATAAATCCATGAGTTGCATAATTTTCGGGAATCTCTAACCCTAAGAACTAGTCTTGGCCGAACCTATACCTTGTGGTTTAGTGTTCTTGTTTGATTTTAACTTGTGATTTTGTGTTCATAACCTTAGACTTCCATCGCGGAGGAAACGAGGACGTTCGTGGTATACCTCTTCGAGCATCTAATCTCCTTACCTTCACAGAAGGTAAGAGGGGATTGCCTAGGGATATTCAATGACTATATGCATGTGTGTATGTGTTTACTTGAGTGATTTGAATATTATTATGATGTGGAGCAAATACTTGAATGACTTGTTTACTTGAACTATTGTGATTGTTACTTGAAGTTGATTATTACTTGCCTTAAAGTATTGTGAGTTGTATATATGTGATGAACTGTCGTTAACTGTGATATTATTGTTGAGAATATATTATTATTGATTGAAGTTTGAGAAGCCAGACTTGAGTCTGTGCTCTATGATTATAAGGATTAAAAGCCTTAATAAGCCTTGAATAGAACCTTGAAAGTATTGATTTTATTTATAAAAGTTCCTTGTTTAAAACACTTACTTCAAGAGAATGAGATTCTTGTTTTGAAAACAAACGTTGAAGTATTTTTAAGTCAATAGAAACTACCTTTTTATGATTCAAAGTTTGTACGAGAGAAAACCTTTTTCGAACTATGTGTTTCATGAAGGAAAAACCCCTTTGAAAACATTTGACTTTATTCCATCAAGGATTTCAAAAGCAAATGAATTTCCTAAATGTTTTATAAAAGAATTTGTAAAGGAAAAGATTTTCCCGTAAATGATTTAGAAACGTTCCGGTTACTTGGATAAGTAACCGAGGTTTTGTTTTGGTTTTTGATTTTCACTGAGCGAAAAGTAAGCACATGTGAAAGAGAATCTAGTTTGCGAGACGTCGCCTCTAGTATTTAGTTATAAGCACGCGATATGGGATCCGTGTCAAGAATTATGGACCAAGGGTCCTAATCGTGATATTATGGGCTAGGAGTCCTAATCTTGGAATTGAGGACTGTGTGTCCTAATTTCATTGTTATGGGCTAGGAGTCCTTATCATGTTGAAATAAAACATGGATAAAATTATAATTGTTTCTATGACCACAACCTTGGACTGCGGCATCGGTCTAAGGTGTTGTGATTGAGCACTCGGACTGCGCGTCCTGTGGTATTGATTTTCAAGTAATGGAAATTATGAATAGTCGTTAGCTTTGGGCTTCGACAATGGAAAAGAGTGAACACAAAGAAAAGTCTCGATAATGAAAAGTCTTTTATTCATATGCATTTCCCCTTAGCAGACGTGCTTGAGTTAACCGAATACCCGCTTAAAATGTGGTATTCGATGAGGTATACATCCGAATGGTCGTTACAAGGGATTCGTGATGATGTTGATCTAGGTGCATGAGGTGACGGAGACAACTTGCCAATGCGTATACGAGCATGATCAACTCTTTCTTTCTTAATGATAAAATGGTGATGGTATCTCATGAGATTAAGGTTAGAGCCTGATGATTGAAGTGTCATGCATTATCTTTATAAAACTGATTGATTCGGGTATGAGACCCACTAATATAGCACTTGTTATTTTATCTATGAATAATGCTTAAATGTTAATATGCCAATGTGTTGTATGTATCATGTATATGGTTGTTGTATGATATATCCATTTGCCGATGTCTCACTCTTACAGTTATATCAGGTCTCTTCGGGTTTTGCTGTAGTACCTTGGTACTCTAGTACCGATGTTGCAGAGGAGTCTTTCTAAGTCACTTGAAGACCTAGTGTTAGAGGTTGGGAAAGTATTCTGATCGGGGGTCTCTCCAATGAATATTTGATAGAATGACCAACTTAGAAGTCTGAGTTAGGTTTTCTATCTAAAGAGGTCGGTAAATGAGGTGTTATATATATCCATCTGTAGTTTAAACTTTTTCTGTCGAAAATGGAAACTTAGAGAAATGTTGTATGTCGTGGTAACTTTGTTATGAATGTGATTTTACATTTTAAATGTATGTATTATGAATTTCAGAGTTATCCTTAAAGAAAAATTTTATACCCCAGTTTTCTGACTTGAAAGAAAACAATTTCTGAAAGCAACCAGCAAACTATCTTTTTAATTTACTTCTGCATGTGTTACGTAGTAATATCCAAGGGGGGTGCTATAGTTTTTGCTTTTGGAAATAATCAGAAGCAGAAAAAAATCACTTTTGGGCTTAAAATGAAAAGTAATTTTCACTTGCTTTTGGGGAAAAAAAATCAATTTTTATAACTAACTACTTTTTAAAAAAATGATTTTTTACGATTGTAAACAAACACAAATCTGCTTCTACTTTTTTTAAAAATCTCTAAAAATAATCACTAAATTATTTTATAACATAATCACTTATTTTTTAATTTTAAACAAACGGGCTCTATATCCTGCAACTTAGGTGTTGTTTTCACTAAATTTATATAGCATTATAATAACAATATATCCTATATATATAGGATATAGGATATCAAAAAGACCTCTCATCCAAGTACACTATACAAAAGAGTTAGACCATCTAGACTAGGACATTCCATCAAACTTTATTTGTACCTGAAAAGCAACCCTCTAGTATAAAGACATAGCAACCAGAGATAAATAGTATAAAGACAACGAAAAGCTAAGACTTAAGAAGTTATATTATTTTATTATTTAATCAACTGAAAGAAAGTTGAATGATGATATTTAATTAACAGTGTAATTGTTATTAAACGATTTTAACATAAACACCAATAACAATAATAGAGGAAGAGGAATGGCATTATCCAAAGTAAAACACGGACAACAATGAATCATAAAGAAAAAGTAATATAACTTGTTATCGATATGGGCAAAATAATGTAATTTAAAAATTAAAGCAGACAAATTTATTTAAAAGCAAAACTATTTTCGTTCTTTAAAGAATAACTTTATAACTTCTATTTTTAATATTTACCTTCTATAAAGAAAATTGGCAACGGTTAATGGCTAATATTAATTAATTAATTAAAAGGTAACCTTTACAATAATAATAATATTTATTAATTAATTAGATTGTAACCTTGATAATGCTGCAAATTTAAAGAAATCGACCTAAGAGTTTGTCTAAACGAATTTCAGATTTCATAATACTGACAAATTGAGGGTGACATTTACTAAATGTCGGATGCAAATAAATTAGAAGTTAATCGAGAAAAAAATGTTCTCTTGAATCAATTATAAATTATCAATATCAATTAATCACCTCATTAGTTGATTACTTGATGGTTAGATTTTCATTAGAATTTAAACCATAGATTTATAACATTCCAAAGTAACTGAAACAAAACAATTAACTTCAAAATGAAATATATATGAGCAACAAAAAAAAGATTTCATTAAGATAAGTAGAGTAATTACATAGGTCCTAAAGCAAGGGTTGGGACAATCTAAAGCCATCATGTTTGGATTATAATTACATCAATGCCCAACAAAAAGTGTCCCAACCAAACAACAATTACTCGGTATACATAGAGAAATAAGCAGGCGAAAATGCAAAGGAGGCTTACACTTTTAAAATGCAGAATAGGTTGATGGCAAACTGTGTTTGAATTTGGAAGTTGTAGACTGTCAATATCCAAACTCAAAAACATTGCACAACAAAATAGATCAACCTACAACAACTAAACGATTTACACCATAAAAATAAAAGAAACTACTTTCATACGAATCTCCACCCATGACTATACAACAATAATAGAACGAAGGAGATCCACCCAAAATGGTAAAGCACCCAGAAACTGACTTCACGGCTTCTCAACATCAATAACGGTGTTCTTCTTGACACAAATAACATAGCATTCCTCTTTCTTCTTGAGACCACTAACAGAGCATTCTTTTTGAATTGCAGCAAACTCATCATCCAACTTTCTCTTGGCAGGAGTGAACCTGTTGGCCGGAGTCCACTGAGAATGAAAATTAACATGACTATCTCCCAAAGAAACAGATGTGCCAATAATCTCATAATCAGGCTGTTAAAGTAACAGACACAAAAACACCTAATCAGTAACAAAAGGTAAAAATAAACTGAAAAAAAAAACACTACCAAGAATAAAATAAAATGCTTAATGAAATATCATCATTCAAGTCCACCATTTCAGTGTCCACCTTTGAAAAAGATGGGACAAAGACAGCCTTCATATATGGAATTATATGGAATCAAAGACATAGGTGTTGGAAACCATAAGTAAGAATGAACACATTACTTCTTATTGAGAACCAAACCATACCTTTAGAGGTGTTGTTTCTGCACCAATGAGATCAAACATTGAAATAATAGTTTCATCATAACAAACCCTTCTAACTGGTGTATCAAAATTATCATGTAAGTAAGACACCTTGAGTCAGTAAAAGCTCGATCACAACCATGCTAGTTGTCTTTCCATCCTTGGTATATCGTTTTTCAGGGTACACACAAGTCAAAAGCCCCATTACATCTGAAAATGTTGAAGACAAATACAACAACAAAATCAATAGTTAATAAGAATCAAAGAATCAAATAAAAAAAAGTAGACAATGACAACAGTCATAGTAATCACCAATCAAATATTCATGACCCTCATCATTGTTCAGTATTTCACAAAATGGCACACACTTAGGTCCATATCTAGAAATGGAGGGGCAATCCCTTTTCTGAACGGTTGTTTTGAATAGGAAAATCAGCCTGAATTCATGTGAAGAAGCCCTATAACCACCACTGTTTCCCACAACATTGAAATAAACCATCTTGTAACAGCAACCCTCTTCAAGTAAAGAGCTAAACTTGTGTAATAGAGGTCTCCTAACAGTAGCTTAGATCTTGCCACCCTTAAAAAAAACAAAAATAAAAGACAATCAGTCCCATATCACAAAATAAAAAATATATATGATCATAAAGATACAAAAATGAATATAAAAGATAGATAAGATAGATTACTACATTTTCTTCAACCAACAACATCTCCAAAGAACTGATTTGGGAGGGGTTGTTAAACAGAGGGACTGTCCAGAGGCGGGCAACCCTAACAACCAACCTAATTGCCTCCCTATTGGAAACAATGGAGTCAGTTCGATCATAATGCAAAGCCATTGAAATAAAGATAGGTATTGATGATTGATAATTGACACAAAACAAAGGAGATAAGTTTGAGGTAAGGTGAGTTGCCACCAAAGTGGGCATCCAATTTATAGCCACCAAGAACGCTAAAACTGGAAACAAATTTGGGAGGGAAACATCAAATTTGAATTCAAAAACACCTATAAAAAAATTACAACTCCCAGAATACCTCTTTCCAGTGAGTGAAAAATGTAATCAGAAAAAAGTAAAAGTATATAGGAACACAAAATCAAAACAAATCAAATCAAATTCAACCATACAGAGAGATTAATCAAATCAGAAGCTACAAAGCAAAAAAATAATAATCATCATTACAATTTAACATCGAGCCCAAACATACCTATCTACCTAATCTACATAATATCTACATAACAACCTAAAAATGGTGTAATCAGATCTAAGAAAAGATTTTTGCGTCAAAAAAAGATCTAAGAAAAGATTAATCAAATCAGAATTTCAAGAAGGAAAAGGTAAAACAATAAAATAAAACAATAAAACCATCATTACAATTCTAACAATGCAGAGTCAATCTATCTTCTATCTATCTACCTAAAAAATTAAAAATAACCTAAAAAGACTACAATGAGAGAGTACGATCTTCAACACACATAATAACAACAGGGAACCAAAAGCCAAATACAAATACCAAAGAACAAAACACAAGAGAACCAATAGAAATCCTCACTTCCAAAAAAAAAGAACTAAACTGAAGCACACAATAATCCGGTTACAATGAACCTTTATTTATAACATAGAAGACTTAAGAAATAAAACTCACAAGCACCAAAATATTTTTGGAAAAAATATATCTAATTAATTTTTTTTTTAAATATTGAGCATGAAAGGAGCCCCAAATCAAGCCTTAATAGACACGTTTGTCGATCTCACCTCAAGTATTCGACAGCTCAAGTTGTGAAAAAGCAGTATCGTCTAACCAAAATAAATAAAAATAATACAATATTAAATATTAAATATTAAATATACAAATATAAAAATAGCCTCCTAGGGTTAATCTATCCTAAACACAACAAAATATGTAATTTGACAACATATCCAGCAAGCCCTAATGTCAGATAATCCACCATAGCTCCTTTAATCGACAAGATATACTGTACAATCGATGGAGAAGACAGAAAGACGAGGTGAGATGAAAAATTGCAGAAAAGGGGAGACAACCACACAAGAGAGTGAGAGAAGAAGAAGCTTGTAGATATGATGAAAGAGAGTGAGAGAAGAAGAAGTCTGTAAAAATGATGAAAGAGAAGGAAAGTAGAAGTCATCGAAGGAAACGCTTAAACATTACAAATAAATAACACAATTAAATAAAATAAATAAAAAATAAAACAAATAAAACATATAATAAAATAAAATATTAAGAGTTTAATAAATGAAAAGCAAAAAGTTTACCAGCGGTCTGATAAAGTTGTCTCATCGCCATTAATGCTTCACTCAGAGATAAGAAACCAAGCTTTAAAATATTAACATAATAATAATAAGGGCAGAATAAGCAATGATAGCACAATTAAAAAAATATTATCCCCATAAATCACGGTTAATCCGCCAAATCAGTCGCACAGTAACTTGCCACAGTGAGGCTTATTAAAGTTATGATTTCTTTACGATGAATTGATTAATTATTCTCATTTTCACCAAAAAAAAATTAAAAAATAATTGATTTTTTAAATAGTAGTTTTTCTCTTTAACGTTAATAAACAATTTTAAAATAATGTATTGAATTATAAATAAAAATTATGGATTAGAAAAATTAGAGTTTAATTGTTATATATTGCTAATATAAAGTTATTTACACTATCAATCAATAAAAATTATGGTATTAATGATTTTTAAAATAATTAGAATAAGATGATCAAATATTTTTAATGATGTGATAATTTTGTTATTAATTGATTATGAAAAAAAATTATAATTAAATCGAAAAGTTATTACTCAAATAATAAAATCTTGGAACCTATCTATAAATATTATAAACCAAAAACCATGGGTGGAAACCTCTGCCACATGTCATCTTCATAGTCATTATAAAATTTAAATTTCTTTGACAATTGGAAAACATTCCATTTTTAGAAAATATATTTATAGTGAATTTATTTTTTTAAACCAATTATAAATTATCAAGCATTTATTTTCTCTCAACATTTAATCATATATATTTTCAAAACAATTAAATCATTTCAAAAATTTCGATCATTTTCTATATAGTTTATTTAAAACAACTAATAAATAATTGCAGTGCACAGATTTTGATAAACAAATATTCCTAAATTATTACCAATCAAATTTATTATCATAACTTTAGCTCATAGAAATTATAATTTCTTTAATAATTGCGGTACCATTTCCAATGTTACATTTTAAAGAAACTAAAAATTAATTGCCGTATGTAACACCCCCGGACATTACTTTGTAAACACATGCGGAAATAAATTAAAAAGTAATTTGCTGGTTGTTTTCGGAAAGTTGTTTTATTTTAAGTCAGAAAACCGGGGTATAAAAATTTTCTTCTGTGGATAACTCTGGAAAACCAAGATACATACATCTAAACAGTAAATCACATTCATAACAAAGTCGCCACGACATACAACTTCTCTCAAAAAGTTTTGATTTTCAAAAATAGAAAATTAAACCAAAGACAAATATGTAACAGCACATTTACTGCCCTTTTCAAATATACAACCCAACCAAGACTCCTCAGCTAGTCGCTCTACAATACATTTATTTGAAAAACCCCTGTGGTCATTCCACGATCAAAAGCTTCTTCAAACATCTAGATCTAAGTCTCCGAGTGACTTAGGAAAAACTCATCTGCACCATCTGTACTAGAGTACCAAGGTACAACAGCAAAACCATAAAAAACCTTATATATTTGTAAGGGTGAGACACCAATATATGGATTTAAACAAGATAACCACATGTATGACACACAAAACATCATATAGACATATAAAGTCATATATTATAAAATTCTCAGAAGTAAACAAGTATTATATCAATGAGCTTCATACCCGAACAATCATCGTCATTTAAAAAGAAATGCATGACACTTCAATATTTAGGCTCTAACTTAATCTCATGAGATCCCTTCATCATTCTAAGAGTTGATCAAACTCAAATCGCCACCACTTTGGCATCACGTTAAGTGACTAAACATCCATAACATACTGTCCCATCCCAGGATGCAGTATTCCATGCTCATGGATTTAATAACACACTGTCCCATCCCAGGATGCAGTGATACATCGTATTGTGAATATCTGATCATCAAGGCATCACTCCTATCAACGTGAGGTACGTCTGCCTAAAATGCATGTAGAACAATTGTTCTCAGCGTTTTCTTTGTGTTCATTCTATTTCATTGTCGAAACTCAAAAGCTAACGACTTTTCATAAATTTTAACGTTTTGAAATTATCAACATCAACACGGGACACGCAGTCCGAGTGCTCAATCACAACACCTTAGATCGATGCACCAGTCAAGACTTGTGGTCATAGAAAACAACATTCACCTTTAATAACGTTTATCACAATGTGATTAGGACACACAGTCCACAACAACATAATTAGGACACACAGTCCACAACAACGTAATTAGGACACACAGTCCACAACAAAGTGAATAGGACACACAGTCCGTAACAACGTGACACGGATCAAATATCTACGTGTAAATTACAGAACACTAGTATTCCGACGTCTCGTATACTAGATTCACTTTCCAACGCATTTGTTCTTTTTTGTTCAGTGAAAAAAAAATTAAAAATGAAACCTCTGCAGCTTATCGAAGCTTACTGGAATATTTTTGTTGAACAAGAATATTTCATAAAAATGTTTTTCATTGAAATTCATTTAGAACCACTAAGTTATTGAGAAATTCCTGGTTTGTCTCAAATCCATTTTCCTTTGAAATTCCACCTTTTCCGAAACAGCATCAATACTTTGCAAAATCCTTTTAAATCCATTTCTGACCGAAATGATACAAATTATTTCCTCAAATGTTTTTTTTCCTTCAAAAACATATTTTCAAATGGTTTTCATTTATACTAGAATGATTTATAAGTCAAATGATTTTCCTCTAACTTCAAAATATTTTAACACTTCGTTCTTAAAATGATTTTCCACTTCATTCATGAAAATGATAACATACTAAAATGTATTTCTTTCTCAATTCCATTCTTATTCTTCTTTCATCAAAAGAAATTGACACATAAATTTCTTAAAATAACTTTTCATCTACATTTTGAAAAAGATAACGTATTGAAATATTTTTATGATTTCATCCTTATAATTATCCATTACTTTCTCTTTTATGAAAAGAAATCACCAACTAAACATTATCATTGTCAAAATTCCTCATAAGGCTTTTGAAGGCTTTTATCTCAATAGTTGATTGAGCGGCGAATGTCGGGCTTCTCGAACAACAATCCAAATGATATAATTTTCACATCAACATCATTCCAGATAATACATTCCACGCCATATCTCCAAGCTTTAGCACATTTCTACAAATAAATCATCAAGCTCAGATATGTAAAACAGACAATTTTAACCACATCAGATAACTCAGGAAATCACAATAAAATTTAAAACAACTTAACATACCACAAATAATAGCATATAGCTATCGAGAAAAATCCCTCAGGTAAGCTCCCCTTACCTGATTCCAAAGCAAACAAGGTCTTTCGTTCTTTGTTGAGTGCTACGATCTTCCTCGACTTGCTTCGCGACGGAAGTCTAAAGATTCCAACACATAACACAGGTTAAAAACAACCAAAAACATCTAATCTCCCCTAGGCATAGATTCGGTCATGATGACAAAATAGGGTTTGAGATATCAAACTTTCACTAACTCATGGATTAATGATCCTTAAGTATTAGAGTATTATAAACAATGATCATTTAGCAAGGATTGAACAAAAACTCCTCTAAGCTACAAGTTTAGGGTTTCGGTCTTGACCTTCAAAATAGGCTAGAAATTTTCAAACTTTTCAAGCTCTTGGATTTAACAACTAAAGGTACCAAAGAGTCCAAATCAAACAAAAGTTGAAACAAAAATTCCTTGCTCCGTCAACACCTAGATTCGGACTTGTTAGGAAAATAGGGAGAGAAATTTTTGTTTGATGAAAGCTCTTAGATTTGGCATCATAAGGTACTAAGAGGTTTAAATCCATGATCATATTACAAAAGTTGAAACAAAACTTCCTAGGTCCAAAACCACATAGGTTCGGCCATCATTGGAATAATGGGGTAAAAAAATTTGTTTGATACAAGCTCATAGAATATCTAAATAGAGATCATTAGGAGTTCATAGAAATTGGTTTCAACTCAAAAGGATTTTTCTACCATTTTCTAGAGATTTTAGAAGTTAAAAGATCTTTATGAACAACGGAAAACATAGATTAAACTCACGAAATAAATGTAAAACTTGAAAGAGAAGAGTATGATAGTGTTACCCTTGAAGCTAGGAAGAAAAGGTATGAAGAACTTGAAGCTTGAAAATAAGTAAAAATGGATGTTTTAAGTGATAGAACTTTGAGTAGGAAAATGGAGAAGAAGAAGAAAATGAAAGTGAAGTGATCAAGTGTGTATATATAGGGGAAAGAGAGAGAGAATGGCGCAAGGAGAGAGGGAGAGTAATCTTGATGGCCAAGTTTTGGCTTAGGCCATGTTTGGTTGGAGAAGAAAGAGAAAAATGAGTTTTTAGAATATAATATGTTATAATTCAAAAAATGTCATCATGACAACTTTTTAGGATGTGACTTAGGCCATCTCCTAGTTAGTCACCTCACTCTCACATGTCAACTCATCACTTTTATGCTCCCTACTCTGCTCCACTGTATATCCGATTCAAGTTCCCGATCGTATTTCGCTTGGATAAAGTATTATATTTTGACCTAGAATAAGAATTTTCGAAAATTTCCAATATCATACAAAACATCACAAAAACACTAACTGTTTCATTCACGGTTAAAAATTAGGTTTTCTGCTCAATAAACTTGTACCGGCAGTGAAAATGTAGACCGGCTTTCGTCTGAATTTTCAACCAAAAATTTAACCGTGACTTCCTTCGATGAGGTAGAACAAGACATTATTCTCTGGATTTTAATAAAAATAAATACATATTCACATGTATTTACAATTATAGAAAGACAGAAATCAAGGCATTACACCGTACATGGATTGTTATTAACAAGATAGTCTTAAATTATTATCAGCGAAAATTGTTATTTTAGCTCATTTCCAATACTACACAGTAAATCAACTAAAATAATTTCTTATATTTACCATTTCTGGAGATAGGAGCTTTATATATTTATAATTTCTTATAATTATAATTTCTAGGGATTGTCTTTACATGAGCTACTAAATTTATGTTATTAGAATATTTATAGATTTATGAATGTTTTCAAAGAAAATAAATAATTTAAACATGATGTATCGTTTTCCAATGTAATAATTTACTTAAATTCATGTTTAAGTTGTTTCTTTTATCTTCCTGATAGAAATTTACTCTTTATCTAACGATTCTAACCTCATGTCGGCACTATAAAAATGTTGGCAATCAAATGGAACCTTTCCCTTTGAGTCTCTCTTGAGAAATTTCTTCGTCTAGAGTGAACAGCTGAAATTATTGATAAATTTTATTTTAAAATTATTAAATTTAAATTTCTATGTTATTATATTCTTATGGTTGAGTTGTTTTAATAATTGCTTTGTTATATTTTTTTTATGCAGGAATCCAATTCACAAACATGTGAAAGTGCATTGATTTTATAATACTTTCAAAGAGGAGTCATGTCGAAAATGAAGAGAACGAATGTTGCTGATAATGAAGATAAGTTGTCCTCTACTAAGGTCAAAAACCCAAATTGTTGAAGATAAAAGTTGAGAAAGATCAGTCTAATGAGATATTATAATCTTGAAGTGGATGTGAACAACCTTGAAGGGCTCTTAGATATACATGTGAAGGAAAACATGTTATATTTTATGAGTTTAGTTGAGTTACTAACCTTTTTTCCCTCTATTTTGTTCAGTGTTTATTTTTTAAATTGATACTTCCTTTTTGTTTTGGAGTTTTGACTAACAATAACTTTTTTTTATCGAAGAATAACAATATCTTTAAATATAGTAAAGTGAGTACTAAAATATTATCGATCAAATCTGTTATGTTATCATAACTTTAGTTCATACACATAAAAAAAAGGCAAAGATCTTTTTTAAATAGTAGTGATACCCATTTCCCATTTTATATTTTAATACATATTTAATTAAATAACTATTATTGAAAAAAATATTTCATCCTATTAGCAATACCAAGTTTTATTGGAAGAATATTTTATCATTAATTTTAAGAGTTTTAATTAATATATTTATTATAATTAAAATTATTTGAATATGTAAAATTGATGCATAAGATGTCTTTCTTTCATTCATTGACATCCAAAATTAAAAAAAAGAAGTTGCTAATAGTTAAATAGTCCAATTTTTTGTCGCAACAAATAAAAGAAATCTTTTATTAATAGTGTTCCTGCCAAGATCCGTTTTGTCAGAATCTCGCCATAGAACGCGAAACCAAGGGGGTTATTTTATGATTTGGGCTTGACAGAATTCAGTGATTCCGGTCCTACGTATCCTAGTGGGAATCAAAGTCAGACGTAGTTCTAGGTTCATCCCTTGGCGGGGCGGTGATCTCGATCCCTTAATTTTGTATCGGACGAGTACTAGGGAGCAAGGACTGTTTGATAGTCTCTTGGTCGACGCTAGTTCCTCTAACACGCTTAAGGGAGAGTCACCGGTGTTCAGTGAAAAAGTCCTTTTCTTATGAGGGGTACTGCCCCTTTTATAATAGGATTCCCCTATCTCTTTAGAGATTTGATTTATCTCTTAATATCTCTTTTGAGGTATGATTCCTTGATTTAAGGGATTAGAGATTTGATATCAATATCTTCTTCGATTTATTATCCTCAATTTCTGGACTGGGCCGGGTACTTGGGCTCGGTGGCCGGGTTAATAACCTCGACCAGTACACAAGCCCCCAAGCTCTGAGCTTAAACAAGCGAAAGAGCTGACAAGTATTAAACCGAGCTGATACTTCGGCCATGTGGACTTTCTTCCTTCCTTATTTCAAGCTGTTACTTCAACCGAACCTGCCTTCCCTTTTGTATTTTAAGGCTTTGAACTCGGCCTCATTTTTACTTTCAGCATTGTGCTCGGTTCCTTTAATAATTTCAATGGCTCGAACTCGGCCTTCAGGCTCAGACTTGGCCTTAAACAATTTAATGGCTCGTACTCGGCCACCAGGCTCAAACTTGGCCTTAAGAATTTGACTGGCTCGAACTCGGCCACCAAAATAAGATGCCTGCAGAGCAAATACTTCGGCAAGATAAGAGAAAATAAAACAATATTCACAATAAATTCTTTTATTGGATGGAGTCCGCGGTGTGCCTCGTTAAAACCTCCCCGGTCAAAACCCTTTTTGGGACAAAATACCGAGGTAGGAAAAAGAGTACAGCACCCGACTATATACATCAACTGCAGCTTAGTGCAATGATCGGGCTCTGATCCAAGCTGGAACTTCTCCAACTCCTGAATGGGCTATGTCAATTCTCGGGTCTAGTTCAACAGAGCTGACAGAATTTTCAGACTTGTCTTTTCCCCTGTCTATTCATAATTAGTGCTAGTTGTCTTCAATGTACGAAGTGAATATTGACTTGCTGACACTGCATCATCCAATGTTAGATAAAACGACTCATTCCCAATCTTGTCAACAAACTCGGATAATATCAGCTTCTCCATAACCTCCAACCTTGGGTTTACCAATGACACCTTAATTCCATTCTTTTCCAATGTTCTATTTATCTCCAATAATCCTCCAATAGCAGTTGTGTCAATTGATGTCACTCCTGACAAATCGAGTTATGATGTACTCAACAACATCTCCACTCATGTCTTGCTCACTTCTAATATACCTCATAATCCTTTCTTTGACATAGATAGAATTTTGCAAAGTAAATGGGAGAACCAAGTTGTATAATTAGAGTTCCTGGGATTTTTGAAGCACTATATTGCTCAACATCTCGATATAAACCCAAGTCATTTAACTTTCCAAGCTCGCATGCCGCTGGTCTAGCCGTATATAAGAGTGCTCTAAGCACACCGAGTCCAACAGACATCAAGAGGCCAACATCCATGCTTACAAAGGCGACTCCAAGGAAGGCGGCCATGCAGATAAGAAAATCAAATTTGTCAACTTTAAAGAGATGGATAGCCTCGGTATAATTAATCAGTCCCAGCGTGGCTGATATAATAATAGCTGATAGAGCAACAAGAGGGGCGTAGCCAAATAGTGGTATCCGGAGCCTGATTATGTGGAGAGATATTATGGCTAGCGAGATATTCGGCCCAGTTAGCTGCGGATGGATAGCTTGGGGTCGAGGTATCTTCGTGTGTGGCCTGTCACGGAAAGGGGCCGAGTAGTTATCCTCGGGTGCCAGGTGTGCTGACATGTCCTCGGCTTCGGAGGAGTTTGGGCCAAGGCCCATTCGTGGGGGTAAGCTCGGTTGGTCCAGTGTATAGACGAGTTCTCGGTCTTACATTCTCGGCCAGTACACAAGCCCCCCGAGCTCCGAGCTTGAATAAGCGAAGGAGCTGATAAGTACGAAACCGAGCTTATTCGTCGGCCACACAAACTTTGTTCTTTCTTGATATACGTATTTGATTTGATTTCAATAATTTTGCGGCTCAAACTTGGCCTTTAAAAATTGAATCGGTTCGACCTCGGCCATCAGGCTCAAAATTGGCCTTTAGAAATTAATCGGCTCGAACTCGGCCTTCAGGCTCAAACTTGGCCTTTAGAAATTGATCGGCTCGAACTCGGCCTTTAGGCTCAAACTTGGCCTTTATGAATTGAATGGCTCATACTCGGCCATCAGGCTCAAACTTGGCCTTTAGCATTTAATCGGCTCGAACTCGGCCTACAGGCTCAAACTTGGCCTTTAGAAATTGATCGGCTCGAACTCGGCCTTTAGGCTCAAACTTGGCCTTTAAGAATTGAATGGCTCGTACTCGGCCTTAATAACTCGGCTAATAGGCTCAAACTTGGCCTTTAGCATTTAATTGGAGGGTGGGGGTGCGCCGATATTATGGCTAGCGAGATATTCGGCCCAATTAGCTGCGGATGGATAGCTTGGGGCCGAGGTATCTTCGTGCGTGGCCTGTCATGGAAAGGGGCCGAGTAGTTATCCTCGGGTGCCAGGTGTGCTGACATGTCCTCGGCTTCGGAGGAGTTTGGGCCAAGGCCCATTCGTGGGGGTAAGCTCGGTTGGTCCAGTGTATAGACGAGTTCTCGGTCTTACATTCTCGGCCAGTACACAAGCCCCCCGAGCTCCGAGCTTGAATAAGCGAAGGAGCTGATAAGTACGAAACCGAGCTTATTCGTCGGCCACACAAACTTTGTTCTTTCTTGATATACGTATTTGATTTGATTTCAATAATTTCGCGGCTCAAACTTGGCCTTTAAAAATTGATCGGCTCGAACTCGGTCTTCAGGCTCAAACTTGGCCTTTAGAAATTGATCGGCTCGAACTCGGCCTTTAGGCTCAAACTTGGCCTTTATGAATTGAATGGCTCGTACTCGGCCATCAGGATCAAACTTGGCCTTTAGCATTTAATCGGCTCGAACTCGGCCTACAGGCTCAAACTTGGCCTTTAGAAATTGATCGGCTCGAACTCGACCTTTAGGCTCAAACTTGGCCTTTATGAATTGAATGGCTCGTACTCGGCCTTAATAACTCGGCTAATAGGCTCAAACTTGGCCTTTAGCATTTAATGGGCTCGAACTCGGCCTACAGGCTCAAACTTGGCCTTTAGAAATTGATCGTCTCGAACTCGGCCTACATAACTCGGCTAATAGGCTCAAACTTGGCCTTTAGCATTTAATCGGCTCGAACTCGGCCTACAGGCTCAGACTTGGCCTTAAGAGATTTGGCTCGAACTCAGCCATTGGCTCGTACTCAGCCACCAGGCTCAAACTTGGCCTTTAGAGATTTGGCTCGAACTCGGCCATTAGGCTCAAACTTGGCCTTAGAAATTTGACTGGCTCGAACTCGGCCATTGGCTCGTACTCGGCCACCAGGCTCAAACTTGGCCTTTAGAGATTGAACTGGCTCGAACTCGGCCATCAGGCTCAAACTTGGCCTTTAGAGATTTGGCTCGAACTCGGCCATTAGGCTCAAACTTGGCCTTAGAAATTTGACTGGCTCGAACTCGGCCATTGGCTCGTACTCGGCCACCAGGCTCAAACTTGGCCGTTAGAGAGTGAACTGGCTCGACCTCGGCCATCGAGGCTCAAACTTGGCCTTTAGAGATTTGGCTCGAACTCGGCCATTAGGCTCAAACTTGGCCTTTAGAAATTTGATAGCTCGAACTCGGCCATTGGCTCGTACTCGGCCACCAGGCTCAAACTTGGCTTTTAGAGATTTGGCTCGAACTCGGCCATTAGGCTCAAACTTGGCCTTTAGAAATTTGACTGGCTCGAACTCGGCCATTGGCTCGTACTCGGCCACCAGGCTCAAACTTGGCCTTTAGAGATTTGGCTCGAACTCGGCCATTAGGCTCAAACTTGGCCTTTAGAAATTTGACTGGCTCGAACTCGGCCATTGGCTCGTACTCGGCCACCAGGCTCAAACTTGGCCTTTAGAGATTTGGCTCGAACTCGGCCATTAGGCTCAAACTTGGCCTTTAGAAATTTGGCTCGAACTCGGCCATTAGGCTCAAACTTGGCCTTTAGAGATTTGGCTCGAACTCGGCCATTAGGAAAGTCGAGGACCTAGGAGAATACAAGGGACCACTGTTTTTTGTAACAGTAGTACGCACATGCTGGATTGCAGCAGTGGGCTGACTATTCTTTTTGGCTTGCATTTCTTTCCTTTGTCTTTTCTTCACAGAGGGTTGACCACTATTCAAATTCTTCCTCGGTCCCACCGTTGCTCCCTGGGTAGAGGACACAGTTGCAATCCTTCCACCTGACCCAGACGAATATTGCGGCAGACCCCCACCCTCCAAATCAATTCCTTCCTTATTCAAAACATCATATTTGTTACGATTCCCCTTATCATTAGCACGTTGGGAATTTAAACTTCCCTTAAAATTCTTCTTTTTCTTTATGACCGGTAGCCAATCCCCATGAGGCGCCTCCTTGATTCTAGCACCCATATCAACTGATTTCTCAACATGCGCTGCATTAACTGCTGCGGGAATCTCGCCACTTGATGCAGCTGGCTTAGCATGGGAGTTGGGCATGTTGGCCTCTGCCGGATGATGAGTGTGATTCCACCTCATCTTTGTCCATCATTTTGCATGCATTTTCATGTAGTTTAGGCATATTTTTATTAGATTTTAGGTTAATTTTCCTTTGGAACGGGTAAGGCGGTTTTCGTGTGTTGTTTTGCAGATATCAAGGGTAAATTGCTCAAGATCAACCATGATGAAGTTTGGATGAAGATGGAGCTTTAAAACTGAAGAAAATAAGCCAAACAAAGCCCATCACGGCCTAGCCGTGATGCCCATCACGGCCATGATCGAGCAAAAACTGAAAAAGAAGAAAGGCTGAAGTCAGAGTCTGTCACGGCCTGGCCGTGATAGCCATCACGGCCGTGACCCAAAACCACCACAAGTAAGAGCACATCACGGCCCAGCCGTGATATTCTTCACGGGCCATGAAGCTGAGGACTCGCGTCGCGAGACATATCTCGCGTCGCGAGAAATTGAATTTTCCAGAATTGCAGAGGCAGAGACCGTCACGGCTTGGCCGTGATGGCCATCACGGCCGTGACGCGCATTACTTGGACCTGAAGAAACCGAATTTGGATCAGAATTTGAGTTGGTTTGGGACTCTAACTTCCCCAATTCTATAAATATGGACCAAGGCATCAGATACAGAGAGGAGAACATATACACATTGGGGGCTACTACTCTAGGCATAGATTTAGGATCTCTTCTCCTCTTCTCCTCTCTTCTCTTTTCTGATTTTTATTATGTTGTCAACCCAGCTTGTCATCTCCATGGCAAGACTGGAGTAGTAGCTTAGTTTCTAGGGATTAGGGCTCTGCCCGAGGTTTGTAAATGATGTTAATTTGATGTTGAAACCATTGTTGATTTCATAATTGTTTTAGATCTGATTTCTAGTGTGTTAATCACTCATAAATTTCGGCAACCGTTTATTTACGTGACATAGACGTTCTAAGGAGGAACCTAGCGGTGAACTTAGGATTTCTAGGGTGATTCACTCGTAAAGCCCGGCAGCCACTAGTTTGTGAGATGTGAATGATCCAAGGAGGAACCTAGCGGTGAACTTAGGTTATTTGCATGACTGAGACATTTCAAGGAGGAACCTAGCGGTGAACTTGGGTGTCGGACCTATAGAAGTCAGACTTGGGACTGAAATCACGAAAGTTAGAAGCCGTCCCTCGAGGAGCAACGAGTTGTCACGGAATGCAAAGGGTCCAATCTGGGATCGACTACCACGAAAGTAGGGGTCGGGTCAATTGGGCACGGCTTTTGTAACCCGAAAGGGAGCTTAAGCTATTAGAGGATAAACTCGCCTTCAAGGCAATTTCGGTAATCAACAAAGGTAAATCTGTTAGCAACATAAACGACCTCAAAGGTAACCCAAATCCCTAGGAATCCGTTTAAATCGAAAACCCCAAAAACATTTGTTTTCTGTTTGTTTATCATTTCAATTTCAAATTCAAACATTTTTCAAAACCCCTTTACAAAGTCCAGATTCACTCAATTCGAAAACCGATTGCGATTCAAGAACACAGTCTCTGTGGGTTCGATATCTTTTATTACTTGACGGCAATCCGGTACACTTGCCGGAAACGCACGAGCGTCGCGCGTCCGCGCGCGACGACGACATCAAGTTTTTGGCGCCGTTGCCGGGGACTGTGCCTTTTCGAATCTCAATTCAAATTTTGAATTTATTTTTCTGGACCTTTTCTTTTTGTTTAATTTTTATTTCTGAAAAAAAAAATTCAAAAAAATTTCTTTTCCTTCTATTGTATCCATCTCTCTGTGTGTTATATGCAAAGATCTCTAAGTCTTGGGAGCCTTAGTGAGATTGATCCGGAGATCGAGAGGACCTTCCACAGACGTAGAAGACTACAAAGAGAGGGAGAAAGGTTGAGTCATGTTCCACTCATGGCGAATCAACCGGATATAAAGCCTTTGAAGGACTACGCAGCCCCAAATGCGAGAGGCTTGCGAACTGGGATTGCAAGGCCAGAGATTGAGGCGGAAAACTATACCATACCACCTATGTTAATCAACATGATTAGGCAACATCAATTCGGAGGATTGCCTTCGGAGGACCCGACCGATCATATAGAAACATTCTTAGAGTTCACCGATGCAATTAGGATTAATGGAGCCTTAGTCGATGTTGTGCGTTTGAGATTGTTCCCCTCATCTCTCACTGGAAAGGCAAAGGCCTGGCTTAAGCAAATCCCCGCTAACACTTTGACTACTTGGGACCAACTGGAGCAGGCGTTCTTGGAGAAATTCTTCCCTCCATCCAAGACGGCCTACATAAGAACCCAGATCACCGGCTTCTTCCAGAAAGATGGAGAATCATTATCGGAAGCTTGGGATCGATACAAGGGACTGATGGAGTCGTGCCCACATCACGGACTCGAGAGGTGGTTAATAGTGCACACCTTCTATAACGGATTGGACTACTCGTCGAAGGTGTCACTAGATTCTGCAGTCGGTGGAGCATTTATGAATAGGCCTCTCACTGAGGCATTCAACATCATCGAGAATGTCGCCACCAACTACCACCAATGGGGATCCGAAAGAGGTAATAACCCGAACAAGATTTCGGGGGGTAAGTTTGAAGTAAGTAGCATTGATCTGATTATTTCTAAATTTGACTCACTAAATAAACGATTAGATAAGATTGAAAGAGCTAATATGAGTGCAATAGGTGCTACTAACCTTGTTTGTGAGATTTGTGGAATGCAGGGACATGACATGATGGGATGCCCACATGGATCCGGTGCTTCGGGTGAGCAAGTGAACTCTTGTAACAACTACTATGATACGAACCCGAAGCTGCCCAACTATGCTCCCCCAAATCCCTACAACCAAAGAAGAAACAACCCTTACCTCTCCTACGGCAACTACAGCAACACACTTAATCATGAGTTCCAAGAGGGTCAAGGTAATAAGAGAGCAGCACCGGGGTATCCTCAGGTACAAAGATCTAAACTCGAGACTTTATTTGAAAGTTTTGTCGAAACTCAAACAAAACAGAATGAGGAGTTTAGACAACAAGGAAGGGCAGTGAGTGAGGCAATAAAGGATCTAGCATCTAAGGTAGACAACTTAGCAACTCATAACAAGATGCTAGAAAACCAGATTGCCCAACAAGCCAGCACGTACTCGAGACCTAAGGGTACATTCCCGGGGCAACCCGAAGCAAATCCCAATGAGCATTGCAATGTCATACACTTGAGGGATGATAAGCTTGGGGTGGGGGTAGCTGAAATGGACGTGGAACCGGAGGAGGACACGAGCGAAAAAGAAGAGCCAGAACCGAAATATGTCCCTCCACCACCGTACCAACCCCCGATACCTTTCCCACAAAGGTTGGTTAGGAAAAAGCAAGTAGATGTAGAGACTAAAATGCCTACTAAACTGAAAGACCCAGGTAGTTTCTCCATCGCTTGCTCAATTGAACAACTGCAAATTGACCAAGCCTTATGTGACTTAGGGGCTAGCACGAGCTTGATGTCCCTCACTATCATGGAAAGGTTGGGAAGCAAAGAGTTGAGACCATTCAAATTCCCCTTACAATTTGCGGATGGCTCAACTAGGACTCCTCTAGGCATACTAGAGAATGTTCCTGTAAAGGTAGGGAAAATTCTCATCCCTACCGACTTCCTGGTATTGGACGTGAAAGGGAATTCTGAATTCCCCATCATTTTAGGAAGGCCATTCTTGGCAACCGCTGGAGCATTAATAGACGTAAGGAATGGCAAACTCTCTCTAAATGTAGAGGAAGGTAGGGTAAATTTTCAGTTGACTAACTCTTGTAACAACCCTCCTTTTGAGAGCCATGTGTGCAGAATTGATGTAAAGACTCCAGCGGCAGAGAAAGAACTTAGCATGGAAGCAACCCCAAGGATACGCATGGTTGAAGATGCACCCAGTGGTGAAGTCGGGATTGCTGTCCATGCGGAAACAAAACTTCCGCCGGAAGAAAGGAAGGCTAGGAAGCTCCGAGAGAAAAGAGCGAAGCGGAAGCATTATTGGCCGTATGAGCAGAAACGGCTATTTGAAGGAGCTCCTTGGAAGAAAAGTGTGCCTGCACATCTACGCCCAGCCGACCCCGGTTGATTGAAGGAAGTTTGGTCAAGCTTAAGACCATAAATAAGCGCTTCTTGGGAGGCAACCCAAGTTTTCTTTCCCTTTTTCCTTTTGTTTTTGATTTAACCTCTTGAATAATTTGAGAAGATCAAGAGGCAAAAATATCATTAATAGGTTTGTCTAGTGTTTTTCAGGTTGAGAAAGAGAAGAAGAGCATAAAAAAGGATAAAGTCAGAGGCCATCACGCCCTGGCCGTGACAGTGGTCACGGCCGTGATGAACTAAACAAGAGCACAGAAAGGATCACGGCCTAGCCGTGACAACCATCACGGGCGTGATGAGTAGGATGCCAAGGCCAGAGAGCATCATGGCCTAGCCGTGATGTAGATCACGGCCGTGACAGGGCAACTCCTGAGGACCAGAAACGATCACGGCCTGCCCGTGATAAGCCTCACGGCCGTGATACAATTTCTACCCAAGTTTTGACTGGAATGTGAAGCCAACACCCGCTACCGACTCGATAAGTTGTTCCATTTTTCTCCTCTCTCCGACTTGATTATTTACATTGGAGACAATGTAAGTAATCAAGCTTGGGGTAGGGGTATTTATTTATTTTTGCATTTGCATTGTTGCATTCATATTGCACTCTCATAGGCATAGATTGGTATGATCACATTCTCTAGATTGCCCTTCACTTAGAACATGCATCCGATTGTGAGAACTTGGAGCCAAATGAATTGAGATAGTGACTTTTGAACCCAATTTTTCATTATTCTTGTGATATGGCTAAAAATAAAAAATTCTTGAGATAGTCATTTGATAGTTGATAATTAGCATGTGGTTCCTTAGACTTGTGTACCTCACTGATTTTTGAACTACTAAATGTAAGATTTTGAGCCAAAAGTGGGTATTCACTAAATCTACCCCATTTCTTGTGATAGAGTGATTTAATTCCTCATGGACTGTATTTTCTAGAACTTGACTTGAAACCATTTCAAAACTTAAAAATTTTTGAAAACATTTTTGGAAATGATTGAGGCACTAGGTATTTTTCCGGCCTCCCGAGCTTTGAATGATAAATGCTACCCCTTAGTTGCCCAATTTTGAGCCTAAAGAAAAAAAAAATACTTTTCTTGGTACCATGAATTGATTTGATAAATAATGCTTGGTATGGCACCTTTTAAAGTATTACAAAAAGGGTAATTGGTAGTTGGAAAAAGTATGGGAAGAAAAAGCTAGAAAGTAATTTCTCTTGAGCTATAAATCTCCCCTTCTCCAAACAAATAAAAATGAAATAAACAGAAAAAAATGGAGAAGGGGATGACAAAGAAAGTGAGAAATGAAAAGAAAAAGAAAAAAAAAAGAAAAAAAAGAAGAAAGGTGGAAAAAGTAAATCAAAGCCCTCAAAAGGTATTTTAGAAGGTGTCATACTTTGTAATGTTTGATAATCTGTCTAGCCTTCTTGAAATTCCCTTTCTTTGATTTTCCCACCTAATAATAAATCCCATGGCCACATTACAACCAAAGGAAAAGACCTCTTGATTCTTAAGTGTTTTCTTAAATAAAGTAGAGATTTGGTTAATAGTCAAGCCTATGGTAAAATACTTTCCTTGAGGAAATGGAGTGAATTGTCAATAAACCCTAAAACACTTGAGTGAGGTGAGATGAGTGCCCAAATCAGTGAGGACATGAACTTGAAGAACCTAAGCTTCTAATTGGACTTGAACTTGATTATCTTTTGAGTGCTTATTAAAAATGCCTATTACTTGGATTAGCTTCTAGGGTTCTTGGTTCACTATCCATGCTTTGAATGATTTATATCTTATGGCCTGAGTAATTGCTTGAGGACAAGCAAAGTTTTAAGCTTGGGGTGATTTGATGAGTGTGATTCCACCTCATCTTTGTCCATCATTTTGCATGCATTTTCATGTAGTTTAGGCATATTTTTATTAGATTTTAGGTTAATTTTCCTTTGGAACGGGTAAGGCGGTTTTCGTGTGTTGTTTTACAGATATCAAGGGTAAATTGCTCAAGATCAACCATGATGAAGTTTGGATGAAGATGGAGCTTTAAAACTGAAGAAAATAAGCCAAACAAAGCCCATCACGGCCTAGCCGTGATGCCCATCACGGCCATGATCGAGCAAAAACTGAAAAAGAAGAAAGGTCAAGTCGAGTGCATCACGGCCTGGCCGTGATAGCCATCACGGCCGTGACCCAAAACCACCACAAGTAAGAGCACATCACGGCCCAGCCGTGATATTCTTCACGGGCCATGAAGCTGAGGACTCGCGTCGCGAGACATATCTCGCGTCGCGAGAAATTGAATTTTCCAGAATTGCAGAGGCAGAGACCGTCACGGCCTGGCCGTGATGGCCATCACGGCCGTGACGCGCATTACTTGGACCTGAAGAAACCGAATTTGGATCAGAATTTGAGTTGGTTTGGGACTCTAACTTCCCCAATTCTATAAATATGGACCAAGGCATCAGATACAGAGAGGAGAACATATACACATTGGGGGCTACTACTCTAGGCATAGATTTAGGATCTCTTCTCCTCTTCTCCTCTCTTCTCTTTTCTGATTTTTATTATGTTGTCAACTCGACTTGTCATCTCCATGGCAAGACCGGAGTAGTAGCTTAGTTTCTAGGGATTAGGGCTCGCCGAGGTTTGTAAATGATGTTAATTTGATGTTGAAACCATTGTTGATTTCATAATTGTTTTAGATCTCGATTTCTAGTGTGTTAATCACTCATAAATTTCGCAACCGTTTATTTACGTGACATAGACGTTCTAAGGAGGAACCTAGCGGTGAACTTAGGATTTCTAGGGTGATTCACTCGTAAAGCCCGCAGCCACTAGTTTGTGAGATGTGAATGATCCAAGGAGGAACCTAGCGGTGAACTTAGGTTATTTGCATGACCGAGACATTTCAAGGAGGAACCTAGCGGTGAACTTGGGTGCTCGGACCTATAGAAGTCAGGCTTGGGACTGAAATCACGAAAGTTAGAAGCCGTCCCTCGAGGAGCAACGAGTTGTCACGGAACGCAAAGGGTCCAATCTGGGATCGACTACCACGAAAGTAGGGGTCGGGTCAATTGGGCACGGCTTTTGTAACCCGAAAGGGAGCTTAAGCTATTAGAGGATAAACTCGCCTTCAAGGCAATTTCGGTAATCAACAAAGGTAAATCTGTTAGCAACATAAACGACCTCAAAGGTAACCCAAATCCCTAGGAATCCGTTTAAATCGAAAACCCCAAAAACATTTGTTTTCTGTTTGTTTATCATTTCAATTTCAAATTCAAACATTTTTCAAAACCCCTTTACAAAGTCCAGATTCACTCAATTCGAAAATCGATTGCGATTCGAGAACACAGTCTCTGTGGGTTCGATATCTTTTATTACTTGACGGCAATCCGGTACACTTGCCGGAAACGCACGAGCATCGCGCGTCCGCGCGCGACGACGACATCACCGGACCGCTGGCAACACCACCGGAGACCGCCGTAGCTGGAGGAGGAGCATTCAAACAATCCCTAGTAATGTGGCCATAACAACCACAGTTACTACAAATCACACGCAAGCCTTCATACTCCACCTTATACCAGTTTCCTCAGACCCATGATCTTCCCCACCACTGGCTGATTGAGATCTATCTCCCCACAAACACGAGCAAAACGACCCCTTTTCAACCTGTAAAGTATGTTCATCCACCTTTATTGGTCTTAGATTTGCATTTACTTGCACCTGAAACCGTTGCTCACATATCCCTAAAGAAACGGGATTGATTTCAACTCCTGGGAGCATAACGGATTTTCCTCTATCAGGCACATTAATAGCATTTGTTACGTGACCCATATTTGTCTCTCCAACATTATGGCATGCATGAATTCCGGGATCCTGATTTGATGAACCGTTAGCAGCATGCACCTGAGACTTACGGCCTTCATCCCTTATCCCCTTGCTACTTCCTCAGCCACCGCCACCGCCGCCGCCCGCCCTTCTCGGCTCCGCCCTCAGCTCTGCTCCCCACCCTCTAGCTCCATGACCACCCTCACAATCAAGCAGTTTATCACAATACTGCTCAGTATGGCCAATAATTCCACACATGAAACAAAATACTCCCAACCTTTCTATTTCTGTGATGTCCACACTAGAGCCGGCTTCCATACCTCTGGCATTCTTTCCTTCATGGTTTTCATACGCATACTCCTATCCTTCGGAAACCTCTCTACACATTCACACTCCAAGTTTGTACCATTGTTGCTCAACTAATGCGGCCGGGGACAGTTTGCCTCGTTCCCACAGACGGCGCCAAATGTTCCTGCCAAGATCCGTTTTGTCAGAATCTCGCCATAGAACGTGAAACCAAGGAGGTTATTTTATGATTTGGGCTTGACAGAATTCAGTGATTCCGGTCCTACGTATCCCAGTGGGAATCAAAGCCAGACGTAGTTCTAGGTTCATCCCTTGGCGGGGCGGTGATCTCGATCCCTTAATTTTGTATCGGACGAGTACTAGGGAGCAAGGACTGTTTGATAGTCTCTTGGTCGACGCTAGTTCCTCTAACACGCTTAAGGGAGAGTCACCGGTGTTCAGTGAAAAAGTCCTTTTCTTATGAGGGGTACTGCCCCTTTTATAATAGGATTCCCCTATCTCTTTAGAGATTTGATTTATCTCTTAATATCTCTTTTGAGGTATGATTCCTTGATTTAAGGGATTAGAGATTTGATATCAATATCTTCTTCGATTTATTATCCTCAATTTCTGGACTGGGCCGGGTACTTGGGCTCGGTGGCCGGGTTAATAACCTCGGCCAGTACAAATAGTTTTATTAATCCATAGCTTAAGAAGTATTATAGAATTTTGTAAAGTAAGCTTAATTACTTAAAATATTAATACTTTTATGTTCTTTAAAGAAATAAAAAATTTGTCATTTCATAGTTGCCATATGTTTTTATAGTGAATTTGGTTTTTCTTTTTCAAAGCAAATTTATGAGTTATCAAACATTTTTTCTCCCACTTCCCTTAATATTGTATTTCTCACAATATTTAATACTATATATATGTGTGTATATGTATGTTTTAAGAGCAACTAAAACATTTCAAGATGAGTAATCATTTCCAAATATAATTTACTTAATTGAATCCATGTTTGATTTATTTCTCTCTCATTTCCTATGTAAGTTCGTTCTTTATATTAATCTCTCATTTTCCTACATACTTAGAAGATTGTTGGAAAAATAAGGATGCTATGTATATAGAAAGATACATGCGTTAGTATCCGTGTACGAGGTATTAAAATATTTATTCTTCCGCTTGCATTGGTATTGAGGAATAATTTTAAATTAATTTATTTAAAGAAACTAAAAAATAATCTATAAATATATGAATATTATAAAGTAAAAACTATGGTTGGAAACTTTAGCTACATCTCACCTTCAGAGTAATTATAAAACTTAAATTCTTTTTGACAATTGGTAAAACATTCCATATTTACAAAATAATGTTTAGAATGAATTTTATTTTTCAAAATATAAAATATAAAACATTTATTCTCCCACTTGCATTTTGGTATTCAGGATTATCAATTATTTCTAATTAATTTATTTAAAGCAACTAAAAATAAGGCTAAATTTATGATATATATAATTTTTAAGATAGATATTTATAAGAGTATTGGGAAAATAAGGATGCTTTGTATATAGAGAGATACATGCGTTACAATTCGTGTATGAGGTATTAAAATATTTATTTTTCTCCTTGCATTGGTAGTGAGAAATCATTTTCATTTAATTTATTTAAAGAAACTAAAAAATAATCTATTAATATATGCATATTATAAAACAAAAACTATGGTCCGAAACTTTAGCCACATGTCAACTTCAGAGTAATTATAAAATTTAAATTCTTTTTGAAAATTGACAATACATTCCATATTTAGAAAATAATATTTAGGGTGAATTTATTTTTTCAAAATATAAATTATAAATTGTAAAACATTTATTCTCTCACTTGCATTGGTATTTAGGATTATCAATCATTTCCAGTTAATTTATTTAAAGCTACTAAAAATAAGGATGAATTTATGATATTTATAATTTTTTGGATATATATTTATAAGATTTTTGTAAAAATAAGGATTTTTTGTATATAAAGAGATACATGTGTTAGAATCTGTGTATAAGCTATTAAAACATGTATTCTCCATTTTGCATTGGTATTAAAGACAATCAATCATTTCCAATTAATTTATTAAATCTAAGAGATTTAATTCCTCTTGCTTTTCTCGAGTTTTTTTAAAATCAATTCATTTTCTTTTACAGATTACAAAGTTTGAAGCAATCAATGCAATGTTCAAGATTTATTTACACAAATTATTTTTGGTAACATTACTTATATGAATTTCACAACGTTGATATTAAGTGTTTGTTTCCAAATGACAATAAAAATACAATTTAAAATATCAAAAAATATTCATACCATCTATTTATTTTAAAAAATTGATATATTGTAGTATGATGCAGGGGCACGGGTTACTATAATAAATAGCGTAGCAATTAGGAAGTGGACCATGGGTAGGTATGATATCCCATAAGGGCGGGTGGATTGGACCGTTTGACGGGTGAGGCTCCATTTCTATTCGCTGGTAAATTTTACCTAGTGGATGGGCCTTTTCGATGTCTTCAAGGATGCACCCCTCTTTTGTTTTGTTTTGTTTTGTTAAAAAACATGCAAGATGTATACAAATTGCATTGCAGGTAAAAGAGTGAAACGTGAATAGAGTAACATTGGTGTCGTTTGAGCAAGTTTGGGCCTTTGGGGTAGACGATCACGATCCCATACCCCTATAGTCTTTTTTTTTTTTCCTTTCTGGTAGATGGATGAAAGGAAACAAAAAGAAAGCAGAAAAAAATTACATCCTCAAAAAGACAATCCCAATTGCATCAGCTAAGAGAAGGTTGCTCATCTCATATGATGTCGTATCAATAATCTTCAATCCGTCCTCTCGAGACACATCCATTTTAGTCAGGTAGTCAACACATTGATTTTCCTCTCGAAGAGTGTGCTCTACTGAAACAGTCCAATTCAGTCTAAGTTTGTCAATAACTTATTGAATCAAAGAAGCATATCTGTGACGCATATTGATAGGCTCTTTAATAAGAATCAAAACATTCAAAGAATCTATATAGCAAATAACTTTTGAAAAGCCCGCATTCCAAGTGATGTCCGGTCCATGTAAAAGAGCTAAAATTTATGTATGAAGAATATTAGAGTCACATATGTAACCTAAGAACTCTTATTTTGAGAGGGGTATCAAATATATGTAAAAATTTAATCAATACATATAAAATAAAACTTATATAATCATTTTTTAATATAAAAAAATAATTCCAAAAATTAATAATAGACTGATAGAAGATAATATGATAACTATATATATATATATATATATATATATATTAAATATTAAAACATTTTATAAATTAATATATTTTCTATAATTAATTGCACTTTTTAGATAATAATATGATAAGGATGATAATGTTTAAATTAATTAAGAAAATATCAATTCATCAATTTTTACAAGATACCCAAAATCTCATACATAGTGCCACTATACAACAAAACAACCCAACTGAAAAAGAACTCACCGTACTCCAACGGCTAGGAGAACAGCTGCTTGTCTTTCTCCTCCACATGCACCTCAGCACCTCACCGTTGCTGATATATTTATATAAACTCAAATTCATTCCTGGTTAAATCAGATAATAATATAAATAATAATAAAAACCACAAGCATCACTGATTCACAATGTAGCTAAAAAAAAGCAGTTAATCAAATTGACTGTTGAAACATTATTACTTATATATACCTAAGTCATTAAATAACAAATAGTTTCGCTGAAACTGTTTTTAAATCATTTAAATTAGTTTCACAATAATATTTTTTTTATAAGCAATTCATAATAATATATGTAGCGATGACATGCGGGAATAAAAAAAAAATCAGATTATGGATATATGTCACGGAAATTTCACTTTCATATATTATAAAAATGTTAATGATATTTTTATCCTTTATTATTCATAATGTATGATTTTGATTCGTATAGTTTTTTAAGTAGGTTCTCCATTTTTTAATGTTGAAACTTAAACTCCATGCATAGATGATTCCTTAGCCGTTTGATTTGTCTGACAACCTTTCCACGTGTGACTGCCATGTTGATCTTGTAGCCCCTCACCCTCACGTCCCTCTTCTCTCTCTCTCATTCATATTCATATATTCTCCTATAGCTTTACCCCACTTTACTCTTTCTATTTTTCTTTGGTTTCATTTCCTCATAATAGTCCCATTCCACACTCCTTGTCTCCTTCTCTCTCATTCATTATTGAGTTTTCTCCAGATTTCTCAGAGGCCTTCAATCTATGGCTCTGCATTTTCTTCTGCTCCTTTTTCTAGTGTCTCTTGTTGCAGCTGATGAAGGTGAGTGGACAGTTTTAACTTCCTCCACATAGTAGTACTCTTTGCTGCTGTTGCTGTGCTTTCTCTGTTGATAACTAGTTCTCTGTCAAGAGATCCTGTGTTTTTCACTTTTTTCTCACAGTTATACTTGCATTCTGAATCTTTTGGTTTATTTTCTCATAATGGGGTGGCATTGCTTTGAAGTAACTGTGGAAAACTACATTTATTTGAACTGCATGGTTTCTCTCAACCCAGAAGAGGACTTTGTGATGAGTCCTTGCCATATTTTCTGCGAGATTTTGGGGTGTGCTTGGTGTCAAAGCATAGGCCTAAGCACACCCCCTTCCATGCCTTTCATTTTGGCACCTCCCCTTAATGTGAGTTAGAGAGCTCTTTGAGATTTAACTAATGTTAGTGTGCAGACAAGGTTTGATGGGCATGTTATGGCTGAGTTAAATGACTGATTGATCAATCTCTGCCAGCTGTTTTATTGTTTTCCCAATATTTTTTTCCCTTAGTAATTTCTAAAGAGCACTGCATATTTTATTACATGTTGCTTATTTTGATTTTTGACTGAGATAAAACTTTTTGCCAATAATAATTAATTAATACATGTAAAATAAAATGATAAAAAAACAGGTAGGCTTTTATTGGTTGATGTTCTTGAATGCGGTCCATCTGTGGGATCAGATATATTAAATGGAGGAGGACGGCTCTTTTGTCCTTCTATTCGGTCATTTATTGTCATTCTTCTCCACTTTATACTGTTGGGAAAACGTTTTGTCTGAACAGCTACAATTTCAACATTAATGCACCATTTGATGAATCACCGAAAATGTTTGACAAAGTACTAAATTGATCAAAGGGTGAATTAACATCTGAATGTGTGTGATTTTTTAAATGCAGGAAATATGAATCCCTAGAAAAATGGATTTCATGCATTCAAAAAATCATGTATTCGGGAGAAAATATAATATTGGATCAATCATAGAAAATGTTTGAGAAAATATAAAATTGATCCAATCATACATTAATGTATGAATGCAGGAAATACGGATCCATAATAACTTATATGACGAGTAAGCACATATTCATCCTTAATGTGATAATATGTGGAGGGAGCACCCATTAGCATTTGCTTTGAAAAAAAAAACTGCCGGCAACAATGTAGCACTTCTTCAAAACACAAATGTTTTTTTTCAAACACTATTGTACACACATCATATTTCCGGAGAACATAATCACTAAATGTATGTTTTCAATTCAGAGAATTATTTTTAGTTTAATGTATGTTTGTTCCTTGCAGAACCATTTATTGGGGTGAACATTGGAACTGATCTCTCAGATATGCCACACCCTACTCAAGTAGTAGCATTACTTAAAGCCCAGCAAATTCGACATGTTCGATTGTTTGATGCTGACCAAGCTATGCTTGTTGCACTTGCAAAGACAGGCATTCAAGTTGTTGTAACTGTCCCTAATGAAGAGATCCTAGCAATTGGTCAATCAAATTCCACAGCTGCCAACTGGGTTTCTCACAATGTGGTAGCACATTATCCAGCCACCAATATCACAGCCATTTGTGTTGGTTCTGAGGTTTTAACAACCCTCCCTAATGCAGCTAAAATACTTGTCAATGCTCTTAAGTACATTCATTCAGCTCTGGTTGCATCCAATCTCGATCGCCAAGTTAAAGTTTCGACACCCCTTTCCTCTTCCATCATCCTCGATTCATTTCCACCTTCCCAGGCTTTCTTTAACCGCTCGCTGAATCCAGTTTTAGTCCCATTGCTTGATTTCCTGCAATCAACTGACTCTTATCTCATGCTCAACGTATACCCTTACTATGATTACATGCTGTCAAATGGTGTAATTCCATTAGATTATGCACTCTTCAAGCCTCTCCCTCCAAACAAAGAAGCTGTTGATTCTAATACCCTCCTTCATTACACCAATGTCTTTGATGCTATGGTTGATGCAGCATACTTCGCCATGGCTTTTCTAAATTACACTAACATCCCTGTAGTAGTAACTGAGTCAGGCTGGCCCTCAAAAGGCGATTCTAACGAGCCAGATGCAACGGTAGACAATGCCAATACTTACAACAGCAATTTGATTAAGCATGTGCTGAACAAAACTGGAACTCCCAAACATCCTGGAATTGCTGTTAGTACTTACATCTATGAGCTCTACAACGAGGATATGAAGCCTGGGCCATTGTATGAGAAAAACTGGGGACTGTTTGATGCAAATGGGGAACCTATTTACATTTTACGCTTGACGGGGTCCCGGAGCAACCTTAGCAAATGATACAGGCAATCAAACTTTCTGCATTGCAAAGGATGGTGCTGACCCAAAGATGCTGCAGGCTGCATTAGATTGGGCATGTGGACCTGGCAAGGTGGAATGCTCTCCATTGCTGCAAGGGCAACCATGCTATGAACCAGACAATGTAATTGCACATGCAAATTATGCTTTTGACAGTTACTTTCATAAGATGGGAAAGACTCCGGATTCGTGTGACTTCAATGGAGTGGCTACAATCTCCACCTCAGATCCAAGTAAACCACTATTTCCATAACTTTTTTGTAGTTCTATTGTCTATTGGTGACATATAGGATAGTTAATAACTTTTTGAATGATTGCAGGTCATGGTTCTTGTATATTTCCAGGAAGGTATTAGAACATTTGCTTCTTTGAATCATTTTCACTATCCATATGTGCTTGTGTCATTACTATTGCTTACAAATAGTGTTTGGTTTATTAATTTGTGCAGTCTTGGCAAAAATGGCACCTTGGCTAACTTCACAGCACCATCAATGAATTCTACAAATTCAGAATCTTCAGCCTACAACATCCACAGCTGTGAATTGAGAATTAGAAGCCTTATAATGGTGACAGGATTTATTATATGTGGAGTGGTTCTGCTATAAAGTGGTACAATTCAGAACATGTGTTGGTCGTTCAAAAATTTTGTGGCAGATGATGATGCTACATATGGTTTTGGTAGCATTGTTCATATTGGTCCATTCAATTTTGTACAAAAAGCAGTTAAGAGTTTGGACTGAATGAGGCTGCAACTAAATCATCATTATTATTCTTTTCAACTAGAATTGATTCAATCTTTACCAATCATCTAACCATTTTTCGTAGCCCTTGATTTCTCTTCTCCAAAATTTCTTTAATTTTTAATTTTTAATTGCTGATTTTATTTGCTTGACCAAATTGTGCATCCACTATGATTCTCTATTTCTCTAACCATAGCATAGAAAATACGAAAAGATGCAATATCAATCTGTTCCTTTGGACTGCCATAGTCCCCTTTATCAATGGATTCTTGCTATTTCTCGTAGGTTCCACAATTTCTAACCTCCCAAGTAGTTGCTAGTGTTCCACAAGTAGAAATTGATGCCTTATCGCCAATTTCTTACTGCATTACATGCAATCTCTTTCTTCCTTCCATTATTTAGGCATTATTTATCACTCTGGTTAGAAGTTATCTATCTAAAATTTGATGTTATATAGCAAGTGGCAATAGTTTGTTTGCTTTTATTCGTTAGAGGTATTAATATTAAGTTCAATAGTAATAGTAATTTTGAGAGAAAATAAATACAATGAACATTCCAATTTGTCAGAGGCTATTGATAAGTGACTTATGAATGCCATCAGAGTCTATGACTCATATACATAGCAGATATTTAGTCCTAAAATTGTTAGTCTTTGGGTATAGCCCTCCTGTAAACCAAAAAAAAAAGATATTGAGTCCTAAAGAAAGGATTGGTTCGCAGATTCATGTTGTGTTTGGTTTAACGGCAAACTTTCCTAATATGCATTGAGGATTTTGCAAAGAATAGGGGTCCTTTTATTACTCTTTAAATAAAAAGCATCCTCCTTTATCATACGGATTGCGCATCTTATTTCAATCTTTTCTTTCCTTTTTTAATTTTTTTTTATATTTATTCTTTTTTTAAAGTATAAAACGAACATGGGCTTAAGAAGAAAAGACTTGTAAAAAAACATAATGGGTCAAAAACATGGATTTGGACCAAACAAGAAGAATCCGGCTAATTGCTAAACTCTTATTTATTTATTTATTTATTTATTTTATCTTTTGGTATTTTTTTTTGTTTCTTTAATTTTCATTAATTAATTTAGAAAATACGAAACACATTATCTTTTTTTATAAATCTTATTTTTAAAGAGTTTAATTGATATGCACTGTCAATGTAAAGTTTTTTACACTGTCAACCAATCACAAGTCATGGAATGAATGACTTTTAAGGTGATTTCGATAAGAATCAAAGATTTTCAATAGCGTAGCGATTTATTATTGGTTGACAGTGTTTTATACTGTCCGTGTATACTAATTAAACTCATTTTTAAATTTAAAGTTTCTTTTAAAGTAAAAAAAATGAGGACCGAATACAGTTTAAAATTTTCATACAAAAATAATAATATGAGCAGTGCAGAATATACTTAAAAAATACACAATGTTGTTGGCATGGTGGTTCGGCGCCTCGTCCCTTAACCAAGTGATTGTGTGTTTGATCCTTGGGAACGGAACGACAACGCGAGGTAGCATTTTGCCCTTAATTGATTGACCCGGTGCGGAGTGGTTGCTCACTTGCCACCATTTTAGTTATAAAAAAAAGAATATACTTAAAAAAAAATTAAATGACTGATGGGCGTGAATCCGCAAGTGTACGCCTTCGTCGTCAAGTAATAAAAAGATCGAACCCACAGAGACCGTGATCTTAAATAAAAATTAATTATTAAATCAATTTAACTAAACTATATATAAAAATGATTTGGAAAATATTTGGTTTTTAAAATAAAGATTAACTAACAAATCAAATATCTAAAACGCAATCAATTAAAATCACAATCAAATCAAATCTGGGATTTTTTCAATATCAAAAGAGATTTCCAGGAATTGGGTTACCAACAAGACTGCTCATGCTACTAAATTGACTACCCCTCTTGTTAATAATCAAAATTGCTTTGAAGGTGAATTTATCCTAAATAAGTTAATGGTCCCTCTCGGGATACAAGAACCATGCCCACCAATTAAACCAACCCCTACTCTCGCGGTAATTGAATTTAAATCTAACTCTTTAAGCTTTGTGACAATTCAGTGAACCCTCGAAAGACTGTTTCTAACTCTCGTAATTTAAGTCCTAAGTTTGATTCCTATATATCTGATGCCTAAGTTCACCGTTAAGTTCGTCCTTAGAGTATCTACGACAAGCAAATAAGTGGCCACCGAATTTACAATTAATTCAAGCAATAGGAATAAAATCGAAAGCAAAATTGAAATTAACAAGAAACAAAACGTCAATTCATCACATAAAACGGGTCTCGGGCATAGCCCCAATTCCTAGAAATAAAAAGACAACTCGTGCATTGCCATGTTCATAGCAACCTTGAATAACAAAAACATGAAAATCCTTAAGGGAAGAGAAGGAATTGAGAAGAAGAGAAATCCTAATTTATGCCTAAGGTAGCAGTCCAGAGGTCCCTATTTTCGAACCTTAGAGTCCTATTTAAAATGTAGGGTAACTTAAATTCAAAGCTATTACAAAATCAGATCAAATCAGCAAATTAAATTTTCAGATATTGCACGTCACGGCCGTGATGCCTGTCACGGCCAGGCTGTGACAGATTCTGTCTTGGAAAACTTGGCATTGGTTGGCCTGTCACAATCGTGATGGCCATCACGGCCTGGCCGTGACAGGTTCTGACTTTTGTGTTCTTTTATTTTCAGTCTTGCTCGATCATGACCATGATGGTTGTTACGGCTAGGCCATGATGGGCTCTATTTGCCTTAGTTTTCTTGCTTTTCAAGCTCCGTCTTCGTGCAAGATCAAACATAACTGATCCTGGGCATTTTAATCTTCAATTCCTGCACACAAACATCACAAAACCACCTTACCCGTTCCAAGGTAAAAACTAACAAAAATAAAATTAAATATGCCTAAAGTATATGAAAATGCATGCAAAATGTCAAGAAAATATGAGGTGAAATCACACTCATCAAACTACCCCAAGCTTAAGATTTTGCTTGTCCTCAAACAATAACTAAGGCCAAAAAAAATAAACAATCAGAGCATGGATAGTGAACCTAGAACCCGAGTAATAAATCCAAGTAACAGGCATATCCAATAAGAAACCAAGAGACAATCAATTTCAAGTCCAATTAGAAGATTAGGTTCCCTAAATTCATATCTCTCACTAATTCGGGTACTTTTCTCACCTCACTCAAGTGTTTAAGGGTATATGACAATTCACTCAATTTCCTCAAGGAATGTATTCTGCCATAAGCTTGACTATTAACCAAATCACTACTTTATTAATGAAAACACATAAGAATCAATAGGTCTTTTTATTTTAATTGTAATAGGATCATGGGATTAATCGTTAGGTGGAGAAACCAAGAAAAGGAAATCCAAGAAGGCATACAAAATATCAAACAATGCAAAGCATGACAACCTTCTAAAATACCTTTTTGGGCTTTAAATCACTCTTCCACCTTTCTTTCTTTTTCATTTTATTTCTCACTTTCTTTTTCTCATCCCCTTTCTCCATTTTTATATTATTGTTTTATTTTTTAAATTTTTTTATTTAGAACAGGGGAGATTTTCAACTTGAGAGAACTATTTTTCTTTTCATCCTACAATTTATTATTTTTTTTTCAAACCACCCTTTTGCCCTTTTTACAATACTTTAAAAGGTGTCATACAATGTATCACTCATCAAAATCAATCAAGGTACCAAGAAACACATTTTATTCTTTTAGGCTCAAAATTGGGCAACTAAGTGATAGCTTTTAATCAGTCAAAGTTGGAAGGCAGGAAAAATACCTAGTGCCTCGATCATTTTCAAATATGTTTTCAAAAATTTCTAAGTTTCAAAATGGTTTCAAGTCAAGTTCTAAAGAATACAATCCAAGAGGAAGATAACACTCAATTACAAAGAATGAGGTAAATTTAGTGAGTACCCCTTTTGGCTCAAATATCTCACATTTAGTAGTTCAAAATCAATGAGAAATACAAATCCAAGGAACCACATGCTAATTATCAACTATCAAAGGATCATCTCAAGCATTTTTTTTCTTTTTTAGCCTATCACAAGAATACAAAAAAAAATTGGGTTCAAAAATTCACCGTCTCAATTTATTTGGCACAAAGTTTTCCACAATTGGATGCATACTCTAAGCAAGGGGCAATCTAATCATGTGATTATGCAAAACATATAATTATGCAAAACTATCCCTATATGAATGCAACATGCAAGAATGCAAAAATAATACCTCTACCCCAAGCTTTAAAACTTACATTATCCCCAATGTAAATAATCAAGTTCGAGGGAGGATAAAAATAAAAATGGAACAACTCACTGAGGTGGTGGTGGGTGCTGGCTCAGATGCCAGTCATAAATCTGTTGGATCAAGGCTCTCTGCTCGCGCCGCTCCACCATGATGCGCTCCTGGTTCGCTAGAATAGTATCAAAGGTGGCGAGAACCGCGCATAGGGATCATCAGATGATGTACCTGCAGAGGAAGAAGATGGGCATGTATGCGTTTTTCTTTAAAACTGGCACAGCAGCGAGTCACGGCCGTGACCCTCATCACGGGCAGGCCGTGACCAATTTGGGTCATGGTGCAAGACTTCATCACGGGCATGAGGTACATCACAGCTGGGCCATGATCTCTTCTGGACTTCAGTTATTAGCCTGTCATGGCCGTAACCCATGTCACGGGTAGGCCGTGATCAAGTCTGACTTTATGGCTCCTTGACATCACGCTCGTGATCATGTTCACTGCTGGGTCGTGATATCCTCTGGTTCGGGCTCTGGTTTCTGCGGAGCTGCATCACGCCCGTGAGGGCTATCATGGCTGGGCCGTGATGCGTTCGTTTCCTAGATTCTTCACATCACGCCCTGGAGGGCTATCACGGCTGGGTCGTGTTCCTTTCTGATCTTCAGCTGTTGGCTCATCACGGCCGTGACCCTTGTCACGGCCTGGGCGTGACCCCTGTCACGGCCTGGGCGTGATCAATTCTTGTCTCACATCATGGCCATGATCTCCTCTGACTTCATTTTCTCATGCCTTATTGCTCTTCATGCCTTCCTAACCTGAAAAATACTTGGCAAATCCATTAATTTGTGATCTATCTTCTCTTAATCTTCTCAAATTATTCAAAAACAAAATTCAAAAACAAATTAAATAGGGAAATAAAGCTTGGGTTGCCTCCCAAGAAGCGCTTATTTATGGTCCTAAGCTTGACCATACTCTCTTCAATCCTTTGTTGATGGATCGAGGAGGGAAATTGCAACCTCCTGTTCAAGTGGATGTTCTCCAAGGTAGTGCTTCAACCTCTGTTCATTGACCTTGAATGTTCCACGTTCCTGGTTCCAAACCTCGACGGCACCGTATGGAAATACTTTCATATCTTTATATGGTCCGTACCATCTAGACTTGAGCTTTCCTGGGAATAACCGCAACCTTGAGTTGTAGAGTAGCACCAGTTCTCCTACATGGAATTCTCTACGAAGGATATGCTTATCATGCCACCTCTTTGTTCTCTCCTTGTAAGATCTTGCGGACTCATAAGCATCCAATCTTAGCTCATCAAGTTCATAAAGTTGAAGGATTCTCTTTTCCCCAGCGGCTTTTATATCAAAGTTTAGCATCTTAATAGCCCACAAGGCCTTATGCTCAAGCTCATTGGTAAGTGACATGGCTTCCGTAAATAAGTCTAAAGGGTGTCATCCCAATAGGAGTCTTTTAAGCCGTGCACTGGTAAGCCCAAAGAGCATCATCAAGCTTTAAGGATCAATCCTTTCTCGAACTTGAAACAGTCTTCTCTAGAATGCTTTTTATCTCTCGATTGGAAACTTCGACTTGGCACTTGTCTAAGGATGGTAAGGTGTAGCAACCTTATGAGTGACTCCATATTTAAGTAGTAGTTTTTCAAATTGTTTTTCAATGAAGTCCGATCCTCCATCACTAATAACTGCCCTTGGAATTCCAAACCTTGGAAAAATCACCTTCTTGAATAGTTTGATTACGGTTTTTGCATCACTTGTTGGGGATGGAATGGCTTCCACCCATTTAGAGACATAATCAACGGCTACAAGGATGAACTTATTATTGCAAGAGGAAGGAAAGGGTCCCATGTAGTCAACTCCCCAAATATCAAATATCTCTACTTCTAGAATCGTGTTGAGTGGCATTTCATGCCTCTTAGAGATGTTCCCCGTTCTTTGACATGGATCACAAGCAAGCACGAACATTCGGGAATCTCTGAAAATATAAGGCCAATAGAAACCTACTTGAAGCACCTTGACCACCGTCTTTGAGGCACTAGCATGTCCTCCGTAAAGATGAGGAATGACAACAACTCAAGATACTTGGAACCTCAACTTCTGGAATACACCTTCTGTAAATGCTATCCGCACACTTGCGGAAAATGTAAGGCTCATCCCACACGTAGTTCTTGAGATCGGAAAAGAACTTCTTCTTCTGTTGATAATTGAACTCCGGTGGTAGAATCCCACATACAAAATAATTCACAAAATCCGCATACCATGGAGCATTCTCTCCCAAGATGGCGAACAGTTGCTCATCGGGGAAAGAATCATCTATAGGCAAGTTGTCCCTCTCATGTTCCAATGGTTCAAGTCTAGATAAGTCTTGGTTTTGCTTCCTTCTTAGTCATGAGATACTTTAGTGCGGAGTGGTCGGTGTACACTATGACTTTAGACCCCACAAGGTATGATCTGAATTTCTCAAATGCAAAGACAACCGCATGCAACTCTTTCTCAGTTGTGGCATAATTGGCTTGAGCTCCATATAGAGTTTTGCTTGCATAGTATATTGCATGAACCTTCTTGTCTATCCTTTGTCCCAACACGGCTCCCACGGCGTAGTCACTAGCATCACACATTACTTCAAATGGCTCAGTCCAATCCGGTGTTTGCAAAATGGGAGCGGTGGTCAAAGCTTCCTTCAACCTACAAAATGCACTCAAACATTCCTCATTAAAATCAAATGGAACATCTTTCATCAATAGGTTAGATAAAGGTTTAGAAATTTTTGAAAAATCTTTGATGAAACGCCGGTAAAACCCGACATGTCCCAAGAAACTTCTTACTCCTTTCACATTCACCGGTGGGGGCAATTTTTCAATAACATCAATTTTGGCCCTATCCACCTCAATACCTATTCCAGAAATCAAGTACCCAAGCACTATACCTTCTTTTACCATAAAATGACATTTTTCCTAATTCAATACCAAATTAGTTTCTTCACAACGCTGTAAAATCTTAGACAAATTTGTTAAACAATCATCAAAGGTAGTTCCATAAACTGAAAAATCATCCATAAAAACCTCCATGATGTTTTCAATAAATTCAGAAAAAATTACAGTCATGCATCTTTGAAAAGTAGTAGGTGCATTACATAGATCAAAAGGCATTCTCCTATAGGCAAAAGTGCTATAGGGACAAGTAAACATGGTCTTTTCTTGATCACTAGGATGTATAGGAATTTGATGAAAACCGGAATATCCATCCAAGTAACAAAAGTATGAATGCCTAGCTAACCTTTCAAGCATTTGATAAATAAATGGGAGAGGGAAGTGATCTTTTCTTGTTGCCTTATTTAACTTCCTATAATCAATGCACATTCTCCACCCGGTTACCGTCCTAGTGGGGATTAGTTCATCTTTTCATTTTGAATAACAGTCATCCCCCCTTTCTTAGGAACCACATGCACTGGACTAACCATTCACTATCGGAGATTGGATAAATAACCCCCGCATCTAACAACTTAAGCACTTCTTTCTTAACCACCTCTTTCATATTGGGGTTCAACCTACGTTGATGCTCAATGGATGGTTTATGCTCATCTTCCATTAAAATGCGATGCATGCAAAAGGAAGGATTTATGCCTTTAATATCATCAATTGTATATCCTATCACCTTTCTATGCATTCTAAGCTCCCTAAGCAATTTCTCAGTTTCCAACTCATTCAAGCTAGCATTCACAATTAGCTGATAGGAAGAGTTAGGACCAAGAAATTCATACCTCAATGTGGAAGGAAGAGGTTTTAGTTCTACCTTGGGAGCTTCTTCATCTTTCAAATCTTTATTCTTTGGTTTCAACTCAAGTTTTTCTTTCTTTGTTTTGTAAGGAGAAATTTCCGGACTAGCCTCCAGGAAGCTGGCATAATCCCTGACTTCTCCTCCATGAGCATTTAAGTCTCCACCAATCAAACACATTTCCAATGGATCATCAACACAAGCTTGAGTGGATTCTTCTTTCACCTCTTGGTGCATTAAGTCAACCCTGCAACAATAATTGCTCCTGCTGTAGCCAAGAAAGTCCCACCAAGAATAATGGGGATTTGGGAATCCTCCTCCATTTCAAGTACCACAAAATCCGCAGGAATTAAAAATTTACCCACTCTAATAGGAACATCCTCCAAGATGCCCACTGGGAATTTGACGGACCGATCCGCCAATTGAAGGGAGATTGTTGTGGGTTTTAGTTCACCCATCTCCAACTTCTTGCAAACAGAGAGGGGCATAAGACTAACACTAGCCCCCAAATCACAAAGAGCTTTATCAAAACTAGTGTCACCAATCAAGCAAGGAATAGAGAAACTACCTGGATCTTTCAATTTAGGAGGCAATTTATTTTGAATTAAAGCACTGCACTCCTCAATTAAAGCCACTGTTTTATAATCCTCTAGCTTTCTCTTATTTGACAAGATGTCCTTAAGAAATTTAGCATATGTGGGCATTTGTTGTAACACCTCAATGAAGGGTACATTAATGTACAATTTCTTAAGGACCTCTAGAAATTTTCCAAATTGCTTATCTAACTTGGCCTTAGCCAATCTTCGAGGGAAAGTTATCGGGGGTTGGTAAGGTGGTGGAGGGACATACTTAGACACTTTTTCACTAGGTTCTTCCTCTTCTAAGGGTTGTGTCTTAGTAGGTTCCTCCTCCTCATCTACACTCTTGTTATCATACTCCACTTTAGCCTTGGGATCCTCGAGTTTCTTACCACTCCTTAAACTCATCGCTTTACATTGTTCATTATTTGGGTTCACTTCAGGTTGTCTAGGAAACTTGCATGGTTGCCTATTTGAACTGCTCGCTTGTTAGGCAATTTGATTTTCTAACATCTTATTATGGATGGCTAAGTTATCTACCTTCGATGTTAACCCTTTTATTGCCTCATCAACTGCCCTACCTTGTTGCCTAAATTATTCATTATGCTTAGTTTGAGTAGCAACAAAACTTTCCATAAGAGACTCAAGTTTAGACTTTTGTACCTGAGGATACCCCGATGTGGGTTTCCTATTACCTTGGCCTTCTTGGAATTCGTGGTTCAACGTGTTGGTGTAGTTCCCGTAGGAGAGATAAGGATTATTCTTCCTCACTTGGTTGTAAGGATTTGGGGGAACATAATTTGGCAACTTCAGGTTCGTGTGATAGAAATTGTGATAAGAGTTCACTTGTCCCCTGAAGCACTAGATCCAGGAGCAATACCATGTGGGCACTCCATTATGTAATGTCCCTGTATTCCACAAATCTCACAAACTACATTAGTAGCACCTATAAATTGACACCAATATCACCAATTCAAGAGAGATTTTTGAGAGAGAGTCATCTGGTGACACCCCTTATTTACAAACATGCCATCTCGAGGGCATTTTCTTATTTCATCAAAAAACTATTTCGTTACATATCCTCGTTGTTCACTAACCAAAGAAGAAACCCTTCAACGGTTGCTTTCACTACAACTGCCAGTCAACATTAAATTCATACGAGTTGCCAGAGAACTTCACAACAATGGGGAACCTCATCTACACGTGCTCATCCAATTCGAAGGCAAATATGTATGCACCAACAACAGAACCTTCGATCTTCCATCCCCAACCAGGTCAACACATTTCCATCCGAACATTCAGGGAGCTAAATCATCATCTGATGTCAAATCCTATGTGGAGAAAGACGGAGACTTCATTGATCATGGAATTTTCCAGATCGATGGAAGATCAAGTAGAGGAGGTAAGCAAGACCATGCAGACGTCTATGCAGAGGCGTTAAATGCAACCAATAAAGATGATGCATTGCAGATTATTAAAGAAAAAGATCCAAAAACATATTTTATTCAGTTTCATAATATTTCTGCAAATGCAGATAGAATTTTTGCTCCTCCAAAGAAAATGTACATATCCAAGTGGGGTCCACATTCATTCATTATCCCAGATGATCTCCAACAATGGTTAGGAGAGCAATTTGTAGAAGATTCCGCTGCACGACCGAAAGATACTGTTAGGATGATTCTCCGGCGAGAGATTGATCATCCAACGAGTGTGATAGTTGAGGGGCCCAGTCGTACTAGTAAAACACTATCGGCCCGATCAATAGGGGTTCATAATTACCTGGCGGGACATCTTGACTTTAATTCAAAATGTTATTCCAATCAAGTGGAATACAACGTCATTGATGATGTCAGTCCCAATTATCTAAAGCTAAAGCGTTGCAAAGAATTATTGGGGGCCCAAATGAACTGGCAAACAAATTGTAAGTATAGCAAGCCAGTTCAAATTAAAGGCGGGATCCCATCAATCGTGCTGTGCAATCCAGGTGAGGGATCCAGCTATAAAGACTTCCTCGAGAAGGAGGAAAAACAAGCACTCAAAAACTGGACACTAAAAAATGCTTGGTTCATCTTCATCCAATCCCCGCTCTATCAAACCTCAACATAAGAGAGCCAAAAAGGCCAAAAAGATAATAAGGAGAAGAAGAATAGATCTTCCCTGAGGCTGTTCAAAATTCTATCACATCAACTGTAGTGGACATGGATTCACGCATAGGGGATACCATCACTGCACATCAGGCTCATGATGGCATTTTTATCTCAACTGTTCCAAATCCCCTCTATTTCAAGATAATCCAACACGATCTGAGGGTGTTCCTCCAGGATTTCGACATAATAACGATACAAATCAGGTTCAACCACAACCTGAGGAGAGCATTGGGGATGCACAAGTGCTACCTGACATTCAAGGTCTGGATGACTTTACATCCTCAGACTGGGATTTTCTTAGAACGCTTTAAAATGGTTGTAATGCATTTCGTAGATAATTTAGGTGTTATTTCCATTAACAATGTAATCCGTGCAGTTAGTTTTTATCTAAACGATAGATTGGGTCGTTACATATTGGATGTACAAGAAAATCATGATATAAAATTTTTATTATATTAAGCCATACGGCTATGGAAATACAAAGACCACTGAAGAGTACCAATTATCTCCTTTGTGGGATTTATAATATACAAGTATATAGCATTCCTATGTATATTACTCGGCTCTAATCCTGCATCTTCCTTATAATCCGTATTGACCTTCATCGGATAATACTTGGACCAGTCATAATTCAAACAACTAGTTGAGTAGTTTGAATCTCCAAACATATCAAACTTGTGATGGCCCAGCAACCTAAACCTATCTCTATGGGCCGGTCCAATAAAAGCAGTTGTCGTATTGTTCACACTGGTAGTGAAAACTGTATTAAATGCAGGTATCACATCATCAGGACGCATATCAGCAACAATAAAAATATAAACTGGGACACGTGTCTTGTCTGTACGAGAAGCATTATTTAATTTAAACTGGGTCATGGCCTTGAAACTTGTGGCTTGTATCTTGTCGAAATGCCTGTTGTATGGACTGACTGATAAAGTATGTTGCTCACATGCCAAACAGAGCCACTAACACCAATCGTAGTGTCAATAGTGGATCCCTGGGTAAATATCTGTCTCTATATTTTAACTCCTTGCCTTCTAAACCTCAAGGCACGTTGAACCCTAGTATTGGGAGTGGGGAGGTTGAACGGTTTCGTTTGTTGTTGCCCTCGAAACCGCTTGGACACCCCGAAATACTGTGTCAACCTCCTCTTGTAAGACCTGGATCCACCTGATGACATGATCACCACCATGTAGAGGTGTCAAAATGGGTTGGCCCAGCCCATTCGGGCCGGCCCGTTCGGGCTAAGGCAGTTTCGGGCTGGGCTGGGTTGGGCCAAAAATCAACTAGGCTTCTAATTTCCTAGCCCAGCCCAGCCCTATGCGGGCTGCGGGTTGCGGGCCAAACGGGCTAGCCCATGGACCGATAACGTTTTTTTAAAATTATTTTTATTGTTTTTTAAAATTCATTTTATTAACTAAAAAATTTCATTACCATTCCATTCATATGGTTATGACTTATGAATTAACATAGGAAATGTACCATAGTTATAATAAATATCCATCGTCATAAAAAAACATACAGATAATCCTTCCTAAATCAGGAAATATATGGCTATTATCCCTCCAATAATCTAAAACATCTAAATCCTTGTGACCCACAAGTTTTGATTCTTCCAAGTAGAGGTCAAGTTCAGATTTTCCATTCAACAAAGTTTCTTTACTCTCTTCTGCTTCAAATTCCTATCAAATAATTACTAAAAGAATAAAACAAGTAATCAAAATTGAAATAGTTAAGATGGCATCAAGAACATAAAGCAAGGGCATTAAGCAAAAGAGAGTTGAAAGATAAAAGAACCTATGAATAATTACATACAATAAATGAAAGATGAATAAGTTTGTTGAAGTATAATAACTTACATCATAGTCTGCCGGTAATGTTGAAATACTTGTCCCTTCTTGATAAGTTTGAGTGGAAGTATTTGCATCCATCATAGAAGTATGAACTTCCACATTTTTGGCAATGATTAAAAAGTTCATACAAAGCATTCTTCACAACACTCAACTTCTCATCAACCAAGAGCTTGTTGGAATAAAGTTTAGAGTAAGCAAATTTAAGCATTCACAACTTCAACCTAGGATCAAGAACACATCCTAAAGCGATAATTGTGCTACACTCATTCCAATACTTATCAAACTTTTCCATCATTCTTAAAGCCATATCACTAATCACATAATCTTGACTTGATCTACTATTTTTCAATAGAACCTCAATCTTCCATATTTGCATGAAATACAAATTGGATGTAGGATATTTAGAACCGGAAAACATTTTGGTGATTTCATAAAAATGTTCTACAAATTCATAAATCTTTTTTCCTCTTTCACAATCTTCATTTTAACTTTCAAAATGTTTATTTGTTTTTGGTATTTAATTTTTTTTGTTAAAAAAATCTGAAGCAATTCGGGCTGGCCCGACCCGTTTCGGGCTAGATAATGATGGGCCAACAGTTTTTCGGGCCGGGCCGGGCCAAAATTTAATCTGGGCTCTATTTTTTGTAACCCAACCCGTCATATATATCGGGCTAAACGGGCTGGTCGGTCGGGTCGGGTCCATTTTGACAGCTCTACACCATGTTCAGTAGCCCTGGTTGATAAATGCCCAATGGGATTCGAGGATCGTATTAAATGAGGCCCAATTGTGATAAACAGGTCAGTAATGCTTAATGGGCCTTTCAGTATCCCTTTTAATGGGCCTTGTGATTTAAAATAACTTCGAGGGAAGAACATAATTGGATACATCTAATTAGTCGGGCCCACTTAAAGTTAGGACGCGGATAGTGGTCACCAATCGAGCGGCCATCCGGTAATATTATAACGGATGGCCACCACGTGTGCAATGTCACTAAATGGAAGTTCTCGAATGAGAGCTCATATAAATTGACACCAATGTCACCAATTCAAGAGAGAGTTTTGAGAGAGAGTCATCTGGTGACACCCCTTATTTACAAACATGCCATCTCAAGGGCGTTTTCGTATTTCAGCAAAAAAACTATTTCGTTACATATCCTCGTTGTTCACTAACCAAAGAAGAAACCCTTCAACAGTTGCTTTCACTACAACTACCAGTCAACATTAAATTCATACGAGTTGCCAGAGAACTTCACAACAATGGGGAACCTCATCTACATGTGATCATCCAATTCGAAGGCAAATATGTCTGCACCAACAACAGAACCTTCGATCTTACATCCCCAACCAGGTCAGTACATTTCCATCCGAACATTCAGGGAGCTAAATCCTCATCTGATGTGAAATCCTATGTGGAGAAAGACGGAGACTTCATTGATCATGGAATTTTCCAGATCGATGGAAGATCAAGTAGAGGAGGTAAGCAAGACCTTGCAGACGTCTATGCAGAGGCGTTAAATGCAACCAATAAAGATGATGCATTGCAGATTATTAAAGAAAAAGATCCAAAAACATATTTTATTCAGTTTCATAATATTTCTGTAAATGCTTATAGAATTTTTGCTCCTCCAAAGGAAATGTACATATCCAAGTGGGGTCCACATTCATTCATCATCCCAGATGATCTCCAACAATGGTTAGGAGAGCAATTTGTAGAGGATGCCGCTGCGCGGCCAGAAGATACTATTAGGATGATTCTCCGGAGAGAGATTGATCGTCCAATGAGTGTGATAGTTGAGGGACCCAGTCGTACGGGTAAAACACTGTGGGTCCGATCAATAGGGGTTCATAATTACCTGGCGAGTCATCTTGACTTTCATTTAAAATGTTATTCCAACCAAGTGGAATACAATGTCATTGATGATGTCAGTCCCAATTATCTAAAGCTAAAGCACTGGAAAGAATTATTGGGGGCCCAAATGAACTGGCAAACAAATTGTAAGTACCGCAAGCCAGTTCAAATTAAAGGCAGGATCCCATCAATCGTGCTGTGCAATCCAGGTGAGGGATCCAGCTATAAAGACTTCCTCGAGAAGGAGGAAAACCAAGCACTCAAAAATTGGACACTAAAAAATGCTTGGTTCATCTTCATCCAATCCCCCTTCTATCAAACCTCAACATAAGAGAGCCAAAAGGGCCAAAAAGATAATAAGGAGAAGAAGAATAGATCTTCCCTACAGCTGTTCAATATTCTATCACATCAACTATAGTGGACATGGATTCACGCACAAGGGACACCATCACTGCACATCAGGCTCAGAATGGTGTTTTTATCTCAACGGTTCCAAATCCCCTCTATTTCAAGATAATCCAACACGATCAAAGGGTGTTCCTCCAGGATTTCGATATAATAACGATACAAATCAGGTTCAACCACAACCTGAGGAGAGCATTGGGGATGCATAAGTGCTACCTGACATTCAAGGTCTTGATGACTTTACATCCTCAGACTGGGATTTTCTTAGAACTCTTTAAAATGGTTGTAATGCATTTCCTAGATAATTTAGGTGTTATTTCCATTAACAATGTAATCCGTGCGATTAGTTTTAATCTAAACGACAGATTGGGTCGTTACATATTGGATGTACAAGAAAATCATGATATAAAATTTTTATTATATTAAGCCATACAACTATGGAAATACAAAGACCACTGAAGAGTACCAATTATCTCCTTTGTGGGATTTATAATATACAAGTATATAGCATTCCTTTGTATATTACTCAGCTCCGATCCTGCATCTTCGACCTTCATCGGATAATACTTGGACCAGTCATAATTCAAATGACCAGTTGAGTAGTTTGAATCTCCAAACATATCAAACTCATGATGGCCCAGTGACCTAAACCTATCTCTCTGGGTCGGCCCAATAAAAGCAGTTGCCATATTGTTCACACTGGTAGTGAACACTATTAAATGCGGATATCACAACATCAGGACGCATACCAGCAACAATAAAAATATAAACTGGGACACGTGTCTTATCTGTACGGGAAGCATTATTTAATTTAAACTGGGCCATGGCCTTGAAACCTATGACTTGTATCTTGTCGGAATGCCTGTTGTATGGACTGACTGATAAAGGTATGTTTGTCACATGCCAAACAGAGCCACTAACACTAATCGTAGTGTCAATAGTGGATCCCTGGGTAAATATTTGTCTCTGTATTTTAACTCCTTGCCTTCTAAACCTCAAGGCACGTTGAACACTAGTGTTGGGAGTGGGGAGGTTGAATGGTTTCGTTTGTTGTTGCCCTCGAAACCTCTTGGACACCCCGAAATATTGTGTCAACCTCCTCTTGTAAGACCTGGATCCACCTGATGACATGATCACGACCGTGTTCAGTAGCCTTGATAGATAAATGCCTCAACGGATATGAGGCCCGAATTAAATGAGGCCCAATTGTGATAAACAGGTCAACCATGCGTAATGCGTCTATCAGTAACCCTTTTAATGGGCCTTGTGATTTAAAATAACTTCTAGGGAAGAACATAATTGGATACAGCTAATTAGTGAGGCCCACTTAAAGTTAGGATGCGGATAGTGGTCACCAATCGAGCGGCCATGCGGTAATATTATAACGGATGGCCGCCACGTGTGCAATGTCACTAAATGGAAGTTCTCGAATGAAAGCTCATATAAATTGACACCAATGTCACCAATTCAAGAGAGAGTTTTGAGAGAAAGACATCTGGTGACACCCCTAATTTACAAACATGCCATCTCGAGGGCATTTTCTATTTCAGCAAAAAAAACTATTTCGTTACATATCCTCGTTGTTCACTAACCAAAGAAGAAACTCTTCAACACTTTCTTTCACTACAACTGCCAGTCAACATTAAATTCATACGAGTTGCCAGAGAACTTTACAACAATTGGGAACCTCATCTACACGTGCTCATCCAATTCGAAGACAAATATTTCTGCACCAACAACAGAACCTTCGATCTTGCATCCCCAACCAGGTCAGCACATTTCCATCCGAACATTCAGGGAGCTAAATCCTCATCTGATGTAAAATCCTATGTGGAGAAAGATGGAGACTTCATTGATCATGGAATTTTCCAGATCGATGGAAGATCAAGTAGAGTAGGTAAGCAAGACCATGCAGACGTCTATGCAGAGGCGTTAAATGCAACCAATAAAGATGATGCATTGTATATTATTAAAGAAAAAGATCCAAAAACATATTTTATTCAGTTTCATAATATTTCTGTAAATGCTGATAGAATTTTTGCTCCTCCAAAGGAAATGTACATATCCAAGTGGGGTCCACATTCATTCATCATCCTAGACGATCTCCAACAATGGTTAGGAGAGAAATTTGTAGAGAATGTCGCTGCGCGTCCGGAAGATACTGTTAGGATGATTCTCCAGCGAGGGATTGATCTTCCAATGAGTGTGATAGTTGAGGGGCCCAGTCGTACGGGTAAAACACTGTGGGCCCGATCAATAGGGGTTCATAATTACCTGGCAGGTCATCTTGACTTTAATTCAAAATGTTATTCTAATCAAGTGGAATACAACGTCATTGATGATGTCGGTGGCAATTATCTAAAGCTAAAGCATTGGAAAGAATTATTGGGGACCCAAATGAACTGGTAAACAAATTGTAAGTACGGCTAGCCAGTTCAAATTAAAGGCGGGATCCCATCAATCGTGCTGTGCAATCTAGGTGAGGGATCCAGCTATAAAGACTTCCTCGAGAAGGAGGAAAACCAAGCACTCAAAAATTGGACACTAAAAATTGCTTGGCTCATCTTCATCCAATCCCCCCTCTATCAAACCTCAACATAAGAGAGCCAAAAGGGCCAAAAAGATAATAAGGAGAAGAAGAATAGATCTTCCCTGCAGCTGTTCAATATTCTATCACATCAATTGTAGTGGACATGGATTCACGCACAGGGGACACCATCACTGCACATCATGCTCAGAATGGCGTTTTTATCTCAATGATTCCCAATCCCCTCTATTTCAAGATAATCCAACACAATCAAAGGGTGTTCCTCCAGGATTTCGACATAATAACGAAACAAATCAGGTTCAACCACAACCTGAGGAGAGCATTGGGGATGCACAAGTGCTACCTGACATTCAAGGTCTGGATGACTTTACATCCTCAGACTGGGATTTTCATAGAACGCTTTAAAACGGTTGTAATGCATTTCCTAGATAATTTAGATGTTATTTCCATTAACAATGTAATCCGTGCAGTTAGTTTTTATCTAAACGACAGATTGGGTCGTTACATATTGGATGTACAAGAAAATCATGATATAAAATTTTTATTATATTAAGCCATACGGCTATGGAAATACAAAGACCACTGAAGAGTACCAATTATCTCCTTTGTGGGATTTATAATATACAATTATATAGCATTCCTCTGTATATTACTCAGCTTCGATCCTGCATCTTCCTTATAATCCGTATTGACCTTCATCGGATAATACTTGCCCTCCTAACCATTGTTGGAGATCATCTGGGATGATGAATGAATGTGGACCCCACTTGGATATGTACATTCCCTTTGGAGAGCAAAAATTCTATCAGTATTTGCAGAAATATTATGAAACTGAATAAAATATGTTTTCGGATCTTTTTCTTTAATAATCTGCAATGCTTCTTCTTTATTGGTTGCATTTAACGCCTCTGCATAGACGTCTGCAAGGTCTTGCTTACCTCCTCTACTTGATCTTCCATCGATCTGGAAAATTCCATGATCAATGAAGTCTCCGTCTTTGTCCACATAGGATTTGACATCAGATGAGGATTTAGCTCCCTGAATGTTCGGATGGAAATGTGCTGACCTGGTTGGGGATGTAAGATCGAAGGTTCTGTTGTTGGTGGAGACATATTTGCCTTCGAATTGGATGAGCACGTGTAGATGAGGTTCCCCATTGTTGTGAAGTTCTCTGGCAACTCGTATGAATTGAATGTTGACTGGTAGTTGTAGTGAAAGCAACTGTTGAAGGGTTTCTTCTTTGGTTAGTGAACAACGAGGATATGTAACGAAATAGTTTTTTTGTTGAAATACGAAAACGCCCTCGAGATGGCATGTTTGTAAATAAGGGGTGTCACCATATGACTCTCTCTCAAAACTCTCTCTTGAATTGGTGACAATTTATATGAGCTCTCATTCGAGAACTTCCATTTAGTGACATTGCAAAGAGAGATAGATACTCTAGAAAAAGAAAAAGAAATAAATGAAAAAAAAATATCCAGAAAAATCAATTTAAAAATTAAATTGAAATTCAAGAAAGCACAGTCCCCATAAACGACTCCAAAAACTTGATGGGCGTGAATCTGCAAGTGTACGGCTTCATCGTCAAGTAATAAAAAGATCGAACCCACAGAGACCTCAATCAATTAAAATCGCAATCAAATCAAATATGGGATTTTTTTTCAATATCAAAAGAGATTTCTAGCAATGGGGTTACCAACAAGACTGGTCATGTTACTAAATTGACTACCCCTCTTGTTAATAATCAAAATTGCTTTGAAGGTGAATTTATCCTAAATAAGTTGATGTTCCCTCTCGGGATACAAGACCGTGCCCAATTAAACTAACCCCTACTCTCGTGGTAATTGAATTTAAATCGAACCCTTTAAGCTTTGTGACAATTCAGTGAACCCTCAAAGGACCGTTTCGAACTCTCGTGATTTAAGTCCTACGTTTGATTCCTATAGATCTGATACCTAAGTTCACCGCTAAGTTCGTCCTTAGAGTATCTACGACAAGCAAATAAGTGGCCACCGAATTTACAAGTAATTCAAGCAATAGGAATAAAATCGAAAGCAAAATTGAAATTAACAAGAAACAAAATGTCAATTCATCACATAAAATGAGTCTCGGACATAGCCCCAATTCCTAGAAATAAAAAGACTACTCGCGCATTGCCATGTTCATAGCAACCTTGAATAACAAAAACATGAAAATCCTAAGGGAAGAGAAGAAATTGAGAAGAAGAGAAATCCTAATTTATGCCTAAGGTAGCAGTCCAGAGGTCCCTATTTTTGAGCCTTAGAGTCCTATTTATAATGTAAGGTAACTTAAATTCAAAGCTATTACAAAATCAGATCAAATCGACAAATTAAATTTTCAGATATTGCGCGTCACGACCATGATGCCTATCACGGCCAGGTCGTGACAGATTTTATCTTGGAAAACTTGGCATTGGTTGGCCTGTCACGGTCGTGATGGCCATCACAGCCTGGCCGTGACAGGTTCTAACTTTTGCGTTCTTTTCTTTTCAGCCTTGCTCGATCATGGTCGTGATGGGCTCTGTTTGGCTCATTTTTCTTGCTTTTCAATCTCCGTCTTCGTGCAAGCTCCAACATAACTGATCCTGAGCATTTTAATCTTCAATTCCTGCACACAAACACCATAAAACCACCTTACCCGTTCCAAGGTAAAAACTAACAAAAATCAAATTAAATATGCCTAAACTATATGAAAATGCATGTAAAATGTCAAGGAAATATGAGGTGAAATCACACTCATCAATCACCCAACACTTACAAAGATAGATCGAAATGATAAACAACTTTAACGATGGAGATACAAGTCTACTATAAAAATCATATATTCCTCACATCTTACACTCCATGGTTAAAGGATATTTTTTAAAAAAAAAATTTAACTGTACAATTTACTTCTTTTATTTATGGGTCTTGTTAACCAGTGCCATAAGGGTATTGATTAAGGATTCCATGACAAGTAAGTTTTTCTTGGAATGTGGATTATTTACCTTCTCAAGATATTAAATATATCATTTTCCAATAAAAATTTTCTTCTTTTGATTCCTTAACTAATGCCCTATGGGCACTTTTTAGCATTCTCCTTTCTTTATATACTAGTGTATGGACTCGTGCAATGCACGGTTAAAACAATTTTTATTATGTTATATATATAATTTAAATTTTAAATATTATAAGGTATATGGTATGAGTGACTAACTTTTATAGTAGAGTAACACAAATGCTAACAAACTAAAGCAGCAAACAATGCAAATGCAAACCAAGGACTTCTATAATGTTATTACAGAATATATTAATAAAAACTAATCTCTAAAGATTGTCCAATACTTCACGGTAAACTACATTTTTGGTAGACGTGCACACCTTTTGATCATCGTCTAAGATTAAAATCTTCAGACCATTCCTAGACCTGACTCTGGATACTGCAACGTAAAGCTGACCATGGGTGAAAACGGGCCTTGGAAGATATATCCCTACATGTGAAAGAGACTGACCTTGGCTTTTATTTATAGTCATTTCAAAGCATAATGCCATTGGAAACTGTCTCCTATGGAATTTAAAGGGTAAGTTAGAATCACTTGGAACCAGATTCATTCTAGGGATAAAAATCTTAAGACCCACATTAGTGTCGGTGATAACAGTTGCACCTATGACAGTAGTTCCAAGCTCGTTTACCAGTAGTGGTGTTCCATTACATAGGCCAGCCGCTTGATCAATATTCCTCATGAGAATAACAGGTACTCCAATCTTTAGCCGCAAATTATGATTTGGTATTCCAGAACATTTTATCTCATTTAAAAACTATGGAGTAAACCATTCACCATGAACCTCATCTTGTTCATCCGACTGACAAACCGTTTCCGAGCTAAAATACTCCTTCTCACTACCAGGAATCAAAGACAGCACAAAGTCATTAACATGTTCGACAACATCGAGTGTAGGTGCTAGAATTCCTCGCTCTTCAAAATATTGCGAGATATTCATGTTTACTACAATGTTTGGATATGCGAAATTAACCAAAGTTTGTAGAGGATGCCTACAGTCTTTAATTAGTAGGTCATCCGAAATATCAATGTCAATCTCACCATTCTCATTTGGATTGCCAGTGCCATCTCCAATTTGAAGATTCCAAGCTGCAAAATCTGCTACCTATTGTTTGTCTGCACTATTAGTTGAACCACCTAGTCTCATATTTCTTGTCAGTTTCATCACTTGGCAAGTATTCCAAATGCTAGATGCATTAACGGCAGCTCCAACAATATCTTGCTTTGTACCATGTCTAATAACAGGAAATATTTGCCTAAAATCACCCCCTAAAACAACCACCTTTCCACCAAAAGCCTTCTCCCTGTTACCCCTATCTTGCGAAGCCATAATATCTCTCAATGTTCTATCAAAAGCCTCAAAGAAAAATCGATTCATCATGGGTGCCTCATCCCATATTATTACCCTGGCGTGTGTGAGAAGTTTAGCACGTGCACTGCCTTGGTTGATATTGCATGTTGACTCCTCGTTGATAACCAATGGTATCGAAAATGTTGAGTGGGCTGTTTTTTCTCCAGGTAAAAGAAGAGATGCTATGCCACTGGAAGCAACATTAAGCACAATGATTCCTTGTGAGGGAATTCTTGCAGATAGAGTTTTCCATATAAATGTTTTTCCCGTACCACCATGACCGTATAGGAAAAAAAACCTCCAGAACCTAACATCACTAATTCCATTATTCTGTCGTATACACCCTTTTGCTCCTCGGTCATCAATTCCAATCCTTGAGAGTGTATTCCCTCCAACACAGTTTTGTCATAGCTGAGTTCTTCAACAATCAATCTGTTTTGATATTCAAGTATGTCATATATTGACGGAAATGGCATGGAAGAATAGTCTCTGAGGGACCTCCCATCGGATCAGAAAGTGACTTCTCGATCTCAATAAGACAAAGATTCATTAGCTCGTTATCTTCAATTTGTAGATCTGCAAAAGAGGCAGGTATGTTAAGAATTAAAATGCACAACTAAATCTTCAGTATATTAAAAACATTAAAAAAAATTCATTTAAAAACTCCAAAAACATTTCAAACTTCAAAAAAAAATTCAAATAGAAATAAGTTATGGTTATCTATCACATGGCCAACATTATTATTTCCTGCACTGTGGCCAATATTGTGTTGTTAACTGTTTACAGAATATCAATTTTATCATCATGTCCATGCCATTCCAAGTCTTCGTGGTTTTATTTATGAATATGAAACTTGATAATTTCTGTTATCTACCCTCCTTATTTTATCCCGTTGCTGCTGAAAAAGGTTTTTTAGATTATAAGGTCCCTAATGAGTTTTTTGAAAAATGTTTATCTTCTGTTAAAAGTCATCTATCTATATTGCCGTATTTCACACATTTGAAATATGTTAATAATAATCTTTCATTGAATGCAATCCAGGAAGAATTGAAAGAGTTTGAGGTATCGGAAAGGCATGACAGTGAGCAAAATTATGTTTAGATGACAATCTACTGAGTTATTCCTTTCTCTTAAAGCTAAACTATAGGTCTTAGTGACAATATATGTCTAAAAAAGTAACTACCAATATTCAAACTCAGATACTCAGTATATAAAATAATGGAACAAACATGTAATAAAACTCCATCCAATTTATGGGATAGCAAATTTCCCTTAAACATGTTTTCTCCCTAAATTTAATGAACCCACAAATATATGTCCGTGAAGAATGAATTCATACATGGATTGTAAACAGTCATAAAAAACTATTAAACAATAGTCATAAATTCTCCTGGAATATTTAATGTTCGTCTTCTGTCGTAAATAATTCCATCAGGCAAAATCGACCATGTGGTGTTCCACACTTTTTTTGGATATGTCATTGTGTTCATAACTAACAAAGTTACAGACAACCTTCGCAACTGATTTCCAGAGGCAAACTCACTCGATTCATTAATTGCATCTATAAATTATTTATCATCAGCTAATAATCCTAATGCGTAACACGCTTCTTGAAAAGTTGGATATGTTGTTCCGTTGATAGTCCTCAAAGATTCATAGCCCACACAACCTTTCTGTACAGTAAGCAATATTCTCATGTAATAAAGCTCCCCAACGCCCGGAGGTATGTAATTAATCCTACCAATACTGTGACCCTTTTTTCTTGGTTGCCACATCCTACTTTGTTTGCAGAAGACATATCTTATGGGATACTCAGGATATGTTAATTCTCTACCATCAGTGAATTTCTTGTTTGCTTCAAACCATCCAAGGAACATCGTGTCATGAAGCTCCACTTTCCTTATTACTCTTTGAATATTATCTTTATCACTATAATAAACCCTTTGCTGATTAGGTAAGTGAAATGTTAGCTTTTGAACTGGAGGCCAATGGTGATGTATATCAAAAGAAAATATTCTCCAAACGGCTTCACATGGTGACACGTATCTACAATCATAGTACTGTTTGATTTCATCGACAGGTTGGGTAGTGCCATTTTGTCCAGAATCCTTAGATATTTCAAGAGTTGCTCGATCAGGACCTTTGTTAACATATTTGAACAAATACTTAATGGAATTGGACTTGTTACAGTATTCAACATTGACATGTGCTCCATACCTCATAAGTAGATGTGGATTATAGGGAACCACATTCCTGTTATCCAACTTTACTCCCTTTTTTTTCAACGAACAGTCCTGTATCACGTCGTCTGTACCTTGGATAACCTTGGTCATCAATAGTTGTAGAATTTTGAAAAGGCTTAGGGAAAAACTTCGAGCATTTCTTATTAGTCATGCAAGGAGATCAAAGATTGGCAAATCCACAAGGACCATGTATCATGTATCTGGTTACTATGTCAGCCAATGATAGGTAGAGTGCTGGGTCAAGCAATTTGGAAGAAATCACATTGTCAATATCCCTAGCAGTCTTTAGCTTAGTTTCACCACTGAGCCATAAGAGCATGTGAGCATGTGGTAGGCCCCTCTTCTAAAACTCCACTGTATGCATTCCTGTTAACCATGATGATAATAAACAAATGTTAAATCGCACGTGTTAAGCTAGAACAACCTATAAAGATAAATTAATTAAGTACAAATAACTCGCCTACTTCGACTTTTCTGAACATTTTTTATTTCCTAAAATCAATTAACATCTGATCAAGTTTCATTTTGAATACTTGACAAACAATATCGGGTCTATCAGATGCTTTAAGTTGTCTAGCCGACACAAAGTCTTGTATTTCCTTCCAATTAGAGTTGCAAGTAATTGTTATGAATAAATCTGGATACCCAAACCTCTTGCAGATAGCCATCGCATCCTGACAATTGTTGAACATATATATCATTCCTCCTGTGAATGATGGTGGTAAAACTACACGTCTACCAACCAAGCTAGGACCCATTTCGCCCCTAGTAACCGCTTCCCTTAGGCCATTAAGAAGGTCACATATTATATCTTGCTGATTCGCCCTAATAAATGCAAGTCTTTGAGACTCAATCATGGTATAATAATCAACCAAAAATTGTTGGAACAATCTCTGAGAGTTAACAACAGTGCCAAACTCAATACTTCTTTCTTGTATTCTGAAAGCAATCCACTCTCTTTGGGAGATCGTTATTTTCTTGCGTCTTCTGGTGTCATCATCATCATCAGCTTCTCTTGTTGGAATATTTTCATGGAAACCATCCTCACCAAAAGGAAACAATAGTGGATATTGCAATGGAATAAATGCAACATGTGTCTCTTGTATTCTCTCTAGATCACCACTCCTATACTTACAATAATATCTCTACCCTTTTCCAATGTGCTATCGTCACCAAGAATTAGGGCTGCAACTTCATCACAGGTGGGAAGATTATGCATCCTGACATCCTTTGAACGATGTCTTATCAATCTGAGACAAAAATTAGATGTCTCTCCTTGCTCAACATAGTCTCTTACTTGACGATATTTTTTAGCATATTCATTTGACGTATCAATCATACTTGTCAAATCTTGGACCAAAGATTCATCATAACGATGAGATCCACCACCTGATCTGCAATTATAAATCATATCTCGTCAACAATAGAGAAATGTGAAAGAAGCGATAAATAAAATATTACAGGTTTCATTCAATTACCTAAAGTGAGAAACTCTATTGCGTGTTTCATTCTGGGTATCATAAACATACATTTGTCCAAATTTGGGTCTTGATCCAAGTTCTGGCAACAAACTTCCTATGCGGTGGAAATATTGACCGGTAAGAATAAACTGTGGTGGACCACCTCCATCATTTACATGATTTTCAATCTTCCCACCAATAGATATGAATGAAAACATGATGTTATATGCTCTGATGTTATCATAAAAGTGACCACCCCTATCATCAACACCAGTAGACAAATCGAATAGTAAATCAGGTGGCTTCTTCAAGAAAGGTAGCAAGACTAAACCCTTCATACAACAAATTCAAAATCCTTCAGACACGTTTTTGGTTGACTTGTCAGGCCTTTCCTCTAACCAAACTTGTGCTGTACACTTAGAACAACTAAACGTAGGCTGTCCAAAATCTAGACATGCTGCATTAAATTAGATAAAAATATTAATAAATATATAGATTACTCAAGTGCAAACAATGTAACGATGTGAAGTATCCGGTTTGGATTTGATAATACATTGAGTCTCGGCTTCTTTATAAAGTTCAGATTGTTGGTATGTATTTTGTTCCATTGATACGGATGATTGTGAAGCGTCTCCATTTATCAAATCTGGTTTTACAATTTATAAATTGTTAGGTAACACATAATGTTCATTTTTGTTGATTGACTATTTATTATTACTAATAATGCAAAAAATGAAATAAGTAAATACTGTAGAGAGATACTATTTGACTGACACTAAAAATTATTGTTCACCTGTTGTCCTCTTTCTTTTCAGGTTATATCACCCAGCAAGAATGTTTTTCCTCCTTAATCGAGCAGCCTTTGCACTTGTGCTTGAAGTTGTGCCAGTAGAACTGCCTGTATTTTCTCCTACGTCAAGTGGATTTTAGAACAAAGGTATCCACTAAAAAAAATGACCAGAATTTATAATAAATGGCCATAGTCAATTCATTACATTTTTTAAATATGTAACTTAATCAGGAGCTGTAAAAAATGGCATCTATTAATAACAATAATGTGCATACTGCAAGTGATAAGTAGTTACCAAATTCTGACAGCATTTTACTTGCAAAATGCTCTATTGTATAATCTAAATTGAGAAAGATTCATAGTAAGATTGCCAACTGTTGCTTGACAGTTTCGTGATGGTGCATTAATGTTTGGGTGATGGGTTTCATCTGTATAGACAAACAATAAAGATTAGTTGGTGATATCATAATACCATGGACTGCTATACACAAATATTTATTAATTACCGCTGAACTCATCTTGAAAATGTAATCTTGTAAATCCAATCGATTGAATAACGTCTTTGGAATGAACTACATGTTTGTTGTGGACTTCAGTATGGGTTGGATTCAATACTTCTGACAATGGTGTGGCAGACGGTGTTTGAGAAGAAATATGGATAGTTTGATTAGCAGAAATCATTGGTAGGGAGCATTGTGGTGCATCTTCTTTATTGGTAGAACCTGTTTGAACATATTTTATACTGATAAATGAGAAAAAAGATGCAAGGCATACATATGTATACAGTGTTTTTTTAATCTAAAAAAATTGACAACTTTAAAAAATTATTTAAAAAATTGTTGCTAACCTTTATCCACTTTTCTATCTTGCATCTGTTTGCATCTTTTTCTCGGAATATTCTTCCTCCTAACTCGGGCTTCTCAAGGAAGTGATTGTGCATTTAGACCTAGATGGTTGTTCCTTACACTTGGGACCGCTGCAGGCTTAATAAGTAAAGTACCATTTCCTTGAAGAGAAAACAAAAATGAATATGGTAACATCATCTCAAAATCTCCTAAATTATTCATATTATGAGATTGACAAACTTTAGATGCTAAATCATGTTAATTGTGCTAGTAATTAGTATAAAATAATTTAAAAAATTGATTACTTTGAATATGCTAACATGACATATTTCAATAAAATGCGCTAGTACATGTAAATGTGAGGTGTTAGTATTTAAGTATTGTCCATACCTATTGATATATCAGAAAGAGGTGTCCTTTCGAATTGACAATTGGTATTAGATACGTCGATAGTTGGAAAATAGTTTTCATCTGAGTCATAAAAAACATCAAATTAGTGTATGCACTCAAATTAATTTAATGTGTACGGTTAAGAAAAGCATTACTAATTTAGATTAAATAATGACTATAACATTGGTGATGTGCTTAACCTGTGTCAGCCTTTCTTTTGCTACCAACTTTATTTGCAAAACTATTTGTGTTGTCCATTGGATACGTAGTATACCAACATAGTAATTTTTTATTGGTCATGTTGTAGACATACTAATTAAGCATCCGGGTACAGTGTAAATCATAGTAAGTTATTTGACTATTTGTAGTTGTCTCTAGTATAGCTTTTTTAACTGAGGATTATAATAGGTTTTGATGCTGTTCTACTTATAGTTTTTTTTTAATATTCATGATGAACACATTAGACTTGATAATCAAACATTAACTAAAATATTTTAACACGGACTTCTCAATATAGAGGATAAGCCACCGACATTTTTTAACATTAAAACATGTTATCTAATATTGTGCTTTTTGTTTTCATTAATTATATCGATGAAAATCCATATATAGAAGAATACTGAAAACTTGTGACAGGTATGTCTAGGTCTTAAAATTTGACTGTCGTTTACTGCACGTGTATGAGCACAGCTTAATGATAAGAATTTTCAAAATAAAAATCTATAAACTTTATTGACTGCATAAATAGGATAAAAGTAAAACTAAAATAACTAAGAAATAAGGATCAAAGTAAAAAAAAAAAAAAACTTCCCCTTCACCTTCAAAGCGAGACTACAAAATCTCTGTGTTTGCAATTCTTCGAATATTTTCTTCTGATGAATTCTCCAAGCAAATTTTCTGACTTTTCTCTTTACTTTTTAATCACCTCTTGCCTCCTTCTCCAACAACTACAAAGAAGGGAAATAAAAAAAATAAAGATTTAAAAGAAATTAAGATCAATAAATTCAAATGAGAAAGAGAAGAAAAATAGTTTGATAATCAAACATTAACTAAAAACTTTTAACATAGACTTCTCAATATAGAGGATAAGCCACCCACATTTTTTAACATTAAAACATGTTATCTAATATTGTGCTTTTTGTTTTTATTAATTATATCGATGAAAAATCCATATATAGAAGAATACTGAAAACTTATGACAGGTATGCCTAGGACTTAAAATTTGATTGTCTTTTACTGCACGTATGAGCACAGATTAATGATAACAATTTTCAAAATAAAAATCTATAAACTTTATTGACTGCATAAATAGAATACAAGTAAAACTAAAATAACTAAGAAATAAGGATAAAAGTAAAACAAAAATAAAACCTTCCCCTTCACCTTCAAAGCGAGACTGCAAAAATAAAACCTTCGAAAGCAAATTATCTGATTTTTCTCTTTACTTTTTAATCACCCCTTGTCTCCTTCTCCAACAACTACAAAGAAGGTCAAGAAAAAAAACAAAGATTCAAAAGAAATTAAGATATATAAATTCAAGATGAGCAAGAGAAGAAAAATTGTTTGGAATGGAAAAGAAAAAACCATATTACTGATTAGACAGAGAAGCAGAAACACCAAAAAGGAAGACATCACCTATGTGCATGAAATTACTCTATGAAATGCATTATGAGTTTGCTTTGCTTTTATTCACTTTTATACACATGTCATGTATTGCACTGATTTGAATTTGAAATATGTATGTTTTAATGCATTGAATTTATTTCCTTTTATAACTGATTTGCTTCAATTGCTTTTATTTGCTTTCAATTGATATATCGGCCTCTATTGATTGAATATATGATTCACTTTTATTAATTTCACTCTTAAATGGTGCCTTTAATTTAAATTTCTTTTCTCTATTGATTTATCTCTGTTTAGTCTAATCATGTTACTAAAACAACGAATTACAATAGGTGCTTAAATTATATTAATGTATATTTCTTTTTAGTAATTTTTACGTTAAAATTATTTTATGACATGTTTTATCCTTTCTATCTTTTATGTGTCCTTTATCTTGCATGTCTTTACATAAAATATTTATCTTTTTTTTTAACAAAAAATTATCTCTGTTTATTCTCTTCATGCTTCGTTTTTTCTACATTGACCAAATTATAGGTAGAAATTAATCTATAAAATCATATTATTATTTATCATATAAACAGTCTGTAATTTTTTTGTCAGGTGATAGGATAATAAATACTAAAAAGTACTAATTTGTCTAGAATATGTGTGTTTTAATGCGAAATATGTATGTTTTAATGCATTGAATTTGTTTCCTTTTATAACTGATTTGCTTCAATTTGATTTCAATTGAAATATCGGCCTATGTTGATTCACTTGAATATATGATTTGCTTTTATTCGCTTTTATTAATTTCACTCTTTAATAGTGCCTTTAATTTAAATTTCTTTTACAAGTAGTATTACTTAGGTCCTACTTTATTTAACTTTCTTTTAAACTTTTGTTCTTTTTATTAGTTACTCAGTATAATTAGGAAGTTATTTTCTAATATAGAAACTACTTTCTTTTTTTAAACTTCAAACTTATCTTTTCAAATTCAAGTACTTTCATTCTCAAGTTTCATTACTGATAATAATCTGTACACCATTTTCAAACTTATATACTTGTCCTAGTACTAAGTCTTTGCCAGTAATTCCTAATTTGACGGATGTTGTCAAATTCATACTTGGCAGACAGTTTATAACTATTATTGACGAGATTACCGCATAATGTAACATCCCGATTTTAACAAGTGAAAATTAGATATCTTAATTAGATGGGAATGAGGGTTAGATAAATCAAAAAAATTTGAGAATCCAAACACATATGCAAGTTCAAAATAAAATTCAAGTAACTCAAAATTTTTAATAGGCAACCACCTCAATTTAATTCCTTAATTAAGGTAGTTTATCATTAAAAAAATTAAAAATAAAATAATAATTAGCCAAATATATAGATCTTAGTTATAGTCAATTAATTATGATTAATTTATTTAAGTTTTATAAATCATTATTTAAAATTTTTGGCTGCATGAAGGCATGCCACCTCCTGCTTGTGCTGGCCATTCTTTCTTTCATTCAATAAAAGAAAAAGACTACTCCTTGATCATCACCACGCCATCTGCTTGCTAGTTTAGGGACTTTATTAGGGGTGAGCAAAATGTTTCAACCCGCCCGAAACCGCCCGACCCGCCACTAATTTTTGCGCTTCGGGCGGGTTGAAACGGGTTGGCGGGTTGGGCGGGTGGAAACGACGGTTTTAGATGGATAAGAGCGGGCGGGTTCGGGTCTGGGTTATGTCACCCATCGGAACCCGACCCGACCCGCTCATAACAAAAAAATAAAAAAATTTAATGGAGAATGGACTGCCAAGACTGGATCTTAGATTTTTTTTCCCCTCTTCTGTTAATTTTTTTTTTTTGGTACTTAATTGGGTTGAAAGCCTTAAATTTTAATTAGGCTCGTTGGGTTTTTTTTTTAATTTTTTGGAATAAAATTAAATAATTAAAAAGCCTAAACCCGTTTCAACCCGCCCGAACCCGACCGAAACCCGCCCGAAACCGAACCGCCCAACCCGATGGTATAGATGGGCGGGTTCGGTTTCTATTTTTTTTACCTCGAACCCGCCCGAACCCGATGGTCCCCACCCGAACCCGCCCGATGCTCACCCCTAGACTTTATTTCATTCTTTTCTTTGATTCACGCCACCTCCTGCTTGCCATTTTTCTTCATGCAATTCCTTTTCTTCTTGCCTTTTGTGGTCATACAATTCCTTTGATCAATAATAAACCACGCACCTGCTTGCCTTTTGTGGTTTATCTCATATTTCCCCAACTAATACTTGATGCATATGAAAAGAAAGATTAATAAATATAACATAGAAAGATATATATATAGAGAGAGAGAGTAGAACAGAAAGAAAATAAGAAGTATAGAGAGAGATAGTGGTTGAGTGAGATAGAGGCCGTGAGTGAGAGAAAATTCAGGAGGGACTTTCGAGCAATCCGTTCATCCTAGCAAGAAATCGACTATACCGTTGTGATCCTGACAACGTCTACTTCATTACCCTATCTTCTTTTCTTGATTAGGTTAAGGTAAGCCTATGTCCTTTTTATGCCGAAATGCCATCGGCGACGATATCGAGGTTACCTTTAAATCCATTTATCGGTTTTCAATTCCATCTTAAGATTTGGATTACATGTAATGTCTGCTTCACAATGATGTGTTTAGGTGAATTTTTGGAGCCCCGAAGGGTGGTGAACCAATCGTGGCAGATTTGAGGAGTATAGGAGTGGGCTCGTTTCGTTGCGTTAAAGCTAGCCTACGACACTTTAGGTGGGGAGAAAGTAACCGACATCGTCGGGGAGGCAAGCATAGAATAATAATTATATATGCATGTGTGTAGGGTGCCCCAGGCCCTACTAGGATGTCGAATAATCAACAATCACTACAACAGAAATGACTTTAGATAGCGTTTCCGGATGTCTTTTAATAGCGTTTGTAATCGCTATCTATGCCACCGCTTATTAAAACTCCTTAGCAAAGATAGCAATTAGGAAGTGCTAATAAACGTGACATTAGATAGCGTTTGTACACGAAACGCTATCTAAAGTTCGATTTTAGATAGCGTTTGTATTAACAAACGCTATCTAAAGTCAGATTTTAGATAGCGTTTGTTTAACAAACACTATCTATTCCCTCTTTTTTTTTTTAATTTTACATATTTCCCAGTTTCAACATCATCCAAATTAAACAAAGGAAAATGAGCTTAGCGTGTATACATCGATGGCAGAATTAAATAAGAGGAATGCAAGCAACAAATATATATAGTGGAGCACATAATTAATTTTGTGCCCCTCGGATCCCATATCATTCATGTCTATCATCAACACCTAATTACAGTCAGACATGTACATCTAAAGTAAAAGCAGTAAAGCTAGCAAAGAACTACAAACAGCAGATATATGAAGTTACAAAAAATAACTGGAGTCTTGCGCTCATCCGGATCAGACCACAAGAGATCACACATTGGTCCTTCATGTGGAACCCGTAATGCACCAAAGACAGTTGTTAGGCAACCTAACTTAGCTGGCACAATCGCGTGCACCGAATTAACGTCATCGCATGTGTAAACATGAGTAAAGTAATGGCATTCCATTATAGACCAAAAGATGAGACATTACTAAAAGACTTCTGCGCCTGGCTAGGCTTCTGATAACATTATATATTTGATGAAACTAAATAGAAGAGAAATCAGTCATTACTGTAGGTCCTAGATGAAACATTTCCAGAGCAAAACAAGATTATTACAAACTGCAATTGCAACATAAAATAAATATTTCCCAAACCATATTAAGCATCAAATATATATCTAGCTGAAGATATCATTCTTCTGATAAAAATGTTCTATAAAACATACTAGCCACTACACACAAACCTCTTGTATACGATCCAATGCCTTGATATTATCAAGTGTATCCAAAGAAGGTGAGAGACCTCCATGCAAGCAGAAAATCTGTAATATATACATGGAAGTTAGACACTGGCATAAAAGTCAGATGAACATTCTGCAACATATTTAACTCAAACCTGACTCTCAATAAGGGCAGTCAGAGGTAAATAATCAAACAAGTCGGTAAAGTATTTCCAGACATTGGCATTTTCGTATTTTCTCAAGCATTCACCAATGACACCAATGACATCAACATTCTGTTGTTGCTGCACTTGCATCTCCTCAGCTTGTTCATCCTCCAATGGCAACCTCTCATAAGTAGCATTAGCAAAAGTAGCAGCAATCACCATCACCAAAAGCCATACACCACCTGCCAATGAGTTCTGATTAACTAAAATGTTGATGTGGATCTCTAGTTAGAAATCTAAAGCATTATTCACATACCAATGAGTATTGCTGCAACTATTGTGATCAATTTGACATAATCAAACGAACTTTTCAACAATATAGCGACACCAATCTTCCTTGACTTCAGATAGTTGAGCAGTGGAGTATGTGGAGCATTTGAAGTCAGGGAAGTACTGCGACATAGAAATTAAATAAATTAAGTTACAATTGCTAAAACATTTGAACAGTCACAGTTAAAAGCTAAGTAAACAACATACCGCCATTGGTATTTTAACTTGGTTCTGCAAGATAGTTTCCTTCATGAAACGCATGCCATAGTACCCACAATTTGTACTGTTGGGTTGTCTTGGGCACTATAAAAAATAAAATAGTAAATCAATATAGTTTTTTTTATCTAATTGCGCATTAAGTTTTTGCAAATATACCTCTATCTGAATCCATTTAATGTTGGTTGCCTTTAAACGCGGCACCTTAGCTCCGATATTTGCACGATAAACTTGCAAAGCACTAATCATAAAATCAAACAGACTTCATTAAGAAACATATTTTCAATCATCACAAACACACGCATGCTTTTTTTTATTTTGAACCACAACAGCCACAACCCAGTATATGTCAATTCAACACATGTTCTAATGTCAAAAATCAAAAGCACATTAGGACCATGACAACTTGCAACATGTATCTACCATGGAAGCCATTCGACGTAATCATAGAAAATCAGAAATATAAAAGCATGCTTACTTATCGAACATATTCTTTAATTCTCAGGCGACCCCTAGGATCAACATTCAAGGGATCCAGATAGTAAATAATCTCTTCAACAATATTTATCCAAGACAAAGACCCAATGATTCCTACAAAAATGTTGAGATAACAAATCCTAAGCACCTCAACTTTTATGTAATTCATTATTGTGAATTAAGTCCTATAGGATAAGCGACTCACCCAACATTGCACGGCACTAAAAATAAGGGTTGATATTCTCTTTCTTTAGTTGCAAACTGGTCAGCTATATACGTTGTCTGTGAATCCCTCCCGAAGTAGCCGTATGTATTTGTTTGGTGTGGGGACAAGAACAGAAACCTCCTCGTTCTTTCCTTTGGAAGCAACAATTCTTCATACAAATACCTTCAATTAAAATATAAAAATGGATTACACCAATGACATCAATATTTAAATGGAAAGACTAAAAAAATATTGTACACTTTAAGCCTGACTTAGTACCTGATATATACGGAAATAACGGAGGCAGATACCCATTCATGATTTACAACTTCTCTGATATTTTCAGTATTGATCATCTCAATGATATGCTGACCAAAAATATTTTGTTCCATCTCTATGTCCAATTGGTCATCATTTTTCATATTCTTTCGTTCATGTATTTTAAGAAAATTCAAATATTCCATAGAAATTGTAGTTGAACCAGCTGTAGGAGGGTTGGCCTCAGAGTTGCCTCCTTTATTTTCTGGGGTTGTAATTGACTCCTTTGTAAATCCAGACACTCTGCCCTTGCCTTTAGATTTTGAAGGTGCCTGGAAATTTTGCATTTCAATATGCCAGTTAGTGATCAACTAATGTAATAAATATATGCCGTATATGAAAAGGTGGAAAAATGCAATTACATACCATATTAATTACAACCACGAGATCAATTGGCCATGCCATATAAGTACCTATTGCATCTCTTACTGTCATTACATCTACACGATCTATAGGTACCGGCAATGGCGCATCCCCTCAATTGCAACATCAACTCCAACTTTCACATGGTTAAGGGGCACTGGTCCAAAGTGTGCGGTGTAACACCCTACTCATTGTATACTTTACCCATACCAACCATACGATAGTTTGGGGTTGATAAATATAGTGACATGAGTTGACGCCCTAATCCAATGATAGATGAATAAGCTCGTGAATTAAGGCATCCAATTGAATGTATTTAATCGCGAATGCAATACTAGTAAAAAAAAGGCATGCATTACCTCTCGAAGCCTTGATGGCGGATGGTAGAGTGCAACTATCTTTGACGCTTCTTTGGGGCTGTGAAATTAGCCTCGCCTCTCCTCATCCCTCCTTTTTTTCAGCTTTTCTTCCAAAATGTTCAATCTTTTCGAGAGTTGAGACACCAATGTCTCCCACCTTTTCGCTTTGAGTTATGTTTTGCACGACCTTCGGTGGGAAGTAGTCTTTTGAGAGACGCCAAAACCCACACCCCTAACACGACCAGGGTTCTCTGGCACACCTAGGGCTTTAGCAAGAATATCCTGGCGACCAAAATCTTGTATCTCTCCCTCAATTGCAGACTGTGACAGTTCCTCCTGACACATAGTTATTGGTGAAATGCAAATGTTAAAATTATTATATATTATCATAAGAAAATAACAAATGAAAATGTAAACATTAGTCTACTAACACATTTATTCCACACGGTCTGCGTATTTTTGTTGTCAATTACACCCGCCTTGTTCTCGCGGGCTTTCCTCCACACAATATGGCGTTTAATTTTCTTAACTTCTGGCCCCGCCTCCTGCATCTGTATATTGAGATAATATATATTAACCAAACAGTTTAAAAGTCATATTTACCACACATGCAGTTAAATATATATATACATACCAATTCATCCTCAATGTCAGCATACCCCTTACATGATGCTTTGTAAGGGCATGCAGGATCTAACGCTTTGTTGCGATTTTCATTGCTTAATTTCTATTCAGACACATATAAGTAATATTAATACATGGTTAATGTCATATGTACGTATACATATAATTATAAGGACTAACGTGATATTAAACATACCAGGAATCGAGCATCTCCTGTGCGTATTGCTATAAAATCTATCCACTCATCCCTTGATATGTGTGGATATTGTGATGGAGGTTCCTCTATGATACTCCCGTTGGCATCTCTTAGAAATTTTTTGGTCAATCTAGTTCTGAATGCCCTATGTAGGTTACCGACTTCCCAAGTTCAAATTTTTTCCGAGATTCATCAACATTAAAAGACATCTGCAAAACAATATAAACAACGTGTCAAAGTAAGTATGTTTACATAGTTTACAATATAATTCATAAATTTTAATAATTACCTGTACATCAGCCCATATGCTCTCTTTGAAAGCATCCAAAGCTTCATCCTTCCAATTAGAACAAATAATTGGGACCGTTTGCCGAACAACGGTCCCAATGTAACTCTTCAATATTTTACCATTAGCACGAATTGGTTGGTCCAAATAATTCCATTCAACCTAATAAAAATAATAAAGTAATTAAATCTAGATATCAAACAACATTATGAAATCCTTAGATTAGTAAGTAAATTACCTCAAATTTTTGTCCTTTACTCCTAGCGCGGATGACCGCCTTCATAACTGTTGGCCCACGTCTCGTCACTTTGGCAGCACTAGAATTACTTGAAGATGCCATTTACCTACAAAAATATTAGACACAAGTAAAACATCAATGGACATTAATATAATATTAATTGATGCAAAATATAAAACAACAATTGATAACAAAATCAACACTAGCATTACCGGAAGATGCTAACTATAATATAAAAGGATCAGAAAGTTCATTTAAACACAAACACTACATACATGTTTAAGTCAACCTTTTTATTTTCTTCATTGGATTGAGATTTGTTTGTCCTTTATTAGTACGAAATGGTGGATTGACCAAAAGTCCCTCATCATGATCATCTCTCATATACATACCATCATCCCTAGTTGGATCAATCTCAAGTGATTGTAATGTCCCGACGAAAGGATCATCTTCAATATCAACATCTCCATGGTCTTGATCATCAATCTTAGTAATTATTTTGTTAGTCAAAAGAACAATGGACCTTTTCATATCAGCTGGATCAGTGACATAGAACACTTGTTGAGCTTGAGATGCTAATATAAAAGGCTCAACATTATACCCCACCCTATTAAGATCCACCTGCATGAACCCTGAATCATAAATCTTAACAACGTTATTATTGTCAACCCACTTACAACCAAACACACCAACCTTAAACTTTGTGTAATCCAACTCCCATATGCGTTCAATGACGCCGAAGTATGACATATTTGCATATATCGGGTTTCTGTCTTTGGCACTTGAGATATGCATCGACTGAGCTACAAGAGTCACACCACTGTTTTGCATTGTACTCCGACCATCTTGTTCTTTTGTATAGAATGTGTACCCATTAATTTGATAATCGTGGTAAGAGAAGACATGCAAACTTGGACCTTTGGCTAACCATCTCAATCTATTTGAAAATCAAGTAGCATTTTCCATCAACTCTGCATAAATGTGATCTCTTAGCCACGTTATAAAACAACGATTGTGCTCTCTAGTTAGCCAATTTTGATTCTTATTTGGATACAAACTCTTAAGCATGTCCTTGTCTTTTTCAACATATGGCTCAACCTCATCGGCATTGTGCAGAACATATAAGTGTGCTTGCTCCCATTCTGTCCTTGATATAGTCACTATTTCAGTTCCAGTAATTCCTTGCCCCATCATTCTCCATGTGTGACGAGACTTTGGCAGCCCTATAGAATCAGCATTGGATAGGTATTCGGTACAGAATTCAACAGCTTCTTCGACAATATACCGTTCAACAATACAACCTTCTAGTCGTGATCGGTTTTTCACAACCCTTTTAATATCTTCATATAACGCTCAATCGGGTACATCCATCTCATATAAGCTGGTCCACACAGTTGTGTCTCTCTAACAAGGTGAATGGTTAGATGAACCATTATGTCAAAGAATGAAGGTGGAAAGTACATCTCAAGCTCGCATAAAGTCACAACAATTTCTCCTTGCAATGATGGCAACTTCCCCGGGTCAATCACTTTGCTGCAAATTGCCTTGAAGAAGAAACAGAGTTTAGTTAAGGCCCCCCGCACTTTGTTAGGTAAAATAGACCGTATACCAATGGGTATCAACTTCTCCATGAGAACATGACAATCGTGGGACTTTAGACCTTTTAACTTGAGATCTTTCATCGATACGAGGTTCCTAATGTTTGAAGAGTACCCTTCCGGAACCTTAACTCCTTTAAGAAACTTACAAAAAATAGTTTTTTCTTTTCTAGATAGAGTGTAAGCAGCCGGAGGAAGATATGTACTTTTACCCTTCTTCGTCGGTCCCAATTCTCTTCTTATTCCCATACTAACCAAGTCCAACCTTGCATTGATGCCATCTTTAGTCTTCCCTGGCACATTGAGTAACGTACCAATGACACTATCACGATATATTTTTTCAACGTGCATCACATCGAGGAAATGTCTTACATATAATGATTTCCAATATGGCAACTCAAAGAAAATCGACCTTTTCTTCCACCCTCTTGTGACAATATCTCTCGCAAAAGGTTTACCGAATTGGATATTCAAATCCTTTACCTTTTCAAAAAGTTGATCACCCGTCAACGGTGAAGGAGCTCTACCTTCTTCCGAGTTCCCATTGAACGCCTTTCTCCACCACCGGTAATGATGACTTGGATGCAAAAATCTACGATGCCCAAGAAAGACATTCTTCTTACAATGTTCTAACCGCATCCAATCCGTACCCTCTTCACATATAGGGCATGCACACTGACCCTTCATGCTATATCCTGACAGATTACCGTAGACTGGAAAATCATTAATTGTGCCAAACAACATAGCTCTCAAATTGAAACTTTCTTCCTTATACCCATCATACACCTCCACACCTGTCACCCACAGTTGTTTCAAGTCTTCAATCAAAGGAGTCAAATAGACGTCTATATCATTTCCTGGTTGTTTGGGCCCAGAAATTAACATAGATAACATAATAAATTTGCGCTTCATGCATAGCCATGGGGATAGGTTATAAATCACCAAAATCACAGGCCATGTACTATGAGAGCTACTTTGAACACCATGCGGGTTAAATCCGTCAGTAGCCAATGCAAGTCGTAGGTTTCTTGATTCTTGCCCAAAATCAGGATAATCATGATCAAATTTCTTCCATTGAGTAGAATCTGCCGGGTGCCGCAGCTTGCCATCTTTGATCCTTTCATCCTCATGCCATGTCAAGTGCTTTGAATCTTCTGAACTACGGTACATGCGCCTAAATCTGGGTATTATGGGAAAATACCACACAACCTTCTCTGGATCTAATTCTTTCTTCTTATATCGTGAGGCATTACATTTAGGACACATCTTTAACGATGCATATTCATTCCGAAATAAAATGCAATCGTTAGGACAAGCATGTATCCTCTTGTAGCTCATGCCAATAGAGCGTAACATTTGTTTAGCCTCATATGTCCGACTAGGAAGCACATTATCCTCCGGCAACATGTCTTTCAATAGTGTGAGTAAGTCCGTAAAGCTCTTATCAGTCCATCCGTTGCCCGATTTCAAGTTATACAACTTTAACATCGCCGACAATCTTGTGAATTTAGTACAACCATCATACAATGGTTGCTCTGCATCACTTACCAACCTCTCAAACATTTGAGGACAATCCCGAAGATCCTCTTCAATAGCATTTGCAATGTCTTCAAAACGATCACCCTCATAAGTATTTGTGTCGGTATCGTATGATGAATATCTCACACGATTCCTCATTTCACTAGACTCGGCTCTTGTCTCACCATGTTTTGTCCAACATGTATAACTTTGATCGATTCCATTACACACTAAATGTTCTTCCAAATCGGCTGCACTAACTCGCCTTGCATAACAACAATCTAAACAAGGACATATGACTGTACTAGGGTTTTCCGCATGTCAAACTGCAAACCTAATGAACTCTTTCACCCCATCCTCATACTCCTTCGTTAAACGATTGGAAGACATCCATTTCCGATCCATGCTTTCCTGATCTACAAAATATTTATTAAACATATTTACTATGAGTTTGGACTGGTTGATGTCTACATGCAATGTATACAGATTAAAGGAATGGAAGGAATGAAAACTGTTACCGGTTTTCTGCGAGGCAAATTGAGTGTGGACAGGGGCTGTGTATTAGTGGGGAAGCATCAAAAGGGAAAGATGGGAGAGAGGGGGGTATTCAGTTGGGTAAAGGAAAGGATCAGTGTAGCAGTTTCAGGTCCCTTGAAGAACCTGTTGTATCTTTTCTGTTCAAGGAGAGGATGAGGAGCATTGAAAGAAAGTTAATAAAACTGTACTTATCTTCAGTTTTCTATCATATCATTACAGAGTACAACATTCCATTAACTATTGCATAATATAGAATACTAAGTGTGTTTAAAAGATTAATCAGATTTGTTAGATTCCCATGACACCGTCCTAGTACCATCAGGTAGAGTGGCGGATACCATGAACCCAAGCATTGATGATGAAAACAAAGTGTGGCAGGATAAGAATTCTAAAGGTATATTAGTATCTAAACATAAAGGTATATATTTTACACAAATATCAATCCATAACATACAAATTACAAAGGCAGACTTTTTTTTGGGCAGTAACTCATTTCAACCGACGGAGATGAACAAGTAGATATGCTAAAATGAGATTTCCTTGGCCTTCAATGCCCGATAATACCCTCTTCTACAGCATACAGAGATGAACATTTAATAGTAATCAACATTCAACTCTAATACAGTTTCATTTGAAAAGGGTGAAGAACAAAACAATCTCAAAACGGTGGAGTTCTAATGGTGTAAACATTGAAATGGACAAGGACACCTTACAGCAACATCATAATATTTCTGTATCAACTTCAACTCAGCATAAGGAGCATAAAAGAAACTTCCATAAACTCACCTCACTTGGATGAAAGAACTACTTGTGGAACTAAAGGAGTGTAAGATGTTTCCTCTCATTGCAAGACGCTGTGCCTTCTTGAATTCCTTCAATACTGCCTGAAAATCTTTTTCACGCTTAGCATATGCTATCTTCTTGTTTTCCTACAAACACAAGAAAGGCCTTCAATATATCCTTTTTTTCAAGGTAAAACAATTGAAGATCATGTTACCCAATAAATCAAATCAATATATAACTGTAAAAACTACAGAACAGGCATTCTAAGCATGTCCAAGGAAATCGAGCAACAATATCACGAGCACAAAGCAGTTGCAGAAGCTATCGGACACAAGAACTCTCGGACACAAGAACTACATGTAAGTGTGTGTTTGGAAATATGCAAAATTATTGGCTTGGCAAGTGGCTATGTATTAGACATAGGAGCTTTCGCTATCAACTATCCAACATTATCCTATGTAACATCATACGATCTCTTTTTCTAATTAATAATTATGCTTGATATTTATCTCATTTAAAGAAGGACATAAACCTTATCTAGAGATTAGGTTGATTAAGTCATTTTGTAACAATCAAGATTTGAATAATCTAATTCACCCAAAGACTTGCCCTATAAGTTGCAGTGCTGCAGACTTTAGAACAATTTCCTTTTCTTAAATCATATCCTCTTATCAAAGATGCATGAATATCATGTCAATAATGATCAATTCACCCAAACTTCTGCTGCAAGTATGGAGATTGTAGCATTATTGGCTGTTGTTACTGTTAGTATTTTTTTTGTAATCAGCTAATAGGTAATGAGTAACCAGTGTGAATAAATCACCAGTAATCTAAAAAAGTGCAGCACACTAGAAAATGGAGATTCCTAATCAGCAGCCTTACTTCTTCATGCAATTAAGCAATTACCAGTATCTGGTAGGTATAAGGAAAATTGTTGCCAGATGACAAAAGGACTTTTCATACTATATTCAGTGACTATGCATTAGTGGTCAACATTAAGATTCTATTAGTGCCCATCAAGCAAATGCATTTGTTTAAACTTGAAATAGTATGAAAAGTTGAACAACTTATAAAAAAACAAATCAGAAAGAACAGTCCAAGAATAATGAAACCAAAGACTTCCTCTGAACCACAGGTTTCCCCAACTAAATGGACATTCAGCCTTTCTTATCATGAGCAAGTTGAACCAGAACCAAGAAAATAGTGAAATTATGAGACATTTTCATCCACCAAAACCTAGTTTGTTGGAGAAAGCGAATACGTAAACAAGTGACAAGCTAGCTTACTTGGTGGGGTTTGTCTTATGGCTGTGATACAAAACCACTCATTAATTATCATGCCAAGTAATATGTTTGCAATATCACACAATAAGAAGAAGAAAATAATTCAACATTCAAGTTTGGCTGTGCTATTGCTGTCTCTACAAATTCCCTGACAGAAATTTAAGTAATTAGAATCAAATATGATTACCTTTTATAATTTCAGTTGATTCTTCATTATTCATATCAACTTCAAGCACAAAGAAACATACATTTATATAAGGCAAAACTGTTGTACCCGAAATAGTTTAGCAAACTATCGATGTACATGTATGTCTATGCAGTTATCTAGGCACACACAAACTAGCATAAGTGCCACGTGATTCTCGCTTTAAAAAGATTAGAAAACAAAATTCAGGTCATCCAAGCGTAAAACTTTCACTTGAATGACACCAAATATTCTACAAGACTAACTTTAAATGTCATTTCTAGTTTAGAAGATGGACTTGAACTTTTCACATTAAAGCGGTGAATAATCTCTTCCACCATGTTGCTTAAATGTCATCAGTTTAGTCCAGTAATAAATAGAAAAAGGAAGAGAAAGATGTCATTTTGTTCACCTTTAGTCACAAATTTTCTTTCTTCTCCTCAACACCCATGACATGATCAATTACTGTAAGCAAATATCAGCTAAAAACTGCAGCCCATATGTTTTCGGTTAGATAAGAATGGAAGAGGAGCAAACACGTAAGCAAGGGGTCAAACATAACATACCAGTTTTGATTTTTTGCACTTTGCGAAGAAGCACCGCGGCTGGTGGTTTTCTGCCCTTCCTCCGCCGCCCTCCGCTGTCCAGATGAAAGTTGAATGCAAGGTTGAAGCTGAAGGTTCGTATGAGGCCCAGATTGGTACAATGAGATAATACTTTGTGTTGGAAATACAAAAATACAGTGAGATAATAAAGACTAACGGAAAAATAAATGTTGAGCTGGATAGTCAAAATCAAAATTATTCTGATACGAACCTGGTCGTTGCGCCGCTGGTCTCAGAAGAGAAGAGTGTGACTGTGAACTTAGGCAGAAACAAAGAAGACTATGCGCGGAGATGGCAACCCTAGACTGATGAGGTCAGTGCTGGTACACAGAAACTGGGAATTGAAGGATGGCGCGCGCGGGTATAACACCTAAGATAGCGTTTCCTTTAGGAAACGCTATCTTAGATATCACCTAAGATAGCGTTTCCGCGTGGAACCGCTATCTTTTCCTAAGTGGCACTTTTAATAGCGGTTTCACACGGAAACGCTATCTTAGGTGATACCTAAGATAGCGTTTTCTAAAGGAAACGCTATTAAAAGTCCCCCCCTATCACTTTTAATAGCATTTCCACACGGAAATGCTATAAAAGGTGCGTTATTAAAAGTCTAATATGTTGTAGTGAATGGCTAAACCATAATAAAATAATATTTTAATGTCGTGATGGGTTTAGCGGTTGTAGGTTTATCGACTCTAAGTTGTTGATTTTATACTGGTTGAGGTTGTCTGAAATGCGTGTTACTGTGCTATGTGATTGATTCATGATTATCTGTGATTTTTACTATATTTGATATGCGGAATATGCTCACACGAATATTTTATATGTGAGAATTGATGCTGGATGATTGTATGATGAATATATGTCTATATGGATAGGTTGAGAGTTAACACCGTGATAATGCCTTGAGACTACGGCTTTGAGGTTGGGGATGTATGGACATCCGCTGTGAGAGTATAAATGGATAAGGTTCCGGTGTTAACTATAGTGATGTTTGTTGCACGTCATTTTGCCAAGGCGGCGAGCCGTATGACAGGGAGTCGTACGAGGTTAGTTGTACTCGAGTGCGAGTACGGATTATGGAGGGTCCGGTCTGTGAAGAGACCTTGGGGATGTAAAACTGGACTCGGGAGGCTCACAGTGACCATTATTTAGCTCCTAATGTGTCGTGTACCCCGGTAGAGCCTAGTTATCTCGACTTTACCCTGAGTATCCACGTCTAAGGTTGACTATCCGAGGCGACCCAGATACCTCTGATGGAGCTGAGCTCACAGAGAGATGCACTCTTATGGGTCACAGTGAGCGGAAAAGTTACCTAGACAAACTAACTGATGTTCCCTAAGAGAATAGGCTTGATAAGGGAATATCTCGGGGTTAAGACCCGGATGAGAGATATCGGTCGACATGTATAGGAGTGAGACTCCTTAGAGGATTGATCTGAGAGTGAACTTGAGGATGAACTGTGTTGGCTTGATTCGGAAGATGGTTGCCCATTACTTGTTGTATGTGTTATATGTATATGTGATTATTGTTCTATGTGTCCCCATCCCCATTTTTTTATGACTATGTATTGTTGCTTATCTCCCTTCTAATCTATATTTCTCTGTATGTAAAACCGATAGATGAACAGTGCCAGCAGGACGGAGACAGTGGCGGATTTGGGTTACCAGCCGAGGCACTATCTGCAGAGGATCCCTCCCCGGATCCCGATACTAAGCGACATTGAGATAGTCTACCATGATGATCGTGGATGGCGGGTCGACCACTCACGATTCTTCATGACGTACATTGGCCTGGTTAGTTTCTACATACGGATGGGAGATGGTCCTTACTTTCACTTGGACGGCCCGTATCGTATTTCACAGAGGTTACCCTTTTCGGAGATGTGGTATCCACCTCGTCAGAGAGAGTTTTTGGACTACATGTGGAACATGGTGAACCGCTCAGTGGCGAGTAGCCATGTTGGTATGGTACAGAGGGGTCGGAGGCAGCGGAGTGTTCAGACGATGTATCATTATCGTCGCCGACGCGTCGTCATGAGTAGTGATGAGTCGGTTTGGGAGCCGAGGACCCGATACGGTCGAGTCTACCGACGCACCTATGGAGAGGGTAGCTCCAGGCGCCCATATCATCGGTGATATGGCTCTTTCGGATGCGCCTGCTAGGTCGTGTGCCTCTGTGAGCTTATTTTGTATTTTGGTTGTATTTTGAGAGACGGGCTGGGTAGCTCTAGGACTTTTCTCCTGTTTTCTGTGAGCAGTTTATGTATTATGTCCAGTTTTAGTTTGACAGTGTTTGTATATTTTAGTAAACCTAGGATCCCTTTGTTGGGATTTATCGTACTTGGGTGACAGACATACTTATTATGTATATATAGCTGATGTGTGTTTTATTCCGTTGTGCATGTTTTAAACGAATTTAATTTTATCACTTCCGCAAATTAATTTATTTTCGTATGTATAATCACGCTAACGTTAATACAACGTATTAAGGCTTAGTTAATTAGGATTTATTTAGTGGGACATCGGGGTGTCTCACATAACTCATAGGTCCCACACTCATTTGATCTCTAATTATTTGTAATGAAGGAATTTTGGTCAGAAACCAAAAAACCAACGTTAACAAATTGGCACGCCCAGTGGGACGAGTTCAGAGTAACTTGTATAAGTGTCACGAACTCTCACATACAAATTCATTGTATGCGTCTACAGAGTGGGAGAGTGATTCAATCGTCATCTAATTCCCAAAACTCTCTGAATATGAGTAGTGCAAGTAATGCAGGCGTAATCAACACTAAAGCCGATGTGTCAATAGTGGGTACTAATCCTATAACCACTGTTGCGACAATTGATAATATTCCTGCAACCATGGCTAATGCTACTAATGCAGGAAATAATAGCACTAATAGTTTGGTGGCGAGAAGAGGCGTTTCCTATGCTCAAGTTGTCAATAGGTTTGACGAAGTTAGTCAACGAACACTCCCGTCACCAACTTCCCTAGTTGTACAACAAATAAGTCCGCCAACTACTGGATTGTCTCCACGAAGTGTTGTGAATTCAAACCCAAGAGGGACCACGCAACCTCTGCCACAACCTTTGTATGGAATGCCTTACGGCTCGACCACGGTCAAACCAAATACCCCATTTGCATACATACCATATCCAAATGGAGTAACGATGGCCGCCCATACATCTGGACAGCGGGACCATCGACCGGGGGGCAAATCCCCAATCGAAAGAATGGATAACAGGGTCAGTGGTGATGACCCGTACTCGACAAGAGCGCCCAATAGTAAGATCACAAGTATCCCCACTTAGACAACCCCCGCAAAATATTGTTGATATGTCAGAGACTACATTAGCCAATGTTCGACAACAGATTGACTCTAGTAACTTTGACATGGTGAATACATTTACTCAGCAAATGGGTACAGTGATTACGCCATTAATGGAAAACACAAATAATGCATGCATGACATTGCCGAACGAGATACGTAGGTTAAATGGAGCCTTGGGAGTGTTTTCCCCAGACGATAACCAAAATGCCAATAGAAATACCAATAGAAATGTCAATAGGAATGTCAACCAGGGTCCTAATAACCAACCACATGTTGAACAACCACAAGTTATCCAACTTGATGGATCCGAACAAGATGACGAGCGGCCACAGCCCCATCGTCGAATCCCTTTGAGATATGGAAATGTACATATTCTACAACTAGGGACATATGAATGGATTGTCATGCCTTTTGGTTTGAAGAATGTAGGAACCACCTACCAGCGAGCAATGAATACTATTTTTCATGATATGATTGAGAAATTTATAGAAGTATATATTGATGATGTGGTTGTCAAATCAAAAACTAAGGCTATGTTTGGATTGATGGAAATGAATGGAATGAAATGGAGTGGAACATAATGGAATGGAACGGAATGGAACGGAATAAATGTTTCATTCCATCGTTTGGATATTTTACAATGGAATGGAATAAAATTCTCATTCCATTGTCTGGGAACCGGACGGAATGGAATGGATGATAATTTATTATTCCTATATTACCATTAAATTAAATCCTCTTCCTTTGAATATAATTATTAATTATTATTTTGTATATGGAAAAATATTATCTTATTTGAATATAAAATGTCTCAAATTATAAACACTAAAAACAATTGAGTAAAGTACCTCATGCCTACTTTATCGTCAGCAAAGTTTCACTTGTAAGAAAAATAGATAGAACATTTGTTAATTTAGACATTATTGTGTGATAATAATTTGGACTTTTAGTTTTTCACTTTTAAGAAAAAAGTAATAGCTCTTCCTGTCATAAAAAGAAAAAGGTAATAGCACTTACCAATAACAATACCTGGTGTTCAGCTCCATTGCTAGTGCATAAGTAATTTTTTCAGATCGTGGGTCGTCGAATTATGCCAAATTTCATTTCATTTCATTGTTCTGTTGCTTCTTTGGCTTCTTCGTCAACGCAAGGAAAAGAAAGGACTAATGATGGAAGAAGCAGAAGTAGACGCGGAACAGGGAGAAAGGAATGGAATAATGGATGAAGAATTGAGAAAGAAATATTGGGTAAGGATAAGATAGTAAATCAATAATTTTACAAATCATCTAATTATTTATTCCATCCCATTCCTCCCAATTTGGGAGGGAAGAAAAATGAGGGTATGTGATGGAATAGGATGGAATGGGTTCCATTAAGTTTCATTCCATCCCATCCTCTTTTGTGCAATCCAAACAATGGAACCTTGTGCCCTTCCATTCCATTCCCTTCCATTCCACCCAATTCCATCAATCCAAACATACCCTAAAGACGATCACCTAGAGCACCTGAAGCAAAGGTTTGAAAGGATGAGAAGACACAACCTCAAAATGAACCCAGAGAAATGCAACTTCGGAGTATCGACTGCCAAATTCTTGGGCTTTTTAGTTCATAAGAAAGGAATCGAAGTGGACAAAAATAAAGCCAAAGCAATTAAGGAAGCCGCAGCACCGACAAATAAGAAGGAATTGCAATCCTTCCTAGGAAAGGTTAACTTTCTGCGGAGGTTTATATCAAATTTGTCGGGAAGAACAAGAGTATTTGTACCATTGGTCAAGTTGAAAGCAAAACAAAGTTTCGTATGGGAATCTTGTCATCAAGAAGCTCTTGACCAGATCAAGCAATATTTAGTCAATCCACCGGTCATGATGCCTGTTGTGCCTCGTCGACCGTTGATGTTGAACATACCAGCATCCGAAGATACTATAGGATGTCTATTGGCCCAGGATGACTATGACAATATGGAAAGGACCATGTATTATCTAAGCAGAGTTCTCAACGATGCTGAAAAAAGATATAGTGCTATAGAGAAATTATGTCTAGCATTGTATTTTTCATGTACCAAACTCAAATATTATATGATGCCTTGTAATGTATTAGTAATTTCTAAAACTGATGAAATAAAGTATATGTTGTCAAAACCAGTCCTTAATTGACGTATTGGTAAATGGACCATTGCTTTGTCGGAATATTCTTTACAATACGTGCCAGCCAAAGCTGTCAAAGGTCAGGTAATTGCCGACTTTTTGGTAGAACATCCAGGATTAGATGTGCCAAAAGTAGACTTTGTCAGTTTACAACCCTGAAAACTCTACTTTGATAGGTCAAGGCATCAAGGCGGTAGTGGAGCAGGTGTCTTAATTGTGACTCCACAAGGAACCCCCGCCAAGTTCATGTTTCAACTTAAGTATCCATGTTCTAACAATGAAGCTGAGTATGAAGCTTTAATTGTCGGATTAGAGATATTAGTAGAGATGAAGGCACGAAATGTGCATATTGTAACACCCTAGTTTTTTACATATATGATTAATTATTTTATTTGGATGTTTATGTTTATTTTGTTATGTGGTTTAGTTTGAGTAATTAAATTACTCTCTTCAAATTATTTTATCGGCGCACTGACTTATTTCAGTGAATGCACGCTTACTAGACAATAAATTACATTATTATCACTATTATTACCAGTACAAAAATATGTTTTAAATAATATGATTAAGATAAAATCATTTTCATATTTTCATCCTATTTAATTTTAGATTTGAAAATAAACCGGTTTGACCTTAATCGGAGATTAAATTTTGGACTGAATATTTTCTTAGTTGATCAGTTCAACAATTAATCTTTACTCTAATTTGAATTTCGAAATCATATATTTATCAACCTTTATTTTTAGATTCTAAAAAGTAAAAACATGTTTATTTTAGGCTTAATATTTTATCACTCATCTTTGTACCTATCACTAAATGTTAAGTTTAAAAACATAAAAACTCTCATTCCCCCATCAGACCCGTAACCCCCTTTTTCTCTTTCTTTATTTTTCTTCTTCTTTCCCTTTCTTTCTCTTTTCTTCTTCCCCCCAAACTCATCTCCTCCCTCTTCCTTCTTGTCTGGTTCACGCCGCCAGTCACCGGAGCCGCGTAACCCGCGCGCCCTGCACCACCGTCGATAGCTCGCCGACGTGAGAAGGAGGAGACACGTGATTGTTTCGTGTCGACCAGTTCGAAACGGAGCTCATCACCGCCACCCACCACCATTCCTAACCGCGGTAAGTCCGACCAGCCGCCTTCCATGGTGGTTTCGAACCCAACTCGTTGGTTAAGCTTCCCTCTTATTCTTTTATGCTCTCTTTCATCCCTGTTGTCCTTGTTCACTGTAGAACCACCACGAACCGCCACTGGACGCCGCGTCGCTACCGTCCGCCGCCGCATCGCCGCATCACAGCACCACCACAACTTCTTCTTCTTCCTTGGGTGAGTCAAAACCCTCTCGTGTGTCCCAGATTCAAAACCCCCAAATTGATTTTGAAACCATAACCCTAACCCTTTGATTTCATATTTTAATCTTGAAATTTAAGCTTGTTTTATGAAATTGGGACTGTGAATTGGTGTTTCCCTAAACCAATTTCATTATTCTTTAGTTAAAATGAGTTTTCCCCAAATTGTATTTAGGAGCCCTAAACCCCATTTTGATTTTATTTGAATTTGGTTACGTTTTTGTGAAATTAATTATGATTTAGTGCAATTATGACTCTTAATTGATGATTCCCAAGTTCTTTTTCATGATACTTTAATCAAAACAAAGTTTTCTCAAAGGGTATTGTGAAGCGTAAGCTCCAAACGTGATTTTCTTTGAAAATAACCTTGTTTGGTAATAAGATAAAGTGTTTAGATCAAATTAGAATGTGTGTTTGATCATGTGTAATTGATTTCTTGATTTTTGGTTGTTGCGCGTTGTTGGATTCTCTCACCGAGACGTTTGACACGGCTATGCTTGCTTGATGGAGTAGATATGAGCTAACGTGAGCATTAAGACGAGGATCCTTTACTTGTCTTCAAAGGTAAGGGGAGCTTACCTGAAGGATTTTTCTCAACAACCATTTGATTTTAGTGTAGTCTGTATAATTTATGTGGTTGTGGTTATCTGTTTATGTTGTTTACGTTGTGTTGTTTATCTGTGTATCGGTGTTTGATCTGTTTTTAATTTATTTGATTATCTGCAGTTGTATATTATATTGCTATGATGCATGATTTGCCTGGTGATATAATTTTGATAATTGTTGTTGAAAGTTGCTTGTGAGTGTTGTTTGAGAAGCCTGACGGTGGTCAGTGCACAACCGATTAATCAGAGAAAAACTTTAATAAGCTGTGTAAATTATATTCAATGTTTTATGGGAAATGTTGGAATATAATAGTGGTGGAAAATATTATTTTGGAAAAATAATGAGTTTTGAGAAATATTATTATTTTAATGATTTACTAGTGTAAAAGTAATTTATGAGTCACAATGAGAGCGAAACCGTGAAAATACTTTTGTACTGCTAAGTTTTACGTAAGAAATTCTGCAATATTATAAAATGTTATTTTATGAAATTAATTGTTGAAAATAAGTTAATCATGATTTTAGAAAATTGTTTAAGCGGAAAAAGCTAAGTTTTGGCTTAAAAAGCCTTAAAGGTGATAATTGACGACAAATTTGGAAAAGTGTAGACGGCGGGTATTTTGAAACGGCAGTACATATTTTAAGTAAGTTAAAACCTCAAGTGACTCACCTTTGTGAAAACTAAGCTTTAGTATTTAAAGATTTTATTGAAGAATTTCCAATTTGAAAAGATTTCCTGAAAGCAAAATTAATTCAACCGTGTTGAAAGTGTTGTGGAACTTAGTAACCGAGACGTCGGGGTACTAAGGTTCTGTGTTGTTATGTACTTGGGGTCCTTTGGACTTTGAGGTCATGTACTGTATACGTGGTGTATACCGTATTTAAACATTTAAGATGTTTTCTATTACCACGAACCTATGACCGGTGCATCGGTCGAGAGGTGTCGTGATTTAGCACTCGGACTGTGAGGTCCTGTGTTGTAATGAAAGTTTTAAAGGTGTTAAAACTATGTGAGTCGTAAGCCATTTTGATCTTCGGCAAAGAAAGATTGAACACAAAGAAAAGAGTTATAAGCAAAAGTGTTTTGCATGCATTGGCAGACGTGCCCGCGGTTCTATGTATCGTATACTGCGCGCGGCGTCAGGTATTGTATATTGTGTTTTTCTCATGTGCCTAGGGAGGACATTGAGAACCCATCTTCGTTGCTATTGGTGCCCTGAGTGTGGACAGTATGCAATGTGTTTTGGCTGTGTGCCTGTGGCTTTGTGCCTGTGTGGATGGGAAGAGGCTGCGTGCCTGTGTGGCTGTGTGCCAGTTAGCCTGTGTGGCAATGGAGCCTGATCAACTCACCATGTGTTGGGATATCTCATGAGATTAGGACGAAAATTAGATGACGAATATGAAGTGTTCATGCATAGTTTTCCAACGTTGATGTATGGGGTGTGGAACCCATTGATAAACTGTATGCTATAATATGGATGCTTATGTTGTTATAAACATGTAAATGTGCATGTGCCTTCTTTTGTGTCGCGCATTTAGTTATTGCGTTAAATCCATATATTGTCGTCTCACCTTTACAGATATATCAGGTTTCTTTTGGTTCGCTATCGTACCCTGGGTACTTTAGTAAAGATGGTGCGGAGGAGTCTTCCTAAGTCACTCAGAGACTTAGATCTAGTTGCTTGATGAAGTATTTGATTGTGGAGCGATCACGTGAGTTTTTCTCAGGAATAACTTTTAGAATGACCAACTTAGGGTTTGAGACCTAGATTATTTTTTATAGTATGTATGAGTATGGCTCAGAGAGCCTTTATTTTAAAATGGAATTTTTATGGCTCGGAAAGCGTTTCTTTTGAACGAAATCTTAAACTTTTCCTTTTGGTCATGTATAGCTAATTGTTATAACTATTTTTAGCATATTACTGCCTGGTTGTATTTGGTGTAACTGGAATTCTAGAATGAAAATGTAATTATTTTAGCAGGTGTTCTTTTACCTGGGATGTCCGAATTACAGAGGAGACTCTGTCGAAATTTTTGTAAAAATACCAACTTTTATTCAATTATATATTTAAATTAATTAGGCTTTTCAGGCTATGATAGTAAGTCTGCGTGCCTATCAAGGCTTAGGTGTGGAGTCGTTACAAAATTTTTATACCCAATTTCAGACACTTATGTATTTATATAAATTATTTTCTGAAAGCACCAGCAACTTATCTTTTAATTTAAATTCCGCATGTGTTACGTAAGTAATGCCCAGGGGGGTGTTACACATATCTTTGGGGATTTTCAGTTAGTTATTAAGCAACTTACTCAAGAATACAAATGTGTCAGTTATAATCTGACAAAATATTGCATTATAGCGAATAAATTGATGAGGAAATTCGATGACATAATTGTCAAATGTATCCCCAGGGAGCTAAATCAAGATGCTAATGAGTTAGCTCAAATAGCTTCATGATACAAGATATCTCAAAAGACTTTGTCGGATCTAATGGAAATTAGGGAGTTATTATATCCATTAGAAGAAAGAGATGTATTGGTCAATGACATAATTCTGCCCAATGATTGGAGGATGCCAATAATAGAGTATTTGGAAAATCCGAGTCAAAATGCAGCTAGAAGAATAAAACATAGAGCATTGAATTATACTATGCAAGGTGGACTATTATATAGAAGGTATGTCGATGGAACCTTACATAAGTGTCTAAGTGAGCAATGTCAGAAACATGGCCACATACAGAATGTTCCGGCCAGTGAATTGCACTCTATAGTCAAACCATGGCCATTCAGAGGATGGGCTTTCGATTTAATTGGCCAAATACACCCGTCTTGATCAAAAGGACATCAATTCATTTTAGTTGGAGTCGATTATTTTACCAAGTGGGTGGAAGCAGTTTGCCTCAAAGCAGTCACCCAACAAGATGTGATTGATTTTATTGAAAATCATATTGTTTGTCGGTTTGTAATAAAGCAAACCTTGACAACTGATCAGTGATTAGTTTTTACCGGGAAGAAAATCATAGAATATGCCAATTCTAGGTATATAAAGATGCTCACATCTACTCTGTACTATGCACAAGCTAATGGCCAAGTTGAGGCCATAAATAAGATTATTATTGGTCTTATTAAAAAGCATGTAGGTCGACAACCTAGGAACTGGCATAACACTCTTGACCAAATACTGTGGGCATATAGAAATTCACCCAGACAATCGACAGGAAATTCGCCATACGGGTTAGTATATGGACATGATCCTGTATTGCCTGTCGAAATCAATCTTCAGTCAACTCGTATTCAAAGACAAGATGACTTGCCTGTCGACCAAATTAGGATGCAATGTTGGATGAATTAGACGAATTAAGCGATGAAAGGTTGATCGCATTGGAGAACTTCATTCGACAGAAAGAAAGAATTACAAAATTCTACAATAATCGGGTGATGTTTAAATTATTCAAAGTAAATGACTTAGCATGGAAAGTCATTTTGCCTATGGATAAAAGTTGTCAAGAGTTCGGTAAATGGTCACAAAAATGGGAAGGACCATTTAAGATTTCTAAAGCATTTTCTGGGAATGCGTATGCACTTGTCGATGTCAATACGGGCCTAGGAATTAGTTCAATTAATGGCAAGTATTTAAAGAAATATCAACCGACAATGCTGGAAGTAAAGATTGACAACAAGTAAAAAAAGAAATAAGAGTATTTTATTCACTAACTTGGCAAAACAACCATACATTGCCAAAAGTACAGATTGTCAATCTAAAATTATTCATTGTTTGTCAAGAGTACACATAATCAATTAAAGCGAACTTATTCCTAAAATAACTAAGAGTTAGAAACTTTGATAAGATTGCCAGACTTTTATCCTTCACCCTTCGACAATGCAGCAGCGCAACTTAATTTGTTGAGGCTTCATTCCCATTTGATGATGTTTAGTATACTTCATATATCGAGGATGCACAGAGTGTAAAGAAAATCTGGCACGAGCGGATCTCACCATCATTTAACCCAGAAGGTGGTTGTTGCTTATGGTGTAGCAAAAAACAACACCAAGAGAGGTAACCACCCTCCGAGAAGAAGATGATGGAACTGGAAACAGGTGCACCCATTCTGTTTCAAGTCTGCTCTAACCAAAGGTGGGCAGCGGTAGTCAACTCTAGTAGTTACGTTGGTTGCTGATCTCTATCATGCCCATTACGTTGGTTACTGATCTTTACTAACAAAACGACCATCAAGACAAAGACCTTGAATCTGAGAGTCAAAGGTTGTAAGGTCAGGCTCCGATGGAAATAGTAAGAAAAATAAGGTCGTTGATGGAAACATATTTGGTGTAAAATCACAAATATTTAATGGTATATATGTTGTGAGAAGCAAACCTTGCTATTTATAAATGGTAATGGCATATATGTTGTGAGAAGCAAACCTTGCTATTTATAAATGGTCTGGAGAGAAAAGAAATTAAATGTAGCGGGTTTACCAATGTTTAGAAACTTACCAAGATTAATGGTAAATTGATATGGGTAAGTTACAAAATTTATTGGAACCAATAGTTGAAATTAAATAAATGTGAAAACAGACCAAGAGTCATTTTCATTAAAATAATGACAAAATAAGTGTCGAAATTACAATATTCGGTAGAAAGAAATAAAATTACAACAGATCAAATTTTGTCCAAGACAACTGATCCCAGGCAAAGGTAAGATCAGCCTTGCTGGCAACGGCAACATCATATTCGGGCTGTAAAGCACGAAGTTTGCCAACTACGGTTTCAGCTCTTTGGCCAAGTTGGACAGATTCATCATCAATGACTTTGACTTTGTCTCTGCTTCTCTCTAAAGCCTTATCAAACTTGGCACACTGTCGGTCTGTCAATTCGATCTCTGCCAATAACTTTTTTCGGTAGTCCAGGAGAGAGTTTTTAGTCTGAGTTCCTGTCGAGATAAGATCAAGCTCTTTTTGTTTGGAGGCCTCTAGATCCTGGAACTTGGCTAGAAGATTATCCTTAATTTTTTCCTCCTCTTAATAGGAAGGAATGACAGAAGACATCTTCTCTAATTTGCCAGAGAATCGCTCCCAAAATTTTTGGATTGAGAGGAAGTGAGTGCAGCTAGGCAAAGGAAGGTTAGAATGAATAGGGGTGATTTCTTTAATCAGTCTTGACAGTTCTTGTCGAACATTAACATTAGAACAGAGAGTACTAAAGGAGTTGTCAAGAAGAGTTCTCAGATCATGCATGAGATTAATAACTCGAGAATCGCTAGAGTCGGGTTGAGTTGGTGAAGAGTTGGCAGAGAAAGTTGATTCTTTCCGACTGGCTTCAGCCAGCATATTGATCCAAGTATTAAAATGAAGAGCTGGTTTGGGTTCGGGAGACTTAACCAGCTGGCTCGCTAGCCGTAGAAGTTAGAATTTGAAGAGTCGGTTCAGATTGTCGAACTGCTCTAAATCTTTTTCAACCTGTAAAGGTAAGAAAATCAATGAACCAGAACTAGAATAATTAAATAAAGGGAGAGGACAAATAAATTGTCTTATACCTCTGGATCAGAAGGAATTGTTGGTTCAACAGTTCTGCTGACAATTTCCCGGACGGTCATTGAGTCCTCACCTCAGGAAGTTTCTTCCTGATAAAAGAGAAAGGGTGAGACACAAATATAATATATATAGAGAATGATAGGATAATGAAAAATATACCATATGGGAGTCCAAAGACACCAAATCAACATCCACGTCTACTTCCTGTGCTTCTGCAATAGGATGGACAGTTTTCTTTTTCTGTCAAAATGAAAAAGAAATTTAGAGATTATGGGTGAATCTATTTTACGCCGACAAACCAGTCATAAGGATCGAAGCTGTACCTTGGACTAATCAGAAGGGGAATTGTTGGATGAACCAGCAATGGTGTCTTTTGGTTTGGATAAGGTCTTGGCAGCATCAGAATATGCTGAGATAGAAGAACTCTTGACAGATCTTGATTTCTTGGAAAGTAAATCAGAGATTAGAGTTTTTTCTTTTCTCTTTCTTGTTCCTTTTGTTGTCTTAGACACGGGAACTTTTGATCCTTTCTTGACAGGCTTGGTCTTCGGGGATCAAATCTTCCTCCTCATCTGAATCATCTTCAAACATCTCTCCTGCTGATATAACAGCTTTAGATTTGCCAGGAAGATGTTTGTCAAGAGGGATAACTGTCAAAGAAAACATAAATAAGTGGATCGTCAGTGGACAAGAGAAGAAACCTCTATGGGCTCGTTTGGTGGTCAGGATATGGGCAGATAGGATAAGAGAGCAAGATAGAAGTAGGATATGATATGAGCAGGATAAGCTGTTATCCTATCCGACGTTTGATGTCCACCGGATAACCAACTGGATAGCATTGTAATTTTAGTATGAAATTTAAAAAACTTGTTTTTGTTCTGAATGTTTTCATATTTTATTATATTTTAGTTTTTTTTTAATTTTCATTTTTTAAGATTATATAAAAAGACAAAATTGTCCTTGTGATAAAATTACATATAATATTTTAAATTTTTAAAATATTGTTTAACCTAAATTAATTTTTTTTATAATTTTAAATATTCATTTTTAGTTTTTAATTTACATATAGTTAAATTATTAGAATATTTTTTAATTTATTTTTCATTTTTTTAAATAATATAAAGTAACAAAATTAGGCTTGTGACAAAAAAATTTAAAATTAATTATTAATATTTTTATTATTTTATGTTTTATTATACCTTTTTTGGTAATCATATTATATTTTATTATACTTTAATTATTTTATATATAAATTATTTTTATACTTTATTATACTTTAAATCACCTATCCTATCCTGTTGAGTTCTAACCCAGCTCCCCCGTCAGGATAGAATTTTAACTAGATTGACGAGGATATGATAGGTGACAGGATTGGTTTATCCTATCTTGCTGGCTCACCAAACAATAGTTTCAGACATGATATGATAGCTTATCCTATCCCGTCTCTCTTATCCTGACCACCAAACGAGCCCTATATGTAATTGCCAAACAAGTACCTGGATTGTAAGTTAACATGCATGAAAGGTATAAAAAGGCGTCATTCGATTGAAGAAACCGACGAGCAAAGGTAACTGGATTTGGTTTTTCAAAAGGGTCAACGTAAGCACTTATGCTCTCTAGAAAAATGAAGTTACCTCCCTTCATCGGCTATCTTGGGTGTGAATCAGCTATACCAAAAGGAGCACAAGGAATGGGCACAGGATCAGGAAAAGGAGCTTTTAAACTGTCAAAATATTCTTTGGTCATATTTGGAATTTTCCAATATTTGGCAAGTCTTTCGGATTCCTTGTTATCGTGCATCCTTTTGGCGTTAGCTAAAACACTGTTAACATGACGAACCATGTCATGTGGTCTCATGGGATTCCACTTGATTTTGTAAAATTTCTCAAAGGCTTGAATTTCTTTCCGAAGTTCACCTTGAGTTTTTGACGCTGGGTCTTGTTCCTGCACAAAAGAATCATCACCATTACCAGCAGCATCTGTAAGCGACTCAAGCAAATTTTTAGACTTGGATGATAATTGGAGTAATAGTCATCCCACCAGTCAAGAAAACTTTGAGTTGCTCCATGGAAAGTAGAAAATGGGACAAGTTGTAAAGAGGCCCTACGAGCTTTATCTCTATCATTGATGGCCACGATATCTTCGTATATTGATACTTTGGCATCAATGAAGTGCTCATCTGGGTCTAATGAGTAAGGAGCAGGGATAGATTGACAGAAACCAAGCTGACAAGCTGTGGTATTGGGTAAATGAAGATAGATTCGATGGGTTTTAAAACCAGGACCATCGACAAAAATGACTCTTTGATAGAGAAAATTGGCCCAAATTGACTCCGAACCATATTTTCGATCAACAAAAGGGGTGAAATTGATTTTTGAAGAGGTTGACGAAAGAGAATGAAAAATTTTGAAATAAAATTTGAAATTGACAGTTTCATCTTTTGACAAAGATTTAGCAGAAACATAGCAAAGATAAGAACCATAAGTGTCTATTGACAATTCTGCAGGGGCCTTGTAAGAAAGGCGACGCTCTAAGACAGTGTGAAGCCACAATTGGAGAAGCCAAAGAGGACCTCCTATGTTGGTTTTCTTTTTTAATCTGACAGTGTCAACCAACATACCCATGATATCGTAAAGATTGGCCATAACACACTGGCCTAGGGCTGTCCTCTTGCCAGTAGCAAGAAGGTTGGCAAGAGGAACATAAGCTGCAATCAAAGTGGCAGATTTACTACAAAAGACATAAGCACATAGCCAAAGGAATAAAAAGGCTACATGCTCAGTGTCTGTCACCAATTCGTTTTATTTACCTTTGAAATATGTGACATATTTAGAAAAAGAACATCTCGGGACGTAGACATCAATTTTTCTCTTAACCTCGACACGAGTATGCATGGAAGGGCCATCCGGACGAAGTCCTATAATGGCTGACATGTCGAAAAGAGTTAGACCCATCATTCCATATGGGAAATGGAAATTGTTGGTAGTTTTATTCCAAAAGAAAGCTGATGCCCCAATTAAAGAAAAGTCTACCAATTTAAGATGACGAGAAAGTTGGATAAATTCAAATATTCCAGCTTCTTTCCATACCTCACGTTTCCGGGCTTGGACACGGTCAAGCCAACCAACGTAGGCATCAAATCTGGTAGCAGGGGGCATCCTAAAAATCCTATCACCCTTTTTAAATGCGTGAATAAAAGTGAAGAAAAATAAGCTAAGATAGCCTCATTAGGGTTATTGCAAGGAAAGGAACCCCGCAAATTATCAGGAATTTCGTTCTGGGCAATAAGGGGACCCAAGAACGCAATAGGTGGGTTCAAAGAAATGAAAGAGTCATGAACAGGATAAATTACTTTAGAATTTTGCCAGAGGTCTGATTTATCCAAAAGTGGGTCCTGAACCACCACCCTAGGAGCAGCCACCGAGGATTGAGGTGTTGAAGCAGAGGTTTTGGAAGAAGTCGCCATGAACACTAAGCAGAATGATGAAGAATGAAGCAACTTTGTGAAAGAAAATTTTTCACAAAGAAAAGAAGCGAGTAGATGGAGAAGAAGACAGCGGTGATGTGATAGAAATTTAAAGAAAGTTGGGGTTAGTGGCTCAACTTCCAAGACAGCTACAACATTATGATTATCCCTATCAAATAGGGATATGATTAAGTCGATAAGATTTGATTATTGAAGTTAAACCCAAAATTTAAAATCTGTTTTGAGGAGTTGAAAATTCAAATTCTGCTATTCTTTCGGACAAGGCCGTCGAAAAGCAGAACTTGGGGGGGCATCTGTTAAGGGTGAAACTTTGAGTTTTGTGACGGATGTTTTTTCGATGGGCTGACAAAGGGATCAAAGTGATAACCAAAATTTTCTAAGTATTGAAAATATTTGGTTGACAAGAAAATACAGTTCGACGGAGGAAAAGATTCGACAATCAAATTCCTGACAAAATAATAAAGGAAGACTTAGTCGAGGGAAGATTCGTCGGGAGAAATAGAAAAGTGAAGAAATTGGTTAAGTCCCCAATCCGACGAAATCTACCAATACAAGTTATCAAGCAGTTCAAACCGTCGAAGATAAGCAAATTAACATGGAGCGGTTCAAGACATTGAGCGGTTAGTGGAATTGCTTGACAAAACAGTTTAAGTATAGAAATTAAGAGAACTGCCAAAGACATATGGCAGTCATTTAGATAGGGAGTTATTTCTAGGTAGTTATTTCATTTGCCTGTAAATACTAGTAATCACAATATAATAAAGGTCGATTACTTGATACACATTCTACACATCTCGATCACACAATAGACTGACGGATTACATTCAAGTGTTCCTTCCATCCTTCTTATTTCAATACTATGGCAAAATTCAATGACATTTTCATCTCTTTTATTCAAGTTCTTCATTTACTCTCATTTATTTCCAACAGTTCTTTTATGTTCTTCTTTTAAATTCGTTCATTTTTTTTTACAAGTAGTATTGCTTAGATCCTACTTTATTTAACTTTTCTTTTAAACTGTTGTTCTTTTTATTAGTTACTCAATGTAATTAGGAAGTTATTTTCTAATATAGAAACTACTTTCTTCTTTTAAACTTCAAACTTATCTTTTCAAATACAAGTAGTTTCATTGTCAAGTTTCATTACTGATAATAATTTGTACACCATTTTCAAACTTATTTACTTGCCTTAGTACTAAGTCTTTGTCAGTAATTCCTAATCTGACGGATGTTGTCAAATTCATACTTGACAGACAGTTTATAACTATTCTTGACGAGATTACCGTATAACTCGTAGTTCCAACACTTGTTTGATCTCTAATTATTTGTAACGAAGGAATTTTGGTCAGAAACCAAAAAACCAACGTTAACACTACTTTAATACAGGTAGACAAAAAAGAACATGAGCATAGTGACATCAATTACACATAGCATATTCTAAAAGTGGTGTGTTTTTGTATATTGAGAACTTTAATCCTTACAAATGTAGCCATTTTTCAATTAAGTAACCCCTCACAGTTATATTTTATAATCATATTTCAGATCACGATGATTACTTTCCCCTCACATATATTCTTAAAATTATTCAGATGAATTATTTTTATAAAAATCAAGGAAAATAATGCAATGCATTCTGCAATGATCGACTTATCAAACTCCACTTTTTATTTTAAGTTAAGCATAGATTTCAAGGACATCACAAATACATTAGCCTCAAGAATGCAATGCATTCTGCAATGATCGACTTATCAAACTCCACTTTTTATTTTAAGTTAAGCATAGATTTCAAGGACATCACAAATACATTAGCCTCAAGAATCATATCCTCTTCGTAACATTACAACCATTTCCGGCAAGCTCATGCTTAATCACAATTAAACAATAAAACAAAGTAAAGGTGTCGAAAATTTATTCATTTAGATTGTGATTTAAGTTTTCACCAGAAAATCCGTTCAACTTAGGATTTTTTTCCAGAATTTAAATGCATTCTGCAATGATCGACTTATCAAACTCCACTTTTTATTTTAAGTTAAGCATAGATTTCAAGGACATCACAAATACATTAGCCTCAAGAATCATATCCTCTTCGTAACATTACAACCATTTCCGGCAAGCTCATGCTTAATCACAATTAAACAATAAAACAAAGTAAAGGTGTCGAAAATTTATTCATTTAGATTGTGATTTAAGTTTTCACCAGAAAATCCGTTCAACTTAGGATTTTTTTCCAGAATTTACCAACAACATACATTCTACAGTATATCACATCCAAATATTTTTTGACATATCAAACCTAATCAAAATTCAATAAAAATTTATAGGCAACATCGTAACACAAACAAAAATCAACTATATTTTTTTTTCCAGAAGTCATAATGGAAACTCCTTGGTTTTAATTAAAAAAGAACCGGATTTTTCAGAACACTTACTTAAACATTCAATCATATTTGACCGACCAAATGAAATCCAATATTAATGAAACTTTATGGGTTGCAAGAATACACATATAAGAACACAAAACAACAGGCTCAATTTTTTTTTTCTGTTCTGGAACCATTTTAAATAAATCCAATCAAAAGCATCATCAAATAAAAAACACCAAAGACATCATCTTTCAACACTTTTGAATTACATGCATGCTTCAAATTTGGTTCAAGTGACCAAACCATCATTTCCATCAACTTAGAAACTTATTATTAAGCATGCAAACAGAATCTAACAGAGCTTAGGTCTCTAAAACCATGAGAAACTTGAAATTCACATGCATGACATGCCAAGATATAGCATCAATCAAACATGCATGAAAAAAATCCATATACAAAGAGAGTTTTAAGGATAATAGAAACAGAAAACAAAACATACACCAATTACACCACAAAAATAAATGAAAAATTCCATCTTTGCTTCTGTATCGCATAAATTTGTTTATGAACCAAGTAAAAATATTGTATTAGCGTATCAAAATTGAAAGGATCTGACAGAAGGGGGAAAACTCTTTTAAAACGAATGAATTAAGATAAATAAAAACAAAAACAAAAATAAACAGTTGAAAGAAGGAACTAACTTGATGGGAGGAGAGTCTTCCAAAGAATCCAAAGAGCCCGCCCAAACCCTTCATTGTGATAGTCATGATCAAGGACATTATGGCAATGCTTCTTGATAATGTCCTTAATTTTTGTAGCATTTGCCTTGATAGGATTAGGAATGATAGCATTAGAGAGAGAGTTGGGGTAGCACCTATTGTAGAAAAGATGGTTGAATCTCGACTTAGGTGATTTGGGCATGTATGAAGGAGACATTTAGATTTTGTAGTAAGGAGAGTGGACCAGGTGGAAGGCAATCCAATATCTAGAGGCAGAGGTAGGCCAAGAAAAACTATTAAGAAAGATTTAGAGGCCAATGATTTAAATATTAACATGATTCATGATAGAACATTATGGCACCGTATGACCCACGTAGCCGACCCCACCTAGTGGGATAAGGCTTGGTTGTTGTTGTTGCCTTGACCTTAATTATTCTGAACCAACTTCATTTTATGGTGCTTTTCTTCACTATACGCCACTAACAAAAGAATTTGAATCATAAAAACGAAACAAAAAAAACAAAAACAAAACAACATTAGAGGAAATTAGCGAAGATGCCTACAAATATTATAAAACTTGTTTGAAAATGTAATTTTTACCTTGTTGTGAGTCAAAAAAAATTTTTATATATTTGTCACTGATCTAACAATTGGCTTAGGATTAATGAAATTTTTTTTGTAGACTTGTTTTGAAATAAATTTTTTAGATACACGAAAAGCAAAATTGCAACTCAAAATATGCTTCTACTACATTAGCTGGACGCCAAGTTGATTGATCCAAATATGCATTTTATCATAATTTTTTAACTGAATTTTATTATCTAAATGATATGAGGGACAGAGATAGATATGTTTTGGCTTTCTTTGTACCTTTATTGGCCTTAAACTGTGAAAATAGTAGCTAATGTTGCCTACAACACATAAAACTGATGAATAGGACCAATTAAATTAATGTGGAATCATACTGTTCTATGTTAGGAAAACATGGAAAGACATAGACATATCTACATTGAGGATACATGAATGCACTAGACCAATCAAACAAAATCCGAATATTGGAGGAGATGTAAACATCTAGAGTATACACAGTCAAAAAAGTGGTCAGACAGAGAGAGAGGTGGAAAGATAATCGGTTAATTTAATTTAATTGATAATTTAATTCAATTAATGGGTGGAAGTTTATACAATCTAGAGGTACTCTCTAAGTTTATGCTAAAGCATATCTAACATATATTCCAAAAGCATCCATACAATCTCGCTCCATACAACAAATGATATAGAAAAAGTTATTTTTGTCCTTTTCAATAAATAATATGGAAGAAATATGCGAAAAATAGCCAAAATATACTTCTGCAACAAAACGTAAACCATTTGAGTTGAATTATGAAGAAACCATAAAGCAAGGATATATTTTTTTAAAAAAAACAACAACTATGCAGTAGTAGTGCTTAGTTTTTCCATATTGTTTTTCTATATGTTTATGCTTTGTTTCCCGCTAAGGGAATCAGTAACTAAAAAAAAAGCGAAGTAAGAAGTAAAAGATCAAGGAACTAACCTGAAAACCAAGAAGAAGCAATATTTAAATATAGGCAGGTTGGGTTAGGTGAATTATAATTTTTACTGCGTTTAACCTCCTGTATTGCAACCCAGAATTTTATTAAAATTAGAATTAATAATAAATTCAGAAATAAATATGGTCGTGCAAATAAAATAAAAAGTATAAATTCTAAAAATGCATCATGAATTCAAGAATCAGAAAATGCAACATCTAAAGGTCCTATGTAAGTTTATACAGGCAATGCATCCTTTGCCACTATTATATAACAAAAAAGTAAATATTATAACATTTATGCAAAGAGAAACTCAAAATTCTAACTACAATAGCATTTTCACTGAAGTGGAAATCAGAGAAGTTTCTAATGCATGTCCCCTAATCTAATTATCAGCACAAAGGATGGATGAAAAAAAACCCAACGAAAACAACCACATACCCATCTTTAAATTAAAATTAACACAGAACCTGAACCAAACTGTCAATGATTGTTCCATCCAAAGGCTATGTAATTTCCATCATCTGTAACAACCACTGTAAGATTCCTCCCTACTCCAGCTTTGACAATCTTGTATCTTCAACTCAAGTTACTGTCAATGAAATTTAGAACTTAGAAATAATGACAAAAAAAACACTAAAATTGGCAAAAAAAATTTAACCTTTAAATTGAAAATTAGTAAGACCAACATAAAACTTAGCATTTGATTAAAGTGTAAAAATGGTATTGAGATTTGGGGAAAATGTGAGACGTTAAATTGTGAGATTGTTTCACACCCCAAAATGATACTAAGATTTGGGGAAAATGGCAAAAGAATGAGATCAAGAGAAACATAGAATTCGATTGAAGGGTAAGATCAAAGTGAACAAAAACTTGGGAAAGTGAAACTACCTTGGTAATCATCAAAGGCTAACCAAGACAGTGCGCTTTGTTTCGTTGGGAAAGTTAGTTCACAATCAACAAATTCTTTCATTCCACTACTTTGGTTCCTAAACAGAAACGGAAGAAAATCAAAGTAAAATAAAATCAATCCAACCGCTTGAAATGGTAACCTATTCATCCATCATCCATCTTTGTCACAGTGACGTTTGATTAATTCAGGAAAATTGATGCCATTCAGAAAATGGGGGGAAAGAAAAGATAAATTGAGTGAGTGAATATGAACCTTAAAAGCAAACCCAATCACTGTTGGCCTTCAGCTCCTCCGTTTGCCGCCGCGCACTGCCAACCAAACAGATCCACACAGACCCTCCTACCGTCGCCTCCCTTCTACCGCTCATTGCTCTAATCATTCTCCATCGTCTAGCCGCACGCCCAGGCGTTACCCTTCCATCCCCAATCAAACACCATCGTGTCGATCGCCACCTTGCCTCCCTCGGTGCCACCATCTTCCCGCTTCCTCTGTGCGCTTTGCATTCTCCTCTTTTCTGTTTTGGTTTAGGATATAGGTGGCGTTTCGAAGAGCTTATTTAAGCTCCTTTTGACTTATCTGATGACATAAGCTCTTATGCAGTGTGTTTAGCAGAGCTTATAAAAATAACTTATGCCATCCTATAAGGAGTTTTTCACTTATTTTCACAAGTCACTGGGAGAAGCTTATGGAATTATCATAAGAGCTTATGCACTAAACATCCTCTCCGTGTTTTTTACTATTCGAATCCTCTCATGCCCCCCCTTTTTTCCTTTCTTTAAGCGCTTATGGCATAACTTCTCATGCGATAAGGTCTTATGTGATTAGTTCTTAATTAAGTTATTTACCCAAACGCATCCATAGTGAAAGAGGAGGGTTACCATCTCGCTGGTTCCTCCAGCAGTTATGCCAATTTTAAATTTAAATTCTTTTTCTTGTTATTATCTGATAAGGGTCAATTTGGACATTGTAAAAACAAAATCAACTAAAGTTTTAAGGGCAAATTGGTAATATTAAAAGTAGGACCCCAAAACTTAAACTCGGCCATTATCTATCTATACTATTAGTATATATAATAGATTTGCTCCCTTCAGAATAGTTTTATCTTAAATTCAAATACTACATACACTTTTGAGTGTGTATGATGAGATTGAGATTGAGATTGAGATTAGATTCCCTGTGACAAAGACCAAGACCAAGGCCAGGCCCAGTTACATTTTTCGCCAAAAGAAATTCCAGGGAATTTTTCTATTTTTCCTTTTGGCACCCTTCCACGGTAAATCTGTAATTTCAAATTCAGTGAAATACAAAACCCTAGCCCAATCAGGGCTATAAATAAACAAATCACAAGACACACTCCACCAGTTTTTTAGATCTAACCATTTTTCGTAGCCCCCAATTCTCTTCTCCAAATTTTCTTTCTTTTTTAATTTTTAATTACTGATTTTATCTGCTTTAGCAAATCGTGCATCTATTATGATTCTCTATTTCTCTAACCATAGCATAGAGAATACGAAAAGATGCAATATCAATCGGTTCCTCTGGACTGGCATAGTCCCCTTTATCAATGGATTTTTGCTATTTCTCGTAGGCTCTACAATTTTTAACTTCTCAAACCCTTTGTAATTTATGGGTTTTGATTGTCATTCGTTAAAATCAAGGAATCCACCTTGAAGTTTTAACCTTTATTTTTCCACTTTGTTTCTTCTTTTTGTTTGATGTTTTAGCCTTCTGGGTTCTGATTATTATTACTTAAAATCAAGTAGCTTATTGCGAAATTAGGTATTAATTGGATTCAGTTGAAAGCATTTTGTTTTGTTTGATTTGATTTTTTTAATGCTTCTTTCTCTGGTTTATGTGTATGTGTATGTGAATGGTTTTATGGATGCTCGATGATGATTGTTTTGCTTTAACCACACTGAAGAGAGGCTGGGTGGGGTTTGTGGCACCATTCCTTTTAAGTCTTAAGATAAGCTTTTAGTTCTTGGTTTTGCCTTATGACTTCTTTCTCTAATTGAGGATGTCTAGTTTCGTCTTCTTTTAGGGATTGGGAGAAGGCTTTATCAAGCACTTTAAGCAGTTTTTTGGCTCAAATGAATGGTGCCTTACCCATTTCAAGTTTTCTCCTGTGGAAAAATTTGGCCTTTCAACTGAGAGCAACCAACCATTGTTTTTTCCCCTTAATTTTCCTTTAATACTTAATTACTGTAATAGTGTGGATCCTATCATTATTTGCTTACTTGCAAATGCATCATAATCATACAGTAAAGGAATTATACAAGAATTTGTGTGAATGTTATTATTTCAACATTTCTGATTGTTCTTCCAGACATGTGGCACTTTATTAGGATGAGTATTACAAATTACAATATACTATTGGATTGGTGGCACATGTGGTCAAACACTTGATAAATGAACCCCAGTTGTTCACTTGTTCTTTTAATTTTAGGACAGAGCCGGGTGAATCTGATCTTGAAAAGGTTCTACACTAATTCACATTAAAACCTCCTTTTCTTTTATTAGTTTTGATATACAATGTATCACCATCACCCCTTAATATTTACATGGAGTATGGACTACTAAGCAAAAGCCTCACAATCATAGAATATGTTTACATGCCCAAATAACTTAATTAAGGTATCGTACGAGAGTTTATATCAAAAGCGTTTAAAAAAAGAAAGAAAGAAATGGGCATGAGATGATTTGAATAGTAAAAAATATGAAGATGATGTTTAGTGTATAAATTTTTATGATAATTTCTCCAGTGAAAATAAGTTAAAAATTTCGTATGGGGTGATATATGTTATTTTTATAAGTTCTGTTAAACATTATATAAGAGATTATGTTATCAAATAAGTCAAAAGGAGTTTAAATAATTTCTTCCAAACATCACCAATGTCTAGAAGTAACTTTTTTGATTGGTGTTGCATTTGAGATTTTGGGTTTTCTATAGTATCAGTTACAAATTACAAATTAAAATATACGATTGGATTGGTTGCACATATGGTCAAACTCTGGATAAAAGAGAACCACATATAAGCGCAAAGTAAACAAAGATAATAAATCCTCCCAAAGTCTGTCATTTTTAGCTCCAAAAAACATTTATTTCATAGAAAATGGCATATCAAAATAAGACACTCCAGGATGAAATGGACGCACTTTTTTTTTTTTTTTTGATAAATAGGAACTTTATTCAAAATATCTATTCTTAGTATCATAGTGTCCAACTCCCCTTACTTTTTATGAAGGTTTTGAGAGCACTCAATCATGTGTTTCATGCTAGATTAAAAACATACATAAAGTCTGTTACATCTCAAAATACCGTGACCTTCACATTTCAAAAACCATGACCTCACTTTGCTTAACTACAACACAACCCCTGACATGATTATTCTCCTACAATCAGCTGCCCAGAGTTAAGCAGAAACTCTGAAATTAAGGACTAGTTTTGTTCATATAATTTTTCCATAATCTGTTTTTTCTATATGTAATACTTGTATGAAGAGATGAGATGAAGCCGTATATATACCAAAATGAATGGATGTGTAGCAGGTATTTGGGAAGGAGTCCGTCTTGTGTTGGAGCGTCGTGCTATTTGGTTCATAGTCTGGTGCATTAGTTTTATTACGAGAAGAAATTTGATAATAGTTTCATGATTGAAATGATTGAATAAAAAGATACAAAATGGAGTGTTTATATAGAAACACTTGATAGTTCTAAACTAAATCCCTAACCACTTGATAGCTCTAAACTAAATCCCTAACTAATAAAACTAATTTCCTAACTAATTTTGTTTACATATTTAATACATGTGTATGTTAATCTAATACCCTCCCTCAAGTTGGATAGTGTATACTAAGAACTTCCAGCTTGGATGAGATAATAAAATAATGTTGCTTGAAAAAAAATTGTAGATGAAAAGAGTCGACTATGTTGGAATTTAACATCAGTATTTGGTTGCTCTTAATGGACTTTATAAGCCTCATGAATGTTGTTTGTAAACGGGTATTGGGTTTTCCTCACCGTTCTTGGGACAGAGATCTCCTGTGTTGGTTTCTTGCATACCCTTCTTGGGGTCTCATAATTTTTTTTCTTTTGAAATATAGATATTGAGTTTTTTTCACCGATATTTGAACAAGGATCTCCGCTTTCTTGCATCCTTCTTGTGATCTCGTGGATGTTGGGATTTTCTCACCGTTCTTTGAATTCTTTCTTTTACCCTTATTGGGGAAATAGATTTGTAGAATGCGGCTTGGTTTGGAGCTCCTCTGTGCCTCCAGTTCTGTGGATGCCACATTCGTCAGTGGTATTGGTTCTTTGAAATATCATCATCGAAGAATTTGCATGTAGCACAAAAATACTTGCCATGCACCACAGAGGATATCATGACGATCCAGAGGATTAATCTCCTCGTAATTCTTAGCTTCATTATGGCAATGCCTATCGAAAAACATCATTACAACATGGTGCTATGATCTTGCATCTCCTCTTGTAATGCATGTAGCTTGTGAATGCCAAGATCCATAGAAGAAACGTGTGTGGAACTGAATTGAGAAGAGTCTGATCTTGCATCTTTGCATCGGCTTGGAATAAAGAAATGAAAAAGGTGGTTCGGATAAAGAAGTGAGCATGCAGCGGAATCAAAATAATTTAAGGATGATGATATTATTCAAGAGTTTTCAAGGAAGAGATTTGAAATTCTTTCAAGATAAGAAGTAAGAGGAGATAAAAAAAAAATTGCTTTCTGATACCATATTATGAGAAGAAACTTGATAATAGTTTCATGATTGAAATGATTGAATGAGAAGATACAAAAGGGAGTATTTATATAGAAACACTTAATAGCTCTAAACTAATTCCTTAACTAATCAAACTAATTTCCTAACTAATTTTGTTTACACATTTAACACGTGTATGTTAATCTAATAAGTTTCATAGTTTGAAGTGGCATAATATGAGTTATTGGTATGTGGAGTATTTTTTGAAAGCAAAACGAAAAGACACCTACAAAACATACATCTTCAAAAAATAGAGTTAGTTATTTATTGGATTTACTTCGATCCTTAATATAAGAAACGAAATCCTAAAACACACGGATCAAGGAAATGTATTGAAATAAGCTAATTATAATTAATATTTATATAAATTTCCAAAAATACATCTTCTAATTAATGAACAAACTCACTTGTATGAAGAGTTGATATATCTCGTAAATATAAATCCTATTATAAGTGAGGGTAATATTGTAAATTTACATTTAATATGTGTGAAAATTGATGCATGTTTCTTATATTTTGGACCGAAGAAAAGTACCCATTTGCTTCTTATATTAAAGACCAGAGTTAGTATTTCTATTATATCATATTATTTTTTCATTCTCTCTTGAAAATCTATTTGATTTATTTATCATCTTTTCTCATGCAAGTTAATTATTTTTAAAAAATATATATTAAACTATCATATCATATTATTTTATTTTATTTTATTTTATTTTCTTCTCTCTTGAAAATCTATTTGATTTATTTTTCATGTATTATGTATTATTGTGCAAGCTAACTACTTTTAAAAAATATATTAATCTATCATAGTAATTTTTTTATACTCTCTTTAAAATCTATTTGACTTAATTCTTATCTTTCTCCAGTGCAAGTGAACCATTTTTGGAAAATATGTTTATCTATCATATTATTATTTTTCTTTTAAGAAATTGTTTATTTATTTCTCCTATTCTCTCGTGCAATTTAACAATTTTTAGAAAATATATTTATCTATCATATTATTTTTTTCTTCTCTCTTCAAAATCTATTTTATTCATTTCTACTCTTTTCTTTCTTGTGCAAATTAATCATTTATTGATCTTCGTTATAGCTGGAGTGCATGATTCTCTTCACGATTTCCCAAAAAAATAGTCCTTCCTCCCTCCAATCCATTTTTGTTGCAAAAGGTTTTCCATTCCCAACCAATATAAGTAGCAGTTTGCCAAATAGTAATTGACAGAGAAAATTAGCAAAATTCAAATTTAAAAGACTCATATAAGGAATAAAATAGTACTCTTCAGGTGAAAAACCATATAGCTTAAGTCTATATTTTCCATACTATAAAAATTCTTCCTATTATACTGATATACATAATTAAAAGTATCAACATTTTGATTCTACAATAATTGCTTAATAGTAACAGCATAATCATGATTTTACCAAAACACTAAAGCTAGAAAGCAAGATGATGTTTACATTTAAAAGGGTATTTTTCAGTTCATGGACCAAAGCATTTCCAAACCCATCTCTCTGGTTCTAGAGTTACTGACAACCCCATCCAAAATTCCAAATCCATATTTGCATGCTACTCAAGATTCATATTACCTTTTATTACTTCTTGCACACCTTGGAAATATTTAAAAAATCATCTCTTTTTTTTTTCATTTTTGTTGCATTGTTTTTGTCTTTATTTTTCATGGTGCTTCTATAGTGTATAGATATAGCCTTTTTTTTGTTGTCTCTATTTTGGTGAAACTGTTAGGCACTTCAGATAATTGTTTGATATCCATGCAATCTCACCATGCGAAGACATGTGAATTGATTTTTCTTTTAATATTATATAGGCCGATTTTCATTTTTCTAATGAGTTGAATCTGATCTGGATAAGGTTGGCATAAATGTTCCAATCTCTGTTTCATTGCCCATCTCTTAATTTTTTTAGCTCAAGGCGATTTGCTGGTGATTTAAATTTTTATGGTAAAATAATGTTGAAACCTTGCTTCTCTGATTTACGACTTGATGTGTACGTGCAATACGGTATGAACATATTCTCAGTTCTTAAAAAGCTTCTGCAGGCATAGGTGGAATTCAGTTTACACAAATGACTAAACAATGGACAAACTCATTAGATGGAGATGAAGCACCTAAAACATCCACAAACACAAACAATACCTATTGAAAACTTGAGTAATGAAAAGACCCAACAAAATTGCACCTTCATTAAAAACAGTATATGTAAAGCACATTCATCCATGCATGCCTACATATTATGCTTTCGTATAAAGTTCTAAAATCATTTAGAGTAAGATCTCCGTCAATCAGTTCATAAGCCCAAGGTTAAGCAACCTAACTAAAGGTAGGCATCGACTAAAGTAAGATCTTTTGTCATTCAACATCTTGAATTGTTCTCAAGCAGAGGAGCACAACCTTGGAATGCAAGGTAGAAAAAAGACTAACTGAGGAATTCTTATTTTTACGATTTTTTTATAAGCTAATTTCATTTAAAAAAAAAATCTTTCTATTAGGTAATAAAATTAAAAGATGCAGTGCCCAGAAGTTAATATGTTAGTACCACATTCCTTTTCTTTCTATTTATCTGAATCATTTTTCTTATACTTCAATATCTATTAGTTATCCCACTGCAGGGATTATGACTGTCTTAAGTCCTGATGCGTTTGACTCTAGTAAAAAACGCTCTGCTGTTGAACCCAAGTTTGATGCTACCCTTTCTCTCAATTTCTCTATGTATTTGCCCAAAATTAGCAGCACACCATTCATTCATGAGTACTTTGATGAGTTAGATATTAATAAGCATTAGTCCAATCTTATTTATAGGTTATAAACATCAACAACATATTACTTACCAAAGGGATTTATTTTAATTTCGTAACTCATCCTTATTGGTGGAGAATTTAATTATATCCAAGACTGTCACAAAACTCCCTAGTCCCCATGCTGTTTGCTGGTCCTTGTACCCACCATCAGTGAGTGGCAAAATACAAAGGTAATGTGAAAAGCCTCTGGCTTATCTAGTTTTATGACTAGATGAACTAGGGTTTATGTGCCAATTAGTCGAGTTCACTCTCGTTTTCGCCCAAATTTTGCCTTGTTTTGTTCCTAAGTTGGACTTTGACTCGTTTTGCGTCTTTTGTGTAGTTTTTAGCTTATTTTGGATAGAATTATGCTTTTGGTTGTTTTTTTGTGTTTTCAGGTCAATAAAGTGAAGCTCCGGGAGTCAAGGACAGCAAAGAAATAGTGGAAATTGCAATCAATTTGTATGAAAGACACGTGATACCGACAATGAGTCACATTTATTGTTGTTATCAAAATAACAATAATGGATTGTATTAGTTAAAATTCATTCAACAACTGCAAAATCACCAAATGCAAAATCAGATAACAAATCCATAATATGAAAAAGGAAGCAACAGTAAAAACAAAAAATAGAAAATCATGTGCCTTAAAAAACAAAACCAAATAAGGAAATTGTCTGCATTAAAAATCCATTCTTTAACTTACTACATTTTTTTTCCCAATAATTTTATGGTTATATCCCATAACACTATTATGTGCAACAGTGGTTGAAGAGACCTCAAAAACTTACACCCACCACCAAATTTTAACTCCAATCATGACTAATTGTATCAAGAACCCATCTCTTAGGTACTGCACTTCCTCTCCCATGGACCTTAATTAAATATTCAAATACACTATTGTTGCTAGTCATCTTTGTAATGAATCAAAGAATCCCAAATGTGTTGAGTCGTTCCTTAAATTGTCTGCATTTGATTTCTTTTGGAGGTACTGCCCATTAAGCATTTTGTCCATTGATTTATCCAACATCTATATTAAGGCTAGTTTCCCAAATGAGGTTCTCCATTGCACCAAAATCCAAGCTCTAGATTTAAGCATTAATGAGTTTTATGGTGAATTCCAATTCAAAGTTTCTCTCCCTTGACTGTACTGGCCAAGGAGTAAAACCTGGCCACTGAGTTTGGATACCCGATCCAACCCAGATATTAAGGATAAGATATTGATATTATCTTCAATAATCCTGATATTATCTCAAATAACCTTATACGGTTAAGAGATCAATTTAAGATATTATCCTAATCAATCCAGATATTATCTCACACAACCTTATCCGGTTAAAAGAGATAATATCCCTTAAATTAAGGAAATCCCTTAAATCAAGGAAATCACATCTCAGAAGATTTAAGAGATAAAAGGAAATATATCCAGATCTCTTAAAGATAGGGGATCCTATTATAAAAGGAGGAGAACCCAAGAGAGAGACTCACTTTGGACTGAATCCCGGTGACTCTCCCTTGAGCGTATTAGAGAAACTAGCTCGACCAAGAGACTATTGAAGAGTCCTTGCTCGCCGGTATTCATCGGATACAAGATTAGGGGATCGAGATCACCGTATGGCCAAGGGTTGAACCTAGAACTACGTCTGGCTTTGATTCCCATTGGGATACGTAGGACCGGAATACGATATTCTGTCAAGCCATAATATAAAACAACCTCCATTGTTCACTCTTGGTTTGACGTTCTACGGCGAGATTCCGGCAAGTCGGATCTCGGCAGGAACATTTGACGCCCACCGTGGGGCGAGGTAAAACTTTGCCCCGACCACTCAATCAACCACCATCTGCCACCGTACTACCACTAATCACATTACAGCCACTACTCACAGAGCCGTTCCTTACTATGCTGCATTAAACCATAAAAAAAACACCGTCGTTTTTCTGGTGAAAATCTCTACACTCAAACTGAATATGTCGAGCCAACACACTCAGCCATTCAACTGGCACTACGACGGAGAACTCGACGACGGAAGCCTCGAAATCCGAGGCCATAGATTCTTCTTCCTCCTCGTCCTCTTCGTCATTCTCCTCTTCACTATCGCTCTCTTCCTCTACGTTCGCTGGATCTGCCGCCCCCAGGCCTTCTCTCCAATCCGAAGGCTCCGCCACGCGCCGCTCTCTCCGCCGCCGTCACAGTAGGGCCTCGACGCCTCGACGATAAAGAAACTGCCGATCGTGTTGCATCAGGCGGCATCGGATCCGAATAACGGCGCCTTGGATTGCTGCATATGTTTGAGCGCGTTTAGAGATGGGGAGAAGTTGAAGGTTTTGCCGGGATACGAGCATTGCTTTCATTGCGAGTGCGTTGATAAGTAGCAGGTGAATCACTCAAGTTGTCCTCTTTGCAGAGCTTCTCTCAAGCTCGATTGTTCTTCTTCGTTCCCGAATATTCTCATCCAAGAACCACCCGTTAGACTTCCTTAACCCTTCCCTCTTTCATTCTCATCTTCTTTTAACCCTTTTGTGGAAAGGGATATTTTATGGTGACCGAGATTTCCGCAGGTCTAAAAAGGTGATCGAGATTTGTGGAAAGGGAAGCACGGCCACCACAACTCGTCCTCTCGTCCTCAGAGCTCGACCACCGCAGCTCCTCCTCAGAGAGCTCGGCCACCATAGCTCGTCCTCAGAGCTCGGCTACCACGGCTCGACGTCGGAGAGCTGAAGACTTAGAGAGCTTGGCCACCACAGCTCGTCCTCAGAGCTCGGCCACCGCAGCTCGTCCTCAGAGAGCTCGGCCACCACAGCTCGGCCTCGAAGCACGGCCACCACGGCTCGAGCTCGGAGAGCTGAAGAAGATGTCTCGGAGAGCTGAAGAAGATATCTTACAGAGCTCGGCCAGGACAACTCGGTCTAGGAGGGCTCGACCATATGGGCTTGAGGGAATGCCTAAATCAGAGGCCGCGAAACGCTCAGGTGATATTGTTCTTTAAATCTAGTTTAAATCTAATATGATTTGATATGTTTTGCTCCACGCCTTTAATGTTGTGTTATGTAGCATCATATCATATTATTTATAAATTTGAGCAAAGTGATGTTCGGATGATACCACTCCCAGAGTCACAAAAATTGCGACCGCAAAGTGGTTGAGCTCCAGCTCCCTTGAAAATAACAGGTCGAAGCTCCGTGCTTCCCTTTCCACAAGGTCGAGCTTTGGCTTCCTCAAAACTCACAGGTCGAGCTTTGCTCCCTTAAAAACTCACAGTTCAGCTTCGGCTCCCGAAAGGTCGAGCCAAAACTCCCTCTCGAAATTTGACTAAGAGAAAGACGAGTCGGAGCTCCTCAAATTAAAGCCATAGAGGCCGAGTTAGACTCCCTCTATCAAAATCATAGAGATCGAGCTCAAGCTCCATTTAAATGGAAGAGTGTGGGGGAGAACATCTCCCTTGGAAAATAAAGTACCATCAGCTCGAGCACTCAAACACCATACTAACTCACAAAAAACAAAATGCTAAAATAGACCGAGCTAAAGTCGAAATGGCCAGATCGAAGTGGCCGACCAAGCTAAAATCGAAAGGCCGAACCTAAAAAGGTAAGCAAGAAAAACATGAAATAGTTAACTATGATAGGGCCGAGCTCAAAAAGCTCACGAGGCCAAATTAAAACGCCAAGCACAAAAGGCAAGTAAGAACTTAGGAAAGTTAACCGAGTAAATCTAAATGCTGGGTTAAATACCATAAGTATGATGTCTTTATCATTCATAAAGCAAAAGTACATAGGGCATAGCCAAGAGTACAAAATATCTTAAAAATCTGTTGAGTTACTCATGGGCATTCGCATGAGTAAAGACCCCATCAAGGTTGGAACCAATAGTGTCTTCAGCTTGCGAAAGAGCAACCGAGGATGGCTCGAGCACGACCACTTCAGTTCCTCTGTTCTCCTCCTCTCTCACAACCTGCTTTTCATTATCCTCCTCTTCCTCATCATCGAGCTCGGACAAAGGAACTATTATGCCATCTTTATTAAAATCCTTGTCCACACCAGCTCTCGAAAGATCAGAATCAGGAAGAAAGCGCTGGATTTGTTTTATAGCACGCGAGAACCGGAAATGGCGTTCCTTATAATCCGGGCTTGACTTCCTTCAACTCGAACTGAAGCTTGCAATTAGCCTTTTTCTTAGTAGCAAGAAACTGCTGAAGATTGTCAACGGAAAGCTTTAAAGTCTTGGCAGCCCTCTGAAAGTCAATCCTTTCATTTTAGAGAGCTCGGATTGAGGAGAGGAGTTGGTCTTCTCAAGCTCGACATTTCGAGTTTTCAATTGCCCAATTAGCCGAGCTGCTCTTCACACTTTGCCACGGCTTTTTCAAGCCCATCCCCAGTGCGCAAAGTTCGGGCAGCTTCTGCCTTCATGCTTTTCATTATTAGAAAGCTCGTGGCTCGAAACACGGGTAATGGAGAAGACTCGGAGAGCATAAGCGGCCGCGGCTTTCATGCTTGTGTCAGGGCCCTATTCTAGTAAAAGCCGAGCGTATGCTGGCTTAATAACTTGAGAATCCACTAAAGGGCCCGAGCTAAAATTGTCTAGCCAAGAACAAAGGGCAGAAGCCCAAAAACCCGAGGCAAAGCATTACTCCCTCGCACCAAAAAGTCAAGGTCGAGCTATGCTCCCTCGCACTACGCACCGAAAGAAGTCGAGGTCGAGCAATGCTTCCTCCCTTGCACTAAAAATCCTAGACCGAGCAAAACACGTTCGCACAAGGTAATGTCCACAGCAGATCATGCATATTAGAGACCCAAGATTTGAAGGAAATCCTGATAGTGTTCGACCCAATAAGCTGGAATCCCAAGTAAGACTTGGCTCTGGACGAAAATCCGAGCAAAGGTTTCGGCCAAGTAAGTCGACAACCCAAGAAAGACTTGGTTCTACAAAAAAACAAATTTCCGAGCAATGCTCCCGAATCATAATCCAAAGTACTCGGCACCAAAAAGCGTGTTAAGATATGCGGGTTGACATTTAAGCTCTTTCGCTTATTTCAAGCTCGGAGCTTGGGGGGCTTAAGGGGATAAAGGAAGGATATTCTTGGAAATCACAGAGAAATGATATCTCTTAGCCTACAACTCGATTGTTATTATGAAGAACTTGTATGAAAACTGTTTTCTCATACAAATTGGAAAAGATATTAGGAAAGTTTATTCGAGATACACCTTCAAGATCGATAAAAATAATGACATTCAAGGTCGAGTGTCAAGTTAGTGGGTATTTCAAAATCCACCAGATGAAAGGGTTAAGAGCTACTCGAAGAAAATGTTAAGAGCTCTCAAAAGCTTCAAAGACCGAGTTTGAGCTTGACTTTCCAAAAGATCGGTTCGAGCCTGAATCATTGATAAGTTGAATCTCAGCTACCAGCTTCTAAACTTGTCTTAACAAAGGTAAGATTGAAGTATCTTTCTCATTGGAACATGTTACTGGCTGAGATGTGAACCTCAACCACTAAACTCGAGCACTGCCCGAGATGTGAAGCACGGCCACCGAGCTTGATTAGTCTAAGTAAGAGGATCTATGCAAATCCTGTACTTTATCGACACTAAGGACAAGCTCGGGAGCTTTCATAAAGCTTTTGGGCTCTTCTGAGCTCCAAGCTTGGAGAGCTTATATACTGGTCGAGATGTTAAACTCGCCCACCGAGCCTACCAAACTAAAATATTGGACGAGAAATAAAGCTAGATCACCAAACCCAAACAATCAAAGGGAAATGATTACTAGACTCGCCCACCGAGCCCGCTGAACTTTGAGGATTGGCCGAAATGTAAAGCTCGGCAACTTGAAACGTGAAGCTCGGGCTCCCTACTCGGTTGAGCTCGGGCTCCCGACCAATCGGTTGAGCTCCGGCTCCCGACCAATCGGTTGAGCTCCAGCTCCCGACTACTCGGTTGAGCTCCGGCTCTCGACCACTAGGTTGAGCTTCGGCTCCCAACTCGGTTGAGCTCTGGGTCCCGATCACTCGGTTGAGCTCCGGCTCCGGCTCCCGACCACTAGGTTGAGCTCCGGCTCCCGACGACTCGGTTGAGCTCCGGCTCCCGACCACTAGGTTGAGCTCCGGCTCCCCACTCGGTTGAGCTCCGGCTCCCGACCACTCGGTTGAGCTCTGGCTCCCCACTCGGTTGAGCTCTGGCTCCCGACGACTCGGTTGAGCTCCGGCTCCCGACGACTCGGTTGAGCTCCGGCTCCCAACCACTCGGTTGAGCTCCGGCTCCCAACTTATCATTTGAGCTCCGGCTACTCGCCGGACTTGTATATAGGCCGAGGTGTAAAGCTCGGCCACTTACCTCGCCAACACGAAAGGCTAAAGAAAAAGTCCAAGTTCCTAAGCTCTGCTAATGTCATGAAAGCTTCTACGCTTTACTAGCTCAAAGCTTGGGGGGACTTGTGTACTGACCGGGGAGTAAAACCCGGTCACCGAGCTTGGATACCTGATCCAACCCAGATATTAAGGATAATATATTGATATTATCTTCAATAATCCTGATATTATCTCAAATAACCTTATACGGTTAAGAGATCAATTTAAGATATTATCTTAATCAATCTAGATATTATCTCACATAACCTTATCCGGTTAAAAGAGATAATATCCCTTAAATTAAGGAAATCCCTTAAATCAAGGAAATCACATCTCAGGAGATTTAAGAGATAAAAGGAAATATATCCAGATCTCTAAAAGATAGGGGGATCCTATTATAAAAGGAGGAGAACCCAAGAGAGAGACTCACTTTGGATTGAATCTCGGTGACTCTCCCTTAGCGTATTAGAGAAACTAGCTCGACCAAGAGACTATTGAAGAGTCCTTGCTCGCTTGTATTCATCGGATACAAGATTAGGGGATCGAGATCACCGTATGGCCAATGGTTGAACCTAGAACTACGTCTGGCTTTGATTCCCATTGGGATACGAAGAACCGAAATACGATATTCTCGTCAAGCCATAAAATAAAACAACCTCCATTGTTCACTCTTGGTTTGACGTTTTTACGGCGAGATTCACGCAAGTCAGATATCGGCAGGAACATTGACCAATCTCACTTGTTGCAGGGGAGAGCACGTTGGGAAAAATACCAAATATAATCACCTAATACATGACCAGCGGATAATTTATATTCCCAATATCATATTTTTCCCACACTATGTATAATCACAATGAGACAACAAAAATATTCCATTATAAATTAATGGGATTACAAAAGTTGTAAAAATAATCTCGCCAAAAATTTTGGTGGCTAAACTCTCTTTTGAATTTTTTTTCTCTCAAAAGGCTTTTCTCTCTCACACAAGTGAGGATGTCTTTTCTTTCTCTCAAAACTCTATGTTGTTTTGGTTTCTTCTTAGATGTTTTTTAAATGAAAGAAGGGAATGGTTTTTATAACTAAACTTCTACGCTAAATATAGCCATGACATAAGAAGAGTTTTTCTCCTTAATTTTCTTATCCTTTGATTTCCTAAAACTTCTCTTGTACTCACTTTAATTGTATTTATTATTTTATTTATTATTTATCTCTCCTCCTAAAGAGGAAAACCCATCACAGCAAATGTGAGAATACTGAAACTGATTGAACAACTGATTACCCAAAAGATTTCGTTTCTTTCTACTTATCAGAATCATTTTTCTTAAACTTCAATATCTATTGATTCTCCCACAGCAGGATTTTTGACTATCTATGTCCTGATGCATTTGACTCTAGAGATGAAGAGGAAACCCATAAAGTAACAAACTTTAAATAACAATTCAACAAACAAAAAAACCACAATAAATTTTAGGTTAATTTGGGGAGAGGTTTACCTTGTGAGAAGGAAATGGAACGTCTAATTCTCATACTGCAAAAGAGAGAAAACAAAATGCTATTATTTCCAATTCCAAGTGGTGTAAGTAATCTATTGTCGCATTAAATGAAAAGCTAACTAGAACCATGAAGAATAGTTTTATTCAAGAACAAAAGTGATAGAAAACTCAGTTACTAAGGGAAGTGAAGTCATCAATATTTCCTCTGTCAAAACACATCTCTGCACAGCTAAACAAAATTTAAAATTAACTTTGTATCATAAATAAAGTAAAAATGATAACAATCATAAAGAAAAAATTATTCACAAAGCAACAATGGAATAAAAACCACATATGCTTCAAACCACCAACGACTTTTAGGGTTTGAAACCAGCGAGGAATTTCATCAAATATGTGATGTGCTAGAAGAAATAACCTTGATTGACCCGGTTAGCCATGTGAAGTTTGAAATTTGAAATTGTTATCAGGTGTTATACTGTTATGTCAAATCAGAAACCACTGGGCCGAAACAGCCTCTAAACCATCGACCTAGCCCAGCCTAGAGGTCCTCAACACATACAACACGTTACTTTTCAGTATTTTCTCCATAAATGACCAATTATGGCAAATTAATTAAGGTGTATTCTGCAAGCTATCCACCAGAGTTTGACACCCCCTAAAAACTTACCATAATTGTGACTTAGAAAGTGTATGTTTTATGATGTGGTATGTTTTACCCCAAAATTAAGGGAAAACGAACATTACTTCCAAAACAATTTCTCTCTACTTTTTACCCACAAACTAAAAATGCAGTTTTAACCATACAATATTATTCTTTTCTTTTAAAATTAAAATATTCATCTGAACCAAAAGCACCCTAATAAACAGCCACTATTTCCACCCATAAATCATTGAAAGCAAAGAAGAATCATGAGAGAATCCATGTATGAACCCCAAAAAAATCAAAATAATGCTGAAAATTAAGAGAAAGAGAGAGAACACAATTAAGCAACGATGAATCATACATGAAGTGAAATTTTTATTCTTTGCAACAAATGATTCTATCATTCCAATCAATGTCAGAATGGGAACGGGGGAACCGATGTTTAGATTTATAGTGGGTTTTTTTTTATAAGCCAAAAATTAGATTAAATACCTCAACCCATTACAAGAACAAACCATGACTAAAAGAAAGGATCAATTTAACTAGAATACAAAGAACCCAGCATTGATATTATAGGGTTGGTCTAAGCTACACCATCCTAAAATTACACCCTTTCTTGTATCACCCATGTGGCAATTTGTGGACCAATTAAATTGCCACATGGATGATCAAAATGCCACCTGTTGAAGTTATATTAATACTGTATTTAAAGCTTGTATGTACAGTATACTGTAGTATAGTATACGTATTTTTAATATTTATATATTTTGCCCAAAAAAATTATTTATTATTTTTAATGAGTAAATAGTCAATTTGGTCCCCGAAACTGTAAGATCGTATCAACTCGGTCCCTGAAATTAACGAAATTCCAAAAAGGTCCCTGAAACTGTAAAACGTTGATCAAATTAGTCCCTCCGTTAACCCACTTGACTGACGCCGTTAACGGCGCTGAGGTGACAATTCACGTTGCTTGACAGCTGTCCTCCAACCTGCACCTAATTTCAGGGACGAAATTGACACTACGTTTCAGGGACCAAATTGCAATCTTCTTCCTCATCATCTTCCTCCTCCTCTCACCTCCACAGAACCTCCTCCTCTCCCTCTTCTCTCTCCAAATCCAACTCCGACAATCCAAAGGAACAATACATTTTACCGGATTGTAGCAGTTACAGGATATTAAACACTATTTATACAATACAGGAAGAAGATTGTAATTTGGTCCCTGAAACGTAGTGTCAATTTTGTCCCTGAAATTAGGTGCAGGTTGGAGGAGAGCTGTCAAGCAACGTGAAGTGCCACCTCAGCGCCGTTAACGGTGTCAGTCAACTGGGTTAACAGAGGGACTAATTTGATCAACGTTTTACAGTTTCAGGGAGCTTTTTGGAATTTTGTTAATTTCAGGGACCAAGTTGATACGATCTTACAGTTTCGGGGACCAAATTGGCTATTTACTAATAATGTATTTGTTAATTTTTTTTATGTATTAGAGACCAAAAATACATAAAAAATTTATTTTTAATATCTGAAATAATGTATTTGTTAATTTTTTTTTTGTATTAGAGACCAAAAATACATTAAAAAAATTATATATGCAATATATTGTAGTATAGTATACGTATTTTTAGTATTTATATATTTTGCCCCAAAAAATTACTTATTATTTTTAATATCTGAAATAATGTATTTGTTAATTTTTTTTTATGTATTTTTGGTCTCTAATATATAAAAAAATTAACAAATACATTATTTCATATATTAAAAATAATAAGTAATTTTTTTTGGCAAAATATATAAATATTAAAAATACATATACTATACTACAGTATACTGTACATACAAGCTTTGAATACAGTATTAATATAACTTCAACAGTTGGCATTTTAACCATTTATATGGCAATTTAATTGGTCCACAAATTATCACTGGTGTAAGGAGTGGTGTAATTTTAGGGTGGCGTAGTTTTAGACCAACCCTGATATTATAAAGCCATACAGAGATAGGAGCATGTCTGATGGGTGTAAGAGTTCAATGATGTCGAAGTTTGACATGTCTGATCTAGGAAGAATGAGGTTTTTCTTAGAGTTGAGATTGTGCAGAGTTCAAATGGAATTTTTATGTCAGAATATATGCTCGTGAACAATAATGTAGACATAATGACGAAGCCTTGTATATAATGTACCCATTACTATCATATTCGACAACAATATTTTACTTATCTCCATGCTCCAAATATCTATATAATGTTACAAGATTCAGATGCTCAAGATCCCTTTCAGAACATGGAGACGAGAAGATTAAATTTTAAAGAACAAAAATAAAATTTTCAACAACACACCAGATAAATGTATTCCTGCTTGGATTTGATTTTTAAATTCAAATGTACAGAAAAAACAACAAACTGGGGGTTCGCATTCACAGTGGGTTGCTCCTACGCAGTTCAATGCAGACAAGTATACAAATCATAATATAACTTGAGACTAGATTAGCATGCAGTACACACGCACACAGCACGCACACACACGACTTCTACAACTATGTGCAGTGTAGACCTTTGATTTGTAGATTCACATTTAAACATTTGAAGAAATTAAGACATCCAATTACATTGAATCTATCCATATGTCAGCATTTTACTGACATTGTATCTACCCATTGATCCTTGTTTTTGTATACCGGTTAGAGTACCTCTTGTACTCTCAATTTATATATTTTTTGTTTATAAAAAAAAAATTACATTGAAACGAAAATGGTAGGGATGGTTCACATTAAAACCACCTTTTTTATTGCACAAATATACATTATGCCTTAATAACCTTGATAACAATTATCTTCATTCTTCAAAATCATCCTCATCTGGGCGGTATCAGAGGCAGAGACGACAGTGGAGCAGGAAGTTGAGACCACCTACTAATCACTATCATTGTGTGAAGGCCGCCGCCACCACCAAAATGATGTTGTTTCTTAATGAAACTAAAATATTTATTTGGACTAGTAAGCAAAAGCCTCATAATCATACAATAAGTGAAGGTATTATATCAGAATTTGTTTATGCCACTATCTCAGTAGTAACTTTTTTATTGTTGTTACATTTGAGACTCGGTGGCATTTTACTAGTATGAGTATTAGTTACAAATTAAAATATACGATTGGATTGGTTGCACATATGGTCAAACTTTGGATAAAAGAACCCCAGTAGTTTTATGGTGTTACTGTTGTATGAATGCTAGAGAATTTAGTGTGAAGGCCCTGGTGCAGGTGAAGGAGCTGATGAGAAAAGACTAGAGAAAAATTTTTCTGCAAGAACAACATTTGCTGCATCTGATGGATGGAAGGCATCCCAAAATACATATTCATTGCGGTTGCTGCACAACTTTGAGTTTGGCAAGCACAAACCTCCAATACTGGTGTCTACATTGCAACACGATGTATTCGAAACCTTAAAACCTATAGAATGAATGATTAAATGCATTGTCAGTTTTTATATTGTCACTAATCATAGATTGTTTGTAAATAGAATAATTTGATTTTTATAATAAATATCTTAGAAGTCACATTAGAATGATTTATGATAGGTTCTCGGTGTAAAAAAAAAAAAAAAAACTTTAGGATTTATGTTCATGTTACATACAGATATAAGTTGCCTAAAAAAAATATAGATATAAGTTGAGCAGATACATTAATGCAGTTTACCAAAAGTGAAGGGATATAGTTTATGTTGGGTATCTCTCACACAGATAAAGGATCGTTAGAACACAAGAAAAATACACTACAGAAAAATAATAGAGAACACAAGAATTTAACGTGGTTCGGCACCTCTTGCCTACGTCCACGGAAACACTCCAATAAAGTGTATTCACTATCTCAAATATGTGATTACAATATTTGTAACCCACCCCACTTTTTGTGTATCACTCTACAAACTCAAGTACCACACTCAAGTTACAAGAAATGATAACACTCACTCACACAAGAGTTTCTCTACAAGTGATCACTCACACACTTGCTCTCTCTTGCTTTGGTTGAGATGATTCTACTCTTCCTCACATGACCCATTTATATAGTAAAGGGATATGGCTTCCATTCATGAATGTGACTAGTGGACATTAATTGTCTCACCTTCCCAACTAATATCTCTTTATGATATGACTCCAAGAGTCAAGTGTTTCACATTCCCAACTAATCTCTCTTTATGATATGACTCCAAGAGTCAAGTGTTTCACCTTCCCAACTAATCTCTTAAAATCCCACTCACTTGCATTTATTTGGAAATTTAATTGCTTTTCCAACAATTCCTCCCTCAATTAAAATTTCCAAATTTCCACATCATCAAGAAATTTTACCTTCTTTCCACCTTTGCTATCACGGCCGCTTTCCCTTCTCAAAGCTTGCCCTTCCAAGTAGCAAAGGTTCTTCTTACTTTTATGCCTCTTAACACCAAGCGTCTTCCCTTATACACCTTGCATCCCCACTTTGAACCAACATACTTGTACCCTTGTGATGCCATCTCCCCCAAAGAAATAATATTGGCAACTGCAGAAGGTACAAACCTCACATTTTGGAAAGTTCTAATGGCACCATCATGGAGCTTCATTCTCACACTGCCAATGCCCTCAACCTTCATTTTTTCACCATTTCCTAACTTGAAATGGCCAAACTCTTCATTAGTTTTCAAGGTGTTAAACATTGCTCGATCTCTACAAATGTGCTCCGAGGCAGTGATAATCCATCACCCAATTTGATTTATCAACATCCTCGGTTGTTGCTAAAAATATATCTTCATCTTCGACTATTTTGACCACGTTTGTCTGAGAGTTGTCATCATCCTTTCTCATCATCCTTAATTTCTTCAAATCCTCCCTCATTTGTGTGCACCTTAGTTGCAAATGACCCTTCTCCCCGCAATAATAACATTGCACGTTTGTCATATCTCGTTGAGGACGTGATTGCGATTTTGATCTTCCTCTTGACCTATCATGCCTCCTTGAATGATTCCTCCCTCGTTCGATTCCTCCGCCATTGCTATTTCACTTTCATCATTGATATTCTCGTTTTTCATCATCCTCTCATTTTCCCTTAAAGTGACGGTCACCTCATCCATCTTCAAAGTTGTTCTCCCGACAAGCAACGCTTTGAACCACGGGTTTGTAGGACCTTGGTAGTGATGACAATAAAGAAGCGCCTGCTCCTCATCATATATTTTATCATCGGCGTTCAACAATTGGCTTACTAGCTGGTTGAACTTGTTGATGTGGTCATGGAGATTTCCTCCCATCTCCATTTTGAGTTGATATAACTCCATCTTTAAACAGAGACGATTGGTTAGCGACTTCGACGCATAGATATTTCTGGAGCTTCTCCCACAAAGCCGTTGGTGTTGTCTCCTTTAACACATTGTGCTTTATCTCGGGAGCTAGAGCTAACCGAATCGTGCTTATTGCCTTCTTTTGAATTTTTGTCCATTCTTCTTCCTTCATGGTATCTGGCTTCTCCTTCTCTAAAGCCTGATCAAGACCATTCTGCACCAAGAGATCTTGAATGGTACACTGCCAGATCATAAAATTTATTTTCCCATCAAATAATGGGATCTCAAACCTTGATGTGTTCCCGGCCATAGCTCTGATACCACTGTTGGGTATCTCTCACACAGATAAAGGATCGTTAGAACACAAGAAAAATACACTACAGAAAAATAATAGAGAACACAAGAATTTAACGTGGTTCGGCACCTCTTGCCTACGTCCACGGAAACACTCCAATAAAGTGTATTCACTATCTCAAATATGTGATTACAATATTTGTAACCCACCCCACTTTTTGTGTATCACTCTACAAACTCAAGTACCACACTCAAGTTACAAGAAATGATAACACTCACTCACACAAGAGTTTCTCTACAAGTGATCACTCACACACTTGCTCTCTCTTGCTTTGGTTGAGATGATTCTACTCTTCCTCACATGACCCATTTATATAGTAAAGGGACATGGCTTCCATTCATGAATGTGACTAGTGGACATTAATTGTCTCACCTTCCCAACTAATATCTCTTTATGATATGACTCCAAGAGTCAAGTGTTTCACATTCCCAACTAATCTCTCTTTATGATATGACTCCAAGAGTCAAGTGTTTCACCTTCCCAACTAATCTCTTAAAATCCCACTCACTTGCATTTATTTGGAAATTTAATTGCTTTTCCAACAGTTTATTCAAGATTCAGAGTGTAGTTTGTTAAATTACTATAAGCATTTATTTAGTAGAGATGCTAAATTACCATAAGCAGATGGATTATTGATCAACTCAAGAACTAATGGATATGTGTCTGCAAACATGAGCTTTGCATTTGGAAGACGATGGTTTAGAGTGTTGATTAGATTCTGTACATTGGAGTTGAATTGCAGGATCCATTTATTGACTTGCTTTAAACATTGGCCTTTCTTGGATTTAACCCTCTGTGATGGAATGCAACCGAGTGGTCCAAGTCCATGGAAGACCATTTTTCGTGCTCCCAGCTGATACAATCTCTGATATAAGAAGGTGAAAATGTGCCATCAGATTGAGTGGAAGTGTACATTTTCTTTTTTACTAAATTTAAGTTGTTCTCAAATTTCACTGTGTTGATTTTTACCGTGAGTTGTTGATCCAAGGTTGAGATTAAGAGCTCTACAAATTCATCAGGAGTGTATTGTTGGGCATCTGTCAAGAAGGGCTGCAAGAAATTGTTGACATAGTCATTGCTGCCTGCAAAAAACCATTTGATCGTTACTGGCTATAGTACAAGGGAGATTTCAATTATTCAACATTGAAAACAATAATAAAAAAGTGAAAAATATAAAATATTTTTGTGAATATGAAGTAATACCAATCCCAATGAAGTACATGGCTTCATTGGTATGCTTGTTGGCAGCCTCCTCTCCTATTTTAGCTGTGATTGCTTCTTTGGTTTTCTTGAAATTATTTATTTGGTCATCAAAAGTAAACCTCTGAATCTAAAAGAATGCAAGACATAGTAATAAAAAGTTAAATAATATGACACCTAAGTTCTGACTTAGAGTCTTGAGGTTGTGTAGATGTTCTGCTTACAAAGTATAGTCCTGTATCATTAAGGATTCCTGCCCCACCAGATGCATAGTTTATCCCTTTGAGTAGGGCTTCATCATTTTGAGACACTGAAAGATAAGCGGGTGGTGATGGGATTCCAAGCTTTGCAGCTGCAAAATGCCATAAAATTAAACCACAAAAACAAGACTTTGCTAAGTTTACTCTGAAGTTCAATGACATGGAAAAGAAAACCAGAAGGAAAAAAAAAAAATCATTGAGATGTAGGAAATACATATGATGTCACCAATAGTCCTCCCATTAGTGAATCTTCCAGTAGCCTGGCCACCACTATAGTCAATCCCATACCATGGAAAGTTAGACTTTGCTAAAGAATATTGCAGAAAATTATTGTTACCAACATCTGTCAAAGAATCACCAAAAACATAGGTTACAAGTTGAGCTGCTGAAGCCATTGTTGCCAATGAGAAAAAAAAGGCAGCATAAACCACCCTTGGCATTGACATCCTCAATATTTCCAGATTCTATTGCTTAATATATGGCAATGAGCCATAGTGTTTTATAGAAGTACCACATTCAGGTTCTGCACTATTATCCAATTCTCCAAGTATGCTTATTAGGTGGTTATTTTCCAAACCATATAGATACTTTAGGATTGAAACTAAATGGGTTATCTCATCTTGCTGAAGTAGTAGAATCAAAATACTTGGTGGTTGAAATCTCTCATGGGAAGTTGGCCAACTCATACCAGCTCGTGCTTTCTATTCTATTGCATTTTCTTTGATTTACCCGACTCAATCCTTTTACTTGCTTTGCTTGTAAGTTATTAAATGACAAGTCAAAGTAGCTTAGCCAAGGATATTACTATGAATTGCATTCAATATTCTCCACCCACTATGTTGTCCCTTAAAGGTAATGTAAAACAGAAACTGCTTATATTTAGGCTTGACCTCCCAAAATGTTTAGGCTGCACGGGTTGGTAAAGGTAAATATTTAGCTAGGTTCTTTGGGCTTAAGGGTGTCAATTTCCAACCATGCTAGAATGGTCATGCTCGCCGGGAAAGAGAAATTTATTTTATTGTGTAAACCTTAATTTTTTTTTTCCGGACTTTTAGAAATGTTTACTTTGATATAATTTTCTCATTACATGGCATGAGACTTATATGTCTGGGAGTTTTGAAGAAAATCGAGTAGAGTGTTTGGTAATGAAGTGATTAATAAGAAAGTGAATTAGTAAGGTAAAAGCATGTCACTTTGTTGTTTTGAAGTTTAATGAAGGAACGAAGGGACACCTCAAACCCAATTTGGAGGATATGGAAATTAGAGGGGATCTGGGTGAGATGGAGCTAGTGGTTTGGGTTACCATCATTGATGACTCCACTCACTCTGACACTATGTTACTCAGGTAACTCACAAACAATGAATTAATGTCTTTTTATTACTCTTAATTTTAAGAATTATTTTGATTCATAAATAAAATTAATTATTTGAAATGTATTGAAATAGGAATTAATTTAATTTGAAGTCCATCTAATTTAAGTTGTGTGTATCTAGAAACCCACTCAACTTTAGTTGAATTTGATGGGATTGGACTTGATTTTAGTTTCAAATACTTGAAATGGCCAACACAAGTGAAAAAAAATATGAAATGCTCATGTTATCTTTATTTACTGTAATTGAGGATAGGAAAGTGAAATGATTAGAACGGAATGAATTTCATTCATTTTAAAGATGTTTATTACTTAAAATCAAGACTGCTAAAATCGGACCAACCGACTGGTTCAACCGATTAAAATGGGAACCGGTCCGGTGGCCCGTACAAAATAATCATAAAACAACTCAAAAATTAAACCTCCCAAAAAACAGTATAGAATTGGGCAAACTGGCATTTTAGCCGTTTATTTTTATAGTCATCCTGTAGCAAACTCTCACCCATGTGCGACTTACTATCTAGCACATTTGTGGGCAAATCTGGCTGGATTAAAACAGATTGTGAAATTTTTGTTCACGATTCTCTTTCATTCATTTGTGGGCAATTCAACTGTGGGCAGGGTTTTCTTTCTCAACTATCCATTGAGCCGTTTTGCGAACAAGATCTATGGAGAAGGTCTTTACTTTCATCCTAATGCATTAGCAAGCCACAGTATATGAGGCTATTGCATTCACTTCATTTTCAAAGAAGAGAAGGATTATTTTTTTTATAAACAAAAAATATATTGAATAGGACATTAGGGGTGCTCTAACTCAAATACATTGAATCAAAGAGATTAACATAAGAAAGGACGAGAGATAATAATTCTACCTAAAGCTTAAAATTCCCCACACCGATGTTTACAGCCAAGCAATAAGGTTGAGAAATAAACTAATGCTCAATACCTAACTAAGAGGAACACGCCTACTCATTAAACTGCTGCCAACCGAAGAAAAGCAAAGAAATTCCTGATCAGAAACGTTTCTCATGAATTTTCCAAGTAGTCAGGTTATGGACACATCCATTCCTAGTCCAGCAGTACATTAGCAAAACACCAATTCCATGCTCTAATCCTAATAAGATCAAACAGTTTGTCAAAATCCACGCCACCTCCTTTGAATATGATTTCATTCCTAAGGAGCCAAAGGGACCAAACTACAGCAAACCAAACCAGCTACCAACAACTTTTAGAGATCCTATTGTGTAATGTAGGAAATAAGTTTTTAAATCTGATGGGAGCACTACATCCACACCTAACCAGTTATAAATAAGCATCCAGATTCCATATGAAAAAGGACAATGAAGAAGAGTGTGTGCAGTCTCCACTAAAATAGAATTGCAAAAAACAACAGTTAGGATTTAAAGAAGCAATATTTACTCCCATCTTTTGTAGATTACATGCTGTTGGTATCTTGTCAAGCAGTGCCTTCTTGCAAAATGCTGCCACTCTCAAAGGTGAAGCTTTGTTCCACAAATCTTTATAAAACTTGCTGTCCACCAAAGGAGCATCCTCTGTAATTAAATTGTATGCAGAATGTACTGAATATGTGCCACACGGATCACCAGCCCACACCCACGAGTCATTACCATGTTGCTGCAAACACCATCTCTCCAAACTCCCTTGTCAAATATTGTAGCATTTTTAGAGACTGTAACATTGAACAGTCTTGGAAATGTGATGCTGGGTTTTTCTTCCCCAACCCATAAATCCCTCCAAAATAAGATATCTCTCCCATTTCCTAACTTTCAAACAATCCCCTTCGATAACCATCCCTCCTTAGGTGAATTGCTTCCATCTAACCTACCCAAGTCCCTCCACCAAGAGGAACCCTAGCCACCAGCTTCCCTGAAACCCGAACCAGCCCCATACGACCATACCTCACCTTTAACACTTTGAACCACAACCCTCTCCCTTCATACAAAACTCTCCATCTTCATTTTCCTAAAAGTACCAAGTTATAAAGATTTTTTACCCCAAGACCTCCCTCCTCCCTCGGTTTACAAATTATATCCCAACTAACCCATGGGATTTTCCTACTCTCTTCACTCCCACCCCAAAGGAATCATCTTTGTAATTGGATCATAGAACGGATTACCTTTTTAGGCGCCTTATAGAAAGAGAAATAGTATACTGGAAGACACATTAGGATAGCGTTTATTAACACAATTCGACCACCAAGTGAAAGGTACTTATTTCTCCACACCATTAGCCTTGTTTTGAAAGGATTGATAACCGCATTCCAGGTGTTAGCTTTCCTCGGGTCAGCACCAACTAATACTCCAAGGAACTTGAAAGGTATCTCCCCCACCTTACAATTGAGATGATTTGCAGCTTGAGCAGTGAAGTTCTCTCTATCTTTAATTCCCATACGACAGCTTTTATGAAAATTGACTTTCAAACCAGAAGCTAATTCAAAACACCTTAGGATACACTTCATGCCCAACACATTTTCAGCAGTCATATAACCCACCATTATCGCCATTATCGTGTCATCAGCGTACTGGATATGTGAGATGGCCACCTCACCCGCATTTGACTTGATAGAGTAACACTCATAGAGCCCCAAGTCAACTGCATCTCTAATAAGACCGCTCAAACCCTCCTCAATAATGAGAAATAGGGAAGGTGTCATAGGATCACCCTGCCTTAACCCTTTTGAAACTATGAATTCCTTAGATAGACTGCCATTAACCAACACGGATTTGAAGAAGATTTGAGACACTCATTAATCCAGTATCTCCACTTAATGCCAAAACCCATTATTCGGAGCATGTAATCCAGAAACTCACGAGACACTGAGTCGTATGCTTTTTGAAAGATGAGTCATTTGTAAAGAAGGGAATGCGAGGGGAGAGAGGATGAGTCTTTCTTTTTCAGTTGACACCACTGAATCAAGTGTAGTGTGGTCTATAGCCTCCCACATTTCTTCTTCTGCCCAGTCATACCATGTGTTCCGTCCAAATTTCTCAGGTGGGAGATACTCGTCCGGAGAAGGTCTTGTGGGAGTGTTTTGGAATTAGCTTGACAGAATCGGAATTCGGCTCCTACGTATCCAAATGGGAATCAGAGCAAACGTAGTTCTAAGTGAGGGGGTTGGACCCCTATTTATAGAGATGTTTTAGTGTAACAGTTTGGGTAGGACTGTTATTGAGATCCTATTTATTAGGATCGGATTGTTATTGCCGTTAGACAATGATAAGGATAAGGCTCCGAGTTATACGGAGAGATATTTGGACCAGCGAGATATTCGGCCCGATCGGCCAGATTGTATAGCTTGGGGCCGAGATATCTTCATCCGTGGCCTGCTGTGGAATAGGCCCGAGTAGTTATCCTCGGGTGTCAAGTGTATTAATAGGTCTTCGGCCTTATGGGAGTTCGGGTCACGGCCCACTTACGAGAATGAGCTCGGTCGTATTGACAATCCTCGGTCTTATATCTTCGGCCAGTACACAAGCCCCCCGAGCTCCGAGCTTAAATAAGCGAAAGAGCTGACAAGTATTAAACCGAGCTTATTTTTCGACCACGTAACTTCCGTATTCCCAGCTATCATTTCAACCGAACTTTTCCTCCTGTCAGAGAAGGCAATCATTCCCCCTAATCCTTCTGCGGCACGCTACAGGTGAGTAACCCTAGAGTTCCGCGCCCATTTAATGAGGGAAAAATTAAAAGTCGCGCCTTTGGGCTTCATGAAACGTGGGTCGTTGATCGTATCATCAACTGTCGTAGCTATAAATATCTCTTCTAACTCCAATTCACCTCCACCTTGCCTATCTTCCTTCGCCCTTCATCTCTGTCTTTCAAGTTTCTGCCATCACTCTCCTGTCTGTCACTCTTCAGGTACGCCCAGTCTTCTTCCCCCTTTCGTGCTTCTAAGTTTATTTTCTGTTTCCAGATATGAGTTCGTCCGAGTCTTCTGAGTCGAATACCTCGCCTTTGGTTGAGCGCGAGGTTTCCCCCATTGGGGGCTCTCCTTCCACTTCTTCTGTTCCTTCCCAGGAACTGAACATTGGACAAGCGGAACCGTCCTCCTCCAGGTCGTCTTCCACTGAGTCTGGTTCTTCTGGGTCCGACTCTTCCGGGTCTGGCTCTCCCTCCCCCCAAGTTTCCAAACCCACCGCTCGCAAACAACGCCTAAGGGTTCCAAAAGACCCTGTTCCCGATATTACCCTTCCTGGGTATACCTGGGTTAAAGGCGAAGTTGGGACTTATTTTTCTGACTTTCAGACTTCAGACTCCATTGCTCGTCTTCGGTCCCAGATTAATATCTCGGCGTCCGGAGACGAATCCGAGTTTATTTGATCCCCATGCTCGGGTACCGAGTATGTCTTCTTCAGGGCTCATCCTTCTGAGCCCCCTTTTACCTACATGTACAAAACACTGTTTGCACAGCTGCGTGTGTCCTTTCCTTTCACTGAGTTTGAGTGCGACGTTATGAGAACCATGAATGTCGCACCTACTCAGCTTCATCCCAACAGTTGGGCTTTTATGAAAGCCTTTCAAATTCTGTGTAAATACATCGGGATGGAGCCCACTACTCCCAAATTTTTGTACTTTTACCAAACAAGGTTTGGTAAGAAAACGGGATAGATTTCCCTTTAATGGGCTGAACCGGAGAGGATTGCTTAGTCTATACACATCAGTGTATAAGGACTTCAAAGTCGGCTTCTTCCGAGTTCGCCCCTCGGGCTCTCACTCCTCCCATTTTTTTGATGAGAGTGGATGCGCCAGGTTCCCTTTATACTGGCAATCCTCCCCTACCAAATTCGTCGGTTTCGAATACCAATCCCTTCCTGCCGAGGATAGACGGGATATAGATATATTAGAAAAACTTCTTCGGCCTCTCCATTGTGGACGTCTTCTGAAACTCCCCTTCTCATCCACTCCGAGAGCCGATCTTAAAAGTAAGTGTTCGGTTTTTTAGTTTTCAGCTATTTTATGTATGTGTTCCTGTACTAACAATTTTTCTTTTTGGCAGTCATTATGGGGAAATTCGACTTCTCCAAGCTTTTAAAATCTGCTGCAAAAGAGGGTCAGGGTCCCTCCACGACCGAGAAGAAGAAAAGACTTCCTCCGGCCACTGCTAAGGCCTCTGCCAAGGGGGCTTCATCATCCGCCCCTCACAAAAGAAAGAGGGTAGAGGTAGTGGTTGACGTTGAAGATTCTTCCCCTCCTCGCTCAAGTCCCCCACACCCTACCACTCACGAGACGGGAACTACGGGGTGAGAAGAACAACTTCCTCCTTCTACCGAGGTGAAGTGGTATAACACTTCTCTAAAAGCAGGGACCTCGTCTCTCTGGGGCGAAGACTTCAACCCCTTTCCTTCTTTTGACTCGAACTTCCTAAAGCCCGCTGATCTCCGATTAATCAGGCAACAAGGGGCTCAGTCTAGCATGGAGGCCCTCTCGGCCTACTGCATCCGAGATGCCGCTCTAGCCCGCATTTGCAGCCGAGATTTGGTGAAGACCGAGAGGAAATCCCGGCATCTGGAAGCTGAACTTTCTTCTATTGAGAAGCTGAAGGGGGATTTTGCCCGGACCTCCGTGGAGCGTGATGAGCTGGACAAAGCCAACAATCTCCTAAGTACTACCATTACCGAGCTGAACGGCCAGAACTCCAAGCTTAACTCCCTAGCAAAATTTGCTGAGGAGAATAGAGCTCGGGCTGAAGAGGGCAGAGCTCGCGCTGAAGACGAGCTCAAGAAGGCTCAAGCTGAAATAGAGCAACTTAAAGCTGCCATGGAGGCCGAGACTAAGGCCAGGATGGAGCTCCAGGAAGATCTAAAAGAGGCCACTGACTGCATTCTTGTCGAGCATCGGAAAGGTTTTGAAAAGGCCATTGCTCAAGTTGGAATTCTCGCTCTGGGGGTTGATATTTCGGGTGTCGATGTGACCAAAGAGGTGCTGAACGGGGACCTTGTTCCCATTATTCCCGAAGAGGAAGAGGAGGTGGAAGGGGCGGAAGATTCTCCCGAGGATCACATTGAGGCCGAAGAGAGTCATAGAGACGAGTAACTGTATTCTCTGTTTTTTGTTTTCTTCATCCCTTGTAATGGGCTTTTGCCCTTGTAACCTCGGTTGATTTAATGAGAATTCTTCCACCATTTTGATGACTTCTTGTTCCTTTTGTAGCTTTTGTTTGGCCGAGATATTCTTTGAAATATTTTTATATTCCGATGTTGTGTTCGGCTTGTTTAAACAAGACCTCGGCTAAGGCCGAGATATTCTGCCATCCGTATCAAAAACGGATAGTTGTTGTCACAGTGAAATACATGATTCACGCTTTGCATATGTGGTCACACATTATGTGCTTTGGAAACTGCAGTGGGTTCATGCAATTACTGCTTTTTGCTGAGTTTCGAGATTTGTTTTTTCAACAAACATTTTCCCAGCGCATAGTTTTTCCTTTCCAACGCCTCTCCCTCCTTATAAATAGGGTTGTTTCACTGCTTCACTTATTCATTCTTCATTCTTTTCCACCAGCCAAATTCGTCCTCCTTCGACCCGAGTAGTTTTCGCCCCAAATACCCTTCATAATGTTACCATGGGTTTACGTTCCTCTCTCCCAGTTAACATCCTTTTTTGAGCTTTATAGCTGCCAAAAAGGATGTAAGTGGGAGATGGGATCCAGAATTCCCTTTATGCTTTAATCCTTCAGAAAGGATGTTAACTGGGAGAATAGCAGTCTTCGGGCGTGGAGAAAGGGGTAGAGGCCGTCTACTCCCGGAGCAGGCCGAGCACCTCATCGTCCAGCTTTCGCAGGGGGAAGTGATTACTTACACCCTTGAGGGAAAGTCGTGGCGTCCGATTGGGGGGACTACTGGCCAATCGGTCTTGCCCCTGTTCTAATTGGGGGAACTACTGGCCAGCCGGGCGGGCCTTATTTTCAATTTCAGCTCTGTATCTAAGTCGTAGTACTTTCTAGTACTCGGCTCGTACCTTGTCTTTACTTTCGGCATTGTACTCGGTTTCATTAAAAAAATTTAATGGCTCGAACTCGGCCTTTAGATCAAAATTTTGTTCTTCTTACTGCTCGTATTCTATTTCACTTAAATAATTTCGAAAGCTGGAACTCGGCCTTAAACAATTTAATTGGCTCGAACTCGGCCTTCAGGCTCAAACTTGGCCTTAAAAATTTAATGGCTCGTACTCGGCCTTTAACAATTTAATTGGCTCGAACTTGGCCATCAGGCTCAAACTTGGCCTTTAACAATTTAATTGGCTCAAACTCGGTCATCAGGCTCAAACTTGGCCCTAAAAATTTAATGGCTCGTACTCGACCTTCAGGCTCAAACTTGGCCTTTAACAATTTAATAGGCTCGAACTCGGCCATCAGGCTCAAACTTGGCCTTAAAAATTTAATTGGCTCGAACTCGGCCTTCAGGCTCAAACTTGGCCTTAAAAATTTAATGGCTCGTACTCGACCTTCAGGCTCAAACTTGGCCTTTAACAATTTAATAGGCTCGAACTCGGCCATCAGGCTCAAACTTGGCCTTAAAAATTTAATTGGCTCGAACTCGGCCTTCAGACTCAAACTTGGCCTTAAAAATTTAATGGCTCGTACTCGGCCTTTAACAATTTAATTGGCTCGAACTCGGCCATCAGGCTCAAACTTGGCCTTTAACAATTTAATTGGCTCGAACTCGGCCATCAGGCTCAAACTTGGCCCTAAAAATTTAATGGCTCGTACTCGGCCTTCAGGCACAAACTTGGCCTTTAACAATTTAATAGGCTCGAACTCGGCCATCAGGCTCAAACTTGGCCTTAAAAATTTAATGGCTCGTACTCGGCCTTTAGGCTCAAACTTGGCCTTTAACAATTTAATAGGTGTTGAGTCACCGGCAAGTGTACCGGGTCGTCGCAAGTAATAAAATAAACACGGTAAGTAATTACCGAGGTCGAACTCAGGTATTGGGCTACCAATTCTACCAATTTGCGAGAAATTCGATAAGTTGGTCAAGCGAGGCGAGTGGTTGAGGGAGAGAAAATATAATGTCGCAATCTAAATTAACAAATCTAATAAAATAATTAACTAAAAATATGAAATTAAAATGTCCAAGGTCACAAATCCACATACCCAATCATGCATACCCAAGTGATGATGAATTCCTCCCTAAGTTCAATTACAATGTCAACCGGGACCCCCAAATTCTCCTAAATCCACTATCGTGCTCATTAGGACGTATTCGATGATTGAGTTAATTACTTACTAGGTCTCATAACCCTAATCATCAAACTCTATTAATTCTTGTTCCCTATAAGGTTGCACCGATCTCCTACTCACTCTCGTGCAATATTCGACCGATGATCCCAATTCAAGTTCTAAAACACAAATTGCCTCCTAAGCCTCATCACGTTTAACTAGTTAATCACGCATGCATATGATCAACACAATCAAATCAGAATTGGAAAACATTAATTGAGAAAAGGGAGAAAGACATACATCACATCGAATCTACACCGCCATTGGTGGCTTCATTGTTCCCTCAGACAAGGGGATTAGTTCCTCGTGCTCATAGACAAACAATCGGACATAACCACCATGGTAAAATAAGAAAAAGAAAAGAGGAGACGCAGCTCCAAAGAGACAAGAAATTCGACCTAAAACTACTCTATATAGTGGAAAAACTACTATGATTCGGATTTATCCAGAGAGCTCCTTTTTTTATTATGAAACAGCAATATATAGAGTTCTGATTCTGCGCGCACTCGCGAGGCGAACATGCTTTCGCGAGGCGAATATTAAAAATGGCGCGCTTTCAATTTGGACTTTCGCGAGGCGAGAGTATGTTCGCGGGGCGAATTTCAGTTTTGGTTCCATCCTGAGTTTGAATGCTCGCGAGGTGAACTGTGATTGGCGAGGCGATCCCGAAAGGATGACTTCTCTAGCACAGTCAGGCCTTCAGGTTCGCGGGGCGAGCATCCACTCGCGGGGCGAGTATCTCCAGAATGACAATTTCCACTGTTTCTTGACTTTTCTTGACTCTCGGAGCTTCACTTCTAACCTGAAACAATAAAAAAGAAACAAAAAGCGTAATTCTATTCAAAATAGACTAAAAACTACAAAAATTGCATAGAACGAGTCAAAGTCTACTTAGGAACAAAACAATGCCAAATTTGGGCGAAAACGAGATTGAACTCGAATAATTAGCACAGAAACCACAGTCCATCTAGTTATAAAACTAGATAAGCCAGAGGCTTATCAATAGGCTCGAACTTGGCCATCAGGCTCAAAATTGGCCTTAAAAATTTAATTGGCTCGAACTCGGTCATCGGGCTCAAACTTGGCCTAAAAAATTTAATGTTCGCGGAATAAATACATCGGCAAATTAAGAAAATAGAACAATGTCCATAATAAATTCTTTTATTGGATAAAAAGGAAGTCTGCGGTGTGCCTCGTTAAAACCTTCTCGGTCAAAATCCTTTTTGGGATAAAATACCGAGGTAGGAAAAAGAGTACATCACCTGACTATATACATCAACTATAATAAAATTATAAATGCGAAGCATTTCATGTTCTCGGGATAGGCTTCCCTGACAATTCTTCTAACCTATATGCTCTGTTTCCCAAGTTTTCTACCACTTGGAACGGCCCACCTGATGCATATTTTTAGAATAAAGGCAAGTGCACCTTGTCGCAAGCAAGTAATACGGTGATGAGACCGGATATCGTCCTCAGGGATCGGTTGCCAATTACCAATTCACAAACTCAATAACTATCTAGGCTAAACTGTCGTATGAGAGATCAAAATATAAAACAAACAAAAGCAGTAAAATATTTTTGGTCTTTTTGGAATTTTATCGAACACTTGGAGGGCAGCAGAAATGCGGTTAAGATTATCAGGGTTAGACTACACTAATCCTCCCTTAATTGCAATGAAATGTCTTCTAACACAAGTCCTAATTCAATAATGACAATCAAGCCTTCTCTAAAATACTCAAGCCCTAATGTCTTAGGTGGAATGAGCCTAAAACCCCAAATTAAACCCTAATGTCTTAGGTGGATTAACCTGAGATTTTGCATTAAGTCAAGACTTATAAGATTACAAGCAGCCAACACCTATGTCTAGATTCTTGAACTACTTGGCATATGATTCATGAGCATGCCCTAATATCAATCTGTCAATTGTCTATCAAAGCAACATATCATTCCTATAGGTAGCTAAGCCAAGGAAAGCATTAAGCACAGAATTACATACTCATAAAGAAATAGAGACTTGCATTAAAACAACCAAATCAAATACAAACAAGTTTAGAAAAGCTACATCTAACCCCAACAACAAGGGATTTAACTACTCATGAAAAATGAGAATACAAAAGAGAAAGAGAGAAGAGATGAAGAACACTCATAGAAGAATCCTCCAATCTTCTTCCATTCCCAGAGCAAGGAAAACATCCCCTACTAGGGTTGGAACCCTAGTCCAGCCGCAGCCTCCACCTCCAAGTGCCCAACTTTTTTAAAACTCCAAAAAACTCCCCAGTTCTGCCCTAAAACAGCAACTTATACCAATCAGTTCTGTGCTTGCTCGCGAGGCGAATGACCTCTCGCGAGGCGAAAGTTAAAATCTGCTGCTTCAGAGAATTGAACTCTCGCGAGGCGAGAGCTGCTCGCGACGCGAGACCGTAAATTGCTTCTCAAATATGCTCGTGAGGAGCATCAGGACCTGGGCGTGATGGCTTCTGGTTTCCAGACTCGCGAGGCGAAACAAGGTTCGCGAGGCGAACCAGAAAGGCTTGCATTTTCTGGAACAGTCAGCTTTCAGGGTCGCGAGGCGAATCAAGTCTCGCGGGGCGAATCTCCAGAATTCTGCTTGGCTCAATTTCTTCTCTTTTCATGCTCTATTTCATCCAAGCTTCATTATGGGCAAATATGAGCATTTTTCCTTAAGTTCCTGCAAAACAACACCAAGAAACCGCTTCACCCGTTCCAAGGAAAAATCTAATAAAAATCAAACTAAGAATGCCTAATCTATATGAAAAATGCATGCAAAAGTACACATAAAACATGATGTGAAATCACACTATCAAATCACCCCAAGCTTATTCAATTGCTTGTCCTCAAGCAATCACTAAGTCCAGAAGAAGAAAACAGACATGGATAGTGAACTAAGAACCCGAGTAAATGATCCAAGCAATAGGCAATTCAAACAATTTAGCAAGAGACAATCGATTCAAGTCCAATTAGAAGCTTAGGTTCCCTAGACTCATATTCTCACTGATTTGGGCACTCTTTCTCACCTGAAGCTCACCCCAAGCTTGTTCATTTGCTTGGCTCTCTTTCTACCTCACTCAAGTGTTTAGGGGATGTGACAATTCGCTCCATTTTCCTCAAGGAATGAATCCTACCATAGGCTTGACTATCAACCAAATCTCTACTTTATTAATGAAAACAATTAAGAATCAAGAGGTCCTTTACTTTGGTTGTAACGTGGCCATGGGATTAATCATTAGGTGGGGAAATCAATAAAAGGACATTTCAAAAGGCTACACAAAATATCAAACATTTCAACACATGACACCTTCTAAAATACCTTCTTGGGATTTAATTCCTTTTTCCACCTTTCTTTTCTTTCTTTTCATTTTATTTCTCATTTCCTTTTTTGTCATCCCCTTCTCTATGTATTTTTCTTTTTCTTTTGTTTTTCTTTTATTTGGAGAATGGGAGATTTTTTAGCTCAAGAGAATTATTTTTCTGATTCTTTCATCCCATACGTTTTCAACTACCCTTTTTACCTTTTTGTGCAATACTTTAGAAGGTATCCTATCCAGCATATTCAACAGTATATTTCAAGGTACCAAGAAAAGTATTTTTTTCTTTCAAGCTCAAAATTGGGCAACTAAGGGGTAACATTTATCCATTCAAAGCTTAGAAGGCCAGAAAAATACCTAGTGCCTCAATCATTTTCAAAAATGTTTTCAAAAATTTTTTTAAGCTTCAAAATGGTTTCAAGTCAAGTTCCAGAGAAAAACAATCCAAGAGGAATAACACTCTAACACAAGGAATGGGGCAAATTTAGTGAGTACCCCTTTTTGGCTCAAAATCTCACCTTTTAGTAGTTCAAAAATCAGTGAGGAACACAAATCTATAGAAGCACATGCTAATTATCAACTATCCAAGATTATCTCAAACATTTTTATTCGCAGCCTTATCACAAGAATAAAAAAATTGGGTTCAAAAATTCACTATCACAAATTAATTGGCACTTAGTTCTCACAATTGGATACAAAATCTAAACAAGGGCCATCTAATCATGTGATAATGCAAAACTAAGTCAATATGAATGCAAAATGCAAGAATTCAAAAAAACTTTACACAAATATACCCCTACCCCAAGCTTAAAAACTTACATTGTCCCCAATGTAAATAATTAAGTTAGAGAGGGGAGAAAAATTGGAACGACTCACCTAGGCGGTAGTGGGTGCTGGTTCACATGCTTTTTGGCTTTGTTTCTCCCTGCTCTTTTTGCTTCTCCTTCCTTATTATCCTGAAAACACTTGGCAATTTTATTAGTAAAAGAAAACTCTTGATCTTCTCAAATTATTCAAGAGTTTTAAAATCACAAACAAAAACTAACTAAGGAGAAGGGTTAAGAAAACCTGGGTTGCCTCCTCGAGCGCTTCTTTAACGTCACTAGCTTGACTTATCAAGAAGCATCCACCTGGATCCCATAACCTGTGGTATAAGGACCAAGGGATGCTAACCATGTGAGATCCTTCACCTGGATCCCACGGTTTGCAGCATAAATATGGGAGTGAGCGCTTAAAAATCATGATGACCTCACCAAATGTGGCGAACTTCTCACTCCCTCTTGGGTCAAAATTGACCTCTTTGTCAACAAATCCTTCCCAATAAAAATGGGGTTCAACCTCTTGGACTAGCCATGGTGCCTTTATATTTAAAGATGCAACATCCGGTTTCTCAGGCAGAGGCATGAACTCCATTGTTGACTGCTTTGAAATGTGAGGTGGCAAACAAGTAGACAGGATCACCTGGTGCTGTTTTGGCTTCTGTACAATCTTCATTCTCAGCATTACCAAATCCATCACCTTTCAAATATGCAGAAATCTCAGCGCACACCACACAAGTGTTTCTCCCATCACATTCAACACATGCATTGGAACTGATAGAATCATCTAATTCCAAAAGTTCTTCATCATCCCCAAGCATGCTGAAATAGATGTCCTCCAAATGTCTCTTCCCTTCAAGCTCTTTAGCCAAGAGTTCAATGGGAGATGGTGCAACTATGTTCTCACAAACAGGGTCTTCATTTCTTAATCCGGTTGCTCCCATTTCTTCATCTTCCTCATCATCCATCATTGCATCATCTTCATCATCATCCATCAAGTTCCCATTTGGCATTTCGGATAGTTGGGTAGAGAATTCCTCAATACGTAACCCGAGACTTCGAATGGTATCTTCTTGAATTTTTAAACTTTCCATTGTTGTTACCATAAAGTTCTCCAAAATATCCTCTAGGTGAGACCGACTATCCGGAATAGGTTGCTCAGAATTGACTGCGAATTCGGATTTGAAGTTCTCCCAAGCAACTTCCAATGGTGATGGCTCATCATACCATTGAGATGGTTGTGGTTGATATGAAGGTGTGGAAGATTCCCAATATTCCTCTTGATCAATCCACTCATTGTTTGGAGGTTTCCCCCACCATGGAGTGTAAGTGTTGGGATATTGATTTCCCCATTCAGAATAGCCTACCACTGGTGGAGGAGAGGCAGTTGCCCTCGACAACTCATTACTCACTTGTTGGATGTATATGGCCAATTCTAGCATATCTGCCCGCAGCTAAAGCTCAGACATCTCAATTTCTGCATCAGATGACTGATAATAATTGTAGTCCATGATCCTGTCAAATCAATTTCCACCTCACAGACAATTAAGGCCCATATTAAAGAAACACAAATTCAAATATATACAAAACTAACAAAAGAACGATATCAAATATATACAGAAAATAAAATAAAAATGTCTAAACTAGTTGTCTCATTTGTTACTACTGATATTGGCAAAGCCGATCCCCGGAAACGGCGCCAAAAACTTGATGCGTATTTTTAGAATAAAGGCAAGTGCACCTTGTCGCAAGCAAGTAATACGGTGATGAGACCGGATATCGTCCTCAGGGATCGGTTGCCAATTACCAATTCACAAACTCAACAACTATCTAGACTAATCTATCGTATGAGAGATCAAAATATAAAACAAACAAAAGTAGAAAAATATTTTTGGTCTTTTTGGAATTTTATCGAACACTTGGAGGGCAGCAGAAATGTGGTTAAGATTATCAGGGTTAGACTACACTAATCCTCCCTTAATTGCAATGAAATGGCTTCTAACACAAGTCCTAATTCAATAATGACAATCAAGCCTTCTCTAAAATACTCAAGCCCTAATGTCTTAGGTGGAATGAGCCTAAAACCCCAAATTAAACCCTAATGTCTTAGGTGGATTAACCTGAGATTTTGCATTAAGTCAAGACTTATAAGATTGCAAGCAGCCAACACCTATGTCTAGATTCTTGAACTACTTGGCATATGATTCATGAGCATGCCCTAATATCAATCTGTCAATTGTCTATCAAAGCAACATATCATTCCTATAGGTAGCTAAGCCAAGGAAAGCATTAAGCACGGAATCACATACTCATAAAGAAATAGAGACTTGCATTAAAACAACCAAATCAAATACAAACAAGTTTAGAAAAGCTACATCTAACCCCAACAACAAGGGATTTAACTACTCATGAAAAATGAGAATACAAAAGAGAAAGAGAGAAGAGATGAAGAACACTCATAGAAGAATCCTCCAATCTTCTTCCATTCCCAGAGCAAGGAAAACATCCCCTACTAGGGTTGGAACCCTAGTCCAGCCGCAGCCTCCACCTCCAAGTGCCCAACTTTTTTAAAACTCCAAAAAACTCCCAGTTCGCCCTAAAACAGCAACTTATACCAATCGGTTCTGTGCTTGCTCGCGAGGCGAATGACCTCTCGCGAGGCGAAAGTTAAAATCTGCTGCTTCAGAGAATTGAACTCTCGCGAGGCGAGAGCTGCTCGCGACGCGAGACCGTAAATTGCTTCTCAAATATGCTCGTGAGGAGCATCAGGACCTGGGCGTGATGGCTTCTGGTTTCCAGACTCGCGAGGCAAAACAAGGTTCGCGAGGCGAACCAGTAAGGCTTGCATTTTCTGGAACAGTCAGCTTTCAGGGTCGCGAGGCGAATCAAGTCTCGCGGGGCGAATCTCGCAGTCGCTTGGCTCAATTTCTTCTCTTTTCATGCTCTATTTCATCCAAGCTTCATTATGGGCAAATCTGAGCATTTTTCCTTAAGTTCCTGCAAAACAACACCAAGAAACCGCTTCACCCGTTCCAAGGAAAAATCTAATAAAAATCAAACTAAGAATGCCTAATCTATATGAAAAATGCATGCAAAAGTACACAAAACATGATGTAAAATCACACTATCACCACCCCAGTTTGCTGCTAGCTTTCCTTCCATATGATCCCTCCTTGCTTCTCCTTTCATCCTTAGAACCAAGTCTCAGCGCAGGAAACTCCTCGGTTTTAGTTTTGAATTATACCTCCGAGTAGCTCTTTGCTTGCAGGCTTCCTCCCTGATTTTAGCCTCTTCTCTTATTTCCTCTACCAAGTCAAGTTCGACCCTTAAGTTGCTTTCATTCTCATTCTGCTCATGTTGCATACACGGAAAGATCGCTCACCAACCTCAACTGGGATCATGGCATCTGTTCCATATGTCAGCCTGAAGGGTGTTTCTTGAGTAGTGGATTGAGGCGTGCAGTGGTAGGCGTAGAGGATACTCGGCAACTCTTATGCCCAAGCTCCTTTGGCTTTTCTCACTCTCTTCTTGACTCTCCGAGAATGACCTTGTTGGCCGCCTCGGCTTGCCCATTGGTGTCCGGGATGTTCTACCGATGTGACATGGTGTTTAACACCGAGATTGACATAGAATTCTCGCAATGTCTTATCTATAAACTGCCTTCCGTTATCGGTGACGATTGCAAAGGGAATTCCGTGCCTACTGCTGATGAGGCTTTTCCACACAAACTTTTGTACCTTCTCGTGATAATTTTCGCCAAAGGCTCCGCTTCAATCCATTTTGTGAAGTAGTCCACTGCTACCAAGAGAAATTTGACTTGACCTTTGGCTACAGGGAATGGCCCAAGTATATCCATCCCCCACATAGCAAAGGGCCAAGGTGAGTTTAATGTGTGAAGTTCTTCAGGTGGGGTACGACTTACATTGGAAAATCTCTGGCACTCATCACATTGTTCGTCCACTCGATGCAATCTGCTCGGATGGTAGGCCAATAGTACCCTGCTCGGACTACCTTGGAGGCCATTGATCTGCCCCCGCAGTGAAAACCACAGATTCCTCTTTGAACCTCTTCCATGACATATTTTGACTGTGCCTTTGTCAGACATTTTAACAATGGTACCGAGAATCCCCGTTTATACAACTCTCCGGAAACGATAGCAAAGTGACTTGCTCTGAGCCTGATCTTCCTGGCCTCAGCGTGATCTGGGGGCAGAGTTTCTGAGGATAAATACTCCCATATGGGTGTCATCCACTCTCGGTCAACCGGCTCGTTGGACATCACCTCTCCAAACGTGATACTCGGTTCATTGAGGGTTTCTTGAATAACTGTTCTATGCTGGCCCGGTTTCTTCGCACTGGCCAATTTGGACAGCAGATCGGCCCGAGTATTTTCTTCTCTGGGAATGTGTTCAATAGCGAATTTCTCAAAGCTGGAAATTAACTGATTGACTTTACATAGATACCTAGTAAGCTGAGGCTCTTTCGTTTGGTACCCCCCCAGAGATTTGTCCTGTGACTAGCTGTGAATCACTTCGGCATCTAACAGCCTTTGCCCCCATTTCCTTAGCCAGCATTACCCCTGCTATCAAGGCTTCATATTCGGCTTGGTTGTTTGAGGTTTTGAACTCAAACTTTAATGACTGTTCCAGGATCAACTCTCCCGGGCCTTCCAGTATTACCCCAGCTCCACTGCCTCTGACATTCGAGGATCCATCCACATACAAATTCCACCATATATCCTCGGTTATCGACAGCGGATTGAGCTCGGCTACGAAGTCGGATATACATTGATCTTTCAGAGGACCTCTCAACTCGTATTTTAGGCCGAACTCGGATAACTCCACCGACCAAGCAATCATACGGCCTGCCAACTCGGGCTTTTTGAGAATCTGCTTAATCGGGTGATCGGTTTTGACAATCACCTGGTGACTCTGGAAATATGGACGCAATCGCCGAGCTGCAGTTACCAGGGCTAAAACCAGCTTTTCTATGACCTGATACCGGGTTTCGGCATCATGAAGGACCCTGCTGATGCAGTACACCGGCATTTGAACTTTCTCTACTTCTTGTACAATGACTGCACTGATGGCGTACTCGGTGGCTGACAGGTATAAGTATAACTCTTTCCCTGGAATAGGTCGAGTTAATATCGGTGGTGAAGACAAAAAGGCCTTGAAGTCGACGAAGGCCTTCTCGCATTCCTCGGTCCACGCGAAGGTTTGAGGCCTCTTCAATAATATAAAGAAAGGCCGAACTTTCTCTGCAGATCTGGGGAGAAATCGAGATAATGATGCCAGTCGCCCTGCAAGTCGTTGCACCTCTTTAATATTTTGTGGGCTTCACATCTCAATCACAGCTCGGCATTTATCAGGATTGGCCTCAATTCCCCGGTGTGTCAACATAAAATCGAGGAATTTTCCACCCTGAACACCGAAAACACACTTTTCCGGATTCAACCTCATTATACTTTCTCAGCTGCTGAAAAATTTCCTCCAAATCTTTCGGGTGGTTGTTGTGGTCATCGGATTTTACGACCATATCATCCACATTAACCTCCATAGTCCTTCCGATCTGTTTTTCGAACACCCTGTCCATGAGCCTTTGGTAGGTAGCCCCAGCATTTTTCAATCCGAATGGCATTACCCGGTAACAATAATTCGAGCCTTCAGTTATGAAAGTTGTTTTCTCCTCATCTGGGGGATACATTCGGATCTGGTTGTACCCCGAGTATGCATCCAAGAAGCTCAAAATTCTGTACCCGGAGGCACCATCCACCAACCTATCAATACTCGGTAAAGGATGAGAATCCTTTGGACAAGCTTTATTTAAGTCTGTGTAATCAGTGCACATGCGCCACTTGCCATTTGCTTTTTTGACCAGAACTACGTTGGCCAGCCAAGTAGTGTATTCTACTTCTCGAATAAAGTTGGCTTTAACCAACTTCGCTGTTTCTTCTTCCACCATTTTTCTCCTTTCCTCACCAAGTCTCCTTTTCCTTTGAGCTACCGGTTTTGCCTCAGGACAGATAGCCAGTTTGTGGCATAAGAAATCGGGGTCAATCCCCGGCATGTCTGATGTGGTCCAGGCGAACAAATCAGCGTTGCTGCAGAGCACTTCCTTTATTTTCTTTTTTAAATTTGACTCAAGTTGACCGCCAAGCTTGGTGCACTGATCGGGCTGTGAACCGAGCTGGAACTTTTCTAACTCCTCAATGGGTTGTGGCCGTTGTTCCTGCATGTCCATTCTCGGGTCTAGTTCAATAGAGTTAACAGAATTCATAGACTTGTCTTTTCCCCTGTCTAGTGTTTCTGCAGGTGTAGATTTGAGTTTGCTTACACGCAAACTATCAGCATAGCACTGTCTGGCCATTTTCTGATCATCCCGGACAGCGACTATGTCTCCCGAGTTGGAAGGGAACTTCATTGTGAGGTGAGGAGTAGAGACCACAGCTCCTAACTCGTTCAAAGATGGTCTTCCGATCAGGATATTGTACGATGTTACTGCATTAACCAACACGTACCTGACCATGATAGTCTTGGACGCTTTGCCATCCCCAAAAGTAGTTAGGAGGTCAATGTATCCTCGGGTATCCACCTGTTCCCCAGCAAAGCCGACGAGCTTACTGTCGTATGGCTGAATAGATTTTTCTGGGATCCCGAGCTTCTGAAATGTTGAATAATATAAAATATCAGCCGAGCTCCCCTGGTCGACGAGAGTTCTCTTGACCGAGAGGTTGGCCAATTGCACTGTGATTACCATAGGGTCGTCCTGATTAGGATCCACCCCCAAGAAGTCTTCGTCAGAAAATATGATCGGTGGGGAAATCCTCGGGGGTTTGCCAGATACCGAGTTTACAACACGAATGGTGATGCGTGATTTTTAGAATTAAAGGCAAGTGCACCTCGTCGCAAACAAGTAATAAAACGGTGAGACCGGTTATCGTATCCACAGGGATTGGTTGTCAATTACCAATTCGCAAATTCAACAACTATTTATACTTAACTAAAGAGTGAGGGATTAAAACAGAAAATGAAGAAAGCAAAACAATATTTGGGAATTATATCGAACACTTGGAAGGCAAATAGAGATATGGCTAAGGTTGTTAGGGTTAGACTACACTAATCCTCCCTTAATTGCAATGAAATGGTTATCAACACAAGTCCTAATTCAATTATGACAATCAAGCCTTTTCTAAAATACTCAAGCCTAATTCCTTAGGTGCATTGAGCCTAAAACCCCAAATTAAACCCTAATTCCTTAGGTGGATTAACCTGAGATTTTGCATTAAGTCAAGACTTATAAGATTGCAAGCATTCAACACCTATTCCTAGATTCTTGAACTACTTGGCATGTGATTCATGAGCATGCCTTAACACCAACCTTCCAGTCATCTATCAAAGCAACAAATCATTCCTATGGGTAGCTAATCCAAGGAAAGCATTAAGAACAGAATCACATGCTCATAAGAAAATAGAGACTTGCATTAAAACACCAATTCAAATACAACAAGTTCAGACAAGTTTCATCTAACCCCAACAATGGGGATTTAACTACTCATGATAAAAGGAAATACAATACAGAATGAGAAAAGGGAAGGAGAACACTCATAGACAAGCTTCCTCCATCTTCTCCCCATCCAAGAGCAGAGAAAACGCCCCCCTATTTGGGTAGAAACCCTCTCCAGCCGCCAGCCACAGCCTGCCTCCAAGTGCAGATTATTTTAGGTTAGAAGTTCCTCCCTTTTATAAATCAGTATCGCGTCACGGCCGTGACAGCCATCACGGCCAGGCCGTGATGGTTTCTGACTTGGGCGCCTCTTCATTCACTTATTCATCACGGCCGTGATGGTCATCACGGCCAGGCCGTGATCGTTTCTGACTTTTCCAACTAGCAGGTCACGGCCGTGATAGCCATCACGGCCAGGCCGTGATGACGACTTCGACTTTTGGCTCAATCTTTCTTTGACTATTGCTCTCCTCACGGTAGTGAGGCCATCACGCCAGGCCGTGATACTCTCTGTTTGGCTCATAACCTTCACTTTTCAAGCTCTTTTTCAGCCAAGCACCCCCAAGGCTCATTTCTGGGCATTTTTCCATTAAATCCTGCAAAACAACACACAGAAACCACCTCATCCGTTCCAAAGGAAAAACTATACAAAATCAACACTAAATTGGCCTAACTATATGCAAATGCATGCCGAAATGTACATGAAAAATGAGGTAAAATCACACTCATCAAATCACCCCAAGCTTAAGACTTTGCTTGTCCTCAAGCAAAAACTAAGGCCAGAAGAGATAACAGTCAAAGCATGGATAGTGAACCAAGAACCCGAGTAAAATGATCCAAGCAATAGGCAATTCAAACACTTCAGCAAGAGACAATCAATTCAAGTCCAATTAGGGGCTTAAGTTTCCTAGACTCACATTCTCACTGATTCGGGCACTCTTGCTCACTTGAAGCTCACCCCAAGCTTGTTTACTTGCTTGGCTCTCTTTCTTGCCTCACTCACTCAAGTGTTCAAGTATATATACAATTCGCTCTATTTTCCTCAAGGAATGATTCCTACCATATGCTTGACTATCAACCAAATCTCAACTTTATTTATGAAAAACACTTAAGAATCAAGAGGTCTTTTATTTGGTTGTAACGTGGCCATGGGATTAATCTTTAGGTGGGGATAACAAGAAAGGGATATTTCAAAAGGCTAAACCAAGTATCAAACATTTCAACACAAGAAACCTTCTAAAATACCTTCTTGGGTTTTCAATACATTTTTCCACCCTTCTTTTCTTTCTTTTTCTTTTTATTATTTTTTGTCATCCCCTTCTCTATTTATTTTTCTTTTCTTTTTTTTTTTTTTTATTTGGAGAAGGGGAGAATTTTTTTTTTGTTTTGTTTTTTTTTTTTTTCCAAAACTTTCAACTACCTTTTTTTACCCTTTTGCGATACTTTAGAAGGTCCCTTATCAAGTATATGTATCAAAATTTTTCAGGGTACCAAGAAAAGCATTTTATTCATTTTGGCTCAAAATTGGGCAACTAAGGGTAGCATTTACACATTCAACGCTCAGAAGGCCAGAAAAATACCTATTGCCTCAATCATTTTCAAAAATGTTTCCAAAGAATTTTAAGCTTTAAAATGGTTTTAAGTCAAGTTCTAGAGAAAACAAACCAAGAGGAATAACACTCAACACAAAGAATGGGGGCAGATTTAGTGAGTACCCCCTAATGGCTCAAAAGCTCACATTTATCAGTTCAAGAACCAGTGAGAAACACAAGTCTAAAGAAACATATGCTAATCATCAACTATCCGAAATCATCTCAAGCATATTCATTTGCAGCCATATCACAAGAATAACAGAATTGGGTTCAAAAATCCACTATCACAGTTTAATTGGCACTTAGCTCTCACAATCATAAGCTCAATCAAAGCAAGGGCAATCAATTCATGTGATCATGCAAGACTAAACCTATATGAATGCAATATTTACAATGCAAGATATGAACATATGCAAAATATCCCTACCCCAAGCTTAAAGATTTACATTGTCCCCAATGTAAACAATCAAGTTGGAGAGGAGAGAAAAATAAAATAAAGTAAAAAAAATTGGAACGGCTTACCAAGGCGGTAGCGGGTGCTGACTTTGCTTTTCTGGCTTTATTTCTCCCTGCTCTTTTTCTCCTTCCTTTATTCAAAATCTGAAGACACTTAACAACATTATTAACAAACCTCTTGAGCTTCTCAAATTATTCAAGAGGTTGAAAATCAAAACAAAAACTAACTAAAGAGAAGGGTTAAGAAAAGTTGGGTTGCCTCCCAATAAGCGCTTCTTTAACGTCACTAGCTTGACTCATCAAGAAGCATCCACCTGGATCCCATAACCTGTGGTATAAGGACCAAGGAATGCTAACCATGTGAGATCCTTCACCTGGATCCCACGATTTGCAGCAAAAATGTGGAAGTGAGCACTCGAAATTCATGCCGACTTCTTCAAATGGGAAGCGCTTTTCAATTCCACTCGGGTCAAAGATGACCCCTTTATCCATAAAATCTTCCCAATAAAAATGGGGTTCAACCTCAGGTAGAGGCATGAACTCCATTGTTGACTGCTTTAAAATATGAGGTGGCAAACAAATCGAGAGGATCATTGGTGCTGTTCTGGCTTCTGTACAATCTTCATCCTCAGCATTGCCAAATCCATCACCTTCCAAATATGCAGAAATCTCTGCACAGACCACACAAGTGTTTTTCCTATCACAATCAACACATGCATAGGGGCCAATAGCATCATTTAATTTCACAAGTTCTTCATCATCCCCGAGCATGGTGACATAGCTATCCTCCAAATGCCTCTTCCTTTCAGGCTCTTTAGTCAAGGGTTCAATGGGGAGTGGTGCAACTATGTTCTCCAAAACAGGGTCTTCACTTCTTGACTCAGTTGCTCCCACTTCTTCTTCTTCCTCCTCATACATCATTGCATCATCTTCATCATCATCCATCAAGTCCTCATTTGGCATTTTGGATAGTAGGTTAGAGAGTTCCTCCATACGTACCCCGAGACTTCGAATGGCATCTTCTTGATTCTTTAATTCTTCCATTGTTGTTGCCATGAAGTTCTCCAAAACAGCCTCTAAGTGAGGTTGACTATCCGGGATAGGTTGCTCAACCTCGACTGGGAATGCAGATTTGAAGTTCTCCCAAACAACTTCCAATGGGGATGGCTCATCATACCAATGTGTGGAAGATTCCCAATGTTCCCCTTCATCCATCAAAGCATTGTTTGGAGGGTTCCCCCACCATGGAGTAGAAGTGTTGGGAAATTGATTTCCCCATTCAGAACAAACTACCATTGGTGGAGTAGGGACAGTTGCCCTTGACAGCTCATCACTCACTTGTTGGATTTTTACGGCCAACTGCAGCATATCTACCCGCAGCTGCAGCTCAGATATCTCACTTTCTGCATCAGATGGTGGATACCAATTGTAGTCCATGATCCTATCTAATCAATTTTTCACCTCACAAACAATTAAGCCCATGATCAAATAAACACAAAAGCAAATATATACAAAACTAACAAAAGAAAGATATTAATTATATACAGAAAAATAAAATAAAAATTGTCTAAACTAGTTGTCTCATTTGTTACTAATGATATTGACAAAACCAATCCCCGGCAACGGCGCCAAAAACTTGATGCGTGATTTTTAGAATTAAAGGCAAGTGCACCTCGTCGCAAACAAGTAATAAAACGGTGAGACCGGTTATCGTATCCACAGGGATTGGTTGTCAATTACCAATTCGCAAATTCAACAACTATTTATACTTAACTAAAGAGTGAGGGATTAAAACAGAAAATGAAGAAAGCAAAACAATATTTGGGAATTATATCGAACACTTGGAAGGCAAATAGAGATATGGCTAAGGTTGTTAGGGTTAGACTACACTAATCCTCCCTTAATTGCAATGAAATGGTTATCAACACAAGTCCTAATTCAATTATGACAATCAAGCCTTTTCTAAAATACTCAAGCCTAATTCCTTAGGTGCATTGAGCCTAAAACCCCAAATTAAACCCTAATTCCTTAGGTGGATTAACCTGAGATTTTGCATTAAGTCAAGACTTATAAGATTGCAAGCATTCAACACCTATTCCTAGATTCTTGAACTACTTGGCATGTGATTCATGAGCATGCCTTAACACCAACCTTCCAGTCATCTATCAAAGCAACAAATCATTCCTATGGGTAGCTAATCCAAGGAAAGCATTAAGAACAGAATCACATGCTCATAAGAAAATAGAGACTTGCATTAAAACACCAATTCAAATACAACAAGTTCAGACAAGTTTCATCTAACCCCAACAATGGGGATTTAACTACTCATTATAAAAGGAAATACAATACAGAAAGAGAAAAGGGAAGGAGAACACTCATATACAAGCTTCCTCCATCTTCTCCCCATCCAAGAGAGCAGAAAACGCCCCCTATTTGGGTAGAAACCCTCTCCGGCCGCTGACCACACCTGCCTCCAAGTGCAGATTATTTTAGGTTAGAAGTTCCTCCCTTTTATAAATCAGTATCGCGTCACGGCCGTGACAGCCATCACGGCCAGGCCGTGATGGTTTCTGACTTGGGCGCCTCTTCATTCACTTATTCATCACGGCCGTGATGGTCATCACGGCCAGGCCGTGATCGTTTCTGACTTTTCCAACTAGCAGGTCACGGCCGTGATAGCCATCACGGCCAGGCCGCGTGACGACTTCCGACTTTTGGCTCAATCTTTCTTCACTATCGCTCCTCACGGTAGTGAGGGCCATCACGGCCAGGCCGTGATACTCTCTGTTTGGCTCATAACCTTCACTTTTCAAGCTCTTTTTCAGCCAAGCACCCCCAAGGCTCATTTCTGGGCATTTTTCCATTAAATCCTGCAAAACAACACACAGAAACCACCTCATCCGTTCCAAAGGAAAAATATACAAAATCAACACTAAATTGGCCTAACTATATGCAAATGCATGCCGAAATGTACATGAAAAATGAGGTAAAATCACACTCATCAAATGGCCTGCATGTGTTTTCTCCGAGCTGAACTTGTCGTGCCTCCCCCTGCAAATCCACCTGAAATAGTGTTTATCACACCTCGGACAGTATTATCCTCCTCTCGCCTTTCATTCTGGTCTTCCCTGGTTTCTGTTCTTTCATTATTTTATCGACCGCCGCCCCTTCTCGGGCTTTGGCCACCTCCTCTTCTTCTACTTCTGCCACGCCCCTCACCATTGTTGTGACTTCTCCGAACAAAATTATTCAGATGGTCAGCTTGCACTAACTCTTCAATCTTGTCCCGCAGGACCCAACACTCCTCGGTGGTATGCCCATAGTTACGATGGTACCGACAATGCTTCTGTCGATCAGCATTCTGGGGCGTGTGGCCACGGTTGGGGAGCTGAAAAAGTTCTGCGTTGTAGGCTTCCTCAAACACCCGAGCTCGGTTGGTGTTGAGGGGGGTATAGTGCTCATACTTCGGTCCCCTATGTAAATGCTCGGATGTGCTTTTGAATTTCGGCTTATCACCTCCAGCCCTCCTCTTCTCTCTCCTTTCTCGTCTGTCAAAATCATCAATTCTTTCCCTTTTCTTAGATTCTTCAATTTCCTCCATATTGATGAATCCGGCAGCCTTTCTCCTTAACTCATCCATACTGGTTGGAGGCTTCCGGGCTAGGTGTCTGGCAAAAGGGCCAGGCCGTAACCCGGTCAGAATAGTATGCAGTGCGACATCGGCACTGAGATTCCGGATGAGGATAGTCTCTTTACTGAACCTGGCCATAAAATCACGCAGAGACTCGTTCTTTCTTGCTTAAAGTTTACCAACGAGGCCGAGGTTTTTTGATGAGCTCGGCTCGTGGCAAACTGAGCATTGAACTTAGTCATGAATGTGTCAAAGGAGTCAACTGACGCTGGCGGTAGCTGGGTATACCAGCTCAACGCAGCATCTTTCAGAGTAGTTGGAAAGACTTTACACATGACAGCATCATCGTTGGTAAATAGGTACATTTGAGTAGTGAAAGCATCTAAGTGACGCTCCGGGTCCGAGGTGCCATCATACCTGTCAATGTTTATGGGTTTGTAGTTGGCTAGAAGAGGGACCTCCATGATGGCATCGGTGAAGGGATGTCTCGGCCTCCGCACGCCGGCCCTTTCATTAGGCCTATTTGCCTGAAGTGAAAGTTCAGGGGCCTGCCTAGGAAATTCCCCCTCGTCTGCTCGGTCAACATGATGAGAAACCCGGGGTTGTTGGCCTCCCTCTCTGCGCGTGTTTCTAGATCCTTCATTCTCGGCTGTCCGGCGCTCTCTCTCATGAGGAGAAGAGGCGGACCTTTCTCTGCTTTGTTCTCGTTCCCGACGGCTGTTCTGCCGTCGAAACTCCTCATTCTCCCTTCTCAGCATTGCCACTTGTGCGAGGAGTTCTTGAATAATTGGATTGTCGGTTGTCATAGAGGGGTTTATGGATCGTTCCCCATTGTCCCCATTATTGGCATCCTCTGGCTCCTCTCTCCTGCAGTTCCCGCTCCTTGTTCTCACCATTGTTTGTGGTATGGGAAAATTTTGCTTCGATTCCCACAGACGGCGCCAAATGTTCCGTCCAAATATCTCAGGTGGGAGATACTCGTCCAGAGAAGGTCTTGTGGGAGTGTTTTGGAATTAGCTTGACAGAATCGGAATTCTGCTCCTACGTATCCAAATGGGAATCAAAGCAAACGTAGTTCTAAGTGAGGGGGTTGGACCCCTATTTATAGAGATGTTTTAGTGTAACAGTTTGGGTAGGACTGTTATTAAGATCCTATTTATTAGGATCGGATTGTTATTGCCGTTAGACAATGATAAGGATAAGGCTCCGAGTTATACGGAGAGATATTTGGACCAGCGAGATATTCGGCCCAGTCAGTTGTGACTGGATAGCTTGGGGCCGAGATATCTTCATCCGTGGCCTGCTGTGGAATAGGCCCGAGTAGTTATCTTCGGGTGTCAAGTGTATTAATAGGTCTTCGGCCTTATGGGAGTTCGGGTCACGGCCCACTTACGAAAATGAGCTCGGTCGTATTGACAATCCTCGACCTTATATCTTCGGCCAGTACACCATGATTGAGCTGAACACTACTATACGACTATTCATCAATACAATACAGTACAATAATACTACTTCAATTTATCAATATATATGGGTCTTGATAATTTATTAGTATGTGGGTTCTTCATCAAAACTTTTTGTTCAGGCAAAATTTGTTCAAATGTAGATTTTTTTTTGATAAACTAAAAAGTATAGGATACCCCAACCCATATACAAAAAATAAATCAAAGAATGGAGAAGACCTATGTAATTGAAATGCTAACCACCAAAAAAGATAGCATATATTGGTGTTACATAGACCTAACCAAATCACCCATTCTTCAAGTAATTCATTGGTTAGTATGATTATTAATTAAAAAATTAATGAAAATTGGTTCGATCATGTATTGAATTTACATTAATGCCCCATATTGTCAAGGTTCCTAGGTTGAGTAATGCTTATATATATATATATATATATATATATATATATATATATATATATGTGTGTGTGTGTGTGCGCTTGGTCACCCTCATCATTTGAGCTAGTTTTTGAGAATGAGATCCAAGCATATTTATCACGCGATTGAATCATTGAACCATGAACTGGCGTCTTCACCAGTTTAATTACTGGTCCGATTTTTAAAAGATTGCTTAAACTTTAATTTGAAAACTATTTTAAATCAATTTTGATTAAATTTGGATGATGTTAAGGAATCTACGTGAAAGTAGGCTGATTTTGATTTCTGATTTTCAAATCAAATTAATCCAATGATTATGGATGCAACAAACACAATCTTGTCAGTGAAATCATTGTTATACGTCAGCATATATGAGTTTTTCTCTCTCTCCAAATTGACACTCGCTTGATAGATTAAAAAAAAAAATTCAAATTTACTTTTAACTTATTTGATTTTATTTATGTCATAAAAATATCTCTCTCTTTGAAGACTAATATATTAATTATTTCAAATTTTTTTTATATTTTTTAAACTAATTGAATTATCGATTATTTTTATTTACTCGTCATATATAATGTGTACCAATAAGGGTTGGAGTAATTGTAAGTGAATTCTACTAAGAGGGATGATATAAAATTTCAAAATTTGAAAATATAATTGTTTGGAAGGTTTTCGATTCACAATAATATTTATAATTTAATTTTGATACATCATATATTGTCTATATGTTTTTTATACTGTTAGTTAATCACAAATCATCCTATGTATGAGATAGATATAATAAGAGTCAAATATTTTCAATGACATAACAATTTATAAATTGTTTAAAGTATATTATGTTTACACTTATAATACATATCAAATAAATTCGAATATACAAGTGTTAGTTTGTTATAAGAATTGTTTTTTTTTTTGACAAAATTATAAGAATTGTAATATTATGAAATTATGGTTTCAAAAAAAAAAGTAATATTATGAAATGATATGATCCTGTGATTAATATATATATAATTGACACTGTAATTATATTATTAATTATCTACTATTTTTCTTTTGCTAAGGTGAAAAAAATAAAAATAAAGAATGAACAAAATATTTCACCAAAAAAGAGAGAGAACAAAATAGACGTAAGTTGGTGTAATTATGAATATATTAAAAAGAATATCATAAAAAGGAATAGTAAAATTAATGCAAATGATTTGAGCATATAAAAAAATAAATAATGCAATTAATGCAATTTAAAAATAAAATATCCAAAAAAAGGATAACTGAAAGGAAATATATTCTATCATGATTATGAATATATTAAAAAGAATATTATAAAAAGGAATAGCAAAATTAACGCAAATGATTTGAGCATGTAAAAAAATAAATAATGCAATTAATGCAATTTAAAAATAAAATATCCAAAAAAAGGATAACTGATAGGAAATATATTCTATCATGATATCATATTAGTTTCATTGATAGGGAATACTAAAATGAAACTGATCATCAAGTCATTTTGTATGAGAAAAGAATTATGAAAATGATTAACATACTATTGTTTTTCATTTGTTTGGCTGCGAGTTGCTACCCCCAAATAACCCATGGAATTCAAAGTACACTTAAAGACGATTTAGAATTAGAGAGACAACTAAAGCTCATCAACAAGCCTCCGGTTAAGAGTATTCATGTATTCCTTTCCCTTCATATATATCACCCAATACTTTCTTTAATTTGTTTGATTTGATTTCATAAAATGGTTTTAGTAATTTTTTTGTTGTTGAATTTTTGTCTCTATAGACAAAGTTTGGCTACACCGTTGATTGCATTGACATCAACAAGCAACCGGCTTTTGACCATCCTTTACTGAAAAATCATAAGTTGCAGGTATACCATCAACCAGAACAACCTCCGGCGCAATTAATTTTTAATCTCTTTTTTTAAGGAATGTTTGTTTTTACTTTCATTTAGAGAAAACCTAGCTTTCAGCAAACAAAAGCAAAAGCAAGTGTGAGTAATTCACTAGCCAAATCCAAAACTATGCTTGAGAAGGTTTTGTGTCCAATAGGAACTGTTCCTATTCGGAGGACAACAAAAGATGACCTAATTCGAGCCAAATTATTAAATACTCAAATTTTGACTCAAGACAACCTTGTTCGTCATGTAAGTTTTCTCACGTATAGCTTAATTTTAAAAAGTATTAATTTAATTCTATAAAATCCCAACTAAAATTTTCAATTTTATATTAGTTCCGTCCATTTATTGAATTTGCAGGTTGCAGAATTATATCTTATACAAGTTCCTGGTGAGTCTTATTACGGAGTAAGAGGAGCTAATAGCATATATAATCCAAAAGTTATTGAAAGCCAAACAAGTACCTCTCATATATGGGTTCAAAATGGAGAAGCAGATGATACAAATAAAATTATCGTTGGATGGCATGTGAGTTTTAATTGATAAAATTATCATAATAATTTATTTTATAAAAAATGTATGTACGATTTGATTTTGTAGAACATACAATCTAATTTATCTTTTACATTGATGTTAGGTGTCTCCACAACTACATGGTGATATGGCAACTTATTTGTACTCATCATGGACGGTAAGGAATATTATTTTTATATAGTTACTAATTCATAAATGCTCCAGTTGTTCGTATATAGTTGTCGCGACCGTCCCGTCCGGGAGCCGCGAAAAGATGGATAAAAACAGAGGAGTCGCCACTAAGATTTTTATTGGGAAAATCTTAGAAAACCCAATTATTTAAAGGTTAACTGGTCTTAAAAAAAAGATAGAGATTTGGATTCGGGAGTCGGTTACGAGTAGGGAAGGTGTTAGCACCCCACATCGCCCGTTTAAAAACGATACCTCAAGTTAATTGTGCAAAAACATTTTAATAACCTTTTAAATATTTATTTTACCCCAAAATTATTTACAAGAAAGAATTATTTTTTAAACTTGTAATGTTTTAAATTTTTATTAATTTTTCATTTTTTAAATTTATTATTTATAAAAACTAAATGAGGTTGAACATGACACATGAGTCCATAGGGCAACCTCAAATCTAAGGGACTGAACATGGCACCGTGTCCATAGAGCATCCCTAAAAACATACAAGTTTAATTACTTTGATTAATTATTTTAACATAAAAAGAGACAAAAAAAAGGGGGAAAATTAGTTTTGGCCCGACAAGATGATTTATCTTGCTCCTACGTATTCCCGGGTGCGATGGGAAACTCAAAGCTACGTAGTTCTTTAGAAAAGATTTGATTGATTGGTTGATTGATTTTAATTTTTGATAAAAGATTTGATTTTGTTTTGATTTTATTTTTAAAAAAAATTTATTTCAGAATAAATTCACTTTTGTATAGAGTCCAAGATAGCAGTGCTATACGATAAACCCTTACAATTCATACGACACTTGAGGATGAAATATCATACATCAACATCGTAGATCGTTGCGTGAATTAAAAAGATTTTTATAAAAGTGAAATTGGGTGAAATTGATTAAAAGATAAATTAAAAAAAACATTTAATATTTTTTTAACGGGAATTCACTCTTGCACAGGGTTAAAGATAGCAAAGCTATACGATGAACCCTTACAATTCATACAACACTTGAGGATGAAAAATCATACATCAACGTTGTAGATTGTTGCGTGAATTAAAAGAATGTTTTTATTTTATTTATTTATTTTTACAAAAAAAAAAAGTTTGTTAAAAGAACACATTGAAAATATTTTATTATTCTTAGTAAAAGGGAATTCATTTTTGCACAGGGTTCAAGATAACAGAGTTATACGATGGACCCTTACAATTTATACAACACTTGAGGATGAAAAATTCATACATCAATGTCATAGATTGTTACGTGAATAAAAAAAAATTTCCTTTTTACTGTTTATAAATTTTGTCTTAGAAAGATATTTTTTTATTTTTACTTTATAACAACAACAACCAGTAACAAGTTTGGGCCATATAACAAACGAAATCAACAGAACCCAACCAGTCAACAAAACCCAGTAACATATTTGAACGATAAGAAGCAGACCAAATAAAAGGAAAAGTGAGTGAAAAAAAAAAAAGAGCAACATCAGAAAAGCTTCTCTTTACCCATAAAAGTGCAGAGGAAGAAAAAGGAAAGGGGTTAAAGCAGGGAGTACAATGGCAGATCTGGTGCGTGGCGAAGGACGGTGCTTCGCGGCGGGCGACGGCGAGAGAGAACGACCTGGCGGCGCTGCGGCTCCGAGCTGGTGGCGGACAGAAACGGTGGGCGACGGCAAGACGAGGCCGCGATGGATGCGGTGGTCACGCGGAGGAGGACGAACCAGAGAAAACCCGGATCTGCAACTTCCAGTGGTTGAAAGTGTCTTGAACAGTGGTTAGAAGTTCTTCAGGAAGAGGAAGAAGAAGGTATGAGAAGGCCTTAAGCTTGTCCTTGTAACGTACCTTTTTTGTGTGTTTAAAAGAATGGTTTAGTTTTTTTTTTCTGGAATCTGGTGGTGTTATTGTAGGAAGTTGAGACTAGGCTGAGGAAGATAATGGAAAGGATTCAAGGTGTTTTTAGTTTTGCTTCAATGGTGTTTGCTGAAATTTTTCTATTTTTCTGGTTTGTTGTTGTTGGGTTGTTGAAGAAGAAGAAGAATGGAAGATGAAGCAGGGAGGGAGAAGAAGAAATAACGTGAAAGGAAGAGAGAAAAAGGAAGGAAAAAAAGAAAAAAAAAGTCAGAGTGGGGGGGTTCACGCCAGGAAGAGATGTTATTTTTTGATTTTTGCTGCTGGTCCTCCCCCCTTTTACAATGCAGCCGCATCGTATATATTCAGTGGAACCAAGGGAGATGATGACAAAAAAATTTCTGTTGCCAGCTGTGTGGAGGGGGACAACACTGTTGGGGTGTTGCTGCAAAACAACTTTATGCTTTGGGTGGTACAAAGAATAGGGACCACTCATTCTGCTTTTAATTAAATTTTTTTTTACTTTTTTTTTTACTTGGGCTTGGATGGTTGGGCTCAAACCTTGTAACAAAAGTGGATTAGGTCTGGTCATGTAATTGGGCATAGAGAATTAACAAATTATTTTATTTTTGATTTTTTTTTCAATCTTTTATTTTTTAATTTTTTTGAAATATTAATTAAAAAGAAGATCCGGACAAAATTAGGTGTTCACAATAGTTTATTTTTTTTTATAAAAAAAGTGTTTTCTTTCACAGAAGATTTTTAATTTTGTTTTGGATCTAATGTCACATTTAAGGTTATATAGCTGGAAACAAAATAGACATTTCACTCATTCAAACATTAACATTTGTGTTTAAAAATGACATAGTCAGATAATTTCAAGAAGACGGGATGTTACAATTTACAATGTCCAGGTTTTGTTCAAACATCGAAAGTAATGTTTAGTGGCGTACGTGTGGATCATACATCTGTTTATGGTGGAGAAATGGCTGAGATAACAATTTCTCTTTCACAGGTGATGCTCATGCTATTTAATTCTTTCACAATATGAAATTAATGACAATTTTCTTATCTAATTTTTTTAAGGCTAGATATGATATGATGATATATTGATAAAAGATTTTGGATGTATATAGGATGCAAGTACCAAAAACTGGTGGTTAAATGTGGAACAGACGGCAATAGGATATTTTCCCGCAGCTTTATTCTCTAACTTGACCAGTGCCGATCAAGTGGGTTGGGTTGGGGTGGGGAAATAACAACTTCCATGACTTCTCCTATACAAAGTCCTCCAATGGGATCCGGACACCTTCCTGATGACGACTTTTCTCATGCATGTTATTTTAGGTATATTGCATTTCAAAATGATTCTAGAAAAGATTATGGACCTGAACCCTATCGAGTAGAAGTACTCACAGATAGACGAAACTGCTTTAGCACTAAATACTATGACAACGTTGGACAAGAGTTTGGATATGCTCTCCAAGTTGGAGGACCGGGAGGAAATTGTGATGATTAATTCATATTTAGATCAAACTTTGATTTCTATAGATAAATAAAAGAATGTTACTTTACTATTATATATGTAACTTGCAAGAATTCCATTTTTCTTTTTTATAACCTATGTTCGGTATTTGCAATGCTATTTTCCTTTCATCTTAAACCTGATCTGAAATATTTATTTATTATAACGATACATTTTGTTTTTTGCTTTTTTTTTGGTATGAGGTAAACATGATTACATAAACTAATTTAAGAATTTAATGCTGCATTAAATAGTAAAACATCATGAAAGATGAAAGAATTTCCCTTACTGGTTTAGTTCTTCGATTTTAAAAATGTGCAAAAAAAATTTTAACTCAATTTTAAACGTGCAGACTAGACCAAATATATTAGAACTGTGAAAAATAAACTTAAACATCACACGTAGAAGAGTCTCATATATGCCTACACTAGAACATTTTGAAAATGGATAAAGCTGCTCTAAATTAAATAAGAATGTAAAGTAAAACAATAAGAGTATATTTAACCTTAATTAGTTTGAGATTACAATAATAAGCAACAAAAAAATAGTAATCGCTAATAATGAAAAATCTGGCATTAAAAACTTTTAATAGTGTTTTTAAGGTTCAAGTAGTCCTCACCTTACAAGCTGCTTTTGTGGGGTTGAATTAGGCCCAAAATCTAAGATGGTAATCAGAGCATTTGCAACCACCAACACTTTGATTGTGTTTGGTATGAAGGGTGTGTTTAGTCCCGTATTGCCTAGAGTATGGCCTTAGTACTTGTAATTAAGGCTCGGCTACGAGTATATAAGATAGGGGCATATATGATACAAGCACTTCCTTGCATAAGTGATGGAGCTCTGTCTTTAGATGAAGGAATTGTTAGGAGTTATGTATTTTCCTTGGACAATAGGGTAGATGTGCATGAGAAATTTATTAACCTAGGGATACTAACGAGGCTTGATAGCCAAATTGAAATGAGAGGCAAATGAAGGATATGAATTCGAAGTAGGCAAAAGATTCGAGAGGAATTAAGAAGAGAACGGACTATGTTGGATGTGGTAAGATTCAATTTCAATAAGAAGATTGAATTTCTTAGGTTCTTGGCGCGAAGTTTATCATGTATAACTCAGGTTCAGATATGTAGTTAAAGGATAAATAGAATGACACAAGAATCGATCCTGTTATAGAGTTATAGGTGAAAGGAATGAAGCGATGAGAATACAAGGTAAGATTTTAAGGTCAAGGTGTGAGTATACCATCCTGTTTAGTTTTGAGCTACCAAATTTCGAGGACGAAATTTTTAAGAGGGTAGTATTGTAACACCCTAGTTTTTACACATATGATTAATTATTTTATTTGGATGTTTAAGTTTATTTTGTTATGTGGTTTAGTTGAGTAATTAAATTACTCTCTTCAAATTATTTTATTGGGTGCGTTAACACTGATTTATTTCAGTGAATGCACGCTTACTAGACAATAATTTACGTTATTGTCACTATTATACCAGTACAAAAAAATATTTTAAATAATATGATTAAGAGAAAATCATTTTCATATATTTATTCTATTTAATTTTAGAGTTAAAAATATTTTGGTTTGACATTAATCGGAGATTAATTTTGGACCGAGTATTTTCTTAGTTGATCAGTTCAACTATTAATCTTTACTCTAATTTGAATTTCGAAATCATATATTTATCGATCTTTATTTTTAGATTCCAAAAAGTAAAAATGTTTACTTTAGGCTTAATATTTAACACTTATTTTATACCCACTAATACAAAAAAAAATAGATTTTCTCTCTCCTCCCTCTCTTATTAACGTCGAACTCCCCCCTTTTCACTATTTTCTTTCTTTCTTTTCCTGATGCCTTCTTCTTCTTCTTCCTCCCTCCAACTCAAGTCCTCCACCTTCCTTTCCTTCAACCTTGCTCCGCCCAGATCGCGCCGCCGCCCAGCCCAGCTGGCCGCTTGACCGTCGCACGAGGAGGAGACGGTCACGTCTCGCGTCCCTGCACGCGTCGCCGGAGCAGTGAAGCCGAGCCGCCGTTGTCCTGCGTCGGACCGTCGTCGCCTCACCATGGTAAGCGCCGTTCATGGTGGTTTCACCACCCTAGAGTATTAGATCTTCATTTCTCCTTCACCTATGATTCCTTTCATCTCTTTTTACCATGGTTGATGTAGAGAACCACCTCGAACCGCCATCGCCGCCGCCGTGTCGTCGCTGCCGTCCACCGCCACGCCGGAGGTCTCAACAGCCACCACAACTTCTTCTTCTTCCTTGGGTGAATCAAAACCCTCTATTGTGTCTCAGATTCAAAACCCCCAAATTGATTTTGAAACCCTAACCCTCTGATTTCAGATTTTAATCTTAAGATTAAACCTTGCTTTATGAAATAGGGACTTTGGATTAGTGTTTCCCTAAACCAATTTCATTATTCTTTAGTTAAAATGAGTTTTCCCCAAATTGTATTTAGGAGCCCTAAACCCCAATTTGATTTTATTTGAATTTGGTTATGTTTTTGTGAAATTAATTATGATTTAGTGCAATTAGGACTCTAAATTGATGATTCCCAAGTTCTCTTTCATGATCCTTTAATCAAAACAAAGTTTCCTTAAAGGGTATTGTGAAGCGTAAGCTTCAAACATGATTTTCTTTGAAAATAACCTTGGTTGGTAATAAGATTAAGTGTTTAGATCAAATTAGAATGTGTGTTTGATCATGTGTAATTGATTTCTTGATTTCTGGTTGTTGCGCGTTGTTGGATTCCCTCTCTGCGACGTTTGACACGGCTATGCTTGCTTGATGGAGTAGATAGTTACACTCTTGGAGCTAACGTGAGCATTAAGACGAGGATCCTTTACTTGTCTTCAAAGGTAAGGGGAGACTGCCTAAGGGATTTTCGATAACTGCATGCTATTTGTGTGTTGTATTTGAGTTTATCTGTTGTGATGTGTGGTGTTAAATTAAGTTGTTATATGACTGTTATGTGGTTTTTAATGTTTTCTGTGAAAGCATGATTATACTATGATGTATGAATATCTGCTATGTGTGGATTATCTGTTGGTTGGTTGATTGACTGAGAAGCCTGACATTGGTCAGTGCTCAATTAATGGGGGGTGTTACATTTGGCTGGTTGCAACCTCCTTATTTTTAGGCTTTGCTGTTTCACTTTATTTTGCTTTTAGTTTTTGGCATCTAGCTTTTAGTTCTTTATTTTGCTTTTAGCTTTTAGTTCTTGATATCTGATTTCTGTTGAAGGTTCATTTGTACAGATTGAAAAGCCCTTGCAAAGACATAGAGGCAGACTTGAGCACAATGAGACTAATTTGAAGCATATAGAAACCCGATTAAATGGGATTTATATACTATTGTTTGTACTTGTTAGCTGTCCATTGTCTGTAGCTTGTTCTAAGGCTACGTTGATGTTTGATGCTAAAGCATAATAGTAGTAAGTTTTTCAAAAATGTTTGATGTTTGATGATTCTTATCCCCTTTGGACATAGGGCTTTTCAAAAATCATCCATAGAATGCGCGTCACGGTCGTGATGGGCATCACGGCCTGGCCGTGATAGCTTCTGCCTTGAACGTTGCTTCACTAAATGGTCTGTCACGGCCGTGATGGGTATCACGGCCTGGCCGTGACAGATTCTGCCTAGAAGGGGTCTGGCTCAGTTGACATGTCACGGCCGTGATGGGCATCACGGCCTGACCGTGACAGATTCTGACTTTTCATTCTTCTGTGGGAAATACGTCCCAAATCCGTTGAAAAACAAAAATAAATCTGTCCAAAATCCGTCTGAACAAAAACCAACAAAATCACAACATCCGTCCCAAATCCGTTGGAAAACAAAAATAAATCTGTCCGAAATCCGTCCGAACAATAACCAAAATCCGGATTTCAACGTTGTCCATATTCCGTCCGCAATCCGTCTGTAAATATTTTCGGACAGAATTTGGGACGAATTTTATAATTTTCCACGAGGCTTTTTCAGACGGGTGCCATTCCGTCCGAAATTCATCCGAAATGAATTATCCGTCCGAAATTTGTCCAATTTTCGTCCGAAATCCGTCTGAAATTCTGTCCGAAAAAGATGGATTTCTAGTAGTGATGGCCATCACGGTCTGGCCGTGATAGGTTCTGACTTTTGTGTACTTTTCTTTTCAGCCTTGCTCGATCATGGTCATGATGGCTGTCACGGCTAGGCCGTGATGGGCTCTGTTTGACTCATTTTTCTTACTTTTCAAGCTCCGTCTTCATGCAAGCTCTAACATAAATGATCGTGAGCATTTTAATCCTCAATTCCTGCACACAAACACCACAAAACCGCCTTACCCGTTCCAAGGTAAAAACTAACAAAAATTAAATTAAAAATGCCTAAACTACATGAAAATACATGCAATATGATAAAGAAATATGAGGTGTAATCACACCCATCACTTGTTCATTGCATTATTCCCAATGCAAGGACCTTTGTGGTTGAAGCTGGCTTTAACCGAGTCTTCATGCTCAAACAACCGCTTATATGCTTTCTGCATGAAAAAAAATATTAGCCAAGGAAAATAATATAGGCAAAATCAAAGCAGAAATACAATTTTTTCCTAAGTTTCTTTAAACCACATGATCTTTGGTTGATCATCCATCTAATAAAGTTCGTGTGGTTCATGAACCTTTAAACTTGGCATTAATGATTCTTGATATCTCATTAGTGGGGGTGGGGGGTCCTTCAAAGGGTCAAAGTCGTGGACAATTGGGGGACCCTCTTACATCCTCCTATCGTATGGCGTGACCAATTTTGGAGCCAACATAATCCTTGATCATTTACTCATAAGGCTTCAATTCTTCTCTCTACTCACCACTTCTATAATATTAATCTTCTAAAATAACTGGATTCACCATAGTTGGTATAACAGTAGTGTTGGTATACCATCACATTATCGCTTGCAATTTATTTTACAATTATATTTTAAGCAAGGACACCTCAACACGTGATCCCTTTGAAAAATCTTCTGATTAGTAGGAAAACCAATGAAGTCATTCATTCTAACTGTGAACTATTTCCTAATATGTTTAATACTATCCAACTTAATATCCATTCACTTGCAATTCTCATGAATTTCCATTCCTGCGTGCTAACTAAACCAACTTATATACAGCAACATTCAAGATCAGTTTCCATGGGTTTGTCTCTGAGATGTTTGTGCAAGACGACTCCCAGTGAATATTTAAGTTTCCATTCGCCATTATTTAACACCCATCCCATACAGAGCCAGACACGGCCATCTCAATAGGTACAAGAAGAGGTAATCAATCAGTATATAAATTAATCCAAACAAGGTTAAATTTATAACATATTAGAACAATTCCAATCCAATTGAAGAACCTTGAAGCTCCACCCTAAATGGAATTCTTGAAAGTTAGATAATAGTAACATCCTTTTATTTATTTTTTGAAATCAAAGTTTGATCTAAATATGAATTAATCATTGCACTTTCTATTAGATTAATATACACGTGTTAAATGTGTAAACCATGTGTAAATTTCGTCATGTGTCATCATAGTATTTTAACACCAAAGTAGTTTGGTTCGTTTGTGAGTAAAGCATTTACTTGATAGAGTTCGGGTCCATAATTTTTTCTAGATTCATTTTGAAATGCAACATGCCTAAAATAACAAGTATGAGCAAAGTCGTCATCAGAAATGTATCTAGATCCCATTAGAGGGCTTATTGTAGGAGAACCCATGGAAGTTGTTACTTTCCCACCCCAACCCACTTGATTAGCACCGATCATGTTAGAGAATAAAGCTGCAGGAAAAATCCAACTGTCGTCTGGTCCATATTTAACCACTCGTTCTTGGTATTTGCATCATGGTATCTTCCACAAACTTTTGTCAATATATCATCCCTAGCCATTAAAAATTAGATAAAAAAAAAGTGTCGTTAATTTCATATTGTGAAAATTAAATTGCATTACATGACTTGGGAAAGAGAAACTTGCATCTTAATCATTACTCCACCATAGATAGATGTAGTATTATCCAAACGTACATCAATAAACATTTCTTGTGCAGAACAAATCCTGGACATTGTAAATTGTAACACCCCATCGTCTTCAAATTATTCCACTGACATTTTTTTAATGTTTGAATGAGTGAAATTTCTAAATTTTTTTATTTAGCTAACCTCAAATGTAAAATGAGATTCAAAGTAAAATTGAAAATCTTCTGTGAAAGAAAATAATTTAGTAAAAAAAACTATATATGAACAACTAGACCTTTTATAAATTAGTAACAATAATGTGAATACCCAATTTTGTCCAGATGTCACGTTTTACTTTATTTTATTTTATTAAAATTTAAAATAAAAAAAAACACAACAAAAAGGATAAAAGACCAAAATTGTAAAAATAAAAATCCATCTTCCTAGCCCATGTTCTTAAGCCCAAAACCCTTTTAAACAAAAGAAAAAAAGAAAAAATCCAAAGTTGGAAGCAGATATATATATGAGTGCTAAGGCAAATCAGACAAAAAACATTTAATGGTTTCACAAACCAAGGGAAAGTTATGCTTTGGGGAAAATTGCAATATTAAGAGGGTTTAAAATTTAAGCATCAGAAAGGAAAAAATGGGAACATGTAACACTGCTATCTCCTTTCAACCAGAATCAAACATGAACCAAAGAAAAGATACTAAAAGAAATTTGCAGCATACCAGATAAAACAACAGATGCATAACTAATGAGATTGGAAGTATGAAAATGACTCTCCATTGTACAACATTGGGTTCTGTTCTTGGAGTTTTGCAAGCAAGTGTGTGTGTGTGGGGGGGGGGGGGGGCATGTAAAAAAAGAGAGAGAGCAGGGAGAGCATAAAAAAAAAGCTATTCATCCTTCTCAATGGCTACATCCAAGCCAAAAACACCTCTTCCCTCTCACATTTCAACCATCAACTACTGAGAATCCAAGAACCCCACAGCCACCACCATCCTCACCCCATCTATCACCACAGCCGACCATGAAATTGTATCAGGAACAGTGAAGAAGAAAATGTAATCACGTTAGAAGCAGTAACATGAGAAACAGAACCAGAATTGAAGGAAGGTTATGAAATTGAAAGCAAAGTAACAAACCCAGAAAGCAATGATGTTCATGAACAATAAGCAGACATCAAAGGAGAACCTTCGCAAGCAAGCCAAGAACCCAGAAGATCTGTAGCCACCACCCCTGTCCATCGCGCGTCCACCGTCATGCCGCCCTCGGACTCCGGCCGCTGCCGTGTACCACCGCGCGAGCTCCTGCATCATTCCCAGATCTAGTCCGCTTGTCTTCTCAGCCCAGCACGCCACCACCACGAATCTCCGACCCTTTCCACACCGCCCAGCGCCATTCGCCTCCGTCGGGGTTCCCAGCCTCGCTGCGTCATCCGCCGCTGCCTGCACCGCGCACCACCTCGAAGCCAACGGCACACCACCCCTGTTTGCTCTCCTCTGTATGTACGTTGGTAAATGAGGGAGATGGCCTTTTGAACTGAACTTTGTTTTCTTTTGCTTTTTATCTCTTTTTGTTAACATGTTGTCATGTGGGTCTGGATGAAGCTTCTTCCTGAGGCTATGTTATTTCCCTTTTCCTTTTCTGATATTTTTATTATTATTATCATGGGCTTAGTTTTAGGACAAGTGAGTGAGCCTTTTCTTTTTTGCCTAATGGATCAAAAAAAAATTTTTTAAAAAAGGGTTGAAGTTTTTGTCTAAAAATAATGGTTTTGAGCTTCTTCCTATCAGGTCTAGACTTATTTATTTTATAAGGATTTTGTGCTTTGGGTTTAAGATGAGGCCTTTTATTTTCAAATTATTTTTATTTAGGTTAACTGATTTGGGCCAAATCTGTTTTTGGATTGGGTTTAAGGAGTATGTAACCTAAATAGTCCTTTTGTCTTTTTCTTTCCAAAAATCAAAAAATAAAAATCCTTTCAAATAAAAATCTTTTTCATTCATGCAATAATTTACAACGTTGATGTACGATTTTTTATCCTCAAGTGTTGTAAAAATTGTAAGGGTTCATTGTATAACTCTGCTATCTTTAACCCTGGGCGAGAGTGAATTCCATTTTTGTTAAAAGATAATAAAATATTTTCAATAATAAAATATTTTCAATTTGCTCTCTTATCAAATTTTAACATTTCTTTTATAAAATAAAATCTTTCAGACTCACACAATAATCTACGACGTTGATGTATGAATTTCTCATCCTCAAGTGGCGTATGCATTGTAAGGGTTTATCGTGTAGCACTGCTATCTTGGACCCTGTGCAAGAGTGAATTTATTTCAAAATAAAACCCCCTTTTTAAGAAAAAATCTCTTCAAAAATTAAAAAAAAAATCATTTTCAAAAAGTTAAAAATCAACAAATCAAACTTTTTTTCAAAAAGAACTACGAGGCTTTGAGTTTCCTATCGCACCCGAGAATACGTAGGAGCAAGATAAATCATCTTGTCAAGCCAAAATCAAAACTAAATTTTCTCTTTTTTGTGTCTCTTTTTATGTTAAAATAATTAATCAAAATAATTAAACTTTTCTATTTTTAGGGATGCTCTATGGACATGATGCCATGTTCAGTCCCTTAGATTTGAGGTTGCCCCGTGGACTCATGTGCCATGTTCAACCTCATTTAGTTTTTATAAACAATAAATTTAAAAACGTTAAAATTAATAAAAATTTAAAATATTAAAAATTGAAAAATAATTCTTTCTTGTAAATAATTTTTGGGGTAAAATAAATATTTAAAAGGTTATTAAAATGTTTCTGCACAATTAACTTGAGGTACCGTTTTTTTAAACGGACAATGTGGGGTGCTAACACCTTCCCTACTCGTAACCGACTCCCGGACTCATCTCTCTCTTTTTTTATACCAGTTTACCTTTAAATAATTGGGTTTTCTAAGATTTTCCCAATAAAAATTTTAGTGGCGACTCCTCTTTTTTACCCCTTTCTTTTTTCACGGCGCCTGGACAGGACGGTCGCGACAGCTGGCGACTCCACTGGGGAAATTGTGAGAGTCAAGCCTATCATAGTTGGTTGTGCAATTTTTCTTTTAATAGATTTGAAAATATTAGTTTTACCCCTCTTTGTTTTATTTGTTTTGTATATAGTATTATATGCTTTAATAAATGCCTTTGTATATTCTTGCAACCCTAGGGTTGAAAACTCTTTTAAATGTTGGCTGTTCTTTTGCAGGTTTGGGGTTAGTTTTTTAGGTTTTGTGCAGGTTTGCTTGCTCCCAGCACACACATCACCATCACATATTCACACACTTTTGGGCTATATACCCGAGTCTTGGAATGCCATAAGATTAGAAGGGGCTTCAGTGATGTTATTGTGATGCTTTTGCGTCCCTGACAGACATTGATTCTCCCGCTCGGATTGCTACCGGAACATGGACTACCATATTGTGACTTATTTGTCCCTGTGGTGAGGTTCGTGGATTCAGATCCTTATCTTTTAGATGAGGGTAATCTGGGGACCATGTGTTTAGGGGTCTAGATCTATCTCGGAAGTCATGCACCTAAAATGCCATTAGTAGCCTACCAAATTAGGGTCTTGACCTCAGAAGTTCAAACTTTAGGATATGATCCATATAGGACAAAAGGGAGCACATTCCACCTTTTTTCAGCAACATGAATAATCACGTGCATCATAATGATTTTATGCATGCATTCCACAGACGCTTTCATTCATTCATGCATCCTGTTACATTCATTATTATTCATTGTATGCTCGTGCATGTAGTACTCTACGTCATGCATTGTTAATATGTCATTCATGAATTTTGTTACACTCTCATACATAAGTAAATTTGCTTTCCAAATGTTATTAACAAAGTAAAATTTCCCTCCACAGATAATTTGGTTTGAGATAACACCTTTGATTACAAGAGATGGAAAAAGTCAGACACACTAGCAATGCTCCCACCACCAAGAGCTCCAGGGTGATAATGAACTCGTTAGAGAATCTGAAAGATCTTAGCCAATCTTTGCCTCAAGAACGTCAAAGAAGCTTTGCCAAGAAGTATGGAGGGATCTTGGACCTAATTTTCATACCGGTTGAGACTGCTGCTTTGTGTCAATATTGGAACCCCCACCTCAGATGTTTTGAATTCCAAAACATGGACATTACTCCCACCATTGAAGAATATGCTTGCCTGTTAAGGTTGCCAATGCAGAAAAACCCCGTCGTATACTTTCACTTGGGGCAATACTTGACCACTACAAGCATAGCAGGGTTACTAGGGCTTCCTGAAAATGATTTGAAGCTGACCGGGCACTCAAACTCGCGAGGATTAACCCGAACACTTCTTGAAAATCATTTGAAGAAACTAATGGATCGGCAAGATTGGGAAACCTTTGAGAGGGTATTGGCGCTAACAATATATGGGTTGGTTCTATTTCCATCAGCACTAGACATGATAGATCATGCGGCAATGGATGTATTCTTCACAGTAGAAAGAAAGAAACACCTCGTGCCGACAGTGTTAGCTGAAGCGCTTTTGACTCTAGAATTTTGCCAGCGGAATCCAAAGGGGAAGCTCCGATGTTGTGTACAATTGCTCTATGTGTGGGCCATGACTCACATGTATGCAAAAGGTTATGTCACTCGCCATTCAGATCCACTAAGAGGCTTCCATAATATCCCTATAAGACAGCTAAATAAAGAGGAATGGAAGAGCGAGTTTGACAAAGTGGAAAGGGACTCTTTTAGGTGGGTATTCCCATGGTACGAAGGTCAGTAGGGGGAAGATATCATTTATAGTTGTGGTGACTATCCCAATGTTCCTTTGATGGGTCCAAGAGGGTGCATATCCTACACACCCGCCATAGTCTTACGATAGCTTTGTTGGACGCAAACCGTGCCAAGAGAGGAACAACTCGGCGAATGCTGTTTCCAATACGAGGATGGAGAGAATACCAAGTTGTTGGCAAAATTAGTCTGAAATGCATGGAAAGATATGAAGATGTCAGGGAGAGCACAATTGGGCCGACCTATCCTAATCATTGTCTCAGAATATGAAGCATGGAGAAAGTCAAGGAAAGGTCCCGTCAACATTCCTGCAGAAAGCACGAAAGATAAATATTACTCCCCTTTGGTAACTCAAATGGCAGAACAACTAAAAATCTTAGAAGCACAAATGAAGAAAATGGAACAACAAAAGCAAGATGCCGAGTTAAAAATAGCCATTGGACAGAAGCGTTGTGAGAAGTTAGCAAAGGAAAATGAACACTTAAAAGATTTGTGTGCAGATATCTCCACAACCTCAAGAGTCCAGAAGAACACAGACAATGTCTCACCAAGCATCATGGCTAAGGTCCAGAATCTTGAAAGTAAAGTATTGTCCTTGACAACGGAGAGGCATCGGCTAAGAAAAGAAAAGTGTCAGTTAGAAGGAGAAGTCATCCAGCAAGAAGGCATGAGAAAGTCATTGGAGGCGGAGGTTGATCGACAAAGGGAAGTCAATAGCAACTTACAGAAGCAAATTTGTGCAAAAAGTAGGATGACTGATGAATTGGTACAAAAAGTCAAAGAACTAAATATCCTAATGGTCAAAATCAAGAAGGAGTCCGATTTGGGGTGGACCTCGGCAAAACATTATCATGATCACGTGGTTCAAGCAATGAATGCCGTGAAATGGTGGAGAGAAGAAGCACGAGAGCGAGGGATAGATATTGACATATGGAAAAAGAGATATGTGAGCATGAGTTTGGAGCTAAGCCATTGCGTTCAGAATTTTGTCCAAAGCTTTGAGAAGGCAGAACAACAAATCTGTGGGGACCCTATGCTTCGTCTCCCGTCTGAAATGAACGATTTTATGCAAATGTGTGGAGGGTTTGCTCGAGGGCTAAAAAGAAAGAGACCGAAGTTGTTGACTTTAGGATAAAATGTTGTAACAATGTTGAAAATTATGATTTGACAATGATGTAATCCCAATCTGTGTTTTGCTTCAAGCAGTTTCTAATGAAATCTGTTCTTGCCTCTATGATTCCTTCGCACTCCAACTCTTACACTTGACTTGCGACGACACCTATCGTGGAGCATGGCCTCCCTTTAGTATGTTGTCAACTACATCTTTGCCTTATAGGATTCTTCCTTCTGCGAAAAGGATAGGTTGGGATGTCTCAATTCAAAATTCACATTGCTAGTGTGTTTAAGACAACATCTATTGTGAAGAGACGTTCTTCCCCTAGATTTGTTGTCAACTCCATTTCATCTTATGAGCACAATGCTCTCTGTGTGGGATGGAGGGACCATCTCTTGTCAGTCACAAGGTGTTAACTCAAGAAGATAAAAATAAAATAAAATAAAATAATAAATAATAACTCCATAGGTGGTTTTCACCAAAGCTTTTTCTTTTTTTTGCAATATTCTTACTTTTTTCTGATTAAAACAGTGAGACTCTTCTGAACAATTGCTCCGAGACACCCTTATCGCACTCGATAACAGGAAAGAGCCATGGCAGATGAACTAGAAGAAGTCCAAGAGATCAGGGATGAAGTCAGTCAAATCAAGGATCAGATGACTAAGATGATGGAGATCCTACAAGAAATGCAGAAGGAGAAGAACACAAAGGAGAACCCTCCAGCCTCGAACGAAGGATAGCCAGCCACACCTCTTATCCCACCCGATTTTTCTCAGATTCCTATTCAAGGCTTCAACCAACCAGGGGCCATGATGTCTCTCACTATTTATCCAAACAACCAAACTCATCTTTCATTTGACCCGAACAATCCCCCATACGGTTTGCCTCGTGGATTTGTGCCACCAACAGCCCCCAGCCTACAAGATGGCATTCAAAACTCCATACATATCACTCAGACACAAACCCCCACCAACGCTGTTGAAATGCCGCAAACACAAACTGTCAACCCTACAGATGGTAACACCCCGATAGTGACCCCTTCTGTCAATCCAAAGCCCCCACAATACACCCTACATTATGGACCCCAGGGGGCTCAGATGATGCCAAACTTCGGTTCCTCCTCCATGCCATATTCATTTCCCCATAATATGTACGGAGAAACTCCGGTGAATCAGTCGGGAGGGAATTCCCAATCCAAAGAAAAGCTGGAAGTACTAGAGGAAAGATTACGGGCCATTGAAGGGGTAAATAGTTATGGTCTTCGGGATGCCTCGGAACTTTGTCTGGTACCAAATGTTGTAATTCCGCCAAAATTTAAGGTGCCCGATTTTGACAAATATCGGGGTACCACTTGTCCCAAAAACCATTTGACCATGTATGTTAGGAAGATGGCATCATATGCCCAAGATGATAAGCTCTTGATTCACTTCTTCCAAGACAGTTTAACTGGGGCAGCTTCAAATTGGTATACGCATCTCGAGCGAGCACACATCCGATCCTTCAAAGATCTAGAAGATGCATTCCTGAAGCAGTACAAGTACAATATTGACATGGCTCCCGATAGGATGCAACTCCAAAATATGTCAAAAAGGGACGTAGAGACTTTCAAAGAGTATGCACAACGATGGAGGGAACTGGCTGCTCAGGTGGAGCCTCCCTTAGCCGAGAAAGAAATCATAGCAATGTTCATTGATACACTCCAGTCGCCCTTCTATGATAGGATGATTGGGAGTGTGTCATCAAATTTTTCTGACATGGTCATCATCGGCGAGAGAATTGAAAGTGGAATGAGGAATGGCAAGATCACCGAGACTTCGGTAGGGAACGGACCAAAGAAAGCCCCGTTTGTGAAAAAGAAAGAGGGAGAAGTGCATGCAGTAACCTTTGAACAAAAGAGACCAAACCAATGGAGATCGAACCAAACACCCGCCTTCCAAGCCCAATACGCCCCATATTACCAACCACCTCCATATCACCAAGCCAACCAGCCATATATCGCCGCCACCTCACAATTTCCAAATCCTCAACAGATGGCTCCTTACCGACCATCATACCCTTCTCAGCCTCAAACACACCCTACCATGCCACCTTAAATTGTTCAACCCCTAAATCCAAACCCAAACACCAGCCAAACAAGACCACCGTATAACTCAAAGAAAGCCAGTGCGTTTTGACCCGATACCCATGACCTACACTGAACTATTCCGCCAACTTGTGAGAAAATCCGTGCTAACTCCTATCCCGACAAGACCAATAGACCCTCCTTATCCAAAGTGGTATGACCCAAATGCTCAATATGAATATCACGATGCGGCCACAGGTCATTCCACCGAGAGTTGTAAAGCTTTGAAGTTTAAGGTACAAGACCTGATTAATGCCAAATGGTTGAGCTTTCAGAAGGATGCTCCAAATGTGGCACAGGGTCCTATGCCAAATCATGGGAGTTCGGGAGTCAATGCCGTTGAGATCTTCTTGGAACATAATCTCAAGAGTAAAGTGGCTGATGTCAAGACTCCTATGAGAGTTGTTTTCAGAGAGATGTGCAAATGTGGATTAATCCAAATCCCGATCATGGAAGAAAAGGCTCTCGATGGAGAGATAAGGTGTGACTTCGATGTGAACATGGGGCATTCGATTGAAAACTGTTCAGAGTTTCGGTAAGTCGTGCAGCAATTAATGGATATGAAGATTATCTTAATTGGTTGTGGATCAAATGAATATGCCATTAATATGGTTGCTGAATCTACAATTTCCCCAACCCCAATTAAGATAACCCCTTTTACTGTTGTGGTTAATCCTCAACCAGTTCCCGAGCAAGTCACTCCAAAACCAGTGGTGATATACTATACTGAGAAGAAACCTTTGTCGGTTCCAAGTGAGCCAACACCAATCGTCATCCGAGTTCCGAGCCTTTTCCCTTACAAGGACACCAAAGCGGTACCATGGAAATATGAGATGCAGGTTCAACCCAATCCTTCTGATGGGACTACTGTGGTTACCAACATTTCAGGAATTGGTGGAATGACTAGGAGTGGTCGCATTTACACTCCAGAGGTATTGCAAAGGGAGGAAACAGAAAAGGAAGGAAAGGATCGCAAGGGGAAAGAGAAGGTGGAAGGAATTCTAGATGACAAGGAAGCGATCAGGGGTGAGAATAAAAAGGAGGTATCCGATGAAGAAGTCGGTGAATTCTTGAAGTTCATCAAGCATAGTGAATATAGGGTTGTGGATCAATTAAATCGAACTCCGGCTTGGATATCACTTTTGTCTCTATTGATGAACTTTGAGCCACACAGGAAGGTACTGATGAAGGTGTTGAATCAAGCTCATGTCTCCCATGACATCACAGTTGATAAGCTCGATAACATTGTAGGTAACATAGTTGCTGATAATTATGTCACTTTCACCGATGATGAAATACCAGCTGAAGGTATGGGGCACAACAAAGCATTGCACATTTTTGTGAAGTGCCGAGACCATGTCATGGCTAGGGTTCTCATTGATAATGGATCTTCTTTGAATGTAATGCCAAAGTCAACATTGGCAAAGTTGTCTTTCGATGGAACTCATATGAAGCCAAGTACAATGATTGTAAGAGCTATCGATGGCACCCGAAGGGAAGTCATGGGAGAAATTGAATTGCCCATTCAGATTGGCCCTTGCACCTTTGAAGTACTCTTCCAAGTAATGGACATCATACCAACTCACAGTTGTCTCCTAGGACGACCATGGATCCATTCATCTGGAGCTATACCTTCCACATTGCACTAGAAGGTGAAGTTCATTGTTGATAGTAAGTTGATAATTGTTTCTGGAGAGGAGGATCTGTTAGTAAGCAAGCCATCAACAACCCTTTATATTGAAGCTGCCGAGGAAGCTCTCGAGACCGCCTTCCAGTCACTTGAAATTGCCAGTGCCACTTATATTGGGGAGGGAGCTCCACTCTCGAAACCTCGGTCATCTAAAGCGTCCATTATGATGGCCAAGGTTATGCTCGAAGGAGGATACCGACCTGGAAGCGGTTTGGGGAAGAATAGCCAAGGTGTGGCTGACATCCTCATGCTCACTAAGAACAAGGACAGGTTTGGGCTGGGATACAAACCCACCAAGGTCGACAAGATGAGGGTTATAGAAGAGAAGAAAAGAAAGAGGTTGGCTCGGTTGGGAAATCGTGAATACGAGGCTGAAAAGGGTTCTCATCTGTGACATTTGACAGAGCTTCCGAAGCGTAGGGTTCGCATTCCTGGACCAAGCAGCAGCTATTGAAGATGATTATCCCGCCGATCATGGTGTCAATCTGGTCTATCCATGCTCTCCGGATACAGAGATCAACAATTGGGAGATCATTGAGTTCCCCAGGACCATAGAGTCTTTTCCAAAGTAATTCTGTAATGCTTATCCTTTAGCTCTGCCCAAGGCTTTAGGAATTTTGTTGTAATGGGCTTACTTGTTTCTGTTTCAGTATGACTTATCAATAAATGCGTGCATCCAACATCTTTGTGTTATTATCTCTCTTTTTTTTTTTACTTTCGTTTTTGTTCACCATTCCTCACCAATAAATGCAGTTTCTCGTCTTTAACCGTTATTCATTCATCTTTCCGTGGTAACTACCAAAATGCAGATCTAAAAGTGACTTTCTTGAAAACGACAGTGTTAGTAACTCAACATACAATTTTGACTACCCCATTGATCATGCTGAAGAGGTTGTTGATGATGACGTGGAAGTTCCCCCTGAACTATTGAGATTGGTAGAACAAGAAGCCAAGGAAATTCGACCCCACGAAGAGCCGAGTGAACTAATCAATTTGGGGATCGAAGATGATAAAAAAGAGGTCAAGATTGGCATTTCCCTGAAAGAAAAGGAGCGAAGTAGGTTGATCAAGTTGTTGATGGAATATAAAGATGTTTTCGCATGGTCATACCAAGACATGTCAGGGTTAGACCCTAGGGTAGCAGAACACATGCTACCATTAAAGCTGGAGTGTCCTCCAGTAAAATAGAAGCTACGAAGGATGAAAGCGGAAATGTCCTTAAAGATCAAGGATGAGGTCAAGAAGCAGCTAGATGCAGGTTTCCTAGAAGTTGTGAAGTACCCTCAATGGGTTGCCAATATTGTTCCTGTTCCTAAGAAATATGGAAAGGTTCGGATGTGTGTTGACTATCGAGATCTGAATAGGGCTAGCCCAAAAGATAACTTTCCTCTGCCACACATTGATGTTCTTGTAGACAATACTTCTCAACATGCATTATTCTCTTTCATGGATGGATTCTTGGGATATAATCAGATCAAGATGGCTCCCGAAGATATGGAGAAAACTATGTTTGTCACTTTATGGGGAACCTTTTGCTACAAGGTCATGCCCTTTGGCTTGAAAAATGTCGGGGCAACATATCAGCGGGCTATGGTGGCTTTATTCCATGACATGATGCATAAGGAGATAGAAGTTTATGTAGATGACATGATCGCCAAGTCCAGATCCGAAGATAACCATGTTGATAATCTGTATAAACTTTTTGAGCGGTTAAGAAATTTTAAGCTCCGATTGAATCCAGCCAAATGCACTTTTGGAGTGAAATCAGGCAAGCTTCTGGGGTTCATCATTAGTCAAAGAGGAATAGAGGTTGATCCTGAAAAGATTCGAGCAATCATCGACATGCCAGCACCTCAAACGGAGAAGGAAGTTCGTGGGTTTTTAGGAAGATTGAACTACATTGCCCGGTTCATCTCCCAACTAACCGCGACATGTGAACCAATCTTTAAATTGTTGAGCAAAAATTAAGCTGTGACATGGAATGAAGATTGTCAAAAAGCCTTTGAGAAGATCAAACAATACCTACAGGAGCCTCCGGTCTTGGTTCCCCCAGTGCCGGGAAGACCTCTCATCATGTATTTGACTGTGCTAGATGAATCGATGGGTTGCATATTGGGGCAACACGATGAGTCAGGAAGGAAGGAGCATGCCATCTATTATCTAAGTAAGAAATTCACCAGTTGCGAAGCCAACTACTCACTACTAGAACGCACTTGTTGTGCCTTGGCTTGGGCGGCTCGCCGTTTGAGGCATTACATGTTGTGTTACACTACTTGGTTGGTGTCCAAAATGGATCCGATCAAGTATATCTTTGATAAGCCTGCTCTGACTGGAAGAATCGCTCGCTGGCAAGTCCTGCTATCAGAATATGACATTGTCTATGTCACCCAAAAAGCAATAAAAGGGAGTGCTCTTGCAGAATATCTAGCCAATCAGCCAGTAGAAGATTATGGATCGATGCATTGTGATTTTCTAGATGAAGATATAATGGCTTTGTTTGATCACGAGCAATCACCAGAAAAAGAAAAATGGACCGTGTTATTTGACGGAGCTTCTAATGCATTGGGACACGGAATCAGGGCAATCTTAATCTCACCAGAAAATGATTATTTCCCTGTCACTGCAAGGCTCTGCTTCGATTGTACAAACAATATAGTCGAATACGAAGCTTGTGCACTAGGGATCTTGGAAGCTATAGAGGCAAAAGCAAGGATACTGGAGGTATATGGGGACTCTGCATTAGTCATCCACCAGCTTAGAGGGAAATGGGAAACCCGAGATGCCAAGTTAATCCCATACCATGATTACATCAAAGGTTTGATTGAACAGTTTGATGAAGTCACATTTCATCATATTCCCCGAGAAGATAACCAATTAGCTGACGAGCTGTCTACCTTATCCTCGATGTTCAAAGAAAGTGACGAGAGGAACCTACCACTCATCAAAATGGAAAGTTGTGATCATCCTGCATATTGTCAAGTGATAGAGGAAGAGTCTGATCAAAAACCGTGGTACCATGACATCAAATGCTTCATCCAAAGAAGGGAATACCCTCCGGACACTTCAGAAAATGACAAAAGAACTCTAAGAAGACTTGCAATGGGTTTCTATTTAGATGGAGGCATTCTCTACAAAAGAAATCGTGACATGGTGTTGTTGAGGTGCGTTGACGCAAAAAAAGCTAAACGGATAATTGAGGAGGTACATGAAGGATCTTTTGGAACACATGCGAGCGGTCCTTCAATGGCCAGGAAAATCTCGAGGGCTGGACAATATTGGTTGACAGTGGAGGCTGATTGCTTTAATTATGCGAAGAAGTGCCATAAGTGTCAAATATATGGTGATAGGGTTCATGCGCCCCCAGCTCCCTTGAATGTCATGTCGGCACCCTGGCCATTCTCGATGTGGGGAATGGATGTGATCGGGCCAATTGAATCAAAAACCTCAAATGGGCATCGCTTCATTCTCGTTGCCATTGATTATTTCACGAAGTGGGTTGAGGCTACATCATATGCCAATGTGACCAGGAATGTCGTGATCAAATTTGTAAAAAGAGAATTAATTTGTCGGTATGGGTTGCCGAGTGAGATTATCATTGATAATGCAACCAACTTGAACAACAAGATGATGAAGGAGATGTGCGAAAACTTCAAGATAAAGCATCGCAATTCCTCCCCGTACTGCCCAAAGATGAACAGGGCAGTTGAGGCCGCTAATAAAAATATAAAGAAGATTGTCCAAAAGATGGTAGTGACGTATAAAGATTGGCACGAGATGTTACCCTTTGCTTTGCACGGCTATCGTACCTCTATTCGCACCTCGACAGGGGCAACGCCATATTCCTTAGTGTATGGGATGGAAGCAGTGCTCCCGATTGAAGTAGAGGTCCCCTCATTAAGGGTACTGAGAGAAGCAGAACTGGAAGAAGCTAAGTGGGTTCAGGATCGTCTGGACCAATTGAACCTCATCGAAGAGAACAGATTAGCAGCACTGTCATGGTCAATTGTACCAGAAAAGGTTGATGAGAGCTTACGAGAAGAAAGTACGCCCTCGGCAGTTTCGGGAAGATGATCTAGTGCTCAAAAAGATCTTACCAATCCAAAAGGATCATCGAGGGAAGTGGACCCTGAACTATGACGGACCTTACGTAGTGAAAAAGGCATTCTCTGGAGGGGCTTTAATTCTCACCAGGATGGATGGGGAAGATCTTTCACTCCCTGTAAACTCAGATGCAGTCAAAAAGCATTATGCTTGAACACACTTCCCAAGAAGAAGAAGAAAAGAAAATAAAAAGTGAAAAATAAAAAAGAGAAAAGAAAAGAAAGAAAAGCTCGCTAGGCTGAAAATCTGAAAAGACGGTCTAGGCAAAAGTTAGAATAACCCGGTAGGCTGAAAACCTGAAAAGGCGGTCTAGGCAAAAGTTAGGGTTCAAAAAATAAAAAACGTAACAATGGAAGTGTCGTCAAGCCGATGAACTGGGGCAGTCAGTAGGTTGGATGTATGAAGTCTGGAGCAAACAACATCTCTGAAGCTAATTAATAAGCAGTCAAGATTGTATGAGGGATACTAACATTAGTCATTGAGAGAGACATCACTTGAGGAGATGCGATCCTACTCCGCAATGTTTTGCAATTTATGCTTTGTAAACCTATTTCAATCCAAATGACATTGACTTCCTTTATTTTATTTCGCTACCTTGGTCCCTTTAATAAGTATATACTGAAATGTGAAACAAGTAATCTTAATAAGTATAGAATTCCTTAGAAAGCCTCAAAAGGTCATGGGGGGCACGATGCTTCCCCTATAAAGGGCACTGAAGAAAGGAAGGAATATTGAGAATCAACCATCGGGATAATTATCATCAAGGGTGTCTACTATCAAAAAGTGCAAGATATCTCTCCCCGATAGGATGGGCCTTGTTTTAGTTCATCCTCAAGACTGATTGTGATCGATGCTTTTAAGGGGTCAAGGATCCAATAATGAAAAGTAAACAGCAAAGAAGAAATAATTTATCATCAATCTTTTGCATCGTGCCCAAAATTAATAAGGGTTCTCATCATCATCATTCATTCTGTGATTTGAAAGTTAGTTATTTGAGTTTTCATATTGTCATTCCATCAGTGAGCAAAATCAACATTCATATAGTGCATTTGTCCATATGGCCTCACAAGCTCTTATCTATCCGTTTGAGCTTCTGACGGGCAATCCACCCCGTAGGCTCTCTTTAACTTTCTGTTCGAGCTTCTCACGGGCAATCCACCCCGTAAGCTCATTTATCTTTATGTTCGAGCTTCTGACGAGCAATCCACGCTGTAAGCTCATTTATTTTTCTATTCGAGCTTCTGACGGGCAATCCACCCCGTAAGCTCTTTTATCTTTTTGTTTGAAGCTTCTGATGGGCAATCCACCCCGTAAGCTCTTTTATCTTTCTTTTCGAGCTTCTGACGGGCAATTCACCCCGTAAGCTCATTTTTCTTTATGTTCGAGCTTCTGACGGGTAATCCACCTCGTAAGCTCATTTATTTTTCTGATCGAGCTTCTGACGCGCAATCCACCCTGTAACTTCTTTTATTTTTCTGTTCGAGTTTTTGACGGGCAATCCACCCCGTAAGCTCATTTATCTTTCTGTCCGATCTTTTGATGGGCAATCCACCTCGTAAGTTCTTTCCGTTCGAACTTCTGACGGGTAATCCACCCCGTAAGCTCTTTATCTTTTTATTCGAGCTTCTGACGGGCAATCCACCCCATAAGCTCTTAAGCTCAATGGGCAATCCAACCTAGGGGTTCTTTACAGGAAATCGTGTTGTATTCACAGGTCCTTTTGTTTGTCAGTGTACTCGGGACAAAATCGAAATTCACGTCTTTACTCATTTCTTATAACGATAATATGCTAACTTTGGTTACACCTATTATCTAATAAGAAACAAGTAAAGAGGGGCAGCTGTGAATACCTAATTTTGTCCGGATGCCATGTTTTACTTTATTTTATTTGATTAAAATTTAAAATAAAAAAAAAAACACAACAAAAAGGATAAAAGACCAAAATTGTAAAAATAAAAATCCATCTTCCTAGCCCATGTTCTTTAGTCCAAAGCCCTTTTAAACAAAATAAAAAAATAAAAAATCCAAAGTTGGAAGCAGATATATATATGAGTGGTAAGGCAAATCAGACAAAAAACATTTAATGGTTTCACAAACCAAGGGAAAGTTATGCTTTGGGGAAAATTGCAAAATTAAGAGGATTTAAAATTTAAGCATCAGAAAGGAAAAAATGGGAACATGTAACACTGCTACCTCGTTTCAACCAGAATCAAACATGAACCAAAGAAAAGATACAAAAAGAAATTTGCAGCATACCAGATGAAATAACAGATGCAGAACTAATGAGATTGGAAGTATGAAAATGACTCTCCATTGTACAACATTGGGTTCTGCTCTTGGATTTTTGCAAGCAAATGAGTTTAAAAAGGAGCCTTCAAACAAAGAGGGGGGGGGGGGGGGGCATGTAAAAAAGAGAGAGAGAGCAGGGAGAGCATAAAAAAAAAAGTCATTCATCCTTCTCAATGTTACATCCAAGCCAAAAAAAACCTCTTCCCTCTCACATTTCAGCCATCAACTACTGAGAATCCGCCACCACCATCCTCACCCCATCTATCACCACAGCCGACCATGAAATTGTATCAGGAACAGTGAAGAAGAAAATGTAATCACGTTAGAAGCAGTAACATGAGAAACAAAACCAGAATTGAAGGAAGGTTATGAAATTGAAAGCAAAGTAACAAACCCAGAAAGCAATGATGTTCATGAACAATAAGTAGACGTCAAAGCAGAACCTTCGCAAGCCAAGCCAAGAACCCAGAAGATCTGTAGCCACCGCCCTTGTCCATCGCGCGTCCCCCGTCATGCCGCCCTCGGACTCCGGCCGCCGCCGCGTACCACCGCGCGAGCTCCTGCATCATTCCCAGATCTAGTCTGCTTGTCTTCTTCGCCCTGCACGCCACCACCGTGAATCTCCGACCCTTTCCGCAACGCCCAGCGCCGCTCGTCGTCGTTGGGGTTCCCAGCCTCGCTGCGCCATCCGCCGCTGCCTGCACCGCGTACCACCTCGAAGCCAACGGCGCACCACCCCTGTTTGCTCTCCTCTGTATGTACGTTGGTAAATGAGGGAGATGGCCTTTTGAATTGAACTTTGTTTTCTTTTGCTTTTTATCTCTTTTTGTTAACATGTTGTCATGTGGGTCTGGATAAGGCTTCTTCCTGAGGCTATGTTATTTCCCATTTCCTTTTCTGATCTTTTTTTTATTATTATCATGGGCTTAGTTTTAGGACAAGTGAGTGGGCCTTTTCTTTTTTGCCTAATGGATCAAAAAAAAATTTAAAAAAAAAAGGGGTGAAGTTTTTGTCTAAAAATAATGTTTTTGAGCTTCTTCCTGTCAGGTCTAGACTTATTTATTTTATAAGGATTTTGTGCTTTGGGTTTAAGATGAGGCCTTTTATTTTCAAATTATTTTTATTTAGGTTAACTGATTTGGGCCAAATCTGTTTTTGGATTGGGTTTAAGGAGTAGGTAACCTAAACAGTCCTTTTGTCTCTTTCTTTCCAAAAATCAAAAAATAAAAATAAAAATCCTTTCAAATAAAAATCTTTTTCATTCATGCAATAATTTACAATGTTGATGTACGATTTTTTGTCCTCAAGTGTTGTAAAAATTGTAAGGGTTCATCGTATAGCTCTGCTATCTTTAACCCTGGGCGAGAGTGAATTCCATTTTTGTTAAAAGATAATAAAATATTTCCAATTTGCTCTCTTATCAAATTTTAATATTTCTTTTATAAAATAAAATCTTTCGGACTTACACAACAATCTGCGATGTTGATGTATGAATTTCTCATCCTCAAGTGGCATATGCATTGTAAGGGTTTATTGTGTAGCACTGCTATCTTGAACCCTGTGCAAGAGTGAATTTATTTCAAAATAAAACCCCCTTTTTAAGAAAAAACTTCAAAAAAAAATCATTTTCAAAAAGTTAAAATCAACAAATCAAACTTTTTTTTCAAAAAGAACTACGTGACTTTGAGTTTCCCATCGCACCCGGGAATACGTAGGAGCAAGATAAATCATCTTGTCAAACCAAAATCAAAAGTAAATTTTCCCTTTTTTGTGTCTCTTTTTATGTTAAAACAATTAATCAAAATAATTAAACTTTTCTATTTTTAGGGATGCTCTATGGACGCGGTGTCATGTTCAGTCCCTTAGATTTGAGGTTGCCCCGTGGACTCATATGCCATATTCAACCTCATTTAGTTTTTATAAACAATAAATTTAAAAACGTAAAAATTAATAAAAATTTAAAATATTAAAAATTGAAAAACAATTCATTCTTGTAAATAATTTTTGGGGTAAAATAAATATTTAAAATATTATTAAAATGTTTTTGCACAATTAACTTGAGGTACCGTTTTTTTTAACGGGCAATGTGGGGTGCTAACACCTTCCCTACTCGTAACCGACTCCCTGACTCATCTCTCTCTTTTTAGACCAGTTTACATTTAAATAATTGGGTTTTCTAAGATTTTCCCAATAAAAATTTTAATGGCGACTCCTCTTTTTTACCCCTTTCTTTTTTCGCGGCGCCCGGACGAGACGGTCGTGACAAATAAAAATAAAAATAAATTCCTTACCCTCCATAATGTGTAAACATAAGTTGCGGTATCGCCGTGTAGTTGTGGAGACCCCTAGTAAAAGATAAATTAGGTTGTATGTTCTAAATAATCAAATCATTCATAAAATAAATTATTATGATAATTCCATAAATTAAAACTTACATGTCATCCAACGGGAATTTTATGAGTACCATCTGCTTCTCCATTTTGAACCCATACACGAGCCGCACTTGTTTGGTCTTCAATAATTCTTGGATGATGTATGCTATTAGCTCCACTTACACCGTAATAAGGCTCACCAAGAACTTGTATAAGATTCGCTTCTGCAACCTAAAATTGAAATTTTAGTTGGGATTTTATAAAACTCAATTAAGATTTTTTAAAATTAAGCTATACATGAGAAAACTTACATGACTAACAAGGTTGTGTTGAGTCAAAATTGGAGTATTTAATAATGATTTGGCTCGAATTAGGTCACCTTTTGTTTTTCTCCTAATAGGAACAGTTCCTATCGGACACAAAATCTTCTCAAGCTTACTTTAGGATTTGGCTGGTGAATTATTCACCCTTGCTTTTGCTTTTACTTTTGCTTGTTGAAAGCTAGGTTTTCCCTGAATGAAATTAAAAACAAACATCAAAAGTGATGATATGGTTAAAAAAAGACTAAGAATTTAATTGCGTCGAGGTTGTTTCGGTTCATGTTATACGGTATATCTGCAACTTGTGAATTTTTAGTAAAGGATGGTCAAAAGCCGGTTGCTTGTTAATGTCAATGCAAGCAACAGTGTAACCAAACTTTGTCTATAGATACCAAAACACCATTTTTTTTACTAAAGCCATGTGATGAAATCAAATCAAACAAATTAAAGAAAGCATTGATAGTAATTATTGTGATACATTTTACTGATTATGATACTAATATACATTTTGCACATATAACTATGGCTCAAAAAGTGAACCCAATTCAAGAAATTAATGAGAAGATAAATTAATTGTTGTGATACCATATAACAAATTTACAGTATAATATTTAGGATATTGTATATGTTTGCGCTTACATACTTACACAAGTTGTGTTGAGTATATTTGTTTTGGTCCATTTGTTTTTTTAACAGTGAAGGAACAACACACTACAATCTATTTTTTGGGAAGAAAACAAATCAGTTCTGGAACACACGGATTTTGGCATATTCCAAGTACATCATTGTGTAATACATTCTTTTTTCTATTATATCCATTCTTCATTCTTCATTCTTCATTCATAGGACATTTTATTCTCTGCACACGAAATGATGATCGCTTGGTGTGCACAATATTATATAACTCTTTTTTCATGACATGCAATCTTTGAACCATCGACCCAAAATAAAAAGTTACATAAAATTCTTCCAAAGATGACATAAAGACAAGGTTTAAACTTTAAACACATTAATTTATAATAAAGTCTCTCCTATTGTTTGAGGGTCTCCTCTCCTACCATTTGACCTTGCTACCTGCCAATATGTTGCAATTAAATTTCTCGGGTTAGCATGGAGGTTCATATCATTGCAAGGGGCATATCTTCTTGAGGATAGAGGGGAGCCAAGAATTTAAGGATAGAAGATTCATGCAGATGATTTTATCATGATTCACTCTCTTCCAACCAATGGCTACGTCCAGTCACTTCGACTTAAAGGTTTTATCCACTATTTCTCCAAATAGATTACAACCAAATATATAACACCTCTCCAGGCTACAAGTATTCCTTTATTACCAAGCATCTTCAGGCTCTAACTCTAATCAAAGAGATTTTAACTTAAGATCTTCTTAACTCACTATATGTGAGGATATGAAAGTTTAAGATCTGTTGAATATTTTCACAATATTCAAACTAAAGAATACATACTTTTGTTTTTGAAAGAATGAAAGAAATAAGAGCTTGTTCTTGCAAATATTGGATAAGCAAGAGTTGTTGGCTAGCAAAAGTTGTTCTTCAATATCTGAGGTCCTCTATTTATAGTGACCTTCTTCTACTCTTGAAAAGCATCAACGGTCATTTTGAAATTCCCGTTTAGAGATAGCATAATATCCGTTGGGATTGAAGGCTTGATCGTGGCAATGCTGAAATGCACTCTTGGTTATCAGGGTAGTACAAAATGGAGGCTCACTACTCTGAGCATTGCAGCTTGAAAACTGCTTTTCCTCCTTTTTGTACAATCCAGCTTTTTCCAGCCATAAAGTTGTCATTGTACAGATCGTGTTGCAATTTCTCATTGTACTATTCTGCCTTTTGTATTTCCTCAATGGTACTATGTTTCTTTTGCAAGAAGGCAAGGCATTAGATAAAACCAATGAGAAGAACAAATATTCTATTGAAATCAATATCAATCATTTGGAATAAATTCAAGAGAACCGAATTCCAATTATTCACCTTAGAAGAATGTATAGGAGATAGAAACTCGTCTACTTAAAATCTCCGTCTACTCAGTTATTTGTGAGACTAAATATGTTTACTCCTTCATATTGCTAGTCTACTGATGTGGCATATCCTCTCGTCTATCAAGTCTTTGGACTTGCTATATCTCAGTGAGTAATTTTGATCTCCGTCTAGTGATGTGGCAATTAGAGCTCGTCTACTTATTATTTTATTTTTCCGTCTATTTCATTCTATTAAAACTTTCGTCTGCTGACGTGGCAAACTAAGCACGTCTACTTAGAAAATTTTAAGCCTCGTCTACTTAAACTCTTATATACTCAAATAAACAGAAAGTAATTTTACCAAATGTTTTTGATCAGCTCATCTACACGATTGAACGTGAATTCCCTTTCTCAGTCCAAGCAGATATAAAGAACTTTATACAAGATTTCTCATGACTTATATGATTCAAGTAATCCTGCAAAAATTGAATAACCTTGTTAGATCTCAACTAACACTTTGCCAAGCAAATTTAATCCTTTTGTTAACATCAAAACTTATAGATTAATTAAATCCAAATCACTTTGGTTCCAACAATCTCCCCCTTTTTTATGATGACAAAAACTAATTAAATTTGAGTAGCAAAGTCTAAGAGAGCTTACAAAGCTCCCCCTAAGACAAAGCATTCAAACTTCTAACAACAAATGTATATTACTTAGCAGATCATGATTGTATCAGAGCAATTACAAATCATAGTAAACAGTATCAGAGCATTCAAAACAACAGATATAGACTATTTAAAGTATAAGCAGAGACATGCATGTGCAAACAGATATATGTTTTTCAAAAACTGATTTTTCTTATTAAATTTAATTCTCTTTTCTTTCTCCCCCTTTTTTTGTCATCGGACAAAAGGGTAAAGGAGTGGACCATCATTGTCAGTAAAAGAAAAACAAGATGAATTAAGAGGAAGGTGGAGGTAAAGGAGGAGGCTTTTGGTTTTGATCAGGATTTGGTGGAGGAGTAGGGATTTGAGTAGGCAGATTCTGGCTTTGTTGAAAATTGAGCATGGTGCTCATCATCTGGTTCATCATTATATTTGTTGGGACCAGAGCTTCTGCAACCTGTTCTCTTACTTGCTCCTTCACTTCAGCCATGACTCTTTCTTCAATAATTCTGCCAATTATCTCTTCATGGTTTGGTGACAAAGAGAGTTATGGTCTAGAGCTTTCAGCACTGTCCTGAGCATGTGCATGACTTGGCAAGGTATCCAATGCTCTTGACTGTTGAGGTTGATCCTGAGGATGAATGATTGTGAGAGATAATGGTTGAGATGAATGCTTCTCAGAAGTGTTAGGTTTGGGAGTAGACTCAGCAACTTCCTCATGCTCATTTACCATTTGAACAGATTCAGGCTCTACAGCAGGGTCCTCAACAAGGATTTCCTCTTCAGTATGCTCTGATGGAGGTGATAGAGGTAGCATATTGCAGCACTGGTTCAGGTAATTCCTTAGCCCAGTGAATTGTATCTTCATTCCCTAGGTGTAGACTAGTAATAGGAAGGTCAAATATATCCTTGATTATAATAAATCTACAATTTGAAATGCCACAGTTTCCTCTGACAGTGGGAATGACTCTTTTCTCTTCTTGAGTCAGTCCTGAAGTGGAAGCTTCTCTTGTGCAGTGTATGATATGAGATCTCCAAAACTCAACTACAGGTTCAGTTTCAGAAACTTTCTCAATCGGAAGAGATTACCAAAACTCCAATAAAGTGTAATCAAAAGGTTCTGAATTAAGGTCCAGCATGATTGGCTCATTCTCTAGTTTCTTGCCTTTGAATCTTCTCTTCTTCTTGTCTTTGTCTTTGTTGTGGTCAATCATTGGCAGTCTTGGGTATATCATGTATGGCTTGATTCCAATCTTGGTCTTCTCCAATGAGTACCTTAACCATGTTGGAGGGACAAAATTTGCAGCCCTCACAACTCTGAAATGCTCAAATTCCCATTTTAGCATTTGATACATTAGATGATCAACAAAGTCAGCAGCCTTGCCATACACACTAGGGTACTGAAATGTCTACCAACTAGTGTTTCTGTCCATAATAAAAGGGACATGTCTGTATAATCTGGATCTTTTATAAGTGTCATCGGTGAGGTCCTTCTTGGTAGGGTCTGTATGCTAATCAGAGATTATGTGTCTCTCAACTCCTTCAGTAAAGGGTTTGAATGATGGATATTTGATTAAGTTGGGGTAAATTTTTCTTGGTGGGAATTTCTTTTGGGGAAGGTGAGTTAGGGCAGGACCAAGATGGTTATGGAAAGTGGATGGAAGTGGTTGTGTAATGGTTGGGACATATGGTATTGGTACATAGACCGGTAGGGGTATGGTCTCTGGTTCATATTCATATTCTGGAAGTGGATAGAAGGGTCTGGTTGAGACAAATTCAGGTTCATGTTCATGGAATAGAATCTTCCAGTCCTTCTTAACCTTGGCCCAAATTTCAGCTTTTCCCTCATACATAACAGATGGATCAGTATAGGGAAATCTGATTCTTCTGATCTTTGGAAAAGGGGCACCAGGGCTAATACCATCATCAGGTTGATTGAACCAAGGGTCATTAGCAGGGATAATTGATTGAAAATTTGGTCTAGGAGGTGATGCTATTTGTGGTTGGTCTAGGTTGTAGATTGTTTGTAGTGAAAGGGGTGTGGGAATGTATACATTATCTATGTTTTGATTTTTATTTACAAATGATCCAAGTACTGAATCATCTACCCTATGATCAAAACTTGAAACTAGGGCATCTAATTCTAACTTGATAGGATCATTAGCAGATAGGGTTACCTCAGTTTCTATGACAGCTTTGGCTTTTCTTTGTGGTTGCCTTCTCCTAGTTGCAATGGCAGAAGTAGCAGCAACAGCAACAGAGGTAGCAATCCTATGTTTCTTCAACACTGAGCTAATGGGAACCCTGTCCTCATCATCTCCATCCTCATTATGTGACAAGATCAAATTTCTTGTCCTTTTCTGTGAGGGGGCAGGTTGAGGAGCAGCTGTGGGCTTTCTGATGACAATTTCACCAGTAGGCCTCTTTGGCATAGGCTTCCTTGTTGCAGTGGTTTTCTTCTTGACATTCCTTTTCAGCACCAGAACCTCAGCATTGTTCTGTTCCACCATTTCTTCCTTGACCTTCATTAATTCCCCAGTCTTGACAATGGCAGCAACAACATAGGTGCTAAGATTCATATTAGCAATGTTCATTTTACCAAAGTCAGCAGCAGACATTGGTTTTTCAATTAAGATCCTGGCTTGCTCTTCAGGAGTCCTTGCAGCAATAAATTCATGGATTCCTTGAGCTTTGAAGATTTTGGAAAAGAGATGGCAATAGGGAAATGTCGAAAGTTTCTTCTTGTTAATCACAACATCCCTGAATCTTCCATACAAGATTCTGGGAAGATTGATCTTCGTCTTAGTGAAAAGATGGCATAGGCAGAACTTATGTAGAGCAGATAGGTTGTCCTTGGATCCAACCTTGTGGAGAACCACCTTGTTCAGTAGTTGATGAAGGATGCGAATGATGTCCTTCATTTCAACAGCATTCCATGAGTGATTCCTAATTGTGTCCTCTCTCATCAAGAAGGCTTCAATCACTTCAGTGCCTCCCAGTTCAGTCTCCCATGACTCAGTAAATACCACTCCTTCTTGAGCGCAGAAGATGGCATCAACAATAGTCTTCTTAGAGACTACTATCCTCTTTCTCAGCACAGTAGAGGAGAAGTCAGTATCAGTAACTTGAAGTCTCCTCCAGAAATCCCTTATCAAGTTGGGATAAACAGAGACTTTCTTAGTGGAGAGTCCTCCTCATCCAGTAGTGTTAATGTACTTGCTAATATCCAAATTGTAGTTTTGCAAAACTCCAAAGTTGAAGTGATGCTCAATAGCCATGTTGAGTTTGTCCACGTTAGAGGTTGAAGAAGAAGCCATTTTTGGTGATCTGAGAGCTAGGGTTTGAAAGCAAAGATATAGAGATCTCGAGAGTTCAAGGAAGTGTAAAGTTTTCTCATAGGGAAGAAATTGATTTTAAAAAGGTTTTGAATCTCAAAGGTTTTTCTTTTAGAAATAAATCAAAAAGAAAATATTTGACACGACATGTCATTAAGGATAAAGCGGCGTTGGTATTTTGAAACTATAAAAAGGTCTTGATGGGATTGATAGAAGTTACTGACTCAGCAAAGAGAATAAAGGTTAAATTTATTTTTGAGACAAAATAACTGCAATTAATAAATAAGAGTATGGACGGGTCTAAGTGAAATGCAATCAAACATCGATGCGACATGCAGTGGACGCGGAACTCAAATGCAATGGACGTGATATGCAATGGACGCGTATTTTAATCATACAATAGTCTTGAAATGCTTTGGACACACATACATCAACAAGAATTCTCTAGGTTGGACGCCTTAATCAATCCACACATAGCATATTAAGATGCTTCCTAATAAAAATAAATCCATCCTCAGCAAGAGGTTTAGTAAAGATATCTGCCTATTGATGGTCAGTATCCACAAATTGTATATCAAAAATACCTTTTTGCACATAATCCCTAATGAAATGATATTTAATTTCTATATGCTTAGCTCTAGAATGCAATATTGGATTCTTAGAAAGATTTATTGCAACAGTATTATCACACATAAGTGGAATACTACTTACAAACACATTGTGGTCCTCCAATTGATATTTGACTCATAGAAGTTGTGAGCAGCAACTAGCAGATGAAATATACTCAGCTTCAGCAGTTGATAAAGCAATGGTACTTTGTATTTTGCTTGACCATGAGACAAGATTAGCTCCAATGAAGTGACATCCTCCGGTGGTACTTTTTTTTTTTCAATTCTGTTTCCAGCATAGTCAGCATCACAGAAACCAACTAATCTGTAATCTTCATTTTTCTTAAAACACAAACCCAGATTAGTAGTACCTTTTAAATATCTAAATATTCTCTTAACTGCTGATAAGTGAGATTCTCTAGGATCAGATTCAAATCGAGCACATAAGCATACACTGAACATAATGTCAGGTCTAGACACAGTAAGATATAAGATAGATCCTATCATACCTCTATATACCTTTTGGTCTACCTTTTTCTCTTTATCATCTTTGTTCAGTATGGACGTGGGGTGCATAAGGGCATTCATTGGTTTGCAATCATCCATTTTGAACTTCTTCAGGAGTTCCTTTGTATACTTGGTTTTATGGATGTGCACCTCGTCCACAGTTTGTTTAACTTGAAGTCCAATGAAAAATTTGCGTTCTCCCATCATGCTCATTTCAAATTCTTTCTGTATTAGCTTAGAAAATTCTTTGCATAGAGATTCATTAGTAGCACCAAATATAATATCATCAACATATATTTGTATAATTATGAAATTAGACTTAAAGGACTTTCTAAACAAGGTTGTGCCAACCTTTCCTCTATTAAATCCATTTTCCATAAGAAAAGAACTTAGCCTATCATACCAAGCTCTAAGAGCTTGTTTAAGACCGTATAATCCTTTCTTAAGCTTATATACATGTTCAGGATGGGTTTCACTCTCAAAACCCGGAGGTTGCATAACATAAACTTCTTCATTAATAAAGCCATTAAGAAAAATACTTTTAAAATCCATTTGAAAAAGCATAATACTATGATGTGTAGCAAATGAAAGTAAAATTCTAATTGCTTCTAATCTAGCAACAGGTACAAAAGTTTCAGTGTAATATATACCTTCTTCCTGAGAATAACCTTGAGCAACAAGTCTTGCCTTGTTTCTTACCACCTTACCATTTTCATCAAGTTTGTTTCTGTAAACCCACTTTGTTCCAATTACTGACTTGTCTTTGGGCAAGGGTACCAGAGTCCAAACATTGCTTCTTTGAAATTGATTCAGTTCTTCTTGCATAGCTAGAATCCAACCATCGTCCAGTAGAGCCTCATCTACTGTTTTTGGTTCCAACTCAGAGACTAATGCAGATTCTTCTTGTTCTCTGAAAGTTGATCTGGTTCTTAGCCTATCATTGGGGTTTCCAATGATCTGATATTGTGGATGATAGTTCCTGAAGTACCAAGATTTTTGAACTGTATCATGTTGAGAAGTGGAGATTTCTGGTTGTTGAGTGGAGTCGTCTCCTTGATCATCAGTTTTTATTTTTGTTGTATCTCCTGAGATGTTTAGATCAAGATCTGCAAAAGCTTCATCTAGCTCTAATAATTTCTTATCAGGCTATTTGTCATTAAACTTGATATGATACTTTCCTCTACTACCAGAGTTCTAGAATTGTAAACTCTATAGCCTTTTGAAGTTTCAGAATATCCTAACAGAATTCCATTATCTACTTTTGCATCAAACTTACCAAGTTGATCTTTAGTGTTTAGTATATAGCATGTACAACCAAAAGGGTGAAAGTAAGATATGTTGGGTTTCCGTCATTTCCACAATTCATAAGGAGTCTTGTTCAGGATAGGTCTAATGTATATTCTATTCTGAATGTAGCAGGCAGTATTAACAGCTTCAGCCCATAAGTGTCTAGGGACAGAGTGATCTAGCCATCTCTTGAAGAGATCTGTTCTTTCTCTATACCACAACATTTTGTTGTGGTGTTCTTGGTATTGAGAAGTTGTGAAGAATACCACTTTCTTAACAGAACTTATGAAATAGCTCATTCTCAAACTATCCCCCATGGTCACTTCTAATTGAAGTGATACACATGCCTTTTTCATTCTGTACACGTTTGCAGAATACATAAAAGACCTTGAAAGACTCATCCTTGTGAGTTAGGAACATAACCCATGTCCATCTAGTGTAGTCTTCTACAATGACTAGACCATATTTCTTACCACTAACAGAAGCAGTCCTTGTTGGACCAAAAATATCAAAGTGTAGCAACTCTAGTGGTCTATTGGTACTAACAATAGTTTTAGATTCAAAAGAACCCTTGACTTGTTTTCCCTTTTGACATGCATCACAAAGAGCATCAGATTTGCACTTGAGGTTTGGTAGCCCTCTCACGAGGTTATGCTTATTTAGCTTTGAAATTAATTTCAAGCTTGCATGACCTAGCCTTTTGTGCCAAATCCATCGCTCATCTTCAATGGACACTAGACATGAGACACTCTGATTTGAGAGGTCCTTCAAGTCAATCTTATACAGATCGTTTTGCCTCTTAGTAGTGAATAGAAGTGATTCATCATTTTTCTTGACATTACACATGTTCTTATCAAAAGAAACAGCATATCCACTATCACATAATTGACTTATACTTAGCAGATTATGTTTAAGACCATTAACCAAGAGAACATTGTCAATGGAGGGAAAATGATGTTTATCAATTTTACCTATACCAGCGATCTTCCCTTTCTGGTTTCCTCCAAATGTGACTCAGCCACCATCTTTGGCTCTAAGGTCTTGGAACATACACCTTTCTCCTGTCATGTGTCATGAGCACCCACTGTCCAAGTACTAAGATGTTTGTTTCTTTCCTGTTGTTAAGCAAATCTGCAACGGGTATTATCTTATCTTTAGGTACCCAAACTGACTTGGGTCCTTTCTTGTTAGTGGTCACTAGACGAGTATGCTTAGCATGTTTATTATGTATGCATCTAGTTGTAGCATGCCCATTCTTTCCACACACTTTGCCAAAGGTGTTGGACAGGACAGACTTGATTCTAGCATGTTTAGCTTGAGCATTTGAAGCTCTATGCTATGTATGTGGTGTTGCCTTTTGGTGATATGCTTCTTGCTTCTCTTTATCATAACCAATGTTAGATTTATCATGTGGTGACCTAGAGTACCTTAAAATGAGACCAAGTTTATCTAAGCCACCTACAAGATTTGACAGAGAGTCTGTCAGATATGTTACATCTTGTTTCAATTTTGCAACTTCACAAGAAACATTAGGTGCACACTCCATTTTATTAGCTAGACTGACATTCACTGATTTTAGTATGTCATTTTCATCTTTAAGGTTTTGTTTCTCAATGCAAACCCTATAAAATTCTCAAGACAATTTAGAAAATTTCTTTTTGAGACTCATATACTCTCGAGACAGTATGGACGACTCATGCAACAATTCATCAAAAGCATTTTGAAGAGTGTACGGGTCAGAGTCCATTACCTCAGCATCAATGTATTCACTTTCTGATGCAGTGTCTGCATGAGACAAATATTTGCCTCTTCCTCAGCATTATCTTCTTCATCTGATGAAGACAGATTAAGATCCTCTCATGTAGCCATTAAGCCTTTCTTCTTTTTGAATAATTTCTTTTTATACTTCAACTTAGGGCAATTAGCTTTGAAATGCCCAGGTTTCTTGCATTCAAAGCACAAGGGTGGGCCTTTTTCCTTGGAATATGACTTTTCGTTGTAAAATTTCTTGTTGAATTGTTTCCTTCTGAAACTACCTTTCTTTCTCCACATATGTTGAATCTTCCTAGAGATGAAAGATAGTTCATCCTCATCTGTCTCTTCATCATTATCAAAAGATCCTGATTCATCTGATGACTCAGCAGCTTTGAGTACTTTTGATGAACTAGCCTTCTTTGCCTTAGGGCAATAGATTTTCCTTTTCTGTAATTTTCTTCTTCATTTAGTTCAAGTCCATGCACCTTGAGTGATCCCAAAAGCCCTTCTAGAGAAAGAGTGCTCAGATTTTTGTCTTCTTGAATAGCTGTCACTTTAGGTCTCCATTGCTTTGAGAGACTTCTCAGAATCTTTCTTACATGGTCTCTATTTTCATAAGATTTTCCAAGTGATCTGAGACTATTGGTGATAGTCTGAAATCTCCCAAACATCTGATCTACAGTTTCATGATCAGTCATCTTAAACAGTTCATACTGGTGAACCAGCATGCTTATTTTTTATTCCTTCACTTCTGATGAACCCTCATGAGCTAGGGAAAGAGTATCCTAGATTTTTTTTAGCAGTATTGCAACTGTGAACTTTGTCATGTTCAGATCTAGTAATAGCACACATGAGATAGTGCTTAGCTTTTAGATTAAGTTGATGTTTTACCTTTTGATCTATAGTCCAATCTGCTCTTGCAATAGCAGCTCCATCTTCATTTTTGGGCTCAGTATAACCAGTTTCTATGAGCTCCCAGATATCTAGACTTTGTGCATCCAAATAGAACATCATCCTCTTCTTCCAGTAGTCATAGTCAGTTCCATCAAAGAGAGGAGGTATGTTGATAGCTTGTCTTTCTGCATCCATGGTTGTTGGATCGTACTCCCTTAGCACTTGTTAGATGCTCAACCCTTTCGAGCCTGAGCTCTGATACCAATTGAAGTTGACACAGGTAAACAAAAGAAGGGGGGTTGAATTGTGTTTGTTAATAATTTTTCTAAAACAACCTTTTAAAACTGTTTTTATCACACGAGGATATATAAAACAGATGCACACACTAAAAAAAGAACTTTTGAGATTTATCTTGGTTCACTCTCTTCTAACCAAAAGCTACGTCTAGTCCCTTCGACTTGAAGGTTTTATCCACTATTTCTCCAAATAGATTACAACCAAGTATATAACACCTCTCCAGGCTACAAGTATTCCTTTCTTACCAAGCCTCTTCAGGCTCTAACTCTAATCAAAGAGATTTTAACTTAAGATCTTCTTAACTCACTATATGTGAGGATATGAAAGTTTAAGATCTGTTAAATATTTTCACAATATTCAAACTAAAGAATACATACTTTTGCTTTTGAAAGAATGAAAGAAATAAGAGCTTGCTCTCACAAATATTGGATTAGCAAGAGTTGATGGCTACCAAAAGTTGTTCTTCAATATTTGAGGTCCTCTATTTATAGTGACCTTCTTCTACTCTTGAAAAGCTTCAACGATCATTTTGAAATTCCCGTTTAGAGATAGCATAATATCCTTTATGACTGAAGGCTTGATCGTGGCAATGCTGAAATGCACTCTTGGTTATCAGGGTAGTACAAAATGGAGGCTCACTACTCTGAGCATTGCAGCTTGAAAACTGTTTTTCCTCCTTTTTGTACAATCCAGCTTTTTCCAGCCATAAAGTTGTCATTGTACAGATCGTGTTGCAATTTCTCATTGTACTATTCTGCTTTTTGTATTTCCTCAATGGTACTATGTTTCTTTTGCAAGAAGGCAAGGCATTAGATAAAACTAATGAGAAGAACAAATATTCTATTGAAATAAATATCAATCATTTAGAATAAATTCAAGAGAACTGGATTGCATTTATTCACCTTAGAAGAACGTATAGGAGATAGAAACTCGTCTACTTAAAATCTCCGTCTACTCAGTTATTTGTGAGACTAAGTCTGTTTACTCCTTCATATTGCTCGTTTCCTGACGTGGCATATCCTCTCGTCTATCAAGTCTTTGGACTTGCTATATCTCAGTGAGTAATTTTGATCTCCGTCTAGTGACGTGGCAATTAGAACTCGTCTACTTATTACTTTATTTTTCCGTCTATTTCATTTTATTAAAAATTTTCGTATGCTGATGTGGCAAACTAAGCACGTCTACTTAGAAAATTTTAAGCCTCGCCTACTTAAACTCTTATCTAATCAAATAAATAGAAAGTAATTTTACCAAACGTTTTTGATCAGCTCGTCTACAGATTGAACGTGAATTCTCTTTCTCAGTCCAAGCAGATATAAAGAACTTTATACAAGATTTATCATGACTTATATGATTCAAGTAATCTTGCAAAAACTGAATAACTTTGTTAGATCTCAACTAACACTTTGCCAAGCAAATTTAATCCTTTTGTTAACATAAAAACTTAGAGATTAATTAAATCAAAATCACTTTGATTCCAACATAAATGATCAAGACTAATATGATTCCGCATCCTTCTTGTTTTTGGATTACATCAACCTCGTTGTAACAACATAAAGTTCAATGTAATTTCTCTAATTTCTAACTTATGTTCTTATCTGTAAGTTGACTGGAAAATTTAAAGACAAAGTTAGAACAGATTGATATTAATGAAATAGGGCCTGTTTGATTTTGTTTTGGTTTTTTTTTGTTTTAAAAGACTTTTTTGTAAAGTAACTTTAAGAACTATTTCCTAAAACAAAACAAAAAAACAAAAATCTGTTTCTCAACAATGTTTTGAAAAGAGTTTTAAAAGTTAGAATACAAAAAAAAACTTGTTTGGTAAATTTGTTCTAAAAAACTGTTTCTAAAACAAAAAAATAGAAAACTTGTTTGATTAATAAGAACTTGTTAAATTTGTTTGATTGTTTTAAAAATGTTTATTTTTTGTTTTATAAAAAAAATTATGGTGTTAGCTAATTATACACCAAATTATTATATAAAATATTTGAATATTATAAAATTAATTAAAAAACATATATTATATAATCACTTATCAATCAGTTAACCGTATACAAATCATGAATGTGCTTCTCAAACATAGGCTTTTCTCCACTAACCATATTCATCAAAAGCAAATAAAAAGTTGCAAGCACCTCGGTCCAAACAACTCCGTGACAATTCACTCGGGCCTTAAAATTTATGAGTCACATAACTACAATAATTAGTCAATTTTAAAGGAATCAATGCCAAATTCCTTTAATCAGGAATCTTACATCAATATACACTTGTAAATAGTGAAGAACTTTTCCTACTGTAGCACAACAATGTTGGGACACGTGTTGGATAGTGGTTGCTCTTACTTCTTCATAAAACGAGTTCAAATCCTCTCGAGGATACTTCTAGTAGGAGAGAGATAGATACAAAAAAAAAATTGATATGATTGTTTTGTTTATCAATTAAAAAGTTTTAAAATCATTTAAAATTTTTGTTTCTTCTGAGTATAGCTTCTGACTTCTTCAGCAGTCACATCTCTTTTTTCTTCATTACTTCTTCAATATGCTTTTTATTGTCCATTCTCTTCATTGTTTTTTTTTCATCTTTCTCCCATCTCTTTCTCTTTCACGGAAACAGAAGCAACAAGTTTCTCCCAACGAAGTTGCCATGGTGGAACCTATTGTGCTGGGTAGAAGAAGGTGCAGCTCCTCTTCCATTCTTCTGTAAATGTGAGGTCCGAAAAGATATGAGAGGGGGAGGGATCCTTGAAGGGAAAAGGTTTTGAATCTTCTGAATCTTTTTTTTTCTAGCTTGGGTTTTGTTTCTTTTTTATTTTTCGAAATTTTGGAAGAAAAAAAAGATTAGGAAAAGGTTGCTGCATTTTTTTTACGTTTGCACTCTTCATTTCGAGAATGGGGAATCATCTGAGTGTTTATATCCTGTAATACCAACAAAGGTTGAAAGACTCCTCACACTCATTTGGAATTTCTGATTAGTAATTTATCTTGAATTTGTTATGTACTGAAACTTGACAAATTGGTTTTAAAATTCATGTTATTTCTTAATGACTTGTATCATGTTATTTCTCAGTATGTTCATATATTTTGGATAGCTATAAGTCTATAATGTTGTTGATTTATAGTGTGTAATTTTCTTCCTGTAAGTTCAGTGGTTATTTTGATGGATTGCCAAGTGTTTAATGAAATGTGTCAATTAAACCTTATAGCCACAAATGTGAAAGGCTTTTGAATATGCTTTGGTTAGTTCATGGATGCCTATAATTGTGTTTGCCTTTTGTCTGTACCAAATGATTCTGCTTAAGAAATATTAGAAATATTATTTTAGTGTTCTGAGTTATGACAACAATGTTTAAAACATGAGTTTCTTATTGCACTAATACTTCAATGAATTTTTACATTTCGATATGTTTAACTCCTTGGCATGGTATTCATGAGCAGATAATGAAGTGGGTCATTAATTCAATGACTTAGTCACTGAAAATAGAGGTAGAGTTTAATGTTGAGAAATGGGAAATTTCCATTTATATTGCTTGGAAACAAGATTGATATTGATTGTGAAAATAGTCTGAGTGGTAGGCGGATATTATTACAATTTACACTTCTAAACTTTCTTATCTGTTGCATAAATGTCTAATTATCTTATCTTATATGCAGGTTTTTGAGAAGAAAGCAAAGGACTGATGTGCTTCAAAAGGGAATATTCCCAACTTTGAGACATCTTCAAAAGAGGATTATAATGTTGATGCTACATTCTTGTGTATTGCCAAGACTGCTCTAGCCAATGAGCTTCAGTAGAACATATAAGTTTTTCTTTGGATTCATATGCACATATACATTATCATAAGTCTTAGTACTATATAATTGAATTCAACAACAACAACAACAACCAAGCCTTATCCCACTAGGTGGGGTCGGCTACATGGATCATATGACGTCATAATGTTCAGTACTATATAATTGAATTCACACAAATAAAATTGCATGTATAATTGAATCCCTGCTTTTGACAGCCCGTGTTTGACTCATCTCAAACTTTTGCAACAATGATATCAAAACAAAGTCATTAGACTCAATACCATATCACAGCTGAATATGAATCATTGGCAAAATTTTCAAGATATGTGAGCCTCGTTATTGAAATTGGAGATTTATGTTACAGCTTGATTTTTTTATTATAAAAAAATTATTAAGATGAAAGAGAAAGATTACCAAGAGTCCTAATTCCTAAAATTTAACTATGACAAAGCAGTTACAATTTAGTCAAGAATTAAATTAGTTATGTTTCAGTGTTTGTTTTCGGAAGGTTATGGGGTAGTGTACTTGCAAAGTGTTTGAGCTGTGGTACAAAAACAGAATTGTTGCTATTTAAAGAATTGTATGATGTGTATGTTGTTGTTTCTGTGGTTACGTATATATTTAAATATTATTTTTCTTGAGTTTTTAAGGAGGGATTCTTTATATTAACTATAAAATGAGATCTTCTATTATGTGACATGTTACGAAGGGGATTCTTTTTTGGGGGTCTATGTTGTTAGTCGTTGTTTTAGAAACTGGAAATTTAGCTACATTGCATAAAAGTCATTTAGTCTTATTAGTTATTATTAGTGCTTTTGCTGACCTTCTTAGTCTGTTATTTGTTTTTGCTCTAACCGTTTGATACATGATAGAAATGAGATGTTTGTGAAGTAGATAGTGAACTAGATGTTTACATGATAGAGATGAGATGTTTACATCATCTGGTTTATGTTTTGGGACACTATCTAGATGTTTAGATTGGTTTTTGTGGTTGTACAATTGGTCTTCTTATGCAGTTACTTGTAGTGGTTATAGTTGTGGAGGACTTTTCTACTTACACTTTTTAAGCTCATCACTGTAGTTTTGCATGAAGCAAGTCATGCAATTGCTTGCAACCTCACCCGTGGCCCGGTAAAACTTGACACGAGCATTGGAATTTAAACTTGACACATGCATTTAATTGAATTAGTATTCATGAATTGAGGTGCTCATGTATTTGAAGGTTCTAAGTATTTAACTATACACTTAGTAAATAGGAACATTTATTTTTGGGGTTATGTTCATAGTAAGGGTCATCATCAAGAGGTATCACATATGCCTATAAATACTCTTGGTAGTTGTGACTTGTGATGTTCATATAAGTGAAGAGAAAAAAAGTAAAACGAAACAAAGGCAGGAGTTAGCCAAAATTAAGGCAAGAGTTAAGGGCTATAAAGGCAAGAGTTAAGGGCTTAAGGCAATAGATAGAAAGGAGTAAGTTAAGAGTAAGCCAAGAGAAAATAGCAAAAAGTAAATCCAACAATATCAAGTAAAGGGTGCGTTTGATTTGCAAAAATTCAGGGACTGGCCAGCATAATTTTTTTTGTCCCCTGTTTGATTTGAAAAATGGTCAGGGGACAGGACAAAAAAGGGGTGAGGGACAGGACAAAAACCCAAAATTTTGTCGCCCACCAAACCATGGGACAAAAAGTTGTCCCATGGACAGACTAACAAAAGACAAAATTATCCTAACATCCTTCTCTCCTCTCTCTCTTTCTCTCTATCTCCCTCTCTCTCCCCTCTCTCATCTCTCTCTCCTCGCTCCCTCTCTACTCTCTATCTCTTTCTCTTTCCTCTCTGTCTTTCTATACATAATTATACAAAATTATATATTTTATATTTATATACTAAATAATATATATATATATATTATAAAGGGTATTCTGATAAATTTAATATTATTTTGTTTGTGCTGTCCATTATTCGTTAAACAATGTACAAAACAAAGAATTGTCCTATAACTCAAGGATTTATCTTGTGTTGTCCTGTCTGTCCTGTGCTGTCCTGATACCTTTTGCAAATCAAATACACCCAAAGTGTTTTTAAAGAGCGCAAGTGTTTCCCTTCTCTACCATCTTCTTCGCCTTCAACAAGTAGATAGCTTTTGAAGATTTTCCCCTTATGATGTCTTACAGGTTTTAGCCATTATTCTATGGCCTGAATAATATGAAGGTACAAATAAGCATTATGGCTTTCAGTATTATATTGAAATAAATCCAATAACTTATGGGATCTATAATGGCCCTTTTTGAATTATGGAGGCACTATAAACTTAATTTGAGTTGAGATATTGAGTTTTGAAAGTTTATCTTATGATATATTTTACTTTGTTGCATTTCTTAAGGAGAAGATTTGTTTGTTTCACCAACTAGAAGTTATTAGCAGGTCACTGGTAAATTTAAGGTGGTAAATTCAGTTAACCTTAGCTGCCTATCACAGATGATTCTAGTGTTTCACTTTAATGCTCTTATGTAGAATATTTAGAGTAAAAATGATATATCATAGCACTCTCTTTCTCATAGTGTGATTGTCTTTTCACTTTTATGGATATAAACTTTCTTTTATAAAAAAATAATTAAACTTGTTACTATGAGGTTGCATTTGTGCAATATAGGAGCCAAACATAATTTTGCTTTTAAAAGACAGGTTACAGGAGTTGGTATTTAATCCTTTGACTTAGAAAATTATGCTTTAATTAAGGATTTTGGAAGTTTTGATTTGAAAACAAGGGATAGCAAGGAATACATTTGATATTCTTAAGGTTATGTCTTGAGATTGTAATGGCTTTTATGAACAAAAAAGTAGAAAAGATACAAAAATGAAACCAGTTGTAAATTCCATGACAAGAAGTTTATGGTGCAAGCTTTTTAAGATTGTTTTACTTTCCTATTCTTTGGGTAACCATGGCTTGCAAATATTCATAAAACATTTTTACCTCCGTTACTTTTAATTATATTGTAGATATTACATCACTAGCGATTTCATTGTTGTAGCCTACGAATTATGGATCCAATAGACTTCAAATCCAGTTGAATTTTCTCTAAGAAGCTTCAGTCTCTTTTCTTTTTCTCTTCTCAACGCTCAAAAAATGCTTTGCTTTTTCTCTGTCTTCTCTCACTACAGAATGAAGCTTATGATAATTTTTTTTTATATAAGTAGGGTGAAAAGCCTCAGGATGAATTTTGCCATCCCAACTAGGTTGGCACCACAAAAACCATCCATCAAAAGCCTCACACTACACTTTATTAAATAATCAAGAAAGAATACAAAAAAAGGAGAACATGGTGGGACGTGTTACCCAAACCCATGCAAATAGAAAATACATCAAGAAAATCTGTATCTGGGCAAACTAAGCCTATCTCTAACAAAGTCTTCTCTGATAAAGGGAGGAATTGTATCCCACCAAATAAATCCCAGATTATGTAAACCATGATTAGCTAGCTTATCCGCACAGGGGTTCCCTTCCCTATAAATGTGAGTAACTTGGCAAGAAAGAGCCCTAGCTACTACCAAACAGTTTCTCCACCTTGCTTGAAGACGCCATGGAACTATGCTCTGGTTATTAAAAGCCTTCAATACCAAAATTGAGTCAGTTTCAATCCAAAGATTTAACCAACCCCTATTGTTAGCTATTTCTATAGCATGCATAGCAGCTGATAATTCAGCTTCAAGTGATGATGAATTCCCTAAGTTGCAGGAGAAGCAGCCAAGTGCAGCCGAATTGTGTCCTCTAAATATACCCCCACAAGCAGATGGACCGGGGGAACCATGGGCTGCACCATCAATGTTACATTTAGTCCAATTGCATGGGGGAGGGTGCCAAATAACTTCTGTAATCTTTGGAGACTTTCTGTAATGGCACTCAATGCTAAAGTGTTTGAGAATGACCAGCTCATTAACCGAATTAAACATTGCACCACTTGCCAGATTTCCTGAGAGCCAAATAGCTGAAGAAACCAGATTTTGAGCAGCTTCTATACCTAGAAACTTATTGTCAAACCTGTACTTATTTCTTGCTGTCCAAACCACCCAGATTACATGAATAACAGCAGCTAGTGAGACTTCATTGACTTGAGGGCTATTTCCTTTACACACCAGGAACAGGTTCTCAAAAGATGATTGATCAATTGTGTGCAACAGTCTTGAGCTCAACCAACCCCACAGAGCAGCTGCATAACTGCAGGAGAGGAACAGATGGGAAGAAGATTCCTCTGCTGAGCCACACAAGCTGCACATTGAGGCCAAGGTGTATCCCCTTCTTCTTATATTTTCATCAGTTGGCATTTTGTGATGGAAAAGCCTCCAAACCAGAAATGATCTAGAGGGAGGAATTGCCTTGGACCAGAATTGAGAGAATCCTGGAGCAAGGTTTCTAACAGGATTGAGGAAAAGGAATGCATCCTTGAAAGTAAGAAGACCATTTGCTGCACTGTCCCACACCAATCTATCCTCACATGGCTCCATGGGAATGTGAGTGTGACAGACCTTTTCCATTATGCTAGGGAAGTGATGCTGCAGGCAGTGAGGAATGTTCCATAAATTATCAACAATGAAATCAGAAACCTTGGCAGATAAATCCTGTTGCCAAGCAGAAGGAATATGCATCAGGTTTGCAAGAGGCTCGGGCAACCACTTGTCTGTCCAAAAGTTAACAGATTGGCCATTTCCTATCAACCAAGAAGAATGTTCTTTAATCATAGGAAGCCAGACCTTTAATGCAGGCCACAAGGAAGAACTAACATGATGAGAAACAGGCAAAGAACTTCTGAAAAATCTTGCTTTTAGGAACTTGGCCCACTGCTCATTTGAAGAGATCACTGCCCAGCAAAGCTTCAACATAGAGACCTCATTAATGGCTCTAAGAGACCTAAGACCAAGACCACCATCTTCAACAGAAGAACAGACAATTTTCCAGGCTACGGTTATATGTTTCCTTTTATGAATGTCTCCAGACCAAATAAAATTCCTGATCCAACCATCCAGCTGCTTTAACAATGAGGCAGGCCATTTGTAGATGTGAAAGCTGTAAGCTAGAGTACCTTGAATCACTGATTTGACAAGCTGCACTCTTCCCATGATAGAGAGGAGAGAACCTTTCCAATATGCCAGTTTTCCTTTAATTCTGTCTAAGGTAGGCTGCAGATAGATAGCTTTTGGTTTCCCTTTGAAGAGAGGAACGCCAAGGTAGTAAAAAGGGAGAGAACCTGCTGGAAATCTCAAGAAACTGCTCAGATCATCCACTCTTCTAGAGGACATTGATCCTGCATAAAACCTGCACTTTTCAAGACTAAGCACTTGACCAGAAGCATGTCCATAAATCTCAAACAGTTGCATAAGGTGTCTAAGGTTAGCTTTGGATCCTTTGCGGAAAACCATAATGTCATCAGCATAAAGGATGTGGCTGGGAGTAGGAAAATCCTTAGGACTGGCCATGTGCTGTAACTTGCCCAACTCAATCAATCTAGAGATCCCTCTACTTAGAACTTCTTCAGCCAAACAAAAGAGGAGAGGAGAAAGAGGATCTCCTTGCCTTACTCCTCTTTTACAAGTGAAAAAACCAACTGAGATGCCATTAACTGAAATAGATAGATGAGCAGATTTCAATATAGTATGAATCCAAGAGCAGAATTATTGATTGAATCCAAAAGAGTGCAGAACTTTCAAAAGAAATTTCCAGTCCAAGGTGTCAAAAGCCTTTTTGATATCAAATTTCAAGGTAATATTGCCTCCAAACACCTTTTTGTTCAACATGTTTACTGCTTCTGAGGCAATACAAATGCATTCTGAGATATGCCTTCCTCTAATGAAACCTCTTTGCTCGGGGGAGATGATTTTTGGCATGATTCCAGCAAGCCTATCAGCCAACACTTTTGTGATCACCTTAAACTGAAAATTTGCAAGAGCAATAGGCCTGTAATTCTCAATTCTGTCAGCACCAACAAACTTGGGAATGAGGACAACCCGGTTTGAATTCAGATTTGGAAGGATCCAGCCCTCTCTAAAGAATTGCACAACTGAGTTGTGTACATCATTTCCAACAATGTCCCAGAATGAATGATAAAAGCTTCCTCCAAAACCATCCGGGCCTGGGGCACTATTCCTGTCTAAATTGAAAACAGCATTCTTAACCTCCTCAAAAGTTGGAATATTAGTGAGCATCACATTATCTTGATCTGAGACCAAGGAAGGGATGACTGTTTCAATAATGTCATTGTGCACACAAGAATTATCTGAGGCATATAAATTCTGATAGAAGCCAAGGACATGATCCTCAATTGCCCTTTGATTATCCAAGACAGAATTTCCAACTTTAAGAATGGACATTGGATTCGAAGCACTTCTAATTCTTGATACCTTGTGGAAAAAAGCAGAATTTCTGTCACCATCAGCAAACCAGCTCAATCTAGCTTTTTCTCTCCAAAAGGATTCTTGAAAAGATAGAGCCAGATTCAATTCAGATTGGGCTGCTAGTTCTTGTGAGTGCAACTGATCAGAATAACCCTCAGCATCAATTTTTAATTGGATGGATTCTAAGTTAGCCATAGCCTCTTCAACCTTGCAATGGACATTTCCAAAAACCTGTTTATTCCAAACCTTCAGCTCTAATTTCAAACTCTTTAGCTTCTGAGACAAGACATACATTGGACAGCCCCAAAACTGCCTTTTCCAAACCTCAGCAACCAATCTTCTACAGTCTTTATGGTCAGTCCACATGCTGTGGAACTTGAAAGGAGCAGGCTTCAGCTTGGCACCTTTTTTCAAAATGAGTAGAAGGGGAAAGTGGTCTGAATGATTCCTTGGTAAGGTACAACAAGCTACATTGTCCCAGATTGAGAACCAATCATCATTGCATAAAGCTCTATCCAACCTCAGTTCTGTGTGATTTCCCTGACCCCTCATGTTTGACCAAGTGAAAGAGGCTCCTTGAGTGGTGATGTGGGTAAGCTGACAGGAGTCTGACCAGGCTCTAAATTCTTCATAGGAAATTGTAGAAGGCAGCCTTCCACCCCTTTTTTCATGAGCACCAAGAATGGCATTAAAATCTCCTATGCAACACCAAGGACCTTGATAATTTTGTTGTAAATTGGCTAACTCTAACCAGAGAGTCCTTCTGTCTATGTGGGAAGTTGATGCATACACTGCTGAGATGAACAGGTTTTGAGAATTCAAAGACAAAGATAAAGAGATATGCTGTTGAGAACTAGCCAATATAGAAGGAGTAATGTGATCAGCACATACACCCCACAAATTAGGGATAAGATTACCCCTATTATTAACAGCAAAAACCTTAAGATTTAGTCTCTTCCAAAGACTGTTATGCAGACAATCTAAAGGAATTTTCGGTTCTGAAATAAAAACAAGATTTGGTTTATGCTGTAAGCAAAATTTCACCAAAACTGATTTAGTTAAGGGATTGCCAATCCCTCTTGCATTCCAATAAAAGATTTTCATCAGAATTCCAAAGAGCCAGACTCTGTCTCATACTGAGACTTATACCTGGAGAACCTTTGAGCAAGCCTTCTCTCTCTCTTCTGCTTCTTCTTTTGGGACTTGGACTTCACTTCTACAAATGGTTCCTCTTGATCCCCACAGGGCATTTGAGATGAGGAAACATCCTCCACTTCCTCACTCCAAAGCCTCCCCACAATTCTAAGGTCTTTGGCTACTGTATGATTAACATCATCAGAAATATCTGGCTGCTGTGCTGAGATTGAGTTTAGGACAAAATTGTCACTATCCAAGAGTTCCCTCAGAGAGGGGGTATGCAGGCTTGAACCTGCAGTGTCTGTGCTCAAATTAGCAGCTGAATGGGGAGTCAAGGCAACATTACCTTGGGAAGATGCCCCAACAGAAACAGTCTTGGAAACTGTATTTGGCACAAAGGATGAATCAACATGACTGTCAAGAGGTTCAGTTGGCACAACCTGCTGTGGACAATTGCCAAAGTGCAGTGATTCATCAAAGACAGTATCCACTGATTTTGAGTCTTCTTCTTGTTGCTGCTGACTCATCCTCGGCTTGACCTATCATGATCACACATATTTGTTTGTTCCAATACATAAGGGACCTTCTCTGTCGGCCCAGAGGTCCTCATCCAGGACCATTAACCACCGACTTACCTTTAATGTCTGCCAGTTTGTCATTACCAGATGCATTTGCAATTTGTAATGGATCTTTACTTTTGTCGACATACTTTGAAGCCACAAAGTTTGCTGTCATGTCTTTCTGATTCGAGGGCCGCTTTTGTTGATCCTTCCCCTGATGATCTTGCCTTTTCCGACAATTTGCTAGAGAGTGGCCAATGATCTTGCAATCCGAACAAAAATGTGGTAGAGACTCATATTCAATCCCTACAAAAAATGCAAAATCTTTCCTTTCAACCAAAAGCTTATCTCGTAGCTTATTGTTCAAATCTATATCGACCAGAATTCTGGCAAAGTGACCCAAACTTCTCTCTTTTGTAGGATCATCAATGGATAAAGGGGTACCAATTCCTCTTGCAATAGAGTATAAAATTTTTGGCCTCCAATATTCAAGAGGAAGACCAGTGATACGAATCCAAGTCTGCACATTTGTTTGCTTTACCATAAAAGGATTAAAATCCTTTGTCCATGAAAATAGCCTCAACAATCCAGGCCTCAAATTCCATGATCCAGCCGCCAAAACCCTTCTCATGTCCTCCACAGAGGAAAAAGAGAACTCAAAAAAGCCTCTACCAATTGGAGTCACCTTCCATTGAGCAATAGGTCTCCAAAGATCCGATAACTTGACCCGCAAGCCATTAACCTTGACTGGTTGATCTCCCTTGGACAGCAATATACGCCCGTGCAGATTGTTCTTAGATGATTCAATGCCCGCAATATACTCATCTTCTGGGATCGTGATGGCCAATTCATCTCCTTTGAGACATGGAGTCGGCAATTGGCTAAAAGGAATGTCACAGGCATTGTTTAGTGCTTGAATGAAGGACTTTTTTTGTGGTGGTGGCAGGGTCTGGGAGGGGAGGTGAGAAGGAAGAGGAGGGGGGAAGAAGGAGGAAGCAATTCCGGGAACAAGCATTGCCATGGCTTTGCCTCCATGGCGGCACGTGAAAACCTAAGCTTTCATGCAAACCCTAGCAGAGGTTTTTTCAGCAGTCATATCTCGCTTATGATAATTGAGTCATCGACGAGTTGAGGGTTTCACCGATTTGTTCAATGAGCTCCTTCACACCATGCCTTGGAACTCTACCATTGTAAGTTTGTTATTTTTTGGTGTCATCGCGTCCTCTGTATTTTTGCTTTTAAAAAATGGTCTCTAAACAGTACTTGAGGTGCTCATCATTCTTCCTCTCTCACTTTAATCCCCCTTTTTGCTGCAAATAATTTTCCACTGCTTCTTCCCCTAACTTAATTCATCTCTACTTGTATAGGTATCATGAACAATCAAATTCCTTATTTAGTGATGCTATTGGTGTTTCCTTTCCCGTCAGTTTCTATTCAAGTTTCAATTAATTTTTAAGACTTATAGGATTCCACATAGTGTTAACACTATGCACTTCAAAATGGTAGCTTTTAAATCAGTGGTGTGGGTAACTGGTTATTGAACTCACTTTGGATCTTTTACTTGCAATCACATGGGATATGTGTGTAGTGGGTACCTGTAATTAGATCAATGGAGTCGCGAACTAACATACAGGCTAAGTGGTTTAACTTTGTATAAGCTTAATGGATTGTGAAAAAGAAGTCCTACAGATTACTTTTTGAAGCATGTGCAATAGTTGTACGCGCGTGAACATGTTAAGGAAATAATTTAGTCAATTGATTTGTGAAAATTACAAAAAATGGATTCTTGGTATAATATTTGTAGTTTAGGAACATTTAGTAAGTTGTTTCCTCATTTGCTTTTCTTTCAACATGGATGCAGTTAAATATTTGTTCGTAAACTGAAATATTTTTGCCTAGCTATTCCTTTTCTACTTTCCCTATAATATATACTATCGTTGTGATTAAAATGCTTTTTTTTCTTATCTTACAAGTCTGCTCTAAATCTATAATATATACAAAGCTCAATAATTTTTTATTCTACATAGAGCAACTTTTTACACGTGGCAGTCAATCAGAGTCTTACATGAAACAATACACGTGTCGCTCTCACAGTGAATAGAATTGCGGCTCATTAGTTACCTGTTAATTCGAGTATATTTTGATTATGATATGATACTTATTACCTCTATCAACATTAATTTGATTTTTTGTCATCAAATCACCAATCAATCAAATCTGATTTTTTTTTTCACAAAAATCGACTACTATAAATAAAATTGAATCAAATCACAAGCATCATACTTTTTTCATTTGCCATAACCTAATTCGATTTTTCCCTATTTGTTAACATGTGTAACGATTTCTTTTAAAATTTGAGGAACTTAATTTGCTCAGGTGATCACTGCTGCTCGGATTCTAACAGGTCTGATTTCTTTTCTACTCATACTTATTTTTTCATGTTTTTGTTTTGCTTTCCACTCTCTTCTCATTTGTTCTCATCGCATTCTCTTTCTTCTTACCCAAGACACAAATCTCAATTCCATATTGGTCCAAATTGAGAATTGAGCTGTGGATGTTATACAAGCTAAAAATGGAACCAAGATGGAAAAATATTTGATCTTTGAATTTGGGGATTTTTGGAAGGCCCGCATGAAGTTGAAGATGTGTTTAGCTTAATTTAAATTATCATCGCATATTCAATAATTATTATTTTTGCCTAATGATAGTCCTCTATTGGAATGTTAGAGGCCTAGGTAATGAGAAATCTAGGCTTGCTCTCAAAAAATTCTGTATTCAGCATAAGCCAACCTTTCTGTTTATAGCTGAACCTTGGATTGATTCTGCTCAAATTCCTGCTTCCTTTTGGAGAGACCTTAATTTAAAGCCGTTTCTTTTTAATAGTAGACAAAATCTACTCCCCAATCTTTGGGGCCTGTGCAGTGTCCATGTGGATCCGGTTATTGTCTCCTCATCTGCTCAGCACATCTCTCTATCTCTTGATTGGGAAAATCAGACTGTTTATGTTGCTGCAGTTGATGCTAACACATCTTATGTAACCAGAAGAAGTCTTTGGTTGGAATTAGCCAGGCTGCAAGATACATATTTGGGTCCTTGGTGTTTCATAGGAGATTTTAATGCCATTCTTGGCTCCCATGAGAAGAAAGGTAGAATATATACTTCCTTTGCAAATTTCCTGTGATGAATTTAAGGCTTGGAGTGACACATGTAAGCTCACTCACTTGCTCACTAGAGGTGCTGAATATACCTGGACAAACAATAGAGGGGCAAGGGATCACACTGAAAAAAGGATAGATCGAGTTGTTTGCAATGATCAATGGCCCTCCTTTTGGAACTCTTCCTCTTGCTGCACTTTGCCTTGAAGCTTTTCTGACCATCATCCTCTTCTGCTTGTCTTAAAAACATGGGTTAATTCCTTTCCTACTCCTTTCAAATTCCAGAAAATGTGGACTGCTCATCCAGGTATTCATAGTCTAGTCTCTGAAGTTTGGAATAGGCCTTTAGTTGGTTGTCCCATGTACATTTTGTCTCAGAAATTGAAAGCATTAAAAGCTGAGCTAAAAGTATGGAACAAGACTGTTTTTGGAGATATTCAATTAAATGTTGATAAGGCTCTAAGTGAGGTTGACAAAATCCAACGGGAAATAGGTGCATCATGGTTCACTGATGATCTTCATGATCAAGAGCAGAAAGCTCTTTGTGAATTGGAAAAAGCTCTTTCTTTTCAAGAACAACTTTGGAAGGATAAGGCTAGGATAAATTGGCATTCTTATGGTGACAGGAACACAGCATACTTTCATAGATTGGCTAAGATAAGAACTGCTTCTAGGAGAATGGCAATTCTTAAAAGTAGTGATTCTGTCATTGTTGATGATATTGGTATTGAGCAGCATGTTTTACAATTTTTTAACTCCCTTTATGCTTCTGAGAATGTTTGTGTAGAGAATGATCTTATTGAAAGGGTGGTTCCTTCCATTGTTTCTGCTCAGGACAATACTATGCTCACCAACATTCCTTCTTTGGATGAAATCAAGTCAGCAGTTTTCTCTATGTGTGGTAATAGTGGCCCAGACCCTGATGGCTTTGGTGGTAGCTTTTACCAAAGTTTTTGGGATATTGTTGGTACTGATGTTTGCAATTCAGTTCTTCAATTCTTTACTCAGAACTGGCTGTTACCTAATCTAAATTCAAACTTAGTTGTCCTCATTCCAAAGGTGCCTCATGCAGATAGAATTGAAAGTTTTAGACCTATTGCCCTGGCAAACTTCCAATTCAAGATTATTACTCGGATCTTGGCTGAGAGAGTTGCAATTGTTGCCTCTAAGGTGATTTCTCCTGGGCAAAGGGGTTTCATCAAGGGAAGAAATATTTCAGATTGTATATGTACTGCCTCTAAGTCTATCAACATGCTTGATTCCAAGTCTTTTGGTGGCAACTTGGCCATTAAGTTTGATATCAAAAAGGCCTTTGATACCATGGATTGGACTTTCCTTCTCAAGGTGCTAGCTGCTTTTGGTTTTGATGCTCAATTCTGTAATTGGATCAGGACCATCCTCCATTCTGCTAAGCTTTCTTTCTCTGTGAATGGAAAGCCTATTGGATTTTTCTCTTGCAAAAGAGGTGTTAGGCAGGGTGATCCCCTTTCACCTCTGCTGTTTTACTTGGCTGAAGATGTTCTTAGCAGGGGCATTACTCATTTGGTTAACTCTAGCCAGTTGGAGGTCATTTCTGGTCCTAGAGGTTATAGATCTCCTAGCCACATCTTTTATGTAGATGACTTCATGATTTTCTGCAAAGGTAAGAAGAAAGGTTTGGAGTCTTTGATGGCTTTGTTCCAATTGTATGGTCAGGCTTCTGGCCAATTTCTTAGCATGGAGAAATGCCAGTTTGTTGCAGGGAATCTATCTTCTTCCAACTCTAACAGAATTTCTAGCATTCTTGGATTTTCTGCTGGTCAATTTTCTTTTAACTATCTAGGTGTTCCTATCTTTAAAGGCAACCCTAAGAAAATCCACCTCCAACCTATTGCTGACAGAATTTTGCTGAAGCTTGCATCTCGGAAAGGTTCCCTCTTGTCTATCATGGGCAGAGTTCAACTTGTCAAGTCCATCATTCATGGAATGCTTCTTTATAGTTTCCATGTGTATGTTTGCCTAGGAGTCTGCTTAAATTCTTGGATAGATGCATCAAGAACTTTCATTTGGTCAGGAGATGTTTCCACTAAGAAGACTGTCACAGTTGCTTAGAACACAGTTTGCACTTCTTTGGAGGAAGGCGGTCTTGGTTTAAGGAGTTTGATAGCAATCAATGATGCAGCCATGTTGAAGCTATACTGGGAATTTATTTCTTCAGACCTTCAATGGGCTAGTTTAGCTCGAGCTAGGTTCTATAAAGGCAATACTCCAGCTGCATATCTTATCAAGACATCAATTTGGCCTGGATTGAAGCCTCACATCCAAACTGTTCTAAGTAATAGATGCCGGCAGATTGGAAATGACAATTCAATTAATTTTTGGAAAGATATTTGGCTTGATCAATCTCTTGTGGACTTCTTCAATGTAACTCTTCCTTTGCATAAGTCCTTGAAGGCTCCTGTTTCTGACTTTATTAAAAACAACTGTTGGCACATTCCCTCGGATTTCAATGTGAAATTTCCTTCCACTATTTATGCCATAAATCGAATTCAGCTTCCTTTATACAGTGAGGAGGATTTCACGATTTGGAAGGGCTCTAACTCGGGTGATTTATCATTTAAAGATGCTTTCCTCTTCTTGAACCCTCCAAAAAATGCCATTCCTTGGTGTAAGATAATCTGGTCCATATCTATTCCTCCAACAGTCCTTCATTGTTTGGAGACTTATTCACAATAGGCTTCCCATTGATGAAAATTTAAAGAATAGGGGTTGCTCTAATGCTTCAATTTGCAATCTGTGTAACAGTGCTGAAGAAACTTCCTCTCATCTTTTCCTCACTTGTCAGTTTGCAAGGGATATTTGGAGTTGGTTTGGATCTATCATCAATAAGCACATAGATCTGTCTTCTGTTAACTCGGTTTTATCAATTTGTCAACAGCATAATTGGAGTTCTCAGTTGCAAGATGTGGTTGTTGCTGGTTTGGTTAGCACTTTTCATACTCTCTGGTATAGCAGAAACCCCGCTTGATTCAGCAACAAACCTTTCACTATTAGCTATGCTGTTAACTTGATTAAAGCATCCATCAACTTGTCAGGCAACATTTCTAAAGGGTACATGGCTTCCTCTATAGCCGAATTTTCCATTTTGAAGTCTCTTGGTATCAATGGTCATCCTCCAAAGGCCCCTGTCATTAAGCAAGTGACTTGGTATCCCCCTAATTGTGGCTGGATCAAATGCAACACTGAGGGTGCTGCTAGGGGGTCCCTGGCCCAGCGGGTGGTGGGGGTATTTTTAAGGGTAGTCATGCTGAAATTTTGGGTTGTTTTGTTGTTTCTTTTGGATCTTCTTTTTCCCTTCATGCAGAAATTTTGGCTGCCTCTTCTGCAATTGAAATTGCACATAATAGAGGTTGGAGAAACCTTTGGTTGGAGAGTGATTCCCAATTGTTAGTATTTGCTTTCTCTTCAATTGAGCCGGTCCCTTGGAGTATTAGAACTAGATGGAGGAATTGCATTCTTCTCACTAAGAGCATGAATTTCTCCATTACTCATATACATAGAGAGGAGAACTCCTAATTTTGGAGTGTCTTCTAATTGTTTCACTTGGTGGGATTTAAGTCCTAGTTTTATTAGGGATGATTTTAATTCAATAGATTTGGGCTTTCAAATTTCAGATTTTGTTAATCCTTTCCGTGGGTATTGGCTTAAGTCCCCCCATACCTTTGTATTCTTTTTTCCTTTTTATTAATCTATTTATGGTGTGCTGCATATGATTGGTAGAATCTGGGGTGCCAATCTAGTTGGGATGCCCTTTTTTATTGTGATGCCTCTGCATGCCATTTTGCTTAAAAAAAATATTTGGTTATATAAATGCTTAATGGGTTTATTAATTTTTTTTTGGGTGAACTAATGGGTTTATTTATTTTATTATAGACTAAATATATTTTTAGAAATAAAATGTTCCATTATATGATTGAAGCCAAAGTAACTAAAAATATTATAATAACTTTAATTACAATTATAATCACGAGAAATTTGCAATCAATACCATTATGTAAATTATTATCATTGATTAATGTTTATATGAGTTAATTTTATTAAAAAACACCATATCACAAGTTCTCAATTGTAAAAAAGTAATATTTTTAAAGAGTGTATTATATTGGTGAATATTTATTTATATGTTTTAATAAATATAGAAATTATACAATAAAACTTATTTGTAAAAAAAAACTTATTAATTTATGGATTGTAAAAGGTAAATATATATTAAACAAAGATGAAAATTTTGAATGAAAGCATAATAAGATTTAAATATAAATACTTATGTGATATTGAATTATTTTTTTACACAAAAGCACATTGATTTATAACATATAAATAAATAAATAAAAATAAAATATGATTTCCTAAAAATAATAAAATACTAGCAGTGATGAATATTTTATATAAGAGTATATAATTGATTCAAAAACAAATTATATTAATTTTTTTATAAAATATATTAATAATTTTTTTCAATAAAAAAATTAATAGTTGAATTATATAGTATGAACAAGAATAAACATTGAGCTTTGCTTGATTTGTCTTAAATTAGGAGATTAATATATATTGATCAGGGAATCTTGTTGTTTGTGAAAATATAAAAGAAAGTAATATATTGAATATTCAATGTTCAAAGAATGTCAATCTCCATTTTTCTATATAGAAATTGTTCTGTTAAAATTCAAGCTGTTCATATTTTGAATTATGGAATCATTTCACTTTTCTTATTTTATTTTTTCAAATATCTTTAAAACGAGGTGAATATGAGTATCAAACTTAATTGAAAAATAACCAATGTCATACAAATAATCAAGCTTAATTCTGATCGGGAACATGTATTTAATGACAATTTAATTCTCTGTAAAAAAAAATTTGGATTGTGAATAGAAACATTAATGCTAATATTTTTTCACATCCAAAATATATGATTGTGGTTAATTAATATCGAATTATCTTATACAATATCTTGAAATACATTAGGAATCTTATTTGGCAGCCTATGCTCTAATTTAAATAAAAATTTTAATGATAGTCCGGCTTTTAATAGATTGAATTATCTTATACATTATTGTTTAATATGCTGATTAGTCATTAATATTCATTTTAATATGTTATAATTTCAATGAAATCAAATTGGAACCTCACATTAAAATTTGGAAAAAAAAATCTTAGATGCCGTTTGATCTAAATCGATTGAAAACAAAGTTGGATGAATACTCAATGTATAGAGCATTAAAATTGAACCAAAATAGGAATCAAGCATTTAAAGTGTTGCTTAAAAATATTTTGAATTTGAAAATGTTTGACATTTAAATCATTCATTAAAATAATTGATTAAATATATTTAAAAATAATCATCAATCAATGATTGTTTGCTTAAAAACAGTCTAAGCGATCAATCATTAAATAATTGATAGAATTTTTGAAGAGATCAATCATAAAATTTTTTTTTTTTTGACAAATCATAAAAAAAATATCTTGAATTTGAAAATATTTGACAATGTGATCAATCATTAAAAGAATTGATTAAATATATTCTGGAATCAATAGTCATTCATATATTATGTTTCCATTACATTATACTTAATAAAGAAAATTCGAAAGTCATGTAGTGTGATTTCGAATTATCAAACTTAATACAAAGTTTGCCATTTTTAGCTACAGGAAACAATAATACAATCAAGTGTAATCAGAGCATCAAAATTAATTCGAAAATCACCAATGTTTGTATAAATATTCGAACTTAATACTGATTGGGAATATGTTTTTAATGATAGTCTAATCTTCTATACAAAAAATATGAATGTGAATAAAAACATTTATGCTAATATTTTTTTTCACATATGCAATTAATTAATACTGAATTATCTTATACAATATTTCAAAATTGTCAAATATATTAGGGATCTTATTTGGCAGTCCAGGATTTGATTTAAATAAGGTTTTTAATGATAGCAAGACTTTTAATTGCTTGATATACTAATTAGTCATTATTATTCATTTTAATAATTTATAATTACAATGAAATCAAATCGAAACCTCACATTAAAATCCGATTACATGTTACTATTTAAAACTCAAATTGATTACAATGATGTGTTTATTGCTAGAAATATATATTTAAGACTTTACTCTAAAAAATGTGTTGTAAATTTATTTATTTTTTACTCCAAGTTTAACTCCACCTGAAAATGGTACAATCATAACTTCACAATTATTATTTTAAGCATTCTACGACCTCTACTATAATTTATTTTGTATTTTATCGTTAATTCTATGTTAGCGACAAAAATTAATCTCATAATAGATCAACTATTTATAACGCCCAATATCAATTATTAACTTACTATGTGTTGAGCCTATAAAAAAAAACTTACCAACTGTTGAACAATATCATCCACATTTAAATAAATCAATTTTTTTTAAATTTTATGATATAAATATATTTTAAAAAATTAATATTAATATTAAATATAATTAATCTATACAATTTTTCATGGCACGTATCACTACTATTTTATACCTTCAGGCTTCAACTATAATTTATCAATTATTTTATGCCCTTAACTATAATTTATTTTTTATTTTATCAAGTGTTCTACATTAGAGATGACAAATAATCTCATAATTGATCAACTATTTATAACGTTCAATAAAAATAAGAAACTTAGTAAGTGTTGTACTTTATCATTCACATTTGAATAAATAATTTTTTTTTATATTTTATTGTCAATATTTGAAAATAAAATATATTAAAGTTGAGAGATTTTTATTCAATTTTTCATAAGTCATGTATACCCGTGCATGGCACGGGTCAAGAACACTAGTTTTTTTTTTATATATATCAACGGGTTTGGTTACAAAGATATTCGCAAAAAAAAAGACCTGACTTTTGAACAGCTGCTAATGGGAACCATAAAGAAGTGCTTAAAGTTATTGCCAATTGATAAGTTATGTACAGTTTTACTTGGAACATTCTTCTTAGCAAATGTATTGTTGGTCATGTTTCAAATAGCCTTTCTAATGATATTGTGATGTTTTCCCGATCGTTGGTGCTTTTCCTGATTTCTATTGTGATATTGTGATGAATTATGGCTATAGTCTTATAAATGTTAGAAAATGGGGTATGGTCTGCAACAAAGAAGAGAAGAACAAGTGACATACGCACCCTCCAAGGCATGTAAGAAAGTGCTAGGCTTTAGGTTCGATTCGTCCCCACCAATCTCTTTGTAGATTGGATGCAACGAGTGTAACCGACGAATCCCTTTCAGGATACAATGGAGAACCTTGGTTTAGTTTGCACACCTTAAACCAAGCGTATCGTCAATGGCATTTTACAGAATAATAGTTTCCTTAATTCTCTTTGCGCATTAAGGGAAGAAAGGAAGTGATTTGGAGTGGAGAAGGCTTATCCAAATTCGGATGCCTTTCCTGTCTGCAGAGTGGTTCTATTTATAGACCAACTCATGCCCTTTGGTGTAGAGAAACAACTCTTTATGGGTTTTAATGAGGCAATGCACCGACCATAATATATAAAAATTATCAAACGGTAACATTAAACATATCTTATGTGATAGCCTGGTGGTTGGTGCGCTAGCATTTTACCCTTAGGTATAGGGATTGATTCCCACTAGCTGCTATCAATTGTTTTCTCAAACGATCAAAATAAACAATAATTCAAATTCCCACAAGTGGGATTCGAACCATGTCAAGGGCGGACACTTTGGTAACACCCAGCTATGCAACCTTCCAACTTGTATTTTGGAAATCCCTCACAATAAACACCCTCTTCCTGGAAAGAGGCCAATAGAAATCACGAAATTTGAGCTTATTGGCAGAAGTTGGTAGCTAAGGTTATTTCATTAAAAGTTGCTCCAAACAATTCAACCACACATTAGCCTTCAATAACTCTTCTAAAATGATGTTGATCTATGAATTTGATTTCTTAAATAATTTATAAGTGACAACTGTGTTTCTCAAAATGGATACTATAGTGATATAATGCAGTATTATTAGTTTTTATATTTATGCGTTAATTAATAAAATATAATGTAAGTTTGTTTCAAAATAAATATTGTAATTATTTTTTTAGTTAAATTAAATATTATAGTTATTTAATTTTAAAATAATTTACCTGTGCATAAGCATAAGGATCCCTACAAACAACTTAGGATGCTTTTCAGTATGATCGCATGGCATGCAGAAGATCATTATTTATGTAGGTATTTCTTAGAATTTAGACTGCTTCTTCATAGAATTGAATGTTGAGAGAAGTAGAATATCAAGGTATTGGGCATGTCAAATGTTTAAAATAATATGGTAGATAATTATATTTTTTAGCAATGATTAACTAGCACGAGAAAAAGAGGAGAAATAAATTAAAAATATTTTTAAGAGAGAAAAAGATTCATATGATTACCAAGATCATAAGAAAGTGTTTAACATTAGTGTTTAAATAAATTACATTGTAAAATGCAGTTGTTACTTTGAATGAATATATATATACACTTTGTGAAGTTAATTTACTTACACTATACATTATATTAAACTTTATTCATTTATAATCTAAAAAATAAAGTTATTACTTCAATTCTATTCTCATTGATAATATATTTAAAATTTTAATCTCAAGAAAAATGTTCTGTTTATCATGTCGTTAATATGGAACTATCAATTTAAATGTGTAAAGATATTGTTCCACAGTTATTATTAAAAATATTTCACGAGGTGTGTAAAGTTATTACTTTATTTAGAATCAAATAGAGATGAAAACATTGTAAGGAAAAAAAAATCCATCAATGAAAAATATCGATAGAAAATAAATGATGATATTAGTTCCCAAGGTATCTATTTTGTTTTTTTGATAAAATAAGATATCTAATTTTATATTTTGATAGTATTTTAATTGATATATGTATCAATATTCATATTTTTAAATATATTTTAATACATTATTTTTATATTAAAATAATTTTAAAATAAAAATTTATATGATGAGTTCCCCTGCGGTCGCCCGGGTAGCTATACTAGTTATCTGCAAAAATGCCTTGGATCAGTGAGGGCCACCAATGTCTGGTAACAGCATTTATACAGTAGTATGGTGTGTCACCTGGTTGTGTGGTCGCTAGTTAAAGCCAACCATCAACTAATACTAAAAATAATAGTTAACTGACCAAATCGTCCATTTTATTTATTTATATTTTAATAAAGCAGCCTTAGTTGCTCAATGCATGAAACAGAATTTAACCTTCTCTGTAAATAGTCTAAAACAAGTAGTATCAACATATGCAAGTGTAGTATTATCACATGGATATGACTAAATCATAGCAACTGCAGTATAACCTGGAAAGGTTATATCAACATCTTTAACATAGGCTTACCAAGCAAAACTAATGGAAAGATCAAGAACAAGTAAACTATAACAAGATTCTAATAAGTATAGCCTACAATAATACACATTCACACAAGTGTATGGTCCATTGTGTTCAAAATTTGATAGCATTAACCATACTGGATGTCCATGTGCTGAATCTTAATCATCTCCAGTTTTGTAATATCATTAATGGAAAGTCACCATCCCCTGTATTCTCCACCCCTGCAAGAAATTCTAGTGTCAATTATTACAAAGTTAGAACAGATTAATATTAATAACCTAGTTGGAATGAATTAGTACAACAGTGGATTATGAGCTTACCTAGCCAAATAAGCATTTCATTCATTGAGAATAAAAACCACAAATGTAGTTAAGCAATTTGGGATTTATCAAACTTAAGATGGGCTGCAGTCCGATGACCTTTAGGCAGCACTACTTTAGTGCAAGCTTGTTCTAACAGATACCTACCTAGCCAACTAATGAGGAAGTGGATGACATATAACGAATTTTGCTCCAAGTCCTCTTTCCCGTTATGCTTTTGGTGGCAGCATGATACAGAACATAAAAGAAAAAGAGAAAAGGGAGGATTTGAGAGGAGGAAGGGGAAATATGTATGGTTACGTCTGAGGAAAAAATTCCCGAGTTTGTCTTTAGTGAGAAAGGTTAGATCCACCCTTTGATCATTTAATAAGTTTTATGATGTGCTTTATCAAAGGATGAGTGGATAACTCGTACTATCATTTTAGAGTCTAACTCACCTTCAAAGAGCCTCACTCTAGAACAGGGCTAGCATTAGAGTGTGGACAAGGTGCTAAGTTAGAGTCAAAACCTTGTATCATTAACACCAGCAGCAGCCTGGACGGCCTCCGCTACTAAGTCAACTTGAAGAAGAAATAAATCTGATACCTAAAGTCGGAAGGAAGCGCCATTCAAGAAAGCACATAGTTGAAGACAATACACAAAAATTAGCTTCCTAAGTTAACCTGAAATGCATGTAATCATGTGTGTAAAAAAGAATATCTCAGATGTAATGCTTACTGTTTTACGGATAGAATGACTGATTTAACATGCATCTGTATTCTGTGATGTGAATTTCCATAAATTTGGTTTGTGCATGTAGACTCAATGAGGTAAACCATGAAGAGAGTACCTATCCTAGTCTGGTTAGAAAATGCCCCGGTGAGGTTGCTAGGAAATTTGCACCTTAAGGGTTGCTAGGACGGAATGTGGAATGAACTATTTGGTGTTAGTTATTGAACTGTCATGGTTTTAATACACGATAGCTATTCCCTGAAAGAGTAGAAAGTGCAATTATCTTATTTGCATGCTGAGGTCATACCTCGTTGTAGTTCTGATTTTTACTGCCCAACTCGATAAAGAGGTTGGATTAATATCTGCTAGAAAGAACTAGAATTGCATTGTCTTGCAGAATGGACCCTTTGTATTTTTATGTTGTAATGATCCTATGAAGGAGTCTTGCTCCTGCTTTGGATTACACAAAAAAAGAAACTTGCCGCATCCTTTTGTTACTTAAATGAAGTTTATTTGTGATGAGTTAGATTTTTTATGCCCAACACCAACCTGCTCTTGCACTGTTCCTGTTCCCGCACTCTCAATTCTGCTGTTTCAACCTATAAGGAAAAGGAATATGTCATTTGTTTTCTCAAAGGTCTGAATGAATCTTTTCATATTATAAGAACTCATTCTTTTAATGGATCCTCTACCCTCCATCACTAAGGCTTTTTCTCTAGCCATCCAACAAGAAAGACCACCTATCAGTTCGATCCCTGATGCCACTGCATTTGCTGCCAACTCTGCAAATTCTAATTCTCAAGGTCAGGCCACTACTTCTCAAGGCAGAGGTCGAGGCAGGACCAAAAACAGACAGCCAAGGCAATGCAGTAACTGCAATCGCACCAATCATACAGTTGACAACTGCTACTTCAAGCATGGCTGTTAGGATCCAATTGCAAGGTATGGGACTTGAGTCCCACATCGGAAGTATGGGATTCCGGTGTGGGGTTTATATGGCCTTGGGCTCTCCAACTACAATAGCTAGCTTTTGTGGTGTGGTTCTCCCAAGGTTCGTATCAATTGGTATCAGAGCCTTCCACCATGTCTCTCGGCTGCAAACGTGCGGCGCGGGTGGTGACGCCGGCATTGCAGTGTTCGCCCGGGACTAGCCAAAGTGCTAGTGCACAGCCAGCCCGCATGGGCGCCGGGGCTGCGGAGCGTGGTGGGATGTTAGGATCCAATTGCAAGGTATGGGACTTGAGTCCCACATCGGAAGTATGGGATTCCGGTGTGGGGTTTATATGGCCTTGGGCTCTCCAACTACAATAGCTAGCTTTTGTGGTGTGGTTCTCCCAAGGTTCGTATCAATGGCCTTCGCCCTGGTTACAAACCAATAAATCAAGGTTCAGCCATGCACCTCTCTACCTCCTCAGCTTATTCACAGCCTAATCTTGCTCCACTGCCTCCAACTGATCAATCTTTATCACTCACTCGGGAAGATTACAAATACCTGGTCTCCCTTCTACATTCATCCAAGAATGAGGCTTCTTCCTCTATGAACTCAAGCACTCCACAATCTCATTCTGATTCCAATCCACACACTGTTTCCTGCATCACTAAATCAGGTACTCTTTGGAATCCTAAAACTTCTTGGATATTAGACACAGGCACCTCTGATCATGTATGCCATTTTCTTACTTCCTTTCAATCATATCATGCTATATCTCCTATTTCTGTTATCTTGCCTAATGGTGTTACTACTACTGCTACACACTCTGGCACAATATACTTTTCTTCTACCTTTTATCTTACAAATGTTCTTTATATACCTGCTTTTAAATTCAATCTAATTTCTGTACATTAACTGTGTTCTTCTCTTAATAGCTCTCTTTTATTCTCACCATCTTGCTATTCAGGATCTGTCTACGCAGACAGGGATTGGGCATTCTGAGGTTCTTCACAACCCTTACATCCTACAACAGCCCCAATCATCCAATATTATTCACACCCTACGTACTGCACCTTTTGCACAAGCACACAAAGATGTTTCCCCTAATGTTTCTTGTTGATGATGTGGCACATTCAGTTATATTTCTGTTTTTTTCTTCTTTTCTGTTCCTATCTTTCTGCTGATGCAACGAATTTCAGTTGCTAGTTTGTTGTAACCTCCTTCTACTTGCTGAATCATAAAGCACTATATAAGGAGCAGTAGGATTAGATAGAGGTAGATTTGAGTAGAGAAAATACAAGTGTATAGGCTTGATTGAGAGAATTACTAACAAGAGGGTTTCTTGGTTGTAATTGGGATCAAGGGAAATCAGTTTGTATTCTACACAAAGAAGGGCATTGACACTGAATAGATTGGACTCAAGCATTGCTTAGTCCCGGAGACGTAGGCTGCTCTTGGCCGAACTCCGTCATCAAATTCTTGGTGTGTTCTTTCCTTGTTATCTGCCTTTTGTGATTCTGTTTCCTTGAATTGTTTTCTGTCTTGCTGCATTCACTGCTTTCACAGCATACTGCTGTTTCTGGTTTTTCTGGTTTGTGCAGGAACTGCTGCTTCTACATCTGGTCTTTGTGCATCAACAACTGGTATCTAGAGCAAGAAGATATATGGCTATGGCAAAATACGACATTGATAAGTTCAATGGGAAGAATGACTTTGCCCTTTGGAGATTGAAGATGCGAGCACTTCTTGTTCAACAGGGACTGGAAGAAGCCTTGGAGGGAGAAAGGAAGCTGCCAAACACTCTGACCGAAACACAGAAGAAGGAGCTTATGAATAAAGCTCACAGTGCCATAATCTTGTGCCTGGGCGATAGGGTTCTCAGAGAAGTATCAAAGGAGAAAACAGCTACAGCAATATGGCTGAAACTCGAGCATCTTTACATGACAAAGTCATTGGCCAACCGTCTTTATCTAAAACAAAGACTCTACACCTTGAAGATGCAGCCTGGGACCTCAATCGAAGACCACATGGACGAGTTCAACAGGTTGATTCTTGACCTAGAAAATATCGAAGTCAAAATCGATGATGAAGATCAAGCATTACTCTTGATTCGATCATTGCCCTGCTCATACGAGCATCTTGCGGATACTCTGATCTATGGAAGAGAAACACTGACCTTGGAGGAAGTGCAAGCAGCATTGATCTCAAAGGAATTGACCAAGAAATCAGAAAGCAAAGATGAAGGAGCAAGTGAAGGTCTCAATGTAAGAGGGAGACAAGATAAGCACGACTACAAAGGCAAGAAGAGGTCAAGGTCAAAATCCAAATCAAAATTGAAGTGCTTCTTATGTCACAAAGAAGGACACTTCAAGAAGGATTGTCCTAATCGAAAAAACAAGAACAAGAATGAAGAAAAGGGGGATGTGTCAGTAGCAACAGATTCATACGAATGCTCAGATGTTCTTGTTGCTGCAAATTGCCGGAATGAAACTGAGTGGGTTATGGACTCAGGATGCTCATTCCACATGTGTCCAAACAAACATTGGTTCTATGACTACCAACTGTTTGATGGAGGTCAAGTAGTGATGCGCAACAATGCAACCTGCACTGTGGTTGGAATTGGTTCTATCAAGTTAAAGTTGAATGATGGAACAGAAAAAATCTTGACAAAAGTAAGACATGTCCCAGATTTGAAGAGAAACTTAATTTCTCTTGGCACCTTGGAAGAGGCTGGTTTCAGCTTCAAAGCAGAAAGCTCCATGCTGAAGGTGATGAAAGGTGTTCGAGTGGTGATGAAAGGAAACAGAAAGAATGGCCTTTATGTCTTGAAGGGATATGCTGTAACAGGCATTTCATCATCTGTTTCCAAGACTAATGTCAGCAAGAGTTCCTTATGGCATCAAAGACTTGGGCACATCAGTGAAAGAGGCTTACAAGAATTGGAAAAGCAAGGACTGTTGTGTGGAGATAAAGTTGAGGGTCTTGAATTCTGTGAGCACTGCATCTATGGGAAGCAAACAAGGGTTAAGTTCAACACAGGCATGCATAAAACTAAAGGGAAGCTTGACTATATTCATTCAGATCTGTGGGGGCCATCAAAGGTCCCTAGCCATAGAGGTAATAGATATTTTATCACATTCATTGATGACTTTAGTATAAAGGTATGGATATATCTGTTAAAAACAAAAGATGAAGCTTTCAATACCTTTGTTCAATGGAAAACTAGAGTTGAGAATCAATGTGATAAAAGGATAAAAGTTCTAAGAACTGACAATGGACTTGAATATTGTGGTGATGAATTTAACAAGTTTTGTAAAAGGCATGGCATTTACAGAAACAATACAGTGAGGAAGACACCTCAACAGAATGGACTTGCTTAGAGAATGAACAGAACTATCCTTGAAAGAGTGAGGTGCATGCTGTCACAAGCAGGCCTGACCAAGCAGTTTTGGGGAGAAGCTGTACACACAGCCTGCTACCTTATCAACCGAAGTCCATCAGCAGCCCTTGAGTACAAAACTCCTCAAGAAATCTGGAATGGCAGCCCTGCAGATTACAGTGTTCTCAAGATCTTTGGTTGTCCAGCTTATTATCACATCAATGAAGGTAAGATGGAACCAAGAGCAAGGAAGGGGCTATTCATGGGATACCCTGAAGGAGTGAAAGGTTTCAGGATTTGGTGCAATGATAGCAGAAAATGTATCATAAGCCGAGATGTTGTTTTCAATGAAGCTGAGATGTTCAAAGACCAACATACAAGTACATGTGCCAAGGATGCAGAAAGCTCAAGTGATCGTCAGCTTGAGGTGGAGCTACAAACCAGGGAGCTGACAGGAAATGATCCCAGACATGTTGAAGATCAAGAGCAACAGGAAGAGGATCAAATTGAAGCTGTCACTGAGGTTGATTCACTGCATGAATACTCTGCGGTCGTCGAGAGAGAGAGAGAAGGACCTCCAAACCTCCTCAAAGGTATGGATATGCTGACTTGACAAAGATATGCCCTGATTGCAGCTGATTTGGTGAACAATAAAGAGCCTAAATCTTACAAGGAAGCAATGAGGAGCAAGGATCATACCAAATGGCGCCTGGCAATGGAAGAGGAAATGGAATCACTGCACAAAAATAAGACTTGGACATTGGTTGAAAAGCCATCAGGAGTAAGACTGGTGGGCAGCAAATGGATCTATAAGCAAAAAGAAGGAATTGCAGAAACTAAACCTCCACGTTTCAAAGCAAGATTGGTAGCTAAGGGATTCACTCAAAGGGAAGGAGTGGATTTTAATGAGATTTTCTCCCCGGTTGTAAAGCACTCATCCATTAGGGTGCTTTTAGCCATGGTAGCACAATTTGATCTTCATTTAGAGCAAATGGATGTCAAAACTGCATTTCTACATGGAGAATTGGAGGAGAAGATTTTTATGCAGCAACCAGAGGGGTTTGAAGACATTGGAAAACAGAATCTGGTATGTCTCCTTCACAAATCCTTATATGGTTTAAAGCAATCTCCACGCCAATGGTACAAACGCTTTGATAACTTTATGATCAAACATAAGTTCAATAGAAGCAACTATGATAGCTGTGTCTATTTCAAGTCACTAGACACAGGTGAACAGATTTATCTACTTCTATATGTTGATGACATGCTGATAGCATGTAAAAACATGGAAGAAATTGATAAACTTGCTGAGAACAGAGTTTGAAATGAAGGATTTAGGACAAGCTAGAAGGATTCTAGGCATGGAAATTGACAGGAAACAAGGAACTGGAGAGCTCACAGTCACACAAAAAGGATACATTGAAAGGATCCTAGACAGGTTTAATATGAAAGATGCAAAGCAAGCAAATATTCCAATTGCATCTCATATTAAACTGTCGTCAGAAGATTGCCCTCAAACATCACAGGAACTGCAGGAAATGGAAAAGGTTCCATATGCTAGTGCTGTGGGGAGCCTCATGTATGCAATGGTTTGCAGTCGCCCTGATTTAGCCTATGCAGTAAGCTTAGTTAGCAGGTTCATGGGAAGTCCAGGAAAGCAACACTGGATGGCTATGAAACAGATCTTGAGGTACTTGAATGGTACAACTGATACAGGTTTGAGGTATGGCAGAGATTCTAAGGACTCAGGTGGAGCTCAGGGGTTTGTTGATACAGATTTTGCTGGTGATCGTGATAGAAGAAGGTCCCTAACAGGATATGTTTTTACTTTGTTTGGGAACACTGTGAGTTGGAAGGCATCCCTGCAACATGTTGTTGCTTTATCCACCACAGAAGCAGAGTATATAGGCATTACAGAAGCTGTTAAGGAAGCACTATGGCTGAAGGGTTTGATAAATGAACTAGGAATCCCACAGAAAGTTATCAATGTGTTTTGTGACAATCAAAGTGCAATACACTTGTGCAAAAATCATTTGTTTCACGAAAGAACAAAGCACATTGATATAAGACTACACTGGATAAGAGATATCATTTCTGATGGGAAAGTTCAGGTTCTAAAAATTCACACTTCAGATAATCCAGCTGATTATATCACCAAGGTAGTCACCCTAAGCAAGTTCAAACACTGCCAGAACTTGCTGAAAATTGGAAAAGGATAATGAAGACTTTGGGCAAGGATAGCAAGCTTGATCTTCAATCTGTCAGAGTCAATGTTCAATGTGCCAAGGTGGAGATTGTTGATGATGTGGCACATTCAGTTATATTTCTGTTTTTTACTTCTTTTCTGTTCCTATCTTTCTGCTGATGCAACTAATTTCAGTTGCTAGTTTGTTGTAACCTCCTTCTACTTGCTGAATCATAAAGCACTATATAAGGAGCAGTAGGATTAGATAGAGGTAGATTTGAGTAGAGAAAATACAAGTGTATAGGCTTGATTGAGAGAATTACTAACAAGAGGGTTTCTTGGTTGTAGTTGGGATCAAGGGAAATCAGTTTGTATTCTACACAAAGAAGGGCATGGACACTGAATAGATTGGACACAAGCATTGCTTAGTCCCGGAGACGTAGGCTGCTCTTGGCCGAACTCCGTCATCAAACTCTTGATGTGTTCTTTCCTTGTTATCTGCCTTTTGTGATTCTGTTTCCTTGAATTGTTTTCTGTCTTGCTGCATTCACTGCTTTCACAGCATACTGCTGTTTCTGGTTTTTCTGGTTTGTGCAGGAACTGCTGCTTCAACATCTGGTCTTTGTGCAACAACACTTTTGATTTGTGGCATTTTAGATTAGGACATCCCTCTATCACTGTAATGCAACAAATTTGTATACAATTTCCATGCATTGCTATTAATAAAAATGTAGTTTGTGATTCTTGTTATTTGGCTAAGCAATGCAAACTACCCTTTTCCACAAGTAACACAAAGTTTTTTAAACCTTTTGATCTCATCCATATGGATATTTGGGGTCCTTTAAGCATCTGCTCTATTCAGAGTCATCATTATTTTCTCACCATAGTGGATGACTACAGCAGATATACATGGTTGCACTTAATGAAATCAAAAGCTGATACAAGAACTTGTATTTCTACTTTTCTTGCTCTAGTTTCTACACAGTTTAATGCCAAAGTGAAAATCATTCGCACTGATAATGGAAATGAGTTTAACATGCCTCACTATTACTCTTCTCTTGGTATTATTCATCAAACCTCTTATGTAGAGACTCCCCAACAAAACTCTACAATAGAGAGGAAATACAGACATTTATTAAATGTAACTCATGCATTATTATTTCATTCACATTTGCCTAAATGCTTCTGGTCAAATGCTGTTTGCCATTCAGTTTTTCTTATTAATAGATTGCCAACTCCTGTCCTTAACCATCAAACTCCTTATGCAATGTTACATGGTGACTCACCAACCTTCCTTGACCTTAAGGTCTTTAGTTGTTTATCCTATGCTACCACTTTAACTCAAAATCAAAAGAAACTTGATCCAAGATCAAGAAAGTGTCTTTTCCTAGGATATAAACCTGCCACTGAAGGATATATCCTATTAGATTTACATACGAGACATATTTGTGTCCAAAAATGCTATTTTTTGTAATCAATTTTTCCTTATGCTACTACTGCTAATATTGTACACTCATCTACACACATCACAAGACTCACAATGCAATACAGATTATGGCAACTTTTGCAAGATCAACACCTAATACAATAATATATTTTGTGTACTTTCCATCTGAAAAAAGGCACGATTCTAGATACAAACTTTGATGCATGTTTCTAATTTTGTGGGGACATTTCTTGTACAAAGGACCTACTACTTATTGCACCTATGAGACAACAAAAAAGCACGTCGACCACCATAAATAACCATGAGCGATTTTGACCATACCTTCAGTGAGTTGATGGGAGATACACCCTTCTCAGCTCCCTCATTGTAAGCACTGCTCTGCAAGTAGGGCATTTACCCCGAGCACGTACGGCGGCCTTGATGCACACCTTGCAGAAAATATGACCACACTCAGTGGCCACTTCTCGTACCAGCGGGCCCTTACATATGGGACAGCTGAATACAGGAGGTTGAACCAGCATAAGTTCCACCTGCAAAAGGAATATCCAAATCAAGAATTTTCAACTCTAGTAAACCTTCAGAGTCATCAATAAGTTCTTTATTTGTTTCAAGTGGTGGTTAAATATCAAGGAGTGATAGAATTTAAAATATTGTGGCTTCAAAGAGATCATTTTCATGAGTGCAGCACAAAAGGGGGAGAATGCAAACAGACATAAGAAAACTTTTACCCAATCACCCCCTCTCAAAAGCAATGTCAAACTGCATAGTTTGCATCAGTTCCACTACAAGTAAATAAAAATTTTCAATTAAGAACCGCCATCAAATCTGTTATATTTATGAATTATGATATTTTAAAATTGGCATGCCATTTGAGCTTTGGCTCAGGGGTAGCCCATTCCCACCAAAAGTGAGGAACACAGGTTCAATTTGCCCTGTTCCCCAACCAGTATTGACGAATTCCTTGTGACCCAATAAAATGTTAAAAAGGGTATTACTCGGTAGTTAGTCTCAGAACCAATTACATATAACTAAGTTATAAGTCAGAGAAATCTCAACTACAGGTTCTAAGCAGTCATCTCAATGATTTATTACAAGGGGGAAAATTTACTATTACATATCTAACAACTAATTTATTCGGAATAACAAAGGACAAAGAATCAAAGAACACAAAACAATATGACATGCAAAAAGGGATTTTGTTCACCGCCTTCCACATTTATATAAAGATTACAATTAATAATTGTTTGGCCTGGGGACTCTCTTATGCGTTTGTTGCAATTATTGTTGGTTACCCTAGCTGGCGCCTATGTTCAAAGGACAAAAAACTGAATTACCTCATGCTGCAGAGAAGTATCAGTCGCTCCCTCAGAATCGGCAGAAGCAGCCTCCGACGACGATGTCGTGTCGTCGGCCGGCAGCGGCTGCGGTGGCGGAGCTGCCGCCGGTGTCTCGGAGCTCCTAAAAATGTGACGGAAGGCCAAGCATCCGAGGATCAAAAACACGATGACGGCGCCAAGCACCGGCGCGAGGAACGGGGGCCACAAGCTTGGGGGCTGATACTTGGGGTGGTGGAAGTAGAAATGACGAATGCTGAGGGCAGGGAGCTCAGGGGAGGTCGACGGCGGTTGATCCATGATGCTCCGAGGAGAATGACGACGGCGGCTCTGAAGGAGGGTAATGTCGAGGCGTGAGGAGGATACTGTCGAGGATGTTTTGAGGCGTGAAGGTGTTTTGTGTAAAGGGTAACACAAGAAGTATTGCAGATCGGACTCTCTGGATGGTTGCCATTGCCATTTCTGGTGGTTGAAGCAGACAACCACTGCTGTAACCCAGAAGAACTGCCATAACTAGAAACATCTTCTCTGTGTTTCCTGTATACTATATGGTGATCAATTTTTTTTTTTTTTTAACCTCCTAACAACAACAACGTAATCAAATCACACTTAAATACACAAAGTATATAAGTCATATAATTATACTGCCTCATATGTTTTCACACCTGACTCATAATCAGTTTTATTCTCAAACATAATATAACATAATAGGACCTAAGCTGGTCGTAACTAACAGACACTACAGTCGATAGGAGTAGCACGGCATGTCCCGAACTAGACAGCCTTCTTCCTCTTGTAGGGATCGCACCCCTTGTACGACTCTGATATATTTGTAAGGGTGAGACGCCAATATATGGATTTAACACAATAATCACATGCGCGATTCAAAGAAAAGCATATATTTTCATACAACATCAGTTCTTAAATAAACAAGTAGTCATCATTGGGTTTCATATCCGAAACATCATCGTTTGAAAAACTATGCATGTACACTTCAATAATCGTCATCTAACTTTTCCCTAATCTTCGGAGATCACAACACAACGCTAATGAGCTGATCAAGCTCGATAGCCAGGTATATTAGGCACTTCGTGGCATGGAATACTTTATTCATCAAAGCACCATACATACTTCGTAGCATGGAATACCTTATTCACCAAGGCACCATACATAACTTCGTAGCCCAAATACCCTATCATTAAGGTATCCGACATAGGACATAGCATGAACACCCTGTCATTTAGGCATCATACATAACTTCGTAGCATGGAATACCTTATTCACCAAGGCACCATACATAACTTCGTAGCCCAAATACTCTATCATTAAGGTATCCGACATAGGACGTGGGCACGTCTGCCAATGCATGCATATAAAACATTTTGTTCTCGTCGTTTTCTTCGTGTATAATCTTTCCTTTGCCAAAGCTCAAAAGCTTACGACCAACGTAGTTTTCAATGTCTTAAAGTCTTTATTAACAACACAGGACACGCAGTCCGAGTGCTTAGTCACAAAACCCTAAACCTTGCAATCAGTCTTAGGTTCGTGGTAATAGAAAACATCTCAAAACGTTTTAACTCCTTTAAGTAGATACCCAGTCTACAACACAACGAACCTTAATACCCCGACGTCTCGGTTATTAAGTTTCATATCATCGTTTTACATCGTTTTGTCTGTGAGAAACAAATCCAAAATAAGACAGCGTCTTAAGAACACTAGTACTCCGACATCTCGGTTACTAAGTTCTATATCGTCATTTACATCGTTTTTCGTCTGTGAAAACAAATCCAAAATAAAATCTCCGCAACTTATCCAAGTTACCGGAAAATCCTTTCTACTTGAAATTCGTTTGTAAAACGTCAAATCATCAAGAACTCTTTTACTGAAACTTCAACTCTAAAAATTGAATCAATTCAGATTAAATCTCTTCTCAAAATAAGTAATGTTGTTTGTAAACTTTCACCGTAAATAATTTCGAAACTTGCCGTCGTTTATCATTTTACAAGAAAAAGTTTTAAAGTCAAACTTTGACTTTTTTATATTATTATTATTATTATTATTATTTTATAATATATATATATATATATATTTTTTATAAATAAGATATTTTCGAATATTAATTTCACAAAATAGCTTTTTATAATATTACATAATTTCTTACGCAAAAATTAGCAGTACAAAAAAAATTTCACGGTTATGCTCTCACCGTGACTCATACATTACTTTTACACTAATAAATCATTAAAATAATAATATTTATCAAAACTCGTTGTTTTTCCAAAATAATATTTTCCACCACTATTATATTCCAACATTTCCCATAAAACATTGAATATAATTTTCACAGCTTATTAAAGCTTTTATCTGATTAATCGATTGTGCACTGACCACTGTCAAGCCTCTCAAACAACATTCAACAATATCATCAAAATTATATCTCCAGGCAGATCATGCATCATAGCAATATAATAAACTACTGCGGATAATTAAATAAATTAAAAGTAGATCAATCATCGATGTACAGATAAACAACACACCGTAAATAACATAAACAAATAACCACAACCACATATAAATCATATAAACCACACTACAAGCAAATAGTTATTGAGAAAATCCCTCAGGTAAGCTCCCTTTACCTCTTGAAGCTCCTCGGTGAAATTAAAAGAACTCTGTCGGTTGTTGGAAACCCCCGTACGCCGTAGAACAATTAACCTTCAACAACATATCCAAACAACCAATCAAAACAAGCAAAACAAACACCTAATCCTCTCTAATAGGTCACGGCCTCCTTAGAGTTTTGTGGCTCAAAATCTCCAAACTTGCTTAGGTCATGGATTAATGATCCTAAGGTACTTAAGGAAATGGATTAAGGCTAAACAACAAAGTTAAGAATCAAAACCCTCCTAATCCTCTAAATGGTAGATTCGGCCAACACAAGGACATAGGGTTAGGGTTTTTAGTTTAATGAACCAACTAGGATTCAACAAGTATACAAGTATGTATGATGAAGGGCATGATCATACATCAAAAGCAAGAACAAAAACTCCATCCATCCTTTCCTCTAGGATTCGGCCAAGATGGGTTTCAACGGAAGAAAACTTTTGATCATCACATGCTCTTAGATACATACAGTATACATGATTATAAGAACATAGGAAGTGGTTTCAACATCATAAGATTTTTCTAGAATTTGTTATGAATTTTCAAAGTTCTAGATCTAGAAACTTAAAAGTGAAGAACATAGATGAAATAGACTTTGAATCATGAAACTTATTGAAGAACATAAACATGATTAGGGAAGGAGAATAGGATTCACCTCTTGAAGATCAAAAACAAGTGAAAATCCAAGGACTTGCTTCACAAAATCAAGCTTTTGTGTTCTAGTGTTCTTGAAAAGTTTAGAGTAGTTTTGGTAATTTGAACATATCTCTCAATATACTTATCCGTTTTTTGTGTTATTTATGTCGTTGGAAAGAAGAGAGAAAAAGGAACAGCTTTCATGTATAAAGTTTTTCAAGATTCAGAATATAAAATGGTCAGAATTGCTATGTAAAAATCTGACGAATATGAACACTTATGGTTGTTCTTGAAGTTCTTAAGAAAACATTGAGCTTGGAGGAAGGAGATGACATGAAGAAATGAAGAAATTTGTCAAAGTGTGTTGCTAAAGAGGGGGAGCCGTGGGTTTAGGGACAATTTGGTCCAATTTTACAATGGCATGACTTGAAAAATTCAGGATGAGCCAATGGTAAAATCGTCATTTCCAGGCAAAATATTCCTTTGTCATAAATGCGTCATTATGGTCATTATGACACAGATAGGATCGTCATAAATGCCTATCACATCGGTCAAATCCGTCACCTCAGCCCCGTTGCTGACTCCCTGGTTCATCTGACGCAAGTTTTTCATAGAGATATCTCGACGTATTCGCCCGCAGCAAATATAATATTTTAATTTTTACGCTAAATTTTTCAAAACTTCCAGTATCGTAGAAAATATGGTAAAAACATTATTCATCTCGTTCACGAATTAAAATTAGGTTTTCTGAGCAGTAAACTTTTACTGTCAGTGAAAACGCAGAAAACGACAGACCGGTTTTCGTCTGAATTTTCAACCAAAAACTTTCATGTAACCCTATGAAAATTAATATAACATGGAAATGACATTGGTTTATCCAAAATCATTTTCTAAGTCTCGGATAAAAATATATTTTTATATATATTTATTACCGATATTAGAAAATAGCAAAAAGTCGGGGTGTTACAGACTACCCCTCTTAAAAAATTTCATCCTCGAAATTTCGTGACACGAAGCTAGACGGGATTAAAAGATCCTGAAGCCTTACTTTCACAAGAAAGTATATATAGAAGAATTTTATCGATCTGAAAAGAATATAAGAATATCACGTGCATGACAGATTCTCTAATAGGTTTATGGATGTAAAAGTGCATGATCGGTACACATTTACAAACTTGAATCTAATAAAGTTCCTTCTTTCACAAGAATTTTACTACACAATGATTTAAAACAACAACAGTCTGATAAAATTCAGACTAGGTCACTTCCACCAAAAGTAAAAGTGACTAAATTAAGTCTCATCAAGAAACTCCTTTTATCAAGAAAGTGTCTATCCTGAACAGCAACAGGACAGTTCAAGCAAATAGAATGGATAGTAACCTACTTAGCAGTAGGGGTTGGAAAAATCAGAACATACGAAAATGGAGAAACAAGAATTTTCAAGATATTCACACACAATTCATCGAAATAAAAGTATGAATTGCACCCGAATTCGAAAAGTAAACTTAAGAGATTACAGTCGTAGTTTGAAGTCTCAGCTCCCCACACATTATAAACTCTACCCGCAGTCTTTGGCTTATCAGTTCCGGTGTTATTGACAGCAAGTCCACGTTTTGGTGCATTGCAATCCCTCGACAGATGTCCCACTTGATCACAATTAAAGCACTTGATTCCCCTCACTGGGCATTTATCAGCCATATGGCTTATATCCCCACAATTGTAACACCTCTTGACTTGGTCTTGGTTTTGATTCTTATGACCTCCATTTCCCGGTGCAGAATTATTATGGCGATATTGGTGCTGATTCTGGTTAATTCCCGGTGGTCGGAAGTATGGTTTTCTTTGGATTTGCTTCTCCTCCTTATTCTGAATTTGAAACTGGTCCTTGAAACGGGAGGATCCTCCAACAGTTCCTCCGTTGTCTCTTTCTTTCCTCATTACCTCCACCTTCCTACACTTCTCGACTAAGGCTTGGAAATTCTAGATTTCCAATGGTAGTACTGATTCCTTAATCTCGAAACGCAAAATGACATGCAAAAAGGGATTTTGTTCACCGCCTTCCACATTTATATAAAGATCACAATTAATAATTGTTTGGCCTGGGGACTCTCTTATGCGTTTGTTGCAATTACTGTTGGTTACCCTAGCTCTCTCTCTCGTTTCCCTGCCTCCTATGTTCAAAGGACAAAAAACTGAATTACCTCATGCTGCAGAGAAGTATCAGTCGCTCCCTCAGAATCAGCAGAAGCAGCCTCCGACGACGATGTCATGTCGTCGGCCGGGCAATGGCCATGCTGTGAGTGGCGAGCCGCCGGTGTCTCGGAGCTCCTAAAAATGTGACAGAAGGCCAAGCATCCGAGGATCAAAACCACGATGATGGCGCCAAGCACCGGCGCGAGGAACGGGGGCCACAAGCTTGGGGGCTGATACTTGGGGTGGTGGAAGTAGAAATGACGAATGCCGAGGGCAGGGAGCTCAGGGGAGGTCGACGGCGGTTGATCCATGATGCTCCGAGGAGAATGATGACGGCGACTCTGAAGGAGGGTAATGTCGAGGAGTGAGGAGGATATTGTCGAGGTTAATGTCGAGGATGTTTTGAGGCTTGAAGGTGTTTTGTGTAAAGGGTAACACAAGAAGTATTGCAGATCGGACTCCCTGGATGGTTGCCATTGCCATTTCTGGTGGTTGAAGCAGACAACCACTGCTGTAACCCAGAAGAACTACCATAACTAGAAACATCTTCTCTCTATGTGTTTCCTGTATACTATATGTTGTCAAAATTGTCTTGACGCAACAAGAGCACGGGAACAAAGCAGTAACAACTCATGAACACATTAATAAATCTGAAACTAATAGTCTGAGGCGTGTGGAATCACATTGTCCTTAGGGATTTATCCGCATGGTACGTAAATCCCCAGGATACAACAGGCCCCTCCCACAAATGAGCCGAGGTAACAGAATAACAAAAAAATAATAATATAGATGAAGCAGCAATATAGAACCCAGGAACAAAATAATAAAGGAGAAAGTATTTTTTAAATGAATAAATATGTGCTTATATTTTTAGCACATTAGACACAAGTATTTTAAAAGAAGTAAGGCTCCCGTATTTATAAGTCTGATAGTTGTTAAAGTATATTTTCAAAACATGCATGTATGCTCTCTTTTTAATAGCTGCCACCAGCACTTTAGTTTTTTTAAAGTTCAAAAACTACCATTAAGTTTGGATAAGAATACAACAAAACTGAACGTGCAGCTGAAGTTTTGAAACTGGTCAAAAACTTGGTCATAGGGACGTTAGAGCATATTAAGCAACTAATTATTTTAGGATTAAATCAAAACAAAAAAATGTCAACTGACCAACTAAAGTGCACTCGTGATTGAAGAGGTTAGTGACATGGTCATATGCGGAACATTGGCAAATAATATGGAAACCATATTAGCAAATAATGTGGAAGCTGTTAGTCCAATAACACATGTTTAGATGCAAGTATGACCAAGTCAAAAGAAGATATATTCTGGTAAGCCTTTCCTCAATGATAATATTATTTTCACAAAGAATTAATTGGATAAAATAATAAAAATTAACCACAATTATTTTATACTTGTTGTGTAATAACAACACAACCAAAATCAAATACTTAACTTTTAAAATATCTCAAAATATCTAACAATCCCCCACATATTTCAAAAGTTAAAGAAAACATTTAAGAGATTAAAAAAAAATTCATGGGTTAACATCTTGGATGTAATACGTCGGATCTGTATAGCAAGCTATGGAACCAGGCCTAGACTGATAAACTTAACACACGGTGAATTGGTGTAGCAAGCTATGGAACCCAAGACACTTAATATGTGTTAGAGGTCTACCAATCACACTACACCCCCCATAATTCTTGCTGTTATGTCGTTTTGCGCTAAACAGGTCATGCGGCGCGCCCGGTATTCATGAGTGCTATAGAGATTTCGCCACGATCTCATGCAAGCGGCCCTACTTGACACTCATATAGGTGATTTCATCAAGTGCATGCTACAAATCATACACCACCCATAAGGGATATGAAAATCATTAAAAGCTTTACAAGCTTATCCTCTCAATAATGCAGTATCTAGCACTTTCTCAATTACACCATAAGAAAGAGACACAAAACAAAACAAAATTAGTTTTGTGTGCTAGCAGAACTAACAAGTGACTTGTTCTTACCTATTGAACCTTCTTCATGGGATCTCCAATCACAAAGGTTGGGTTCTCATCCCTCTTAATTTCAATTTGGCTTAAGTCTCATTCCCCTCGATGTTTCATTCACAAAGTTTTACTTTTTGTGAGAAAATCGATCAAATTAATTTTTGACCTCCCAATAATTAGGCATCATCATTCAGTAGCTACTTTTCAGGATTGTAACACATACGTTGTCTAAAAAATATATTCATTTTGTCACTTGACAATCACAATATATAAACACATAAGGAGTTAATTTAACTCATATAAATATTTGCTAAAAGGTTTTTCAACCACTCAGCCTCATTATCAGCCATTTTCAGAGCAATAACTCTAACCACATTGTATATTTAACAATAAATTTCATTTGGATTAAATCCAAGTAATGAAACCACCACAAAAGGTGAACACATAACTTGAGTTCACATTATCATCATTGTATCTTTACAATACAATGGAAAATCCATAATAGGATATCACAGGCCATCCCCTACAAAGTGTAGAGGGAAAAAGCATTTTATTTTCACAAATAATTTTTTTTTTTCAGTCTCAAAGCCTAGCATCCAGTATTCACATTTGTCACAAGCTTGAGAAATGACCACAACATATATCATCTCTTTAAACCAATTTTACCTTCAGTCTAGGAGGATAATCATTCCTCTATACACATATGCATTAAAAGGCATAATAACATGACTTTACACTTACGAATTATAACCCGCACATATCAAAATATTGAGTCATCTTTAATAATTGAACGACAGTGTACTTGCATACAGACAATCATCCACACCACTTAAATAATATAGTCTCTAATATTTCACTAAAGATATATTTAAACTAACACTCAACAAAACATATAATAAATCTTTACAGGTATTAAAATAAATACTTTATAAAATTTATTCTCATGGTAACTCTCCCTTTTGAGTCACCGTAACTCATAGTTTATACTCAATTCAATACATTAGCACCAAGCATCATTTCATCATACTTGCATGATCATGGTCACATCGCCAAGACATATTCAAATTCATGTTCAACTACACATACAACAATCCATACAGTGGAAACACAGATTACTAACCATCCGAGTTAGTGCTTTGTAATTTATAAAAAAATTAGGAAAACAACCAATACAATTTCAAACCACATGTATTCATGTATTTCATCAATATTATTTTTTCTCAATTTATAAAGAAATTATAATTACATGCGCACTTGGATAATTTGATGGAGCATATCTAGAAAGTAGAGCATGCATTCACATCAGCAGTATTTTGTAATTAGCCAAAAATTCAAGTAGCCAAAACCAAAGAATACAAAATTAGACCAACATGGTCACATCCGGTGCTAAGCAGGTTACAAAGTATCAAATTAGTATAAGGTTATCCACTTCAATAACTTCTGATATATAACCAATGGGACGTGGAGTAACAAGCAAAGTTTAATTTGTTAAGTCTCTAAAATGTCTGATGTGCATTTCCCTAAGTTTTGATGAGAACTAAACATTGGTTAATGATTTAATTAACCTTCATATTGGTTGCTAACCTGTCTATCGAGTGTGCAGATTAAATAAGAGAATCATTCGTCCAACGCAAGTGATTGAAACGCACGTCCAACACTGTAGTGATGGAAGCTTACATCCAACAGCGTAGTGATAGAAGCTCACATCCAACACACAAGTGATTAAAACAAACGTCCAGCACTGTAATGTTTGAAGCGCACGTCCAAAACGCAAGAGATAGAAACTTACGTCCACTAAAGTGATGAAAGCGCTCGTCTACTAAAGGTATCAGAAGCGATCGTCCAATGACGTGGCAGATGGAGCTCGTCCATTAAGGTATCAGAATGGATCGTCCAATGACGTGGCATATGGAGCTCGTCTACTAGGTTACGTTCAACCAGTTAAAGGAGTATCCGTCCAATGACGTGGAAAATGGAGCTCGTCCACTAAAGTAACAGAGGCTCTCGTCCACTAAAGTAACAGAGGCTCTCGTCCACTAGAATAACAGAAGTGCTCGTCCACTAAAGGTAACAGAAGCGCTCGTCCACACTAGTCTTTGGACTTGCTGAGTCCTTAATATGGAGCTCGTCTAATAGCCCGAATGAAAACTCAAATGGCTAGATAGACGTGGTTATTTTCAAGATAGAAGCACTTATCTTATGAACGCGAATTCTATAAGGATTATCAGAATCTTATTTCAAGAACCAGAAAGAGACTTGAAGCCTTCTCTCCTACTCAGTTTCACGATTATCAAGAAAAGTCAGAAGTTACTCTCTCAAGCAACCTTGGATAATCAGAACCAAAGACTAGTTAAAGAATGCTTCCAACATGCTTTATTCCCTAGTACCTCTGGTCCTGTTAATAGAAGAATTTCAGATTCTTGACAGAAAAGGTTCCGACAGGACGACAGAAGAATTGAAGGAAGAGTTGTCACATAATCACCATGAAGAGTCGAATTCAGCAGAGTTGGCAGACTAAAAAATTGACAGAAGTTGGTATGTCAGACAGATAAAGCCGTCAAGAAAGAAACACATTCGTCACCAGTAAAATTCCCGACGAATATACTCAGCTGACTGACGGAGAAATAGAAGTAACAGAAAAAAGGTAAAAACCAAACTTTCGACAAAGTTGGTAATAAGAATTGTCAGACGGACAAAGTATGGAAATGGCCAAGTTTTCAAGGTTGACATCATCAGCAAGATAAGCTGTCAAACAACCAAACCGTGGACAACAAGCAAGTTGGCATAAAGCAATTCAAAGGAATGAGCAGTTAGAGAAGTTTACTTGTCAAATAGTTTGAATCTGAAACATAGCAAAACTGCCATACAGGTGGCAATTTTTAAGATAGGAAGTTTTCTTTAGGCAGTTATTTTATATGCTTATAAATACTGTTAATCCCGATGTAATAGAGGAGGTTTTACTTGATGCAATATCCTACATATCTCGATCACACAACAGATTAAAGGATTGGACTCAAGTATTTCCTCCATCCCTTTTCATTTCCACTTCAATTTATAATACAGTACTGCTCATTTAATTTCCTTTTACATGTTCCTCTTTACCTTCAGCATTTCTTTCATGTTCTTTATTTAAGTTCTTCATTCCTTCCCATTTATCTTTCACGTCTTTTACTTGCTTTCTTTTAATTTCCTGCACTTTAAATGCTTTCTTTTACTTTTCAATCATTTAAATACTTTTCAACAACTTGCTTTCTTCCTTTAATTTACTGTCATTTATCTTTCATTGTCATTTACAAGCTTTCAATTATTTTCCTGCAACTTACATGCTTTCCTTTAAATTTCTTCTTGTTTATTGCTTTCCTTTAAATTTCTTGTTGTTTATTGCTTTCCTTTAAATTTCATGTTCTTTACTTTCTTCTAATTTAACTGCAAATTGTGTTTTTCCTTCAAATCCTTGTGTTTCTATAAAATTCAAGTAAGAAGTCATTCTTGTTTAGGCAGACACGCAATATACCCATCCTTACGAGATTACCGCATAACTCGTCCGTCCCTACACTCGTCTGATCTTAAAACTATTTGTGACAAGGATTTTGGACACCAACCAAAAACAAGCGTCAACAAATTGGCACGCCCGGTGGGACGAGTTTAGAGTAACTCGTATAGTGTCAGGAATTTGACATACAACTTTATTTGTATGCGTTTACGGAGCGGAAAGGTGGTTCAAACATCTATTTCCCAGAACTCTAAATATGAGTAATGCAAGTGATGCAGGCGTAGTAGACACTAACGCCGCTGTGTCAACAGTGGATGCTATTGCACCGCTTGACAATATTCCTGCAAACGGAGCTAATGCTACTAATTCAAAGGTAAATGGTACTAATGGTCTAGGAATAAGAAGAGGCGTTTCTTACGCCCAAGTGGTCAATAGATTTGACGAAGTTGGTCAAGGAACACTCCCGTCACCAACTTCCCCTGTTTTACAATAAGTAAATACATCAAGTACTGGATTGTCGTCACGAAGTGTTGTGAGTTCAAATCCAAGAGGGACTACACAGCCTCTCTCACAACCTTTATATGGGATGCCTTATGGGTCAATGACCATCAATCCAAATACCCCATTTGCATACATACCATATCCAAATGGAATGACGATGGCTGCCCATACATCTGGACAGGCAGGGCCATCGACTGGGGGGCAAATTCCCAGTCTTGCGAATGGAATAACGGGGTCAATGATAATTACCCATTCTCGACAAGAACAGCCGGTAGAAAGGCCATATATTTCCCCATTAAGACAACTCCCGCAAAGCATTGTTGGTCTGTCGGAGGCTACCTTAGCCAACGTCCGACAACAGATTGATTCTAGTAACCATGACATAGTGAATACATTTACTCAACAAATGAGTACAATAATTACGCCATTGATGGAAAGCACAAATAATGCATGTTTAGCATTGACAAATGAGATACGTCGGTTAAATAGAGCCTTGGGTGTTGTAACCCCAGGCGAAAACCAAAATACTGGTAGAAATCTCAATGCAAATCTCAACAGGATTAATCAGCCACAGGTTGAACCACAACTTGACGGATTTGACCAAGATGATGAACGGCAACAGCCCCATCGTCGGATTCCTTTGAGACGTGGAAATGTACATATTCTGCGACCAGAGGAAGACGAGGATTTGATCCTAAACCAGGGTACTGTTGGAGCGTTCCGTCAGAATGTTTTAAATCAAAACGTCAACCAAGTTGTCGAACAAGCATTAAATAGGTTTGGTTTTAACATTGGTTATGCTAACCAACCATTTTTTGCATCAGCATTTCCTGATTGGGTCCAACAGGCAGAAATACCTCGAGGATATAAAATACCCAAGTTGTCGAAATTCTCAGGAGAAAGTGGAGAGTCGACAGTCGAGCATATTGCCTGATATACCATCGAGTTAGGAGATTTGGCCTTAGAGGAAGGATTAAAAATGAAGTTCTTCCCTAGTTCGTTAACTAAGAATGCGTTTTCTTGGTTTTCAACCCTGAGGCCTAATTCAATCCACTCTTGGAATCAATTGGAAAGAGGTTTCCATGACCAATTCTTTAGGGGAGATTTGAAAATAGGGTTGACAGATTTATTTGGAATTAAGAGAATGAATAACGAATCTGTTGACGACTACCTGGCTCGATTCCGTCAAATGAGGAGTCGGTGTTTCACCCCTATTCCAGAGGCAGAAATAGTGAAAATTGCTGTCGGAGGTCTAGATTACTATATCAGAAAGAAACTGGTCAACCAAGATTTGATAGATCTTGCCCAGTTAGGGGACAAGGTTCGACAGATTGAACAATTAAGAGCTGAAAAGATTTTTAAGCAAAAGAGATTCCTTAAGAGGGAAAGGGTTAATTTTGTCGGATGCAATGAATCCGACGAGGAGTGTAATGATTCTGAAGAGTATGAGGTAGATTATGTCGAACTAAAAAATGGTCCACCTTATATATGTCAAGCTTTGAAGCCTGCAAGGGCCAAAGAAAGAATCCCTTTCATTAATAAGAAAGTATACACATTTGACGTGACCAAGGCCGATCAAATATTTGACATATTACTTAGAGATAAGCAATTAAAATTGTCAGATGATCATAGGCTCTTGAAAGCCCATGAAATTAAAGATCGGAAATATTGTAAATATCATAATACTTTTGGTCATGTGACGAACGACTGTATGCATTTCAGGGATATCATTCAAAAAGGTTTGACAGACGGAAGGTTGAAATTTTCAGACAAGCGACCGGAAATGAAGATTGATACCGAACCCTTCGGTCCTGAAGCTAACAAAGCAGACCGCCAAGTCCCTATGGGAGTAGGCATGGTCAACATCACAGCCGGACAGAATATCCAAATGGATTTGTCAGATCCATTCGATGTTTATCCGAAGCCAGGAGAGCCACTTGTCGACTATATGACACGAAAGAAAGATGGGGGCATAATTAAAGTTTGCCCTAGATGCGAAGCAATTTACGATGAAGTAGCCGCCAAGAAAGCTAGGGGGCAGAAGCCACCATCGCATCGTCCACAAGATAACCAGAGCAGTTTTTCACACCCAAATAGCCATGCTGGATCCAACAGTGTACAGAAGAGTGCTGCATCTACTGTAAATAGACAGGCAAATAGCCGTCAGCAACACATGCACCAGTCAAGATCCGGACAGCACAACACTGGAGGCTGGCTTGATTCAACCAGAGGATCGGCAGTAAGACAGACAAATAGCCATTAGTAAAATATGCACCAGTCAAAATTTAGATAGCACAGCACCGGCGGTTGGCTTGAAGAACCAATCAGAGGATCGACAGTAGGTAACTCTGTCAGTGGCAGATTTAATCCTGTCAAGACCAGGACACCCCCATCCAACGTAATAGTGGATAAATGGGTGAGGAATTCAGCCATGACACAGTACCCAGAATTGCAAAAACAGACATGGGCTCGGAGAAGCAAGGTCAATGAACGGGGGCCACCCTTTTGGAATGAAAATTACCGAAAGGGTCAACTGGCTAAAAATGCTCAGATGGCAGGGCCTGGTCTTTCAGGACCCTCAACTCAATTGGCTATTTCCAAGAGCCAAAAGAGGAGGCTACAGAGACTCCGACAAGCTCAGAAAAAGAAACTTGCCAAACAGGGAGGCGTCATTATAAAAGAGATGCCTTCCCACGATGCTGGTTGCTACAACCGACAACAAAGTTGATAAAAGAGGAGATACCAAGATGAATAGTGTAATAGTGAATCACCCCATGGAAGCTGATGTGAAGAAACCCAGTAATCAGACCAAGCAAAGTAAACCTGCATCCCAGGTTTTCATAGAAAAGAAAACTTCAGGCCAAGCATCCTCACCAGTACAACCAAGAGGTAAATGGCCTGTCGGGCTGACAGAAATGGAGAAGGTTGCAGGGCTCGAGAAGAAAGTTGAAGCAAGAATAGAAGAGCAACAACTGACTACGTTCAAGCCTGAATGCGATTTAACAAAAGAGGAGTTGTCATTTGATGCTGTCATTGAAGCATTGAATGATCCGAATGATGACATAAACGTCAGTGGAGCCATGGACATGGACGGCTAGAATGAGGATTGGGCCGACATCATGGAAGCATTAGACAACTGTGGCGCGGGAATTGCCCGGCCTTTGTCAGATAGGTCAGGGTCAGATGACGAGAGTGATTTAAGAAGAAATCACGGCAGGACAGTCGGAGGTGCATTCCTGGATGAGGATCCAGACAATGAAGTTATACTGGAGCCTGGAATGAGAATGAAGATAGGTTTGATTTCTTTCATCCTAGCAGAATACGAGGGATATTTTGAGTTTGATCCCTCTGATGACGACAGTGATGTCGTCAACAATGCAGGTGACCCAAGTGACCACTGGATGTGTGTTCAAGAGAATTTAGTTACTGTATTCGACGACGTGGCTCAGTTGGAGAAACCTACCGACGAACAGAAAAATCATTTAAGGCCTTTACATGTGAAGGCCATCATCGATGGAAGACCCACCAATAGGGTCTTAATTGACGGAGGCGCTGCTGTAAACTTGATGCCTAGAGCGATGTTTAAAAATTAGGAAAGGATCGGTCAGATCTAATCCCAACTGATATGGTTGTCACTGACTTCAGTGGCAAAACATCTCCGTCGGATGGTGTCACTTTATTAAACATACAAATTGGCACTGTCGAAAGAATGACATTGTTCGTCATAATTCCAGCCAAGTCAAGCTATAACATTTTGCTTGGCAGGGATTGGATCCACGCTGTAGGGGCAGTTCCATCAACGGTACATCAAAAGGTGATTTTATGGAATGAACAAGATTAAGTGGAGATTGTGGAGGCAGACGACAGTGCTTGCTATGCTCAGCAATCACACATTGACTTCCGGGTGTATTCTCCAAATGTGAAGCCAATAACTGCCATTGAAGGGGTTATCAACAAGGATACGTTAGAAGCAAGCCTTCTTAGCCAGTTTGGAGTTACAATACAAGACAAGGCCGATAAGACTCGGCCAGAATCCGACAATGAGTCTTGAGACCCACTTGAGAAGATTGTCGGCCTATCTAGCCGACAAAGAAGTACACACTCAAGAGAGTGTATTGGCTGATTGTATAATTGACGACGGCCCTTTGGGTTTTGAAAGAGGATCCGAAGTCAAACAAAATGTGGAAGTAGAGGATCCTCTGGAAGAAATAAATTTGGGGATAGAAGAAAAGAAAAGGCCCATTTTTGTCAGTGCTTTTCTGCCAGAGGATTACAAACGAAAACTTGTCAGATTAATAGCAGAGTACAAAGATTGCTTTGCATGGGACTATGACGAAATGCCTGGTTTAAGCAGGGATCTTGTTGAACATCGCCTACCACTAAGGGAGGATTGCAAGCCTGTTAAACAAGCAAGCAGACGGTTTGCTCCAGAGGTGGTACATAAAATCAAAGAGGAAGTACAAAGACTGCTTAAAGCCAAGTTCATACGAACAACCAGGTATGTCGATTGGCTCTCTAATGTAGTCCCCGTTATTAAAAAGAATGGTAAAATGAGGGTATGCATAGACTTCAGAAATTTAAATATGGCTACCCCCAAAGATGAATATCCGATGCCAATAGCCGACATGCTTGTCGACTCAGCATCAGGAAATGAAATTTTAAGTTGTATGGATGGTCATGCAGGGTATAATCAAATCTTTATAGCCGAAGAAGATGTGTCAAAGACTGCCTTCAAATGTCCAGGAGCAATTGGGACATATGAATGGATTGTCATGCCTTTCGGTTTAAAGAATGCAGGAGCCACCTATCAACGAGCAATGAATACAATTTTCCATGATGTTATTGGAAAATTTGTAGAAGTATATATTGATGATGTGGTCGTTAAATCCAAGACCAAAGATGACCATTTGGAGCATCTGAGGCAAGGATTTGACAGAATGAGAAAGCATAATCTCAAAATGAACCCAGAGAAGTGTAGTTTCGGAGTGTCGGCTGCAAAATTCTTAGGATTCCTGGTCCACAAAAAAGGAATCGAGGTAGACAAAAATAAAGCTAAAGCAGTCATGGAAGCCTCCGCGCCGACAAATAAGAAAGAGCTACAATCCTTCTTAGGGAAGGTTAACTTTCTCAGAAGATTCGTATCAAATCTGTCAGGAAGGACAAGAGTATTTGCACCACTGGTCAAATTGAAATCAGAAGAAAGCTTCATTTGGGAACCTTGTCACCAAGAGGCTTTTGACCAAATTAAGCAGTATCTAGTCAGTCCACCGGTCATGATGCCTGCAGTGCCCCGTCGACCGTTGAAGTTGTACATATCAGCATCAGAGGACACTATAGGATGTTTATTAGCCCAGGATGACGATGACAATGTTGAAAGGGCTGTATATTATCTAAGTAGAGTCCTAAACGATGCTGAGGAAAGATATAGTGCAATAGAGAAGTTATGTCTAGCATTATATTTTTCTTGTACAAAACTCAAATATTATATGATGCCATGTCATGTATTAGTTATTTCCAAGACTGATGTAATAAAGTATATGTTGTCGAAACCAATCCTTAATGGACGAATTGGCAAGTGGACCATTGCTTAATCAGAGTACTCTTTACAATATGTGCCAGCTAAAGCTGTCAAAGGACAAGCAATAGCTGACTTTCTGGTAGACCATCCAGGACTGGATGTGCCAGAAATAAATGTTGTCAGTCTATTACCTTGGAAACTCTATTTTGACGGATCAAGGCATCAAGGAGGTAGTGGAATAGGAATCCTAATTGTGACCCCACAAGGAATTCTTACAAAGTTCATGTTTGAACTTAAATATCCATGTTCCAACAACGAAGCTGAATATGAAGCTTTGATTGTCGGATTGGAAATATTGATAGAATTAAAAGCACGAAATGTGCATATTTTTGGGGATTCTCAATTAGTCATCAAACAACTCACACAAGAATACAAATGTGTTAGTTACAATTTGTCAAAATATTGTATCGTAGCTAACAAATTGATGAAAAAATTTGATGACGTAATTGTTCAATACATTCCCAGAAATTTAAATCAAGAGGCTAATGAATTGGCTCAGATAGCCTCAGGATATAAAATATCTCAAAAGACTCTGTCGACACTAATGGAAATCAGAGAATTGCTGTATCCATTAGAAGAAAGAGATATTTTAGTTAATGATGTAATTCTGCATAATGACTGGAGGTTGCCAATAATCGAGTATTTGGAAAATCCAAGTCAGAATGTGGATAGAAAAACAAAGTATAAGGCATTGAATTACACGATGCAAGGAGGACTGTTATACAGAAAATCTGTTGACGGGACTCTACACAAGTGCCTGAATGAGCAAGATGCTTATTTGGCTCTATCAGAAGTCCATGAGGGTATATGTGGAGCCCATCAGGCAGGTGATAAAATGAAATGGGTCCTACGAAGAAGTTTGTATTATTGGCCAACTATGGTTAAAGATTGTATTTTATTTGCCAAGTCTTGTGAACAATATCAGAAACACGGCCATATACAAAATGTGTCGGCTGGCGAATTACATTATATTGTCAAGCCTTGGCCATTTAGAGGATGGGCTCTAGATTTAATTGGCCAGATACATCCCGCTTCGTTAAAAGGACATCAATTCATTTTAGTTGGAGTTGACTATTTTACCAAATGGGTAGAGGCAATCTGTCTCAAAACGGTCACCCAACAAGAAGTAATTGACTTCATTGAAAACCACATTATCTGTCGGTTTGGCATACCCCAGACTCTGACAACAGATCAAGGGTCAGTGTTTGTCGGAAAGAAAGTTGTGGAATATGCCAGTTCTAGGCTTAAAAAAATGCTCACATCTACACCATATTATGCACAAGCAAATGGCCAAGTTGAGGCCATAAATAAGATCATTATTAATCTTATTAAAAAACATGTGGGCCAACAACCTAAAAGTTGGCATAATACCCTTGATCAAGTATTATGGGCATATAGAAATTCACCCAGACAGTCGACAGGAACCTCGCCATATCGTCTAACTTATGGGCACGATCATGTATTACCTGTTGAAATCAATCTCCAATCCACTCGCATTCAAAGGCAAAATGACCTGCCTACTGACCAGTATTGGGATGCAATGCTAGACGAATTGAATGAATTAAGTGATGACAGATTGATTGCGTTGGAGAATTTAATTCGGCAAAAAGAAAGAATTGCAAGATTTTATGATAGCCGAGTTAAGTTCAAAGCATTCAAGGTAGATGATTTAGTTTGGAAAGTCATATTGCCCATGGATAAAAGTTGTCGAGAATATGGGAAATGGTCACCTAAATGGGAAGGACCATTTAGAATTGACAAAGTATTTTCTGTAAATGCTTACGCGCTTGTCAATATTAATACTGGCTTGACAATCAAGTCAATTAATGGCAAGTACTTGAAGGAATACAAACCGACGATGTTAGAAGTAAGAATTGACAAATAAAGGAAATAAGTATATTCATTAAATTGACGATACAATGAAATATTGTCATTTGATGGTAGAAATCAAGTTGTCAATTAAAGCTAATCTAATCTTAGAATACAAGACAGTGTGTCAATAACACTTTATTTTCCTTCAACAATATGGAGGGATAACTCAATCTGTTGAGACTTCATTCCCCATGTGATGAGATTTCAGTTGCCTCGTTTGTCGAGAATGCATCAAGAAGGGGATAAGCACGAGCAGATGTCACCATCATTTCACTTAGAAGGTTGTTGTTGTTATGGTAGTAAAGATGACACCAAAACCTTCCAGGATGAAGATGATGGAACTAGAACGAGATGCACTCGTTCTGTATCAAGATCAGCTTTTCCCCGAATATGCAGTAAGGCCAGCTATGGATGTTACATTGGTTACTGACCTTCACTACACGTTTTTACATTGGTTATTGACCTTCACGAAGGATATGACCATTAAGGCAAACACATTGGATTGAAAATTTAATATAAAGAAGGTCAGATTCTTGTGAAGGAAGAAAGAAAAATAGGTGGAAGCCTGTTGTAAGGAAAAGCATGTTATGTGAAAGGTTCAACTATGAAATCGGAGATTTATAGATCTCGTTATTTATAGTTGAACGCAAAAGGCATTTATTGCGATTTGGTTCACCAAAGTTTCGAAACTTATCACAGCATTTATGATGATTTGATAAGGCATGCTTTACGAAGTTGGTTGGAAACATGCAGTCAAATCAAATAATAAATAAACGTGCAAGAAAAGAAAACATCTAATCATTAATTAATGACTGTCAAGACCAGACTAAAGGTTGACATGTACAATAGTTACAATTGTCAGTTTTGGTCTAAATAGAGGATAATTGATCCCATGCAAGGGAAAGATTAGTTTTGTCGGCAGTAGCTACTTCATAGTCAGGCTGCAATGCACGGAGTTTACTGACTACACTTTCAGCTTTTTGGCCAAGTCGGACAGATTCATCATCAATAGCTTTGACTCTGTCTTTGCTTTTTTCCAACGCTTTGTCAAACTTGGCACATTTTTGGTCCGTCAATTCAATCTCGGTCAACAGTTTCTTCCGATACTCCAGTAAGCTCTCCTTAGTTTGAGTCCCGATGGAAATAAGGTCAAGTTCCTTTTGTTTAGATGATTCAAGATTTTGAAATTGAACTAAGAGATCGTCCTTGGTTTTTTCTTCCTCTTCATAAGAAGGAATAACATAAGTCATCCTTTCTAATTTACTGGAGAGCCGCTCCCAAAATGTCTGAATAGAGATAAAAAGCGAACGGCTCGACAGAGGAAGATTAGAATGAAGAGGAGTGATTTCCTTGATGAGTCGAGATAGTTCTTTTTGAATCTTGATATCAGACAGAAGTTCATCAAAAGGATTGGCCAGAAGAGCTTGGAGATCATGCATGAGGGTAGTGACTTGAGAGTCACTGGAATCATTTCGAGTCGATGAAGAAGTGGTAGAAAAGGATGACTCTTTCCGGCTTACTTCTGACAGCATATTGATCGACGTGTTAAAGTGTAAGGCCGGTTTGGGATCAGGAGACTTCATAGTAGGAGGTCTGATAGCAGGTGGAGAAGGAATGACAGGAGCTGTTTCAGCCAACAGGGCCTCCATGTCAATATCTTCATCCGGAATTTCAATCATGACAGGAGTTCCTACTGGTTTATCAGTTGTTGGAATTGAAGTGACTGAAGTCGGATGATGGGGGCTCGGGGGCACTTCCCGATGAGAGTCAAGAACCTGAAGATTAGCTGTCAAACTCCTAGTATCGACAAAAATACTTCCTGAAGTTCTGTCAGTATGCAGCTCTGAATCAGATACATTCACTGGCTCAACAGTTGTGAGAATCTCCTGAATGGTCATTGAATCATCAAACTGAGGAGATTTTTCCTGACATGAAAAATAAATAAGGTATATGCATGTATATAAAGGAAAATGACAGGATTGACGGAAGTACCAGATTAGAATCTGAAGACATCAAGTCAACATCAGCACTCGATTTCTCGGTAACCGGGATAGTCTCAGCAGGTATGCTTTTCTGACAAGAAAAGAAGGCATATGAGCAAAAGGATGTAACTTGATAAATTAGATTAGACTGTTACCTTGGATTGATTGGAGGGCGAAGTGTTGGAGGAACTAGTCATAACATCCTGAATTTTAGAGCCAGTGGAAACTTTGACGGCATCAGATGCTGTCACAATTGCAAGACCCTTGACAGATTTTGATTTCTTGGAGAGGGGGTCGAAGGAGCCATTTTCTCTTTTCTTTTTCTGGATCTTTTTACCGAGGATCGAAATGAAGCTTTGGCTGGCCGTGAACTCTTCTTGACAGTTTTTGCCACCAAAGGGATGACGGGTTCATCATCGTCTTGAAGCTTCTCCCGACAAGTACATCGGACTTAGATTTACCAGGAGAGGTTGATCAAGGGAATGGCTGTCAATAACAACGTAAATAAGTTGATTGTCAGCCGAAAAGAAAAGAAAAATAAGTTATTTGATAAATGAATACCTGAAATACAATTTAGAATTCTTGAATGGAATCCAAAGTCGTCATCAGACTGAAGAAACCGACGAGCGAAGGTAACTGGATTTGGTTTTTAAAAGGGTCAACGTAAGCACTCACGCTGTCCAAAAAGAAAAAGTTACCTCCTTTCGACGGTTTTCCTGGGTGTAAATCAGCTAAACCAAAAGGGGCACAAGGAATAGGCACTGGCTTAGGAAAAGGGGCCTTTAAGCTGTTTAAGTATTCCCTGGTCATATTGGGAATACTCCTATACATGGCAAGCCTTTCAGATTCCTTATTTTCATGCTTCCTTTTGGCTTCAACTAAAACACTATTGACATGACGAACCATATCAAATGGTCGAAAAGGATTCCACTTGATTTTATAAAAATTTTCAAAGGCTCGAATTTCTTTCTGAAGTTCACCTTGAGTTTTGGTTGCTGGATCCTGTTCCTGCAGAGGAGAATCATCATTGTTACCCACGGTATCCTCAATACAACTCAAGCAAGTCTTTAAACTTAGACGGTGGTGGGAGTAGTATTCATCCCACCAGTCAAGAAAGCTTTGAGTAGCTCTGTGGAAGGTAGAAAATGAAATGGGTTGTAAGAAAGTCCCACGAACCTTGTCCGCATCACTGATGTCGACAATATGCTCATATGTTGGGGCTTTGACACCAATAAAATTTTCTTCAGGATTTGACGAATAAGGAGCAGGGATAGCTTGGCAGAAGCCGAGTTGACAAGCAACGGTGTTGGGCAAATGGAGGTAGACTCTATGAGTTCTGAAATTAGGACCATCAACAAAAAGAATTTTCTGACAAAGAAATTTGGTCCAAATGGATTTATTGGATTTAGAGATGGTGGTGCTTAATTTTGTAAACCATTCTGGACCATATTTCCGGTCGGAAAAAGGAGAAAAGTTGATCTTTGAAGAGGTAGATGAAAGTGAATGGAAAATTTTGAAGTAAAACTTGAAGTTCGCAGTTTCATCCCTTGACAAAGACTCGGCAGACACATAACAGAGGTAGGAGCCATAAGTGTCGATTGTCAAATCTGCGGGAGCTTTATATGAAAATTGACGCTCCAAGACTGCATTTAACCATAATTGGAGAAGCCAAAGGGGCCCTCCTATATTGGTTTTCTTTTTAGATTTGACGGTGTCAACTAGCATGCTCATGCTATCATAAAGATTGGCTAAGACACATTGTCCTAATGCTACTCTTTTACCAGATGACAACAGATTGGCTAAAGGAACATATGAAGCGATCAAAGAAGCAGATTTACTACAAAAGACATAAGCACATAGCCAAAGAAACAAAAAGGCTACATGCTCAGTATCCGTCACAGGATCATGAGCTTCTCCTCTAAAATCTGCTATGTATTTGGAAAAAGAACACTTCGGCACATAGACATCAATTTGATTTTCAATTTCTACCTCAATGCATGGTGGGGCCATCTGGACAAAGGCCAGTAATAGTCGACATGCCAAACAAAGTCGGACCCATCATTCCATAAGGAAAATGAAAACTATTTGTTGTTTTATTCCAAAAGAAAACTGATGCTCCTATTAAAGAAAAGTCTACCAGTTTAACATGACGAGAAAGTTGAATGAATTCGAAGATTCCAGCTTCTTCCCATACATTGCGTTTTTCAACATGAACTCGGTCAAGCCAACTAATGTAGGCATCGAACCGAGTGGCATGGGGCATTCTGAAAATCCTATTGCTCTTTTTGAACATATGAATGGGAATAGGAGTAAAAGAAGATAAAATAGCTTCATTTGAGCTAGCGGAAGGAAAGGAATTACGTAAACTCTCAGAAATTTCATTTTTGGCTACAAAAGGACCCAAAAATGCAGCAGGAGGATTTAAAGCAACAGAAGGATCAAGAATAGGGTAAATTACCTTGGATTCTTGCCATAACTCAGATTCCTCCAAAAGTGGGTCTTGAACCACTACCCTAGTAGGAACGACTATAGCATGAGGTACTGAGGTCGGCACCCTGGAAGATGTGGCCATGGAAGATTGAACGAGGGAAGAAGAAAGGATTTCATTTAAGAAAGGATTTGCGAGGGAAGAAGAAAAGATCTTTCTCTAGAAAAGATTTACTAGTGAAGAAGGAAGGATAAAAAGAAGAAAGTCAATACTGATGTGATTGACATTTAAAGGAAAATTAAAAACCTTCGGTTCGAATTCCAAGGAACCTGCAGCGTCATGATTGTCCCTATTAAGTAGGGATGAAATTAAAAGCAAGGTTTAATTAACGGATAAGAACCCGAAATTAAGATGATTGTTGGTGATTTGAAAATTCAAATTTTGCTATTCTTTCGGGCAAAGCCGTCGGAAAGCAAAATTTGGGGGGCATCTGTTAATAGAAGAATTTCAAATTCTTGACAGAAAAGGTTCCGACAGGACGACAGAAGAATTGAAGGAAGAGTTGTCAGATAACCACCATGAAGAGTCGAATTCAGTAGAGTTGGCAGACTAAAAAATTGACAGAAGTTGGTATGTCAGACAGATAAAGCCGTCAAGAAAGAAACACATTCGTCACAAGTAAAATTCCCGACGAATATACTCAGCTGACTGACGGAGAAATAGAAGTAACAGAAAAAAGGTAAAAACCCAACTTTCGACAAAGTTGGTAATAAGAATTGTCAGACGGACAAAGTATGGAAATGGCCAAGTTTTCAAGGTTGACAGCATCAGCAAGATAAGCTGTCAAACAACCAAACCGTGGACAACAAGCAAGTTGGCATAAAGCAATTCAAAGGAATGAGCAGTTAGAGAAGTTTACTTGACAAATAGTTTGAATCTGAAACATAGCAAAACTGCCATACAGGTGCCAATTTTTAAGATAGGAAGTTTTCTTTAGGCAGTTATTTTATATGCTTATAAATACTGTTAATCCCGATATAATAGAGGAGGTTTTACTTGATGCAATATCCTACATATCTCGATCACACAGCAGATTAAAGGATTGGACTCAAGTATTTCCTCCATCCCTTTTCATTTCCAGTTCAATTTATAATACAGTACTGCTCATTTAATTTCCTTTTACATGTTCCTCTTTACCTTCAGCATTTCTTTCATGTTCTTTATTTAAGTTCTTCATTCCTTCCCATTTATCTTTCACGTCTTTTACTTGCTTTCTTTTAATTTCCTGCACTTTAAATGCTTTCTTTTACTTTTCAATCATTTAAATACTTTTCAACAACTTGCTTTCTTCCTTTAATTTACTGTCATTTATCTTTCATTGTCATTTACAAGCTTTCAATTATTTTCCTGCAACTTACATGCTTTCCTTTAAATTTCTTGTTGTTTATTGCTTTCCTTTAAATTTCTTGTTGTTTATTGCTTTCCTTTAAATTTCACGTTCTTTACTTTCTTCTAATTTAACTGCAAATTGTGTTTTTCCTTAAAATCCTTGTATTTCTATAAAATTCAAGTAAGAAGTCATTCTTGTTTAGGCAGACACGCAATATACCCATCCTTACTAGGTTACCGCATAACTCGTCCGTCCCTACACTCGTCTGATCTTAAAATTATTTGTGAAAAGGATTTTGGACACCAACCAAAAACCAACGTCAACAGGTCCTTACACGAAAAGGGAAGTGTACTCAGCAAAGTACAAAAAGCTCTCTGCACAACTCTGATATGGCTGTATCACGATCCATAAAGCCATGATCCTTCATGTTAGAGTACAACCAACGTTCCTATACATTAATGGCTGCCCAGAACGACTCTATTGTATTTAATGAAGTTCTGCTTGAAGCCAACATCTGAGGGAATGTCTCTAACGGATCCTAAATGCTTGAAGACCATAAATACAGAAGTCATTGAAGATGAAGATGAGAGAGAGTTACTGGAGCTACTACTTCTGCTACACTTAATGAAAAATGAGAGGATCGCCACCTTCATCTCAACAAAAATCATCCTCAATGTAAACATTCTATATTCACTCAAGTGAGTGTTATGAGAGATTTATTTTATCAATTCTGAAGTACTTAAAAATATATCCACTCTTGTGAGTGTAGGAAGAACTCATCTCTGTACTTCATTGTAAAATCACTCCATGAGTGTTGTGAGATTTTCTCTATGTAACCTTCATCAAAATCCAGTGAGCCTGGAGAGGCTAGGTGTAGATAATACTTGCAACAGCCTGGAGAGGTTGGTTAAGAATAATACTTGTTGAGCCTAGAGAGGCTAGGTGTGCTAATAATACTTGCAACAGTCTGGAGAGGCTGGTTAAGAACAATACTCAATGAGCCTGGAGAGGCTAGGTGTGCAAATAATACTTACAACAGTCTGGAGAGGCTGGTTAAGAACAATACTCAATGAGCTTGGAGAGGCTAGGTGTGCAAAGACTACTCATTGTAATTATCTGATGTGATAGTGGAGAAAAACTCAGCTACTGCTGGGGACTGGATGTAGCTCAACATTTATATGAGTGAACCAGGATAAATCTTGTTTTTTATTTTCTCTCTACCCTTATCTCCTTATCTTTGTTGTTTTATGTATTTTCAACAAAGTTTTCTAACTGATTTTAAGCTTTATGTTCTAAGCTATTTTCAAATGTGTTTTATCCTCTAGATGTTGTCTAACTGGTTAATGTTTAGTCTAAGATAATCAGACAAGTCAGTATTGTCCATTAGACAAGTGAAATGCTTTATCTTCCTTATTTCCAAACTGGTTAAAAATATGTTATTAGTTTTGTTAGATGGTTTTTAAATTATCTTCTTTTATCCATCTACACTCTCTTTATTTGATAAACTCTGATTTATGTTTTGTTGTTTAGTAAAAGTTTTAAATTTCTATTATCACCCAATTCACCCCCCTCTGGTGTGATGGTTGCTTTGATCTAACAATCGGTATCAGAGCTACGTGCTCTGTAGAGAAGCTTAACCGCTTAGAGTTAAAGATCCTTGTTATCTTAGCAACCAAAATCTTTTTTTTTTAAATGTTTGATTTTAAAGTTTTTTTTAAAAAAAAAACCTCGTGTCTTTGAATTTCTTTTCACAAAAATTCAAGCTGAAAATGTTTTTATAAGATGTTAATTTTGTTTTGTTAAATGTTTTTCTTTATACTCTTTTCTCTTCTAAACCAAATTCATTTGAACTAATCTTGTTAAAATATTTTTCTTAACATTCGAAAAATGTTTTTAAGAATTTTGTCTTTTAAAAATGTTGTTTTTGACAAACCCAAAAGGTGCATCAAATCTAAAAATATTTTATTTCTGTTTAATGCTATTTATGTTACCAACAATGCTTCTTTGTGTAAAAGTATATCCTTGAATTAGAAGATGAAGATCATTGATAGAAGTTGGATTATAAAAATGTCTTCAAGAAGAAGAACACAACATAATTAGTGACTCTTCGTCTCAAGAAGCCTGTGAGGAAAAGTACCTAACAAGATGGAAGGATCACCCAACAAGAAAGGAAACCTTCTATAAAGGATCTAACTCAAGAAAAACTTTTGAAGTTGAGTTTATTAAACTTGAGAAGACACACCGGAAGTTACTTGATCCTATTCCCTGTTGAAAAGTTCAGAACAACATGACTGCTGAAAAATTAAAGGAATCAGAAAGGGAAAGTTATAGGAATTGGTACTATTGGTGGTAAACCCCCTCTTCCCTCTATATCTAATGTTCTTATGGTTAAAGGATTAAGATACAATTTGCTTAGCATAAGTCAATTATGTGATAGTGGTTTTGATGTTTCCTTTACCAAGGATTATGCATAGTTAAAGACTGTTGCGGCAAAACCCTCTTTTCAGCCAAAAGGCAACAAAATCTTTATAAGATTGAACTGTCTGATCTCTCAGATCAAAGTGTAACCTATCTGATGTCCAAAGAGGATGAGAGATGGTTATGACATAAGAAACTAGGACATGCTAGTATGAAACTAATTTCTGAATTAAAAAGGAATAATCTCGTGAGAGGATTGCTTGATATTAGCTTTAAGAAAGATGTCTTGTGTGATGCATGTCAGAGAGGTAAACAGATAAAATCAAGTTTCAAATCTAAAAACCAAGTATCAACCTCTAGACCTCTTCAGTTGTTACACATGGATCTGTTTGGACCAGTTAGTGTTGCCAGCCTGGCTGGAAGAAAATATGGATTTGTCATAGTTGATGACTATTCTAGATACATATGGATACTCTTCCTAACAGACAAGGATGAGTCTTTTAAGGTTTTCTCAGTATTCTGCAAAAGAGTACCAAATGAGCAGGGTTTCTGTATTTCTACCCTTAGAAGTGATCATGGGGGAGAATTTGAAAATGAGCAGTTTAGACAGTTCTGTGAGGAGAATGGAATCTCTCATAATTTCTCTGCACCTAGAACTCCACAGCAAAATGGAGTGGTTGAGAGAAAGAACAGATCTCTGCAAGAGATGGCTAGATCTATGCTCAATGAAAATAATCTCCCTAAGTACTTTTGGGCAGAAACTGTAAACACTGCTTGTTATGTACAAAACAGAATACTTATTAGGCCTTTTCTAAAAAGGACTCCTTATGAATTGGGGAAAGGAAAAAGCCCCAACATATCTTATTTTCATGCTTTTGGATGTGAATGTTTTATTCTGAATACCAGAGATAATCTTGGAAAGTTTGATTCTAAGGTAGATAAAGGTATTTTCGTAGGTTATTCTGAAAAGTCTAAGGCTTTTAGAGTTTACAATTCAAGAACTTGTATTATTGAAGAATCTGTTCATGTTAAATTCAATGATGGATTGAAGACTGATAAAGAACTATCAGATCTAGAAGATGATCTTGCACGTCTTGATATAAACAAGCCAGAAAGTTAACAACCTGATCTAACCAAAACAGAACCTGTGCCTGAGGCTGAAAGGCAAGTGGAACAGACGAGTCAGCAGACAAGTCAAGATCTTCATGATGATCTCAAAAGGGATTGGAAGTTCAACACTCATCATCCTAAGGATCTTATTATTGGAAATCATTCTGAAGGAGTAAGAACCAGATCCACATTAAGAGAATCAAGCAATGTGGCCTTTATTTCAGATTTGGAGCCTAAATGCATTGAAGAAGCTCTTGAGGATGAAAGCTGCATTCTTGCTATGCAAGAAGAACTTAACCAGTTCACAAGAAATGATGTCTGGACTCTTGTCTCTAAGCCTAAAAACAAGTCGATTATTGGAACAAGATGGGTCTTCAGAAACAAATTGGATGAAGATGGTAAAGTTGTCAGAAATAAGACAAGGTTAGTAGCTCAAGGCTATAACCAACAAGAAGGTATTGATTTTACTGAAACCTTTGCACCTGTAGCTAGAATAGAAGTCATATGCATTTTAATGTCATATGCTGCACAACACCAAATTACCCTATTTCAAATGGATGTAAAAAGTGTTTTTCTAAATTGAAGAAGAAGTGTATGTTAAGCAACCCCCTGGTTTTGAGGATACTGATAAATCAGATCACATTTTCAAACTTGAAAAGGCATTATTTGGTTTGAAACAAGCACCTAGAGTATGGTATGATAGACTCAGTTATTTTCTCATGCATAATGGTTTTACTAAAGGACAAGTAGACACTACTCTGTTCAAAAAATGCTCTAAAAAGAACTTTATTATAGTTCAAATATATGTTGATGATATTATTTTTGGAGCAACTAATGAAAAGATGTGCAAGGAATTTTCAAATCTAATGCAACCTGAATTTGAGATGAGCATGATGGGAGAATTGAAGTTCTTCCTTGGATTACAAATCAAGCAGACAAGTGATGGAATTTACATTCATCAACAAAAATATACCAAGGAGATACTCAAGAAATACAAAATGGAAAATGCAAAGCTCATGAAAACCCCTATGCAACCCAATGCAAAACTAAGCAAATATGATGAAGGTAAAAAGGTAGATCAAACTGTCTACAGAGGTATGATTGGGTCTCTACTGTACTTAACTTCAAGCAGACCTGGCATTCAATTTAGTGTCTGTATGTGTGCTAGATTCCAATCTGATCCTAGAGAATCTCATCCTAAGGTTGTTAAAAGAATATTTAGATATTTGCTAGGAACTACTAATCTTGGTTTGCTGTATTTAAGATCAAAAGAATACAGATTAGTGTGATATTGTGATGCTGATTTTGTTGGAGACAGAATAGAAAGAAAAAGCACCAGTGGAGGATGTCACTTCATTGGAGCAAGTTTAATCTCATGGTCAAGCAAGAGGCAGACAACCATTGCCCTGTCTACTGCTGAAGCAGAATATATCTCTGCTGCTAGTTGCTGCTCTCAACTCTTATGGGTAAAACATCAACTTGAGGATTACTCTATTTATGAACATAACATATCTGTATGGTGTGATAATTTGAGTGCTATATGCTTAACTAAAAATCCAATGCAGCATTCTAAGGCTAAGCATATTGAAATCAAACATCATTTCATTAGGGATTATGTTCAAAAAGGCATCTTTGATATTAAGTTTGTTAAAACTGAAAATCAATGGGCTGATATTTTTACTAAACCCCTTACAGAAGAAAGGTTTTTATTTATTAGAGATAATCTAAACATGCATTGCATTGTTGAATGACATGTCTGAATATTAAGTTGTCTGTGCTAAATCTGTCATTACTCCTATATACATGTTCTTTCAACTAAGCATTAGTTCAGGGGGAGTAATGATACAATAGTTTAAGTGGAGTATGTCTAATATGCTTGCTGCATTACTATGATTTTCTTAACATGTTATCTTGCCCTTAACATATCTCATAAGTAAAACTTGATAACCCTTTTTGATGTTGACAAAAGGGGGAGAATAGGAGAAATTGAGATTTGTGATAAAAATATGTTATAGGAGAATATGAGAATGAATATGATATGACCTATTCGCTTAAGAAAATTTCAACCTGTCTGATATATGCTATTTTCTTTGTTGATATTTTCTGAGGTTCATTAAATCATCTCAATGTTTGTCATCATCAAAAAAGGGGAGATTGTTAGGTCTCTAAAATGTCTGATGTGCATTTCCTTAAGTTTTGATGAGAACTAAACATTGGTTAATGATTTAATTAACCTTCATATTGGTTGCTAACATGTCTATCGAGTGTGTAGATTAAATAAGAGAATCATCCATCCAACGCAAGTGATTGAAACGCACGTCCAACACTGTAGTGATGGAAGCTCACGTCCAACAACGTAGTGATAGAAGCTCACATCCAACACACAAGTGATTAAAACAAACACCCAGCATTGTAATGTTTGAAGCGCACGTCCAAAACGCAAGAGATAGAAACTTGCGTCCACTAAAGTGATGAAAGCGCTCGTCTACTAAAGGTATCAGAAGCGCTCGTCCAATGACGTGGCAGATGGAGCTCGTCCATTAAGGTATCAGAATGGCTCGTCCAATGACGTGGCAGATGGAGCTCGTCCATTAAGGTATCATAATGGCTCGTCCAATGACGTGGCATTTGGAGCTCGTCCATTAAGGTATCAGAATGACTCATCCAATGACGTGGCATTTGGAGCTCGTCCATTAAGGTATCATAATAGCTCGTCCAATGACGTGGCATATGGAGCTCGTCCACTAGGTTACGTTCAACCAGTTAAAGGAGTATCCGTCCAATGACGTGGCAAATGGAGCTCGTCCACTAAAGTAACAGAGGCTCTCGTCCACTAAAGTAATAGAGGCTCTCGTCCACTAGAATAACAGAAGTGCTCGTCCACTAAAGGTGATAGAAGCGCTCGTCCACACTAGTCTTTGGACTTGCTGAGTCCTTAATATGGAGCTCGTCTAATAGCCCGAATGAAAACTCAAATGGCTACATAGACGTGGTTATTTTCAAGATAGAAGCACTTATCTTATGAACGCGAATTCTATAAGGATTATCAGAATCTTATTTCAAGAACCAGAAAGAGACTTGAAGCCTTCTCTCCTACTCAGTTTCACGATTATCAAGAAAAGTCAGAAGTTACTCTCTCAAGCAACCTTGGATAATCAGAACCAAAGACCAGTTAAAGAATGCTTCTAACATGCTTTATTCTCTAGTACCTCTGGTCCTTACACGAAAAGGGAAGTGTACTCAGCAAATTACAAAAAGCTCTCTGCACAACTTTGATATGGCTGTATCCCGATGCCTAAAGCCATGATCCTTCATGTTAGAGTACAACCAATGTTCCTATTGCATTAATGGCTGTCCAGAACAACTCTATTGCATTAATGGCTGCCCAGAACGACTCTATTACATTAATGGCTGCCAATAATGACTCTATTGCATTTAATAAAGTTCTTCTTGAAGCCAACATCTGAAGGAATGTATTTAACGGATCCTAAATGCTTGAAGACCATAAATACAGAAGTCATTGAAGATGAAGATGAGAGAAAGTTGCTGGAGCTACTACTTTTGCTACACTTAATGAAAAATGAGAGGATCGCCACCTTCATCTCAACATAAATCATCTTCAATGTAAACATTCTATATTCACTCAAGTGAGTGTTATGAGAGATTTCTTTTATCATTTCTGAAGTAATTAAAAATATATCCACTCTTGTGAGTGTAGGAAGAACTCGTCTCTGTACTTCATTGTAAAATCACTCCATGAGTGTTGTGAGATTTTCTCTATGTAACCTTCATCAAAATCCAGTGAGCCTGGAGATGCTAGGTGAAAATAATACTTGCAACAGCCTGGAGAGGTTGGTTAAGAATAATACTCGTTGAGCTTGGAGAGGTTAGGTGTGCAAATAATACTTGCAACAGTCTGGAGAGGCTGGTTAAGAACAATGCTCAATGAGCCTTGAGAGGTTAGGTGTGCAAACACTACTCATTGTAATTATCTGATGTGATAGTGGAGAAAAACTCAGCTACTGCTGGGGACTGGATGTAGCTCATCATTTATATGAGTGAACCAGGATAAATCTTGTTGTTTATTTTCTAGTGTGTTTCACTCGTAAAGTCCGGCGGCCGCTTATCTGCGAGATGCGGATATTCTAAGGAGGAACCTAGCGGTGAACTTAGGTTATTTGCATGACTTAGACATTCTAAGGAGGAACCTAGCGGTGAACTTAGGTGTCGGACCTATAGAAGTCGGACTTGGGACTGAAATCACGAGAGTTAGAAGCCGTCCCTCGAGGAGCAACGAGTTGTCACGAAGCGCAAAGGGTCCAATCTGGGATCGACTACCACGAGAGTAGGGGTCGGGTCAATTGGGCACGGCTTTTGTAACCCGAGAGGGAGCTTAAGCTATTAGAGGATAAACTCGCCTTCAAGGCAATTTCGGTAATCAACAAAGGTAAATAAGATTAGCAACATAAACAGTCTCAAAGGTAACCCAAATCCCTAGGAATCCGTTTAAATCTAAAACCCCATAAACAATTGTTTTCTGTTTGTTTATCTTTTAAATTCAAATTCAAAACCCTTTTCACTCAAAATATAAAAATCCTTTTTACAAAGTCCAGATTCACTCAATTCGAAATTAATTGCGATTCAGGAACACGGTCTCTGTGGGTTCGATATCTTTTATTACTTGACGACAGTCCGGTACACTTGTCGGAATCGCAAGCGTCGCGCCGCGCTGTCAAGTTTTTGGCGCTGTTGCCGGGGACTGTGCCTTTTCGAATTTCAATTAGTTTTTAAATTGATTTTTCTGGAAATTTTCTTTTTATTTGATTGTTAATTTCAAAAAAAAATCAAAAAATTCTTTTCCTTCTATTGTATCCATCTCTCTGTGTGTTATATGCGAAGATCCCTAAGTCTTGGGAGCCTTGGTGAAGTTGATCCGGAGATCGAGAGGACCTTCCACAGACGTAGAAGACTACAAAGAGAGGGAGAAAGGTTGATTCCCATTCCACTCATGGCGAATCTTCCGGATACAAAGCCTTTGAAGGACTACGCAGCCCCAAATTCGAGAGGCTTGCGAACTGGGATTGCAAGGCCAGAGATTGAGGCGGAGAACTACACTATACCGCCCATGCTAATCAACATGATTAGGCAACATCAATTCGGAGGATTGCCTTCGGAGGACCCGACCGATCACATAGAGACATTCTTAGAGTTCACCGATGCAATCAGGATTAGTGGAGCCTCGGTCGATGTTGTGCGTTTGAGACTGTTCCCCTCATCTCCCACTGGAAAAGCGAAAGCTTGGCTAAAGCAAATCCCCGCTAATACCTTGAATGCTTGGGACCAACTGGAGCAGGCGTTCTTGGAGAAATTCTTCCCTCCATCCAAGACGGCCTACATAAGAACCCAGATCACCGGCTTCTTCCAGAAAGACGGAGAATCATTGTCGGAAGCTTGGGATCGTTACAAGGGACTGCTGGAGAATGTCGCCACCAACTACCACCAATGGGGATCCGAAAGAGGTAATAACCCGAACAAGATTTCGGGGGGTAAGTTTGAAGTAAGTAGCATTGATCTGATTATGTCTAAATTTGACTCACTAAATAAACGATTAGATAAGATTGAAAGAGCTAATGTGAGTGCAATAGGTGCTACTAACACTATTTGTGAGATTTGTGGAATGCAGGGACATGACATGATGGAATGCCTTCGTGGTATCGCTCATGGATCCGGCGCTTCGGGTGAGCAAGTGAACTCTTGTCACAACTTCTATGACACGAACCCGAAACTGCCCAACTATGCTCCCCCAAATCCCTACAACCAAAGGAAGAACAACCCTTACCTCTCCTACGGCAACTACAGCAACACGCTCAACCATGAGTTCCAAGAGGGCCAAGGTAATAAGAGAGCCGCACCGGGGTATCCTCAGGTTCAAAAATATAAGCTCGAGTCTCTCATGGAAAACTTTGTTTCCACCCAAACTCAGAAGAATGAGGCAATAAAGGAGCTAGCATCTAAGGTAGACAACTTAGCCGCTCATAGCAAGATGCTAGAAACCCAAATTGCCGAACAAGCCAGCACGTACTCGAGACCTAAGGGTACATTCCCGAGGCAACCCGAAGTAAATCCCATTGAGCATTGCAATGCCATACACTTAAGGGATAATAAGCTTGGGGTGGGGGTAGCTGAAATGGACGTGGAACCGGAGGAGGACACGAGCGAAAAAGAAGAGCCAGAACCGAAATACGTCCCTCCACCACCGTACCAACCCCTGATACCTTTCCCACAAAGGTTGGTCAGGAAAAAGCAAGAAGATATAGAAGCTAAAATGCCTACTAAACTGAAAGACCCAGGTAGTTTCTCTATCTCTTGCTCGATCGAACAAGTGCAAATTGACCAAGCCTTATGTGACCTAGGGGGCTAGTGCGAGCTTGATGCCCCTCACTATCATGGAAAGGTTGGAAAGTAAAGAGTTGAGACCGTTCAAATTCTCCTTACAATTTGCGGATGGCTCAACTAGGACTCCTCTAGGCATACTAGAGAACGTTCCTGTAAAGGTAGGGAAATTCTTCATCCCTACCGACTTCATGGTATTAGACATGAAAGGGAATTCTGAATTCCCCATCATTTTAGGAAGGCCATTCTTAGCAACCGCTGGAGCGGTAATAGATGTAAGGAATGGTAAACTCTCTCTGAATGTAGAGAAAGGTAGGGTGGATTTTCAGTTGACTAACTCTTATAACAACCCTCCTTTTGAGAGCCATGTGTGCAGGATAGGTATCACGTCTCCAGCAGTAAAGGAAGAGCTCAACATGGAAGCAACTCCGAAGATATGCATGGCTAATGATGCACCCAGCAGTGATGGAGTTGGAGTGGCTTACCATGTGGAAACAAAACTTCCACCGGGAGGAAGGAAGGCTAGGAAGCTCCAAATAAAAAGAGCGAAGCGTAAGCGTGACTGATCGTATGAGCAGAATCGGCTCTTTGAAGGAGTTCCGTGGAAGAGAAGTGTTCCGGAACATCTACGCCCAGCCGACCCCGGTTGATTAAAGGAAGTTTGGTCAAGCTTAGGACCGTAAACAAGCGCTTCTTGGGAGGCAACCCAAGTTTTCTTTCCCTTTTCCTTTTGTTTTTGAATTAACCTCTTGAATAATTTGAGAAGATCAAGAGGCAAAAATATCATTAATAGGTTTGTCTAGTGTTTTCAGGTTGAGAAGGGAAGAAGAGCAGAAAAAAATAAAGTCATAAGCCATCACGCCCTGGCCGTGACAGTGGTCACGGCCGTGATAAACTAATACAAGAGCACAGAAAGGATCACGGCCTAGCCGTGATACACATCACGGGCGTGATGAGTAGGATGCCAAGATCAGAGAGCATCACGGCCTAGCCGTGATGTAGATCACGGCCGTGACAGGGCAACTCCTGAGGACCAGAAACGATCACGGCCTGCCCGTGATGAGCCTCACGGCCGTGATACTATTTCCACCCAAGTTTTGACTGGAATGTGAGCCAACACCCGCTACCGACTCGGTAAGTTGTTCCAATTTTTCTCCTCTCTCCGACTTGATTATTTACATTGGAGACAATGTAAGTAATCAAGCTTGGGGTAGGGGTATTTTTGCATTTGCATTGTTGCATTCATATTGCATTCACATAAGCATAGACTGGTATGATCACATTGTCTAGATTGTCCCTCACTTAGAACATGCATCCAATTGTGAGAACTTGGAGCCAAATGGATTGTGATAGTGAATTTTCGAACCCAATTTTTCATTATTCTTGTGATATGGCTAAAAATAAAAATTCTTGAGATAATCATTTGATAGTTGATAATTAGCATGTGGTTCCTTAAACTTGTGTTTCTCACTGATTTTTGAACTACTAAATGTAAGATTTTGAGCCAAAAAGGGGTAACTCACTAAATCTACCTCATTTCTTGTGATAGAGTGATTTAATTCCTCTTGGACTGTATTCTCTAGAACTTGACTTGAAACCATTTCGAAACTTTAAAAAAATTTTGAAAACACTTTTGGAAATGATGGAGGCACTAGGTATTTTTCCGGCCTCCCGAGCTTTGAATGTTTAAATGCTACCCCTTAGTTGCCCAATTTTGAGCCTAAAAGAAAAAAAATACTTTTCTTGGTACCTTGAATTACTTTGATAAATAATGCTTGGTATGGCACCTTTTAAAGTATTACAAAAAGGGCAAAATGGTAGTTGGAAAAAGTATGGGATGAAAAAGCTAGAAAGTAATTTCTCTTGAGCTATAAATCTCCCCTTCTCCAAATAAATAAAATGAAATAAACACAAAAATTTTGGAGAAGGGGATGACAAAAGAAAGTGAGAAATGAAAAAAAAAGGGAGGTGGAGAAGTGAATCGAAGCCCCTAAAAGGGTATTTTAGAAGGTGTCATGCTTTGCAATGTTTGATAATTTGTTTAGCCTTCTTGAATTTCCCTTTCCTTGATTTTCCCACCTAACAATAAATCCCATGGCCACATTACAACCAAAGGAAAAGACCTCTTGATTCTTATGTGTTTTCATAAATAAAGTAGAGATTTGGTTAATAATCAAGCCTATGGTAGAATACTTTCCTTGAGGAAACTGAGCGAATTGTCATATATACCCTTAAACACTTGAGTGAGGTGAGTTGAGTGCCTGAATCAGTGAGAATATGAACTTGAAGAACCTAAGCTTCTAATTGGACTTGAACTTGATTATCTCTTGAGTGCTTATTAAATATGCCTGTCACTTGGATTAGTTGCTAGGGTACTAGGTTCACTATCCATGCTTTGATTGATTTATCTTATGGCCTGAGTAATTGCTTGAGGACAAGCAAAGTTTTAAGCTTGGGATGATTTGATGAGTGTGATTTCACATCATCTTTGTCTATCATTTTGCATGCATTTTTCATGTAGTTTAGGCATTTTTAATTAGATTTTAGGTTAATTTTCCTTTGGAATGGGTAAGGCAGTTTTCGTGGTGTTGTTTTGCAGATATCAAGGGTAAAATGCTTAAGATCAACCATGATGAAGTTTGGATGAAGATAGGGCTTTAAAAGTGAAGAAAATGAGCCAAACAGAGCCCATCACGGCCTAGCCGTGATGCCCATCACGGCCATGATCGAGCAAAACTGAAAAGGAACAAAGGCTGAAGTCAGAGTCTGTCACGGCCTGGCCGTGATAGCCATCACGGCCGTGATCCAAAACCACCACAAGTCAGAGCACATCACGGGCCATGAAAAGGGAGCTCGCGATGCGAAAGAGGACTCGCCACGCGAAAGTCCTGAATTTTCCAGAATTGCCAGAAACAGAGACCGTCACGGCCTGCCCGTGATGGCCATCACGGCCGTGACGCACATTACTTGGACCTGAAGAAACCGAATTGGATCGGAACTTGAGTTAGATTGGGATTCTAACTTCCCACATCTATAAATAAGGACCAGGCAGATGCAGAAGGGCATCATCAATCAGATCCAGATCATCCATAACAACTAGGACTCTAGGCATAGATCTCTCTTCTCCTCTCCTCTTATCTTCTCTGATTTTTGTATTTTTCATTATGTTGTCAACCCAGCTTGTCATCTCCATGGCAAGACTGGAGTAGTAGTTTGTTTCTAGGGATTGGGGCTCTGCCCGAGTTTTGTAAATGTTGTTGATTTGATGTAAAATCGTTGTTGATTTCGTTATTGTTTTAGATCTGATTTCTAGTGTGTTAATCTCTCGTAAATTCGGTGACCGCTTATTTGCGTGACGTAGACGTCCTAAGGAGGAACCTAGCGGTGAACTTAGGATTTCTAGTGTGTTTCACTCGTAAAGTCCGGCGGCCGCTTATCTGCGAGATGCGGATATTCTAAGGAGGAACCTAGCGGTGAACTTAGGTTATTTGCATGACTTAGACATTCTAAGGAGGAACCTAGCGGTGAACTTAGGTGTCGGACCTATAGAAGTCGGACTTGGGACTGAAATCACGAGAGTTAGAAGCCGTCCCTCGAGGAGCAACGAGTTGTCACGAAGCGCAAAGGGTCCAATCTGGGATCGACTACCACGAGAGTAGGGGTCGGGTCAATTGGGCACGGCTTTTGTAACCCGAGAGGGAGCTTAAGCTATTAGAGGATAAACTCGCCTTCAATGCAATTTCGGTAATCAACAAAGGTAAATTAGATTAGCAACATAAACAGCCTCAAAGGTAACCAAAATCCCTAGGAATCCGTTTAAATCTAAAACCCCATAAACAATTGTTTTCTGTTTGTTTATCTTTTAAATTCAAATTTAAAACCCTTTTCACTCAAAATATAAAAATCCTTTTTACAAAGTCCAGATTCACTCAATTTGAAATTAATTGCGATTCGGGAACACAGTCTCTGTGGGTTCGATATCTTTTATTACTTGACAACAGTCCGGTACACTTGCCGGAATCGCAAGCGTCACGTCGCCCCGAGCGCCGCGCCGCGCTGTCACTCATCCACGAACTTCATGAAATCAAATTCGTCTGTATCTCCTTCATTTCTCGTCCATCCATGAATCACTGTTGCCACCACAAGTAGCGTCCAGAAAAATGCAACCCAGACTTGCTTGAGCCACCTCCCTTCACAGCCCAGTCCAACTTCAAATCTAACTCTTGTTGTTGTCCTCCCAACTTGAAACCCGTGATGCGTAGTATTTTTGTCTAGTACATAAACCCTTGAGATTGTTGTCAAAATTGTCTTCAACACAGCACGAGCATGGGAACAAAGTAGCAACAAGTCATGAACACACCAACAAACCTGAAACTCACGAACAAATCACAATAGCCTGAGGCTGTGGAATCACACTGCCCTCAAGGGTTTATCCGCATGGTGCGCAAAGCCCCCAGGATACAACATGCCTCTCCCGACAAATGAGTCGGGGTAGCAGAACAGCAAGAAAAATAATATAGATGAAGCAGGCAATGTAGAACCCATGAACAAAATAATAGAGGAGAAAGTATTTTTAAAAGAAGAAATATGTGCATATATTTTTAGCACATTAGGCACAAGTATTTTAAAAGAAGTAAGGCTCCCGTATTTGTAAGTCTGATAGTTGTTAAAGTATATTTTCAAAACATGCATATATGCTCTCTTTTTAATAGCTGCCACCAGCACTTGTAGTTTTTTTAAAGTTCAAAAACTACCATTAAGTTCGGATAAGAATACAACAAAACTGAACTTGCAGCTGAAGTTTTGAAACTAGTCAAAAACTTGGTCATAGGGACGTTAGAGCATATTAAGCAACTAATTATTTTAGGATAAAATCAAAACAAAAAAAATGTTAACTGGGCAACTAAAGTGCACTCGTGACTGAAGAGGTTAGTGACATGGTCATATGCAGAACATTGGCAAATAATATGGAAACCATATTAGCAAATAATGTGGAAGTTGTTAGTCCAATAACATATGTTTAGATGTAAGTATGACCAAGTCAAAAGAAGATATATTCTGGTAAGCTTTTCCTCAATGATAATATTATTTTCACAAAAAATTAATTGGATAAAATAATAAAAATTAACCACAATTATTTTATACTTGTTGTGTAATAACAACACAACCAAAATCAAATACTTAACTTTTGAAATATCTCAAAATATGTAATACTATAAAGGTGTCCTCCTTCTCTTTCTCTCCTGTTATTATCTTAAAAATTGAACAAATTTTGGATTACTTTGAGTAATGATATTCTAACACCTGATTTGTACACCTCCAGCGATAAATATTTGATTAATTCAGTTCATTACATAGTTAATAGGTCATCTGAAGCTTATTTTTCATAACCATATAAATATTTGATAAATCACATATAAATATCTGATTAATTCAATTCTTTATATAATTAATGGATCATCATAAATGTGTCTCGCTGGAAGTATCCAAATGAGGTGTTAGAATATCATTACTCTTAACTTTTACTTTTGCTATTAGCTTGTATGGTTCTAATTACAAATCATTTTATATATATTCAAACAAATTATATCATTATTATATTATTATTATAGACTTGATTATACTTCTAACCCCTCTATTTATTCAGTTGTACCATTTTAATCCGTCAGAATTTTTTCGTGTTATTTTAGTCCTTCAATTTGTTAAATGTCCCAAATTTCATCCCCCTGTCTATAATCTGTCAAATCTCTATCGGAGGTCTCCTAGCTGACATTTCTTTGCACACTTACTGATGACAAGTGGCAATATTTGAACCAAAATAATAAATTTTAAATTATTTATTTTTATAAAAAATTATTTAATAAAAAAGAGATTAGCTCTTAAATAAGGTTTTTAAGATTAGTGGGCAACTATTTCCAAATCCATTTCATTCCCTCGGTTAACCATCTCCTCCATCAAAGAAGCAATTGAAGAACTGCCATCTTTGAACAACATCGTGACAAGAGAAGAGAAGAGCCCAACTCATCAACCCTACTCAGCATAGCCCTTATCATCATGTCTTTTCAAAAAATGCATCCCTTATTGTTTCCCTGCACAATAAGAAGAGAAGAACAACTTCCAATAACGTGATTAACGCCTACAAAAAAGGAAGAGGAGGTAATACCTGGAACCGCCGACAGCCATAAAATCGCCACCCAACATTGTCCTTCGACAAGAGATGAAGGAGAAATGAAATCGCAGAAATAAAATGAAGATGTGAAACCCTTAGTTTTTTCAAAACCCTTAGTTTTTTCTGCTCCATAGACGAAGTTGCTGCTGAGGAAGTCTCGGATGCGCCTCCCATGGTGACAGAACGAACAAGAAATGGAGGAGAAATGAAATCGCAGACGAAGAATAAAGGGGAACGGAAGAAGAAGACCCGAACCCCTTTTAATCTCATTTTATTGTTTTTATTAAATAATCAATTTATAAAATTAATTAATTGAAAATCAAACATACCAGGTAGATAGTAGACCTCCGTTAGATTTGACAGAACATGGACCGAGGGTTGAAATTTGCCACATTTAACAAATTGAAACTAAAATCGTAAATTAAAGGGTTTAAAATCGCATAACTGAAAAAATAGTAGAGGATTAAAAATATAATTAAGTCATTATTATATTATACATAAAGTATTAATTTAAATTAAAATTTATAATAATTTTTATCAGTTATAAAATATTGTTTTAACATAAATTTTTTTTTTGAGCTGTCAAACTATTAAGGTCCATTTATTCTAAATTTTGATATTTTTTATTTTTGATATAGCTGTTCTTGAAAGAATAATTGATATTAAAATAATTGATTTTTAAAATTCGAGGTTAATAAAAAGTGTTTTTATTTGGTGTAATATTTTAAAAATGAGTTTAGAATAATAGATTTTATTATTAATATTATCATTAATGAAATTGTTGTTAATATTATTAGTTTTTTTTTTTAACCATGACATAAGTACGAAGTATTCACCACCACCGTTAGTAGTGACTAATCTCCATCGGGAACCTGTTGGGCACATAAGGTGGGTTCTCCCCTCCCAACCAGGTTTTCTCAATACACAGGAGCAAGAATTCGAACCCCTAACCACTTGTTTAAGGTGTCAAAGTCTCATACCACTTGGACCAACCACATGTTGGTTAATATTATTATTGTTTTTATCATCATTATTATATACACTAATATTGCTAGCATTGTTTTTTTATTTTTTATTTTAATTACTGTTTTTATGATGCTAGTATTCTTTACCCAGTAATGTTTTTTAAAAAAATATATCGTAATGTTTAATTTAACTAAAAATTAATTGTATTTTTCATTTTGAAGTGAAATTATATTTTATTTTACTAATAAAAATATAAATGTAAAAAGTAATGATACTATAGCTATATTATGCTAATTAAGATATAAATAGGGAGTGAATAAAAGTTCTGCACATTAATCTAACATCACAACCCATACTTACAAAAATTTATCACGATACACTATTGATAAAAAGAATATTTTCACCAACAGATAATTCGATACCCAATTTATCAATGTTCGAGTTATAATAATAGAAGACATTTTTTTAATCAATATAATTACCCATGATGATATACCAGTATATAAAACTTTATATCTTTATATTGTCAACATATTCCAAATAAATCAAATTTTTTTAATGAGAAAATCCATTTTTTTTTAATAATGAGTACTATATTAAAATATAGTCTAAAAAAATCTTATAATAACTAAATTTATTTTAATCTATTTGCAATAAATATTTAAACAATACATATTCTATATGAAAAACAAAGTTATAATGATGATGATGAAAATAAAAAAGTAGTAAAAAAAAAAAAGTAAAAACGTTAAACAAAAGACAGTAACTTGACATGTAGAAGCACCAATCTAGCAACATATTGTTAAAAGATTAAATATATTTGATACTATTATTTTTTTCATATATAATTTTAAAGGTGTAAACCAAATATATAGTTTTAAAGGTGTCTAGAATTATTATATAAAAAAGACAAATTCAATAAAAATTAAATTTAACGAGTATCTAAATTTATACTAAATAGTTCGATCATCCATATGTAAATACACATAGTTTAAGATTAATATTAGTAACATTACAAAGATATTTTAAAGTTGCAATGCAATTAAAAGAGATGATCAGAGACAGGCTGAATTCTGTGTTCCGGTCACCTGTAATTCTGAATTGGAATATTATGGTAACTGTTTCTCTAGCATCAACGAGGAACAGTGTCCATGGGTATGCAACTACAGGCTGGAGGACAATACCACACACCAACTACATCCAAGAAACCCTTATAAGTCATTGAAGACCATACAATTTAATGTAGTTCTCCCTTTCGTTCATTCATTCATTCTTTCTTCCTTCCTTAAATTCCTCATTGGATATCTCTCGAATTGGTCCTGTTTTACAAAAATAAATATATAAATATATTAGAAACAAAGCAAGTAATTTGTTTCTAGAGTAACCAAACGAAGAAAAATTGAAAGAGATTACAGAAATTAGATGGCTCAATGAATGCTTTTATAAGAACTAAGTCATCTCTGGATTTATGAACTGCATAAGATGTTTCCCACCCTTTAGCAATGGTGTCGATAATTTTTTCGAGGAATTCTGTTCTTGAACATAAATCCTCTCTTCTATAAAGCATCAAGTTCTTCAAAATCATCGTCAACTCTTCAGCCACCCCTAATTTCATAGTTCATAAGCTGAATAAAATCAAAATCACCTAGGTTATAACAGTTAAAATCACCTAAGTTAAATCAAAATCAAAATCAAAATCAAAATCCTCTTCCAAACCAAAATTAAATTAGTCCCTACACGTGCCACCATTATCGGTTTAGTCCCTATCGTCCATCACGTCTGATTGCCGTTACTAAGGTTCTGACGTGTCACATTAACGATTTATGTGGACTTCCACATGTCAATACTTGACACCCACCTCACCAACACACTCTCATCCACCTAGGATTAGTGAACAACAGGGCCCAACACCTGCTGAGACCTAAAGCGATTTTTAGGATGAGGCTTTTTTAAAATTAATAAAAATATTTTATTAAAATTATTATATTTTATTTAAAGTTTATCTTTCGAGTGTTTTGGTATGCAAAATCATTTATTAAATTTTTTTTTTTATGAACTATCATAATTAGGGCATTTAGCTCTCCATTGACATCTCGGGATATTCCTCAAGCTTCAACCATTTGAACCGGCTATGAGACTAATCTTCAGTCGGTTGCTTAGAGCATGAAATTATTGACCATTGGTTTTCGCAACCTCCCAACTAGGGTGTCTACACCAGGATTACTATTTAGTAAATTACTATATATTAACTACTAACTAGTAAGTAAATATTTTTTTAAAAATAAAAATACAATCTAATTATATAATAACTACTAACTAACAAGTAAATTTTTTTAGGCCAAAAGTCCTTGCTTGGGTAGCCTTACCCAATGGGCGGCAGTGACCGAAGGTAAAATGAGGAAAAGCTTAGAATTTGATGCGCATGCATGGTTCTTCTTTGATTCCGACAGGGGAAAATTTGGAAGGGAATGCTTTTGTTTTGGTAAAAAGAAATTTGAATGAAATGGTATTTACTAGCAAGCTAAATTGTTCACAATTTACATAGTTATAGATTACGTAGGAATCCGGATTCTCTCTTGCCCCCGTTACCTCCAGCCCCTCTGCGGCAACAATCTGGACCTTCCAATAATATCTAACGGCTAAAAAAAATCATCATTTTATAGCATTTTAAAAAAATTAAATAAAAATTAGAAAGCATCAAAATTTGGATCCGAATTCTCTCCTGCCCCTACTCCCTCCAGCCCTTCTACAACAATGATCTGGATCGTCCAATAAGATCTAACGATCCAATTTTTTTTTAGCATTTTCCAACATTAAAAAATTAAATAAAAAAATTAAAAAACATCGTTGCTCCACGTCTCTCTCTCTTCCGCTCTTGCTACAGCGTCCCTGCTTCCTGCCCTGCCGCGCCACGCCTTTCTCATCTACCCCGTCGATGGCTGCCACGAGCCGACTGCCACCTGCTAGCCAAAATAAAACTTGGCTCTCCCTTCTCCTTACCATATCCGTCTCCAACCGTTCCCAGCACAGATCAGTGGGGGCTGATGCTGTGAGCTTCTAAAATCATTCTAGCGAATCACAAAATGGGAATTTGGTTCCATTAATTCAATACAATCATTATTTTTAACCTTTTTGGTTTCAATCACCCAAAGCACCCATTTTTTCTGATGTGCAATGTGTCCTCAAAATATGCCTCCAGATCCACGCATTTGCTTTTTCTTCTTCTTCTCAACATTTCCCACATTCTCAAATGCCCTTGAATCCCATGTTTCCTTCTTGACCGCCATCAATATTCTCAACTAGTTTATTCATGAAAACTCCGTTTTCAATAATGGGTTTCTCACAACTTCTAAAAAAAATCCCAACTTTAACATCTTCTCCATTAAGATCCTCGAATACCCTTTGAAGCCGACGTGAACGGCATGGCGGTGGCAGTCATGAAAGACTCGGAGGAGGTGGGGCAGGCGTGAACAGGGACATGTGGGTTACACAAGGGGGAGATGGGGAAATTTTGAGAATCCGGATTCTCTCCAGTCCCCCCATTCCCTCCAGCCCCTCTACTGCAGCAATATGGACCTTCCAATAATATCTAACGGCTAAAAAAAATCAGTATTTTATAGCATTTAAAAAATTAAATAAAAATTAGAAAGCATCAAAACTTCCCCATCTCCCCCTTGGGTAACCCACTTGTCCCTGTTCACGCCTGCCCCCCTCCTCCGAGCCGTTCACGACTGCCACCGCCATGTCGTTCACACCAGCTTCAAAAGGGTATTCGAAGATCTTAATGGAGAAGATGTTAAAGCTAGGATTTTTTTTAGAAGCTGTGAGAAACCCATTATTGAAAACGGAGTTTTCATGAATAAACTAGTTGAGAATATTGATGGCGGTCAAGAAGGAAACAAGGGATTCAAGGACATTTGAGAATATGGGAAATGTTGAGAAGAAGAAGAAGAAAAAGTAAATGCGTGGATCTGGAGGCATATTCCGAGGACACATTGCACATCAGAAAAAATGGGTGCTTTGGGTGAATGAAACCAAAAAGGTCAAAAATAATGATTGTATTGAATTAATGGAACCAAATTCCTATTTTGTGATTTGCTAGAATGATTCTAGAAGCTCACAGCATCAGCCCTCATTGATCTGTGCTGGGAACAGTTGGAAACGGATATGGTAAGGAGAAGGGAGAGCTAAGTCTTCTTTCGACTAACGGATGGCAGGCAGCTCGTGGCAGCGGTCGACGGGGCAGACGAGAACGGCGTGGCGCGACGGGGATGCTGAAGCAGGAGCGGAAGAGAGAGAGAGAGAGACGTGTAGTAACGATGTTTTTGAATTTTTATTTAATTTTTTAATGTTGTAAAATGCTAAAAAAAATTGGATCGTTAGATCTTATTGGATGGTCCAGATCACTGCTGCAGAGGGACTGAAGGGAGTTGAGGCAGGAGAGAATTTGGATCCATTACATACAGAGTAATAGAATAGAATAGAATAGAGGGGCTTGCTATTAACACCTTACATAATGCTCTTCGCACCTTGCTTCTTTTTTTTTTTACATTTTCTTTTCCAAAAATACCATTTTCGTCTCATTACTCCAGAATAAAAAAAAATATTTACTTTTAGAAAATGAAATCCAGAAACATTTCGAAAAGAAAAATCCAGATGTTATTTTGACTCTCTTTGATTTCCTTTTCGTTTAAATTATCCCGTGACTGAAGTTAGAATTTTGATTCAAGTTCAGTCCTTTTCAGACTTGTCATGACTATTGGATATCTGAGTTTATCAATTTGATTTGAAATTAGGTGACGAGTTTATCAATTTGATTTGAAAATAGGTGAGTTGCTTTGGAGGAGAATCCGAGTCTCACACATGGGACTATTGGAAGTGAGTCATGATAATTTTTTTTAATAATAGAAGGAAGTGGGAAGACTTGGAAGCAAGATCAGAGGATTCGGCTTCAACATGTGGACACTGGAGGCTATTTGCACAGTTATGATAGTTAATTCCTTGATACGCATTATGTTAGCTAAGCGCAATCCCCATCACAATCACGATTCAGTCTCCGAATTTTAAATTCGGAAACTTTTTCGGAAATAAGTTTTCGAACAGTGATTTTTGTTTACTCCGGAGTAATATTTTGAATGTCCAAAAATTAATTTTTGGACTGATTCCGAAAAATAATTTTCCAAGAATATTAACATGAACGCACTAAAGAGATAAAAAGGACATTTTTGAAAAATAAAAAAAAAATTGTAAGGTATAAGGAACATTTATACAAGATGTTAATAGCAATGCCCATAGATAATAGAAGACAATGGATGATCCAAAATTGCCGGGAAAACTACTTCAAGGTTCTGATACCCAATTCTTATATTTGTCCCCTGGGAGCAGTTGTGTGTTTTTGTTTACTTGTGCTATTTTTTATTTTTTGGCTGGAGATGCTGCATATTGGGTTTATGGTAGTGTGTGGGCTCTTAGAGTTAGAAAATTGAATGTCTTTTCCGTTGGGGCCAAGACCCAATGTGTTTTTGTTGTGTTGCTTATTATTGTCTTAGAAGTGTAATAAAAACTAGGGTCCGTTGGGTCTTAAGTTTAGTGAGTAGGTTGAGTTATTTTTATTATTATTATCTGCACATTGGGCTAGGTTTTTTCAAAAAGGATGCTATAAGCTATAAGATCCCAAAAAATTAGAAATGACAAAAATATTTTAAAAAGTAGAAGAAAATGGAACCTGAATTATGAGTTTGGGCCTTTGAAAATTTGGGCCGGGTCTGGTAGGGTTTAAAGGACATTTTTATTGTTTCAAGTGATGTTTCTTTTTAAAATAAAGAATCCTTTAAAAAATCATATTTCAACATTTTTAGAGAGTCTTGAATTTGAGCTTGGATAATTTAGTAGCCCACTCTTTTCTTTCTAAAAAGGCAACAAAAAAAAAAAATTCTATGTACTGACAGTGTAAAGATTTTTACACTGACAACCAACCAGAAATTATGAAATTGATGACTTTCAAGGTGGTTAGGATAAGAATCAAAGATTTGTAATGATGTATCAATTTCTAATTGATTGATAGTGTAAAAAAACTTTACACTAACAGTATATATCAATTAAATCCAAAAAGAATATGAAAAATGAAAAACCCATTAGAAAGGTTATCGGTTCCTTGTTTTTAAATATATATAAATAAAAAAAACCCTTCTAAAAGATAAAAAGTTTTAAAAAAATAAATTGACTAACCAACCAATCATCTTTTAAGTACTACATGACTTTGAATTTTTCATGGCACCGGAGAATACATAGGAGCATAATCAACCATTCTGTGTCAATCCATTTTTTTATTTTTTTTTTCCAGTTTTAAAAATGGGGCAAAAAAATTATTTTATTAAGTCATTAAAACTTGTACAATCAACTTGATGTACCGTTCTTAAAACACACGATATAAGGTGCTAACATATTTCCAACTCGTAATCATCTCTCGAGCTCAATCTCGTTTTTAGATTAGTTTCTTTCAATAAATGAGTTTTTCAATATTTTCCCAAATTTAAATTTTTGTGCCAACTCCTCTTTGTTTTTTTCTCCACGCGCTCTTCAGGACGATCACGACATCATATGTAGCTTAGAGTTTGATTTTGATAAATTATCAGTAAAAAAATTAAATAGTAGGAGTCAATTTAAAAGTTTAATTAATAAAACTAGAGTTCAATTTTGAAATATGTTAAAAAAAACTTATAAGATCAAATTATCACAGATCATTATATATATATATATATAACTTTTAAAAAAATTATGATAAAAGTCAAATAATTTTAATGATGTATTAATTTATAAATAATCGATTGTATAAAAAATTAATACTAACAAATATATAAGGAGGGAGTCCACTTACTCCAAGAGTAAGTGTAAAATGCTACTCCCCATCCTAACCCTTCATTCTTTATTAATCTAACGTTCACCATTATTTCATTAACACACTCACGTGACTTCTCATTTCAATTTGATTTCTTCTTCGTTTTTTTTTTTTGTTTTTTTCCCCCTCTTGTCTCCTTTGTTTATTTGGTTTTCTTCCTTGTTGCAACCCGTGAAAACAGAGTCCCGCAGTCGTCGACCTTCGCTTCGCGCCACCATTGCCACCCACCGCGTCTCTGTTGCCCCCTCCTCGCCGTTGTTCCCAGCCCACGCCGCCGCTCCCACTCTTCGCCGCTATCTCCCAACTCCCATGGTCAACCTGCATAATTTGTATGTATTTAAAATCTCCCTTCAAATCTTCATAGGGAGCTTCAAAGGGAGTGTCAATACTCAAATGCAGATCCCTGTTATAGAATATGTGGCATCCATAGTCGCGTATAGGTTCATATTGGAGGTGCTTTTTCTTCCATTTGCCTCGCACAAAATTTGCATATAATGTGTTTGATAGAAATTCTGAATAATTTTTCTCTCTAATTTTCTGAGCAGGAGGTTTTGGGGGTCAGGTTATTCTTCCATTAGCTAATACAACTAAGCATGACGAGGCAAGTTATTCACTCTTGACATCTAAAATCTGAATAATGCATGATCTTGTTGCAATCATGGTGAAATTGAATGTCCTATAATTGTAGAGAAACACTTCCATAAAAATTACACTAATATCTGGACTTGTTAAGTTGAGTTGTTTTTTTTTTTTTTAACTAATTGCACCAGTAGCACTAAAAAAAGGTCACAATACTGGACTTGTTAAGTTGAGTAGTTCTTTGACTAAATGCAATAAGTCGAGTTGATTCATGATTTAGTTAGCTGCAATGTATGCTTTTTTCCTTGTTTGTTTAATATAATAGGTTGTTGATATCATTAGTAGCAGGTTTTTTTGTTTTTGTTTTTTTTGCACTTGGTGTTTTTTTAGGCAATGGTGAAAATGGGCATTTGAGCTATGTGCTGTTATGGAAGGATACATTATGTATGATTACGATCCAGATCCAGATCCATCCTTATTTTACTACTTTGAAGCAATTAAGCCTTCAATTAAAGATGTCTTTTCTTCTTCTTCATTTTTTTTTGTCTGTTTTGTTCATGTTCACAGGAATCAAGCATTCAAGGACAATCCATAAATTTTAGACAAGGTTCATATTGTTAGAAATCAAGAGAATTGCATCAAGATGTTGGAAGAGAAACTTGAAGAAGAGAAAGGTGCCTATGCTGCAACTATAAATGATGAAGACATGTCGAAGAAGAGATCAAAGTTATGCTAAATGGCAATCTACTGAGAGATGCAACTCTACCAAAATACAACTTAGCTATTGTATTAAACTAGAAGATTAGTTTAGGTGGATTAGTGAAAGATTTGAAGTTGTGTAATTAAATTAGTATTGAGATTAGATTGATGAAAGATTGTATATGGTGTAACATTATAATAAGCAAACAATTGAAAAAAAAAACTTCCAATTTTGAGTGCAAAGTCTACAGTATGATAACCAAACAATTGGAAAAAAAAAACCTTCTCTTCCAATTGTGAGTGCAAAGTCTTCTTAATGCCAGCTGCAAATTTATTTTTTGCTATTTGAATTACAGGACAATAAGCATTGGTGAAAGATGCATCTGATTTAACATTATGATAGATAAGCAAACAAAATTGTAACATTCTCTTGAATCAGAAACATAAACAATCAAACTTGTATGGCTATCTAAATTAAATTCGACCACAAGTTCTATCCATGGAAAAAAGCTAACAAAACTAAAAAGCTTCTGAAAAGAGAAAGGTCCCTGACACCTTCCGGCGAAGAGCAATCCTCACCCGAGGCTGGCCAGAAGGATCCTCCGGCGCACTCTCCTCGGGGAACTAACCGAGCATCCAAAACTAAACCTCCTCTGGGGGCTTCAGAAGTCAAGTCTCACGCAGAAAGGACTAGTCAGAAAGGAAGGACATCGGACCGGCGTCCGAGGTTGCCCTTCACTGATGACATTAATGAGGTAACTGTGCCTAGCTATTTTAAGCCCCTTAACATCGACAAATTCAATGGCACCACTGACCCAACCGAGCATGTGGAGTCCTTTATTTCCTCTATTTACTTGGTGACTGATTCGGAGGCCGTCATGTGCAAAGTTTTTCCAACCACTTTGCAAGGCCCGGCTCTAACCTGGCTAACAAATCTGCCACATCGGTCGATTGATTCCTTTGATGTGCTTATAACCAAGTTCACTGCACAATTTGCAGCAAGCCGAAGGCATAAAAGGCACTCGGTCTCACTGGTAAATTTCAAACAGGAAATGAATGAATCACTCAGAGATTACATGGCTCGTTTCAATGCTAAGCAGATCTTGATTCCCAACATGAGCTCAGAACTCTCCCTCCACACCGTCATGGGTGGTCTAAAGCCAGGGCCATTCTTCAAGTATTTATCTCGAAAACCACCGAGAGACTTTGAAGAGTTGCAAGAAAAGGCTACAGGTTTCATGAACTCGGAAGAGATGATGGAATTCAAAAGGAAAGAAAGAAGTTTCGAGGACAAGAGCTCGACCTCGAACAAAGAAAGAAGCAGGGGGGGTGATCCACAAAGGGCCCAAAGGACCAATGAAAGGGAATTCTCGGATAGGCAACCCAGGTACCAGTCTTATACTCCGTTAAATCGATCTAGGGCAGCCGTCCTCCAGGAAGTGTGCAATGCCGAGTTACTCACCCTACCTCGACCATCCAAAACACCGGCCAATGCTGACAGAAGCAAAGAATGCACGTGGCATCAAAACTATGGTCACTCCACTGAGGAATGTAGAGCAGCCCGAAAAAAGATTGAGAATTTGGTACAAGCAGACCGTCTTGATCGTTTTGTCCGCCAAGATGATAATGGTGGTGGACGGCCCGATCGCAGACGATGGAGACACGGTCACGACAACCGAAACCGAGATGCAAACCTGCAAGGAAACCATCAGGGCGAAGACCGGTTAAATAACCAAAGGACCCCTGTTGATGAATCGGAAGGAGGAATCAGGGGGGTCATCAACACAATCTCGGGAGGATTCGCAGGTGGAGGCACGACGAGCTCGGCTTGGAGGCATCATGTAAAAGCCCTCCGATCTGTTAACACAGTGTCTGGAAGGCCCCCAAGAGCAAGACCCCCCATAACATTCACAGATGATGATTTCCAAGGGGTAGATCCAAATCAAGATGACCCAATGGTGATAACGGTCGAGCTAGCCAACTTTTCGGTCAAACGAACACTTATTGACCAGGGGAGCTCGACCGATATTTTGTACCTGGCAACCTTCAAGAAGCTCGGAATTCCAGAAAAGCTAATAAAGGAGCAGGAAGACAAGCTAGTAGGGTTCGCCGGGGAGCAAGTCAAAACCCGAGGTTACATAGACCTCCTAACAACGTTTGGAGAAGGAAGACTCTCCAAATCCGTATCAATCAGGTACGTTATCGTAGATGCCAGCACGTCATACAATATCCTCATTGGAAGACCGACGTTGAATGAACTCGGAGCGATTGTCTCTACCCCACAGCTGACAATGAAATTCCCAGCCGACTCTAGGGAGATAATTGCAGTCCGGGCTGACCAAAAGCTATCCAGGCAATGCTATGTTGACAACCTAAAGGTTTCCCACCACCAGGACGGCCCAAAGAATACCGAGGATGGCAAAGCAGAGGTGGTAAGCTCGGTCAGCACAGTAACTTCAGTCAGCTCGGTCAGTATGTTTGAACTGGACCCGAGAACGGAGATGTACGAATCCAGGGCCGAACCAACAGAGTCTTTAGAAAGGTTCTAGTTGGGAGCCCATCCCGAACAGTGCACCCAAGTCGTAGTCAACTTGGCCCCTTACTCAAAGAGAGGCTTCACGCGGTCCTAAGGAAGAATGCTGACCTGTTTACCTGGAAGACATCGGATATGCCGGGCATAGATCCAAATTTCATATGCCATAAGCTATCCGTATGTCCCGAAGCCAAGCCTGTACCTCAGAGAAAAAGAAAACTTGGCGAGGAGAGGCGCCGAGCAGTAGCCGAGGAGACCTCGAAACTAGTCAAAGCAAATTTTTTCCGAGAGGTGAAATACGCTACTTGGTTGGCCAATGTGGTGTTAGTTAAAAAGGCCAACGGTAAATGGCGGATGTGCACTGACTATACCGATCTCAACAGGGCATGCCCAAAAGATTCATATCCTCTTCCCAACATTGACAGACTGGTGGATGGGGCCTCAGGTTACAAAGTCTTGTCCTTTTTGGACGCATATTCAGGTTACAACCAGATCAAGATGTATCTGCCTGATGAAGAAAAAACAGCATTTATGACTGATGGGGCAAACTACTGCTATCGGGTAATGCCCTTCGGCTTAAAAAATGCTGGTGCAACATATCAAAGGCTTATGGACAAGGTTTTCACCAACCACATCGGAAAAAAATTAGAAGTACATGTTGATGACATGGTGGTAAAATCCGAGGACCCAAGCCAACACCCAGCCGACCTCGAAGAAATTTTCAGCCAGCTCAGAAAGCACAACATGAGGCTAAATCCAGAAAAATGCTCCTTTGGTGTACAAGGAGGAAAATTCTTGGGATATATGCTAACACACCGGGGGATCGAAGCTAATCCGGATAAATGCAAAGCCGTCATGGAAATGTGAAGTCCTCGGAATGTGAAAGAAATTTAGAGGCTAGCCGGCCGATTAGCCTCCCTATCCCGCTTTCTCCCGAAGTCAGCTGAGAAGGCAAGACCTTTCTTCTAGCTCTTGAAAAAACCAAAGGATTTCATTTGGACTGAAGAGTGTGAGAAGGCCTTTGAAGATCTAAAACTCTTCTTAGCATCTCCCCCAATCCTAACTCGGCCTTAGCTCGGCAAAGATCTGTACCTGTACCTCTCCGTCAATGATTGTGCAATCAGTGCAGTGATCATCCAGGAAGAGGAGAAGCAACAGATGCCGGTATACTATGTAAGTAGGATCCTGAAAGGTGCAGAAACGCGATATCAAGTGATTGAAAAACTAGCCCTCGCCTTAGTTATGGCAGCTCGGAGGTTACGGCCCTATTTCCAGTCGCACCAAGTCATAGTCAAGACTGATCATCCAATAAAGAAAGTACTCAGGAAACCTGATCTAGCCGGACGAATGATAGCTTGGTCAGTAGAATTGCCAGAATTCGGTCTACGGTATGAACCGAGGGGGCCAATGAAAGCATAATGCCTCTCTGACTTCATTACCGATCTCTCTTCCAAACCGAGGTCAGAGTCCTTCATCTGCCTCCTATATGTTGACGGATCATCTAACTTGAAGGGAAGCGGGGCTGGAATAATTGTCGAGGGACCTGATGATCTAATCCCCGAGCAATCTTTAAAGTTTGGGTTCACTGCTTCAAACAACCAAGCAGAATATGAAGCCCTTATTGCTGGACTAATGTTAGCTAAAGAAATTGGGGTCCGGGAACTAAAATGCCGAAGTGACTCACAGCTTGTAACAGGACAAGTCTCGGGCAATTATCAGACAAAGGACCCCCAACTAACCAGATATCTCTGCAAGGTTAATAGCCTCATTTCTGAATTTGAGCATTTCTCCATTGAGCACATACCTCAGGAAGAAAATTCCAGGGCAGATCTGTTGTCCAAATTGGCTAGCACCAAGAGGGCTGGCCAACTAAGAACTTTCATTCAAGAAAACCTCCTCGAGCCGAGCATAAAAAGTGCCGAAGTGACAATGACCGAGCACTATGATCGGGGCTGGATGACACCGATTTGGGAGTATTTAACCTCGGACAAACTACCTGATGACCTAAAGGAGGCGAGGCGAATCCGTCTGAAATCTTGCCACTACACAGTCCTAGACGGTGAACTGTACAAAAGAGGATTCTCCAGGCCATTACTGAAGTGCCTCACAAAGGAGCAGTCCGAGTACGTAATGGATGAGATGCACCGAGGAATCTGTGGAATGCATTCAGGTGGCCGATCTCTAGCAGCTCGGGTCCTACGAGCAGGGTTTTACTGGCCAACCATGCGACTGGATTGTTCTGCTTGGACTAATAGGTGTGAGCCCTGTCAGAAGTACGCCAGCATAGCTCGTGCTCCAGGAGAAGAGCTCCACTCCATGTTCTCGCCATGGCCCTTTACTATGTGGGGGATGGACATAGTCGGTCCTTTCCCAATGGCCAAGGGTCAAATCAAGTTCCTCCTGGTAGGTGTAGACTACTTTACCAAGTGGATTGAAGCAGAACCATTGGCTACGATAACAGCCAAAAAGGTCCAGAATTTTGTATGGAAAAACATCATATGCAGGCACGGCCTTCCTTATGCAGTGGTTACAGACAACGGAAAGCAATTCACTGATAAAGAGCTTGGAGAGTTCTACTCCAACCTCGGAATTAAACATAAAGTGACCTCGGTCGAGCATCCACAAACAAATGGCCAAGCAGAGGAAGCCAATAAAGTCATCTTAAATGAACTCAAAAGAAGGTTAGGACAATCAAAAGGGGCTTGGGTTGAACAATTGCCAAGCATCCTATGGGCTTACCATTGCTCACCACAGTCTTCAACGGGTGAAACACCGTTCAAGCTAACTTATGGGACCGATGCAATGATTCCAGTTGAGCTCGGTGAACTTTCTTGCCGAAGGCAGTTTCACAATCAAAGTAAAAACGAAGAAGAACTCCGAGTTGAGCTTGACATGGTCGAAGAAGTCCGAGATACGACAAGAATTAGAGACGAGCTGTGCAAGCAAAAAGCAACTCGGAAGTACAACTCGAGACTGCACCCAAGGGAATTTGTGCAAGGTGACTTGGTGCTGAGACTGCAAAACGACGCGAGAAAAGACCCCAGAGAGGGTAAGCTCGCGACAAACTGGTCAGGCCCATTCAGGATAGTAGAAAATCTAGGAAATGGTGCCTACAGGCTAGAAGAATTGTCAGGAAAGTCGGTTCCAAGAACATGGAACACTTCCCACCGTAAGTTTTATTTTAGCTAAGGTTGGAGGTGATGCACTCTTTTTCCTATCTCGGTCTTTTTCCCATGAGGTTTTGGCCTAGAAGGTTTTAATGAGGCACTGATCAGCCTCTGACTCATCTAGTTTTATGACTAGTATGACCGTTGTTTTGTGTTAATTGTATCTCATTTTCACCCAAATTTGGATGTATTTGTCCTCAAGCAACATTTTGAGTCTGTAAAGTATTTTTAGGTTAATTTAGTGATTTTGAGTCGAATAAAGCACTTGCTGCTACCTCTTGTTTTCAAGTTAATAAAGAGAAGCAATTCTGGAGTTATTCGTACCGCGAGAGGCTACTCGCCCCGCGAGCCTGAAGCCTCACAGTGCCAGAAATGCCATCCTCTCCGTCTTGCCCCGCGAATCACTGTCTCGCCCCGCGAGAAATCCAACCCTGAAGGACAGAGACCATCACGGCCTAGCCGTGATTAAGGTCACGGATGTGATAGATTGGAATTTGAAGACTCGCCTCGCGAATACTAGTCTCGCCTCGCGAGAAAGCCAAACACTGAAGATCTGTTCATAAGATTCGCCTCGCGAAAGTATGCTCGCCTCACGAGCGAGCGTAACCCAGAATCTGTATTTATATCTGTTTTAGGGCAGAACTGATTATCATCTCATCTTCTTTTCTTTTTAGATAGTGACGGCTACGAATTTAGGTTTAGTATTTTGTGTTTCTTTTGTAATGGAGAACTAGTCTCCTTGATCGATCTACTGTAACCGGTTCGCACTGCCACTTGAGGTTCTGTAATTCCTGAACTCATTGCTATTCTCTTTCAATATTTGTTCTGTATGTTCTGTTTGCTTAATTCAGGATTATATAGAATATGTATTGATTTGTTTCGATGATTGTGTGTTCCTAAACATAATCGCGTTTGCTTAATTCGCGTGCGTTCAATTCGTGTTTGCTTAATTCACGAAGGGCTTAATCCATTTGCTTAATTCGGAATTAGGAACATATGTCTCGTAGCGTCGGTTTCGCTTGTTAATCGATGCTACAATCGAAGAGGGATTAGAATCCGCTTAGGGCTTGGATTTATATGAACCGATGATAGTGGGAAACCGAAAGCAGTAGATTGATCGTTTTTAGCTATTTGATAGTTATTTTATTTGCATTATTTTCTGCTTTGTTTTCTTTATTTAATTTCAATCTAAAACCCCCCAAATCTGACTTTTCTGTTAACGACAATCAAAGAGTCCTTGTGAGACGATACTCGAGTTGTCGGTCCCTTGCTACATATTTTTCCAATCGCTCGCTTTTTGACGCGTGCGCGACAGCGCGTCAAAATTGGCGTCGTTGCGGGGACTCTTGTTGTTATTAATAGAAATTAAAAAAAAATTCTGCTGAATTTGTTACGGCTGCTTGTCTGGTTGTGAATTTTAGTACGCCCCATGGATAATTACATGTATGGTTATATGCCTAATGTTGATTATAAGCCACCATCATGCATATATTATCCTAACTTTGCTGGAAGTTATGAGTTTAGCAGTGGTTTTGACATGACTGGAGTGAATGAGGAGCAACCTTTCTATCATAGCCAACATGGAGGAGAACGCGGCAGCCTGGATGAGTTAGCTTCTTTGGTGCAACAACAGATGACATAGCACAATCTTCAATTCCAAGCAAGTCTTCAGCAAATGGCACAAGACATGTTTGAATACCAACGGAAGACAGAAGCACGTCTTCAGGATTTGGCCGCTCAAGTTGGTCACATTGCCTCTGCCTCGACCACACTGCAAACTCAACGTCTCCTTGAAGAACATACAGATTCACAGATAGTTGTTCTTGACAATACTTCTTATGAACATGATTTTGATAATGATGTCAAGAATACTATTACTGATGAACTGTGTGTTGAATTTCCAGACATTCAAGCCTTTTCTGATTCTGTTTATTGTACCATATGTACTGATTGTACTAACACTAACCCTTGTGTGGTGTGTGCTGAGATTTCTGCATGTATAGCAGGTGATGGATTTGATAGTGCAGTGAATGAAGATCGTGCAGAAGCTGAAGCGACACCAGTAACCCTCTCTACCTGTTTGCCACCTCCCACTGTGGAACAACTGACAATGGAGTTCAAGCCTCTGCCTGAGAGACTGGATCTTGCACCATGACCAGTCCAAGGGGTTGAACCCTAATTTTATTGGGAGGATTTTGTTGACTTTGTTGACAAGGAGGTCATCTTTGACCCAAGAGGGAGTGAGAAGTCCGCCGCACTTGACGAGGTCACCATAATTGTCAAGCGCCCACTCCCGTATCGAGGCTGCAAGTTATGGGACCATGGAATGAATTCCCGCCCTTTGTCTATCACGTGGGCCTTATGCTACAAGCAATGGGATCCTGGTGAAACCGCCCCCCAATGAGTTTTATTAACCCTTTCTCCTTAGTTTATTTTCATTTTCTTGTTAGTTTTTGCTTTTCTTTGTTTTTGTTTGGTTTTCTTCAGCTCTTGAATAATTTGAGAAGATCAAGAGTTGTGTGTTGAGTCTTGTGTCGGCAAGCTTGATTGGGTTTTGATTGAATTCTGCATAGATTGATTGCATGTTAATTATTGACTGTTGGTAATTTTCCCCCTAGGTTTTGAAATTGAAAATTTGATCCCCATTTGAAAAATTGAAAACTGAACTTTGAGATATTTTGTTATGATTGCATGATTTATGATAAGTTTGGGGTGAAGGGGTGCACACACTAGGGATTGAATCTCGGTCAAACAATTTGCGAAAAATGTCCAGGCGAGGATTTGAGCCTCCAACATATTTTTAACTGTGTGAATCACTTTCAAGTTGTAATTTCCCGAATTTGCTTGAGTCTCTACTTGGTTTGCATGTTTATGTGATTGCATCAGATGATTTAGGCAGATTTTCTTTGAATTAGCGACTTGGCCTGAATTGAACCATCCCTAATGCATGTAACCTAGTTAGCCCTTTGAGCCTAATTAGCCTGTTGTTTCTTGATGACCTCATGTTATGAGCCTAAATCTGAAAAATCATGTTAACCCGATCTTAGAATTAGGAGAGCATGGATCCTTAGCAAGAGAATGGTTGCAAGAAACTAAGTTTGGGGTGGCTACAAGGATATGATGTGTTGTTTGGGATTGAGAAAAAGAGAAAAATAAAGGTTGGAGCCAAAGGGCAAAGAAAAAAAAAGAGAAAGAAAAAAAAGGGGGGGAATAAAAAGAACAAAAATGTCAAAAAAAAGGGTATTAAAGGAAAAGGCTGTAGTAGCCTGTTGTGACTCCGGCAAGTGTACCGGGTCGTCGCAAGTAATAAAAACACGGTAAGATTCTACCGAGGTCGAACACAAGGATTGGGTTACCAATTCGACTAAATTGTCAAGAAATCCGATACGTTGGTTAAGCAATAGAAAGTGGTTGAGAGAAAGAGATTGAGATTGCGAATTCAGGAATCGATTCAAATAACACTACGGTGATTAAATTCAGAAATAAAAGCATCTAAGGTTTCGAATCCACCTACCCAATCATGCAAAGTACCCAAGTGATGATATTCTCCTCCCTAAGTTCAATTTTAATGTCAACCGGGACCCCTAAATTCTCCTAAATCCACTTCCGTGCTCATTAGGACGTATTCGATGATTTGAGTTAATTACTTGCTAGGTCTCTTAACCCTAATCTCGAATTCTATTAATTCTTGTTCCCTATAGGTTGCATCGATCTCCTACTCACTCTCGTGCAATACTCGACCGATGTTCCCAATTCAAGTTCTAAAACGCGAATCGCCGCTAGGCCTCAACACGCTTAACTAGTCGATCACGCTAGCATATAATCGACACAATGAAAACAGAATTGGAAAATCATAATTGAATTAAAGGAGAGAGAGTTACATTACATGAACACTATGCCGCCATGGGTGGCTTCATCGATCCCCTAGACAAGAGGATTAGTTCCTCATGTCCGTAACAACAACGCACGTACAATCGGAATTCATCCTAAGCCTATGAATTAAGAGAAAAGAAGAGAAGAAGAAATCCCAGAATAAGGGTTACAAAAGATCTCTGCAAATTCTGATCCAAAAGGTTCTCTATTCTGTTCTGATCTTCTCTATTTATAAGGAGGCCACGCGTCACGGCCGTGACGGTCATCACGGCCAGGCCGTGACGGGCCGCTTCCGGCGCGCACTGGGATTTGAACATTCGCGACGCGAAGGATGTCTCGCGACGCGAGTCTTCTTGTCACGGCCCGTGATGTCAATCACGGTCAGGCCGTGATGTTCTCTGCCTTGTGTGGATTTTAGGTCACGGCCGTGATATACATCACGGCTAGGCCGTGATGGTCTCTGATTCTGGTACTTTTCTGGAGTTCACACACTCGCGACGCGAAGGACGTCTCGCGACGCGAACCCTCCTGTCACGGCCCGTGATGTCAATCACGGCTAGGCCGTGATGGTCTCTGTCTTCCCAGATCTTCATATTATCGCGGGGCGAGCCTCCTCTCGCGGGGCGAGAATCCCCAGAATGGAAATCTCCACTATTTGTTGACTTTCCTTAATTCTTAGAGCCTCACTTATGGACCTGAAAACAACACAAGCAACCACAAGCGTAATTCTCTCCAAAATAACCTAAAAACTACACAAAAGACGCAAAACGAGTCAAAGTCCAACTTAGGAACGAAACAAGGCAAATTTGGGCGAAAACGAGAGTAAACTCGAATAAATTAGCACATAAACCCTAGTTTATCTAGTCTTAAAACTAGATAAGCCAGAGGCTTATCATAGCCCAAAAGCATAAAGAAAAATGGAAAAAGGAACTCGAGTGGAATTCAATATGTATCAAATGCTCATGCTCTCTTAGTTCCTAGGGACTTAAGCCTAGTACCTTCGAATATCCTACCCTTAGCCAGGCCCCATTACAACCTTAAAAGACCTTTTGATGTTGCATGCATGTTTCCGTGGGAACCTTGTCTGAGATGAAAATCAAATTCATGGGAAGTGCTCTTAAAAGTGAAATTGAGTGAAATGTTGATAGCCTAGACAAACTGAGCGAATGAGTGAAACACTAAATGCCCTTGTGAGAAAGGCGATTGTTTGAATTTGGTGATCTCCCTTTTGTGTGTAACTTGGATCCCTTGCTTAGATTAATGATTGTTTGAATGATGAAATTCTCAAATGTTTAGAGTAAATGCATGTGGGGATTGCTTTGTTTGAAAGGGGGAAAACATTGAAGCAAAATTGTTTTGTTGTAATTGCATGAAATTTGTGCGAAATTGATTGAATCTTTAAGCTTGCCAAGTTTGAGTCCTTTTTGAGTTTTAGTTTGCTTGGGGACAAGCAAAGTTTAAGTTTGGGGTATTTTGATCAGCCTCTGGCTCATCTAGTTTTATGACTAGTATGACCGTGGTTTTGTGTTAATTGTATCTCATTTTCACCCAAATTTGGATGTATTTGTCCTCAAGCAACATTTTGAGTCTGTAAAGTATTTTTAGGTTAATTTAGTGATTTTGAGTCGAATAAAGCACTTGCTGCTACCTTTTGTTTTCAGGTTAATAAAGAGAAGCAATTCTGGAGTTATTCGCCCCGCGAGAGGCTACTCGCCTCACGAGCCTGAAGCCTCACAGTGCCAGAAATGCCATCCTCTCTGTCTCGCCCCGCGAATCACGGTCTCGCCCCACGAGAAATCCAACCCTGAAGGACAGAGACCATCACGGCCTAGCCGTGATTAAGGTCACGACTGTGATAGATTGGAATTTGAAGACTCGCCTCGCGAATACTAGTCTCGCCTCGCGAGAAAGCCAAACACTGAATATCTGTTCATAAGATTCGCCTCGCGAAAGTATGCTCGCCTCGCGAGCGAGCATAACCCAGAATCTGTATTTATATCTGTTTTAGGGCAGAACTGATTATCATCTCATCTTCTTTTCTTTTTAGATAGTGACGGCTGCGAATTTAGGTTTAGTATTTTGTGTTTCTTTTGTAATGGAGAACTAGTCTCCTTGATCGATCTACTGTAACCGGTTCGCACTGCCCCTTGAGGTTCTATAATTCCTGAACTCATTGCTATTCTCTTTCAATATTTGTTCTGTATGTTCTGTTTGCTTAATTCAGGATTATATAGAATATGTATTGATTTGTTTCGATGATTGTGTGTTTCTAAACATAATCGCATTTGCTTAATTCGCGTGCGTTCAATTCGTGTTTGCTTAATTCACGAAGGGCTTAATCCGTTTGCTTAATTCGGAATTAGGAACATATGTCTCGTAGCGTTGGTTTCGCTTGTTAATCGATGCTACAATCGAATAGGGATTAGAATCCTTTTAGGACTTGGATTTATATGAACCGATGATAGTGGGAAACCGAAAGCAGTAGATTGATCATTTTTAGCTATTTGATAGTTATTTTATTTGCATTATTTTCTGCTTTGTTTTCTTTATTTAATTTCAATCTAAAACCCCCCAAATATGACTTTTCTGTTAACGACAATCAAAGAGTCCTTGTGAGACGATACTCGAGTTGTCGCTCCCTTGCTACATATTTTTCCAATCGCTCGCTTTTTGACGCGTGCGCGACAGCGCGTCAAAATTTGTCGCGCCAGGTAGGGGGCTCATCATCTTCTTTTCTTTTTAGATAGTAAAGGCTGCGAATTTAGGTTTAGTATTTAGTGTTTCTTTTGTCATGGAGAACTAGTCTCCTTGATCGATCTACTGTAACCGGTTCGCACTGCCACTTGAGGTTCTGTAATTCCTGAACTCATTGCTATTCTCTTTCAATATTTGTTCTGTATGTTATGTTTGCTTAATTCAGGATTTTATAGAATATGTATTGATTTGTTTTGATGATTTTGTGTTCCTAAACATGATCGCGTTTGCTTAATTCGCGTGCGTTCAATTCGTGTTTGCTTAATTCACGAAGGGCTTAATCCGTTTGCTTAATTCAGAATTAGGAACATATGTCTCGTAGCGTCGGTTTCGCTTGTTAATTGATGTTACAATCGAAAAGAGTTTAGAATCTGCTTAGGGCTTGGATTTATATGAACCGATGATAGTGGGAAACCGAAAGCAGTAGGTTGATCGCTTAGCTTATTTGATAATTATTAGTTTGCATTATTTTCTGCTTTGTTTTCTTTATTTAATATCAAATCCAAAACCCCCCAATTCTGACTTTTTCTGTTGACAACAATCCAAGAGTCCTTGTGAGACGATACTCGAGTTGTCGCTCCCTTGCTACATATTTTTCCAACCGCTCGCTTTTTGACGCGTGTGCGACAGCGCGTCAGGCACACCAGAAAAAATAAATAAATAAAATCATTTTCAACTGAACTATTATGCAAAAATACGGCGCTAAAACTGCCAAAGACCTAAAGAGGCTAACCGAGCTAAAATGCCGAGCCTATAAAGGTAAAAAACAACTAAAGACCTAAAGAGGCTGACCGAGCTAAAGTCGACCGAGTCGAGGTCGAAATGCCGAGCCTATAAAGGTAAACAGCTAAAGACCTAAAGAGGCTGACCGAGCTGAAATGCCGAGCCTATAAAGGTTAATAACAGCTAAAGACCTAAAGAGGCTGACCGAGCTAAATTCGACCGAGTTGAGGTCGAAATGCCGAGCCTATAAAGGTAAATAGCCTAAGACCTAAAGAGTCTGACTGGGCTAAAATGCCGCGCCTATAAAGGTTTTAAAAAAAAATCTAAAGACTGGCCAAGTTAAAGTCGACCGAGTTCAAGTCGAAACACCAAGTCTACAATGGTAATGACACCTCAATGCCTAAAAAGGTATTTCGAGACCTAAGACGGCAGGTGAGAACCTACAGGTACTTCAAGTGCTGATTATTTCGACTAAATCGCGTAACGCGCTGAAACTAAACAAGTACTTAGAAAAACAAATGCTAAAGTAAGCTGCATGTAAGTCCATTAATAACAACGGGCCAAGCCCAGAATACATAAGAAGTCAAAATAAAAAGGGCACCGCCCAAAAAAGCGAGGTGTTTCCTAACCTACTAATACAATGTCAGGAGTCAAGGTCATCGGCATTGGGAGGGATGATAGCAGATTGGACAGGTGGGCCCACTTCACCTTCGGATCCCTCCTCGGCTGCTTGACCCTCACCCTCTTCCCCGTGGGTTACGGCCTCCTCCTCCTCGTCCTCCAGCTCGGCCAATGGAACAAGGATTCCATCTCGGTTAAAATCCTTGTCCACGTCAGCATAGGAGAAGTCAGCAGTCGGGTTGAAATGCTGAAGTTGCTTCACGGCTCGGGAAAAACCGTTAACATGCTCCCTCCTGATAGAAGCCTCGGCTTGACCCGGATCAAAGACGGAGCCTCAGATTCTTCTCCTTCTCGATCTTCCGCAACTTCTGCAGCTCAAGATCGGCTTCCTTCTCGGCGCGAAGCCCTTCCACAACGTTCTGAAGGTTGAGCCGGTCGGCTCTTTCCATTTCTAGCTCGGCCATAAGGGTGATATTACCCTTTTCCAGCTCTGTCTTTTGGGCCTTCAGCTGACCGATGACCCGGCCTTGCTCCTCACACTTGGCTAAGGCCTGAGAGAGCTCGTCTCTCACCCTCAAGGCTCGAGCCGCATCTGCTCTTATCACCTCCATCTTCTTAACATTATCAATAAGCCGTTGGCTCCAGAAGCGGGTGATTGAGGCGATGCAGAGAGCATAGGCAGCGGCTGCCTCCATGCTTTCCCCAGGACCTTGCTCCAACAAGAGCCGAGCATCGGACGGCTTCAGTACTTGGCCATCAATCAGGCCTGCAGGGTTAAACTCATTCCCCCAGAGCGAGATGATCCCCGGATTGCAGTTCCCATTATACCATTTGATGTCCGAAGAGAAATCGGTCACCATGGGAGCGTCGCTCGACCGCCTAGCAGCAGCAGGAGTCTCTTCAATCATCAGCAGGGGAGGAGGGCTTCTAATCGGAACCTCGGACGCCGGGTCTTCCCGAGTTCTCTTCGGAGGACGAGTACTCAAGTCAGAAGCTTCAGCAAACTTCTTTTTCTTCCCCTTAACATTTGAAGCGACAACTGATCCGCCAGCTGCTTGACTAGCCGACTTCTTCATCAGGGCCTTGTAGTTGAACTTCCCCATTATCACTGCAAGAAGGAAATCGGTCAAGAAAAATAAGTATGCTACTTGGTAAATTACCACTTATCAACAAAAAGTTACTTACATTCAAAATCAGCTTGCCGAGTGGAGGAAGCCCTAAGCTTTAAAAGCCTTCCACAAGGCAATGGCCGAGGACACAATTTCAGGACCTCGACGTCAGCTCGCTTCTGAGAGGTCATGCAGTCGAGGTCATAGCCAGAAAATTTGGAAGGGTGTGGTTGCCAGTAGAAAGGGAATTTAGGGTTCCCGGCCGAGTCAAAGAAGACAGACTCATTACCCTCTAGAGGTCGTATTTTGAAGAAATACGACTTAAAAAATTTGTACGAACTCTTATAGAGTCCAATGATCCCCCTCTCAATCCCACTCAAAGAGATCCAACTAACTCGGTCCTCGAAGCGAACTCGGTAAAAGTACAGGAACTTTGGAGCAGTGGCCTCTATTCCTAGCTGGCCACAGAGAATTTGAAAGGCTTTCAGAAATGCCCAGCTATTCGGATGAAGCTAGGTAGGAGCAACGTTCATAGCACGCAAAATTTAGCACTCGAATGGACTGAAGGGAATAGAAAGCCCAATTTGTTCAAAGAAGGTTTTATATACATAGGTGAAGGGTGGCTCAGATGAAAGGGGGACAAAGGAAGACATGCTCATCCTCGCCGCAAGGAAGGCATTCTACGACGCCTTGTTTAACTGTAACCTTATGTTTCATAGCTTAAAGAGAATCAAAATCCCTAAAATTAAAGTGAAATCCAGCAACATCAGGTTTTACCCAGAAATACCCAGGAATGGTAATTTCTGGGTAGGGAACCCTGGGCATCCTAGTCACATGCCTGTGACGCTTGGGAACAACAATAGCGTCTGGAGCAGCAGAGCTCCTCCCAGAAGAAGAAGAAGAAGAAGAACCCCTATTACCCCCGCCACCGCGAGAGGAAGAGGGAGAAGAATGGGGAGAACCCCCAATCAGATGGAGTTCAGGCTCCACGATCTGAACCCCAGAAGAGGCATTCTGGGACACCTCAAACGAAGCCTCCATGGATGAAAAGTCAGAAAACAAACCTAAGGGAGCTTGAAAGAGATGAATAGGGCATACCTTGAGCAGAGAGGGAGTATGGACGCTCGGACTAGAAAGGACTCACGGTAAGAAAGTCTAGGGTTCACGGAAGCACAAAAACCCGTCCTAAGGTCTCGTTCCAATTTATGGAAAACAAGTGCAACATCTCCTCCTCGCATTAATGAGGGTTGTTGGGCGAGAGCAGGGAAACGTCCCTTCGAGTCTGACCGAATTCACCAACTAATGGAAAGGCCACACGTGGCAGAGATGTCAAAATATAAACCGCCATCACGGGAAACTAGGAGCACGCTATTAATGCACAAACCCCAGAGATGATGTCATAAAAGCCACGCGCCGCACATAGTAACGTTTCCTTTTCATCTCGAGAACCGAGAAAGTATGGCGTTAGCACAAAACAAGTAATCATCTCCACCTCGACTTGCCTCGGCTCCCACGAAAAAGTTTCCACGCCGTCGGCTCAAAGCTTTGGGGGGGCTTGTGTATGAGCCGAGATATAGAGTTCGGCACCCCAAAAGCATCAAGCTCGGTCACCCGAACTGCTCACCGAGTTGGAGGATGCATATATATGTATAAAATATGAAGCTCGGCCAATCACCTCGCTGAGCCTAAAGACAAAAAGATGAAACCGAGTTCCTGAACTCGGCTAACATCATGAAAGCTTTTACGCTTTATTAGCTCAAAGCTTGGGGGGCTTGTGTACTGGTCGAAGAGTGAAACCCGGACACCGAGCTCGAATACCCGGCCCAGTCCGGAAGTTAAAGATAATAAATTAAAGATCACCTAATTAAGGGATAGGATATTGATATTATCCTTAATTAAATCCTGATATTATCTGAAATAGCCTTATCTGGTTAAAAGAGATAATATCCCTTAAATTAAGGAATCACATCTCAAAAGAGATTTAAGAGATAGAAAGAGATAAAAGGAGGAGTACACATGATAGAAACTCACTTTTCACTGAACGCCGGTGACTCTCTCTTAAGCGTATTAGAGAAACTAGCTCAAGAGACTATCAGACAGCCCTTGCTCCCTAGTATTCATCAGATACAAAATTAAGAGATCGAGATCACCACGCCCAAGGGTTGAAACGAGAACTACGTCTGGCTTTGATTCCCATCGGGATAGGTAGGACCGGAATATTACGTTCTGTCAAGCCATAGTCTAAAACAACCCCTATTATTCACCCTTGGTTTGACGTTTCATGGCGAGGTTCCGGCAAACCGGATCTCGGCGTACTTAATCTGAAACCTTGTTGAGGTTGTTCAATTGGTGATTTTAATGGGGAATGTAAAGTATCAAATTGTAGAGCATAAATAGAGTAGGAGTGACAATTCAAAGTGAAATTGCAGAGCATAAACATAGGTGACAGAGGCACGGATTGGAGCACGAGGGCGGCGTAGTGGAGCACGACGACGGTGTAGTGGATCACGACGGCGGTGTAGTGTTTTCACGGTGTCTGTGGCTACCTCTCTACTCGCATAAAGCGGCAAATATGGGCGACGACGGCTCGTATTGGAGAGCTGCGGCCTTACGGAGTGGAGGGGGACGACGGCACGGAGTGGGGGGCAATGGTGGCGCGAAGCAAAGGTCGACGGCGGTGGGACTTTTTGGCTCTCTGTTTTCATGGGTTGCAACAAGGAAGAAAACCAAACAAACAAAGGACGCAGAGTCCAAAAAAACAAAAAAGAAAAAAACGAGAGTCAGATTGAAATGACAAGTCACGTGAGTGTGTTAATGAAATAACGGTGAACATTAGATTAATACACAATAAAGGGTTAAGATGGGGAGTAACATTTAATAGTTACTCTTGGACTAAGTGGACCCCCTCCCATATATATATACTAGTATTTTTATATCCGTGCGGGATCATCAATTAATACTATTATTACTGATAGTATTGTTATCATTAATAACCTGAATTGTGTCTCTATATGTACGAAACGTTTTTTTTCTTTATCCCAAATTAAGTCCACTATGTCAAATATTTTCTTGACTTACTTCACACGTTGCTTTCAATATTTCTTTCTCACCCATAATGGTGGTACTCATTCATCTACAAGGCTTTTTATTTATAGACAGAAGTGATCAACAAAAACCTTGAAACAATTTTATCTATAATTTGAGTGCAAAGAATTGAATTTTTTTATTTTAAAATGATATAACAATACGTAATGTAACACTGTGTGTTAAGTGTTCCTCTTCGATTATTACTAATGATCAACTAATCCTCTTAAATCATGTGGTGCTGACATGTGTCACTTTACTAGAAAATCATCAATTTCCCTTATTAATTAGTATAAATATAGATTTATTATTTAAAATATAAAAAAACAAAGGCAAGGATGTAGAAAAAAATGGATTAGAAAATATGAATAACTCTACCTTTATTTATGTCAATTCAGAGATTGTCGTGTTTGACTCCCAAAACATTATATCTTTATCAGTTTGTAAATATTTTAAAACAAAAAAATATATAAATTTTAGGAAAAAAAATAATAAACATTTTTCATCACTTTATATGTGGCTTGCACCATTGTGCTACACTAAAATCAACATTTCTCCTTATTAATTAGTATAGATATAGATTTATTATTTAAAATAGAAAAAACAAAGGCATTGATATAGAAAAAAATACAAAATATAAATAGCTCTACCTCTATTTATGTCAATATAAATATTGGAAGAAAAAAAAAGTAAATTAGGAAAAAAATTAATTCGAAAAAAAATTAAAAAAAATTAGAAAAGTATAGAAAAACTATTTTAAAAAATAGGAAAATAATAATTAGAAAAATATTTAAAAATTAGAAAAATAAAATTAATTAAAAAACAAAATATTTTAAATAAATCAATTACAAAAATAAACATTTTAAAAAAAGTAAATTAGAAAAAAACTAATTCGAGAAAAAAATTATAAAAAAAATTATATATTAAAAAAATAAATAAATTTAAATAATCCAAAATAATCCAGCAGTTGATAACTACTTCTACTGTTATAGGAACGGTACGAGAAAAGTTGTTAATTAATAAAGTGATATACATATTAAATACTAATATATATATATATTTATATATATATATATATATATATAGTAATTGGTTCGTTTAAAAAATAACTGAATTAATAACCATTGAGTTTGGTTCAATTTGGAGCCGTAAAAAAAATAAATTTTTAAAAAATATTATAAAGAATATATGTTTAAAAAAATAAATAAATAAATTTGAATAATCCAAAATAATCCACCAGTTGACAACTCTTTTTACTGTTATATGAAGAGCAGAAGAAAAGTTGTTAATTGATAAAGTGATATACATATTGAATATTAAAATTTATATAAATATTAAAATATAGCAATTGGTCCGGTTCCAAAATAACCGAATTAATGACCATTGGATTTGGTTCAATTCGGAGCCGTGCACAAAAAATAAAAAAAAGAACCAATTTAATTAGTTGTTTCGGATTTTCAAATTCATCGAATTATTGGTTCTAGTCTTACGATCCTAAACTTTTTCGAAGAATACGGTAGCTTTGCTACCTTTCCTTGCTAAAAATATTTAAAAACAAAAAAAAAGTTATAAACTTTAAAAGTCAATAACACTATCCGAACCAATTAAAATTGGTTTGGTTTGATTCGATTCGAACCGAAAAATATTAAAAAATATATATAAAAAAAAATATATATATAAAATATTAAAATTTAAACTATTAAATTATATATACATTAAAATATAAGTATATAAAAACTAAAACATCGAGAACACGACAACTCTAATTTTACTGTTTGTCAATTTATTATTGGTCGACAGTGTAAAAAAACTTTACACTGTCCGTTTATACAAATATTTTTTTAAAAAAGTATTAGCAAAAAAAATTATTAGGAAATTTTTTTAAAAATTAAGTAAAACGTAAAAAAAAATAATATAAAAACATTTTGAAAGGAAAAAGAAAAAAGTAAATTAGAAAAAAATAAACGAAAAAAATTAGAAAAAAATTTATTAAAAAAATATTTTAAAAAAATTAGGAAAAAAAAAATTAGGAAAAAATAGATTTAAAAAAATCATAAAAATAGAATTAATTATAAAAAATTTAAATTAATTAGGAAAAAAATATATTTTTTAAAAAAATTAGGAAAAAATATATTTAAAAAAAATTATAAAAAAAGTAAATATGAAAAAAAAATTAGAAAAAAGTATATAAAAAATATTTTTAAAAAATTAGGATAATAATAATTAGAAAACAATATTCAAAAAAATTTGAAAAATAAAATTAATTAGATAACAAAAATATTTTTAAAAAAGCAATTATAAAATAAAAATTTATAAAAAAGTAAATTAGAAAAAAACTAATTCAGGAAAAAAACAATTAAAAAAATTATAAAGAATATATGTTTAAAAAATAAATAAATAAATTTAAATAATCTGAAATTGTCTATCGGTTGACAACTCCTTCTACTGTTACCGGAACAGTAGAAGAAAAGTTGTTAATCGATAAACTGATATACATATTGAATATTAATATATATATATATATAATTATAATTATAATTAAATTGGTTCGGTTCCAAAATAACCGAATTAATGACCATTGAGTTTGTTTCAATTCGGAGCCGTACATAAAAAAGAAAAGAAACGAACCAATTTAATTGGTTGGTTTGGCTTTTCAAATTCATCGAATTATTGGTTCGAGTCTTACGACCCTAAACTTTTTCGAAGAACGGGGTAGCTTTGCTACATTTCCTGGCTAAAAATATTTAAAAACACAAAAAAATTATAAACATTAAAAAGCCAATAACAATATCCGAACCAATAAAAATTGGTTTGGTTTGATTCGTCTCGAACCGAAAAATATTAATATATATATATATATATAACATATATAAATAAAAAATATAAAAAATATTAAATTATATATACATCAAAATATAAGTATGTAAAAATTAAAACATCAAGAACATGACAACTCTACTTTTACTGTTTGCCAATTTATGATCGGTTGACTGTGTAAAAAAATTTACACTGTTAGTGTATACAAATAAATTAAAAAAAAAGTATTAGAAAAAAAATTTTATTAGGAAATTTTTTTAAAAAACTAAGGAAAACGTAAAAAAAAAAAAAGACTAAAAAAATTTAAAGTTTAAAATAAAAAATAAATAAGCGTAAAAAAAATTTAAAGTTTTTTTAAAAAAAAGCAAAAAGTTTTTTTATTTTTTTTAAAAATAATAATTTTTTGTTAAAAACAAAAAATCCTAGTGTTGACATGTGTATGTACAGTAAAATTGTCTATCCAACTTTTATATTAGTATAGATATTGATCCAACGGCTATGATATATTTTTCACTCTCACTCTTACATAAAAAAGACCATCTCACTTGATATCATATATATATATATATATATATATATATATATATATATATATATATATATATATACTTAAACAAATTAGACCATAATATAGCTAAATTATAAAAAATTGAAAATAAAAATATAAGTATATTTTATAATATATATATACACACACGTACGTACGTAAACAAATTAGACCATTATTACACTATTATTATATTATACATAAGGAAGTATTAATTTAAATGAAAATTTATAATCAATTTTTATCAATTATAAAATATTATTTTAACAAAAAAAATTTCAGTTGTCAAACTATTAAGGTCCTAATGTTCTAGATTTTGATATAATGACTTGATTCCACTTTTAATCTCTCTACTTTTACATATGTGTGATTTTAATCACTATTGCAAATTTATCCTTCAATTCCTCAAACATTGCAAATTTATCCTTCCCTTTTTGAGTTAAAACTTCACCGGATGCGATACCAAATGGTACCGGTAGTTCATAATCCCTTGCTACAATGAGGTTTAAAAATATCATTGAGATTATGGTACTTCAATTGGTACCCCTTCCTAGCAAATGGTACCAATTGCAAATTTTCAAGAATTGCAATCTTGAAAAACATGTCATTCAAATTTAGTCCTTCAGCATTGGTAGTCATAATATTTAACCAAATAATATTACTTTGCTCTCATACCAAATAATGTAACGTCAGACGTTACATTGAAATAAATAATTTAAACAATGATATATTATTCATTCATAGTATCAAGAACTATAATAATTTGAGATTCATGGTTTACAAGAGTATCCTCATAGCTATTAATTAATAATAACTACATAACTCTTTTATAATTGTTTTTACCTCAAAACACGGGCATCAAAAAATAACAAAAATAAATAAATAAATAATATACTAGATTTAATATCTTCAAAACTTTCTCAAGTCTCCACATCATCTCTGTAAACAACATACTGTTGTCGTGGAAGCTCAAATTCTACCACCTTAACAGGGCGATGTTTATATGTTTGCTCCACAAAATTACGGTTCAAGGAACCAGAGTCAGCAGGTAGCATCCGTTGGCGATGTGGAGCCTCGGCCTTGAAAAAGAGTGCCTCAAGTACAAGCTTGGAGGTAACATCGTGGTCAAAGTTGTTACAGGTTAAAACCTTCTTAAGCTTTCGACAAGTCATGTAAGGAAAACGAATTAAACGAGCCTCAAGTACAAGCTTGGATGCACGCACGCACCGGGCACACATGCGTCGCACACGCACTCCAATGGATTTAAACACTTAATTTCACAAAACAGAACCAATTTTTAAATAGAATCATATTAGGAAAATTAGGGTTCATCACCAATATTGGGGAAAAATCAATTTCATCAAACAGTAATGAAATTAGCTTAAGAAAACACTATTTTACAGTCTCAATTGTGCAAATAAATATTATCATGAGGCAATAATTAAATTAAATTTCTTAGATTAACTTGATGAAATAATATGAATCACTGCATGTATACCTGTAACATGTAAAATCCAATTAAAATTAAAACCTACCGTTCCTGCTGCTACTCTAGCTCGTTAAAAATGCTTCTCACACATACTTTATACACATTATTAATTTACATTAATACAATTTTTACTATTAAATCATAAATCGCCCCATTTCGTTTTCTATAGAATTACACTCTAATTCTACCACATATGCAGATGTATGTGATGCGAGCTACAAGGTGATGCGGAAAGCATTTTCTAATTCATTTACCTGTTTCAAAAGAGGTCTATTCCATATAATCCATTTGATCTTAAAATGTTACCAGCAAATGAGAAACAGAACTAAAAGACAAAAGGTCAAAGCTAGCACCTAGAATAAAAAGTTCACAGATATAGATCCAGGTCAGTGTCTGATGGTGAGCTCAGCTCTAAGGTTGAGTACACCATTAATAAAGTAAAGGCTATCATCGACCATGAAAGAAGTCCACGGAGTTGCAAACAAGTTTCTATAGCCAACAACATTTCCCCGTGTGAATGAGTAATTGCCTTTGTATTTGCTAACAAATTCCTCAGTTGGCCTAGACCTCGCAGCAAATTCATAGTCAACGGCAAAGCTACCACAGAGCCATTTTCCTGCATTCCTAAAAATAGACCAAAGCAATGGAAAGACTTCTGCTGGTCCATGTTGCAATGTGCTGATAGGAAAAACCCTTGTCCGCCTAAATGCAATGCTTGAGAATAAATCCGACCAGATGGGAACAAATTGGCACACTCCTCCCGCTTCAGAGACAAGTAAACAACACACTGCTGCCGTGGAATTTCAAATTCTACCACCTTATTTATATGTCCGCTCCACAAAATTACGGTTCAAAAAACCAGAGTCAGTAGGTAGCATCCGTTGGAGATGTGGAGCCTCGGTCTTGAAAAAGAGAGCCTCGAGAACAATATTGGATGCAACATCGTGGTCAAGGTCGTTTCAGGTTAAGACCTTCTTAAGTTTTTGACAAGTCATGTAAGGAAAGCGAATTAAACGAGCCTCGAGTACAAGCTTGAATGCACGCATCGCACACGCACGCACTGCACACGCACGCTAATTGATTTAAATGCTTAATTTCACAAAACAAAACCAATTTTTAAATAGAATCATATTAGAAAAGTTAGGGTTCATCACCACAATTGAGGAAAAATCAATTTCATCAAACAATAATTAAATTAGCTTAGGAAAACACTATTTTATAGTCCCAAATGTGCAAATAAATATATTCATGAGACAATAATAAAATTAAATTTATTAGATTAACTTAAAGGAAAAATATGAATCAATGCGCGTATACCCGTAGCATGTAAAAACAAATTAAAATTAAATCCTACGTGTACTGGTCGAGGAGTAAAACCCGGCCACCGAGCTTGGATACCCGATCCAACCAGGGCAGGAAAGATAAAATATCGATATTATCTTTATTAATCCTGATATGATCTCAAACAACCTTATCCAGTTAGAAGAGATAATATCCCTCAAATTAAGGGATAAGATATTGATATTATCCTTAAATGATCCTAACATTATCTCAAATAACCTTATCCGGTTAAGAGATTAATTTAAGATATTTTCCTAATCAATCCTGATATTATCTCATATAACCTTATTCGGTTAAAAGAGATAATATCCCTTAAATTAAGGAAATCACATCTCAGAAGATTTAAGAGATAAAAGGAAATATATCCAGATCTCTCAAAGCCATGGGGATCCTATTATAAAAGGAGGAGAACCCAAGAGAGAAACTTACTTTTCACTGAACCCCGGTGACTCTCCCTTAAGCGTATTAGAGAAACTAGCTCGACCAAGAGACTATTGAAGAGTCCTTGCTCGCTGGTATTCGTCGGATACAAGATTAGGGGATCGAGATCACTGTATGGCCAAGGGTTGAACCTAGAACTACGTCTGACTTTGATTCCCATTGGGATACGTAGGACCGGAATACAACATTCTGTCAAGCCATAATCTAAAACAACCCCCATTGTTCACCCTTGGTCTGACGTTCTACGACGAGATTCCGGCAAGTCGGATCTCGGCAGGAACATTTGGTGCCCACCATGGGGCCGACGAAAAACTTTCCCCAGTTCCACAAGAAAGCTTAATGGTGACTACACGGAATGGTCCGAGGGGAGGGGCGAACAACATGAACCATGAAGGTCATGAGGCCTCGGACACGAGCCAAAACCACGTCAATCATCATCCCCCTCCCGTCAATGAAGATAACCCTCGGCTGGGAGAGGTTATGGCACAGCTAAGGCTGCTGCGGAAGGAGAACGAGGAGATACGTGCGTAGAATCAAAGGCTTTTGAGAATTCGGAAAAGAGAGAGATCAGTGACACCTTCCGATGAAGAGCAATCCTCACTCGAGGCTAGCCAAAAGGATCCATCCTACGTACCTTCTCCTCGGGAAACTAACCGACCATCCAAGACCAACCCCCCCCCCCCCCCCCAAGTGGCTTCAGAGGCTAAATCTCGTGCAGAAAGGACCTTCCAAAAAGAAAGGGTAACAGACCGACGACCGAGGTTGCCGTTCACGGATGACATCGATGAGGTAATCATGCCGAGACATTTTAAGCCCCTTAACATCGATAACTTCAATGGCACCACTGACCTAACTGAGCACGTGGAATCCTTTATTTCTTCTGTTTACTTGGTGACCGATTCGGAAGCCGTCATATGAAAAGTTTTTCCAACCACTTTGCAAGGCCCAGCCTTGACCTGACTAACGAATCTACCACCTCGGTCAATTGATTCCTTTGATGTGCTTGTAACTAAGTTCACCGCACAATTCGCAGCAAGTCGAAGGCATAAAAGGCACTCCGTCTCGCTGGTGAATTTTAAACAAGAAAGGAATGAATCACTCAGATTATATGGCTCGTTTTAATGCTAAACAAATCTTAATTCCCAACATGAGCTCGGAACTCTGCCTTCACACCATCATGGGCGGTCTGAAGCCAGGGCCATTCTTTGAGTATTTATCCTGAAAACCACCGAGAGATTTTGAAGAGTTGCAGGAAAAAACTACAGGTTTCATGAACTCGGAAGAGATGGTAGAATTCAAAAGGAGAGAAAGAGGCTTCGAAGACAAGTGCTCGGTCTCAAACAAAGAGAGAAACAGGGGGGCTGATCCACAAAGGGCCCAAAAGACCAATGAAAGGGGATTCTCGGAGAGGCAACCCAAGTACCAGTCTTATACGTCGTTAAACCGATCTCGGGCAACCATCCTCCAGGAGGTATGCAATGTCGAGTTACTCACCTTACCTCGACCGTCCAAAACACCGGCCAATGCTGATAGAAGCAAAGAATGCATGTGGCATCAAAACTATGGTCACTCCACTAAAGCCTGTAGAACAACCCAGGAAAAAATTGAGGACTTGGTACGAGCAGGCCATCTTGATCGTTTCGTCCGCCGAGATGATAATGGAGTCGGACGAGCCGGTCGAAGACGACGGAGACGCGGTTATGACAACCGTAATCGAGATGCAAACCTGCAAGGAAACAATCTGGGTGGAGACTGGTTAAATAATTAAAGGGCTCCTAATGAAGAATCAGAAGGAGGAGTCATAGGGATCATCAATACAATCTCGGGAGGATTCACAGGAGGAGGAATGACGAACTCAGCTCGGCGGCGTCATGTAAAAGCCCTCCGACCCGTCAACACGGTGTCTGGAAAGCCTACAAGGACAAGACCTCCAATAGCTTTCACTGATGATGATTTCCAAGGGGTGGATCCAAATCAAGATGACCCAATGGTGATAACGGTCGAACTAGCCAACTTCTCGGTCAAACGAACACTTATTGACCAGGGGATCTCGACCGATATTCTATACCTGGCAACCTTCAGGAAACTTGGAATTCCAGAAAAGCTGATAAAAGAGCAGGAAGACAAGCTAGTAGGGTTCGTCGGGGATCAAGTCAAAACTCGAGGTAACATAGACCTTTTAACAACGTTTGGAGAAGGAAGACTCTCCAAATCCGTATCAGTCAGGTACGTTATTGTAGATGCCAGCACGTCGTACAACATCCTTATTGGAAGGCCGACGTTGAATGAACTCGGAGAGATTGTCTCTACCCCACACCTGACAATGAAATTCCTAGCCGAATCCGGAGATATAGTCGCAGTCCGGGCTGACCAAAGGCTAGCCAGGCAATGCTATGTTGATAGCCTAAAGGTTACCCGAAACCAGGATATCGCAAAGAATGCCGAGGATGATAAAGCAGAGGTGGTAAGCTCGATCAGTTCGTAACTTCAGCCAGCTCGGTCCGCATGTTTGAACTAGACCCAAGGACGGAGTTGTACGAGTCCAGATCCGAACCAACAGAGTCTTTAGAAAGGTTCCAGTTGGGAGCCCAAGCTGAACAATGCACCCAAGTCGGCAGTCAGCTCGACCCCTCACTGAAACAAAGGCTTCATGCGGTCTTAAGAATGTGGAATCCTCGGAATGTGAAAGAAATTCAGAGGTTAGCCGGCCGATTAGCCTCTCTATCCCGCTTTCTCTCGAAGTCTGCAGAAAAGGCAAGACCCATCTTCCAGCTCTTGAAAAAACCAAAAGATTTCATCTGGACTGAAGAGTGTGAGAAGGCCTTTGAAGATCTGAAACTCTTCCTAGCCTCTCCCCCAATCCTCACTCGACCTCATCTCGGCAAAGATCTGTACTTGTACCTATCTATCAACGATTATGCAATAAGTGCAGTAATCATCCAGGAAGAGGAAGAGCAACAAATGCCGGTGTACTATGTTAGTAGAATCCTAAAAGACACAGAAACTCGGTATCAAATAATTGAAAAACTAGCCCTCACCCTATTTATGGCAGCTCAGAGGTTACGACCTTATTTCCAGTCGCACCAAGTGATAGTCAAAACTGATCATCCAACAAAGCAAGTACTCAGGAAATCCGATCTAACCGGACGGATGATAGCCTGGTCAGTAGAATTGTCGGAATTCGGTTTGCAATATGAGCCGAGGGGTCCCATGAAAGCACAATGACTCTCCGACTTCATTGCCGAGCTCTCTTCCAAGCCGAGGTTGGAATCCTTTGTCTGGCTCCTATATGTTGACGGGTCATCTAACTTGAAGGGAAGCGGGACTGGAATAATTCTCGAAGGACCTGATGATCTAATCCTAGAACAATCCTTAAAATTTGGGTTTACTGTTTCAAACAACCAAGCAAAATATGAAGCCCTTATTGCAGGACTGATGCTAGCTAAAGAAGTTGGGGTTAGAGAATTAAAATGCCGAAGTGACTCACAGCTTGTAACAGGACAAGTCTCGGGAGATTATCAAACAAAGGATCCCCAACTAACCAGATATCTCTGCAAGGTTAATAGCCTAGTCTCGGAATTTGATAATTTCACTATTGAGCATATACCTCGGGAAGAAAATTCCATGGCAGATCTGTTGTCTAAGTTGGCTAGCACCAAGAAAGCTGGCCAGCTAAGAACTTTCATTCAGGAAAACCTCCTCGAACCGAGCATAAAAAGTGCTGAAGTAATAATGACCGAGCACTATGATCGTGGCTGGATGACACCGATTTGGGAATATCTAGCCTCGGACAAATTTCCCAGTGACCCTAAGGAGGCGAGGCGAATTCGTCTTAAATCTTGCCATTACACCATCCGAGACGGCGAGCTGTATAGAAGAAGATTCTCCATGCCATTACTAAAGTGCCTAGCTAAGGAGCAGTCCGAGTACGTAATGGATGAGATGCATCGAGGAATCTGTGGGATGCACTCAGGTGGCCGATCTCTGGCAGTTCGGGTCCTACGAGCGGGGTTTTACTGGCCAACCATGAGACTGGATTGTACTACTTGGACTAACAGGTGTGAGCCCTGCCAGAAGTTCTCCAACATAGCACGTGTTCCAGGAGAAGAGCTCCATTCCATTCTCTCGCCATTGCCCTTTACTATGTGGGGGATGGACATAGTCGGTCCCTTCTCAGTTGCCAAAGGTCAAGTCAAGTTCCTACTGGTAGGTGTAGACTACTTCACCAAGTGGATTGAAGCAGAACCATTAGCCACGATAACTGCTAAAAAGGTTCAGAGCTTCGTATGGAAAAACATCATATGCAGGCACGGCCTCCCTTACGCAATCGTCACAGATAACGGAAAGCAGTTCACCGATAAAGAGCTCAGAGAGTTCTACTTCAACCTCGGAGTTAAACATAAAGTGATCTCGGTTGAGCACCCACAAGCGAATGGACAAGCAGAGGCAACCAATAAAGTCATTCTAAACGAGCTCAAAAGAAGGTTAGGCCAATCAAAAGGGGCTTGGGTTGAACAATTACCAAGCATCCTATGGGCTTACCATTGCTCACCGCAGTCTTCAACTGGTGAAACGCCATTCAGGCTAACCTACGGAACCGATGCAATGATTCCAGTTGAGCTCGGCGAACTCTCTCTCCGGAGGCAGCACCATGACCAAAGTAAGAACGAAGAAGAACTCCGAGTTGAGCTTGACATGGTTGAAGAAGTCCGAGACGAGGCGAAAATCAGAGATGAGCTATGCAAGCAAAAAGCAACTCGGAAGTACAACTCGAGGTTGCGGCCGAGGGAATTTGTGCAGGGTGACTTAGTGCTGAGATTGCAAAATGACACGAGAAAAGACCCCAGAGAGGGTAAGCTCATAGCGAACTGGTCTGGCCCATTCATGATAGTTGAAAATCTGGGAAATGGTGCCTACAGGCTAGAAGAATTGTCAGGAAAGGCTGTTCCAAGAACATGGAACACTTCCCACCTTAAGTTTTATTTTAGTTAAGGTTATAGGTGATGCACTCTTTTTCCTATCTCGGTCTTTTTCCCACGAGGTTTTGGCCGAGAGGGTTTTAATGAGGCACACCTGGAAAAATAAATAAGTAGAATCATTTCCAGTTGCGCTATTAGGCAAGAATATTGTTTTAATTAAAAATTTATTTACAAAAAGCAGCTAAAAGCTTAAAGAGGCTGTCCGAGCTAAAATCGATCGAGTTGAGGTCGAAATGCCGAGCCTATAAAGGTAAAAAGCATCTAAGTGCCGAGCCTATAAAGGTGATGAAACAACTAAAAACCTAAAAAGGCTATCCGAGCTAAAATCGACCGAAATGATGTCAAAATGTTGAGCCTATAAAGGTAAACAACAACTTAAAAACCTGAAATGGTAGTCAAAGCCAAGATCGACCAAACCAAGGTGGAATGGCTAAAAAACACAATAGTCAACCAATGCCTAAGAAGGTAAGTAAATACCTACAGGTATTCCGAGTTCCAAAACTCGAGTCAACCGAGTAACACGCCAAATCTGTAAAAGCCGAGCACTAACAAGCTCGAGCTCTAAAAAGTTGAAAAGGCACTAGAGAATTTTCTAAGTATAGATTAACTCGTAAGCAAGCACGCGACTTCATTAAATGAAAAAGGGGGCAAAACCCAAATTACATAAGAGTTCAAAATAAAAAGGGCATTGCCCTAAGAACATGTTTCCTAGCTTACTAATGGGCATTCCCATAAGCAACAATTTCATGAGTTGAGGTCATCCTCGGTACTCGAAGGAAGAGCAGCAGATTGATCAGGTAGGCCCATTTCACCTTCACCATCGGGTCCCTCCTCGGCCGCTCGCCCCTCACCCTCCTCTTCTTGAGATACGTCCTCCTCATCCTCCAGCTCGAACAATGGAACTAGGATTCCATCTCAGTTAAAATCCTTGTCCATGTCAGCACAGGAGAAGTCAGCATTCGGGTTGAAGTGCTGAAGCTGCTTCACAGCTCGGGAGAAGCCGTTAACGTGCTCCTTCATAATAGAAGCCTCGGCTTCAGCTAGATCAGACTGAAGCTTGAGATTGGCCTCTTTCTTGGCCTCTAGCAACTTCCGCAGCTCCAGACCGACCTCCTTCTCGGCTTGAAGCCCCTCCTCGACCTTCTGAAGGTTGAGCCGGTCAGTTCTTTTCATTTCCAACTCGGCCATGAGGGTGGTATTGCCTTCTTCCAGCTCTACCTTTTGGGCCTTCAGCTGGCCAATAACCCGAGCTTGCTCCTCACACTTGGCCACGGCTTGAGCCAATTCATCTCGTACTTTCAGGGCGCGAGATGCATCAGCCTTCATCATTTCCACCCTCTTGACGTTTTCTAAGAACTGGTGACTCCAGAAGCGGGTAACCGAAGCTATCCGGAGAGCATATGCAGCGGCAGCCTCCATGCTTTCACCAGGCCCTTGCTCCAGCAAAAGACGGGCATCAGCAGGTTTGATCACCTGGCCGTCGATGAGTGAGTAGGGGTTAAACTCACTACCCCAAAGAGAGCCGAAGCCTGGGTTGCAATTCCCGTCGTACCATTTGGTGTCCGAAGTAAGATCGGCCACCACAGGAGCTTTGCTCGACTTCCTCTCGGTGGCAGGAGTTTCTTCAACAACCACGGGGGGAGAAGGACCTCTCCCCAGAACCTCGGACTGCAAATCCTGTCGAATTCGTTTGGAGAGGCGTGTGTTCGGGTCAGCAGCATCAGTGACCTTCTTCTTTTTCCCCTTAGCTTCGGCAACCGGCAATGACCCACCAGCAGCTTGGTTAGCCGACTTCTTCAGCAAATCTTTATAATTGAACTTTCCCATTATCACTGAAAAATGAGAAATCTGTTAGATACAAGTACGCTGCAGGGTAAGTAAAACACCCACTAAAAAGCTACTTACGATCAAAATCGGCTTGCCAAGTTGACGATTTGGGAAGCAATAAAAGTCTACCACAAGGCAATGGCCGGGGATAGAGATTTAGGAGCTCAACGTCGGTTTTTTCTTGAGTTGTCATGCAGCCGGCGTCATAGCTGGAAAACTTAGTGGGATGGGGCTGCTAGTAGAAAGAAAATTTGGAGACTCCATCCGAGTCATAGAATAGGGACTCGTTTCCTACAGTAGGTCGGACTTTGAAAAAGTCCGACTTGAAAAATTTGTATGAACTCTTGTAGAGCCCAATGATGCCTCCCCCCTCAGCCCCACTAAGGGAGATCCAACCAACCCGATCTCCAAACCTAACTTTATAAAAATAAAGGAATGTATGAGCAGTAGCCACCACTCCTATCTGCCCGCAGAGAATTTGGAAAGCCTTTAAAAAAGCCCAGCTGTTTGGAAATGGAGTTGGGTTGGGGCAACATTCATAATCTTCAAAACATCACACTCAAATTGGGTAAAAGGTAAAGTGACTCCAATATGCTCAAACATGGTTTTATACACGTATGTGAAACAAGGTTGACTAGGAGTTGCGTGAAGGAACACATGTTCATTCTCAGAACATGGCAAACACTCTACTGTGCCACTAGAAGAAGAAACTTTGTTTTTCATGGACGAGAGGGATTCAGAAACCCTAAAATTTGAATGAAAGGCTCCCCACATCCCACTTACCCGTAAATACCAGGTATAGTGATATCCGGGTATGGAACCCTAGACATCCTATTGATACGCTTACGACGTTTGGAGATGGGTATGATATTAGGAGTAGTCGAGCTACTCCCGTCAGGAGAAGAGGAGGCACCATTAGCACCACCACCGCCATGAGAGGAAGAAGGAGAAGGACGAAGAGAGCCCCCAATCGGACTGATTTCAAGTTCCACGATCTGAACCCCAGAAGAGGCATTCTGGGATACTTCGAATGAAGTCTCCATGAATGAAAAATCAGAAATCAAACTGGAAGAAAAAAGAGACGAGCAGGACGTACCTCGAATAGGAAGAGGAGTGTGAAAGCTTGGACTAGAAAAGGCTCGAGGGAGAATAAAATCTATGGCTCAAAGAAGGTAAAACCCTGCACCATGGGCTCGCTCCTTTTACAAGAAAGGGGCGAAGAAATGGAACGTTCCTTTTGGCGAATTAATGATGGTTGTTGGCATGCGAGAGAAGGGAAACGTCCCTTCAAGTCTGACCGATTTCGGCATACTAATGGAAAGGAAACACGTGGCGTAAATGCCGGGATGGACACTGCCATCAAGGAAAAATATGAGCACGCAACTACAGCGCAGTTCTCGGAAATGATGTCATAAAGGCCACGCGTCACAAAGAGCAACGTCTCTTTTCCATCTCGGGAACCGAGAAAGTATGGCCTCAGTACGAAACTCTGGTGACCACCTCCACCTCGGCTAGGCTCGGCTCCTTCGAAAAAAGCTTCCACGCAATCAGCTCAAAGCTTGGGGGGCTTGTGTATGAGCCGAGGTGTAGAGCTCGGTAGCTCGAGGCGTCAAGCTCGGTCGCCCGAGTTGTTCACTGAGTTGGAGGATATATATATATGCCGAAGTATGAAGCTCGGCCAATTACCTCGCCGACACGAAAGACCAAAAAATAAACCAAGTTACTAAGCTCGGCTAATGTCATGAAAGCTTCTACGCTTTACTAGCTCAAAGCTTGGGGGGCTTGTGTCTTGGCCGAGGAGTAAAACCCGCCACCGAGCTTGGATACCCGATCCAACCAGTAAGGCAGGAAAGATAAAATATCGATATTATCTTTATTAATCCCGATATGATCTCAAACAACCTTATCCAGGTTAGAAGAGATAATATCCCTCAAATTAAGGGATAAGATATTGATATTATCAATGATCCTAACATTATCTCAAATAACCTTATCCTAGTTAAGAGATCAATTGAAGATATTTTCCTAATCAACTCCCGATATTATCTCATATAACCTTATCCGATTAAAAGAGATAATATCCCTTAAATTAAGGAAATTACATCTCGTAAGATTTAAGAGATAAAAGGAAATATATCCGGATCTCTCAAAGCCATGGGGATCCTATTATAAAAGGAGGAGAACCCAAGAGAGAAACCGACTTTTCACCGAACCCTGTGACTCTCCCTTAAACGTATTAGAGAAACTAGCTCGACCAAGAAACTATTAAAGAGTCCTTGCTCACCGGTATTCGCTTGGATACAAGATTAGGTGATCGAGATCCTTTGTATGGCCAAGGGTTGAACCTAGAACTACGTCTGGCTTTGATTCCCATTGGGATACGTAGGACCGGAATACAACATTCTGTCAAGCCATAATCTAAAACAACCCCCATTGTTCACCCTTGGTCTGATGTTCTACGACGAGATTCCGACAAGTCGGATCTCGGCAGGAACACTACGCTTACTGATGCTACCCAAAACTCATTGAAAATGCTAATCACACATACTATGTACACATTATTTTACATTAATATAATTTTTACTATTTAATCATAACTCGCCCCATTTCATTTTCTATAGAATTACACTCTAATTCTACCACATATGCAGATGTATGTGACGCTAGCTATAATGTGATGCGGGGAGCATTTTCCAATTCATTTACCTGTTTCAAAAGAGGTCTATTCCATATAATCCATTTGAGCTTAAAATGTTACCGGCAAATGAGAAACATAACTAAAAGACAAAAGGTCAAAGCTAGTTCCCAGAATAAAAAGTTCACAGATATAGATCCAAATCAGTGTCCGATGGTGAGCTCGGCTCTATGGTTGAGTACTCCATTAATCAAGTAAAGGCTATCCTCAGCCATGAACGAAGTCAACAGAGTTACAAACAAGTTTCTATAGCCAACGGCTTTCCCCCCTGTGAATGTGTAACTCCCTTTGTATTTGCTAACAAATTCCTCAGTTGGCCTAGACCTCACAGCAAATTCATAGTCAACAGCAAAGCTAATAGAGTCATTTTCCTGCATTCCTAAAAACAGGCCAAAGCAATGGGAAGACTTCTGCTGGTCCATGTTGTAAGGTGCTGATAGGAAAAACCCTTGTCCACCTAAATGGAATGCTTGAGAATAAACCCGACCAGATGGGAACAAATTGGCACACTCCTCCCGCATCAGAGCCAAGTAAACTACACAATGTTGCCGTGGAAGCTCAAATTCTACCACCTTAACAGGCGATATTTATATGCCTGCTCCATAAAATTACGGTTCACATAACCAGAGTTAGCAGGTAGCATCCACTGGCGATGTGGAGCCTCGGCCTTGAAAAAGAGAGCCTCAAGTACAAGCTCGGTTGCAACATCGTGGTCAAAACCGATACAGGTTAAGACCTTCTTAAGCTTTCGACAAGTCATGTAAGAAAAGCGAATTAAAGGAGCCTCAAGTACAAGCTTGAATGCACACATGCAAGCACGCACGCGCACTCTAATGGATTTAAACACTTAATTTCATAAAATATTACCAAATATCAAATAAAATCATATTAGGAAAATTAGGGTTCATCACCTCAATTGGGGAAAAATCATTTCATCAAACAGTAATGAAATTAGCTTAGGAAAACACTATTTTACAGTGTCAATAATTAAATTTATTTTCTTAGATTAACTAAAAGAAGTAATATGAATCACTGCATGTATACCTGTAGCATGTAAAAACCAATTAAATATAAATCCTACCCTTCCTGCTACTACTCTAACTCATTAAAAATGCGTCTCACACATACTTTATACACACTATTTTACATTAATACAATTTTTACTATTTAATCATAAATCGCCTCATTTCGTTTTTTTAATAGAATTACACTCTAATTCTACACATATGCAGATGTATGTGATGCGAGCTATAAGGTAATGCGGGAAGCATTTTGCAATTCATTTACCTGTTTCAAAAGAGGTATATTCCATATAATCCATTTGATCTTAAAATGTTACCAGCAAATGTGAAACAGAACTAAAAGACAAAAGGTGAAAGCTCTCCTAGAATGAAAAGTTCACAGATATAGATCCAGGTCAGTGTCTGATGGTGAGCTTAGCTCTAAGGTTGAGTACACCATTAATAAAGTAAAGGCTATCCTCGGCCATGAACGAAGTCCATGGAGTTGCAAACAAGTTTCTATAGCCAACAGCTTTCCCCCCTGTGAATGTGTAATTGCCTTTGTATTTGCTAACAAATTCCTCAGTTGGCCTTGACCTCGCAGCAAATTCATAGTCAACAGCAAAGCTACCAGAGCCATTTTCTTGCATTCCTAAAAACAGGCCAAAGCAACGGAAAGACTTCTGCTGGTCCGTGTTGCAATGTGCTGATAGGAAAAACCCTTGTCCACCTAAATGCAATGCTTGAGAATAAACCCGACCAGATGGGAACAAATTGGCACACTCCCCCCACTTTAGAGCCAAGTAAACAACACACTGTTGTCGTGGAAGTTCAAATTCTACCACTTTATTTATATGCTCGCTCCACAAAATTATGGTTCAAAAAACCAGAGTCAGTAGGTAGCATCCGTTGGAGATGTGGAGCCTCGGTCTTGAAAAAGAGAGCCTCGAGAACAATATTGGATGCAACATCGTGGTCAAGGTCGTTTCAGGTTAAGACCTTCTTAAGTTTTTGACAAGTCATGTAAGGAAAGCGAATTAAACGAGCCTCAAGTACAAGCTTGGATTCACGCACCACTACAACAGAAATGACTTTAGATAGCGTTTCCGGATGCCTTTTAATAGCGTTTGTAAGCGCTATCTATGCCACCGCTATTAAAAGTCGTTAGCAAAGATAGCATTTAAGAAGTGCTATTAAAAGATGACCTTAGATAGCGTTTCCGTGTACAAACGCTATCTAAAGTTTGCCTTTAGATAACGTTTGTACACGGAAACGCTATATAAAGTCTGCCTTTAGATAGCATTTATTAATACAAACGCTATGTAAAGGCAGACTTTAGATAGCGTTTGTTTTAACAAATGCTATCTAAAGTCAGACTTTAGATAGCATTTGTTAAAACAAATGCTATCTATTCCCCTTTTTTTTTAGTTTATCTATTTCTTAACTTTACCTCCATTCCTGCATATTGTTGATAAAAAATGTAAAGGTTTACACAAAGAAATGAAGCACAATCCAAATTATGGGTAGCAAATAAAACCCAGACACCTAAGTTACTTGTACCAAACCATATGCATATAACAAGCTACTTTGATAGAAAGTATTTCACCAAAAAACTGTGTAGAACCATCAATATATTGAACCCGTAATAATAAAGGCATATAGCAAATCTTCAAATCATCAAATGCTACTCAATAGTCCCTATAGATGAAAGTGACCCAATTGCATACGCTTCAGCTACTAAGTCTGACCCAATTGCATACATATCAGTTAATATAATTTAACCAAGAATTGTTTCATCCATATACAGTACAATATAAAATTTAGACAACAAGCGTAATCAAATAAACTTTTCAACAATATAGCGACACCAATCTTCCTTGACTTCAGATAGTTGAGCAGTGGAGTATGTGGAGCATTTGAAGTCAGAAGTACTGCGACATAAAAATTAAATAAATTAAGTTACAATTGCTAAAACATTTGAACGGTCACAGTTAAAAGCTAAGTAAACAACATACCGCCATTGGTATTTTAACTTGGTTCTGGAAGATAATTTCCTTCATGAAACGCATGACATAGTACCCACAATCTGTATCGTTGGGTTGTCTTGGGCACTATAAAAAATAAAATAGTAAATCAATATAGTTTTTTTTTAACTAATTGCGCATTAAGTTTTTGCAAATATACCTCTATCTGAATCCATTTAATGTTGGTTGCCTCTAAACGCGGCACCTTAGCTCCGCTACGTGCGCGATAAACTTGCAAAGCACTAATCACAAAATCAAACATACTTCATTAAGAAACATATTTTCAATCATCACAAACACACGCATGCTTTTTTTTATTAAACATATTTACTTTGAGTTTAGAGTGGTTGATGTCTACATGCAATGTATACAGATTAAAATAAACATCCCTAATGCGACAACTAAAGGATTAAAAAAAAAACAAATACCTGGTAAAAGAAATCCTTTGTGGGTGGGGAATGATAGAAAGCAAAGTAGCAATGCCAAGTTAAAGCAAAACAACACTAGAATGGCAGAATTCAAGGTCTTCCTTGGTTTGTGAGGCAGATATGCAGATTCCCTGTAAAAGAGTGTAAAGCATGATTGTTTAGATTGCGTAATCCTGGGTAATAAAAGGTTCTCTAGTCAGTCTCCAGGGTTTTAAAATTTTACTCAATATAGAGAAAGCATAAAGCAAAGGATAGATAGGGAAGGGTAAAATAGGTAATTGCTACATGGCAGTTAGAATTGTTAGAATGCAATTAGGGAAATTGGGGGATCAAGTAGATATATAAATAGGGGAGGAAGGGGAAGAGAAAAGGCATTCAGAAAAATTGTAGAATTGTGTAAAAGGGAACCCTTGGAGGAGATCACTCTCCTTGTATTGTTCTGTTCCTGTTCAATTCAAGCAATAAAGCCATTACTTCAAGATTTATTCATATATAAGCACAACTAAGCTCATTGTTTAGTAAAGTAGAACAATGGAGTGTTACAAAATCCAGCTAGTGATCATGTCAGGATCTTTCTTCCCTGGTCTATCTTCTTTGTTGACTAACCAATTTTTTATTTGGACATGGTGATATCATAATATCAGATAACCTCACACAAGCCCTTCTATTCCTTTCTCATTTTATGGGAGATGTCCATCAGGTAAGCATGATAAAACTCTAAATTAACCATACACTAAACTTATATGTTATATCTGAATCAACAATTTAGTCATTGTAATGGCTCTTTTGTATGCTTAATCTGCAGCCTCTACATGTGGGATTTACCACGACAAGGGAGCCAATACAATTGATGTTCACTCGGTACACAAGGAAGCGGAATCTTCACCATGTTTTACTTCTTTATGCTGGATCTTTAAGAGGATAAGTTATGGAAAGAAATAACCAATGTTAATAAATTATAGTCACATTAGTTTTCATTATTATCTTATAGAATGGGCATCCGGGCAAGACCGGATATGGGTACTTCGAACAAAATGCATCTAATGGCATCGTTCTGCGGCAGCTTCATGGGAGGATCATTATAGCTTCAGACGTAATCCAGTTCCATCAAAAGGAACTGCTGAGGCCATTGCTAAAGAAGCTCAAGTGCATAAGAGGTCAAACACAGATGGTCAATGGGTTCAAAGATCGATGGAAGTTTAGGTGACTGGACAAAACAGCCTAGAAGATAATCTTCCAAGAGAAAGATTACAAGAACCATCAGATAATTCCACCGAAAAGCTCAAAACTGAAATCACTTCTCTAAAGAGGCAATCGAATTATCGAACTAGAGTTACGATACTTCGAAAGCAGATAGAAAAAGAAAGCAGTAGGGGACATAATTTGTCAAGACAGATAATCAGCCTCAGAGAGGAGAGAGATTTGCTCAAAACTAAATATGAGCAACTCAAGTCCCAGCAGAACTTCAACAACGAGACCAAAACTTCGAAAACGTTGAAGTCTGAGATTGATGGTACTAGGCTTCAGTTAGAGGTATTAAAGGAAGAGCTTGTTTATGAGAAAGAGTTGAGTGCCAATCTTCAATTGCAGCTGCATTAGACACAAAACTCAAACTCTGAACTACTTTTGGCCGTGATAGACCTTGAAGCAATGCTGGAACAAAAGAATAAGGAAATATTGGACGTATCTAACAATATAAAATCTCAAAGCATTAATAAAGAGCATGATGATGCCACAGAATTAGATCTTTTGAAGCAGAAAATTGCAGACCAGAATGGTGAACTGGACATTTGTTATAAGCAATGTGAAGAGCTAAATGACGAAATAAAAGAGCTCAGCATGGAGTATGAGCTTCTAAAGAAGGAAAGCATGGATATATCTTTGAGATTCAAGCAAGGAGAAGCACAACAGATTATGTTACAAAATGAACATTCCTCTGCTTTGGCTACTATACAACGACTTGAGTCGCAAGTTGAGATATTAGAAGAAAAGATAAAGACACAGGAAGATGAATTTTCAGCATCCTTGGTCTGCATCAATGAACTTGAAAATCAGGTCAAGTCTTTGCAGAATGAACTGAAAATACAAGCAGAAAAATTTGAAGGTGATCTCCATGCTATGCAATGTGCAAAGATTGAACAGGAAGAACGAACCATCCAAGTCGAGGAGGCTTTGAGAAAGATGAGACACAATAATGCTGTCACATCTGAGCGTTTTCAGGAAGAATATAGAATGATTTCGATTGAAATGTCATCCAAAGTTGAGGAGAATGAAAAGATGACGGAGAAAGCAGTTGTAGAAGCTGATGAATTGCAGCAGCAAAACAGACTTATAGAAGAAATGCTCCAGAAATGCAATCAAGAGCTCAGGCTTATTACTGTAACAGTAATGAATTGAAACTGCAACAACTCTTGAACCGAATAGATTCAAAAGGAAAAACAATAGAACAAATGTCACAAGAACTAGAAGTTAAGTCCAAACAACTTGAAGAGGCTCAAAGGCACAGTGATGAAAAGGATGTTGCATTTTCAAAGCAAATTCAAATGCTCAGATCTGAAATTAAAAAGCTGTTGGCAGAGGAGTATGCATTGTCTAAACCCAAACTAACAAAGAACATAACTGAGTTGGAAAGGACAGATGCAGAAACAAGATACGAAGAGCGACCAACAATGACACTAAACGGTGATGAGATGATACTTGACACCCTACCGTCAAGTAGAAACATTTAAGATCCAAAGATAATGAAGTAAAACATAGTTTGCACAACGAACAAGTTGAGAAGGAAAATATGAAGAAACAAGTATCTAAATTAGAAGCATATATGAAGAAAAAGGAAGTAGAATTAAGTGCTTCCTTGTGTACCAGTGAACCCTAACAGCCACAGTAACGCAAGAAGCATGCTTGAAACCCCAAATTAGCACATTATCACACAAATCGAGTTCCAAAAATTCTCCAAATAGAGTTCTTAATCCCAGAAACCCTTGGTTCTTATGAACAAAAATCACATTTTCTAGTTTTAATTCTAACAAAAGTTCACCAAAGACAATCATCATCAGAGTTACTTGCTCATTACCTCTCATTGTTACCAAACTCGGACCAAGAACTCCCAGACCCAAGAACTACATTCATTTTCGTTCGCAATAGGGGAGAGGGACATAGAGAGCATACCTTGGTCGTAGGGGGAGAAGGGATGAAGCAGAGAGAGTGTAGGAAGTGGTGTGATGTAGCGCGAGGGACAAGCGAGGTGGTGTGGTTTGAATGACACAGGGAAGAGACGCGTTGTTGAAGTTTAAAAACCTCTGACAGTTGCGGGGCGGAATTTATGGTCCGCGGCGTCAACGTGCTCCGGCGCGACGACGGGTGGCGATGAGTGGCGGAGCAATGGGGGCGTGCGAGGGAGTCTGAGGCGTGAGAGCAAGAGTGAGAGGGAGAAGGCGTGAGAGGGGACGAGCTCTGCGGAGATGGAAACCCTAGACTTGAACTGAGGTCAGTGGTACGCAGAAACTGAGAATTGAAGGATCAAAGCATATACGTGCGCTGGCAGTTCTCACCTAAGATAGCGTTTCTCACTTTAAACGCTATCTAAACGTTACCTTTTAATAGCATTTCATTTTACAAATGCTATTAAAAGTTGATTTTATTTTATTTATTTATTGCAAATTAGAAAAGATAGCGTTTCTATGTGGAACCGCTATCTTAGGTTGTTAGTTAAGATAGCGCTTCCTGATGGAAGCGCTATCTTTTCCTGCAGCTTGACTTTTAATAGCATTTCCGCACGGAAATGCTATAAAAGGTACGTTATTAAAAGTCTAATCTGTTGTAGTGCACGCACCGCGCAGCGCACACACACTCTAATTGATTGGAAAACAATATTTTACTGTCCCAATTGCACAGATAGATACTATCATGAGACAAGATGTTTGTGTTGTACTTGTAAGAGGCAGACTTCAAAGTATAAAGCTTAGACAAGATAAAAATCATGTTATAATGACATTTAGCAAAATACTTTCCATAATTCAAAAAGAGAAGAGTTTGTGCAAATAATATGATGTCGGGATACTTATCAGGTTCAATTAAGACAAAACTAATAACTGTTATAACAAGAACAAAGATTCTAAAGCCAACCACATGCTTATTGCATCAAATAAGAAAAATAGAAGCCGCAAGATAAGTAGAAATTATAATGAGAGCACTTAAAAGTGATGCAAGATTGCATTCAATATTGTTCACCAATTATACTGTTCGTTAAAGAATTCAAGGTAATCCAAAATTACAAAACATTAGGCTTGACCTCACAAAGTTTGAGGGCTGCATGGGTTAATCTTAATCACTATAACATAAGTCACTTTTAGCTACATTTAAAAAATATCGCTAAATTATAAGAAAATGTTACATATTAGCATTAGTAGCATTTTATCAAGTGTTGTATAAAGTCCATATTGCAAAATGTTTTTAACATTATTATTTTTTGATATCTATAGTAACATTAAATAAATGTTACAATATTTTCTTTTTGTAACATTTATTTGACATATTTAACAACATTTTTGTAAAGTGTAGCTAAATGTTAAAAATGTAGCTAAATGTATTTTTTATGACATTTTAAAAATGTTACTAACTTTAAAAATGTTACCAAAAGGTATTATTGATAACATTTTTTTTTTAAAATGAAAGTCATTATTAAAAAATGTCACAAAAGATAATATTAACATTTTTAAATATTACCTAATATAGAAATGAATTATTGCACAAAAAAGATTTATTAGACAGAGTTAAACACATTTTGGGTTGATGAACCTTCAAAATATTACAAAGATTTTAGTGAAGTAAGATCTCCAACCATTAGAAAAGACTAGATATACTCATATAGTTCCAATAAAAAATAAAAATATACATATTGCTAGGAAAGTAACCGAATATTAAAAATAAAAAGATTCATCTCAACACTCCTACATCAAATATAACTAATGCATAAACTCATTATTTATTTAAGTAACCGAATATTTTAATATTTGAAATATAAAATACAAACATTTATTAAAAAGAAGTGAATACCACGTGCATCGCACGGGAAACATTTCTAAATGAATACCACTTGATTTATTATCTCCTTTAAAATATGAGACCACTTGATTGATTATCCCCTTAGAAATCTAAGATTTGGATGCATTTATTTGAACTTTTTGTTTAATCGACTCTGATCTTCAGACTTGATGCAATGTGTAGCTTTTATTTTTATCGCATTCAATAAAAATTTACACAATTGTTTGGTCAAATTGTGTTATTTAATTAAATAAAATATAACTTATAAATTTAATGGATTAAATACAATTTATTGTTACAATTCTTTTTTATACAAGGTGACAAGTCACCATGAATTTATTAATAAAAAAACAAACAAGAATATGGGGACCAAAACCAAAACACATGCAAAATAAACGAGAATCAAGCATACCTAGAATTTGATTTTTTTTATTCAGTCTCATGTTATACTTCTTTTGAGATTTGGACGTAACCACAACATTATCATTATTCTGCTCTCCTTCCTTAGAAGTACTTGCATCTTTTTACTTTTCCAACCAAGCAGATAAAACATTAAAATCGTTCTGAACAACAGTTGGAAAAGTGCTAAGATCTTGAATATAAATTTGACTTGAATTAATCTCAGGAGTCTCAAGATTCTTACCAATAACTGTTAAATAACAAGTAGCCTTGGAATACACGGACATTGGAGTCGGAGTACCCTTCGAACTAATTGTTAAATCACCGGTAGCTATGGAATGCTCGGGCACCGGAGTATCCTTGACTGTAGAGTCAACATTAGTTGCACCAGAAGTTGAGATCTTCTCTGTAGAGTCGTTGACAACATTTGTTGCAATCGAAGATGAGTTCTGTGGAATGAAATTTGAGACATGACCAAAGGATAAAGGTTCCTCATAGACTGTCTCAACCGACTCACTATTGATAATCCACTGTCTTATCATGTTTTATATATTATTTTAAAGCGGATTTCATCAATTAAATTTTATTGGATGCTCGATTTAGCCCCAACTAGACTTTGTTTTCCTATTTTGGTTATTTTAGAGTCAATGTGTGTATTTAATTAATTTTAATTAGATTTTGATTAATTTTCTGATATTATTCTTATTTTTGATTTTTATGAAAGTATGGGCCCACATGATGGATTTGAATCCAAATCAATTTTGATTTGAATAATTATGATTAAAAGATAATTCAATTAACATTGAGATAAAAGATTGGATCCAAATCTTTTTGGATTTGGATAATAATTGCCTAACACATCAATAAAGGATATGATAAGATTTGACAATTAATTTGGAGATATTGATTTGGAAACGAAGATTAAAATGTTCGTGATCAACCATGATGGAGCTTGCATGAAGATGGAGCTTGAAAAGCAAGAAAACTGAGCCAAACAGAGCCCATCACGGCTTAGTCATGACAACCATCACGGCCTAGCCGTGACAACCATCACGACCATGATCGAGCAAGACTGAAAAGAAAAGTACACAAAAGTCAGAACCTGTCACGGCCAGGCTGTGATGGCCATCACAGCCGTGATAGGCCATCAGTGCCAAGTTTTCCAAGACAGAATCTGTCACGACCTGGCCGTGACAGGCATCACGGTCGTGACGCGCAATATCTGAAATTTTAAAAACTGATTTGATCTGATTTTGTAATTTCTTGGGATTCAAGTTAACCTACTCTATAAATAAGGCAATTAGGTTCGAAAATAGGGATCCCAGGGGTTGCTACCTTAGGCAAAAATTAGGATTTCTCTTCTTCTCAATTTCTTCTTTTCTCTTAGGGTTTTTATGCTTTTGTTATTCAAGGTTGCCTTGACCATGGTAATGCTTGAGTAGTCTTTTTTATTTCTAGGAATTGGGGCTATGCCCAAGACTTGTTTTATGTTATGAATTGATGTTTTCCCTTTGTTAATTCCAATTTGCTTTTGATTTAATTCCTATTGCATGAATCACTTGTGAATTTAGTGCGCACTTATTTGCATGTCATAGATACTCTAAGGAGGAACCTAGAGGTGAACTTAGGTATCGGATCTATATGGATTGAACTTAGGACTTAAATCACAAGAGTTAAAAGCGATCTTTTGAGGGTTCATTGAATTGTCACGAATCTTAATGGGTTCAATTTAAATACAATTACCACAAGAGTAGGGGTTGGTTTAATTGGGCATGGTTCTTGTATCCCGAGAGGGAACATTAACTTATTTAGGATAAATTCACCTTCAAAGCAATTTTGATAATTAACAAGAGGGGTAGTCAATTTAGTAGCATGAGCAGTCTTGTTGGTAACCCAATTCCTGGAAATCTCTTTTCCATATTTAAAATCCCAAAAATATTTGATTTGATTTTATTGTTTCTTTTATTTTCTTGAAATATTTTCACACCTATTTCTTAATCTAAAATAGTTGTTTAATTTGTGAAGTGGTACTTGGTTTCCCAATCCTTGAGTTCGATACTCGGTTTCTCACCGTTTTAATATTACTTGCTTCCATCCGGTACGCTTGCCGGAGCCTATCAACTACCACTCTGGTTTTCACCCGGTGATATATCAATCTGCCCATTATCTTCATCTTGTTTTTGCTCCAGAACCTTAGAGACATAAGTTAGCTTAGTCTTCTGCACTAAAGACGGATCATTTTGCACCACATTCTCCTTGGAATTTGAAATGTTTGTTAAAATTCAAACAAACATGCTCTTATACAAATATATGAAAGATTTCAAACCATAATTGTCAATAAAAACCACACTAAATTAACAATAACTTTTTAAGAAAGTAACCCTTTCAATTAAATGATTTAATCAATTATTCGGATTTTATTTTCAAATTATTTTCCTTTATCATGTCAAATAATGATCGAATTTTTTGGCCAAAACCAAACATTCTTGATTATTCAAATCTTAAAACTTTTAATTAGTCATAATCCATATTTTATCAATTAAATTAGTATCTATCTTAGTTAAATTGAATTATTTGAGAAAATAATATAGGACTAAATATTTAAATAAATATTTAAGACAAACTAATAACACAATAATGATATCTATATTTCTACTTCATGTACAACTCATACTTTAAATCCTTATTCAATTTTTTAAAACAAAATATATTCAACATCACAATATAAAACAACAACTATATATAATCAAATCGGTAAAATATCTCATGCCTCACACGGGTCTTAGTACTAGTATTCAAATATAGCTGATAAAACCTCCAATTGTGATATTTGTTTGCCATCTTTGTTATCCCTATACATACTTAAGAGACCAGAGGCGACACAGTAACATGCATGTGCTTATTTATCTTATTTATTTATAGAGTAAGGGAGCAGTTTAATAGCAGTCATCACAAAAAAAAAAAAAAAGTTAAAAAATTAAGACTGATGCTAAATTCGAAATATTGAGCTAATAAAAAGGAGAAAGAAAATAAAATAAAAATGTGTACTATATACATGGTACATCTATTTAAACTTTAACAATTGTGTATGCTTTCACTTTATCTGCATATTCCACACAAAAAAGCTGACAACATCAACCAATGAAAACAAATATCATAGAATAATGCTTTAAATAATATGTTGTTGTTGTTTTAATTTAGAATTATGATATTTATACACCCAAATTCAATACCATATATTTATGCTCTTCTACATTTATATATTATTTTATTCTCCTCAAAGTTTACATAACACCTAAAAACACACTCCCCCTAACGGTGTGTATAAGGTGTCCATGGAGAGAGTTGTTCAAATATCTTTTCTCTTTAATCTTTAACTTAAGCAAATAAAACTTTATTACAAAAGAAATGTGAAAGCATCAATACTTCATTAGACTAAAGGCAATACTTTATTTAAAAAAATGTTTTTGGGTGAACAAAAGGGACGAAGGCCCCAACAGAAAACTAGAAACCACGGGGGAAAGACACTCCTTGCCTATCAGCTCATAAGGCTAGCGAAAGGAAGGGGGGATTACATCATAAATTTTGCAGACAGAAGCGAGCATAGAGCTCTCTTTAGCAAGGATGTCCGCAAGCTGGTTTGCTTCCCGGAGGACATGATCCCATCTGATCTCAGCTTCTTGCGAAATCATGTTCTTGATTCCCCGAACCAAGTGGGACAGGGGGTCGAGATCCACTCGAACTTCAGAGAGGAGCCTGATAGCATTCGCAGAGTCTGATTCAACCATAAGATTCCTGAAGTCTCTCCCCCACACAATGCTCAAACCATGATAAATTGCCCACAGCTCAGCTTCAAGAACCGAGCAGTGGTCTAATTTATAGGCAAAGGCAAACAAAAATTCTCCCTGCTCATTCCTGAGAATCCCCCCACACCCAGCCACAGATCCAGCTCCCGAGACTGCTCCATCGCAGTTCAAAGTGTGGAAGCCAGGGGCGGAGCCAACCAAGCTATTCTTCTCTCCCTCAAGCCATCAGTAAGAAGGGGACGAAGGACAGTGTTTTTGCCCTTGGTCATTTGAATCGCGCTCATCTGCTTTTTGATCTTCCAAAAGAGGAGTTGGGACGAGGAAATCGTTTGGGAGAAGACAGACTCGTTTCTAGATTTCCAAAACGTATCTAGGGCAATCCCGAATAGGAGAGGCCAACAAGACATGGGTTCTTGAGTTTGTTTCCTACCAAGGTTCTCCAGTAACCAACTATACCAGTTAGATTCCAAGAAAAAATTAGTGATATTGGGATCCACTAGATGAAGCCAAATGGTAGCAACCCTTGGACAGTCTCTGAAGCAGTGAAGAAGAGCCTCCTCCGCTGCATTGCAAAGGATGCAGGTAGCCGAAAATGCCATATGTCTTCTGACTCTCTCTTTGTTTGTTAAAAGGGACTTGTGAGCAGCTTTCCACATAAAGGCCGTTATCCGTTCGGGCCCATCCCACTTCCAAACCCTACGGATCAGTTTCCTTTTTGGGCTGGGCTGGAAATTGGAGATGGCCAAGTACGTCGACTTAGTAGAGAAGAGGCCATCAGGGCTGGAGCTCCAAGCTAGGACATCCTCAGTGTTCCTCAGATCGGGTGCCACCAAGGAGCTGATCCTGGCCACTATCTCGTGAGGCAGAAGGTGGGCGAACTTATTAAGGGCCCAACTGCCATTCTCATCAACATAGAAATTGACCCTATGATTAATCATGGGCTCCCCAATGTTGAAAGTGGACTGAGAAATTAGAGGCCCATTGTTACTTAACCAATTATCCGTCCAAAACCTGCAGTTGCCCCCATTGCCAAGTCTCCAAATTAGAGATTGATTAAAAGGTATCCCGGGTACTACAAATGCCTTTCCAGAAGTTGGATCCCTGCTTCCTAGTATTAATCCTTAGGAAGCCATTAGAACTACAAGCATATTTCCCTCTAACCGTGGCTGCCCAAAGAGGACAGGGATTGGTGTACAAAGATTGCAAGTAGCCTTCATCATAAAGGTAGAGTTAACCTCCCTGGTGGACCTCAAACCCAGCCCCCCATACTCCTTTGGCTTGCAGACCTGCTTCCAATTAAGATGGTGAATCCTCCGGTGGTTATGATCGTCCCCCAAATAAAGGATCTGCAAAGTTTATCGATCTCATCACAAACACTTCTAGGCAGAAGACTGGATTGCATCACATAAACCGGCATAGCTTGTAAGACCGACTTGGCCAAGGTGAGACGCCCCTCGAAAGAGAGGGTTCTAGCTTTCCAGCTACTGAACCTTCTTGTAACGCATAGAGTGAAAGAATTCCTGCGCTGCAATGATATCGTCCTGACTGTGATGCCTGGGAACGAAAGCGCATTGGGCTGGTCCGACCAGTTTATGAAGGAAGGTCCTGATCCTTCGAGCCAACAGCTTGGTAACAGATTTGTAAGAGACATTGCAGAGACCTATAGGGCGAAACTGTTTTATGCACATAACCTCTTTTAATTTAGGAATGAGCGTGATGAAGGTATCATTAAGATCACTCACCTTCCACGGCTCCAGGAAGATCTCTTTAACAGTCTTAACCAGCGAGCTTTCAATAAGGCTCCATTGATTAGGGTAAAAGATAGCTTGAAAACCGTCGGGGCCAGGTGCCTTAAACGGTCCTATACTTTTAATAGTCTGGTAGACTTCCTCTGTTGTGACATCTTCACTTAGCACTGCTAAATCACTGTTATCCAAGCTGGGAAAAGCTCCCTGCAGAGGGAAAAGAGAGTGGACCGAATCGTCTCGAAAGAGGTTATTATAGTAGTTAGTTACCAATTCCTCCAGTTGAGTAACCTCCTGAATCCAAGTCCCATTATCATCCTGAAGGACCTTGATATGATTGGGCCTCCTTCGTATGGCAGTGACACTGTGGAAGTATCAGGTGTTACGATGCCCAAACTCCAACTATTTTGCTCTGGATTTTTGATCCCAGAGCAATTCTTCATTGGCCAGCACCTCTTCATAAAGAGTCCAGCCTATGACAAAAAGACAAATTCTGGTTGAAAAAGTTTATCTTACATTTAAAAAGGCTACACTTGTTCGATTTCAGCTACATGTGGATAAAGAAGTGAAGTTAAACAGAACCTGGTCGAGGGAAGAACAACAATCATAGTAGAAACTCCTTGTTCAAGAGCAAACTGAACTCCAGCTTCATGGTTATCTCGTAATGTAAATGAGAATGTTAACATATCATCATACAAAGGTAAGCTCCGCAACAAATGTTCACACATGAATGAACCTGACTAATTTGGTTGTTTAGTATCTTGTAGTAGATGCACATATTCCATGTCACTAAAACTGATGTCCTGGCAAAGGTCATATGATGTTAATAGATGTCAATTCATAGCCAGAAAAAAAGATGCTATATGGTTTTGAACAACCAAGACCATTAATTAAACTCAATGTAAGCACTACAATGAAGACAAATCAGAACAGAAACTACATCTCTGGAGCATATCAAAGGGCATCAAAGTGAGCAGTCATGACCTTATTCATTGGTGGTACATCACATCTCAATATCTGAAAATCCACAAGGAACATGCCTAATCATTTATCTTCCTAGCATGTCGATAAGCAAAACAAAAAATGATAACATCAAATGCACATATAATTTATAATAGGCTAAAATGCAGTTTTGGTCCCTCAACTTTTTCACTTTGATGAAAATAGTCCCTCTAGTTTTTTTCTGGCAATTTTAGTCCCTATAAAATTTTGAAGTTGCATAAATGATCCCTGTGCCAAGTCACCGTTAAAAAACTAATGACATCTGCTTATAAATAATAATAATTAATAAATAAATATGATTCCCATTTTATTTGCACTAGTAGTCACTCTCAAACGACATCGTTGTAGACCCATCCATCAAGTTGCTATGCCGGTGATGCCCCACACTCCTCTTCCCGGTGCATTCCTTTTATATCTCTCGTTGCCGACACTGGCGAACTTGAGGCCGTTGAAGAAGTCAGAGTTCACACAAGCTCCGGTGGTATCCACTGACGGGGGCACCCACTGGCCTTGATCGCGAACTATGGCTACTGGATTTGTCGAAAACGATGGTGATCGGGAAGACAAAGCAAGCATTGGATACGTTGCCTGCGGTGGATAGAGAGGGGAGGGGGAAGGCGGGGATGTCGAAGTCGGAAGGGTCGAAAAGGAGGATGTCGTTGAAGTCGGCGGCAGGTTTCCGATGAACTTCGGATCCATTGAAAAAATAATACTTTTTATTTTCTCTTCTAATACTATGGTTGTTATGAAATTATGGTGGGTGGTTGATGGAGGAGTGAGAGAATAAAGTGACAAGGGAGAGAAAGAGAAAGTTTTTCAGGTCGGTGGTTGTGTCTTGTATGAGTTAAAGAACAAGCAAGTAACAACAAATATTTGATCTTTATATTAGATACCAAAAGTTGAGGGACTTGTCTTTGGAGTAGAGCATGCAGAGGATGCCGAGGGATGAAGATGAAAGAGGTAGGAACTAGGAAGGAGAGAGTGAGGGTATCGATAGAGGAAGAAGATGAAGTTTGGATTCTCTTAAAAATGATAAATTGAATATTCTAATTATTTATTGCTCAAATTTAATATTTATTTGTTAAATTATTTATTTGTAAGTTAAATTGATTTATATAGAAATGGTGATGACATGTGGGGTGTCCCTGGAGGACACCTTCAGGAACTAGACAATAAGCAGATGTCGTTAGTTTTTGAACGATGATTTGCTAGAGGGATCATTTGTGCAACTTTAAAATTTTATAGGGATTAAAATCGTCAGAAAAAAACTAGAGGAACTATTTTCACCAAAGTGAGAAAGTTGAGAGACCAAAAATGCATTTTAATCCATTGTTCCTTGTCTACTAATGAATCAGATTCTTTTGTGGGGTGAAGTTTGTTGATCCTCTGAAAGTTGGCCTGAATCACAAAAAATCCAGTTCTTATGTAATGCGATAAAAGAATAAATATGGTATTAAGCAATATATGGTTCAAAGAAATTTTAATCCAAAGTTATAGACGAATAACATAGCATGTTTTTCTTTTTCACAACAATATCAGAATTATCACTTGAACTATCACCAACTGCCTCTTGCAACTTAAGCTCCACAAAGAGAAGGTCCACAAACTGCTTCTCCATCTCCTGCTTCAGACCTCGATCATTACTTCCACAATCTGTTGACCATCTCAATTAATGTCATGGTCATCCTTCAGCAGTTATAAGTAGCAAAACTAACTATAAGTTAACTCATTATAGTTTGAAAAAATCAATTCTCTAATTGAGTGACTGCCATGATCTTATATTTATCATAACACTGATCATTGTCAGATACGAAAACTGACATGAAGTGAAGGGGAATAAGTTTGCCTCATGAGCAAAGCAATGATACCTCTCACATGCTCTAACCTCTAACATTAAATCCTTAAAAATCCAACGTGAAACCTGCAGTAGTACAATGCTCAATATGTAGTAGCAAAAAACCTTTTCCAACAAGAAGATAATGAACGTAGACTCCCAGGCTAGAACTTCCCTCATAAGCTAATAAGAATGTACCCCAAAAAAAAAAAACACTAATGAGAAAATAACATCAAACTATATATTTGAGAAAATCACAATTTATTGAATGAATTGAACCGTTAGGAGGAACTCTGACCTGAGACAGATTGATAGTCCTGTGTAAGTAGGAACAAATTCGTAAATAAGTAAATAAATTATTATCTCAAAAAAAAAAAAAAAAGAATTCGAAACATATGCTTATGTATTTTGACAGAACATAACAAATTACGGGCTATGGGTACTTACAATCTTCATTTGATAGAAAAAGGTCAGGTTCACTTTCAAGGTCTGCAATGTTGCATGGCAAGAAAAGTAAATTGTCATCAGGTGCAATTTGTAGCACTAACTTATACTCTAATGAAGGTCTTTAAGACAAATTTAGAGGGAAAGGGTTATAGAATGTTCACTCATAGTTAGGGTCCTTATATCTTAACTTTGCCATCTCTACTAATTGTTATCCATTTCATTAATAGTTAGTTTTCCACATTTTCTCTATGTATATAAGTACAATGAATTAATTGCTCTCTTTTTTCTGCAACTCTCTAATAAATGATTTTTTTTCTTTCTTTGCTTAGTCCTATAATCATTGCTTCTCCAGTCAAAAAAATAAAATAATCATTGCTTCAAACTATTTTATCTATAATGTAAGGTTTCAACAATATGAATAGATAGGAAAATTATGCAGGAAATGATAAAGTACCTAGTCAAGATATTATAATAAATTTCTAAACTCTGCAGTGCCAACAAAAGAATCAGAGGAGTTGAGCAAAGAGAGCACCTATTCTCAATGGAGAAATCAGCGCCCAAGACCACTAATGTTGAAACTTGCTTCCAATTATCTAACTTTTTCCATATACTGTTGATAGGGAAAGAACAATTTAGATCATTTTTTGAGTAATGGATAGGAAGCACAAGAGCTTAATGAAGTAACAAACACGTAGATAGGAGAAAGCAATAGAAAGTTGAAACTAATCATATAATTAGTAAAAAATATCAGTTAAGTATCTACAAATAACTTGAAAATCTCTATTAGAAAAGAAAGACTATTAGTAGATGACCTAGTCTTAAGAGGAGTGTCAAGACTTATCAGAGGAATCAATGTGATCCAAAATGTGTTTGAGGCACCACCTGGTAACCCGTGAGGACGATAAAAAGGTTTTGAACACAACACAACAAAGTAAAATAGAAAATCAAAAGACAAAAATGACCAAAACCAAATAAATCGATATAATGTAAATAAAAACTTGAACTATAAATCTTGGTGTGGGTGTTATTAGCTCCTTCACACACCCTCCTTGCACAATTGAAGCCCTCAAAGTGGAAAGTTAAAACAGACTTGGTCTTAAGCTTAAAAAGCATTCAATGTCCAGCCAATCCATAAATAAGCTCCAGGTAGCCCCATCCCCATAACTGCAAAAACAAACACGACACCTTAGCATATAGTTGATGTAACATGAAAACTATTTGTATTAAAAAGTAAACTGAGTTCACGGTGCCTATATTTGCTATGTTTCTAGTAAATAATACGAAATTAATTAAAAATCAGTAGTTTTTTCAATGAAAATATCGATAGAAAGTAATTAATTCATTATCCCATTAATATCATACCTAATTAACCTTGGTTTTCTAAAGAGACAATACAGCTTGCAATGAATTATCCTAAAAATATTTGGCAATATTAGAATGACAATCTTGTTTCATGAGGGACAAAAAAAACACTAAATTAAGATATCAGCAAGTAAACAAAACAATGACACTTAAACAAAGATAGGAAGAGTTGTACGTTAGCTAGTAAAGTAAAAGATCCTTTAATTATTAGAAAGAAAGTAACTCAAACAAATATCAATGAGGAGGAAAGGAACTCAAATAAAGGAAGCTTTAGATAAATAATACATTATATACAACATTATTTGAAGCTGGTGTTTTGAACAAATATACAGAAATTGAAAAAGAAAAGAAAAAAAAAGAGAGAGGGGAAGGTTGAGAATGTTGGAGAAAAGCTTTAGGAGGGGATATCTGCACATGCAATTACCTATTGATAGACATCAATTCAACTTCATCTGCAGCCCCAAATATATGTTTATGAAACAATCTATGATATCAAATGCATTAGAAATAATTTTACCAAAAAAAATGCATTAGAAATAATGATATGATGCATTTTAAAATAATGATCCCAATAAGTACGAATTTAGATCACAGTAGAAAGTAAATCAATTTCATTTGCAATGTGATTGTGAATTAAAATCAGGTTCAAAAACCTAGATAGGGCGGCGGGGCCCCACGACGGAGAGGGCACCATGACAAGATCGCCTCAAGCTTGGCCTTGATTACCCGTTGGGCTATTCCGCCGGGCCGAGCCGGCCTTCGGCTCCGATTGATTACTCATCGCACAATCTGAAGCCCAAGAGTGGGAAGGTAGGTATGTGTATTGGTACCGGGCTTGCAGCGGGTGGTGTTATTCTTTGAGCGTTGGGTGTGCTTACACTGGATGATCCAAATTGCCGGGAAAACTACTTCAGATGCCCAATTCTTATATTTGTCCCGTGTGATTTGTTCAAATATATATATATATCTACACTAATATAAAAGTTGGATAGACAATTTTACTGTACGTACACATGTTAGCAATTTTTTGTCATTTTTATTAAAAGTTTTTTTTTTTAAAAAAAATTTTAAAAATAAAATAAAATTACTTTTTTTAAAAAAAATTAATTTGATTTTTACTTTCTTTTACGTTTATTTTTTTAAAAATAAATAATTTTTGTTTTTACTTTTTCCTTAAATTTTTTCCTAATAATTTTTTTTTGCTACTGTTTTTTTTTTACTTTCTTTGTATACACTGAGAGTGTAAATTTTTTTTTACATTATTAACCAATCATAAATTGGCAAACAATAAAAATAGAGTTGTCATGTTCTTGATGTTTTAATTTTTATATACTTATATTTTAATGTATATATAATTAAATATTTTTTATTTATATATTTATATATATTTTAATATTTTTCGATTCGAACCGAATCAAACCAAACCAATTTTAATTGGTTCGGATATTGTTATTGACTTTTTAAAGTTTATAATATATTTTTTTTGTTTTTATATATTTTTAGCCAAGAAAGGTAGCAAAACTACCCTATTATTCGAAAAAGTTTAGGGTCGTAAGACTCGAACCAATAATTCGATGAATTTGAAAATCCGAACCAACCAATTAAATTGGTTCGTTTTTTTTTTTCTTTTTTATGCATGGCTCATAATTGAACCAAACACAATGGTCATTAATTTGATTATTTTGGAACCGAACGAATTACTATATTTTAATATTTATATATAATTTAATATTCAATATGTATATCACTTTATCAATTAACAACTTTTCTTCTACTATTCTTGTAACAGTAGAAGGAGTTGTCAACCGGTGGATTATTCTAGATTACTTAAATTTTTTAATGTATTTTTAAAAAATATATTCTTTATAATATATTTTTAAAAATTTATTTATTTTCCCTAATTAGTTTCTTCTAATTTAATTTTTTTAAAATGAATTTTTAAAAATATTTTTGTTTTCTAATTAATTTTATTTTTCTAAATTTTTGAATATTTTTTTCTAATTATTATTTTCCTAATTTTTTAAATTTTTTTTATATACTTTTTTCTAATTTTTTCCTAATTTTTTAAAAATATTTTTTTTCATAAGTTTTGTTCGTTTAATTTTTTTCTAGTTTACTTTTTCCTTTTAAAATAATGGTTTTATAATTAATTTTATTTATTTATTTATTTATTTATTTAAAATTTGTTTTTACGTTTTCCTTAATTTTTTTAAAAAATTTCCTAATAATTTTTTTTGGCTAATAATTTTTTTTGAATTTATGTGTATAAACTGACAGTGTAAAATAAATTGGCAAATAGTAAAAATAGAGTTGTCGTGTACTTGATGTTTTAATTTTTATAAACTTCTATTTTAATGTATATATAATTTAATAGTTTAAAATTTAAATTTTTTTATATTTTTTATTTATATATATATTTTTTAATATTTTCCGGTTCGAATCGAATCAAACCAAACCAATTTAATTGGTTCGGATATTGTTATTGACTTTTTATAGTTAATAATTTTTTTTTGTTTTTAAATATTTTTAGCCAGGAAAGGTAACAAAGCTACCGTGTTCTTCGAAAAACTTTAGGATCGTAAGACTTGAACCAATAATTCAATGAATTTGAAAATGCGAAACAACCAATTAAATTGGTTCTTTTTTTTTTTTCTTTTTTGTGCACGGCTCCGAATTGAACGAAATCCAATGGTCATTAATTCGGTTATTTTGGTACCGAACCAATTACTATATTTTAATATGTATATATATTTTAATATTCAATATGTATATCCCTTTATCAATTAACAACTTTTCTTCTACTCTTCCTGTAACAGTAGAAGGAGTTGTCAACTGGTGGATTATTTAAATTTATTTATTTATTTATTTATTAAAAATATATTCTTTTTAATATTTTTAAAAAAAAATTTATTTTTTTCCCGAATTATTTTTTTTTCTAATTTACTTTTTTTAAAATGTTTATTTTTATAATTGATTTTTATAATTTTTTTTGTTTTCTAATTAATTTTATTTTACTAATTTTTTTGAATATTTTTTTCTGATTATTTTTATATACTTTTCTAATTTTTTTTATTTTGTTTTCGAATTATTTTTTTCCAATTTACTTTAAAATTTTTCTAATATATGTATTGACATAAATAGAGGCAGAGCTGTTAAGTCTCTAAAATGTCTGATGTGCATTTCCCTAAGTTTTGATGAGAACTAAACATTGGTTAATGATTTAATTAACCTTCATATTGGTTGCTAACCTGTCTATTTAGTGTGCAGATTAAAACTGTAAGAATCAGTTGTCTGCTCATAAGTGACTACCTGTCTGGACAAGCAAAAGTCAACCTGTCTGCTGACTAGGATTATTGACTTCTTTTAAGATACGTCTTCAACCTGTCTCTTCACGAGTCCTACACTTGTCTGAGGTTACTCGTTGAAGAATCAAGGACCAAACAAGCTTTTGTTGGCTGTCCCATCAGAAAGAGACTTGAAGCCTTCTCTCCTACTCAGTCTCACGCTTATCAAGAAAAGTCAGAAGTTATTCTCTCAAGCAATCTCGGTTATTAGAACCAAAGACCGGTTAAAGAATGCTTCCTAACATGCTTTATTCCCTAGTACCTCTAGTCTTTACACGAAAAGGGAATTGTACTCCGCAAAGTACAAAAAGCTCTTTGCACAACTCTGTTATGGCTGTATCACGATGCATAAAGCCATGATCCTTCATGTTAGAGTACAACCAACGTTCCTATTGCATCAATGGCTGCCCAGAATGACTCTATTGCATTTAATGAAGTTCTGCTTGAAGCCAACATCTGAGGGAATGTCTCTAACGGATCTTAAATGCTTGAAGACTATAAATACAGAAGTCATTGAAGATAAAGACATAGAGAATACATACAGCATTATATAGCCATTACTCTGCGCATTAATATCTTCATTCTTTCATTCTGTATTCTTCAATCATTTGAAGTTATTATGCAGACTTTCCCAAGATTTACATTTAAACCACTGAGTGTTAGTGAAAGATCTGTTTGAATGAAGTTTTATTTATTACAAACCAAATCTCTCAAACAAACCTGAGTGAGCCTGAAGAGGCTAAGTGTGCAAAGAATACTTGTCTTGGAGCCTGAAGAGGCTAGGTGTACAAACAATACTTAGAGTCTGTAACCTGATCAGTTATAGTGGATAAAACTTGGTGCTGCCAAGGACTGGATGTAGCTCTTTGCTTTGAAGAGTGAACCAGGATAAATAGCTGTGTCAATCTCTCTTTCCTTATAAACTCTTTAATTGATTTAGTTTTCTTATCCGTTTATCAAGTGGCGTGTTTGTCTAAGTCACTGTTAAGATTTCATCAGACAGGTTACCCGTCTGTCCTGTATCTTTCCACTCGTCTGAACCAAGCTTCTGTATGCGAAAAGATTTCAACTTTGTTTAAATTCTGATAAACACAATTCAACCCCCTTTCTCATGTTTATAGTTGTCTATTTCAGTTGGTATCAGAGCTTAGCCTCTGGGTTGAGCATCTAACAGTGTAGAGGTAAAAGGTCCTGAAGAATAGACATGACTGCTGGAGCTAGTTCAAGTGGAAGTCACTAGACTGAAGGAGCTTCCCTAACCAGACCTCCTTACTTCAATGGAGAAAACTACAACTATTGAAAAGATAGATTTCAATGGTTTATTCTATCTACAAACTCTGATCTTTGGGATGTCATTACAGATGGTCCATTCATTCCCCAGAATGATGATGACACTGACAAACCAAAAGCTCAATGGACTACTGCAGAAAACACAAAATGGGAGCTGAACCACAAAGCTAGATATAACATCATTTGTGCTTTCAGTCCTGAGGAGTTTGAGAAGGTATGTGCCTGTGACTCTGTCAAAGAAAAATGGGATACTTTAGCTGTCACACATGAAGGAACAGCCAAAGTCAAAGAGTCAAAGATTGCCATACTTGACAGAAAGTAATAACTGTTTGTCATGGAGGAAGGAGAGTCTGTTGCTCAAATGATAGGAAGATTTCAAACTATAGTCAACTGTTTAAAATCTCTTGGCAAAGTCTATACCAATGCTGAGAAGGTTGGAAATATTATGAGAAGTCTACCTAAACAGTGGAGACCTTTGGTCATTGCTATCTTTCAAGCCAAGGATCTCACTACCTTGACTATGGATGAACTTCTTGGAACACTCACTGTTCATGAGCAAGAACTTGGAGATGAAGTTGCACCAAAGAAGGGCAAGTCAATTGCTCTAAAAACTAATCAAAAGTCAGCTAAAGTTTCCAAGGCTCTAAAGGCAGACGAGTCATCCAGTGATGCTGACCTGTCTGAACACGAGGATTCTGAGAGTGATGAAGAATTGTCTCTCCTGACCAGGAAGATAAAGCTTCTCCTACAGAAAAAGAAGTTCAAGAGGGATAAGCCGTTCAGAAGGTTCAACAAGGACAAGAACTTCAAAGAATCCACTCTAACAGACAAAAGCCCAATTGTCTGCTATGAGTGTAAGAAGCCTGGTCACATCAAGGCTGAATGTCCTCAACTCAAGAAGGCCCCTTTTAAGAAATTCTTCAAGAAGAAGAAGAAAGGCGTGATGGCTACTTGGGAGGATCTGGAGTCGACATCTTCTGATGAAGAAACAGAGGAAGAAGCCAATCTCTGTCTGATGGCCAACACTAACTCAGACTCAGACGATGAGGTACATCATGACTATGAGGAATTACTTGATGCCTATGAGGAATTGCTGGAGGAATCCAACTGCTTATCTAAGGCTTTAAAATCCCTCAAGAGGGAGTATGTAAAGCTCACCAGTGAGCGTAATCAGAAATCTCAAGAGTGTGAGAAGCTAGCTGTAACACCCCAATTTTTCCGCTTTCTAAGATCGGTATAAATATAAATAAACGTTTATATTTTTATCTGAAACTTAGAAAATTATTTTGGGAAAACAAAAGTCATATTCATATCATACTTATTTTTATAAGTATATGGTGAAATTTTTGGTTGAAAATTCAGACGGAACCCGGTCTGCGTTTTCACTGACAGTAAGATTTTACTGATCAGAAAACCTAATTTTGACCCGAGAACGAAATGAATAGATTTTATATCTCATTTCCAACAATAAAGGTTATTTTGAAAATTTTCAAAATAAATAAGTTATTATACTCGATTTGGGCGTAAAACTCTAAATCGCGTAATCGACGGAGTCGAGAACGGACGTGCAGAGACAAAACCCGACATCGGATGCTAAGACCTCTTGCCACCTAGGGTGGTGAGTCATATGGATGACTCACTCATGTCATGATTGCTTTTAAATAAAAATCTAGATATTTCTTTAAAATAGTATAAAGACTATTTTATCCTTGAACTTTCATTGAAATTCCAAGTTTGTCCCAAAAATATGTGGACACAAATCAGCCACGTCACCATCCACTCATAATCACATGTTTCTCATGATGGTTTTTTTGTAAATTTCCATTTTGTCCTTAATGTTGGATTTTATCACAAAAGTGCCATTTTATAAGATTACTCCTTTGTCCCTAAAAATTTATGTTTGGACCCTTATGCCCTTGAAAACCACGACCAAACCCTCCCAAGTGAGCCCATTTCACTTCTATAAAAGACCATCTTCATCTTCTTCATCAACTTTGCCATTTTCCATTAAAACTCCTAAGTTACATAGCTTGATTTTGTGAAGCAAGTCCTTGGATCTTCACTTGTTTTTGATCTTCAAGAGGTGAATCCTATTCTCCTTCCCTAATCATGTCTATGTTCTTCAGTAAGTTTCATGATTCAAAGTCTATTTCATCTATGCTCATCACTTTTAAGTTTCTAGATCTTGAACTTTGAAAAATCACCATAAATCATAGAAAAATCCTAAAAATATGAAACCAATTTCTATAATCCTATTATTACCTCTATATTCTAGATCTAAAAGCTTGCATCAAATAAAGTTTTCGAACCTATTTAACCTAAGGAGGCAGAACCTAGGGTTTTTGTGGGGAGGAGGATTTTGTTCATTTTCTTTATAAGATTCAATCTTATAAGCTATATAGGTATTAGATCTATGTTGTTTGAGTTAAATTAGAGTCTATAAACCATTTTAATGGTCATGGCCGAAAATCATTTGTTGAAGGATTGGAAGATTTAATTTCAATCTTTATGCCATGATCATTGATTTAGGGTTTTAAGTGATTATAAATCACTAATCCAAGAGTTTAGCAATTTTAAGGATTTTGAACCCCAAAGTCAGCCCTTGACCGAAACCAACATGTAGGATTTTAGGCTTGATTTAGTTGTTTGTTTGTTGATTGAGTGTTATTTTTGATGAAGGACAAGCTAGATTATCGTGTACGTGCGTTGACGGTTTCCGGATTCACGACAAAGTTTTAAATCGGAAGCTAAGTTATTCGAGAGGTAAGGGGAGCTTACCTGAGAGATTTTTCCCAATAACTATTTGTGATTGGTGTGTGGTCTGTATGATTTATCTGTGGTTGTGGTGTTTGGTTGTGATTGTGGTATTTGATTAGAGATGTGTTAATTGTTTGTGTTTGGTTATCTGTATTTAATTATTTATTCGCAGTTATATATTATGATATTGTGATGCATGATCTGCCTGAGAATATTGTTATGATGTTGTTGATTGTTGTTTGAGAAGCCTGATAGTGGTCAGTGCCCAATCAATTAATCAGATAAAAGCTTTAAGAAGACTTTACGAGGAATATTCAATAGTTAATTGAGAAACATTGGAAGATATTATGATTTAAATAATTATTTGATAAAAGAAGGAATCATTTGAAAATATTATTATTTTAATGATTTATTAGTGTAAAAGCAATTTATGAGTCACGGTGAGGGCGTAACCGTGAAATTATTTTTGTACTGCTAATTTTTTTATAAGAAATTCCATAATATTATAAAATTATATTTTATGAAATTAATCTGCGAAAATAACTTACTTATGATATTAGAAAAATTATTTAGGTGGAAAAAGCTAAGATTTGGCTTAAATGACTTTAAAAATGCTTAACGACGGTAATTTGGAAAAGTAACGACGACAAGTGTTTCTAAAATGGTAGTATGTATTTTAAACTAAATTTGAGCCTCAAGTGACTCCCTTTTTGAAACATGAAGTTTTTAGAAAAGACTTTAGTAACTGATGATTTTACGAAAGAATTTTCCCTTTGAGATGATTTTCCAGAAACAAATTTTACGCAAACAGTATAGACAGTGAGTTTGAACTTAGTAATCGAGATGTAGGGGAAATAGTGTTTTGTGGCGTTTTGGGATTTGAGTCTTAATTTCAGTGTAGTTTTGGACCGCGTGTCCTAATTTTTGGTGTAGCTTTGGACTGCATGTCCTAATTTTCGGTGTGGTTTTGGACTGCGTGTCCTAAGTTCGGGGTAACTAATATTGTTCAAAGTGAATACTGTTTTCTATTGCCACGAACCTAAGCTCGAGGCATCGGTCTAGGGGTTTCGTGATTGAGCACTCGGACTTGATGTCCTGTGTTATTAATAAAAGTGTTAAGATGTGTAAAACTATGGTTGGTTGGAAGCTTTTAAGCTCCGACAAGGAAAGATTGAACACAAAGAAAAGCGTCAAGAACAAAATGTTTTACATGCATTTTAGGCAGACCTGCCTATTTGTAAATCATAATATCATGGTGATATTCATGAATCGACGTATCATTGTGCCCTGGTTGGACAATGAAAATCCATATTCGGCGATCACTGCTCCTTAAATTGGACAGTGTGCTATGGTAACCATATTCGGTGATCACTGCGCCTCGTGTTGGACAATGTGCTATGGTTTTGGCTTCGTGCCTTTTTGCCTGCGTGGCTATTGAGTTTGATCAACTCACCTCGAGGTTGGGATATCTCATGAGATTAGGTATGAATTTAGATTACGAATATGAAGTGTTCATGCATAGTTTTCAAATGATGATGTTTGGGGTATGAAACCCAGTGATCAATTAATTGCCTTATTATGAATGCTTATGTTATTATGAAAATGTATATGTGTATGTTTTCTTTTATGTCTCGCATGTAGTTATTGTGTTAAATCCATATATTGGCGTCTCACCCTTACAAACATATCAGAGCATCACAAGGGGTATGATCTCTACAAGAAGAAGAAGACTGTCTAGTTCGGGGCATGCTGTTGTTGCTTCTATCGGTTGTAGCGTCTGTTAGTACGACCAGCTTATGAGTCTTGGTTGGGTTGTAAGTTTGAAAAGGCCGGCAACTGTGGGGTTGTAATTAGTCTTTGGTTTAATTTTATAATTTTTGAAAATTGAAACTTTGTGAGAAAAATTGTATGCCGTAGTGACCTCGTTAAGAATATGATTTTACTGTTTTAGTGTATGTATCATGGTGTTCCAGAGTGTTCCGCAGAAGAAAATTTTTACACCCGAGTTTTCTAGCTTAAAATAAATAAGTTTTCCGAAAGTAACCAGTAAATTAAGTTTTATTTCCACAAACGGGTAACCATGTGATGACCCGAGTTAGGGTGTCATATTAGTGGTATCAGAGCTGGTCGAGTCTTTTTGGAACCTTGGGGAATAGGTTTATTATGTTTTTGTTGTACGATCGCTGGTAGGACCTTGTTTGAATTGTTTCTTTGTCGAAACAATGTGTGATTCTGTTAGGTTTTGAGTTAGTCGAGACCTTGTAAGAATTTATGAACAATAGATGGTATATTGACCGAATTACTTCTTAGAAGTAAGGTGTTTTAGACACATGAGAATAAAGGTTTCTTGAAGGAAATTTATTCCAGTCCTTTTTCTTTTGATTGAAGTGATTAGTCTAGATTTTTGGGGTCAGATCATTTTTTTCCCAACAGTTGTGAATTGTTTTCAAACTACAATTGTTGAATCAATTTTATGGAATTTTATTTTGTGAACTATCCTATTATTTTTCGGGATAGATACTTTCGTGATGAAAGAATTTTCTTGATGAGACTTAGTTTAGTCACTATTACTTTTGGTAAGAGTGATTCAGTCAGAATTTTAATCGGACTGTTGTTATTTTTAAATTGTTGATTGATAAATTCCTTGTTCAAATAATAAATTCTCTTCAGAGTGGGAACTAGTCGTTTGTGAGTTCCTAATCCACTAGGTGTTCTCGTGAAAGAAGGAACTTTATTAGAGTCCTGGTTGTAAATATGTATTAGCTATGCAGTTTTACACTCACGAACCTATTAAAGAATCTTTTTGCATATTGGACATTCCTGTGTTCTTTTCGGATTAATAAAGTTCTTCTATGATTACTTACCTTCTTGTTAAAGTAAGACCTTGGGATTGAGGAAATCCTGTCTAGTTTTGATTCCCGAATTTCGAGGACGAAATTCTTTTTAGTGGGGTTGTATTGTAACACCCCAATTTTTTCGCTTTCTAAAATCGGTATAAATATAAATAAACGTTTATATTTTTATATGAAACTTAGAAAATGATTTTGGGAAAACCAAAGTCATATTCATATCATACATATTTTTATAAGCATACGGTGAAATTTTTGGTTGAAAATTCAAACGGAACCCGGTCTGCGTTTTCGCTGACAGTAAGATTTTATTGATCAGAAAACCTAATTTTGACCCGAGAACGAAATGAATAGATCTTATATCTCATTTCCAACAATAAAGGTTATTTTGAAAATTTTCAAAATAAATAAGTTATTATACTCGATTTGGGCGTAAAACCCTAAATCGCGTAATCGACGGAGTCGAGAACGGACGTGCAGAGACAAAACCCAACGTCGGATGCTGAGACCTCTTGCCACCTAGGGTGGTGAGTCATATGGATGAATCACTCATGTCATGATTGCTTTTAAATAAAAATCTAGATATTTCTTTAAAATAGTATAAAGACTATTTTACCCTTGAACTTTCATTGAAATGCCAAGTTTGTCCCCACAAATTGTGGACACAAATCAGCCACATCATCAACCACTCACCACATGTTTGTCATGATGTTTTTTTTTGGAAATTACCATTTTGTCCTTAATGTTGGATTTTATCACGAAAGTGCCATTTTATAAGATTACTCATTTGTCCCTAAAAATTTATGTTTGGACCCTTATGCCCTTGAAAACCACGACCAAACCCTCCCAAGTGAGCCCATTTCACTTCTATAAAAGACCATCTTCATCTTCTTCATCAACTTTGCCATTTTCCATTAAAACTCCTAAGTTACATAACTTGATTTTGTGAAGCAAGTCCTTGGATCTTCACTTGTTTTTGATCTTCAAGAGGTGAATCCTATTCTCCTTCCCTAATCATGTCTATGTTCTTCAATAAGTTTCATGATTCAAAGTCTATTTCATCTATGTTCATCACTTTTAAGATTCTAGATCTAGAACTTTGAAAAATCACCATAAATCATAGAAAAATCCTAAAAATATGAAACTAATTTCTATAATCCTATAATTACCTCTATATTCTAGATCTATAAGCTTGCATCAAACAAAGTTTTCGAACCTATTTAACCTAAGGAGGCAGATCCTAGGGTTTTGTGGGGAGGAGGATTTTGTTCATTTTCTTTACAAGATTCAATCTTATAAGCTATATAAGTATTAGATCTATGTTGTTTGAGTTAAATTAGAGTCTCTAAACCATTTTAATGGTCATGTCCGAAAATCATTTGTTGAAATATTGGAAGATTTAATTTCAATCTTTATGCCATGACCATTGATTTAGGGTTTTAAGTGATTATAAATCACTAATCCAAGAGTTTAGCAATTTTAAGGATTTTGAACCCCAAAGTCAGCCCTTGGCCGAAACCAACATGTAGGATTTTAGGCTTGATTTAGTTGTTTGTTTATTGATTGAGTGTTATTTTTGATGAAGGACAAGCTAGATTATCGTGTACGTGTGTTGATGGTTTCTGGATTCACGACAAAGTTTTAAATCGGAAGCAAAGTTCTTTGAGAGGTAAGGGGAGTTTACCCGAGGGATTTTTCCCAATAACTATTTGTAATTGGTGTGTGGTCTGTATGATTTATCTGTGGTTGTGGTGTTTGGTTGTGATTGTGGTATTTGATTAGAGTTGTGTTAAATGTTTGTGTTTGGTTATCTGTATTTAATTATTTATTCGCAGTTATATATTATGATATTGTGATGCATGATCTTCCTGGGAATATTGTTATGATGTTGTTGATTGTTGTTTGAGAAGCCTGACAGTGGTCAGTGCCTAATCAATTAATCAGATAAAAGCTTTTAGAAGACTTTACGAGGAATATTCAATAGTTAATTGAGAAATATTGGAAGACATTATGATTTAAATAATTATTTGATAAAAGAAGGAATCATTTGAAAATATTATTATTTTAATGATTTATTAGTGTAAAAGCAATTTATGAGTCACGGTGAGGGCGTAACCGTGAAATTATTTTTGTACTGCTAATTTTGATGTAAGAAATTCCGTAATATTATCAAATTATATTTTATGAAATTAATCTGCGAAAATAACTTAATTATGATATTATAAAAATTATTTAAGTGGAAAAAGCTAAGATTTGGCTTAAATGACTTTAAAAATGCTTAATGACGGTAATTTGGAAAAGTATCGACGGCAAGTGTTTCTAAAACGGCAGTACGTATTTTAAACTAAATTTGAGCCTCAAGTGACTCCCTTTTTGAAACATGAAGATTTTAGAAAATATTTTAGTAACTGATGATTTTACGAAAGAATTTTCCCTTTGAGATGATTTTCCAGAAACAAATTTTACGCAAATAGTATAGACGTTGAGTTTGAACTTAGTAATCGAGATGTAGGGGAAATATTGTTTTGTGGCGTTTTGGGATTTGAGTCTTAATTTCAGTGTAGTTTTGGACTGCGTGTCCTAATTTTCGGTGTAGTTTTGGACTGCGTGTCCTAATTTTCGGTGTGGTTTTGGACTGCGTGTCCTAAGTTGGGGGTAAATAATATTGTTCAAAGTGAATACTGTTTTCTATTGCCACGAACCTAAGCCCAAGGCATCGGTCTAGGGGTTTCATGATTGAGCACTCGGACTTGATATCCTGTGTTATTAATAAAAGTATTAAGATGTCTAAAACTATGGTTGGTCGGAAGCTTTTAAGCTCCGGCAAGGAAAGATTGAACACAAAGAAAAGCATCAAGAACAAAATGTTTTACAAGCATTTTAGGCAGACCTGCCTATTTGTAAATCATAATATCATGGTGATATTCATGAATCGACGTATCATTGTGCCCTGGTTGGATAATGAAAATCCATATTCGGCGATCACTGCTCCTTAAATTGGACAGTGTGCTATGGTAACCATATTTGGTGATCACTGTGCCTCGTGTTGGACAGTGTGCTATGGTTTTGGCTTCGTGCCTTTTTGCCTGCGTGGCTATTGAGTTTGATCAACTCACCTCGAGGTTGGGATATCTCATGAGATTAGGTATGAATTTAGATTACGAATATGAAGTGTTCATGCATAGTTTTCAAATGATGATGTTTGGGGTATGAAACCCAGTGATAAATTAATTGCCTTATTATGAATGCTTATGTTATTATGAAAATGTATATGTGTATGTTTTATTTTATGTATCGCATGTAGTTATTGTGTTAAATCCATATATTGGCGTCTCACCCTTACAAACATATCAGAGCATCACAAGGGGTATGATCTCTACAAGAAGAAGAAGGCTGTCTAATTCGGGGCATGCTGTTGCTGCTTCTATCGGTTGTAGCGTCTGTTAGTATGACTAGCTTAGGAGTCTTGGTTGGGTTGTAAGTTTGAAAAGGCCGGTAACTGTGGGGTTGTAATTAGTCCTTGGTTTAATTTTATAATTTTTGAAAATTGAAACTTTGTGAGAAAAATTGTATGCCGTAGTGACCTCGTTAAGAATATGATTTTACTGTTTTAGTGTATGTATAAGTTTTCCAAAAGCAACCAGTAAATTAGTTTTCTAGCTTAAAATAAATAAGTTTTCCTAAAGCAACCAGTAAATTAAGTTTTATTTCCGCAAACGGGTAACCATGTGATGACCCGAGTTAGGGTGTCACACTAGCTAAAGAGAACAGTAAGCTGAAGACTGAAAAGTCTAATCAAGCTAAGATCTCGAGTGAAAATCACCATCTGAAGAAGTTGAAAATTTCAACAGAAAGTCGAAGAGCTCACTTCTGATCTTGCCAAATTTGTTAATGGTAGAGACAATCTGACTAAGCTACTTGGCAGTCAGAGGAACTCTCTTAACAAAGAAGGTATTGGATATGTCCATCAGACACATAATAAAGTATCAACTAAAGCTTCTACAGTATCTGTTAAGTCAACTGTAACCAAATCTACACCTGTCTGTAACTTATGTGGAAAAACTGGACATGTTATGTCTAAGTGTATCCATAAGAAGAGAATGAAGTCTTCACAGACTCCTAGAACTAACAGAAAATGACCCATAAAAATATGGGTACCTTAAGATCAAATAATTTTTATTGCAGATGTCCTCAACAGGATAAAGAAAACACCACTGCTAGTACATGGACAGTGGTTGCTCGCATCATATGACAGGAGAAAGGTCTATATTCCTAGATCTCCAACTTAAGACAGGAGGACACGTTGCCTTCGGAGGGAATCAGAAAGGGACCCTTATAGGAATTGGCACTATTGGTGGTAAACCCCATCTTCCCTCTATATCTAATGTTCTTATGGTTAAAGGATTAAGACACAATTTGCTTAGCATAAGTCAATTATGTGATAGTGGTTTTGATGTTTCCTTTACCAATGATGTATGCATAGTTAAAGACCGTTGTGGCAAAACCCTCTTTTCAGCTAAAAGGCAACAAAATCTTTATAAGATTGAACTGTCTGATCTCTCAGATAAAAGTGTAACCTGTCTGATGTCTAAAAAGGATGAGAGATGATTATGGCATAAGAAACTAGGACATGCTAGTATGAAACTAATTTCTGAATTAAAAAGGAATAATCTTGTGAGAGGATTGCCTGATATTAATTTTAAGAAAGATGTCTTGTGTGATGCATGTCAGAGAGGTAAACAGATAAAATCAAGTTTCAAATCTAAAAACCAAGTATCAACCTCTAGACCTCTTCAGTTGTTACACATGGATCTGTTTGGACCAGTTAGTGTTGCCAGTCTGGCTGGAAGAAAATATGGATTTGTCATAGTTGATGACTATTTTAGATACACATGGGTACTCTTCTTAACCCACAAGGATGAGCCTTTTAAGGCTTTCTCAGTATTCTGCAAAAAAGTACAAAATGAGCAGGGTTTCTGTATTTCTACCCTTAGAAGTGATCACGGGGGAGAATTTGAAAATGATCAGTTTAGACAGTTCTGTGAGGAGAATGGGATCTCTCACAATTTCTCTGCACCTAGAACTCCACAGCAAAATGGAGTGGTTGAGAGAAAGAACAGATCTCTACAAGAGATGGCTAGATCTATGCTCAATGAAAATAATCTCCCTAAGTACTTCTGGGCAGAAGCTGTAAACACTGCTTGTTATATACAAAACAGAATACTTATTAGGCCTTTTCTAAAGAAGACTCCCTATGAATTGTGGAAAAGAAAAAGCCCCAACATATCTTCTTTTCATGCTTTTGGATGTGAATGTTTTATTCTGGATACCAGAGATAATCTTAGAAAGTTTGATTCTAAGGTAGATAAAGGTATTTTCGTAGGATATTATGAAATGTCTAAGGCTTTTAGAGTTTACAATTCAAGAACTTGTATTATTGAAGAATCTGTTCATGTTAAATTCAATGATGAATTAAAGACTGATAAAGAACTATCAGATCTAGAAGATGATCTTGCAGGTCTTGATATAAACAATCTAGAAACTCAACAACCCAATCTAACCAAGACAGAACCTATACTTGAGGCTGACAGACAAGTGGGTCAGACAAGTCAGCAGGCGAGTCAACAGACGAGTCAGCAGACAAGTCAAGATCTTCATGATGATCTTAAAAGGGATTGGAAGGTCAACACTCATCACCCTAAGGATCTTATTATTGGAAATCCTTCTGAAAGAGTAAGAACCATATCCACATTAAGAGAATCAAGCAATGTGGCCTTTATTTCAGATTTGGAGCCTAAACGCATTGAAGAAGCTCTTGACGATGAAAGCTGGATTCTTGCTATACAAGAAGAACTTAACCAGTTCACCAACAATGATGTCTGGACTCTTATCTCTAAGCCTAAAAACAAGTCGGTTATTGGAACAAGATGAGTCTTCAGAAACAAATTGGATGAAGATGGTAAAGTTGTCAGAAATAAGGCAAGGTTAGTAGCTCAAGGCTATAACCAACAAGAAGGTATTGATTATATTGAAACTTTTGCACCTGTAGCTAGAATAGAAGCCATACGTATTTTAATGTCATATGCTGCACAACGCCAAATCACCCTGTTTCAAATGGGTGTAAAAAGTGCTTTTCTAAATGGTATAATTGAAGAAGAAGTGTATGTTAAAAAACCCCCTGATTTTGAGGATACTAATAAACCAGATCACGCTTTCAAACTTAAAAGGCATTATATGGTTTGAAACAAGCACCTAGAGCATTGTATGATAGACTCAGTTCTTTTCTCATGCATGATGGTTTTACTAGAGGACAAGTAGACACTACTCTGTTCAAAAAATGCTCTAAAGAGAACTTTATTATAATTCAAATATATGTTGATGATATTATTTTTGGAGCAACTAATGAAAAGCCGTGCAAGGAATTTTCAAATCTATTTCAAGTTGAATTTGAATTGAGCATGATGAGAGAATTGAAGTTCTTCCTTGGATTACAAATCAAGCAGACAAGTGATGGAATTTACATTCATCAACAAAAGTATACCAAGGAGATACTCAAGAAATACAAAATGGAAAATATAAAAGCTCATGAAAACCCCTATGCAACCCAATGCAAAACTAAGCAAAGATGATGAAGGTAAAAAGGTAGATCAAACTGTCTACAGATGTATGATTGGCTCTCCACTGTACTTAACTTCAAGCAGACCTGACATTCAATTTAGTGTCTGTATGTGTGCTAGGTTCCAATATGATCCTAGAGAATCTCATCTTAAGGCTGTTAAAATAATATTTAGATATTTGCTTGGAACTACTAATCTTGGTTTGCTGTATTTAATATCAAAAGAATACAGATTAGTGGGATATTGTTATGCTAATTTTGCTGGAGACAGAATAGAAAGAAAAAGCACTAGTGGAGGATGTCACTTCATTGGAGCAAGTTTAGTCTCATGGTCAAGCAAGAGGCAGACAACCATTTCCCTATCTATCACGGCAGAATACATCTCTGCTGCTAGTTGCTGCTCTAAACTCTTATGGGTAAAACATCAACTTGAGGATTACTCTATTTATGAACATAACATATCTGTATGGTGTGATAATTCCAATGCTATATGCTTAACCAAAAATCCAATCCAGCATTCTAAGGCTAAGCATATTGAAATCAAACATCATTTTATTAGGTATTATGTTCAGAAACACATCTTTGATATTAAGTTTGTTAAAACTGAAAATCAATGGGCTGATATTCTCACTAAACCCTTAGCAGAAGAAAGGTTTTTATTTATTAGAGATAATCTAAACATGCATTGCATTGTTGAATGACATGTCTGAGTGTTAACCTGTCTATGCTTACCTGTCTGACTCTATTGAGTCACCATGCTAGAACTCAACAGTTTTGTTGAAATGGTTATTAATTAATTAATACCATTCCCTTATCTGAAGATAAAAGTGTGCGCGGTGGTTTACATATCTTGAAACCATGTTTTCATTATGTCTTAAGTGGGCGTTACTGTAACACCCCGATTTTCGCTGCTTTGTAATATCGGTAATAAATATATAAATATATATTTTTATCCGAGACTTAGAAAATGAATTTTGATAAACCAAGGTCATTTCCTTGTTATACTTATTTTCATAAGGTTACGGGGAAGTTTTGGTTGAAAATTCAGACGGAAGCCGGTCTCTTAGTTTTACGTGTTTTTATTTGACAAGAAAAGTTTACTGCTAAAAAAAAAACCAAATTTTAATTCGTGAACGAAAGTCTTAAGTTTAGTATTTTATTTTCTACGATTCTGTATTGTTAGAATTTTTTTCAGAAAAAAATAAAATAATTTACGTTTTTCAGGCGGGACACGTAATCGGGTAGACGACGGAAGGGAAATTAGAGTTTCTAAGAGTAGTAAGAGTGTTTATCTTAGGATTTTGAGATGATTCAAGGGGATGAATCATATTTTTAAGTCTAGAAGGTTTTTCAGGATTAAATAGAAAATTTCGAAATTTACGGTTAAGTCCCTGAACTTTCTGTAAATTACCCTTTTGTCCCTAAATTAGTTTTTTTCGTTTTTTCAAGTGGATTGGGCTAGAATCCTTGTTTCTAACCTTAAATGGTCGTGGCTTAGAAGCCCAAACTTTTCTAGTTCATAGTTGAGTCCATAAAGCCCATTTAAGTTTCTTCTTATCTTAAGCTTAAAGGCTTAAATCTTCAAGTGGGCCCCACAACAAACAAGAAAATGAAACTAAGCCCAAATGTGTCAAGCCCAAATACATAAGCCCATGAGAGAAGATGACTTTCTCATTTGATGGATGAATCAAGATTTTTCTAGAATGTTCCACACTTTTCTACATCATTCTTGGTTTTTCTTCAACATTCTAGATTATTCTCAAATGTTCTTGAATTTGTCTTAACTTATCCTTGACTCATCAAATCAGCCAACTAAGTCAAAGATAAGCTAGCATTTAATGTGACAAAAATCATCATCATGACATTTTATTGTCTATTTGCAAACTAGTCCTTCAACTATTGGAATCTTTGCAATTTGGTCCTTAGAACTTAATTGTATTTTGATCCTTGAACATGACAACTCATCTTCATCTAGAATTTTCTTGAGATTTCGCCACTCACACTATAAATACCCTCCTCTCACTTTTCATTTAGTTCTTTTGCCATTTGCTTCTAAAAACTCTAAAGTTTACAAGTTCCTTAGTTCTAAGTGTAAAGCAAGTTCTTGGATTTCCTTTGTCATTGATTTTCAAGAGGTAAATCCTAATCTTAATTCTTAATCATGTCTATGTTCTTTGGCAAATTTCTTGATTCAAGGCTTGTATCATAGTTGTTTATCATTTTAAAGTTTCTAACCCTAGAACTTTGAAAAAATCATAATAAATTCTAGGAAAATCTAATGATGATGAAACTACTTTCTATCTTCTAGATAACATGTCTACTATCTAAATCCAAGAGCATGAGGTAATCAAAAATCTTTTTCTTGAAAAACTAGCCTTGGCCGAATCTATCATATTAGGGTTGGTAGAGTTTTGTTCATGTGTTTTCATGTATGATCATGTATTCAATATGGCATGTATGACTACACACTCTAATCAATGTTAGTCTCTTCAAATGAAAATTTTACTCAAAAATCTTTGTGTTGGCCGAAACCTAAGTGGGTGAGTTTTGTTGAGTTTTGTCATGGTTTTCACAAATGATTTTGGAAATCAATCTCTTAGTATGTATGCTTTATAAATCCAAGTTGATTTGTTAAACTAAGAACCCTAACCCTATGAACCTATCAAGGCCGAATCTATGTATAAAAGAGTTAGAAAGTTTTGAGTTTTAAAGTTAGTTATTTAGTCACTAATCCATGATTTAGGGTAATCAAGGATCATTAATCTATGACTTAATCATGATTAGGAATTTTAAGGATTGTGAACCCTAAAAGTCAGCCCTTGGCCTAAACCCTAACCCTAAAGGTTAGAGGATTTTGTTTCAAATTTTAGTCTTGTAATAAGTAATCTATGTTAGTTAAGACTCTAGTAATTAGGATCCAAAAGATGACATTAAGAAGATAATCCTAAACCTATTTCTAAGTCTTGGCCGAACCTAGCCCTAAAGTGTCATAGATGGGTGTTAGTTGATTAATTATAATTATGTTGTTTGGTTGAAGGTGATTGTGTTAACTCGTGGCGGGATAACGAGGATCGTCGAGTACGTGTTTTCGGTGCAAACTCAGGTGGGAGAAAGAACCATTCCATCGTCGGAATCGATAAGTAGTATATAATTTATAATAATGGTGTAGGGCGACCTAAACCCTACTAGTGGTCGAGTAATCGACAATACCAAAATCGTATTGGAAACTTTTCCATAATACCAATGACGATTTGGGAATTGTAGGTTTATCGCCTTAGGTTGATTATTCATATTTGAGGTTGTTTGAATTGTTTACTTTTGACTGTTTTTGATATGCTGTTTGTGGGAGTCCATCTGCATGTGACGTATTGTTTTGGTGTTTGAATAATTATGATAGTGATGATGTTTGCTGTCTGTCACGGCCGTGATGGTTGTCATGGCCAGGCCGTGACAGGTTCTGTGTTGTAGGATTCTTGTCTTTGTTGTCTGTCACGGCCGTGATGGCTATCACGGCCAGGCCGTGACAGAATCTGACTTTGTTATTTATTTGGTTGAACTATTATGAGTTGGTTGTGATAAATTGCTTTATATGATATGGAGATGTTTGAATATTCTGTTGTTTAATGTGTATGCATGATCTGCCTGGGTTTAATTCTATGCTTAGAAAATTTTAAGGAAAGATATATATTGCTCGGAGGTATTTTGTTTGGGTGAGAGTTTTGAATATGAATTAGAAGTGCCTCGCTATTATTGTATAGAAGTGATGTGATATAGAATGTAAGTAGAGGTTATGAGGAAAAGCTTGAGGTACTAGGTTGTTATTGATAAAAGTCGGTGAGAATCATATGTTGCATTGTTGTTCATAACCGTGTATTTGAGACACACGAGGTCCGAAGTTCTTGTGGACCGTTCCAAATTAGAATTTAAGTTGTGCAACTATAGTGTCATTGCTTTGCATGAGCACCCTTGACTGAGTTGAGAGAGAGAACCAGGGTGTGCACCGGCGGTACTGTGCAGCTATAGTGTCATTGCTTTGCATGAGCATTCTCACCATGGATGTACACTATGGATGTGAATGTGCACCGGCATTGGGAACGTGTCACTTGGACGACCGACTGACATTCCTAACGAGGGATGTGTGACAGGATTAGCAGTGGCCACGTCAGCATAAAGGTTTAGTTGCATGAGTTGGAGGGTAGAGGATGATATAGTGAATTGAGGATGATTGTTGATTTTGAATGATGCGTGTCTGTGACTATTATTGTATTATATGCTATGAATCTTTTCCACTTATGATGATAGAACTGTTTCTTATCTCCCTATTTTTGTATTTTTGTGTATGTCTACTTTGTTACGTTAGAAGACCAGATGGACGAATATGTTACTGAGGAGATGGATGGAGCCTTGTACAAGACGGAGGTTGTTGAGGAGTTGAATGACATTCCGTATGAAGATGACGTTAGAGAACAACCTACTGATTCTAATAATATAAAGTAGTAAGTTTAGGGCCAGTGAGTCATATAAGACGTTTCTTGTTTTCAGTTAGTTATAAGCATGTTTGTATAAATAAGTACCGGTGTGGGATCCTACTGAGAGGATACCCTAAACCGTGTTGTGTAAAATAAATAATAATTATGTGTGTATTTATGTAATATAGTTTTGGTGTGTTTTGTATTTGTAGAAGTTATATGATTATTATTTAAGTTTTAATTTTTACGTATTTTCAACGTTAAGCGCGCGATTAAGTAAATAAATAATTAAGGATTTAATGTAATAATACAATGGGGCACAACGGGGTGTCTCATTTGGTGGTATCAGAGCAGTTCGATTCTAATCGGACTGTGAGGTCTAGGATGTGTTACTGGCCGTGTCTAGTTGAGTCCACATCGGATTTTAACTATGCTTAGAAGTTGGGTAGTGTGTCCGAACCCGATGCGATAATTAGCATTAGTATGGCATATGGTATTTATATACCTGTTTATGTAGTATTATATGTCATACTGATGAGAGAGGATGATTTCTGTTACAGAATCATGGATAATGGAAGAAGATGTCCGATTATTAGTGGCGATAGATCTCCTGAGGGAACCATTGGAGCTGACAATGGTGAGGTTAATCCTAATGGAAATGGAGGAGAGTCATCTGCGACTCCCAATATCATGGAAACGATAGCTGCTGCCTTGCTATTTCAAACACAGAAGAATACGAAGATGCTACAAATAAACAAAGAGCAGCAGAAACTGCAGAATCAAATAACAACCATTGAAACTGAAGAGGCAGAATTGATTACTTTCCTAAAATGGAAGCCACCACAGTTCCGAGGGGACTATGACCCAAAGAAGGCAGAATGGTGGGTACAAGAGATAGAGAAGATATTTGACACCATACGCTGCATGGAGGGGAGGAAAGTGACTTATGCTGCATACATGTTAACTGGAGAAGCAGAGTCTTGGTGGAGAGATAAGATAAGATTACTGGAGTTAGAGGGTAGGATTATCTGTTGGCAGTTGTTTACTGAATGCTTCTTCGAGAATTATTTTTCGAATGTAGTCCGACGTGCGAAGGAGAGGAAGTTTACTAGTCTCCGACATGGAAACATGACTGTAGGTGATTATGTATCACGCTTTGAGGCTCTGATTAAGTTTTCAAAATTCTATCAGAGATTCCCAGATGAGGATTGGCGGTGTAGAAGGTTTGAAGAAGGATTGCGACATGAGCTGCGAAGAGCTGTAGTGTATTTAGATATTCAGTGTTTTCCGGAGTTGGTTGATAGTTGCAGTGCTATAGAAAGCATAGACCAGAGGCAAGATGCTGAGATGAAACAACCAAGAAGTGGAGGCCCTAATCAATCAGGTTCTCCAAGGAGGGTAGAGAGTGGTTCTCAAGGGAGATGGGGACCATATACTAAACCAGTGCAGATAGCTGCACCAACACTAGTAGTTAGATCGGATCAACAACAACAAGTCTATTCTTGCTTCGGATGCAGAGGATCGCATCATTTTAAAGATTGCACGGAAAAACCTAGTTGTTTCCATTGTGGTAAACCAGGTCATTATGCTCGTAAGTGTAGACAGAGAATTAGGCAGCAGACTGTAGCTGCTAGTAAAGGAGCTGGAAGTTATGGAGGTGAAGCTAGGAGAAGAGATCCAGAGGAGGCGAGTCGGGCCGCAGAAGAGCTTAGCTTGCTTCAGATGCGGAGGACCTCATCATGTTAGAAATTGCAAGGAGAAACATAGTTGCTTCCACTGTGGAAAACCTGGTCATATAGCTAGAGATTGCGGATAGTGGGTCACTGGGAGAGTGTTTACAGTGAGGGGAGTTGAACCTTCTCATTCTGCAGATTTCATATAAGGTATGTGTTTGACATCAGTGTCATATAGTTGTTAATAATATGACATTTATTGTAAACACTTGTCGATGATCTTACGGAAGTGGAAATCGTGCTCTTGGTGGGAAAGTCTGAAGATGGTAACGGAAATCCGCAAGTTTTGCTAGTTAGTCGGTTGTGGTTTTCATACTTGTTTAAAATCAATTACAGTGAAAGTATAGATTGTTGTGGGATAATTGTTATTAAGGGAACTTTATCTTAAGTGCTTGATATATTTGGATAGTATGGGTAGTCCTTGAAAATAATAAAGAGATAATGAATTAGTTTGGAGCTTAGCTAGTATAGGATTGATTTGGTTGAAGCTTTGTAGCCTTTTATGTTTGAGATAATGGTTATAATGATATGTTGTTCTTGTTTAAATGGTGAGTTAGGATTTCTCCTTAAGCTCTGATGGTGATGGATTACAATAAAGACTCGATTGAGCAACATATAATCTAGGTATAGTACCTAAGTATTGTTTCCCTATAGTAGGATAAATAGGAAGTGATGGGAGTTTTGAGATATAGATATGACTGGTAAGATTAAGATCAGTATCAGTGAGTAAGACAATTACTATAAATCAAATGTTGATCGACGCATAGTATCATTATGGAATCTAGGGCAATGATTAATGATCGTAGTTAAGATGGATTGTGTGAGTTTGGGAAGAGTAAACAACAGTGAATATGAGCTTTCACCTAAGTTGAATATGAGCAGAAAAGATGATTCCTGATGTAAATTGAGGTTACTAGAGAAATTCAGATTTGTTAACTTAGATAATCCTAACAGGTGTTGTTCTTTTGATTTTATCTTACGTAATGTTGAGATGTTTATTTGGAGACTTGAAAGGTGTGATTTTGATATAATATAGAATAGTGAAATACATTTTAAGGAACTAAGACTGTGATTGGATACATGAAGTAGGAAGTTAGGGTAGTTCGATTTCGGTGTTAATTGTAGAAGTTAGATGTTGAAATTGATTGTGGTGTTAATTGCGGTTAATTGTAGAAGTTAAATGTTGGAATTGATTGTGGTGTTAATTGCGGGAGTTAGATGTTGAAATAAAGTTCTCTAGTGGATCAGTAGTAAGAAGAATGAAATGATTAAGTCTTAATTATGTCCTTCAAGGATGATAGATCAAGGTGAAACGTTAAGGACAATGAATATAATGTAGTGATGGATTGTTTTGAGGATAAATAGAACGATATAAGAATGAATTTTGTTATGAAGTTACCGCTGTCACCTAGGGGAAAAACAGCGATGAGAAATATATTGTTGGAGCTTTAGATTAAGATAAGATTACAAGATGATGTCTAGTGTTGAGTTAAGAAATTCCGAGGACGGAATTTTTTTCTAAGAGGGGTAGTAATGTAACACCCCGATTTTCGCTGCTTTGTAATATCGGTAATAAATATATAAATATATATTTTTATCCGAGACTTAGAAAATGAATTTTGATAAACCAAGGTCATTTCCTTGTTATACTTATTTTCATAAGGTTACGGGGAAGTTATAGTTGAAAATTCAGACGGAAGCCGGTCTGCCGTTTTCTGTGTTTTCGCTGACAGTAAAAGTTTACTGCTAAAAAAAAAACCAAATTTTAATTCGTGAACGAAAGTCTTAAGTTTAGTATTTTATTTTCTACGATTCTGTATTGTTAGAATTTTTTTTAGAAAAAAATAAAATAATTTACGTTTTTCAGGCGGGACACGTAATCGGGTAGACGACGGAAGGGAAATTAGAGTTTCTAAGAGTAGTAAGAGTGTTTATCTTAGGATTTTGAGATGATTCAAGGGGATGAATCATATTTTTAAGTCTAGAAGGTTTTTCAGGATTAAATAGAAAATTTCGAAATTTACGGTTAAGTCCCTGAACTTTCTGTAAATTACCCTTTTGTCCCTAAATTAGTTTTTTTCGTTTTTTCAAGTGGATTGGGCTAGAATCCTTGTTTCTAACCTTAAATGGTCGTGGCTTAGAAGCCCAAACTTTTCTAGTTCATAGTTGAGTCCATAAAGCCCATTTAAGTTTCTTATCTTAAGCTTAAAGGCTTAAATCTTCAAGTGGGCCCCACAACAAACAAGAAAATGAAACTAAGCCCAAATGTGTCAAGCCCAAATACATAAGCCCATGAGAGAAGATGACTTTCTCATTTGATGGATGAATCAAGATTTTTCTAGAATGTTCCACACTTTTCTACATCATTCTTGGTTTTTCTTCAACATTCTAGATTATTCTCAAATGTTCTTGAATTTGTCTTAACTTATCCTTGACTCATCAAATCAGCCAACTAAGTCAAAGATAAGCTAGCATTTAATGTGACAAAAATCATCATCATGACATTTTATTGTCTATTTGCAAACTAGTCCTTCAACTATTGGAATCTTTGCAATTTGGTCCTTAGAACTTAATTGTATTTTGATCCTTGAACATGACAACTCATCTTCATCTAGAATTTTCTTGAGATTTCGCCACTCACACTATAAATACCCTCCTCTCACTTTTCATTTAGTTCTTTTGCCATTTGCTTCTAAAAACTCTAAAGTTTACAAGTTCCTTAGTTCTAAGTGTAAAGCAAGTTCTTGGATTTCCTTTGTCATTGATTTTCAAGAGGTAAATCCTAATCTTAATTCTTAATCATGTCTATGTTCTTTGGCAAATTTCTTGATTCAAGGCTTGTATCATAGTTGTTTATCATTTTAAAGTTTCTAACCCTAGAACTTTGAAAAAATCATAATAAATTCTAGGAAAATCTAATGATGATGAAACTACTTTCTATCTTCTAGATAACATGTCTACTATCTAAATCCAAGAGCATGAGGTAATCAAAAATCTTTTTCTTGAAAAACTAGCCTTGGCCGAATCTATCATATTAGGGTTGGTAGAGTTTTGTTCATGTGTTTTCATGTATGATCATGTATTCAATATGGCATGTATGACTACACACTCTAATCAATGTTAGTCTCTTCAAATGAAAATTTTACTCAAAAATCTTTGTGTTGGCCGAAACCTAAGTGGGTGAGTTTTGTTGAGTTTTGTCATGGTTTTCACAAATGATTTTGGAAATCAATCTCTTAGTATGTATGCTTTATAAATCCAAGTTGATTTGTTAAACTAAGAACCCTAACCCTATGAACCTATCAAGGCCGAATCTATGTATAAAAGAGTTAGAAAGTTTTGAGTTTTAAAGTTAGTTATTTAGTCACTAATCCATGATTTAGGGTAATCAAGGATCATTAATCTATGACTTAATCATGATTAGGAATTTTAAGGATTGTGAACCCTAAAAGTCAGCCCTTGGCCTAAACCCTAACCCTAAAGGTTAGAGGATTTTGTTTCAAATTTTAGTCTTGTAATAAGTAATCTATGTTAGTTAAGACTCTAGTAATTAGGATCCAAAAGATGACATTAAGAAGATAATCCTAAACCTATTTCTAAGTCTTGGCCGAACCTAGCCCTAAAGTGTCATAGATGGGTGTTAGTTGATTAATTATAATTATGTTGTTTGGTTGAAGGTGATTGTGTTAACTCGTGGCGGGATAACGAGGATCGTCGAGTACGTGTTTTCGGTGCAAACTCAGGTGGGAGAAAGAACCATTCCATCGTCGGAATCGATAAGTAGTATATAATTTATAATAATGGTGTAGGGCGACCTAAACCCTACTAGTGGTCGAGTAATCGACAATACCAAAATCGTATTGGAAACTTTTCCATAATACCAATGATGATTTGGGAATTGTAGGTTTATCGCCTTAGGTTGATTATTCATATTTGAGGTTGTTTGAATTGTTTACTTTTGACTGTTTGTGATATGCTGGTTGAGGTACTCCATCTGCATGTGACGTATTGTTTTGGTGTTTGAATAATTATGATAGTGATGATGTTTGCTGTCTGTCACGGCCGTGATGGTTGTCATGGCCAGGCCGTGACAGGTTCTGTGTTGTAGGATTCTTGTCTTTGTTGTCTGTCACGGCCGTGATGGCTATCACGGCCAGGCCGTGACAGAATCTGACTTTGTTATTTATTTGGTTGAACTATTATGAGTTGGTTGTGATAAATTGCTTTATATGATATGGAGATGTTTGAATATTCTGTTGTTTAATGTGTATGCATGATCTGCCTGGGTTTAATTCTATGCTTAGAAAATTTTAAGGAAAGATATATATTGCTCGGAGGTATTTTGTTTGGGTGAGAGTTTTGAATATGAATTAGAAGTGCCTCGCTATTATTGTATAGAAGTGATGTGATATAGAATGTAAGTAGAGGTTATGAGGAAAAGCTTGAGGTACTAGGTTGTTATTGATAAAAGTCAGTGAGAATCATATGTTGCATTGTTGTTCATAACCGTGTATTTGAGATACACGAGGTCCGAAGTTCTTGTGGACCGTTCCAAATTAGAATTTAAGTTGTGCAACTATAGTGTCATTGCTTTGCATGAGCACCCTTGACTGAGTTGAGAGAGAGAACCAGGGTGTGCACCGGCGAGATCTTGTGCAGCTATAGTGTCATTGCTTTGCATGAGCATTCTCACCATGGATGTACACCATGGATGTGAATGTGCACCGGCGTTGGGAACGTGTCACTTGGACGACTGACTGACATTCCTAACGAGGGATGTGTGACAGGATTAGCAGTGACCACGTCAGCATAAAGGTTTAGTTGCATGAGTTGGAGGGTAGAGGATGATATAGTGAATTGAGGATGATTGTTGATTTTGAATGATGCGTGTCTGTGACTATTATTGTATTATATGCTATGAATCTTTTCCACTTATGATGATAGAACTGTTTCTTATCTCCCTATTTTTGTATTTTTGTGTATGTCTACTTTGTTACGTTAGAAGACCAGATGGACGAATATGTTACTGAGGAGATGGATGGAGCCTTGTACGAGACGGAGGTTGTTGAGGAGTTGAATGACATTCCGTATGAAGATGACGTTAGAGAACAATCTACTGATTCTAATAATATAAAGTAGTAAGTTTAGGGCCAGTGAGTCATATAAGACGTTTCTTGTTTTCAGTTAGTTATAAGCATGTTTGTATAAATAAGTACCGGTGTGGGATCCTACTGAGAGGATACCCTAAACCGTGTTGTGTAAAATAAAGAATAATTATGTGTGTATTTATGTAATATAGTTTTGGTGTGTTTTGTATTTGTAGAAGTTATATGATTATTATTTAAGTTTTAATTTTTACGTATTTTCAACGTTAAGAGCGCGATTAAGTAAATAAATAATTAAGGATTTAATGTAATAATACAATGGGGCACAACGGGGTGTCTCAGTTACAGTTCCCAATAAAAATTGTGCCATTTTGAATTAAATATGTCGTTTTTCTCTCTCCTACCTTTATGACTATAAAAGACAATAGATCAGAAAGGTTGAACCTTTATGTTTCAATATTCCAAAATCTCTTTGTCTTCTCATATTTCAAACTCTATTTTCTCTCGAAACCCTAGAATCGTTTTCTCTAAAAAATGGCATCATCCAAGTGTCTCTCTACAAAAGAAATCGCCGAGAAATACAATCTCAAGGTTACTGAGATAGAAAAATCATTCTGAGAAAGACTGTTGATCTTCAATAGATGAAGAAACTAGGAATGGATGTCATTGAAGAGTTGGAGTACTCCAAGTGGACTCCTTTCTTCGACATCAAGGAGCTTGTTCACCCTAAGCTCGTTCAAACTTTCTGGAGAAATGTCGTGGTTGTCACCAACCGACTCAATGGAATCAAAAGCTTTAAGGCTGAAATGGGGGGATAGAACCCTTCTCTTCCCCATTAGCTCTTTGGAGCTTGTCACAAAATGTCGGAGAATCGGAGCTGGCTTCACACCCAACTGGGAAGATGAAGTGGGAGTTGACAATGTCAACGTTGCCATCTATGGTGTTCCTAAACCAGTGAACCCTAAGCCTGTCAACATGGTGGTCAAGTACAGATTTCTGCACAAACTGCTGTTGGAGTGCCTGATGCCTAGGAGAGACTCACGAGATAGTGCGACCAAGATGGACAGATTTGCTCTATACCACTTGATCCACAAAATCAAGGTTGACATCAACGACCTTATCTACATGTACCTTGAGACTCTGATAAAGAGAACCAACATGCAGACCTATCCTTATGGGATGTTGCTGACAAGGATCTTTAGGAACAAGCTGTTTGTTCCTAGTGATGTTCACTTTGTGGACATGTCACTACCCATAGACAGGAATATACTGTCTATAATGGACATCAAGGGAATCCCTCTTGCTGATGAGGAGGAAGACTGCCAGAAGAAGAAGCCTGCTGTTGAGTAGAAGGAGGAAGAACCAGTGGTTTCCATTGATGAATCAGAAGTCCCCATTTCTGAAAAACTGTTCAAATCGTCTGGAAAGGTGGCCAGACAAGACCAAATTCCAGAGCTGCAACCCTCAGTATCTGAAGATTTTGCTGAAACAGTTGAGCCCTTGAGGTTCAGGTTGAGGAGACCCTCTCCCAAGAGGAAGACTAGTGAAGCTGAGGAATTAGTGGATGTTCCTGCTCATCCTACCAAGAAAAGGAAGCTGGTGAAGACCTTTGCCAAGGTCAGACAAGTTGAGTCTGAACCTAGCAAAGAGGAAGCATCTGCTCAGGGGAGCAGACAGAGCAAATCCTGGAAGAACCAAAGAAGACCTTCATTTTGAGAATTATTCCCAAAAAGAGAAGATCTGGTTACCCAGTACCTACAAAGACTGAAGTACCTGCAGAAGCTAACACTACAGAAGACCTATCTGGAGGAGCTCAGACAGTTGTACCCAAGGATGACCAAGTGTCTCCTTCTCACAAGAAGTTGAAGATATCTAAAGAGCAGACATCTCCTTCATTCCCTTCCCTTTCTCATCAAGGTATCATCACCTCATCTGTCTCTTCTCCATCTGCCCTTTTAGTTCAACCTCTTTCTGTTGCATCTCCTATTTCTTCACCCGTCTCCTCATTTTGAACTCAAAAGTCTTCTTTCACTATTGTACCTAATGACTATCAGTACACAGTTGTTCACAGGGACTCTGGTCCCAAAGAACAAACTGGCATATCATCGAGACTCTTTGTGTCTGATCTGCAATCTCTTTTATTTGCAAGTATCTCACATGTCTCTTTCATCCCTTATCCTCCACCTCATATTCTTAACCCCTGTAGAGAACTTTTCTTCTACTCACCTATTGTTATCTTCATTAGAACATTAGCTGGAACTCACTATCCTGCTTCTGTTGTAATGCTACCACATGGGTCTAGGTATTTCTTTATGTTAGTCACAGGATCAAATTCTTTTTTCTGCCATATTGATTCTTGATTACCTATCCCTCCCTCTGTCTTAGCTCAAACATCTCTTCCCCCACCTATTCAAATAACAATCACCGGACTGTCTCTGTCTGAGAGACTTTCCTGTGTGTTTCCTTCACCTGATACTGACTGTGTCAGAATCAGTATTATATTCAAATTTGTCTTTCTTCCTTTCTATGCCCTTCAAACTCTCCATAAACTTTTCTTCCCTTCCATCAACTCTCCCCTATTGCTACCTAAGGCACCCCCAGTTTTAGGCTTACCCTGGCACTCTTCTCTGTCTGTCTCTTCTCAAACAGTGGCCTTACAAGACTTTCATCTGCTTCAAGGACAAGTAGAAGACTTAAGAAGACAGCTAGATGAAGAAAGGCGAGCTAGGCTACTCTTAGAGCAAAAGGTTGCTGCTTTATTTTTGTTAATTAGTCAATCTAGGTAGTGTTTGGTTTCTTTGTATATAGACTACCTTGTACTTGTAAACGTTCATGATGAATAAAATAAATTTCTCCTTTATTTCCTTAATGCTTTCATAGTTTATTCCCTTTTGATGTTGACAAAAGGGGGAGAATAGGAGAAATGTGTTATAGGAGAATGAGAGAATGAATATGATATGAGAATGAATATGATATGATCTTAAATAATACATGGATATGAATATGTTTTGATAATTGTTATAATTGCTCAGATAAATCTTAAGTAAGATTGCTCTGATAATAATTTCAAAGTAAAACAAGCCAAATTTATGTGTGACTAAGTTAAACGAATTATATGATTAATCTTAATGTCTGATCAAGCATCTGCATGACCTGTCCGCTTAAGAAAATTTCAACCTGTCTGATAGATGCTATTTTCTTTGTTGATATTTTCTGAGGTTCATTAAATCATCTCAATGTTTGTCATCATAAAAAAGGGGGATATTGTTAAGTCTCTAAAATGTCTGATGTGCATTTCTCTAAGTTTTGATGAGAACTAAACATTGGTTAATGATTTAATTAACCTTCATATTGGTTGCTAACCTGTCTATCTAGTGTGCAGATTAAAACTGTAAGAATCTATGCCTCGCTCATAAGTGACCACCTGTCTGGATAAGCGAAAGTCAACATGTCTGCTGACTAGGATTATTGACTTCTTTCAAGATACGTCTTCAACCTGTCTCTCCACGAGTTCCTACACTTGTCTGAGGTTACTCGTTGAAGAATCAGGACCAAACAAGCTTTTGTTGGCTGTCCCATCAGAAAGAGACTTGAAGCCTTCTCTCCTACTCAGTCTCACGCTTATCAAGAAAAGTCAGAAGTTACTCTCTCAAGCAACCTCGGTTATCAGAACCAAAGACCAGTTAAAAAATGCTTCCTAACATGCTTTATTCCCTAGTACCTCTGGTCCTTACACGAAAAGGGAATTATACTCAGCAAAGTACAAAAAGCTCTTTGCACAACTCTGTTATGGCTGTATCACGATGCATAAAGCCATGATCCTTCATGTTAGAGTACAACCAACGTTCCTATTGCATCAATGGCTGCCCAGAATGACTCTATTTCATTTAATGAAGTTTTGCTTGAAGCCAACATCTGAGGGAATGTCTCTAACGGATCTTAAATGCTTGAAGACTATAAATACAGAAGTCATTGAAGATGAAGACATAGAGAATACATACAGCATTAAAGAGCCATTACTCTGCGCATTAATATCTTCATTCTGTATTCTTCAATCATTTGAAGTTATTATGCAGACTTTCCTAAGCTTTACATTTAAACCACTCTCTGAGTGTTAGTGAAAGATCTGTCTGTCTGAAGTTGTATTTATTACAAACCAAATCTCTCAAACAAACCCGAGTGAGCTCAGAAGAGGCTAAGTATGCAAAGAATACTTGTCTTGGAGTCTGAAGAGGCTAGGTGTGCAAAGAATACTTGTCTTGGAGCCTGAAGAGGCTAGGTGTGCAAACAATACTTGGAATCTGTAACCTGATGAGTTATAGTTGATAAAACTTGGTGCTGCCAAGGACTGGACGTAGCTCTTTACTTTGAAGAGTGAACCAGGATAAATAGTTGTGTCAATCTCTCTTTCCTTATAAACTCTTTAGTTGCTTTAGTTTTCTTATCCGTTTATCAAGTGACGTGTTTGTCTAAGTCACTGTTAAGATTTCATCAGACAGGTTACCTGTCTGTCCTGTATCTTTCCACTCGTTTGAACCAAGCTTCTGTATACGAAAAGATTTTAACTTTGTGTAAATTCTGATAAACACAATTCATCCCCCCTTCTCGTGTTTATAGTTGTTTATTTCAAAAGCTATTCATAATTTGTATTTTTTTCTATATCACTGCCTTTGTTTTTTCTATTTTAAATAATAAATCTATATCTATACTAATTAATAAGGGGAAATGCTGAATTTAGTGTAGCACAATGGTGCAAGCCACATGTCAAGTGATGCAATTTTTTATTATTTTTTTCTCCTAAAATTTATATATTTTTTATTTTAAAATATTTACAAACCGGTAAAGGTACAATTTTTTGGAGTCAAACACGACAATTTCTAAATTGACATAAATAGAGGTAGAGCTATTCATATTTTCTAATCTATTTTTTTCTACATCCTTGCCTTTGTTTTTTCTATTTTAAATAATAAATCTATATCTATACTAATTAATAAGGGGAATTGATGATTTTCTTATAAAGTGACACGTGTCAGTACCACATGATTTAAGATGATTAGTTGATCATTAGTAATAATCAAAGAGGAACACTTAACACATAGTGTTACATTACGTATTGTAACATCATTTTAAAATAAAAATAATATTCAATTTTTTGCACTCAAATTATAGATAAAATTGTTGCAATTTTTTTGCTGATCATTTCTGTCTATAAATGAAAAGCCTTGGAGACGAATGAGTACTACCATTATGGGTGAGAAGGAAATATTGAAAGCAATGTGTGAAATAAGTCAAGAAAATGTTTGGCATAGTGGACTTAATTTGGGACAAAGGAAAAAAAAAGTTCCTACATATAGAGACACAATTCAAGTTATTAATGATAACAATGCTATCAATAATAATAGTAATTGATGACCCGTGCATCGTACGGGTGCAAAAATACTAGTATATATATATATGTCCCCTGTGAGCAGTTGTGTGTTTTTGTTTATTTGTGCTTTTTTTTTCGCTGGAGATGCTGTATATTGGGTTTATGGTGGTATGTGAGCTCTTAGAGTTGGAAAACTGATGTCTTTTTCGTTGGGGCCAAGATCCAATGTGTTTTTGTTGTGTTGCTTATTGTCTGATGTAAACCAACAGCCTAGTAAGGTCCCAAAGCCCATTAAAGTTTATGTGAGGAAGCACAAAAAAGTGCAAGGCACCTGATAAAGGGAGGGAATTGTAACTAACTGCCTAGCTGGCAGTGAGAGAGAGAAATATGTGTGTGATTGTGTAATGAGTGAGGATATATTGTGAGTGGGAGGGGCAAATACGATTAGGCTGAAATTGGGCTAGGACTTGGGAGAGGGAGGCACTCTCTAATTGCCTTATGACCTTATCTTTATTTTTTCTGCATTTCCATTCCCTAAATTGCAACCCAGGTACTGATATCACCTTGATATCATACCTGTTCTTACATTAATACAAGAGCATTCAAGTATTTTGTTTCTTTTCTCTTGGTACCTATCAATTGGTATCAAAGCTCTCAATCCCGAAGCTTGAATGGTCGTTAACCGCACAACAATGGAAGCAAGAGTTGAGCATTTGGAGCATAGCCTTCGGGAGTGGAGACTCGAGAATTAGACTCAGATGGAGGAACTCAAGCACCTCCTAGCAAGGAAGGAACGGGGGCGGAGGGGACGGACCCGACATCATGGCGACGAAAGTTGATCACCGCACTGATTGGTCGCGATCGAGGTCCAAGCTGAGGGAGTACAGTTCCCAGCCACCATATGACTCAGGTGGTCGAAAGTTGGAACTCCCCGTGTTTAATGGCGATGAGGCGTACGGGTGGCTCCTGAAGGTGGAAAGGTATTTTCGAGTGAATACGGTAAAGGAAGATGATAAGCTCGATGCCGTGGTACTCGTAATGGAGGGTCGAGCTCTGAATTGGTATCAATGATGGGAGGAGGAAACGGAGGAGCGGAGTTGGGCTACATTTAAGAGGGCGGAGATCCGAAGGTTCCAACCGTGGTTGGTTCAGAACCCGTTGGGACCTCTTCTGAGCATCCGACAAACTGGGTCGATGATGGAGTATCGGGAGAAGTTTGAGTTGCTCATCGCGCCGTTGAGTCGCAACGAGAGAGTGATGTTGGAGAGCATCTTCTTGAATGGGTTGAAGGAGGAAATCCAGGCAGAACTGAAACTCTATGAGCCGAGGTCCTTAGCTGAATTGATTTATAGGGCGTTGTTACTGGAGGAGAAGAACTGGGCATTTCAGAAAGGGATGGGAGCTGTGAAGGAGAAGACATAATTGGGGGAAAAGGGGAGCAACTGGAAGAATCTCCCAAGTGGAGAGGTGGGTCGGTTGATAAGCCTCTGGCTCATCTAGTTTTATAACTAGAAAAACCATGATTTTGTGCTAATTATATCTCGTTTTCATCCAAATTGGATTTAATTGTCCTCAAGCAACATTTTGGGTCTCTTAAGTAGTTTTAGGATATTTTAGTTAATTTTGAGTCAAATAAAGCATTTAATGCTATTTCATATTTTCAGGTTAATGAGAAGAGCAAAAAGGGAAGGACACCTAAAGCAGAAGCCATCACGCCCAGGCCGTGACACTGGTCACGGCCGTGATGAGCTACCCCTGAAGATCAGAAAGCATCACGACCCAGCCGTGATACCCATCACGGGCGTGATGAGAAGACCCTGAAGATCAGAATTGATCACGGCCTAGCCATGATGGAGGTCACGACCGTGACAGATCAGCACCCATGGACAGAATTGATCACGGCCTGGCCGTGATGGACATCACGGTCGTGACAAACTAGAATTTGAATGCGCGCCCTTGGCAGAACACGTCACGGCCTGGCCGTGATGGCCATCACGGCCGTGACGCGCACCTGATCTATAAAAAGGCATCAGGGCACACAGAAAAGGAAACGAATTTTCACTATTTTTTACGAATTATTTCAAAAGTCTGTATTACGTTTGTGATGGAGAACTAATCACCAGGGATTAGTCTGCTGTAATCGGTTTCCATCGACACTTGAGGTTCCATAATTCCCAATCAAATTGCTTATCCCTTTCAATATTATGCTATATGTCTTGTTTGCTTAATTCAAGTTATATAGAATAAGTATTGATTAATTTCGATGATTATATGTTCCTTTACCTTGATCGCGTTTGCTTAATTCGCGTGTGCCGATCGTGTTTTCTTAATTCACAATAGCTTTAATCCGTTTGCTTAATTCGGAAATAAGGAACATATATCTCGTAGTGTCAATTGCGCTTGTTTAATTGCTGCTACAGTCGAAAAGGGATTAGAATCCGCTTAGGGCATGGAAATTATATGAATCAATGATAATTGGGAAACCGAAAACAGTAGATTAATCGTTCTAGCTTTTTGATAATTACTTAATTGCACTGTTTTCTTAATCAAATCTTCAACCTAACACCACCACCCCCCCCCCCCCAAAAAAAAAAAATCGATTTGTAGGTTAATAATAATCCAAGAGTCCTTGAGATACGATACTCGAGTTGTCGTTCCCTAACTACAGTTTTTATAATTACTCATTTTTGACCCGTGTACGACAGCGGATCAAATTGGCACCGTTACTGGGGACTCTTGTTGTTATTAACAGATTTGTTGATGCATTGCTGAATTAGTTCTGGCTACTAGGTCTGGTTGTGAATCTTAGTACTTCCCATGGATAATTATATGCAAAATTATATGCCTAATGTTGATTATGAGCCATCATGCATATATTATCCTGACTTTACTGGTGATTATGAGTTTAGTAGTGATTTTGGCATGATTGGAGTGAATGAGGCGCAACTTTTCTATCCTGGCCAACATGGTGGAGAACATGGCAGCTTAGATGAGTTAGCTTCTTTGGTGCATCAATTGACAATAAGCCAGCATCAATACTAGCCTGACCCCACACCAGTCCAACCCAGTCTGGAAGAATTGGTGCAACAATTGACAGAACACATTATTGAATTCCAACAGAGGATGAAGCAAGTCTTCAGAATTTGGCCAATCAAATTGCATGTGTTGAAATTTCATCCTTTTTAGGGTATGAGGAGCAAAAAGTGCATATGGAACATGAGACACATGAGGTTGAGGACCCTGTTCAGCCAAGAAATGTAGAAAATGGGGATCATGTGGACATGCTACCCACAAAAAGAATACCCATAGAAGTTGATGCAATGATGGATGATGATGAAGATGAAGAAGTGGGAGCAACTGAATTAAGAAATGAAGATCCTTTTTTGGAGAACATAGTTGCACCATCTCCCATTGAACCCTTGACTGAAGAGCTTGAAAGGAAGAGGCGTTTGGAGGACATCTATTTCACCATGCTTGGGGATGATAATGAACTTTTGGAATTAGATGATTCTATTGGTTCCTATGCATGTGTTGAATGTGATGGAAGAAACACTTGTGTGGTTTGTGCTGAAATTTTTGCATATATGGAAGGTGATGGATTTGGTGATTCAGTGAGTGAAGCTTGCACAGAAGCTAAAGCAGCACTGGTGATCCTCTCCACTTGTTTGCCACCTCACACTGTGAAGCAACCAACGATGGAGTCCATGCCTCTGCCTGAGAAATTGGATTTTGGATCTTTAACTATGAAGGCACTATGGCCAGTCCAAGAGGTCGAACCCCATTTTTATTGGGACGAGTTTGTTGATAAAGAGGTCATCTTTGACCCAAGAGGGAGTGAGAAGTTCTTCACACTTGAACAAGTCACCATGATTGTCGAGCGCTCACTTTCGTATTCATGCTGCATGCCATGGGATCCGGGAGGATTATATTACAATTTGAGCATTCCTTGGCCACTGTATCACAGGCAGTGGGATCCCGGTGGAAGCGCCTTCATGAGTTTTTCTAAACCTTACTCTTTTTAATTGCTTTGCTTTGCTTTGCTTCGAGTCTTATGTGTGTTGACTGTTGTGACGGTGAGCTTGATAGGTTTTAATTGAATTTAGCATAGATTGATTGCATGTTTTATGTTGATTTTTGATGATTTTCCTCTAGGATTCGAAATCTGGAAATTGATCCCCATATGAAAAATTGAAAATTGAACTTTAAGAAATTTTATTCTGATTGCATCATTTGTGATAAGTTTGGGGTGAAGGGTTGCACACACTTGGAATCGTATCTCGGTCAAACAATTTGCAAAAATGTCCAGGTGAGGAATTTGAGCCTCCAACATTGTTTTTAATTGTGTGAATCTCTTTTAAGCTGCACTTTCCCGAATTTGCTTGAATCTCTTCATGGTTTGCATTTTTATATGGTTGCATCAAATGATTTAGGCAATTTTCTTTGAAATAACTACTTGGCCTAAAAAGAACCATCCCTAATGCATGTTCCCTAGTTAGCCACATTGAGCCTAATAAGCCTATTGTTTCTTGATGACCTTATGTTATAAGCCAAAAATCTGGAAAAACCATGTTAACCCAATCTTAGGATTAGGAGAGCATAGAAGATTAGCAAGAGAAGGGTTGTAAGAAAGTAAGTTTGGGGTGGCTACAAGGTTTGATAGGTCATTCTGGGTTGAGAAAAAGAAAAAATAAAGGTTGAAGCCAAAGGCAAAAAGAAAAAAAAAGAAAAAGAAAAAGAAAAAAATTACCAAAAGAAAAGGGGCAAAACAAAAAGCTTAGCAAGAAAAAGGTTGTAGCCACCCAAAGCGTCAAAAATAAAAATGGAAAAAGGAATTAGAGTGAAAATAATGGTGTACAAGCTTCTTGCTCTCATAATTCCTAGGGATGTAAAGCCTAGTACCTTTGAATAATCCTACCCTTAGCCAGGCCCCATTACAACCTTTAAAAGACCCTTTGATGTTGCTTGCATGTGTTCGTGGGAACTATGTTTGAGATGAAAATCAAATTCATGGGAAGTGCTCTTAAAATGTGAAATTGAGTGAAATGTTGATAGCCTAGACAAATTGAGCGAATGAGTGAAATACTAAATGCCCTTGTGAGGAAGGCAATTGTTTGAAATTGGTGATCTCCCTTTTGTGTGTAACTTGGACCCTCAACTCAGATTACTGATTGCATGAATGATGGAATTCTCAATTGTTTAAAGTAGTCACAAATGCAAGCATTCGGCCTTCATTGGAAGAGATGGGTAGAGATTTTTGTTTTACACAACCTATTAGTATGTGAAAATATAAGTTAATACTAGACTATAGAAAGTGGTTTCAACTCAAAAGGAGTTTTCTACCATTTTAGAGAGATTTTAGAAGTTTAAAGCATATAAAGAACACATAAAATAAACTAAGAAATAAAAGAAGAAACTTTCAAAAATATTCATATGAGAGCATTACCCTTAGTATAAGGAAGAACTTTAATGAAGAACTCAAGTAGAAAAGATGAATAAAAACTAAAGTTTTAAGAGCTTGAACTTTTAGAAGAAAGAAGAAAAAGAGGATTTAATGGAGTTTGAAGGAGGAAGATGATGAAGTGAAAATGAAAGGGGAATATATAAGGAGGGGAGGGAGTGGCACGAAATTGAGGAGAGATGACTGATCTTGGAGAACAAGTTTTGACCTTGTGCCTTGTTTGGTTTGAGAAGAGAGAGAAAAATGGGTTTTTAGAATATAATATGATATATTTCAAAAAGTGTCATCATGACCACTTTTTAGGAGGTAGCTTAGGCCATACCTCTAGTGAGTCACTTCACTCCCTCATCTCACCTCAAGCCTTTTATGTCTCCTATTCTTCTCCATTTCATACCTGGTTGCATTTTCGATCGTAATTGTTTCGACGTTTTCGCACAAATAAAATATTATATTTTATTTTTGAACGAAAATTTTCAAAATAACCAAAGTGGAAGGAAACACAATAAAAACACTAACTATCTCGTTCACAGGTCAAAATTAGGTTTTCTGCTCAGTAAACTTGTACCGGCAGTGAAAATGCAGACCGACTTTTGTCTGAATTTTCAACCGAAATTTTTACCGTAACTTCATATGATATAACAACACAAGAAAATGATTTTAGTTTAATTAAAATCATCCTATGAATTTAATCTAAAATAAACACATTTAAATATGTATTCACTGCTACAGAAAGCATAGGAAAAACAGGGTGTTACAAAACATGTTTCCTGCAAGATTCGCAATAAAATTCACAGGTAATCGGAATGTTTCTAGAAGTGAAAATAGTGATCCTTTTTTTAAAAAAGTTTATAAATATGCCAGACTCTGTTTCTAATGTTAATTGTTCTAATAAATATGATTATCTGTTCTTATTTCTTTATTTGTCCAAACCTTCACTAAAATACAAAACGTTGTAACAACCTCATAATTCCCTTTTCTGTTTTTTTTATTTATAAAAACTACCACAAAAAGTAAAAGGATATAACAGAAGTGAAAGAATAAAATAAAACATTTTTTCCCCTTGGGCTACTCAAGAGTGGATGCTCGATCGTCACAAAATGAATTTGAGCCAATGAATGCTTATACATCAAAGGTAACGTGTCAAGTGAATCTCACTCTCTCTATTTTTATTTTCTTTTCTATTATATGTTAGAGCAAATAAGTACTACCTGGACCCCTACCCATTCACCCACTCTCAGTGCAAATCATTCCTAGTACACAACATATATATCTCCGTCATATGTCTTTCTCTCTACAGTGAGCTTTTCACTTTCTTAGACTGCATGGATTTTGATCCAAGCTTCCAAGAGAATTTTTTTTACCTTTCCAGGATCTTGCAGGAAAATCCCAGCATAAATCTAGAGATACCCATCTCGGTTCCATTGAAACAAACCTCTACTCTTGTAACACCTCCACAAAATAAAACCACCTTCCTGTACCAACCTCTCAATAGGGTTAACCATCACCCTGGTTTTGTAATCGGGGGTCCTTCCTCCTCCACCAACCCTTTCTCTATGATTCCAACCCCTTCTTTTGGTGATCCATACACCAATGGGTCCATGAGAGACCTTATCAACCCCTACTACCCCATGGCATATGTACCAAACAACAACAAAATGGAAGTCATGCACAGCTACATTAACAATGGTAAAATCTGTGATTCTTACCAGAAAATTCCTATTGAATGTGGTGTAAATTCACAGATTCAGTTGGGTCCATCTTTTTCACCACCAGAACCACTTGTTTACAGATCGGCGACAGTGATTCCTAGGCTCCAAGAGGAGCTTTCATGCGTAGTTGGAACTGGTAATAATGGTCACTGGGGAACTGATGAGAGAGGTTTTGTTGCTGGTGAAAACAAGGAGCAAAAGAAGGTACAGAGGAAGAGGACCAAAATTCCGACAATTGTCAACACAATTAGAGGCCGGTGGACTCCAGATGAAGACAAGTATTGCAAACCATTCTAAATTTCCTACTATATCTATCTCTTACAAAAACATTCTCCTTATTCTAATAATTTTTATTTTCAGTTGGGATTTTTTTATTAAATTCTTTGGGTTCAAGAGATGATTGCTGAAAATTTTCCCTTTGATTCATGTCCATGCTAATGTTTTGTCCAATTTATCCCTCAATGGTAACATTTAATTAATTTGGTTTTTTTTATTGTAGGATTCTCACCAAATTGGTGGGATGTTTCGGACTTAAAAAATGGTCCCAGATCGCCAAGTTACTGAATGGCAGGGTTGGGAAACAATGTAGAGAGAGATGGAACAACCATCTCCAGCCAAACATTGGGGTTTCTTCCCTTTCATTTCTTATTAGTTTTTCTCTCACACACGCATACACCAAGTGATATGAAAGTCATACATTTTTAATGGAAACTCGGTTAATTGAAATTTCTCTTTGTCTGATAAAAGAATGGTCCAAAATTCACTCGGGTCTCGAATTTTATACATTATTTTTTAAACTACTATATGTGTAAAAAAAATTAAATTAAAGGCTAAATTATAATTTTTGCCGCTTATCTTTATTTTAGGTTTCGTTTTGGTACCTCTTTTGATTTTTGTTCCAAATTGGTTCCTTATCTTGCAAATGTTATCCCATTTTGGTCATTTCCATTAGTTTTGCTCTAACGGAGTTACATTTACACCGCTAGTTGCTCGAAATCATCTCTAGTCGCCGGATTCTTGAAAAAATCACTGAAATCTAAGAGAGGGAGAGAGGGGATTTTCCGGTGAATTCTCCCATATTCCAATGATTTTTTTTCCAAAATCTGGCGATCAGAGACGATATCCAGCAACTAACGGTGTAAGTGCAACACCGTTAGGGCAAAACTAATGGAAAAGACCAAAATGGGCTAATGTTTGCAAGATAATAGACCAATTTGGGACAAAAAATAAAAGAGGGACCAAAACGAAACCTAAAATAAAGATAAGGGATCAAAAGTATAATTTAGCCTAAATTAAAAACATCATGTGTAAGCATTAAATTAAATTTATAAATGCAATTAATTTAGCGTACATATATAAATTTAATGTTTTATAACCGCAAAATATTAATAACTAAAAATTATTCTATTTTTACACACATTTGATAGTTTCTATTATATGACGTACTATTTTATTTATATTTCTTCTCTTTTTAATAGATTCTTTTACATACACAAACATGTAGCAATTTAGTCTATGTCGGTTTTTAAAAAGAGAATTTTTACAAAAACAACAATGCTAAGATCTGGATTAAAAATATTTTAATTGCAATTTGTTAATAAAAGTTATTAAATTTCATATATCTGAAAACTTTTAGAAATTTTTTGTTGTTGTTTAAAATGATGGTAACATACCGTTCCTTTTAATTTCATCTAGCTTTTCTAATGAAGATGGTAATGTCATAGCATGATAGAAAAACTCATTTTTTTAATGTATAGGGACTCACCATTATATGTACCCAGGTCCAATATTAATGAATAGAAGTAATCCATATATTTTTTATATTAAAAATATTTATTTAAAAATGTCACAAGTAATTATTATTCATTGTATATGAAGGTCAGAGTCATTTTAATTAATTATATATATGCATTCATTTTAATTAGAAACCAAATCTCGCATGTCTTATATTATGTGACTTATGATTGCATGTATATATGTTATATGAAGGCATATGCATTATTTTTTCCTTTTTAGTGCCAACATCTAACGAATGAAGATGGAATCGTCATTCATTTGTAGCATACATATACATATATATAGTGTAATTTCATATATCCAAACATTGTTTTCTACGATTGCAGAAGGACAAATGGACTGAAGATGAGGACAAAATACTTGTTGAAGCTCATAAGCAAGTTGGAAACAAGTGGACAGAAATTGTGAGGAGATTGTCTGGCCGGACAGAGAATGCCATCAAGAACCATTGGAACGCAACCAAGCAGCACCTGAAAACTAATGGGCTGAAGAACAAGTGCACCAAGTCTAAGGGAACATTGCTTCAGAACTACATCATGCAAGTCACTGAAGCTGAAGCTGAAGCTGGAAATGGGTTGAACTCAAAGGGTGAAGATAGCAATCTAGGAATTCTTAATTCGGTTCGTTATGAAAGCTCAAAGGGTGAGATCAACTCTGAAGATGAAGTTGGTTGGAGTGTGGAGCCCCATGTGCCCACCATCACTAGAAATGATGGCTATGTTCCAATTATGCTCAATGTGGATGAAATGGCAAGTGGGTCTGTTATGGATGATATCACATTGGACAGTGAGGATGCAATGGAGATGGATAGCCTGTTGATGCCGGAGAAACAATTGATGAAGGACATGGAACTGATGGAGATGATCTGTAGAAAGGATTAAGTTGCTTGCATGGTTTTGCTTCTTATTAGATAGGTGTTCTCTCTAGTTTTCTTATGTTAACTTGTGCTTTTTATCACTGGACATCTAATGAAGTTGTAGTTTTTGGATGATATTCTGCGATGTGATGTCTATCTATGTTTGTCTTGTGTGTTTTGATTTCAGTACTTTGAATTAAAGGTGTTGCTCTGGTCCCATCAAATGGACCACACAATTTGTCTTTTCAATCAAGGTTTCTTTAATTATGTTTTGACTGTAAACTTAAACCTTATTCACGTACAAGGTTTTAAATTATGGTCGCGATTTTGATTGAGGTCGTGTTGCATTTTTGTAATTGTGGACAATTACGAAAAAAATGTGGCCGTTGCAGTCACAATTGCGATCGTGATTCGATTTCATAGACTACCAAAATCGTAATGTCACGACTTCCATAACGATTTCGACCCTTTCTTACATATTTAGGACTTCTATCGTCAACTTTTGGCGTAGACTTTAGACATTATCTCAATCCATTTAAGACTTTAGCTGGAAATCGTAGACTTTAGATGCATGATAATACTCAATTATGAGTATTCAGTTATTCTAAGATCTCTTAATCAATGGCACAGATGTGGAAGATGACATCAAATTTTTCACATAATTAGAACACTTGATTTTTTATTTTGTTCTATGAAGAGATTTAGGTCTGTACTCAATGGTTACTAATGAAGAATTTCTTGTTCGTGTGAAATTAATTTTTGTACAAAATTTTCTTTAGAAGTTTGTGGTATTGTTTCGATGAGAATATATAGGATATGTATAACAATTCATAGATAAAAAGGCAAAATAGGTAAATTGTTCCTATACATTTATTTTATTTTTCACATTGCTCCTATAAGTTTTTTATTTTTCAAATTGGTCCTACACGTTATGTTCCGTTTTCACATTAGTCCTTTCCATCAATTTTGACCTAACGCCGTCAATTTTGGTGCCGCGTGTCGGACTAAGGTGATAGCCACGTCAGATCAAAACTGACGGCGTTAGGTCAAAGTTGATGGAAATGACTAATGTGAAAACAAAACGTAACGTGTAGGACCAATTTGAAATATAAAAAAACTTATAGGACCAATGTGAAAAATAAAATAAACGTATAGGACCAATTTACCTATTTTGCCTAGATAAAAATATAACATTCGTAATGACATAACTTATTTTCGATAAAAAATAACACAATAAACACCATAACACCTAAGTGAAAACAAATTTGAAAACAAAACGTAACATGTATGACCAATTTGAAATATAAAAAAAACTTATATGACCAATGTGAAAAATAAAATAAACGTATAGGACCAATTTACCTATTTTGCCTAGATAAAAATATAACATTCGTAATGACATAACTTATTTTTGATAAAAAAAATAACACAATAAACACCATAACACCTAAGTTTAGGATTTTAGACAAATTACTTTGAAACAAATCAAAGCACGTGTGAAGTTTGGAAACGTTCAAAGAAAATACTATGATTCACTTCAACTTGTCACCAGTTATCTCTCAGTCCTTCTCAAAGGAGCTGCAGGGTAGGTCTATCTCATGATCACTTCACTAAACCCATATATGGCCATGGGTTTTAAAAGAAAAAAAATTAAGAATAAGAAATGACATTTTAATCAAATATATACTCTTTTCCTCAAAAATGTTTATACCTATCTTAAATGGTAGTGCTTAAAACCATAATTTTAAATTGTTTCTGCATTATTATAATTTCGAAAGTATTTACAACCACAACATAATTGTAATTAAAGTTTCATTAGTCATGTTTTCTTGTGATTGTCTATATAGCTGCAACTTAAAACTACACCTAGAACTACTTACAACTTGTTTGATATGAGTGAATTTAAAAGAGGGATGAGAGAAATGGAGGAGAGATTATCCTTTTCTCCCGTTTGATTAACTAGATAGAGAAGATTGAAATAAAATGGGTGGGACCCACCCAATTATTTTCTCCAAGGAGATGTTAGAAAATAATAAACAAAAATAGATAAATAAAATAATTAGATAAAAATATGAAGAACACCAATAATTTATTTATATAGTCTGAGACATGTCCTTAAGGATTATTTTGTACACCCACAAATAATTGTCTCAAATTACGAAACTCTCACATGATTTAACAGACTTCCAGATAATAATATTATTCTGGGCACCAAGAACAAGAATTACACCAACTCTTAGAAAAAACAAGAAAAGGGAAGTGAAATGTTTTCCTTAGGCTAAAACCTTTTGAACCTGTATGTTTTCTTACCGAGCAAAAGTTAAAAGTAGAAAAGAGAGTTTTTTTTAAATGAATATAAAATAAGTGTATATGTATAAAATAAAAAAAAAACTTGTGCCAGTACCTTAAGTACCGTGTGTGTATAGTGTCGACCAAAAGCCCATGCCAAAAGCTGAAAGCTGATGCTAACAAACCATTTAACGTCGGGTACGAGGCTGACACTAAAGTGCTCGATGCTAAATTTAGCATCGGTCAAAATGGAACCAACGCTAATTAGCATCGGCTTAACCGACACTAAGTGGATGCTGAAGTGCTCTTTCAACATGGCCAACGCTAATATTAGCGTAGGCCGAGCCGACACTAAATAGCATCATCTAGACCCACGCTAATTTTGGCGAGGAGCGCCGGCCTGGCCTACGCTAATATTTTTTTAAAAAAATAAAGATTTTGTTACTATTGACCAAACAAATCCTGGACAAATTAGACAAAAATATAAACCATAATTAAGTCATAAATATCAAAATCAATATAAAATAAGCATTATAGTGATCAATACAAATCACAAATCAACTAGAGAAAGTATTGAATCCATGTAAGGAAAGTGAATACAAATCAACTAAAGTGCCTACTACATAATTTATTGCTTTATAAAACCAAATTAACAATAATAGACAAAATAACTATCACCCTAAATCCAAATACTTGAGGGACGTCTAGGACCAAACACAAAGATAAATATATTTTATCTCCAGTTCTTTGTACTCTCCCTTTTATGATATAAATATATATATATATATATATATATATATAAAATATTGTTACCAAAATTAACAAAATGCAATGACGATCTACAACATCATCCTTTTTAGCTTCAGAAAGGAACATTTAGGGTACGCTTCCGTGTCATCCTTTCTACAGTAGCCAGACAAAATAGAAAATTGGTCAAGAAAGAACCTAAATTAAAATTGATCAAAAAAAAAAAAAAAGAACCTAAATTAAATCATTAATTAGACAACAAAATTATCTTAATCACTTACTTCTCCCTTGCCACTATAAGTATTGGGTATCTAATATTGTTTGGGCACAATCCTAATCCTTTCATTTCAGATAAAACCTCCAAAGCCCTCGGAAATCGATCTCCATCACCTGCTCAACTCTTAAGAGTTTGAACTCCATTTTCCCATTAAACTAATATACTTGAACTCCATGTCATTCGCCGTCTCGGCAACTTAGACTCGTCGACTTTCGTAAGTCAGTGGCTAGCTTCGTCGACTGTGTCTTCCTCGTACCGGATTTGGTTCATTTTTCATGCTTTTAGTTTAAGGAGTTTGTTCCGGCAACCACTGTGTCATCGCCGGAGAAGACGGTTGAGTACACCGTCTCTGCAACGCATCCACAATGTCCGACATTCATCTTCGATCCCGGTGGAATTCTTACCTCCGTATGCAACTCCATCGTGCCGCAGCCGAAGAAGAAGGTTGGGCGCACCATCTGCGTAACGTAGCCACATCACTCAGTGTTTGCGTTCGATCCCGATGGAGCAGCTTCTGAGATTTGGTCACCACCTCCACAATGCTCTGTTTTCATCTTCGATCCCGGCGGATACCGCCGCCGTTCGCTGTTGATCTCCGTCACCATTCGCTGTTGGTTTCCGCCATCTCCGCCGCCATTCGCCGTTGGTTTCCATCGTCGCTTTCTCTACCTGGTGTGTCGTTAGGGTTAACCTTGGGAAGGGAAGGAATGGATGCTGAGTCTGGAAGCTTCCTCGATTCCCCCTCTCTTGGGTCTGGCCCCTTATGTTCACAGATTGGGCCATGCTATTTTTTTGTTTAGTTGTTTTGCATTTTTTTTGTTTGGTCTTTGGAAATTGGAACTGATTGGGCCATGCTTCTGTGGTTTTTTTTTTGTTGTGTTTTGTTTTGGCTCATATGGGTCATGGCTTCATTTCTGTTTGGGCTTTATTCTTTTTACTGAAACAGTTTATTGGCCACTTGTAATATAGGAAGCCTTTTATTTTTATTTTCACTTCAAGCTGCCTATGGTTTTACCATTGTCAGCTTGCGGGAGGGTAATAGAATATATGGTTAGTTAGTTGGTTAGAAGTTAGTTACATATGGTTAGCCTAATCAAGCTCTATAAATAAGACCATCATGTACACAATTAATCATCTTTTTCAATATGATTCTTTATGAGAAATCTTTCTCACTTGCAAGCTTGCAAGCTTCCAAGAACTACTTCTCCTATGAAGTTGATCTTCATCTCTATGATCCCGTGGTTGGTAACATGGTAACAACATGGACATCATTTCCGCATCTACTAATTCCAATAAAAAAATACAGAAACAAAAAAATGTCACCCTACAAAAAAATGTCACTCTACAAAAGCACATCTAAAAATTTTCGAACATATAATGCATCATCTACAAAGTGCAACATGATTTTGTCCTAAGACTGATTAGTTACCTATTCTAGGCCCTTAGCTAAAATTCCTTTTGACTTTTGTCAAATAGTCAATATGAGAAATTGAAAGTAGATTTTACTGAATAAATAATAGTACTTTCTTTTTATGATTAAGTGCAATCCAAAGCACCCTGTTCATTTGCAGCACATACATACATGGAGAAAACGCAAAAGTAGAGCACTTACTAAAATCTACTTTTATATTAGTCGATGTTTGAACAACTAAAACTGAACAAACAAATATAATGATTCTGAACTTACACATTCGATGGCATTTACAAGCCAACAGCACATCCCTTGTGGCCTGTACATATAGCGGGTCCCAAAAAATGGCAACTCGGCTAGTTGGTTCCAATGGGTCCTATTTGAAAAGTTTTTTTTTTATTTCCCGTTTTCATTTCCTAATTTTAGCAATAATTATAATAAAAATAATTATAAAATTATCACTTTTTTCATTATGTTTCCTGGTCCATACTTCCTGTTTCCAAAGATTTGTATAGGAAACACTTAAAACAACTTTTTGTTTGTTTCCACGGTTTCCTGTATAAATCTTTGGAAACAGAAAAACATATTAAAAACAAAATAACAACTTTGTAATTATTTTTGTTGTAATTATCTTTAAAATCAGGAAATGAAAACTAGAAACTGGAAATAAACCAAAAAGGCTCTAAGTCATCATAATGAAAATCTCACTCACTTCCATCGAGAGGCTTTAGTGCACAATAAAAAAGCAAGGTGAAAATAATTCACACATCTCATGCTGACAAATAAAAACAATTGTTGCTACTTGCTAAAGATCCCTGCAAGTTAAAACTGATCAATAATGAATAAACCAACTAGAGTTCAGAGATGGGTCAAATTACCACCATATCAAATGTGTTCTTGCAAATTCCGTTACTTAGGAGTTAGGACTCAAATCAACAAAGAAAAATATTGCTATCACAATAATTCACTCTTAATTCAAATGACACTCTTTTCATTCGAATATCTCTGAATTAACAAAGTAAAAATACAGAAAATAGCTTAAGTTTTATATCCTTCCTCCTGTTACATATATACATAAGTTCAAAATTAAACTACTCGGGGTTTCACCCCAATACTCTCAGTAACTGCTTCTATCACATTATCATTGTTCCCCCATGTTCTCAACTTCCACATAACAGCTATTCCATTTCTCCTCAACTCCTATTCGGCCACTACCTTACTCGGAAGCCTTGACTCCAGCTCGGTCTGTATGTTATTTTGGCTGACTCCCTAACTCTGCCTTATTCGGCCCAATTCCTAACCTACATATTCCTGACTGTACATTAGTCCCCCAAGCTCTAAGTTTCTTAAGAACGGACCTTAATAGTTTGACAACAAAACACCGGAGTTAAAGCAACTCCCAATTCACTTGAGGTAAGCATTTTTGAGTGAGGAGGAACAACATCCGGTCATCATTAGCAATGCCTTGAAAAATTATGAAGAAAAAAAGCTCTTGAGAGTTCTTAGGAACACAAATCCGCTATTGGGTGGAAGATTTCATATTTAAAAGGTATAAGTCCTTCTTTATGCATGCACAAAATTTTGATGGAGGATGATTACAAACCGGTGGTTCAACTACAAAGACGGTTAAATCCAATCATGAAAGAAGCGGTGCGTAAGGAAGTAATTAAGCTTTTAGATGCCTGAATCATCTATCCAATCTCGGATACCAATTGGGTTAGTCCAATTCATGTGGTCCCGAAGAAAGGTGGCACAACCGTGGTGGTCAACAAGAATAATGAAATGATTCCAACAAGGACCGTCACGGGATGAAGAGTTTGTGTGGATTAGAGGAAGCTAAATGATGCAACAAGAAAAGATCATTTCCCTCTTCCTTTCATTGATCAAATGATTGAAAGTTTGGCTGGATATGAATACTATTGTTTCTTGGATGGTTACTCCGGTTACAACCAAATTGTGGTGGATCCTCAAGACCAAGAGAAGACAGCCTTCACATGTCCATATGGAGTTTTTGCTTATAGGAGGATGCCCTTTGGATTGTGCAATGCTCCCGCTACTTTTCAAAGGTGTATGCTCTCCATTTTCTCGGACATGATGGACAAATTCATTGAAGTATTCATGGACGACTTCTCGGTCTTTGGGACCTCTTTTGATAATTACTTGAAGAACTTGGCTTGTGTGCTTGAGAGGTGCCAAGAAACCAACCTTGTGCTCAATTGGGAAAAATGCCATTTCATGGTAGAGGAAGGTATAGTTTTGGGACACAAAATCTCCCAAAGAGGGATTGAGGTTGACAAGGCTAAGATTGAGTTGATTGAGAAGTTACCCCCACCAACCAATGCAAAAGGGGTGAGGAGTTTCTTGAGACATGCCAGTTTCTACCGAAGGTTCATCAAAGATTTCTCTAAAATAGCGAAACCGCTATTTGACCTTCTTGGGAAGGACGTATCCTTTGATTTTAATGCTTCTTGTTTAAATTCTTTCAATACTTTGAAAAATATGCTTGTCACCGTACCCATAATCACTGCACCTAATTGGAATTTACCTTTTGAAATAATGTGTGATGCAAGTGATTATGCGGTGGGGGCAGTTTTGGGTCAAATGGTGGAAAAGTTAGCTCATATGATTTACTATGCTAGTAAAGTTTTAAACGAGGCACAAGCTAACTATTCCACCACGGAAAAAGAACTCCTTGCAATGGTTTTTGCTTCGGATAAGTTTATATCTTATGTTGTAGGGTCTAAAATTAATATTTTCACCGATCATGCGACCATAAGACACTTGATGACAAAACAAGAGGCCAAACCTAGATTAATTCGGTGGATTCTTCTTTTACAGGGGTTTGATCTTGAGACTAGACATTGGAAAGGGTCGGAAAATGGTGTGGCGGGCCACTTGTCGAGGTTGATCAATCCCGACACCGAGGAGAAAATGCTAGACATCATGGAAGAATTCACCGAGGAGAAAATGCTAGCATCATCAGGTACACAGATTCTCTCGCCAAAACTCAAGATTCCATATGTTCCTTCTCTAAACTCTGACAGAGCTCTTTGACGTACTAAATCTTTTTCTGTCTGTAGATACTGATCAGTCTCTTGTTTCTCCTTTATCTGCTCCATTAATCCATTTGACACGGTGGTCCTGTTCAGACACAGTTTTCCTGGCGTACTCTCAACTGACAAACTTAGACCTCGAAATTGTTCCAGTAATTCCTACTCTTTAACCATCATCACTGATGCGTGAATTGACTTCCTACTCAAGGCATCAGCCACTACATTCACCTTCCCAGGGTGATAATGCAGTTGAAAGTCATAATCCTTCAGGAATTCTAACCAACGTCTCTGACGCATATTCAACTCCTTCTGATTAAACAGGTACTTCAAGCTCTTATGGTCACTGAAAACATTAAAAGTAGCCCCGTACAAGTAATGTCTCCAAATTTTTAGAGCAAAGACCACAGCTGCCAGTTCTAAATCGTGCGTCGGATAGTTCCTCTCATGAATCTTCAACTGCCTCGAAGCATAAGCTACTACTTTCCAATTTTGCATCAGCACACAGACCAAACCTTGATGCGAAGCATCACAGTAAACCTCAAAAGATTCCTTGGGATCAGGTAGGATCAATACCAGTGAGGTTGTCGATTTCCTTTTCAGCTCTTGGAAGCTTCTCTCACAGGCTTCTGTCCACACAAACGCTTGGTCCTTACGAGTCAACTTGGTGAGAGGTCCTACAATCTTGGAAAATCCCTCAATGAACCTCCTGTAGTAGCCAGTCAAACCCACAAAACTACGGATTTCTGTTGTCGTTGTTCCCATTCCAAAACAGCCTCGACCTTCGTCGGATCCACAGCGATTCCTTCGCGGGATATTACGTGACCCAAGGATTGAACTTGATCCAACCAAAATTCGCGCTTCTCTGGTTTCGCATAGAGCTGCTTCTCTCTCAGGATCTGAAGAACAATGCTAAGGTGTTCAGCATGAGTCTCCTTGTCTGGAGAATAGATCAGAATGTTATCAATTAAGACAACTACAAACTGATCCAAAAAGGGACGAAAGATCCTATTCATATAGTCCATGAATATAGCAGGTGCATTCGTCACTCCAAACAACATTACCAAATACTCATAATGCCCATAGTGTGTTCGAAATGCTGTCTTAGGAACATCTTCTGCTATTACTCGTATCTGGTGGTATCCTGACCGCAGATCTATCTTTGAAAACATTGCCGCGCCCCGCAACTGATCCATAAGATCATCTATCCTTGGAAGAGGATATCTGTTTTTAATCGTGACTTTGTTTAACTGACGAAAGTCCACACAGCCTAGCAGTTCCATATTTCTTCTTTACTAGCAGTACTGGAGCTCCCCACGGTGACACACTAGGTCGTATAAACTCTTTCCTTATTAGCTCCTCAAGTTGGTCCTTCAAGGTTTCTAACTCTGATGGCGGCATGCGATATGGTGCCATGGATATTGGTCCAGTGCCTGGAATCAGATCAATCGCGAATTCGATCTCCCGAACAGGTGGCAATCCAGGTACATCCTCGGGGAAAACCTCCGGAAACTCTCGAACGACAGGTACGGATTCCAAGCCAAACTCGCTCTCGACGTCCAAGGAAAATAGCAGCATGTAATCTTGTGCTCCTTCTTTCAAAGAAGCTCTTACCTGACTAGCAAATAAAAATCCAGAAATCTCCTCCCTAAAGATTAAGGTTTTCTGAGCACAATCTATTAGGATATGGTCTAAAGATAACCAATCCATGCCTAAGATTACATCTAACTGTACTAAAGGCAAACAGATCAAGTCTACGAGGAAATGTCTATTTTGAACGATGATAGGACAGTTTAAGCAAACAGAATTAACAATCGTTCAGCAGTTGGGGTAGAAACAATCAGATTATATGGCAAGGAAGAAACAGGCAAGTCTAGAATCTTCACACGATCCATCGGAATAAAAAAATGAGTTGTGCCTGAATTGAAAAGTACAGACAAGCGATTACCAGTAATGTCTCACTTACCTTACACAAGATCAGCGGAGTTCTATGCCTCAGCACCACTCATGGTATACACTCTTCCCTTAACGGTTGGCTTGTTTACTTTGGCATGGTTGACAGAATGCTCCTTCTTCGGTGCACGACACTCCTTTTCCAAGTGTCCAACGCGGTCACAGTTGTTACACTTGTAATCCTTCTTCGGGCAAGCATTGGCCAGAAAAGGGATGTGAACCACGGTTTATCACACATTACCTCAAAGAAGTAATTCAAACAACGTCCAGACAAAGAAAAACACAACTTCAAGACAACAGACCTAAACCCAAACATTCCCGAAAGACTCGACTAGCTCTGATACCAACTAATGCGACACCCTAAAACCTGGCATCACATGGTTACCCGTTGCGGAAAAAGAAACTTATTTAAAATGCTGGTCGCCTTCGAAAAAATAACCTTTTATATAAGGTTACTGAAAAAGGGTACTCATTTTTTTTTGTTAAAAGAAGTTAAGAAAAGGTGATGCACTCAGAACATGAAAATCAACATCATACATATAAATGTAACTGTCCCACTTGGGATCTTAGGTTTGATTACAAGACAAGTCTTGTCGAACTGGCCAACATACACTGAAACGGCTATAGAAGAAATAGGTAAAAAGAAAACATCAAACCGAGAATAGGGAACTGGGTACAAGACTCAAAAGATGGCTCTAAAAGCCTAGGGACTATCGGGACAACTCCAAAAGCCGACGAATGATCTACCAATGCCTCCTACATGCAGAGTGACCACAGACGCTACCCTCGGATGAGATATTAGATGCCGGATCGATGACGTCACCGCCATCGTCGATAGGGACGTCGTCATCGCCGGGATCCTGCGGATGGTACTCTGGCTCCTCCTCCTCGACCTCTATCAGCTCAAGAGGTTCTTCCTCGGGATCCTCTTCGGGATCCTCCTCCACTAGATCCTCCGCAAGCGGTTCGACTGGATCAAAATACTCATGAAGGAGACCGGTGCCTTGTAGCGTATGAAGGTAGTACCATGGAGGTCCTCGTCTCGACGGTATGCATCCTTCGTACGGGCGCTCCGTTAGCATTCGTCTCGGTAGTCGTGACTGGTCCTCGATACGTCGCGGTCGTCGCACCCTCATGTATGGTCCAGTTCCCTACCATCCCAGCATGATCAAACACTTCGCTCCTCGAGCTCGACTGTGCCAAGGGAACGTCCGGATCCATCTAAAAGCACGCGCATACCCGATACATGAAGAAAAGAACAGAACATACAGATGTGCAAGAGTGAGATACCGTCATAAGATATATCCCACAACAACCATATACATGATACATACATCACATAATCATATAAGCAGTTAAATCATGCATATACATAACATAACAGTGTTATATCAAAAGGTCTCAAACCCGCACAGTCAACCTTTGAAAATATGCATGGCACTTCAATATCAGGCTCTAACTTAATCTCATGAGATATCAACCCTCATGCATTTAAGGTCTCAGGACGAGCAACGTCACATGTGCTTCTGAACCAGTCACATGGACTGACTCCCAAATACCACCTTGTATCTGATATGTAAGAAAGGCACGTCTGCCTGGGGAAATGCACATGAGAAAATATTTTATTCAAAAGGTTTTCTTTGTGTTCGTTCTTTTTCGCTGTCGCAGCTCAAAGCTAACGACTTAATCATCATTTCCCCATCACTTGAAAACTTCGAAGCATAGGACATGCAGTCTGAATGCTCAGTCACAACGCCCGAGACCGATGTACCAGTCCTAGGCTTGTGGTCGTAGAAAACAACATTCACTTTTAACAACGTTTTCAACAACGTGGTTAGGACACACAGTCCACAACAATATGATTAGGACACATAGTCCACAACAACGTGATTAGGACACACAGTCCACAACAAAGTGATTAGGACACACAGTCCACAACAACGAAATCAGAACGCACTGTCCTCGATTTCGAGAATTGGACCCTCAGTCCAGAATATCATGAATAGGACTCATGGCCCCGAATTACCACTGATCCAAGATCACGTGCGTATAACTGAATACTAGAGGCGACGTCTCGCATACTAGATTCTCTTTCTTGAGTACTTATTTTTCATTCAGTGAAAATCAAATTCAAAACTGAATCTTCGATAACCTATCCAGGCTATCGGAAAGTTTCTAAAACATTTAGGAGAAAACATTTTCTTTGAAAATCTTTTGTAAAGCATCTTTGAAATACTTTTATCTTTGAAAATCCCCAATAGGATATTGCCAAATAATCTTGAAAGTTTTCACTTGAAGACACATAGTTCGAAAATGATTTTTCTCTTGTATAACAATAGTTCACCAAAACCACTTCAACATTTAAAACAAGTACTTTAAGTTAATGAGCTTTTGGAAAAGAACACCAATCCCTTCATCTTCAATGCTTATTAAGGTTTTTAATCCTTATAACGATTGAGCATGCAACCACAATCCGCTTAGCAAACTTTCAATCAACAAAGAGATATATTATCAGTTCAATGCTAATATCACAGTTGAAAGCGATTCATCACAGATATGCATTATAACATTTAGAAACAAGCACAGATTCAACATCGATAACAAAGATAACAGTTCAAGTACATTAGATAACCAAGTAAGCTCAATCAACATATAAATATCCAGTTAAACACATACACACATGCATACAGTTATTGAATATCTTTAGGAAATCCCCTCTTACCTCACGTCGGAGTTAAGAGTTTGGATTTGAAAAGAAGGTTCACGAACGTCCTCGCTTCTCCGGCGATGGAAGTCTAAGGTTACCAACATAAAATCATGAGTTAAAAATAAATCAACTCGAGAACACCAACCACAAGGTATAGGTTCGGTTCATACAATAAACTAAGATTAGGGGTTTCCGAAATTTATGCGACTCTTGGATTTATGATCCTTAAGTGCTAGAAGTTCATAAACAACAATATTTTAACAAAGTTGAATTAAAAATCCAACTAAGTACTTGACTTAGGGTTTCGGCCAAGCATAGGTAAATAGGCTAGGAATTTCTAAACTTTCCAATCTCTTTAGGTTAGCATCCATACATAGTAAGGAGCTTGAAACTATGATCATTTCGGAAAATGGAAAAATCAAATGTCTTAGACCATGAACTCTTAGGTTCGGTCTTAACAAGTTTGTGGGGGTTAGAGATCTTTAAATCATCCAATCTTTTGGACATAGTATCCTTTAGCATGAAGGAGCTTTAATCCATAATCATCTTGGAAAACAAAATAAAAACATCCTAGGACAAATGTTACATTCGGCCATCATAGGAAAATAAAGCAAGAAAATATTTTAAACTTTCCAATCACTTAGACATAGCATCCTTTAACATAAGGAGTTTTTTAGTCCATGATCACTTGGGAAAACAAAACTCAACAACTTTGCCATAACCATTTAAGGTTTCGGCCTTTTCAAGAAATAGGGGTTAGAAATCTTCAAACTTTCCAATCTCTTGGACCTAGCACCCTCCTATATCAAGGAGTCTTAATCCATGATCATTTTGGAAAATAAAACTTAAACAACATTGCCTTAAAACTCATTGGTTTTGGTCTTTACATACAAATAGAATAAAAAATCTTTAAACTTTCCAATCACTTAGACATAGCATCCTTTAACATAAAGGAGCCTTGGTCCATGATCATCTTGGAAATGAAACTCAAATACAAACTCATACATGTAAAAGTTGAAACAAGATCCACCTAAACCACATACATGGTTTCGGCCTCCTTAGGAAGAAGAGGTTAGGAAAATTTGTTTTACACAACCTTTTAGTATGTGATAGTATGAGTAAGTACAAGAATATATAAAGTGGTTTCAACTCAAAAGGAGTTTTCTACCATTTTTGAGAGGTTTTAGAAGTTAAAAGCACATAAAGAACATATGAAGAAAACTTTCAAACAAAAGATGAAACTTTGAAAAAGAACTACATAGAAGTATTACCCTTAACAAGATGAACAACTTTCATGAAGAACTTTAAGAGAAAAGCTTGATAAAAATGTAAACTTTGTAAGAGAGAAGAAGAAGAAGAAGAAGAAGAAGAAGAAATGTAGTAAGGTGTAAATGTGAAAAATGGAGGAAAGTGATGAAGTGTGGAAATGAAGAGTATTTATAGAGAGTAAGGGGGAATATCACGGTTTTGAGAGGAAGAAGAAGAGAAGAAAGAAGGTGGATTGCTTGTAGAGAGGATAAGGAGTTAAGGTTATGTGATGTGATTGGAGAGAGAAAGATGAAAAAGTGAGATTTTGAAAAAAAAGTTAAGATTCACTTTTTGAGGTGTGTCATAGCCTTCACATCAAGTCACTTCATGTCACTTCATCCTCTTGATGCTCTGCTCCATTGCGTATCAGATGACTTTCCCGATCGTATTTCCCGACGATTTCGCCCGGGAAATCCCTAAGATTTGGCCCCGAACATGATTTTTCGAAAAACTCCAAACCCACACAAAACATCATAAAAACACTAACCGTCTCATTCACGAATTAAAATTTTGTCTCTAGCTCAGTAAACTTATGTGGCAGTGAGAACCCAGATCGATTTTCATCTGAATTTTCGACCGAAAATTTTAATGTGACTTCATACGGTAAAACAACACAAGAAAATGATTTTATTTTAAATAAAATCATCCTCTGGATTTTATCAAAAATAAACACATTAAAGCATGTATTTACTGATAAAGAAGCATATGAAAAACAGGGTGTTACACAAACTCCTCTGCTCCCAGTTTTCGATCTCCTCAGCATGAGAAGCATTGGGAATTGGGGACAAAGAAGGATATGGTCCTGTAAAGGAGTGTGGTCTTAGTGGGCAACAACTATGCCTCGGTCTCCGGGAAGATTCGTACTCGAGGTTGGGACGTGTTGGCTGATCTTCCTCGCTGGTTTGATCTCAAACCGGTGTAGGAATTTTATGCCAACGCTCTCAAACTTGAGATCACTGATCCGAGTTGCATCTCCCAGGTTAGGGGCATCCCCATTACTTTCACTCTAGAGGACATTAATTCCTGTCTGGGGATCCCTATCACTTGGGAGGATAGGAGTGAGTACGAGCAGCTACCGGCAGTTCAGGGCATAGGCACAGATATTTTGGAGACCTGTTGCATCCCAGGGGCTGCATGGGAGGTTGGCACATCGGGGAACCAGCTGAGATTGAGGAGGCAGGATCTAACCCCGATATCCCAGGTCTGGTTGGCGTTCATACACACCAATCTTAGGGTGAGCTCTCACGAGTCCACTGTCACCGTCGCTCGGGCCCACCTCTTGTATGACATTCTATAGGAGAAGAGCATTAATGTGGGGTCGATCATTGCGACATATATTCAGCAGAAGGCAAACTCTAGGGCTATGAATGAGTGCCCAGGGCACGGGTTTCTGATCACTGAGCTGATCCGCAGGGCGGGCGTACCGGTGTTTGACATGGTGGAGAAGATTCCACGTCAGCCGATCGACAGAGAGTACATACGCCGCCTCTACTTCACATAGCCCGCACCACCCCGGAGGCCTGCAGCACAGCCCCCTCAGAGGCCACGTTCATCATATATGGCTCTGCTCTTGCAGAACCAGCAGGCTATGAGGAGAGGCCAGGAGGTGATGATAAGCCTCTGGCTCATCTAGTTTTATGGCTAGTATGACCATGATTTTGTGCTAACTATATTTCGTTTTCGCCCAAATTAGACTCGATTGTCCTCAAGCAACACTTTGAGTCGTTTAAGTAGTTTTAGGTTAATTTAGACATTTTTGAGTCAAATAAAGCACTTATGGCTATTTCATTGTTTTCAGGTTAACTTAGAAGTCAAGGGAATGAAGAAACAGGGGAAATTTCAATCCTGGAGGTATTCGCCCCACGAGAGTATTCTTCGCCTCGTGAACCTGAAGATAGCCAGAACAACAGAATGTCATCCTCTCTGACACGCCCCGCGAACCGCACCTCGCCTCGCGACCCTGAAGGCTGACTGTGCCAAAAAATGCAACCCTTTCTGTGTCGCCTCGCAAACCATGTCTCGGCCCGCGAGCCTGAAGACCAGAAGCCATCACGCCTAGGCCCTGATACTCATAACGGGCGTAATAAGAAGAGTCTTCCATTCCTTGCCTCGCGAGCCATTATTCGCCTCGCGAGAAGTCCCTACGTTGCAAATTTCTTCATAAGATTCGCCTCGTGAGTGAGGGCTCGCCTCGCGAGAGGGCGCAAATCCTGAAAGTTATAAATTGTTGTTCTGGCAGATTAGGAGAAAAACTTTTCATTATCCACTGTTTACAGATTTTCTGGTTGTATTACGTTTTGATGGAGCACTAATTCTCTTGGATTAGTCTACTGTAATCGGTTTCCACCGCACTTGAGGTTTTGTAATTCCCGTTTTGTTTGCTTTTCCCTTTTCAATACTATTCTATATATTTCTGTTTGCTTAATTCAGGATTGTATAGAGTTTGTGTTGATTTATTTCGGTGATGTTATGTTCCTATATTTAATCGCGTTTGCTTAATTTGCGTGTGTACAATCGTGTTTGCTTAATTCACGAGAGCTTCACCCCGTTTGCTTAATTTGGGAATTAGGAACATATATCTCGTAGTAGCGATTTCGCTTGTTAATTGTTGCTACAACCGAAAGGGGATTAGAATCTGCTTAGGGCTTGGAATTTACATGAACCAATGATGGTTGGGAAACCGAGAACAGTAGATTAATCGTCCTTAGCTTATTTGATAATCCCTTAAATTGCTCTGTTTTTATTGCTCTGTTTTTGCTCTGTTTTCCAATTGAATTTCAACCCCCCCAAAAAAAACTGATTTTTGTGGTGAATAACAATTCAAGAGTCCTTGTGAGACGATACCCGAGTTGTCGCTCTCTACTACAATTTTGTAAACCGCTCGCTTTTTGACCCGTGTGCGACAGCGTGTCAAAATTGGCGCCGTTGCCGGGGACTCTTGTTTGTTATTTTCACATTTTTTCTTTTATTTTTTGTTTTTTTGTTTTTGAATTAGTCTGGCTACTAGGTCTACTTGCCCTGACTAGTGTGATTTTGATCCTGAAAGAAAGAACACTGGACACACGCCGTAGAGCAATTCGGGCTAGCACTAGTGGTGATTCTAATTCTGAAACTGTTTTTGATAACATGGGTGACCAAAGGACATTAAGGCAGCTTGCTGCCCCTGATGTTAATTATAATGGCTTGTGTATTGAATATGCTGATGTTGTTTCTCCCTTTGAGTTAAAATCTGGTTTAATACACTTGTTGCCAAGGTTTAGTGGTCTTGCAGGTGAAGATCCACATAAACATCTGAAGGAATTCCAGGTTGTCTGCTCTACACCCTTGAGACCAGAGGGAATAACTGAGGATCACATCAAGCTGAGAGCCTTCCTGTTCTCACTTCAGGGCACTGCGAAGGACTGGCTGTACTATCTGGAGCCAAATTCTGTTACAACTTGGAATGATCTGAAGAAAGTTTTCCTAGAGAGGTACTTTCCAGCCTCCAGAGCTGCATCAATCAGGAAGGAAATATGTGGCATCAGATAAGGCAATGAGTCATTGGCTGAGTATTGGGAGAGATTCAAGCAGTTGGTATCCAGTTGCCCTCAGCATCAGATTTCCGAGCAGCTCCTTATTCAGTATTTTTATGAGGGGTTGCTACCGATGGATAGAAATATTTTGGATGCTGCTAGTGGGGGAGCACTCGTTGATAAGACTCCGGCTGCTGCCAAGCAATTGATTGAAAATATGTCACTAAATTCCCAGCAGTTTACAACTAGGAGAAATTCTGTTGAGACAAGGGGTGTGAATGAGGTCCATAGTTCTTCTTCCAACAAGGCCCTTGAGAATAGAATTGATGAACTCACTTCTTTGGTAAAGCAGTTGGAAATGGATAAGGTTCAACCATCAAGGTTGTGTGGCATTTGTACTTCTCCTGAGCACCAGTCCGATGCATGCCCTATTCTGAAGGATGAGTCAGTCACTGATTTGCCTCAAGCTTATGCAGCTAATCTCTATAATCAAGGCAACAATCAGAACCGGTACAGCGTTCCTGACCTCTCCACAAATAAGTACCATCCCAACTAGAGGAATCATCCCAACCTTCGGTATGGAAACTCATCACAACAACAACCGATGGCACCTCCACAAAATCCTTCCCAAGTGACCATTTCTGCACCTTCTGGACCTTCATTAGAAAACTTGGTCGAGCAAATGGCTGCACAAAATCTCCAGTTCCAGCAACAAGTAAATGCCAGTATTCATACTTTGCAAACACAGGTTGGACAGTTTCAGCAGCGAACGGATGCTAGCATCCACGCCTTGCAGACACAGATTGGACAGCTTGCCACTTCCATGAATACCATGCAGCAAACTCAAGGATCGAACCAACTACCTGCACAAACAGTGGTGAATCCCAATGTCCCCAATCCTAATGTGAGTGCTATTTCTTTGAGATCTGGAAAACTTGTTGAGGCAGCCTCTGAAAAAAGATGAAGAAACTGTTGAGGTCACTGTTGAGCCTTCTATTGTTGTTGAAGCTGAGAAAGTATATGTGCCACCGATCCCCTTCCCGCAAAGAGTGCAGAAAAATAAGAAGATTGACGGGGAAGACAAGGAGAGGGAAATTCTAGATGTGTTCAGAAAGGTGGCGGTTAACATTCTGCTTCTGGATGTGATTAAGCAGGTGCCCAAATATGCAAGGTTTCTAAAGGATTTGTGCACACAGAAGAGGAGGTTGAAAGGCAATGAGAGAGTCAATTTGGGGTGAAATGTTTCAGCCCTCATTCAGCCTAAGCCTGCACCTGAGAAGGTTACTGTTTCAGCCCTCACTCAGGCACTGCCACAGAAGTGCAAGGATCCAGGCACTTTTGCTATTCCATGCACCATTGGGGACAGTAAATTCGATAACTGCATGTTGGATTTGGGAGCTTCCATTAATGTCATGCCCACTTCCATCTTCAAAAAGCTTGATCTTGGTCCCTTGCAACATACAGGTCTGACTATCCAGTTGGCCAACAGGACCAATGCTCGCCCCATAGGAATGGTAGAAGATGTGTTGGTACAGGTTAATGATTTGATTTTCCCTACTGATTTTTACATCTTGGACATGGCAGGGAAAACAAATTCAACCAAATCACCAATCATTCTGGGCAGACCGTTCATGAAGACAGCAAGGACAAAGATTGATGTTCACGATGGAACCATGTCCATGGAGTTTGGTGACATTATGGCGAAATTCAACATTTTCGATGCTATGAAGCATCCCTTGGAAGAGCACTTTGTTTTTCAAATAGAGCTGCTCTCTGAAATTGTTGATGACACTGATGATGATTTGGAAGCAGCACCAGTGATCCTCTCCACTTGTTTGCCACCAACCACTGTGGAACAACCAGCAATGGAGTTCAAGCCTCTGCCTGAGAGACTGGATTTGGTACACCTGAATATGAAGGCACTTTGTCCAGTCCAAGAGGTTGAACCCCATTTTTATTGGGAAGATTTTGTTGACAAGGCTGACAAGGAGGTCATCTTTAACCCAAGAGGGAGTGAGAATTCCGCCGCAGTCGGCGAAGTCACCATGATGGTCAAGCCCTCATTCTCATGCTTATGCTACATACCGTGGGATCCGAAAGGATCATATTGCATTTTGGGCATTCCTTGGCTGCTGTATCCCAGACAGTGGGATCCTGGTGAAACCGCCTCCATAAGTTTTTTCTAAACCCTTTCCTTTCCCTCACTCTGATTTTTATATTTATGTTGTTTCATTGGGGACAATGTATGTTTTAAGTGTGGGGAGGGAATCAATTGTAGCTTTGTTTTGTGTTTTATCTTGTTTTTCTTTTAGCTCTTGAATAATGTGTGTGAGTCTTGTGTCGGTGAGCTTGTTGGGTTTTGATTGATTTGGCACAGATTTATTGCATGATTTATGTGATGATTCCCCCCAGATTAAAAAAAATAAAAAAAATTTTGAAAAGTGATCCCCATGTGAAAAAAATTGAAAACTGAACTTTGAGATATTTTGTTGTGATTGCATGATTTATGATAAGTTTGGGGTGAAGGGGTGCACACACTAGGGATTGAATCTCAGTCAAACAATTTGTAAAAATGTCCAGGTGAGGATTTGAGCCTCCAACACTGTTTTTAATTGTGTGAATCACTTTCAAGTCGCACTTTCCTGAATTTGCTTGAATCTCTTCATGGTTTGCATGCTTATGTGTTGCATCAAATGATTTAGGCAATTTTCTTTGTAAATAGCCACTTGGCCTAAAATTGAACCATCCCTAATGCATGTTCCCTAGTTAGCCCTATTGAGCCTGATTAGCCTGTTGATCTTGATATCCCTATGTTACAAGCCAAAAATCTGAAAAACCATGTTAACCCGATCTCAGGATTAGGAGAGCATGGAAGCTTAGCAAGAGAAGGGTTGCAAGAAACTAAGTTTGGGGTGGCTACAAGGATGTGACATGTCATTCTGGGGTGAGAAAAAGAAAAAAAATAATAAAAAGGTTGGAGCCAAAAAAAAAAGAGGAAAAAAAAGAAAAAAAAAGAAGAAAAAAAAAGAACAAAAATGTCAACAAAGGGTATTGAAAGAAAAAGGGATGTAGTCACCCAAAAGCATAAAGAAAAATGGAAAAAGGAACTTGAGTGGAAATTCAAAGTGTAAAAAGTTTCATGCTCTCTTAGTTCCTAGGGACTTAAGCCTAGTTCCTTTGTATATCCTACCTTTAGCCAGGCCCCATTACAACCTTTGAAAGACCTCTTGATGTTGCATGCATGTTTCCGTGGGAACCTTGATTGAGATGAAAATCAAATTCATGGGAAGTGCTCTTGAAATGTGAATTGAGTGAAATGTTGATAGCCTAGACAAAAATTGAACGAACGAGTGAAACACTAAATGCCCTTGGGAGGAAGGCAATTGTTTGAATTTGGTGATCTCCTGATAAGCCTCTGGTTCATCTAGTTTTATGGCTAGTATGACCAGGGTTTTGTGCAAATTATATCGTATTTTCACCCAAATTAGATTAGATTGTCCTCAAGCAAGGTTTTGAGTCTCTAGAGTAGTTTTAAGTTAATTTAGCTAGTTTGGAGTTAAATAATACACTTATAGTTATTTCTTTGTTTTCAGGTTAAGTGAAAGTCAAGAGAATAAGGAAACAGGGGATTCGCCCCGCGAAAGCCATGCTCGCCACGCGACCTCGAAGCCTGACTGTTCCAAGAAATTGCCAAGTCTCTGGTTCACCTCGCGAAGAAGGTCTCGCCCCGCGAGTCTTGCAAACCTGAAAAAGTCAGAGACGATCACGGCTTGCCCGTGTTGAAGGTCATGGCCGTGGCAGTTTTGAAGTTGAAGAGTCTCGCCTCGCGAGCATCCATTCGCCTCGCGAGTCTGGAAGTCAGAGAGCATCACGGTTGGGGCCTGATGGCCATAACGGGCGTAAGGAGAAAACTCTTCAGATCCTCGCCTCGCGAGCAACACTTCGCCTCGCGAGAATGCCAAAGGTTGCTGACTGTTCATGAAATTCGCCTCGCGAATGTGTGCTCGCCTCGCGAGCTAGCCAATTTCAGAATTTGTATAAAAGGCTGTTCTGAACAATTTGTAGAGACTTTTTTTTTTCTCCAATTTTCTGATATACATTTTTTTTCTGTGATTTCATTTTTGCCATGGAGAACTAAGTCCTAGGATTAGTCTACTGTTTGAGGATCCTATATACTTGAGGTTATGTAAATCCCTATTGTAATTGCTTTTCCCTTTTCAATACCATATTACACATTTCTGTTTGTTATTTCAGGAGTGTGTAGTATTGTATTGATTTGTTTCAGTGATGTTATTTTCCTATACATAATCGCGTTTGTTATTTCGCGTGTGTTCAATCATGTTCGTTTGTTCATGAGAGCTTAACCCCGTTTGTTATTTCGGGAATAGGAATTTGCATCCATAGTAACAATTACGTTGTTAGTTGTTACTGTAACTGAAAGGGGATTAGAATCTGCTTAGGGCTTGGGATTGCATTAACCAAGGATAGTTGGGAATTCTTGACAGTAGATTAATCGTTGTTTGATATTTGATAATCTCTCTTCAACTGCCCTGTTTTTAATTGCTCTGTTTTGTTTGTTTCTTATTTGCACTCCAATCCAAACCCCCCCCTCAAAAACTGATTTTTGTGTAAGATAATATTCTCAGAGTCCTTGAGAGACGACATCCGAGTTGTCGCACTATATTACAGTTTTAAACCCGCTCGTCCTTTTTGGCGCGTCTTGCGACAGTACGACCAAAAATTGGCGCCGTTGCCGGGGACTCTGAGTTGTTATTTTTCGCAACTTGTTTTATTTTATTTTTCTTTTCTTTCTTTTATTTTCTGTTTTGTTTTGAATTGGTCTAGCTACTAGGTCTCATTGCCCTGAACTGTGTGATTTTGACCCAGAAATTGAAAAAACACTGCACACACTTCGTAGGGAATTTCGGGCTAGCACTAGTAGTGATTCCAATTTTAAAACTGCCTTTGAAAACATGGGAGACCAAAGGACTTTGAGGCAACTTGCTGCCCCTGATGTGAATTACAATGGTTTGTGCATTGCTTATCCTGGTGCTGACACCCCTTTTGAGTTAAAATCTGGGCTAATCCATTTGTTGCCAAGATTTAATGGTCTTGCAGGTGAAGATCCACACAAGCACCTCAAGGAGTTCCAAGTTGTCTGCTCCACAACTTTGAGGCCAGAAGGAGTAACTGAGGATCATATCAAGTTGAAGGCTTTTCCATTCTCACTCCAGGGAGCTGCAAAAGATTGGCTATTATACCTTGCGCCGAATTCCATTACCACATGGAACGACTTGAAGAAGCTCTTCCTGGAGAAATATTTTCCTGCCTCCAGAGCCGCTGCAATAAGGAAAGAAATCTGTGGAATAAGGCAAGGAAATGAGTCGCTAGCTGAGTATTGGGAGAGGTTCAAGCAGTTGACATCTAGTTGCCCCCAAAGATCAAATTTCGAACAGCTCCTCATCCAATATTTTTATGAAGGATTGCAGCCGATGGATAGGAATATTTTGGATGCTGCTAGTGGGGGAGCATTAGTTGACAAGACTCCATCTGCTGCCAAGCAACTCATTGAGAACATGTCATTAAATTCCCAGCAATTCACCACAAGAAGAAATTCTGTTGAGATTAGAGGTGTACATGAGGTCCGCACTTCCTCTTCCAGCCATGACCGTGATGATAGAATTGACAGGCTCACTTCCTTGGTAGAGAAATTGGCAATGGATAGGGTTCAGCCTGCGGTATTGTGTGGCATGTGCAGTTCTCCTGAGCACCCATATGAAGCATGCCCCATTTTGCAAGGAGGATCAATTACTGAATCACCTCAAGCCTTTGCAGTCCATCCGTATAGTCAGGGCAATAACCAGAACAGATACAACATTCCAGATCTTTCAACAAATAGGTACCATCCCAGCTGGAGTAATCATCCTAATCTACGGTATGGGAACTCATCCCAACCACCGATGGCACCTCAGAATCCTCCAGTGACCACTTCTGCACCGTCCGGACCTTCAGTTGATGACATGTGCAAGCAAATAACTTCACAATTGAATGCACAAATGACTACACTTTTCCAGCAGCAAATGGGACAGTTCCAGGCACAGTTCCAGGCCTCTCAGGCACAATTTCAGCAGAGAACGGATGCGAGTATTCAGGCATTGCATACACAGATTGGACAGATGGCCACAGACATAAATAACATAAAGCAAGGTCAAAGAACAACCCAGCTGCCAGCACAGCCAGTGATCAATCCTAATGCCTCCAACCCTAATGTGAGTTCCATATCTCTGAGGTCTGGAAAGGTTGTTGAGGCCACTTCTGGAAAGGATGAAGAAACTATGAAGGCTACTCCTGAGCCTACTGTTGAGGTTACTCCTGAGCCTATGGTTGAAGTTGAAACTGAGAGAGTGTATAGACCACCCATTCCGTTCCCACACAGATTACAGAAAAATTTGAAGAGTGGTGGTGAAAATAAAGAGAAGGAAATTCTTGATGTTTTAAGAAAAGTAGGTGTTAATATCCCTCTGTTGGATGTGATCAAGCAAGTGCCCAAGTATGCCAAATTTCTGAAGGACCTATGCACCAACAAGAGGAAGATGAAGACTAATGAGAGGGTTGACTTGGGAAGAAATGTCTCAGCGCTTATCCAATCTAAGCCAGAAAGAGTTGTTGCTTTCACCCAGGCACTGCCACCGAAGTGCAAGGATCCAGACACCTTCACTATCCCATGCACTATTGGGGACAAGAAGTTTGAAAACTGCATGCTGGACTTGGGAGCATCAATCAATGTCATGCCTACCTCCATCTTTAACAAACTTGATCTTGGTCCTTTGAAGTATACAGGTATCACCATTCAGTTGGCCAACAGGACCAGTGCCCGCCCCATGGGAATGGTGGAAGATGTACTAGTGCAAGTTGATGATCTGATCTTCCCAGCTGATTTCTACATCTTGGACATGGCAGGAGAGACACATTCCAGTAAATCACCAATCATCCTGGGCTGACCATTCATGAAGACAGCTAAGACTAACATTGATGTGGATGATGGGACCATGTCTATGAAGTTTGGGGATATAGTTGCAAAGTTTAACATATTTGATGCCATGAAATATCCAGTGGAAGAGCACTCTATATTCCACATAGAGCTGATCTCTGAGACTATTAAGGACACCCATGAGAACTTGTTTTCTGATTTTTCACTTAATTCTGGCTGTGACGATATTTTTTCTTGTCTTGATTGTACTAACGCTAACCATCTTGTGGTTTGTGCTGAGATTGTTGCATGTTTAGCAGGTGATAAAATTGTCAGTGCAGTGGATGAGAACCATGAAGAGGATGAAGCAGCACCGGAGGCCCTCTCTACCTCTTTGGCCTTAGACTGCAAGGAATGGGATCCAGGTGACAGCTCCCGCTTACACTGCACTTGATCAGGGAGTACTCTTTTCCTTTCCCTCACTATGATCTTATAGTTCTGTTGTTCATTGGGGGCAATGCATGTTTTAATTGTGGGGGAGGGAACTAGTTGCAGTTTTTCTTTTCTTTGAATAAAGTTTTCTTTGAATAAAGCTCCTGAATAATCTGAGAAGCTCAGGAGCACTTGTGTGTTGAGTCTTTTGTTGGCAAGTTTGTTAGATTTTGATTGATGTTGCACAGATTGCTTGCATGATTGATATGTGATGATTCCCCCTAGGCTGAAAAAAATTTTGTGATTCCCATGTGAAATTGAAAACTGAACTTTGGGATTTTGTTATGATGGCATGATGAATGATAAGTTTGGGGGTGATAGGGAGCACACACTAGGGATAGTATCTCTTTCAAACAATTTGCATGAATGTCCAGGTGAGGTTTTGAGCCTCCAACATGTTTTTAAACTGTGTGAAAATCACTTTCAAGTTGCACTTCCCTGGATTTGATTGAATCTCTTTTTGGTTTGCATGATTATATGTGTGTGGCAAATGATTTAGGCAGTTTCTTTGTAAATAACTACTTGGCCTGAATAAAGCAATTCCTAATGCATGTTCCCTAGTTAGCCCTTTTGAGCCTATTAGCCTATTAGTTCTTGATAACCTAATGTTATAAGCCCAAAAATCTGGAAAACCATGTTAACCCGATCTTAGGATTAGGAGAGCATGTAATCTTAGAATGGGTGCAAGAAACTAAGTTTGGGGTGGCTGCAAGGTGTGATATGTTGTTGGGATTGAGAAAAAAAAAAAAGAGAAAAAAAAGTAAAAGCCAAAGGCTTGTGAAAGAAAAAAGTGTACAAATGTTGAAAAAGAAAAATATAAAAAAAAAATAATACAAAAAAATACAAAAATGCCAAAAAGAAATAAAAAGGGCTGTAGCCACCCAGAATTGTAAAGAAAAAAATAAAGAAAGGAACTTGAGCGAATTTCAAAGTGTAAATATAGTTCATGCTCTCTTAGTTCCTAGGGTCTTCAGCCTAGTTTCCTTTGTATATCCTACCCTTAGCCAGGCCCCATTACAACCCATAAAAGACCTTTTGATGTTGCTTGCATGTTTTCTGTGGGAACCTTTTTGAGGTGAAAAGCAAATTTTTGGGAAGTGTTCTTGAAAAGTGAAACTGAGTGCAAGTTGTTAGCCTGACATAAACTGAGTGACTGAGTGAACAAATAATGCCCTTGTGAGGAAGGTAGTTGTTTGGATTTGGTGATCTCCCTCTTGTGTGTGACTTAGATTCCCTGCTTAGATTTCTGATTGTTTTCATGATGAAACTCTCAAATGTTTGGAATAAATGAATGTGGGGATTGCTCTGTTTGAAAAGGGGGAAACAATGAAGAAAAACTGTTTTTGATGTATTGCTTGAATGTGTGCAGTGTTGATTGGATCTTTTAAGCTTGCCAGGTCTTGAGTCTTTTTGATTTTTGAGTCTTAGTTTGCTTGGGGACAAGCAAAGTTTAAGTTTGGGGTATTTTGATAAGCCTCTGGCTCATCTAGTTTTATGGCTAGTATGACCAGGGTTTTGTGCAAATTATATCGTATTTTCACCCAAATTAGATTAGATTGTCCTCAAGCAAGGTTTTGAGTCACTAGAGTAGTTTTAAGTTAATTTAGCTAGTTTGGAGTTAAATAATACACTTATAGTTATTTCTTTGTTTTCAGGTTAAGTGAAAGTCAAGAGAATAAGGAAACAGGGGATTCGCCCTGCGAAAGCCATGCTCGCCACGCGACCCCGAAGCCTGACTGTTCCAAGAAATTGCCAAGTCTCTGGTTTGCCTCGCGAAGAAGGTCTCGCCCCGCGAGTCTTGCAAACCTGAAAAAGTCAGAGACGATCACGGCTTGCCCGTGTTGAAGGTCATGGCCGTGGCAGTTTTGAAGTTGAAGAGTCTCGCCTCGCGAGTCTGGAAGTCAGAGAGCATCACGGTTGGGGCCTGATGGCCATAACGGGCGTAAGGAGAAAACTCTTCAGATCCTCGCCTCGCGAGCAACACTTCGCCTCGCGAGAATGCCAAAGGTTCTTGTTGTTCATGAAATTCGCCTCGCGAATGTGTGCTCGCCTCGCGAGCTAGCCAATTTCAGAATTTGTATAAAAGGCTGTTCTGAACAATTTGTAGAGACTTTTTTTTTTCTCCAATTTTCTGATATACATTTTTTTCTGTGATTTCGTTTTTGCCATGGAGAACTAAGTCCTAGGATTAGTCTACTGTTTGAGGATCCTATATACTTGAGGTTATGTAAATCCCTATTGTAATTGCTTTTCCCTTTTCAATACCATATTACACATTTCTGTTTGTTATTTCAGGAGTGTGTAGTATTGTATTGATTTGTTTCAGTGATGTTATTTTCCTATACATAATCGCGTTTGTTATTTCGCGTGTGTTCAATCATGTTCGTTTGTTCATGAGAGCTTAACCCCGTTTGTTATTTCGAGAATAGGAATTTGCATCCATAGTAACAATTACGTTGTTAGTTATTCTTATGTGAATCGAAAGGGGATTAGAATCGCTTAGGGCTTGGGATTGCATTAACCAAGGATAGTTGGGAATTCTTGACAGTAGATTAATCGTTGTTTGATATTTGATAATCTCTCTTCAACTGCCCTGTTTTTAATTGCTCTGTTTTGTTTGTTTCTTATTTGCACTCCAATCCAAACCCCCCCAAAACTGATTTTTGTGTAAGATAATATTCTCAGAGTCCTTGAGAGACGACATCCGAGTTGTCGCACTATACTACAGTTTTAAACCCGCTCGTCCTTTTTGGCGCGTGCGCGATAGCGCGACCATCTCCCTTTTGTGTGTAACTTGGATCCCTTGCTTAAATTGATGACTGCTTGAATGATGAAGTTCTCAAATGTTTAGAGTGAATGCATGTGGGGATTGCTTTGTTTGAGAGGGGGGGGGGGGGGGGACATTGAAGGAAAAATTATCTTGATGAATTGCTTGAAATTTGTGCAAAGTTGATTGAATCCTTTAAGCTTGCCATGTCTTGAGTCTTTTTGAGTTTTAGTTTGCTTGGGGACAAGCAAAGTTCAAGTTTGGGGTATTTTGATAAGCCTCTGGCTCATCTAGTTTTATGGCTAGTATGACCATGATTTTGTGCTAATTATATTTCGTTTTCGCCCAAATTAGACTCGATTGTCCTCAAGCAACACTTTGAGTCGTTTAAGTAGTTTTAGGTTAATTTAGACATTTTTGAGTCAAATAAAGCACTTATAGCTATTTCATTGTTTTCAGGTTAACTTAGAAGTCAAGGGAATGAAGAAATAGGGGAAATTTCAATCCTGGAGGTATTCACCCCGTGAGAGTATTCTTCGCCTCGCGAACCTGAAGACAGCCAGAACAGTAGAATGTCATCCTCTCTGACTCGCCCCGCGAACCGCACCTCGCCTCGCGACCCTGAAGGCTGACTGTGCCAGAAAATGCAACCCTTTCTGTGTCGCCTCGCGAACCATGTCTCGCCCCGCGAGCCTGAAGACCAGAAGCCATCACGCCTAGGCCCTGATACTCATAACGGGCGTAATAAGAAGACTCTTCCATTCCTCGCCTCGCGAGCCATTATTCGCCTCGCGAGAAGTCCCAACGTTGCAGATTTCTTCATAAGATTCGCCTCGCGAATGAGGGCTCGCCTCGCGAGAGGGCGCAGATCCTGAAAGTTATAAATTGCTGTTCTGGCCGATTAGGAGAAAAACTTTTCATTATCCACTGTTTACAGATTTTCTGGTCGTATTACGTTTTGATGGAGCACTAATTCTCTTGGATTAGTCTACTGTAATCGGTTTCCACCGCACTTGAGGTTTTGTAATTCCCGTTTTGTTTGCTTTTCCCTTTTCAATACTATTCTATATATTTCTGTTTGCTTAATTCAGGATTGTATAGAGTTTGTGTTGATTTATTTCGGTGATGTTATGTTCCTATATTTAATCGCGTTTGCTTAATTCACTTGTGTACAATCGTGTTTGCTTAATTCACGAGAGCTTCACCCCGTTTGCTTAATTTGGGAATTAGGAACATATATCTCGTAGTAGCGATTTCGCTTGTTAATTGTTGCTACAACCGAAAGGGGATTAGAATCTGCTTAGGGCTTGGAATTTACATGAACCAATGATGGTTGGTAAACCGAGAACAGTAGATTAATCGTCCTTAGCTTATTTGATAATCCCTTAAATTGCTCTGTTTTTGCTGTTTTCCAATTGAATTTCAAACCACCCCCCCCCCCCCCCCAAAAAAAAACTGATTTTTGTGGTGAATAACGATTCAAGAGTCCTTGTGAGACGATACCCGAGTTGTCGCGCTCTACTACAATTTTGTAAATCGCTCGCTTTTTGACCCATGTGCGACAGCGTGTCAGGTGATGAGGGAGTTCTTCAGATAGCTATCATTAGCCCAACATGAGGGTCGGGTACCCTTTTTTCCTTCCGAGAAGGAGTTGGCGTCTCGGCTTGGGTGGCAGGACTATCTTGGGGACCGGGATGCTATGCCACAAGGGGTGCCCGACGTACCTGTAGCAGATGAGACAGCAGCAGCAGCTCAGCAGGGTGACTCGGTGGACGAGATTAATTTTGATGTTTGAGTAGGCCGGGTCCCTGTTGAGTCACTGGCAAGTGTACCGGGTCGTCGCAAGTAATAAAATAAACACGGTAAGTAATTACCGAGGTCGAACACAAGGATTGGGCTACCAATTCAACTAATTCGCGAGAAATTCGATAAGTTGGTCAAGTAACAGAAAGTGGTTGAGATTGGAGAGAAAATAGGATTGAAATTCAATTAACAAATCTAATAAAACTAAGATATTAAAATCTGAAATTAAAATATCTAAGGTCTCAAATCCACCTACCCAATCATGCGTAGTACCCAAGTGATGATGATTCTTTCCTAAGTTCAATTACAATGTCAACCAGGACCCCCAAATTCTCCTATATCCACTATCGTGCTCAATAGGACGTATTCGATGATTGGATTAATTACTTACTAGGTCTCATAATCCTAATCATAAAATTCTATTAATTCTTGTTCCCTATAAGGTTGCACCGATCTCCTACTCACGTGCAATAGTCGATCGATGATCCCAATTCAAGTTCTAAAACGCGAATTGCCTCCTAAGCCTCATCACGTTTAACTAGTCAATCACGCATGCATATGATCAACACAATCAAATCAGAATTGGAAAACATTAATTGAAAGAAGGGAGAAAAACATACATCACAACGAATCCTACACCGCCATGGGTGGCTTCATTGATCCCTCAGACGAGGGGATTAGTTCCTCATGCTCGTAAAGACAGACAAGCAATCGGACCTAACGACCATAGTAAAATAAGAAAAAGAAAAGAGGAGACGCAGCTCCAAAGAGACAAGAAATTCGGCCTAAACGCTACTTTAACAGTGGAAAAACTAGGATTCAAGAGCTCCTCAAATCTGATCTAAAACAGCAATATATAGGGATTCTGTTTCTCGCCCGCTCACGGGGCAAGCATAGTTTTGGCGCGCTTTCAAATTGGCCTCTCGCGGGGCGAGAGAATTATTCGCGAGGCGAGTCTTAAAACTTTAATCTGTCACAGCCGTGACCTTCATCACGGCTAGGCCGTGATGGTCTCTATCTTCCAGGGTCTTCAGACTCTCGCGAGGCGAGCATCTTCTCGCGGGGCGAGATAGAATTGATGACGTTGCTGCTTAGCTGATCTTCAGGCTCGCGAGGCGAGCATCCACTCGTGGGGCGAGTATCTCCAGAATGGTAATTTCCACTGTTTCTTGACTTTCCTTGACTCCCGGAGCTTCACTTCACTTCTAACCTGAAATAATTAAAAGAAACAAAAAGTGTAATTCTATTCAAAATAGACTAAAAACTACTAAAATTGCCTAGAACGAGTCAAAGTCTAACTTAGGAACAAAACAAGGCCAAATTTGGGCGAAAACGAGATTGAACTCGAATAATTAGCATAGAAACCACAGTCCATCTAGTTATAAAACTAGATAAGCCAGAGGCTTATCAAAACCCCCCAAACTTAAACCTTGCTTGTCCCCAAGCAAGCTAAAACTCAAAAAGGACTCAAGACTTGGCAAGCCTAAAGGATTCAATCAATTTCGCACAAATTTCATGTAATATTAACAAAACAGTTTTTCCTTCAATGAATTCCCCCCTTGCATCAATGTAATCCCCACATTCATTTACTTTAAAAAATTGAGAACTTCATCATTCATTAATCTAAGTTGAGGATCAAAGTCACACACAAAAGGGAGATCATCAATTTCAAACAATTGCCTTCCTCACAAGGGTATGTAAAATTTCACTCATTCGCTCAAATTCGTCTAGGCTATCAACTTTTCACTCAGTTTCACATATCAAGAGCACTTCCCATGGATTTGATTTTCATCTCAAATATGGTTTCCATGAAAACATGCATGTAACATCAGAAGGTCTTATAAAGGTTGTAATGGGGCCTGTCTGAGGGTAGGATATTCAAGGATACTAGGCTTAAGTCCCTAGGAACTAAGAGAGTATGAGCATTTGACACATCTTCCACTCAGATTCCTTTTTCCATTTTTCTTTTTGCCTCAGGTGACTACAACCCTTTTCCTTGCTAATCTTTTTGTTTTGCCCCTTTTCCTTTGGCAATTTATTTTTCTTTTTATTTTATTTTTTCTTTTTTCTTTTTTTTTTTGACTTGGGTTTCAACCTTTATTTTTCTTTTTCTCAACCCAAAATGACATATCACCCTTGTATCCACCCCAAACTTAGTTTCTCACAATCCTTCTGTTGCTATGCTTCCATGCTCTCCTAATCCTAAGATTGGGCTAACATGGTTTTTTTTTTCCAGATTTTGGCTTATAGTATAGGGTCATCAAGAAACAATAGGCTAATTAGGCTCAATGTGGCTAACTAGGGAAGATGCATTAGGGATGGTTCTTTTTAGGCCAAGTAGCTATTTCAAAGAAAATTGCCTAAATCATTTGATGCAACACATAAACATGCAAACCATGAAGAGATTCAAGCAAATCCGGGAAAGTGCAACTTGAAAGTGATTCACACAATCAAAAACAAAGTTGGAGGCTCAAATCCTCACCTGGACATTTTGCAAATTGTTTGACCGAGATACAATTCCTAGTGTGTGCACCCCCTCACCCCAAACTTGTCATAAATCAAGCACTCACAATAATAATCCTCAAAGTTTAATTTTCAATTTTTTCACAAGGGGATCAATTTTTCTATTTTCAGAACCTAGGGGGAAATCATCGATGGACAAAATAATTCATGCAATCAATCTATGCTAAATTTAATTAAAATCCAACAAGCTTGCCGACACACATTCATACACAAACTCTTGATCTTCTCAAATTATTCAAGAGTGACAAACAAAAACAAAGAACAAAAACAAGAGTGAGGAAAGGAGAGGGTGTTCCCTGATCAAGTTTCTATGGTTGCATCCTCATCTAATTGGTCTCACGGGCTCCCTTCTGTTGCATAGCATCCTGGAAGAACTCCTGCAAATTAAAACCTTAAGTGCAGATTCGCGAGGCTAGAGACCACTCGCGAGGCGAATCTGGAAAATTGTTCTTCACACTTTCCATAATCGCGAGGCTAGTAGCATCTCGCGAGGCGAATCTGGAATTCCAACAGCTGATGATGCCCAGAATCGCGAGGCGAAAGAAGCCCTCACGACGCGAGACAGAAACGTGAGCTAGCCTCTGAGATTCAGGGCTTGTCTCGCGTGGCCACTGTGGATTCGCGTGGCGAATCAAGCTTTTGTTTTTTTATATATAAATGAAAATGACAGAAAATAAAAATAAAGGATACCTAGCTTGGGTTGCCTCCCAATAAGCGCTTCTTTAACGTCACTAGCTTGACTTATTAAGAAGCATCCACTTGGATCCCATAGCCTATGGCATAAAGGCCAAGAGATGCTCATCATGTGAGATCCTCCACCCGGATCCCATGGTTTGTGAAGTGGCAATTGCAGAAGCAATACGACTCTATCCACAATTCCGCCTAGCCTGAGTGTGAAAACTCCATTGACCTCTGCAATTATGAACTCACTTCCTCTCGGGTCAAATGGTGTTTTCACGAGGAAGTGTGTCAGACAAGTGGGAGGGACTAACTTCCCAGTGTCCACACATGCATGCAAGCCAACATATTTATTTAATGCATCAAAATCAGATTGCTCAGCAAGCATGGTGGAGTCCACTACCACTTTATCTTCATTTTGAACTCTACTCCCTTGCTCCGGTGCCTTGTCACTTGTCAACTCCTCTTTCTCCGGTTGCTCTTCCTCAACATGTGGTAGTTCTTCCTCAACTTCCTGAGAACTAGTTGTTATGGCATCGCATTGGTTCTTAGGGTTGTTCTCGGTATCACCTGGGAGAGTGCTTGGGAGACGCTCATTTAGTTGCCTTGCAAGCTGAGCAACCTGTGTCTCTAGATTCTGAATTGCCGCCCCTGTATGAGCTACCAACTTATCAATGGCTGTGCTTGTATAGATTGCCAACTTCTCAATTGCCGCATTCGCCTTCTCAAGACTTAACTCCCAAGGTTGTCTTCCACCATCCTGTTGAGGTTGTTGTTCCCAATTCTGTTGAGGCTGTGGTTGCCAGGCTAGACCACCACTAGCATTACTCCAAGCGAAACCCGGATGGTCTCCACTCATATAACCCCTATACTGATTCTGACTCTGATAGTTGTTCTGGGTCACGCTGTCATAGAAATTATGGCATGAGTCCACATATTCTTGAGAGAAGCAGAACGGACAACTATGAGTGTTATGGTCTCCATTACAATTTTCGCAACCCGGAAGCATTCCCTCATGTACCTCGCATACAAAACAAGGCAAGACCAAGTGGAATCAAAGAATAGAGAGAGATAATAGTAAATAAAAATAAAAACAAAAATAAAAAATAAAGATAACTTAACTAAATAATCAAATTCCCTAAAAATTAGGGAAATTGGTTGTGCCAATCCCCGGCAATGGCGCCAAAAACTTGTTGAGTCACCGGCAAGTGTACCGGGTCGTGTCAAGTAATAAAATAAACACGGTAAGTAATTACCGAGGTCGAACACAAGGATTGGGCTACCAATTCAACTAATTCGCGAGAAATTCGATAAGTTGGTCAAGTAACAGAAAGTGGTTGAGATTGGAGAGAAAATAGGATTGTAATTCAATTAACAAATCTAATAAAACTAAGCTATTAAAATCTGAAATTAAAATATCTAAGGTCTCAAATCCACCTACCCAATCATGCGTAGTACCCAAGTGATGATGATTCTTTCCTAAGTTCAATTACAATGTCAACCAGGACCCCCAAATTCTCCTATATCCACTGTCGTGCTCAATAGGACGTATTCGATGATTGGATTAATTACTTACTAGGTCTCATAATCCTAATCATCAAATTCTATTAATTCTTGTTCCCTATAAGGTTGCACCGATCTCCTACTCACTCTCGTGCAATAGTCGATCGATGATCCCAATTCAAGTTATAAAACGCAAATTGCCTCCTAAGCCTCATCACGTTTAACTAGTCAATCACGCATGCATATGATCAACACAATCAAATCAGAATTGGAAAACATTAATTGAAAGAAGGGAGAAAAACATACATCACAACGAATCCTACACCGCCATGGATGGCTTCATTGATCCCTCAGACGAGGGGATTAGTTCCTCATGCTCGTAAAGACAGACAAGCAATCGGACCTAACGACCATAGTAAAATAAGAAAAATAAAAGAGGAGACGCAGCTCCAAAGAGACAAGAAATTCGGCCTAAACGCTACTCTAACAGTGGAAAAACTAGGATTCAAGAGCTCCTCAAATCTGATCTAAAACAGCAATATATAGGGATTCTGTTTCTCGCCCGCTCGCGGGGCGAGCATACCTTCACGAGGCTAAAATTAGTTTTGGCGCGCTTTCAAATTGGCCTCTCGCGAGGCCAGAGAATTATTCGTGGGGCGAGTCTTCAAACTTTAATCTGTCACATCCGTGACCTTCATCACGGCTAGGCCGTGATGGTCTCTGTCTTCCAGGGTCTTCAGACTCTCGCGAGACGAGCATCTTCTCGCGGGGCGAGAGAGAATTGATGACGTTGCTGCTTAGCTGATCTTCAGGCTCGCGTGGCGAGCATCCACTCGCGGGGCGAGTATCTCCAGAATGGCAATTTCCACTGTTTCTTGACTTTCCTTGACTCCCGGAGCTTCACTTCTAACCTAAAACAATAAAAAGAAACAAAAAGCGTAATTCTATTCAAAATAGACTAAAAACTACTAAAATTTCCTAGAACGAGTCAAAGTCTAACTTAGGAACAAAACAAGGTCAAATTTGGGCGAAAATGAGATTGAACTCGAATAATTAGCACAGAAACCACAGTCCATCTAGTTATAAAACTAGATAAGCCAGAGGCTTATCAGTCCCCCATCATTACCAGCATTGCTAGTTCCCCTTACCCATTTTCCTTAGAGCTCTAGCTAGTTTATTTTTGAGTATTCGATATGGTTGTACATTGATAGCTAGCTAGAAACTCATGATATTTTGATACTTGATGCACACACACTTTGATGACTATATATGTTGATGGTGCATGTTTTTCTTTTTCATTTTCATTTTGAATATTCTTTAATTTTGATTATAATATTGATCAATGTTTTAATTGTGAATAAGTAGATGGTTGACTTGAGTCACTTTCGCAATGTGAGAATGCCAGTTGATGAAAAGGATATCTCTCTGAACCACCCCGAGTATGAGTATGTCAAACTTTGAATTCTAGAAAAACGGATCCCCTTCCCTAACCTAGAAAGGTTGACAAAAGAACAAGAAATGGAGGAGGATCCGTTTTACTTGAGTTTTGATAAGGGTATGAATGACTATGTTCGGAGGGAAATTGATCGTGAGGTCGAGGAAAGGCATCGAGACTATCCGGTGCACATATCTACCGAGCACGCATTGTATGAAAAAGTCAAGAAAGCGGTAGAGAACAACCGAATCCCATTCCCGGAAGTAGAATTTTTGAGCAAAGAAGAAGAGGATAAATGGAATCCGGTATGGTTGCTCACATTCAAAGGGGCGAATGATTGCGCATGGTTTGCATTTCTTCAACCCTTCTCTTCTCTTTTTCTTTTCTCTTTTCGTTTTATTTTCTTCCACTTCTCTCCCCTCTCCCTATCTTGAATCTCTTGGTTTGCATGTGAATAATTGGTCAATAAGAAAAACCCATAGTGTCATCAAGTCTAGTTGGTAAGTTTGTGGATTTAAATTGAATGCAACTTGGTTGACTGTATGAATTCTTGTGAAAACCACTTTGATGAACCCGCCTCGACATTTTGAAAGGTAAATCCCCATTTGAAAAAATTGAAAATAAGAACTTAGAGGATTTTTGTTGTGATTGCATGATTTATGATAAGTTTGGGATGAAAAGGTGCACACTTTTAGGATTGTATCTCGGTTAAACAATTTTCAAAAATGTCCGGGTGAGGAATTTGAGCCTCCAACATGTTCTTAAATTTGTGTGAATCACTTTTAAGTTGCACTTTCCCGGATTTCCTTGAATCTTTGCATGGTTTGCATGTCTTCATGTTGCATCATATGATTTAGGTAATTGTCTTTGAATTATCTACTTGGCCATAAATGAACCAACCTTGATGCATGATCCCTAGTTAGCCACATTAAGCCTTAAAGCCTATTGTTCTTAATAACCTTACAATACAAGCCATAAATCCGGAAAAACCATGTTAACCGAATCCTTAGGACTTAGGAGATCATGGAAACTTAGCAATGTAAGCGATGTTTGGAAACTAAGTTTAGGGTGGATACAAGGGTTTATTATGTTGTTATGGGTTGAAAAAAAAGAGAAAAAAAAAGCAAAAAGGGGTGAAGCCAAAGGCAAAAGTGAAAAAGAAAAATAAAAATACAAAAATGCCAGAAAGGGAAAATTAAAAAGGTTGTCAAAGAAAATAGGTTGTAGCCACCCAAAATATGAAAAAGAAGAATGGAAAAAGGAATTAGAGAAAAGAAATGGGTAAAACGTTTCATGCTCTCTTAATTCCTAGGGACTTAGCCTAGTACATTTGCATATCCTACCTTTCGCCAGGCCACATTACAACCTTTGAAAGACCTTTCGATGATGCATGCATGTTTTCGTGGGAACTTTGTTTTAGATGAAAATCAAATTCATGGAAAGTACCATTGAAATGCGAAATTGATAGCCTAGACAAATTGAGCGAATGAGTGAATTACTAAATGCCCTTTGTGAGGAAGGCAATTGTTTGAAATTGGTATTCTCCCTTTTGTGTGTATGTTGGATCCCATGCTTAGAGTGAAGATTACTTTGATGATGAATTTCTCTTTTGATCAAAAGTAGATGCATGTGTGGGTGACCATAATGAATAATTTGGGGGGGCGCATCAAGTTGAAAAAGAAATTGTAAACAAATGCATGAAGCTCGGTTAAATTTGATTGAATTCATGAATCTTACCTTGTCTTGAGTCTTTTTGATTTTTAGTTTGCTTGGGGACAAGCAAAGTTTAAGTTTAGGGTATTTTGATAAGCCTCAAGCTTATCTAGTTTTATGGCTAGAAAGCCTAAGGTTTTAATGCTACCTGAGCGATTTAACCTAGCTAATCACCCAAATTTGGCTTCTTTTGTCCCTAAGCAACATTTTTTAGTCTCATAGAGTTTTTAGGAATTTCTGGTTATTTTGAGTCAATAAAGCATTAAAATGCTATTTTTATATTTCAGGTTAAAAGTGAACCTCGAGGAAGCTAGGAAATTAAAGAAAACAAGCAAAAAGGCAAAATTGGCATATCCGCCTCGCGAATAGCAGCTCACCTCATGACCCGGAAGACCAAATTGAGTAGGAGTAAGCAGCATTCGGCCTCGCGACGCGAAGGAAGTTCTCACCTCGCATGCTAGAGGTAGGAGAATTGAAGACCATGCAGGCTCGCCTCACGAGCACCCAATTTGAACTGGTGCCAAACTTAACACTCGCGTCGCGAGCCCCTGCTAGCCCCGCGAGCGCACGCAGATCCCAAATGTTATAAATAGCTTGTTTTAGGTAAAAAATTATAAGCTTTTGATTTTGGTTGCAACCCTAGTTTTCTTAGAGTTGTGTAGTGTGTTGTATTTCAGTTTCTTTAAGAATGAATCCTATCAATTCTTTGATTGTTGTTTTCGTCTCCATGAGGAACTAATCCTCTATTCTATAGGAACGATGAACCCACCCTTGATGGCATAGCAAATTTCAATGTGATGTATTCTTTTCCTTAACTCAATTCTTGTTTCTTAATTCTGCGTTAGTTGTGTTAATTAAATGGGCCCTTAGTTAACTTGTCAGTGTGATGAGACTTGGTAGGTAATTCGTGCTTAGGACTTGAATTAGGAACATGAGTTGAATATTGCATTGGTAGTGGGTAGGAGATTGGTGCAACCACATAGGAAACAAGAACTTAATATAATCTAACTGTAGGTTATGAGACTTGGTAGGTAATTAATTTATAGTTTAGATACGTCCTTTAGATTATTGGTAGTGTATTTAGGAGAATTTGGGGGTCCGGGTTGACAATGAAATTGAACATAGGAAACAAAAGATCATCACTTGGGTAGCTTGCATGATTGGGTAGGCGGATTCGTGACCTTAGAAACTTTAATCATCTATTTGCATCAAGTTGAAAAAGAAATTGTAAACAAATGCGTGAAGCTCGGTTAAATTTGATTGAATCCATGAATCTTACCCTGTCTTGAGTCTTTTTTATTTTTAGTTTGCTTGGGGACAAGCAAAGTTTAAGTTTAGGGTATTTTGATAAGCCTCAAGCTTATCTAGTTTTATGGCTAGAAAGGCTAAGGTTTTAATGCTGACTGGGCGATTTAACCTCGCTAATCACCCGAATTTGGCTTCTTTTGTCCCTAAGCAACATTTTTTTAGTCTCATAGAGTTTTTAGGAATTTCTGGTTATTTTGAGTCAATAAAGCATTAAAATGTTATTTTTATATTTCAGGTTAAAAGTGAAGCTCGAGGAAGCTAGGAAAAAAACAACCAAAAAGGCAAAATTGGCTTATTCGCCTCGCGAACAGCAGCTCGCCTCACGACCCAGAAGACCAAATTGAGCAAGAGTAGGCAGCATTCGGCCTCGCGACGCGAAGGAAGTTCTCACCTCGCAAGCCAGAAGCAGGAAAATAGAAGGCCATGCAGGCTCGCCTCGCGAGCACCCAATTTGAACTGGCGCCAAACTTAACACTCGCGTCGCGAGCCCCTGCTAGCCCCGCGAGCGCACACAGATCCCAAACGTTATAAATAGCTTGTTTTAGGTCAGAAATTATAGGCTTTTGATTTTGGTTGCAATCCTAGTTTTCTTAGAGTCGTGTAGTGTGTTGTATTTCAGTTTCTTTAAGGATGAATCCTATCCATTCTTTGATTGTTGTTTTCATCTCCATGAGGAACTAATCCTCTATTCTAGAGGAATGATGAATGCACCCTTGATGGCATAGCGAACTTCAATGTGATGTATTCTTTTCCTTAACTCAATTCTTGTTTCTTAATTCAACGTTAGTTGTGTTAATTAAATGGGCCCTTGGTTAACTTGTCAGTGTGATGAGACTTGGTAGGTAATTCGTGCTTAGGACTTGAATTAGGAACACCAGTTGAATATTGCATTGGTAGTGGGTAGGAGATTGGTGCAACCACATAGGGAACAATAACTTAATATAATCTAACTGTAGGTTATGAGACTTGGTAGGTAATTAATTTATAGTTTAGATACGTCCTTTAGAGCATTGGTAGTGTCTTTAGGAGAATTTGGGGGTCCGGGTTGACAATGAAATTGAACATAGGAAACAAAAGATCATCACTTGGGTAGCCTGTATGATCGGGTAGGCGGATTCGTGACCTTAGAAGCTTTAATCATCTATTTGCATCTCGTTGTTACTGTTAGCGATTTTGGATAATTGTTTTAGATAAATTTTTGTTACTTGATCTTTCTCTCTCTTCTCAACTTACTGTTATTACTCGGTCAAATGAATTGAACTCCCTTTTAAAGATTTGGTTAAATTGGTCTCCCAATCCTTGTGTTCGACCTCGGTATTTCTTACCGTGTTTTTATTACTTGCAACAAACCGGTACACTTGCCGGATTCGCAACACATATCCACATTGGCCAATAAGCACCAACGCCGGGGCAATCCACCAAACATTGGGTGGATCCCTAGAATAGCCGATGCACCTTACTCTCGGATGTGCCACCACGGGGGTGTACGATTCACCTAACTCTCGGATGAATTACCGCGGACGGCCAGATCGCCTTACTCTCGGACGACCACCCCTATGTTGAACATCCCCCAGTAACATCTCCGATGCGTGAATGCATGAACAACATAACACACAAGCACAACCACCACCTCCGCTTGGACCACTAGGCTACCCAAGTTTTATCACCGTCAACACCTCAACTACTTGCCTATCGAGGATTATCATTATCATTTCATCGGTTTAATCTTTTATACACTCTGGCCGTGCTACACCAGAGATTACCACCTCGACCACTCGGCTATTGAGGCCCCCTTGGCCACTAGGCTACTAAGGTACATTATCATCTTTAATTAACACTTTGGCCATTAGGCACCAGAGATTACCACCTTGACCATCATGCGTCAAGGCCCCTTTGGCCACTCGGCTACCAAGGTACAATATCTTATCACTTATCTTTTGTCTTCTTGTTCGTTTGGCGTCTTATAGACCGTATAAGACGTTCGGGGTGAAACACACCTGTTTTAGTTCTATTTTCTATTCTGGGCAGTTAAGCATGGGCGTGCTCCCCATTCAGAACGGGCATACTGACACTTTAGTCAAGCACGGTTGTGCTAACTATTGAGCACAGCCGTGCTTAAGCAGTGCGGCCTTTTTCAAATTTGAATCGGAGCACGAGCGTGCTCCTTATCAAGAACGGTCGTGCAACCTAGAGCATGGCCGTACTAGTCTAGGCAAAAAGGGCTATGAACCCTTTACCAAACCCCTTAGGGTAATTCATGGATAAAACCTATTGTCTTTTACTAAATCTTTGACCATTAATTTCATTACTCTTGGCTTAATCTTCATGTCTTATAATTAGGGGAATTAATCCTTTCAGTTTCATTTAATTATCCCTAAACACTCATGGATCAATCCCTAGGGTCTTTGACTAAACCTTCTGGCATAATCCTTGCCCCTCATTACTAGCATTCAATTTTATGAACATAGGGGAAAAACCTCCCTTAACATCATTAATAGTTTTTCATCGTTTTAACATTAACGTGTTCACAAGGAACAATCAACAACCAAAACATCATAAATTCATCATTTTCATCACAACGGCATATTATCAAACACGTTAACATCATCATCATAATAACCAGTTTAAACATGCCAAGCATAAATACTTAAACATCCAGATATCAAACAGGCATATATAAACATGTTATCAAACAAATAAGCATATAGACATTTAACCAAACATCTGGGTCATGGGAAACCATTCGCCTTACGCTACCCCCAAGCCTACATACTCATACTATTCCTTCTCCCCATACCTGGTATGAAGATTCCTCCTTTAAACTGAAGAAGACTCTAAACCGGTTCCCTCGAATGACTCGACGAACATCTCAAGCCTTGGTCAACACAAAAAAGGTTAACCAATTAATTCCCAATTCATGAACAGAAAAAGGAATTAACAAGAGGGAAGAAATATTACCTTTAGATTGACACTTAACGCGTGATCTTACTCTCCCAAACATGAACGAAACATCAAGAAACGATTGGGTTCGAAGAATAAGGGAGGGAGAGGCTGTCGTCACACTTAGGGTTGCCTAAAGTGTTAATCTATCCAAAACAACCCATATAGCATCACAACCGGCTGGAGTCCTAGGGAGTCCAGACACAAAATCCATGGAGATACTATCCCATTTCCATTCTGGGATACTCAAAGGTTGCAACTTTCCTGAAGGCTTTTGGTGTTCTATCTTAGCCTTTTTGCACACTAAGCAAGCATACACAAACTCGGCTACATCCTTTTTCATCCTAGGCCACCAAAACATGCGCTTAAGGTCCTGGTACGTCTTAGTGGCACCTGGGTGCACACTCAAACCACTCCTACGTCCTTCCTCGAGGATCAACTTCCTAAGCTCAGGAACATCGGGTATACAAACTCTATCCTTGTATCTCAAAACTCCATCACTTCCTTCCTTAAAACTAAGGTCTCTACCCTGGGTAAGCAACTCCCTCTGGTCTCTGAGAAACTTATCTATCTTTTGGCCTTCTTTCACATGATCCATCAAACTGTTGGTAACCTTCAAGGTTCCAAGCCTAATACTCTTAAGGGTAACTTCCCAGGCTAAACTCAGATCTCTAAACTCTTCTAACAGATCCATCTCCCTAACCATCAAAGTGGAGACGTGCAAGGTTTTCCTACTCAAAGCATCTTCCACTACATTGTCCTTTCCAGGATGGTATGTTAGATCAAACTCGTAATCCTTAAGAAACTTCATCCACCTACGTTGCCTCATATTGAGCTCTTTCTGATCAAACAAATATTTCAAACTCTTATGATCACTAAAAAGCTCAAATTTAACTCCATAAAGGTAATGCCTCCAAATCTTTAAGGCAAACACCACAGCTCTTAACTCTAGGTCATGGGTACGGTAGTTCTTCTCGTGGATTTTTAACTGCCTAGAAGCATAAGCCACTACCCTACCATCTTGCATCAACACTCCACATAAACCTTACTTCGATGCATCACAGTACATGACCGCGCTGTCGCCACGCGCCAAAAAGAACGAGCGTTTACAAAATAATGTAGTATAGAGCGACAACTCGGATCGTCTCTCAAGGACTCTTTAGTTGTTGTTATTATTAACAGAAAAAGTTAGAAAAAGTCAGAATTGGGGGTTTTGGATTGAAAACTAAATTAAGAAGCAAAACAGAAAACAAAGCAAGAAAACAGAGCAGTTACCAAATAAGCTAAGTGATTAACCTACTGTTCTCGGTTTCCCAACTATCATCGGTTCATGCAACCCTAAGCAGATTCTAATCCCCTCCCGGTTGTAGCAACAATTTACAAGCGAAACCACTACTACAAATATATGTCCCTATTCCCGAATTAAGCAAACGGGGTTAAGCCCTTCGTGAACTAAGCGAACACGAAACGAACACACGCGAATTAAGCAAACGCGATTAATTATAGGAACATGATATCACCGAGATAAACCAACACAACACAATATACTCCTGAATTAAGCAAACAGAAATATAAAGCATGGCATTGAAAAGAGAAAAGCAAATGAAACAGGATTACAGAAACCTCAAGTCTTAACAGAAACCAATCACAGTAGATTAATCTAGGAGACTAATTCTCCATTACAGACATAAGCAGAAAAGAAAAGAAAAGGAAAATAAACTATTGAAACTACCACTACTCCTATTGACTCCTCCTCTGCCTAACTATGACTCCTATTTATATAAATTCTCTCAAGACCTCTCAATATCTGAATAATCCTTTAATTCACTTCAACCTCTGCCTCTTAGCTTTCCAAAGCCACTTAATTTGCTTAATTATGAGTTAAGATGAGGGAGTTATGTCCACGTTCAACTCATAGGGCAGCTGAAACGTCTCTGACTTCACATGGATTAAATCCCTTCAAAACGGCTCTGTTTGGAATAATGGTCTTCATGAGAGTTAAACCTCTTTGTTTGATCTTTCATTTGCCACCGGTTTCAGTTCAAACCGACATCTACAGCCCAAGTTATGGCCCAATCTTCATGACCAGTTCAGGTTCCAGTGACAGCAATTATATTCTGACTTCCAGACTCGCGAGGCGAATGGATGCTCGCGAGGCGAACGCTTCAACTTCAAAACTGCCACAGCCGTGATCTTCAACACGGGCAAGCCGTGATCGTCTCTGACTTTTCAGAGTTGCAATACTCGCGGGGCGAGAGATCCTTCGCGGGGCGAGTGGCTCCAGATTTATTTTATTTTATTTTATTAACCTGAAAAACAAAAAAATAAAAGTAAATACTTTATTCACTCTAAATCAACTAAATTAACTTAAAAACAATTTACAGACTCAAAATATTACTTAAGGACAATAAAGTCTAATTTGGGTGAAAATGATATAAAATAAGCACAAAGCCAAGGTCTTGACTAGTTATAAAACCAGTCAAACAGAGGCTCATCAAAATACCCCAAACTTAAACTTTGCTTGTCCCCAAGCAAACTAAAACTTAAAAACATAAAAAGACTAAAGACCTGGCAAGCTCAAAAGATTCAATCAACTTTCCATAGATTTCAAGCAATTTTTCAAAACAATTTTTCTTTCAATGTTCCCCCTTTCAAGCAAAGCAATCCCCACATTCATTTATTCTAAACATTGAGAAATTCATCATTCAAACAATCATTACTCTAAGCAGGGGATCCAAGTCACACACAAGAAGGAGATCACCAAAATCAAACAACTGCCTTCCTCACAAGGGAAATTTATGTTCACTCAATCGCTCAATTTGTGTCAGGCTAACATTTCACTCAATTTTCACTTTTAAGAGCACTTCCCATAAATTTGATTTTCATCTCAAAATGGTTCCCACAGAAAACATGCAAGCAACATCAAAAGGTCTTTTATGGGTTGTAATGGGGCCTGGCTAAGGGTAGGATATACAAAGGAAACTAGGCTGAAGACCCTAGGAACTAAGAGAGCATGAAACATTTTTTTTACACTGAAATTCCACTCAAGTTCCTTTCTTAATTTTTTTCTTTATGCTTCTGGGTGACTACAACCTTTTTATTTCTTTTTGGCATTTTTGCACTTTTATTTTTTTTTCTGTTTTTCTTTTCTTTTCTTTTCTATTTTTTTTATTTTTTTTTTCACAATTTATTTTTTTTTTTACATAAATTTTTTTCTCAATCCCAAACAACATATTGCACCGGGAACTTTGGTTTCTTGCACCCATTCTAAGATTACATGCTCTCCTAATCCTAAGATCGGGTTAACATGGTTTTCCAGATTTTTGGGCTTATAACATTAGGTTATCAAGAATTAACAGGCTAATAGGCTCAATGGGGCTAACTAAGGAACATGCATTAGGAATTGGTTATTTTTTTGGCTAAGTAGCTATTTACAAAGAAAATGCCTAAATCATTTGAAGCAAACACATAATCATGCAAACCAAAAAGAGATTCAATCAAATCCAGGGAAGTGCAACCTAAAAAGTGATTTTCACACAGTTTAAAACATGTTGGAGGCTCAAAACCTCACCTGGACATTTTTGCAAATTATTTGACTGAGATTCTATCCCTAGTGTGTGCTTCCTATCACCCCAAACTTATCATAAATCATGCCATCATAATAAAATCTCAAAGTTCAGTTTTCAATCATATGGGGATCACTTTTCAAAAAAATTTCTCAAATCCTAGGGGGAAAACAGTCAAAACATAACATGCAATCAATCTATGCAAAAATTAATAAAATCCAATAAACTTGCCATAACCAAGACACAAACACAACTCCTGAGCTTCTCAAATTATTCAGGAGCATTATTGACAATAAAACAGAAATAAAATAAGGAAAAGAAAATTAAAAAGAAGAAAGGTAAAGAAAACTCATTGAGGGGCGGTTCCACCGGGATCCCATTGCTTGTAACATAAGTCCCACATGGTAGCCAAAGGGTGGTAGTTCATTCCATGCTTCCCTAACTTGCAGCCTTTATACGGAAGTGGGTGCTTGACAATCATAGTAACCTTGCCCAGTGCGGCGGACTTTTCACTTCCTCTGGGGTCACAGATGACCTCTTTCTCAATAAAATCCTCCCAATAAAAGTGGGGCTCAGCCTCTTGGACTGGCCATGGTGCAAATTCCAGAGGCTTGAACTCCATCACCGGTTGTTCCACAGTGGGAGGTAGCTGCTCAATGGATAGTGTATTTGGAACTTCGGCTGAACAATCGGTATCACTCTCACTATCATCCTGCAAAATAGAGTCAAGAAACTGGCCACAAACAAAGACACGGGTTAGTGTCGATGACAGTTAGTACATGTAGTAAAAGAAACCGAGTTAGTAAAGGTCTCGATTGTCTGGACTTTCTGCACACGGTTCATCCACCCCATCATTCTCAACACATGCATTTGATTCCACAGGTTCTTCATTATCCTCAAGCTTTTTGCCTTGATTGTCAGGATGGAATATATAAGCTCGAGGCCAATAAGTAGCATTTGTCAGAATGGGGCATGCCTCATACAGGTGCTCAGGAGAGCCGCACATGCCACAAAACTGTGTCTGCTGAAACAGTTGCTTCAAATAAGTGAGCTTATCAGTAAGATCCATAACCAGACAAATTCAGCAAAAAAAATTTTTTTTTTATTTATTTATATTTTCTGCTAATAACAACAAACCAGAGTCCCCGGCAACGGCGCCAATTTTTGACCGCGCTGTCGCCACGCGCCAAAAAGAACGAGCGTTTACAAAATAATGTAGTATAGAGCGACAACTCGGATCGTCTCTCAAGGACTCTTTAGTTGTTGTTATTATTAACAGAAAAAGTTAGAAAAAGTCAGAATTGGGGGTTTTGGATTGAAAACTAAATTAAGAAGCAAAACAGAAAACAAAGCAAGAAAACAGAGCAGTTACCAAATAAGCTAAGTGATTAACCCATCTGTTTCTCGGTTTCCCAACTATCATCGGTTCATGCAACCCTAAGCGATTCTAATCCCCTCCCGGTTGTAGCAACAATTTACAAGCGAAACCACTACTACAGATATATGTCCCTATTCCCGAATTAAGCAAACGGGGTTAAGCCCTTCGTGAACTAAGCGAACACGAAACGAACACACGCGAATTAAGCAAACGCGATTAATTATAGGAACATGATATCACCGAGATAAACCAACACAACACAATATACTCCTGAATTAAGCAAACAGAAATATAAAGCATGGCATTGAAAAGAGAAAAGCAAATGAAACAGGATTACAGAAACCTCAAGTCTTAACAGAAACCAATCACAGTAGATTAATCTAGGAGACTAATTCTCCATTACAGACATAAGCAGAAAAGAAAAGAAAAGGAAAATAAACTATTGAAACTACCACTACTCCTATTGACTCCTCCTCTGCCTAACTATGACTCCTATTTATATAAATTCTCTCAAGACCTCTCAATATCTGAATAATCCTTTAATTCACTTCAACCTCTGCCTCTTAGCTTTCCAAAGCCACTTAATTTGCTTAATTATGAGTTAAGATGAGGGAGTTATGTCCACATTCAACTCATAGGGCAGCTGAAACGTCTCTGACTTCACATGGATTAAAGCCCTTCAAAACGGCTCTGTTTGGAATAATGGTCTTCATGAGAGTTAAACCTCTTTGTTTGATCTTTCATTTGCCACCGGTTTCAGTTCAAACCGACATCTACAGCCCAAGTTATGGCCCAATCTTCATGACCAGTTCAGGTTCCAGTGACAGCAATTATATTCTGACTTCCAGACTCGCGAGGCGAATGGATGCTCGCGAGGCGAACGCTTCAACTTCAAAACTGCCACAGCCGTGATCTTCAACACGGGCAAGCCGTGATCGTCTCTGACTTTTCAGAGTTGCAATACTCGCGGGGCGAGAGATCCTTCGCGGGGCGAGTGGCTCCAGATTTATTTTATTTTATTTTATTAACCTGAAAAACAAAAAAATAAAAGTAAATACTTTATTCACTCTAAATCAACTAAATTAACTTAAAAACAATTTACAGACTCAAAATATTACTTAAGGACAATAAAGTCTAATTTGGGTGAAAATGATATAAAATAAGCACAAAGCCAAGGTCTTGACTAGTTATAAAACCAGTCAAACAGAGGCTCATCAGTACACTACGAAAAGTCTATTAGGATCGGGTAAAACTAGAACTGATGCTGATGTCAACCTATCCTTCAAGGTTTGGAAACTCTCCTCGTACTCAGAGTCCCACACAAAGAGCTGTCCTTTTTTGGTGAGACGGGTCAAGGGTAAAGCTATCTTAGAGAAACCTTCTATGAACTTCCTACAGTACCCTACTAAACCCAAGAAACTCCTAATCTCAATCACGGACTTTGGCGCTTCCCAATGGAGCACCGTCTCTACCTTAGCCGGATCCATGGCTATCCCACCTTTAGAGATGACGTGACCTAAGAAACTCACCTCCTCTAACCAAAACTCACACTTAAACAACTTAACATACAATTGCTTCTCCTTAAGGGTCTGCAAGACAACCCTCAAGTGTTCCTCATGTTCCTCCTTGGTCTTGGAGTACACTAAGATGTCATCTATGAAAACCACCACAAACTTATCCAAGTAAGGGTGAAAGGACTTGTTTATATTGTCCATGAACACCGTAGGAGCATTGGTCACACCAAAGGGCATAACCAGATAATCATATTGACCATAACGCGTCCTAAACGCTGTCTTGGGGATGTCCTCAGACTTAACCCAAATCTGATGGTACCTTGACCTCAAATCTATCATAGAGAAGACACAAGCTCCTATCAACTGGTCCATAAGGTCATCAATCCTAGGGAGGGGATACCAATTCTTAGTGGTCACTTTGTTGAGTTGCCGATAGTCGACACACAACCTCATACCGCCATCATTCTTATTCACCAACAACACCGGCGCTCCCCATGGGGATACGCTAGGCCTAATGATCTGCTTCTGCATCAGGTCCTCTATCTGTTTCTTTAACTCAGCTCTAGAGGATACATGCTATAAGGTTCTATGGATATAATAAGCCTGGTGCCAGGCACTAAATCTATGGTAAATTCTATATCTCTCTGTGGAGGTAGTTCATAAACATTCTCCAGGAACACTTCAAGAAATTCTTGCACAACAGGCACACTTTCAACATCAGGAGGGCTCTCTACTTCTAGGAAAGATAGCATCATGTACACTTGGGCTTCTTCTTTCATCGAAGCCTTAACTTGGTTGACAGAGAGAAACCTAGGATCCTTAGACTCCACAAGGAATTCTAAAAACTATGGTTTTATCAAAGTAATTCAAAAGGACGTGGTTGGAAGATAACCAGTCCATGCCAAGAATAACATCATGGTCCTTTAGGTTGTAAGCATACAAGATCAACAATAAAATCTCTACCATCTATGGTAATAAGAATATTCTTGCATGCATGAGAAGTAAGAACAGGTTTATTCGTGGGTGTGGCAACAATCAAATCACACTCAAGAAGTATCACATGCAATTTAAGACGCTTAACACATTCATGCGATACGAACGAGTGAGTTGCACCCAAATCAAACAATACAGCTAAGCGAATTCGATTAATGAGGCACATACCTTGTATCAAGTCCTCGGATTCAGAGGCTTCGACTCCACTGAGAGTAAAGACTCTCCCCGTGGTGTTCAGTCGGTTGGCTTGAGGCTTCTGACTCTTGCTAGCACTCTGTGGTTCTGACTTTCATCCTCCACAGTCCCGGCTGATGTGGCCATACTTGCCACACTTGAAGCAGATGATGTCTGTCTCCTTGCAGTGAGTAGTAAAGTGATCCCATCCACACTTGCCGCACCGAAGAGGTTTAGGAGTAGAGGAATCCCATCTCCTGAACCTGTTTGAAGAAAATTGAGGCTTCTTGCCATCCCACTTGAAGTCCCGGCCAGCTGGAGCGAGACGTGGCTTCCACTTTTTCCCTTGATCATTCTTCTTGTCACTCTGGTTATCTGATCCCTTGGAGCCTATCTCTCCGGATTTGTAGGCATCTTCAAAGATCCTACACTTGTTCACTAAAACTGGGAAAACTCGGATCTCCTAGTAGCTGATAGCCTGTTTAATTTATGGGCGCAGACCATCCTGAAACTTCAAGCACTTGGAGCGGTCGTCCGTCACATACTGATACAGAGTACAGTAATGAGCAAGCTCCTCAAACTTAGCCACATTCTCTCCCACTAACATGCTGTCTTGCTTCAACGCCAAGAATTCCATCTCCTTTTTGTTGCGGATGTCTTCTGGAAAGTACTACTCTAGAAATCTGTCCTTGAAGACATTCCATGTAACCATAGTACCCTTAGCCTGCATGCACTGGCGACAGAATAAAGGTCCCAAAAATGACCTTCTGCTGGTCGTTGCATCCCATAGCTCAGAAGATCTTCTCAATCTCCCTCATCCACAACAGGGCACCCTCAGGATCATAAGCTCCCTTGAAGGATGGCGGATTATTCCGCTGGAACTTGTCAAGACCCTGAAACTCAGCTGGTCCCTCGTTGTTGTTAGCGTTCTGATTCTGCCATATCGTGTTAGCAAGGAGTGCCAAAGTGTCTGTGATAGCCTGGTCATCTCTGCCTCTTCCTGCCATAAGTTCCTGTAAATACCAAGACATCTTATTAAATACAGAGAACTTATAGCAGGAAAAGCTAATGGTTACTAACACTAAGCATCATTATCTATAATAAATATAGATGATTCAAACAAGAGCACACAAAAGACTCGCAACAGACTCATACCACGGTCTGATAGGACATACCTGCTCTAATACCACTAAATGTGACACCCTCTACCTCTCATACATATAAAAACGATAATGTATGCTATACGAAGGAGCTGAAGGTAGAAGAAGAAGGAGTCAGAATATTGGTTCAAGTCAGCAGAGGTCCAATACTAAACGTGATACTATTGAGTTTGCGGTTTTGACTCGAACAAATATAATATATTATTATATATACTATATATTGCAAAATGTATTATATATTGTGTAATATATGTATATATATATATATATGTATATAAATTATACTAACATATAACAATATGCTAAAAGGGGATGGAAAAATGTCTGGTTAAAATGTGATTCTCAACTAGTTGTAATGGCTTTCAAGAATATTCTTTTGGTTCCATGGGAACAGAATCGATGGAGGAATTGTCTTTTGTTAATTAGCTCTATGAACTTTTCCTACTGATTTTATTTTTTTTCTCAAGAAAATCTGTAGGAAATTTTTTGCAAATTTTAAAATTCGCAAGAAACTTTTCCCATCTAAGTATTACCCGGGGACAAAAATGCGCATGAAACCGATAACACCCCCCTTAGGGTGTTACTACGTAACACATGCGGAATTTAATTTAAAGAGATAATTTGCTAGTTGCTTTCGGAAAATTGTTTTCTTTTAAGTCATAAAACTGGGGTGTAAAATTTTTCTTTAAGGATGACACTGAAATCCATAATATATACATTTAAAACGTAAAGTCACGTTCGTAACACAGTTACCATGACATACAACATTTCTCTAAGTTCCCACTTTCGAAAGAAAAGTTCAAACTACATATGGATGTATATAACACTACATTTACCGACCTCTTTAGATATACAACCCAACTCAGACTCCTAACCTGGTCATTCTATCAAATATTCATTGGAGAGACCCCCAATTAGAATACTTTCCCAACCTCTAACACTAGGTCTTCAAGTGACTTAGAAAGACTCCTCTGCAACATCGGTACTAGAGTACCAAGGTACTACGGCAAAACCCGAAGAGACCTGATATAACTGTAAGAGTGAGATACCGGCAAATGGATATATCATACAACAACCATATACATGATACATACAACACATTGGCATATTAGCATTTAAGCATTATTCATAGATAAAACAACAAGTCTTATACCAGTGGATCTCATACCCGAATCAATCAGTTTTATAAAGATAATGCATGACACTTCAATCATCAGGCTCTAAACTTAATCTCATGAGGTACCATCACCGTTTTATCATTAAGAAAGAAAGAGTTGATCAGGCTCATACGCCACATTTGGCAAGTTGTCTCCGTCACCTCATGCACCCGGATCAACATCATCACGAATCCCTTATAACGGCCATTCGGATGTATACCTCATCGAATACCACATCTTAAGCGGGTATTCGGTTAACTCAAGCACGTCTGTGGTCGCGCTGTCGCACACTCGCCAAAAAGAACGAGCGGTTTTAAAACTGTAGTAAGGACGACAACTCGGATGTCGTCTCTCAAGGAGTCTTGAAGTGTTATTTTTTTTCCACTAAAATCAGTTTTGGGGGGGGGGGGGGTGGGGTTTGGATTGGAGTGCAAATAAGAAAATAAGCAATAACAAGCAAGGAAAACAGGGCAGTTGAAAAGGTTATCAAATAGTTAAAGACGATTAATCTATTGTTCTCAATTTCCCAACTATCATCGATTATGTGAATTCCTAGCCCTAAGCAGATTCTATCCCCTTTCAGTTGTAGCAACAATTAACAAACGAAATTGCCACTACTGATATATATTCCTATTCCCGAATTAAACAAACGGGGTTAAGCCCTCATAAACTAAACGAACATGAATGAACACACACGAATTAAACAAACGCGATTGATTATAGGAATATAACATCACTGAAACGAATCAATACAATATTATACACTCCTGAATTAAACAAACAGAAATGCATAACATAGTATTGAAAAGGGAAAAACAAGTAAAATAGGAATCAAAAAACCTCAAGTATAATGGAAATCAATTACAATAGATTAATCCTAGGAAATTAGTTCTCCATATGAAAAACGAAAACACACAAAAGAAATTTAAACAGAACAATAGAGAAGCAAAAGTCCTTCTAAACTGTTCAGAACATCAGTTTATACAAGTCAGAAATTAAGCCTATTCGCGAGGCGAAGCCTCTCTCGCGACGCGACTCTTGTGAACAGTCTACAACCTTTGGTATTCTCGCGAGGCGAACAATCCTTCGTGGGGCGAGGAACTGAAGAGTCTTCTTGTTACGCCCGTTATGAACATCAGGGGCCAACCGTGATGCTTTCTGACTTCCAGGCTCGCGAGACGAATGGATGCTCGCGAGGCGAGACTCTTCAACTTCAAAACTGCCACGGCCGTGACCTTCAACACGGGCAAGCCATGATCGTCTCTGACTTTTCAGGGTTGCAAGACTCGCGGGGCGAGACCTACTTCGCGGGGCGAACCAGAGACCTTGCATTTTCTTGGACCAGTCAGGCTTCGGGGTCGCGAGGTGAGAAGGGTAGTCGCGGGGCGAATCCCCTGTTCTTTATTCTCTTGGCTTTCACTTAACCTGAAAACAAAGAAATAACTATAAGTTTATTATTTAACTCAAATCTGGATAATTTAACCTAAAACTACTCTAGAGACTCAAAACCTTGCTTGAGGACAATCTAATCTAATTTGGGTGAAAATAGGATATAATTTGCACAAAACCCTGGTCATACCAGCCATAAAACTAGATGAGCCAGAGGCTTATCAAAATACCCCAAACTTAAACTTTGCTTGTCCCCAAGCAAACTAAGACTCAAAAATCAAAAAGACTCAAGACCTGGCAAGTTTTAAAAGATTCAATCAACCTTGCACAAATTCAAGCAATACATCAAAACAGTTTTCTTTAATGTCCCTTTTTTTTTTTCAAGCAAAGCAATCCCCGCATTCATTCATTCCAAACAATTGAGAATTTCATTAATCAAGCAATCAGAAATCTAAGCAAAGGATCTAAGTCACACACAAGAGGGAGATCACCAATTCCAAACAACTGCCTTCCTCACAAGGGCATTATTTGTTCACTCAATCACTCAGTTTGTGTCAGGCTATTAACATTGCACTCAATTTCACTTTCAAAAACACTTCCCATAAATTTGATTTTCATCTCAAAATGGTTCCCACAGAAAACATGCAAGAAACATCAAAAGGTCTTTTATGGGTTGTAATGGGGCCTGGCTAAGGGTAGGATATACAAAAGAACTAGGCTGAAGACCCTAGGAACTAAGAGAGCATGAACATTATTTACACTTTGAAATTCCACTCAAGTTCCTTTTCTCATTTTTTCTTTATGCCTTGGGTGACTACAGCCTTTTATTTTCTAATACTTCTTTTTTTTTTTCTTCATTTTTTTCACATTCATCATTTCTTTTCTACAAGCCTTTGGCTCCAACCTTTTTATTGTATTTTTTTTTTAATCCCAACAACATATTACACCTTGTAGCCACCCCAAACTTAGTTCTTGCACCCATTCTAAGATTACATGCTCTCCTAATCCTAAGATCGGGTTAACATGGTTTTCCAGATTTTTGGGCTTATAACATTAGGTTATCAAGAATAAATAGGCTAATAGGCTCAATGGGGCTAACTAGGGAACATGCATTAGGAATTGGTTAATTTTTGGCTAAGTAGTTATTTACAAGGAAAATGCCTAAATCATCTGAAGCAAACACACAATCATGCAAACCATAAAGAGATTCAAGCAAATTCAGGGAAATGCCACTTGAAAGTGATTTCACACAGTTTAAAACATGTTGGAGGCTCAAAACCTCACCTGGACATTCATGCAAATTGTTTGACAGAGATTCTATCCCTAGTGTGTGCTTCCTATCACCCCAAACTTATCATAAATCATGCCATCATAACAAAATTTCAAAGTTCAGTTTTCAATCACAAGGGAATCACTTTTCAAAAACTCAAATTATTTTTTTTTTCAGCCTAGGGGGAATCATCACATATCAATCATGCAAGCAATCTGTGCAACATCAATCAAAATCCATCAAACTTGCCAACAAAAGACTCAACACACAAATACTCCTGAGCTTCTCAAATTATTCAGGAGTTTTATTCAAAGAAAAGGAAAAACTACGACTAGGTTTTATTCAAAGAAAAGGAAAAACTACGACTAGTTCCCTCCCCCACACTTAAAACATGCATTGTCCCCAATGAACAACAGAACTATACAATCAGAGTGAGGGAAAGGAAAAGAGTACTCCCTGATCAAGTGCAGTGTATGCGGGAGCTGCCACCTGGATCCCATTTCTTGTAGTCTAGGGTCAAAGAGGTAGAGTTCATTCCATGGTCCCATAACTTGCATCCTTGATATATGAGTAAACACTTGACAATGATGGCGACCTTGCTCAATGCGGCGGACTCATCACCTCCTCTTGGGTCAAAGACGACCGCTTCATCAACAAAGTCCTCCCAATAGAATTTGGCTTCAATCCCTTGAACTATCCATGGTGCAAAATCTATTTCCTCTGGTGGTTTCGCAGGGGGAGGTGGCAGATAGTTAGGGAGGGCCTCCGGTGCTGCTTCATCTTCTGCATGTTTCTCACCCACTGCACTGACAAATTTATCACCTGCTAAACATGCAGCAATCTCAGCACAAACCACACAAAAATTAGAAAACAAGTCCTCATGGGTGTCCTCAATAGTCTCAGAAAGCAGCTCTATGTGGAATACAGAGTGCTCTTCCACTGGATGTTTCATAGCATCAAATATGTTAAACTTTGCAACTATATCCCCAAACTTCATAGACATGGTCCCATCATCAACATCAATGTTAGTCTTAGCTGTCTTCATGAATGGTCGGCCCAGGATGATTGGTGATTTACTGGAATGTGTTTCTCCTGCCATGTCCAGGATGTAGAAGTCAGCTGGGAAGATCAGATCATCAACTTGCACTAGCACATCTTCCACCATTCCCATGGGGCGGGCACTGGTCCTGTTGGCCAACTGAATGGTGAGACCTGTATATTTCAAAGGACCAAGATCAAGGTTGTTAAAGATGGAGGTAGGCATGACATTGATAGAGGCTCCCAAATCCAGCATGCAATTTTCAAACTTCCTGTCCCCAATAGTGCATGGAATAGTAAATACACCTGGATCCTTGCACTTATGTGGTAATGCCTTAGTAGGGGCTATAACAGCAACTCTTTCTGGTGCAGGCCTAGACTGGATAAGCGCTGAGACATTCATTCCCAAATCAACCCTCTCATTATTCTTCATCTTCCTCTTGTTGGTGCATAGATCCTTCCGGAATTTTGCATACTTGGGCACTTGCTTGATCACATCCAACAGTGGGATATTAACACCTACCTTTCTTAAAACATCAAGAATTTCCTTCTCCTTGTCTTCACCACCAATCTTCTTATTATTCTGCAATCTGTGTGGGAATGGGATTGGTGGTCTATACACTTTCTCAGCTTCAACTTCAACCATAGGCTCAGGAGTTACCTCAACAGTAGGCTCAGGAGTTACCTCAATAGTTTCTTCATCCTTTCCAGAGGTGGCCTCAACAACTTTTCCCGATCTCAGAGATATGGCACTCACATTAGGGTTGGAGGCATTGGGATTTATCACTGGTTGTGCTGGCAGCTGGGTTGTTCTTTGAGCTTGCTTTATGTTATTTATGTCTGTGGCCATCTGTCCAATCTGTGTCCTCAAATCTTGAATGCTAGCACTTGTTTGCTGCTGATACTGTGCCTATGAGGCCTGGAACTGTGCCTGGAATTGTCCCATTTGCTGCTGGAAAAGTGTAGTCATTTGTGCATTCATCTGTGAAGTCAATTGTGAAGTCATTTGCTTGAACATATCTTCCATTGAAGGTCCAGAAGATGCAGAAGTGGTCACTGGAGGATTCTGAGGTGCCATCGGTTGTTGTTGGGATGAGTTCCCATACCACAAATTAGGATGATTACTCCAGCTGGGATGGTACCTATTTGTTGAGAGGTCTGGAGTGCTCTACCTGTTCTGACTGTTTCCTTGACTATATGGATTAACTGCATAAGCTTGAGGTACTTCACTGACAAACTCTTCCCTCTGGATGGGGCATGGATCATGTGGGTGCTCAGGTGAATTGCAGATGCTACATAACTTTGCAGGCTGAACTCTGTCTATTGCCAATTGCCTTACAAAAGAAGTCAGCTCATCTAATCTATTTTCAATGGCGGCCTGGTTGGAAGATGACCTATGAATCTCATGCACACCTCTTGTCTCAACTGAATTTCTTCTGGTAGTAAACTGCTGGGAATTCAATGACATATTCTCAATGAGTTGCTTGGCAGCAGCTGGGGTTTTATCAACTAGTGCTCCCTCACTAGCAGCATCCAAAAGATTCCTATCCATAGGCAGTAATCCTTCATAAAAGTACTGGATCAGGAGCTGTTCAGAAATTTGATGCTGGGGGCAACTGGACACCAAATGCTTGAACCTTTCCCAATATTCAGCTAGCGATTCATTCCCTTGCCTGATGCCACATATTTCTTTTCTTATTGAAGCAGCTCTTGAAGCAGGAAAATATCTTTCCAGGAACACCCTCTTCAAATCATTCCAAGTGGTGATGGAGTTGGGCTCAAGATACAGTAGCCAATCCTTTGCAGCTCCCTGGAGTGAAAACGGAAAAGCCTTCAGCTTGATACTATCCTCAGTGACTCCCTCTGATCTCGAGGTTGTGGAGCATACAACTTGGAATTCCTTCAAGTGCTTGTGTGGATCCTCACCTGCAAGACCATTAAACTTGGGCAACAAGTGAATAAAACCAGATTTCAGTTCAAAAGGAGTGTCAGCACCAGGATAAGAAATACACAATCCATTATAGTTGACATCAGGGGCAGCAAGCTGTCTTAATGTCCTCTGGTCTCCCATGTTTTCAAAAACAGTTTTGAAATTGGAATCACTACTAGTGCTGGCCCGAAATTCTCTACGGAGTGTGTGCAGTGTTCTTTCAATTTCCGGGTCAAAATCATACAGTTCAGGGCAATTAGACCTAGTAGCCAGACCAATTCAAAACAAAAACAGAAAATAAAAGAAAGAAAATAAATAAATAAATAAAATGCGAAAAATAACAAATCAGAGTCCCCGGCAACGGCGCCAATTTTTGGTCGCGCTGTCGCACACGCGCCAAAAAGAACGAGCGGTTTTAAAACTGTAGTAAGGGCGACAACTCGGATGTCGTCTCTCAAGGACTCTTGAAGTGTTTTTTTTTTTCCACTAAAATCAGTTTGGGGGGGGGGGGGGGGGGTTTGGATTGGAGTGCAAATAAGAAAATAAGCAATAACAAGCAAGGAAAACAGGGCAGTTGAAAAGGTTATCAAATAGCTAAAGACGATTAATCTATTGTTCTCAATTTCCCAACTATCATCGATTATGTGAATTCCTAGCCCTAAGCAGATTCTATCCCCTTTCAGTTGTAGCAACAATTAACAAACGAAATTGTCACTACTGATATATATTCCTATTCCCGAATTAAACAAACGGGGTTAAGCCCTCATGAACTAAACGAACATGAATGAACACACACGAATTAAACAAACGCGATTGATTATAGGAATATAACATCACTGAAACGAATCAATACAATATTATACACTCCTGAATTAAACAAACAGAAATGCATAACATAGTATTGAAAAGGGAAAAACAAGTAAAATAGGAATCACAAAACCTCAAGTATAATGGAAATCAATTACAATAGATTAATCCTAGGAAATTAGTTCTCCATATGAAAAACGAAAACACACAGAAAAGAAATGTAAACAGAACAATAGAGAAGCAAAAGTCCTTCTAAACTGTTCAGAACATCAATTTATACAAGTCAGAAATTAAGCCTATTCGCGAGGCGAAGCCTCTCTCGCGACGCGACTCTTGTGAACAGTCTGCAACCTTTGGTATTCTCGCGAGGCGAACAATCCTTCGCGGGGCGAGGAACTGAAGAGTCTTCTTGTTACGCCCGTTATGAACATCAGGGGCCAACCGTGATGCTTTCTGACTTCCAGGCTCGCGAGGCGAATGGATGCTCGCGAGGCGAGACTCTTCAACTTCAAAACTGCCACGGCCGTGACCTTCAACACGGGCAAGCCGTGATCGTCTCTGACTTTTCAGGGTTGCAAGACTCGCGGGGCGAGACCTACTTCGCGGGGCGAACCAGAGACCTTGCATTTTCTTGGAACAGTCAGGCTTCGGGGTCGCGAGGCGAGAAGGGTAGTCGCGGGGTGAATCCCTTGTTCTTTATTCTCTTGACTTTCACTTAACCTGAAAACAAAGAAATAACTATAAGTTTATTATTTAACTCAAATCTGGATAATTTAACCTAAAACTACTCTAGAGACTCAAAACCTTGCTTGAGGACAATCTAATCTAATTTGGGTGAAAATAGGATATAATTTGCACAAAACCCTGGTCATACTAGCCATAAAACTAGATGAGCCAGAGGCTGATCAGTCTGCTAAGGGGAAATACATATGAATAAAAGACTTTTCATTATCGAGACTTTTCTTTGTGTTCACTCTTTTCCGTTGTCGAAGCCCAAAGCTAACGACTATTCACAATTTTCATTACTTGAAAATCAATACCACAGGACACGCAGTCTGAGTGCTCAATCACAACACCTTAGACTGATGCCGCAGTCTAAGGTTGTGGTCATAGAAACAATTATAATTTTATCCATGTTCTTTTTCAACATGATAAGGACTCCTAGCCCATAACAACGAAATTAGGACACACAGTCCTCAATTCCAAAATTAGGACTCCTAGCCCATAATATCACGATTAGGACCCTTGGTCCATAATTCTTGACACGGATCCCAGATCACGTGCATAAACTGAATGCTAGAGGCGACGTCTTGCGAACTAGTATTCTTTTTCACATGTGATTACTTTTCGCTCAGTGAAAATCAAAAACCAAAACAAACCTCGGTCACTTATCCAAGTAACCAGAACGTTTCTAAATCATTTAGGAGAAAATCTTTTCCTTTAAAAAGTCTTTTATAAAACATTTGGAAATTCGTTTGCTTTTGAAATCCTTGATGGAATAAAGTCAAATATTTTCAAAGGGTTTTTCTTTCATAAAACACATAGTTCGAAAAAGGTTTTCTCTTGTACAAAACTTTAGATCATGAAAGGGTAGTTTCCGTTGACTTGAAATCACTTCAACATTTCTTTTAAAAACGAGAATCTTATTCTTTTTGAAGTAAGCACTTTAAACGCGGAACTTTTATAAATGAAACCAAAACTTTCAAAGTTCTATTCAAGGCTTATTAAGGCTTTTAATCCTTATAATCATTTAGCACAGACTCAAGTCCGGCTTCTCAAACTTCAATCAACAATAATATATCTCAAACAGTAATATCACAGTTAATGACAATTCATCATATATATATATAATTCACAATACTGTAAAGCAAGTAATAATCAACTTCAAGTAATAACCACAATAGCTCAAGTAAACAAGTCATTCAAGTATTGGCTCCATATCATAATAATATTCAAATCACTCAAGTTAAACACATACACACATGCATATAATCATTGAATATCCCTAGGCAATCCCCTCTTACCTTCTGTGAAGGTAAGGAGATTAGATGCTCGAAGAGGTATACCACGAACGTCCTTGTTTCCTTCGCGATGGAAGTCTAAGGTTATGAACACAAAATCACAAGTTAAAATCAAACAAGAACACTAAACCACAAGGTATAGGTTCGGCCAAAACTAGTTCTTAGGGTTAGAGATTCCCGAAAATTATACTACTCATGGATTTATGATCCTTAAGTGTTAGGAGTTCATAAACAATGATCATTTAATAATGTTGAATTAAAATCCCACTAAGTTATAAACATAGGGCATTCGACCAAGGCTAGTAAAATAGGCTAGCATTCACTAAACTTTCCAATCTCTTAGGTTTAGCATCCATATGTATTTAGGAGCTCAAAACCATGATCATTTTGGAAAAATAAGAACAAAGTATCCTAGGTCCATAACCTTCTAGGTTCGGCCTTCATAGGATTTATAGGATAGAAATCTTTAAACTTTTCAATCTCTTAGACTTAGCATCCAAATATCTTATGGAGCTCAAGTCCATGATCATCTTGGAAAAATGAAAGTAATACATACTTGCTTTAATAGCATAGAATAAACAAGTTAGAAATTATTAAACTTTCCAATCTCTTAGACTTAGCATCCAAATATCTTATGGAGCTCAAGTCCATGATCATCTTGGAAAAATGAAAGTAATACATCCTAGCTTTAATGACATATAATAAACAAGTTAGAAATCCTTAAACTTTCCAATCTCTTAGACTTAGCATCCAAATATCATTTCGAGCTCAAGTCGATGATCATTTTGGAGAAATAAAAACTCAAACATCCTAGCACCTAAACTCTAAGTTTCGGCCATCATAGGATGAAGAGGAAAATATTCTTTGTTTGACAATAACTCTTAGGTTTAGAATCACAAGGTATTAAGAATTCTAAATCCATAATCAATACTTGGAAAGTTGAAACATAGTATCATAGGCTTACTTATTCATATTTTCGGTCATCATAGGAACAAGCTATCAAAACTTCCAAGATTTATAGATTCAAGATCAAGGGATAGTTAGAAACTCAAACACATGATCATATTCCAAAAGTTGAAACAAAAACTTCCTGGGTTTCAAATGCAAGCATTCGGCCTTCATTGGAAGAGATGGGTAGAGATTTTGGTTTTACACAACCTCTTAGTATGTGAAAATATAAGTTAATACAACACTATAGAAAGTGGTGTCAACTCATAAGGAGTTTTCTACCATTTTAGAGAGATTTTAGAAGTTTAAAGCATATAAAGAACACATAAAGTAAACTAAGAAATAAAAGAAGAAACTTGCAAAAATATTCATATGAGAGCATTACCCTTAGTATAAGGAAGAACTTTAATGAAGAACTCAAGTAGAAAAGATGAATAAAAATTAAAGCTTTAAGAGCTTGAACTTTTAGAAGAAAGAAGAAGATGAAGGTTTAATGGAGTTTGAAGGAGGAAGATGATGAAATGAAAATGAAAGGGGTATATATAGGGAGGGGAGAGAGTGGAACGAGATTTATGAGAGAGGACTGATCTTGGAGAGCAAGTTTTGACCTTGTGCCTTGTTTGGTTTGAGAAGAGAGAGAAAAATGGGTTTTTAGAATATAATATGATATATTTCAAAAAGTGCCATCATGACCACTTTTTAGGAGGTAGCTTAGGCCATACCTCTAGTGAGTCACCTCACTCCCTCATCTCACCTCAAGCCTTTTATGTCTCCTATTCTGCTCCATTTCGTACCCGGTTGTATTTCCGATCGTAATTCTTCCGACGTTTTCGCCCGAATAAAATATTTTATTTTATTTTTGAACGAAAATTTTCAACATAAACAAAGTGGAAGGAAACATAATAAAACACTAAATATCTCGTTCACGGGTCAAAATTAGGTTTTCTGCTCAGTACACTTGTACCGGCAGTGAAAACGCAGACCGACTTTCGTCTGAATTTTCAACCGAAATTTTTACCGTAACTTTATATGATATAACAACACAAGAAAATGATTTTAGTTTAATTAAAATCATCCTCTGAATTTAATCTAAAATAAACACATTTAACTATGTATTTACTGCTACAGAAAGCATAAGAAAAACAGGGTGTTACAAAACACGTTTTCTGCAAGATTCGCAGGAAAATTCACATGTAATCAGAATGTTTCTAGAAGTGAAAATCGTGATCCTTTTTTAAAAAAAAAGTTTATAAATAATCCAGACTCTATTTCTAATGTTAATTGTTCTAATAAATATGATTATCTGTTCTTATTTCTTTATTTGTCCAAACCTTCCCTAAAATACAAAACGTAGTAACAACCTCATCATTCCCTTTTCTTTTTCTTTATAAAAACTACCACAAAAAGTGATTGGATATAAAAGAAGTGAAAGAATAAAATAAAACATTTTTTCCCCTTGGGCTACTCAAGAGTGGATGCTCGATCGTCACAAAATGAATTTGAGCCAATGAATGCTTATACATCAAAGGTAACGTGTCAAGTGAATCTCACTCTCTCTATTTTTATTTTCTTTTCTATTATATGTTAGAGCAAATAAGTACTACCTGGACCCCTACCCATTCACTCACTCTCAGTGCAAATCATTCCTAGTACACAACATATATATCTTCGTCATATCTCTTTCTCTCTACAGTGAGCTTTTCACTTTCTTAGACTGCATGGATTTTGATCCAAGCTTCCAAGAGAAATTTTCTTACCTTTCCAGGATCTTGCAGGAAAATCCCAGCATAAATCTAGAGATACCCATCTTGGTTCCATTGAAACAAACCTCTACTCTTGTAACACCTCCACAAAATAAAACCACCTTCATGTACCAACCTCTAAATGGGGTTAACCATCACCCTGGTTTTGTAATCGGGGGTCCTTCCTCCTCCACCAACCCTTTCTCAATGATTCCAACCCCTTCTTTTGGTGATCCATACACCAATGGGTCCATGAGAGACCTTATCAACCCCTACTACCCCATGGCATATGCACCAAACAACAACAAAATGGAAGTCATGCACAACTACATTAACAATGGCAAAATCTGTGATTCTTACCAGAAAATTCCTATTGAATGTCTTTGTAAATTCCACCAGATTGATTGGAGTCCATCTCTTTCACCACCAGAACCACTTGTTTACAGATCGGCGACAGTGATTCCTAGGCTCCAAGAGGAGCTTTCATGCGTAGTTGGAACTGGGAATAATGGTCACTGGGGAACTGATGAGAGAGGTTTTGTTGCTGGTGAAAACAAGGAGCAAAAGAAGGTACAGAGGAAGAGTACCAAAATTCTGACAATTGTCAACACAATTAGAGGCCGGTGGACTCCAGATGAAGACAAGTATTGCAAACCATTCTGAATTTCCTACTATATCTATCTCTTACAAAAACATTCTCTTTATTCTAATAATTTTTATTTTCAATTAGGATTTTTTTATTAAATTCTTTGGGTTCAAGAGATGATTACTGAAAATTTTCCCTTTGATTCATGTCCATGCTAATGTTTTGTCCAATTTATCCCTCAGTGGTAACATTTAATTAATTTGGTTTTTTATTTTTGTAGGATTCTCACCAAATTGGTGGAATGTTTATGACTTAAAAAATGGTCCCAGATCGCCAAGTTACTGAATAGCAGGGTTGGGAAACAGTGCAGAGAGAGATGGAACAACCATCTCCAGCCAAACAGTCGGGTTTCTTCCCTTTCATTTCTAATTAGTTTTTCTCTCACACATGCATACTCCAAGTGATATGAAAGTCATACATTTTTAATGGAAACTCGGTTAATTGAAATTTCTCTTTGTCTGATAAAAGAATGGTCCAAAATTCATTCGGGTCTCGAATTTTATACATTATTTTTTAAACTACTATGTGTACAAAAATTAAATTAAAGGCTAAATTATATTTTTTGCCACTTATCTTTATTTTAGGATTCGTTTTGGTCCCTCTTTTGATTTTTGTTCCAAATTGGTTCCTTATCTTGCAAATGTTATCCCATTTTGGTCATTTCCATTAGTTTTGCTCTAACGGTGTTACATTTACACCGTTAGTTGCCGGACATCGTCTCTAGTCACCGGATTCTTGAAAAAATCACTGAAATCTAAGAAGAGGGGGAGAGAGGGGATTTTCCGGTGAATTCTCCCATATTCCAATGTTTTTTTTTCCAAAATCTGGCGATCAGAGACGATATCCAGCAACTAACGGTGTAAGTGTAACACCGTTAGGGCAAAACTAATGGAAAAGACCAAAATGGGCTAATGTTTGCAAGATAATAGACCAATTTGGAACAAAAAATAAAAGAGGGACCAAAACGAAACCTAAAATAAAGATAAGGGATCAAAAGTATAATTTATCCTAAATTAAAAATATCATGTGTAAGCATTAAATTAAATTTATAAATGCAATTAATTTAGTGTACATATATAAGTTTAATGTTTTATAACCGCAAAATATTAATAACTAAAAATTATTCTATTTTTGCACACATTTGATAGATTCTATTATATGACGTACTATTATATTTATATTTCTTCTCTTTTTAATAGATTCTTTTACATACACGAACATGTAGCAATTTAGTCTATGTCGGTTTTTAAAAAGAGAATTTTTACAAAAACAACAATGCTAAGATCTGGATTAAAAATATTTTAATTGCAATTTGTTAATAAAAGTTATTAAATTTCATATATCTGAAAACTTTTTGAAATTTTTTGTTGTTGTTTAAAATGATGGTAATACACGTTATGTTCCGTTTTCACATTAGTCCTTTCCATCAATTTTAACCTAACGCCGACAATTTTGGTGCCGCGTGTCGGACTAAAGTGATAGCCACGTCAGATCAAAACTGACGGCGTTAGGTCAAAGTTGACGGAAATGACTAATGTGAAAACAAAACGTAACATGTAGGACCAATTTGAAATATAAAAAAACTTATAGGACCAATGTGAAAAATAAAATAAACGTATAGGACCAATTTACCTACTTTGCCTAGATAAAAATATAACATTCGTAATGACATAACTTATTTTCGATAAAAAATAACACAATAAACAACATAACACCTAAGTGAAAACAAATTTGAAAACAAAACGTAACGTGTAGGACCAATTTGAAATATTCAAAAACTTATAGGACCAATGTGAAAAATAAAATAAATGTATAGGACCAATTTACCTATTTTGCCTAGATAAAAATATAACATTCGTAATGACATAACTTATTTTCGATAAAAAAATAACACAATAAACACCATAACACCTAAGTTTAGGATTTTAGACAAATTACTTTGAAACAAATCAAAGCACGTGTGAAGTTTGGAAAAGTTCAAAGAAAATACTATGATTCACTTCAACTTGTCACCAGTTATCTCTCAGTCCTTCTCAAAGGAGCTGCAGGGTAGGTCTATCTCATGATCACTTTACTAAACCCATATATGGTCATGGGTTTTAAAAGAAAAAAAAATTAATAATATGAAATGACATTTTAATCAAATATATACTCTTTTCCTCAAAAATGTTTATACATATCTTAAATGGTAGTGCTTAAAACCATAATTTTAAATTGTTTCTGCATTATTATAATTTCGAAAGTATTTACAACCACAACATAATTGTAATTAAAGTTTCATTAGTCATGTTTTCTTGTGATTGTCCATATATAATTATTAAAATGGTGATGCAATTTCAACTATGGTTATGACTGCAACTTAAAACTACACCTAGAACTACTTACAACTTGTTTGATATGAGTGAATTTAAAAGAGGGATAAGAGAAATGGAGTAGAGATTATCCTTTTCTCCCGTTTGATTAACTAGATAGAGAAGATTGAAATAAAATGGGTGGGACCCACCCAATTATTTTCTCCAAGGAGATGTTAGAAAATAATAAACAAAAATAGATAAATAAAATAAATAGATAAAAATAGGAAGAACACCAATAATTTATTTATATAGTCTGAGACATATCCTTAAGGATTATTTCGTACATGTAACACCCTACTTTTTATTTTCCGATTTTTATTTTTTCAGTAAAAATATTTTCGCTATATTAACTGGTATAAATGTATTTATTTATATTTTTATCCGAGTTCATGGAGATTGATTTTTATGAAATAAAAATCATATTCATACTCTATCTTAGGGTAGAAGCTTACGATAAAAAGTTGGGTTGAAAATTCAGATGGAACCCGATCTGCGTTTTCACTGACAGTGTAATTTTGCTGAGCAGAAAACCTAATTTTGACTCGTGAACGAAATGGTTTATATTTAAATAATATTTCCAACGAGTTTGGTTAGTTTGAAAATTTTCAGTCGAAAACGAAATATTACGCTTTTACACAGGCGTAAAACCTTAATCAGGAAACCGTCGGAGTCGAAAACGGAACTATAGAGACCCGTCAAGAGATCGGGATAACGAGTCATACATGATGACCCATGGAGGATGAGTCACCAAGCATTTATGAGCATTAAGTGCTAGTAATCATGACTTGTATGTGAAAAAGACCAAAATACCCCCAAGCCTTCGCGGGTATTAACCAGACACATCTACGCACTCTTAACCACTCATTTTAAGTGTTTTTAAACCTCCCACATCTCCTCAATTTCGTGCATTTATATATACTCAACCATACCTATTTCATTTTGCTTTCGTTTCATTATTTTCCTCTCAAAAACCGAAATCGGGTAAACGATGGAGCTGCGTACGGAATTTCCGGGAATCGCTAACGGATAGGATCGGTGACTCATTAGTGAGTCACTTTGTGTGGCCCAAAATCAGTCTCACCTCCATCAAATGTGAGCCACATATTTATTAACCATAGTTAAGCAAAGTAACCCTAGTTAAGTTAATTATTAACTATGGTTAAGCTTATATTAATTAAATAATCACAAAACCCATTAATCTAAAAGTTAAAAACCAAACAAGGCCTAAGATTTTCCCTATAAAAACCCTCCAAACCGTGGCCTCCCTCACCATTTCACTCATCTTCTTCATTTTCTTCATCTTCCTCACCAACTAAGTTGCAAAACTCATAAGAACACCAAATCCCCACCGAAAATATGACCCTCTTACTTTCTGAAACTCGGAAAACTCTCAACATAAAAGTTGTTCCTCTTTCTCTCTTATTTCCAACAAGCTAAAGATCATAAAAAACGGATAAGTGTATTGGGAGATAGGATCAAAATACCGAAACTGCCCAGAATTCTCAGTAACCCACGAAACAGCAGAAAGAAGGCCCTTTTCACCCCTGTTATGATCCGAAACAAATGAAACCTTCAACACCAAATTTGTTCCTTTTCTTCTTATCTTTCTATCAAGCCAAAGTTCGTGATTTTTGGATGAGTATATTGTGAGATACACTCACAATACCATCACACCCTCAAGCTGTCCAGTTTTCAACATAGTGAAGGTTGATCATTTTCTTCATTTCTTCAATCTTCAAGAGGTAAAAGCTCATCTTCTTGATCATATAAGCTTTCATATTCATGTATTTCTCATGTTTATGCCATGAATCATAGTTTTCCATTCCTAGATCTAGAACTTCAAATAATTCTAGAAAATTGTAGAAAAATCCTTTTAATGTGAAACCAATTTCTATGATCTTGTGATGTCTTCCACTTTCATTATCCAAGAGCATGTAATCAAAAACATTTTCCTTCCCTATTTTCTTTAAGTGGCAGAATCTCACTCAAAGGAGGGTTTGATGATTTTGTTTTCATTTTTGAAATCTAATGCTTGATTTGAGCTCTCTAGTACTTATATGATCTAAATCCAAGAGCTTGAATCCAACTAAATTTCCTAGTCTATTTTTCTAATATAGGCTGAAACCTTAACCTTTGGTGTTAGAGGATTTTGTTTCAATTCATTTAGTTATGATCATTGGTTTTATAATTATAAATGCTTAAGGATCATTGATCTAAGAGTTTGTGAAGTTTTGAAATCCCTAGCCTTATTTTGGGTTGTCACAGCCGAACCTAGCCTTTTGTGGTTAAGGATGAATTTTGTTTGATTAATTCATTCTTATGTTGATTGGTTGAAGGTTGATTTAATAACCGTAGGGTCGTGACGAGGAGTGGGAAGTTCGTGTTTCCGGAGAAAAGCTCGGGTGGGGGAAAGAATCATTCTACCGTCGGAATTGATAAGTAGTAGATTATATGATAATTGTGTAGGGCGACCTAAACCCTACTAGTAGTTGAGTAATCGACAAGAACAAAATCATATTGGAAACCTTTTCTGTAAAACCAATGGTGATTTGGGGATTGTAGGTTTATCGACGTTAGGATGATTTTATCTTATCTGTGGTTGATTGAATTTATTATTATTATTGCATTGCTTATGTGATATTTTATGGTATTTTAATTATTTTCTGATATTGTGTTATGCATGATCTGCCTGGTTTTTAATATTGTGCTTAGCTGATTTTTAAGTAAGGATATGTGTTGTTCGAGAGATAATTGTTTGGGTGAGAGAATAAAGGTGATTTAGAGGTGCCTAGCCTAATTAAGTGGTTTTATCTATGAGGAAAAAGGTGTTGAGACTTTGATGGAAGGTTGAGGCACTAGGTTGTTATTGATGTAATTTAGGGAGATTCATTTATAGATGTATTGTTATTCACAGCCGTGTGAGTGGAACACACGAGGTCAGGATATCCTATTTTGGGATATCGGATATTGTGGGTGAGTGCCCTACGGATGTGGATGTCGAGGTAGACTACCGTAATACTCTTTAGTTCTTGACGCGTTCGAATGTTCTTGGCACTGGACCGTTATGGAATGATATTCCTTGACGAGTTCGCATGTTCTTGGCACTGGACCGTTCTGGATTGATACTCCTTGACGAGTTCGTATATTCTTGGCACTGGACCATTTTAGACTAATAATTGTTTAGTCTTTGATGCGTTCGAAAGTTATTGGTACTGGACCGTTCTGGACTACTGACTAACGTGATAGGAATAAAGATGGCCACGTCAGTATAAAAGTTTAGTTGTATAAGATTGGGGTAGAGGATGATACATTATTTTGAGGATGATTTGTTAGTTATGTATGTTGATTGTCTATGACATTTATTGTATGATATGCTATGACTCTTTTCCACTTTTGATGATAGAACTGTTTCTTATCCCCTGTATCTTTCGATATGTTTTATTTTATCTTTTATGGGACCGTACTTGAAGACCCTGTGGCTGAGCTGAACGAAGAGGGGTTGGATGGAACTCCCTATGAACCGGAAGCCGGAGGTCGAGTCATGACCCATGGTGATTAGGGTCTAGTTAGTCTATGGCCAGTGCGTCTTGTGAGACATTTTATATTTTCCGCTAAGCACTACTTTTGTTTAAGTATATGCCTGTGAGGGATCCTACTAAGAGGATACCCTCAACAGTGTTTTGGTAATGTAATAAATAAACATGTGTGTATTTATATATTACAACCTTGGTGTGTTTAATTTGCAGAAGTTATATGATTGTTTAAATAAAGTTTTAATTTTTATGTATTTTCAACGATAAGCGCGCGATTAATTAAATAAATAATAAGGTTCTAATTTAATAATACAATGGGGCACAATGGGGTGTCTCAGTACACCCACAAATAATTGTCTCAAATTGCGAAACTCTCACATGATTTAACAGACTTCCAAAATAATAATATTATTCTGGGCACCAAGAACAAGAATTACTCCGACTCTTAGAAAAAACAAGAAAAGGGAAGTAAAATGTTTTCCTTAGGCTAAAACCTTTTGAACCTGTATGTTTTCTTACCCAGCAAAAGTTAAAAGTAGAAAAGAGAGTTTCTATAAAATGAATATAAAATAAGTGTAAATGTATAAAAAAAAAACTTGCGCCAGTACCTTAAGTACCGTGTGTGTATAGTGTCGACCAAAAGGCCACACCAAAAGCTGAAAGCCGACGCTAACAAACCATTTAATGTCGAGTACGAGGCCGACACTAAAGTGCTCGATGCTAAATTTAGCATCGGTCAAAATGGAACCGACGCTAATTAGCATCGCCTTAACCGACACTAAGTGGACGCTGAAGTGCTCTTTCAACATGGCCAACGCTAATATTAGCGTAGGCCGAGCCGACACTAAATAGCGTCATCTAGACCCACGCTAATGTTTGACGAGGAGCATTGGCCTGGCCTACGCTAATATTTTTTTTAAAAAAATAAATATTTTGTTACTATTGACCAAACAAATCCTGGACATATTAGACAAAAATATAAACCATAATTAAGTCATAAATATCAAAATCAATATAAAATAAGCATTATAGTGATCAATACAAAATACAAATCAACTAGAGAAAGTATTGAATCCATGTAAGGAAAGTGAATACAAATACTCTAAAGTGCCTACTACATAATTTATTGCTTTATAAAATCAAATTAACAATAATAGACAAAATAACTATCATCCTAAATCCAAATACTTGAGGGTCGTCCAGGACCAAACACAAAGATAAATATATTTTATCTCCAGTTCTTCGCACTCTCCCTTTTATGATATATATATATATATATATATATATATATATATATATATATATATATATATAATATTGTTACCAAAATTAACAAAATGTAATGACGATCTACAACATCATCCTTTTTAGCTTCAGAAAGGAACATTTAGGCTACGCTTCCATGTCATCCTTTCTACAGTAGCCAGACAAAATAGAAAATTCGTCAAGAAAGAACCTAAATTAAAATTGATCAAAAAAAAGAACCTAAATTAAATCATTAATTAGACAACAAAATTATCTTAATCACTTACTTCTCACTTGCCACTATAAGTACTGGGTATCTAATATTGTTTGGGCACAATCCTAATCCTTTCATTTCAGATAAAACCTCCAAAGCCCTCGAAAATCGATCTCTATCACCTGCTCAACTCTTAAAAGTTTGAACTCCATTTTTCCATTAAACTAATATACTTGAACTCCATGTCGTTCGCCGTCTCGGCAACTCAGACTCGTCGACTTTCGCAAGTCAGTGGCTAGCTTCGTCGAATCCATCTTCCTCGTACCGGATTTGGTTCGTTTTTCATGCTTTTAGTTTGAGGAGTTTGTTCCGGCAACCACTGTGTCGTCACCGGAGAAGACGGTTGAGTACACCGTCTCTGCAACGCATCCACAATGTCCGACATTCATCTTCGATCCCGGTGGAAATCTTACCTCCGTTTGTAACTCCACCGTGCCGCCGCCGGAGAAGACGGTTGGGCGCACCATCTGTGCAACGTAGCCACACCACTCAGTGTTTGCGTTCGATCCCGATGGAGCAGCTTCTAAGATTTGGTCACCGCATCCACAATGCTCTGTTTTCATCTTCGATCCCGGCGGATACCGCCACCGTTCGCTGTTGATCTCCGTCGCCATTCGCTGTTGGTTTTCGCCGTCTCCGCCGCCATTCGCCGTAGGTTTCCATCATCGCTTTCTCTACCTGATGTGTCGTTAGGGTTCAACTTGGGAAGGGAAGGAATGGATGCTGAGTCTGGAAGCTTCCTGGATTCCCCCTCTCTTGGGCCTGGCCCCTTATGTTCACAGATTGGGCCATGCTATTTTTTTGTTTAGTTGTTTTGCATTTTTTTTGTTTGGTCTTTGGAAATTGGAACTGATTGGGCCATGCTTCTGTGGCTTTTTTTTGTTGTGTTTTGTTTGGGCTCATATGTGTCATGGCTTCATTTCTGTTTGGGCTTTATTCTTTTTACTAAAACAGTTTGTTGGCCACTTGTAATATAGGAAGCCTTTTATTTTTCTTTTCACTTCAAGCTGCCTATGGTTTTACCATTGTCAGCTTGCGGGAGGGTAATAGAATATATGGTTAGTTAGTTGGTTAGGAGTTAGTTACATATGGTTAGCCTAATCAAGCTCTATAAATAAGAACATCATGTACACAATTAATCATCTTTTTCAATATGATTCTTTATGAGAAATCTTTCTCACTTGCAAGCTTTCAAGCTTCCAAGAACTACTTCTCCTATGAAGTTGATCTTCATCTCAATGATCCCGTGGTTGGTAACATGGTAACAACATGGACATCATTTCCGCATCTACCAGATGTTGCACTTCTACAAAACCAACTAAAGCATTAAATCTCATAAAACTAACATTATTCTTTGAACGTCTATCATATTCTTTAAACCCAGACAACTATATAACAAAAACTAATTCCAATAAAAAAAACATAAACAAAAAAATGTCACCCTACAAAAAAATGTCACTCTACAAAAGCACATCTAAAAAATTTCGAACATATAATGCATCATCTACAAAGTGCAACATGATTTTGTCATAAGACTAATTAATTACCTATTCTAGGCCCTTAGCTAAAATTCCTTTTGACTTTTGTCAAATAGTCAATATGAGAAATTGAAAGTAGATTTTACAGAATAAATAATAGTACTTTCTTTTTATGATTAAGTGCAATCCAAAGCACCCTGTTCATTTGCAGCACATACATACATGGAGAAAACGCAAAAGTAGAGCACTTGCTAAAATCTACTTTTATATTAGTCGATGTTTGAACAACTAAAACTGAACAAACAAATATAATGATTCTGAACTTACACATTCGATGGCATTTACAAGCCAGCAGCACATCCCTTGTGGCCTGTACATATAGTGGGTCCCAAAAAAATGGCAACTCGGCTAGTTGGTTCCAATGGGTCCTATTTGAAAAGTTTGTTTTTTTATTTCCCGTTTTTATTTTCTAATTTTAGCAATAATTATAATAAAAATAATTATAAAATTATCACATTTTTCATTATGTTTCTTGTTCCATGTTTCCTGTTTCCAAATATTTGTATAGGAAATACTTAAAACAATTTTTTGTTTGTTTCCACGGTTTCCTGTACAAATTTTTTGAAACAAAAAAACATATTAAAAACAAAATAACAACTTTGTAATTATTTTTGTTGTAATTATCTTTAAAATCAGGAAATGAAAACAGGAAACTGGAAATAAACTAAAAAGGCTCTAAGTCATCATAATGAAAATCTCACTCACTTCCATCGAGAGGCTTTAGTGCACAATAAAAAAGCAAGGTGAAAATAATTCACACATCTCATGCTGACAAATAAAAACAATTGTTGCTACTTGCTAAAGATCCCTGCAAGTTAAAACTGAACAATAATGAATAAACCAACTGGAGTTCAGAGATGGGTCAAATTACCACCGTATCAAAGGTGTTCTTGCAAATTCCGGTACTTAGGAGTTAGGACTCAAATCAACAAAGAAAAATATTGCTATCACAATAATTCACTCTTAATTCAAATGACACTCTTTTCATTCGAATATCTCTGAATTAACAAAGTAAAAATACAGAAAATAGCTTAAGTTTTCTATCCTTCATTCTGTTACATATATACATAAGTTCAAAATTAAACTACTCGGGGTTTCACCCCAATACTCTCGATCGGTAACTGCTTCTATCACGTTATCATTGTTCCCCCATGTTCTCAACTTCCACATAACAGCTATTCCATTTCTCCTCAACTCATATTCGGCCACTACCTTACTCGGAAGCCTTGACTCCAGCTCAGTCTGTATGTTATTTTGGCTGACTCCCTAACTCTGCCTTATTCGACCCAATTCCTAACCTACATATTCCTGACTGTACATTAGTCCCCCAAGCTCTAAGTTTCTTAAGAACGGACCTTAATAGTTTGACAACTCAATTTTTTCTATGTTAACACAGTATTTTATAAATGATATAAATTAATTATAAATTTTTATTTAAATTAATACTTGATATATAATATAATAATAGTGTAATAATGGTATAATTTGTTTATATATATATATTCTAAAATATACTTATATATTATTTATAATCTAGCTATAAATAGTCTAAAAAAGTTTTCATTTTATTTAAATATATTAAGTCAATGAAATCTCAATTAAATCATTTATGGCAATCGAAACCTAAAAATGATCTCAATCAAGTTTAATCGGACCAATTAAAGCTAGGGTAACATAAAATAAAATCCTAGTAGTAGTGTATAAAAATTAGAGTCACGTGCTCATTAATTATTATAGTTGTAATAAATAAAGATAAGTATAAACAGAAAGAATACTAATAATAACCCAAAATGAATTGCAAATTGGCAATAAAGGAGTTGTCCTCTCTGTCTTTCCTCCTGGTCAGTGTGAACTGAGAGAAGAGAGAGAAGATGTTTCTAGTAATGGCAGTTGTTTCTTCTTCTTCTGGGACTGGGTTGCAGCAGTGGTGCCAGAAATGGCAATGGCAACCATCCTCCATCATCAAAACAAGAATGAATCCCATCCATCTGCAATACTTACTTACGCGTCGTCTGTGCCCATTTCTTCCTTGCGTACACTTTCCCTTTTTTCTTCCATCAAACGTGGTTCAGAGGTAAATTATATGACTCCTCCTTTCGTTTTCGAAGCTAGAAATTCAGTGCTTTATCTTCTTTCTGTATTCCTTTCCTTCCCTCTCTTTCTCTCCCCATTTTCCTTTCTAACACTGATTGAATTGATAGAATCGTTTGTTGCAAAGAACAAATTTCACTTCACGTATGATTCATCATTGCTTAATTGTGTTCTCTCTCTTTCTCTTAATTTTCAGAATTATTTTGATTTGTTCGGGTTCATACATGGATTCTCTCATGCTTCTTTGATTTCAATTTCTCTGATATATGGGTGGAAATAGTGGCTGTTTATTACGATGCTTTTGGTTCAGGTTAATATTTTAAAAGAAAATAATAAATTTTTATGGTTAAATTAAAAAAATGCATTTTTAGATTGTGGCTAAAAAAGTAGAGAGAAATTGTTTCGGAAGTAATGTCTGTTTTCCCTTAATTTAACTCAGGTGTTTCCATTTCATCCTGGAGTGTCTTATTTTGATGTGCCATTTTCTATGAAATTGATATTTTTTGGAGCTAAAAATGATAGACTTTGGGAGGATTTATATCTTTGTTTACTTTGCTTGTATGTGCGTGTTCTTGCTCTTTTGTTTGTTAACTTGCATACGATTTGTTTCGCTTTGGAATTTTGGTTTTGATTACTTTACTTGGTGTCTGATTGATAACTGTGTAAGAACGGGTTCAGTTTGGTTTAGCCACGCTTGGGGTGGTTCTGCATGGATTTTGTTGTGTCTTGTGTGGTTAGGCACTTTTAGATCTTCTTTTGGTTTAGTATTGGATTGGAATATTGTATAGAGACCTATAAACGTATACTTTCATAGAAGAACTTGCCTGATTGCTATTGTGAAATAATCTTTTACAAAGTTCTACTAATCAGATACACCATTCGTACGAGTTTTATATACTCTTTTTAACTATTTATATTAGAACTGGTTTGGTGGGATGATGCGTGGAAAAGGGAAACTATGGGTCTATTTGATTACTATTCTCAAAAACAGTTTTTTTGTTTTGAAAACAAAAAAATCAAAAAACTTGGTTGATAATCAAATTCTATAAAAAATTATTTTCAAAACTGTAACTGTTTTTTAGTTTTTAGAACAGAAAAAAGAGAACATCATGAGATTGTTTTATTCCGGTTTTTAGTTTTTTACTTCTGAAAACAATAAAAACACGGAGAACCATGATTTTCATTAATGGCATTGTTGTAAATAGTGCCCCTCTCTCTCTTCCAAGTTTTAAAACTGGTCATCGTTTATAGTACACCATCCCCGCTTCCATCCTAGTGCACCACCACCAAATCTCCATAAACCTAGATCTATCCAAGGCGGTTACGCTTCGTCTTTTCCTGCAAATAACTTGGATCCGACATCCCCAAGGACGGAGCTGACATTTATGGCTAGAAAGGCTAAGGTTTTAATGCTAACTGAGCAATTTAACCTCGCTAATCACCTGAATTTGACTTCTTTTGTCCCTAAGCAACATTTTTTAGTCTGATAGAGTTTTTTGGAATTTCTGGTTATTTTGAGTCAATAAAGCATTAAAATGCTATTTTTATATTTCAGGTTAAAAGTGAAGTTCGAGGAAGCTAGGAAATTAAAGAAAACAAGCAACAAGGCAAAATTGGCTTATTCGCCTCGCGAACAGTAGCTCGCCTCACGACCCAGAAGACCAAATTGAGCAGGAGTAGGCAGCATTCAGCCTCGCGACGCGAAGGAAGTTCTCACCTCGCAAGCCAGAAACAGGAGAATTGAAGGCCATGCAGGCTCGCCTCGCGAGCACCCAATTTGAACTGGCGCCAAACTTAACACTCGCGTCGCGAGCCCCTGCTTGCCCCACGAGTGCACGTAGATCCCAAACGTTATAAATAGCTTGTTTTAGGTCAAAAATTATAAGCTTTTGATTTTGGTTGCAATCCTAGTTTTCTTAGAGCTGTGTAGTGTGTTGTATTTCAGTTTCTTTAAGGATGAATCCTATCAATTCTTTGATTGTTGTTTTCGTCTCCATGAGGAACTAATCTTCTATTCTAGAGGAATGATGAAGCCACCCTTGATGGCATAGCGAATTTCAATGTGATGTATTCTTTTCCTTAACTCAATTCTTGTTTCTTAATTCTGCATTAGTTGTGTTAATTAAATAGGCCCTTGGTTAACTTGTCAGTGTGATGAGACATGGTAGGTAATTCGTGCTTAGGACTTGAATTAGGAACACCAGTTGAATGTTGCATTGGTAGTGGGTAGGAGATTGGTGTAACCACATAGGGAACAAGAACATAATATAATCTAACTGTAGGTTATGAGACTTGGTAGGTAATTAATTTATAGTTTAGATACGTCTTTTAGAGCATTGGTAGTGTCTTTAGGAGAATTTGGGGGTTCAGGTTGACAATGAAATGGAACATAGGAAACAAAAGATCATCACTTGGGTTGCATGATTGGGTAGGCGGATTCGTGACCTTAGAAGCTTTAATCATCTACTTGCATCTCGTTGTTACTGTTAGCGATTTTGGATAATTGTTTTAGATAAATTTTTGTTACTTGATCTTTCTCTCTCTTCTCAACTTACTATTATTACTTTGTCAAACGAATTGAATTCCATTTTAAAGATTTGGTTAAATTGGTCTCCCAATCCTTATGTTCGACCTCGGTATTTCTTACCGTGTTTTTATTACTTGCAACAAACCGGTACACTTGCGGAATTCGCAACACATGTCCACATTGGCCAATAAGCACCAACGTCGGGGAAATCCACCAAACCTTGGGTGGATCCGTAGAATAGCCGACGTACCTTACTCTCGGATGCGCCACCACGGGGGCGCACGATTCACCTAACTCTCAGATGAATTATCGCGGACGACCAGATCGCCTTACTCTCGGACGACCACCCCTATGTTGAAGATCCCCCACTAACATCTCCAATGCGTGAATGCATGAACAACATAACACACAAGCACAACCACCACCTCCGCTTGGACCACTAGGCTACCCAAGTTTTATCACCGTCAACACCTCGACCACCTGGCTATCGAGAATTATCATTATTGTTTCATCGGTTTAATCTTTTAAACACTTTGGCCGTTCTGCACCAGAGATTACCACCTCGACCACTCGGCTATCGAGGCCCCCTTGGCCACTAGGCTACCAAGGTACATTATCATCTTTAATTAACACTATGGCCATTAGGCACCAGAGATTACCACCTTGACCATCATGCGTCAAGGCCCCCTTGGCCACTCGGCTACTAAGGTACAACATCTTATCACTTATCTTTTGTCTTCTTGTTCGTTTGGTGTCTTATAGATCATTTAATACGTTCGGGGTGAAACACACTTGTTTTAGTTCTGTTTTATATTCTGGGCAGGGAAGTATGGGCGTGCTCCCCATTCAGCACGGGCATACTGACACTTTAGTCAAGCACAGTCGTGCTAACTATTGAGCACAGCCGTGCTTAAGCAGTGTTGCCTTTTTCAAATTTGAATCGGAGCACGAGTGTGCTCATTATTAAGAACAGTCGTGCTAGCTGGAGCATGGCCGTACTGGTCTAGGTAAAAAGGGTTATGAACCCTTTGCCAAACCCCTTGGGGTAATTCATGGATAAAACCTATTGTCTTTTACTAAATCTTTGACCATTAATTTCATTACTCTTGGCTTAATCTTCATGTCTTATGCTTGGGGAAATTAATCCTTTCAGTTTCATTTAATTATACCTAAACACTCATGGATCAATCCCTTGGGTCTTTGACTAAACCTTCTGGCATAATCCTTGCCCCTCATTACTATCATTCAGTTTTATGAACAAAGGGGAAAAACCTCCCTTAACATCATTAATAGTTTTTCATCGTTTTAACATTAACGTGTTCACAACGAACAATCAACAACCAAAACATCATAAATTCATCATGTTCATCACAACGGCATATTATCAAACACGTTAACATCATAATTATAATAACCAGTTTAAACATGCCAAGCATAAACACTTAAACATCCATATATCAAACAGGCATATATAAACATGTTATTAAACAAATAAGCATATAGACATTTAACCAAACATCTGGGTCATGGGAAACCCTTCGCCTTACGCTTCCCCCAAGCCTACATACTCATACTATTCCTTCTCCCCATACCTGGTATGAAGATTCCTCCTTTAAACTGATGAAGACTCTAAACCGATTCCCTCGAACGACTCGACGAACGTCTCAAGCCTTGGTCAACACAAAAAAGGTTAACCAATTAATTCCCAATTCATGACAGAAAAAGGAATTAACAAGATGGAAGAAATATTACCTTTAGAGTGACACTTAACACGTGATCTTACTCTCCCAAACACGAACGAAACACCAAGAAATGATTGGGTTCGAAGAGGAAGGGAGGGAGAGGCTGCCGTGTCACTTAAGGTTGCCTAAAGTGTCAATCTATCCACAACAACCCATATAGCATCACAACCGGCTGGAGTCCTAGGGACTCCAGACACAACATCCATGGAGATACTATCCCATTTCCATTATGGGATACTCAAAGGTTGCAACTTTCCTGAAGGCTTTTGGTGTTTTATCTTAGCCTTTTGGCACACTAAGTAGGCATACACAAACTCGGCTACATCCTTTTTCATCCTAGGCCACCAAAACATGTGCTTAAGGTCCTGGTACATCTTAGTGGCACCTGGGTGCACACTCAAACCACTCATGCGTCCTTCCTCGAGGATCAAATTCTTAAGCCCAGGAACATCGAGTATACAAACTCTATCCTTGTAACACAAAACTCCATCACTTCCTTCCTTAAAACTAAGGTCTCTACCCTGGGTAAGCAACTCCCTCTGGTCTATGAGAAACTTATCTATCTTTTGGCCTTCTCTCACCTGATCCATCAAACTGTTGGTAACCTTCAAGGTTCCAAGCCTAATACTCTTAGGGGTAACTTCCCAGGCTAAACTCAGATCTCTAAACTCTTCTAACAGATCCATCTCCCTAACCATCAAAGTGGAGACGTGCAAGGTTTTCCTACTCAAAGCGTCTTCCACTACATTGTCCTTTCCTGGCTGGTATGTTAGATCAAACTCGTAATCCTTAAGAAACTCCATCCACCTACGTTGCCTCATATTGAGCTCCTTCTGATCAAACAAATATTTCAAACTCTTATGATCACTAAAAACCTCAAATTTAGCTCCATAAAGGTAATGCCTCCAAATATTTAAGGCAAACACCACAGCTCGTAACTCTAGGTCATGGGTAGGGTAGTTCTTCTCGTGGATTTTTAACTGCCTAGAAGCATAAGCCACTACCTTACCATCTTGCATCAACACTCCACATAAACCTTACTTCGATGCATCACAGTACACTACGAAAAGTCTACTAGGATTGGGTAAAACTAGAACTAGTGCTGATGTCAACCTATCCTTCAAGGTTTGGAAACTCTCCTCATACTCAGAGTCCCACACAAAGAGCTGTCCTTTCTTGGTGAGACGGGTCAAGGGTAAAGCTATCTTAGGGAAACCTTCTATGAACCTCCTATAGTACCCTGCTAAACCCAAGAAACTCCTAATCTCGATCACGGACTTTGGCGCTTCCCAATGGAGTACCGTCTCTAACTTAGCTGGATCCATGGCTATCCCACCTTTAGTGATGACGTGACCTAAGAAACTCACCTCCTCTAACCAAAACTCACACTTAAACAACTTAACATACAACTGCTTCTCCTTAAGGGTCTGCAAGACAAGCCTCAAGTGTTCCTCATGTTCCTCCTCGGTCTTGGAGTACACTAAGATGTCATCTATGAAAACCACCACAAACTTATCCAAGTAAGGGTGAAAGGACTTGTTCATATAGACCATGAACACCGCAGGAGCATAGGTCACACCAAAGGGCATAACCAGATACTCATATTGACCATAACGCGTCCTAAACACTGTCTTGGGGATGTCCTCAGACTTAACCCGAATTTGATGGTACCCTGACCTCAAATCTATCATAGAGAAGACACAAGCTCCTATCAACTGGTCCACAAGGTCATCAATCCTAGGGAGGGGATACCGATTCCTAATGGTCACTTTGTTGAGTTGGCGATAGTCGACACACAACCTCATATTGCCATCTTTCTTCTTCACCAACAACACTGGCACTCCCCATGGGGATACGCTAGACCTAATGAACTGCTTCTGCATCAAGTCCTCTATCTGTTTCATTAACTTAGCTCTAGAGGAGACATGCTATAAGGTTCTATGGATATAAGCCCGGTGCCAGGCACTAAATATATGGTAAATTCCATATCTCTCTGTGGAGGTAGTTCATAAACATCCCTCGGGAACACTTCAAGAAATTCTTGCACAACAGGCACACTTTCAACATCACGAGGGCTCTCTACTTCCAAGAAAGATAGCATCATGTACACTTAGGCTTCTTCATTCATCGAAGCCTTAACTTGGTTGACAGAGAGAAACCTAGGATCCTTAGACTCCACAAGGAATTCCAAAAACTATGGTTTTATCAAAGTAATTCAAAAGGACGTTGTTGGAAGATAACCAGTCCATGCCAAGAATAACATCATGGTCCTTTAGGTTGTAAGCATACAAGATCAACAATAAAATCTCTACCATCTATGGTAATAAGAATATTCTTGCATGCATGAGAATTAAGAACAGGTTTATTCGTGGGTGTGGCAACAATCAAATCACACTTAAGAAGTATCACATTCAGTTTAAGACGCTTAACACATTAATGCAATACGAACGAGTGAGTTGCACTCGAATCAAAAAATACAGCTAAGTGAATTCGATTAATGAGGCATATACCTTGGATCAAGTCCTCGGATTCAGAGGCTTCGGCTCCACTGAGAGTAAAGTCTCTCCCGTGGTGTTCAGTCGGTTGGCTTGAGGCTTTTAACTCTTGCTAGCACTCTGTGGTTCTGACTTTCCTCCTCCACAGTCCCGACTGATGTGGCCATACTTGCCACACTTGAAGCAGATGATGTTTGTCTCCTTGCACTGAGTAGTAAAGTGATCCCATCCACACCTGCCGCACCGATGAGGTTTAGGAGTAGAAGAATCCCATCTCCTGGACATGTCTGAAGAAAATTGAGACTTCTTGCCATCCCGCTTGAAGTCCCGGCCAGCTGGAGAAAGACGCGGCTTCCACTTGTTCCCTTGATCACACTTTTTGTAGCTCTGGTTATCAGATCCCTTGGATCCTAACTCTCCGGATTTGTAGGCATCTTCAAAGATCCTACACTTGTTCACTAAAACTGGGAAAACTCGGATCTCCTAGTAGCTGATAGCCTGCTTAATTTATGGATGCAGACCATCCTGAAACTTCAAGCACTTGGAGCGGTCGTCGTCACATACTGATACAGAGTATGGTAATGAGCGAGCTCCTCAAACTTAGCCACATTCTCTCCCGCTAACATACTGTACTGCTTCAGCGCCAAGAATTCCATCTCCTTTTTGTTGCGGATGTCTACTGGAAAGTACTACTCTAGAAATCCGTCCTTGAAGACATTCCATGTAACCATAGTACCCTTAGCCTGCATGCACCGCGATAGTTCTCCCGCCAGTGTTCAGCCTCCTCCGTCAGCATAAAGGTCCCAAAAATGACCTTCTACTGGTCGTTGCATCCCATAGCTCAGAAGATCTTCTCAATCTCCCTCATCCACAATAGGGCACCCTCAGGATCATAAGCTCTCTTGAAGGACGACGGATTATTCCGCTGGAACTTGTCAAGACCCTGAAACTCAGCTGGTCCCCCGTTGTTGTTAGCCTTCTGATTCTGCCATATTGTGTTAGAAAGGAGCGCCAAAGTGTCAGCGATAGCCTGGTCATCTCTGCCTTTTCCTGCCATAAGTTCCTATAAATGCCAAGACAACTTATTAAATACAGAGAACTTACAACAGGAAAAGCTAATGGTTACTAACACTAAGCATCATTATCTATAATAAATATAGATGATTCAAACAAGAGCACACAAAAGACTCGCAACAGACTCATACCACGGTCTGATAGAACAGACCTGCTCTAATACCACTAAATGTGACACCCTCTACCTCTCATACATATAAAAGCGATAGTGTATGCTATACGAAGGAGCTGAAGGTGGAAGAAGAAGGAGTCAGAATATTTGGCCAAGTCAGCGGAGGTCCAATACTAAACGTGATACTATTGAGTTTGCGGTTTTGACTCGAACAAATATAATATATTATTATATATACTATATATTGCAAAATGTATTATATATTGTGTAATATATATATATATATATATATATATATATATATATATATATATATATATATATATACACTAACATATAACAATATGCTAAAAAGGGATGGAAAAATGTCTGGTTAGAATGTGATTCTCAACTAGTTGTGGAGGCTTTCAAGAATATTCTTTTGGTTCCATGGGAAATTCAGAATCAATGGTGGAATGTCTTTTGTTAATTAGCTCTATGAACTTTTCCTACTGATTTTATTTTTTTTATCAAGAAAATCTGTAGGAAATTTTTTGCGAATTTTAAAATTCACAAGAAAAATTTCCCATCTAAGTATTACCCGGGGGAAAAAATGCGCATGAAACCTGTAACACCCCCCTTAGGGTGTTACTACGTAACACTTGCGGAAATTAATTTAAAGAGATAATTTGTTGTTTACTTTCGGAAATTTGTTTTCTTTTAAGTCAAAAAACTGAGGTGTAAAATTTTTCTTTAAGGATAACTCTGAAATCCGTAATATATACATTTAAAACATAAAGTCACGTTCATAACAAAGTGACCATGACATACAACATTTCTCTAAGTTCTCACTTTAGAAAGAAATGTTCAAACTACAGATGGATGTATATAACACTACATTCACCGACCTCTTTAGATATACAACCCAACTCAGACTCATAAGCTGGTCATTCTATCAAATATTCATTGGAGAGACCCCCAATTGGAATACTTTCCCAACCTCTAACACTAGGTCTTCAAGTGACTTAGAAAGACTCCTCTGCAACATCGGTACTAGAGTACCAAGGTACTACGGCAAAACCCGAAGAGACCTGATATAACTGTAAGAGTGAGATACCGGCAAATGGATATATCATACAACAACCATATACATGATACATACAACACATTGGCATATTAGCATTTAAGCATTATTCATATATAAAACAACAAGTGTTATACCAGTGGGTCTCATACCCGAATCAATCAGTTTTATAAAGATAATGCATGACACTTCAATCATCAGGCTCTAAACTTAATCTCATGAGATACCATCACCGTTTTATCATTTAGAAAAAAAGAGTTGATCAGGCTCATACGCCACATTTGGAAAGTTGTCTCCATCACCTTATGCCCCCGGATCAACATCATCACGAATCCCTTATAACGGCCATTCGGATGTATACCTCATCGAATACCACATCTTAAGCGGCTATTCGGTTAACTCAAGCACGTCTGCTAAGGGGAAATGCATATGAATAAAAGACTTTTCATTATCGAGACTTTTCTTTGTGTTCACTCTTTTCCATTGTCGAAGCCGAAAGCTAACGAGTATTCACAATTTTCATTACTTGAAAATCAATAACATAGGACACGCAGTCCGAGTGCTTAATCACAACACCTTAGACTGATGCCACAGTCCAAGGTTGTGGTCGTAGAAACAATTATAATTTTATCCATGTTCTTTTTCAACATGATAAGGACTCCTAGCCCATAACAACGAAATTAGGACACACAGTCCTCAATTCCAAAATTAGGACTCCTAGCCCATAATATCACGATTAGGACCATTGGTCCATAATTCTTGACACGGATCCCAGATCACGTGCATAAACTGAATGCTAGAGGTGACGCCTCGCGAACTAGTAATCTCTTTCACATGTGCTTACTTTTCGATCAGTGAAAATCAAAAACCAAAACAAAACCTCGGTCACTTATCCAAGTAACAGGAACGTTTCTAAATCATTTAAGAGAAAATCTTTTCCTTTACAAAGTCTTTTATAAAACATTTGGAAATTCGTTTGCTTTTGAAATCCTTGATGGAATAAAGTCAAATATTTCCAAAGGGTATTTCTTTCATAAAACACATAGTTCGAAAAAGGTTTTCTCTCGTACAAAACTTTAGATCATGAAAGGGTAGTTTCCGTTGACTTGAAATCACTTCAACATTTCTTTTAAAAACGAGATTCTTATTCTTTTTGAAGTAAGCACTTTAAACACGGAACGTTTATAAATGAAACCAAAACTTTCAAAGTTCTATTCAAGGCTTATTAAGGCTTTTAATCCTTATAATCATGGAGCACAGACTCAAGTCCGGCTTCTCAAACTTCAATCAACGGTAATATATCTCAAACAGTAATATCACAGTTAATGACAGTTCATCATATATATATATATATATATATATATATATATATATATATATATATAATTCACAATACTATAAAGCAAGTAATAATCAATGATGAGCCTCTGTTTGACTGGTTTTATAACTAGTCAAGACCTTGGCTTTGTGCTTATTTTATATCATTTTCACCCAAATTAGACTTGATTGTCCTTAAGTAGTATTTTGAGTCTGTAAAGTATTTTTAAGTTAATTTAGTTGATTTAGAGTTAAATAAAATACTTATTCTATTTTCTGTTTTTCAGGTAAATAAAAAGGAAATAATTCCGGTTCGCCCCGCGAAGGTTATCTCGCCCCGCGAGTATTGCAACTCTGAAAAGTCAGAGACGATCACGGCTTGCCCGTGTTGAAGATCACGATTGTGGCAGTTTTGAAGTTGAAGCGTTCGCCTCGCGAGCATCCATTCGCCTCGCGAGTACCTGGAAGTCGGAGAGCATCACGGTTTACCCGTGTTGAAGGTCACGGGCGTTACAGTTGGGAATTTGAAGAGTTCGCCTCGCGAAGATATGCTCGCCTCGTGAGAAGACCAAGAGTTGCAGACCTTTCGTGTTATTCGCCTCGCGAGCATTGCTTTGCCTCGCGAGGCCTTGAATTTCAGAAGTTGTATATAAACTGCTCTATGGCAGAATGAAAGGGTGGCTAGTCTTAGCTAGTCTCAGTTAGTAGTTTATTTTCTTTCCTTTTGTTTTCCTTTATGTAATGGAGAACTAGTCTCCTAGATTGATCTACTGTGATTGGTTTCTGTTATGACTTGAGGTTTCTTGTATTTCCTGTTTTCATTTCCTTTTCTCTTTTCAATGCCATGCTTTATATTTCTGTTTGCTTAATTCAGGAATATATTGTGTTGTGTTGGTTTATCTCGGTGATATCATGTTCCTATATATAATCGCGTTTGCTTAATTCGCGTGTGTACGTTTCGTGTTCGCTTAGTTCACGGAGTGCTTAACCCCGTTTGCTTAATTCGTGAATAGGGACATATATCTGTAGTAGTGGTTTCGCTTGTAAATTGTTGCTACAACCGGGAGGGGATTAGAATCTGCTTAGGGCTAGGAATTTGCATGAACCGATGATAGTTGGGAAACCGAGAACAGTAGGTTAATCGCTTTAGCTTATTTGGTAACTGCTCTATTTTCTTGCTTTGTTTTCTGTTTTGCTTCTTTAATTTAGTTTCCAATCTCAAAACCCCCAATTCTAACTTTTTCTAACTTTTTCTGTTAATAATAACAACACTAAAGAGTCCTTGAGAGACGATCCGAGTTGTCGCTCTATACTGCATTATTTTTATAATCGCTCGTTCTTTTTGGCGCGTGGCGACAGCGCGGTCAAAAATTGGCGCCGTTGCCGGGAACTCTGGTTTGTTGTTATTAGCAGAAAATAATTTTTGAAAAAAAAAAAAAAACCCTTTTGCATTCCTGAATTAGTTTTGTCTGCTTGTCTGGTTGTTTGATTGCCATGGATAATTACATGTATGGATATTTGCCTAATGTTTATTATGAACCACCTTGCATGTATTATCCTAGTTTTAGTGAGCCACCACCATACTATCCTAGCCAAGTGACCACCTCTGCACCTTCCGAATCTTCACAGAGCACCTTGGATGAGATTGCTTCAATGCTACAACAAATGGAAGAGAACAATCAACGGATGGCATACAATCTTGAATTTCAACAGAGGATGGAGGCAATGGAGGCAAGTAATCGTGAAGCCCAACAGAGGGACCAAGCTGAATCTCAAAAGTTGTGGGCTCTAATTGATCAAGTTACCGCCAATTCGGCTGCAATGCTAACTCCACAGCCCCTTGAGGAACATAAGGATTCACAGATGGTTATTCCTGAAAATACTTTTGATGATAATTCTGATGATGATATTTCTGTTGATGATGAATTATGTGTTGAATCCCCTGATCCTAATGCTTGTTATTGTGATGGAACTGCTTTGTGTGTTGAATGTTTTACAGGTTTATACTTTTCAGGAAAAATAGAAAAGGCAGATCGTTTTGCAGGTTTATTTTTTTCAGGAAACTTAGAAAGTGAGGATCAGGAGGATCAAGAGGGCAGCTGCTCCCCCGTGCCTGAAGATAAAGAAGAACCTTTGGGAGTAGATGATTCAAGTAAAACAATTGAATGTGTTGAGAGTAATGGGGTGGATGAATTGATTGAAGAATTCCCAGACATTCTAACTTTTTCTGATTCATTTTCTTGTAATATATGTACTAACTCTAACCTTTGTTTGGTGTGTGCTGAAATTTCTGCATGTATAGCAGGTGAAAAATTTGTTAATGTAGTGGATGAAGACATTGCAGAAGTTGAAGCAGCACCGGTAACCGTTTCAAACTGTTTGCCACCTCCCCCTGAGGAGCCACCAGTGATGGATTTTGCACCCTTGGATTTTGCACCATGGCCAGTCCAAGAGGTTGAGCCCCACTTCTATTGGGGAGACTTTATTGAGAAGGAGGTCACCTATGACCCGAGAGGTAGTGAGAAGTCCGCCGCACTGGGTGGAGTTATCATGGTTGTCAAGTGCTCACCTCCGCATCAAAGCTGCAAGTTAGGGAGGCTTGGAATGAATTTCAGTCCTTTGGCTACCATGTGGGACTTATGCTACAAGCAGTGGGATCCTGGTGGAACCGCCCTTCAATGAGTTTTCTTTACCTTTCTTCTTTTTAATTTTCTTTTCCTTATTTTATTTCTGTTTTATTGTCAATAATGCTCCTGAATAATTTGAGAAGCTCAGGAGTATTTGTGTGTTGAGTCTAGTAGTGGCAAGTTTGATGGATTTTATTGATTTTGCATAGATTGATGGCATGATATGTGTTGACTGTTTTCCCCTAGGATTTGAAAATTTTTTGAAAAATGATCCCCATATGATTGAAAACTGAACTTTGAGATTTTATTATGATGGCATGATTTATGATAAATTTGGGGTGATAGGAAGCACACACTAGGGATAGAATCTCTTTCAAATAATTTGCAAAAATGTCCAGGTGAGGTTTTGAGCCTCCAACATGTTTTAAACTGTGTGAAATTCACTTTTGGTTGCACTTTCCTGAGTTTGCTTGAATCTCTTTTTGGTTTGCATGATTATGTGTTTGCTTCAGATGATTTAGGCATTTTCTTTGTAAATAGCTACTTAGCCTAAAAATAACCAGTCCCTGATGCATGTTCCCTAGTTAGCCCCTTTGAGCCTGATTAGCCTATTGCTTCTTGATAACCTAATGTTATAAGCCCAAAAATCTGGAAAACCATGTTAGCCCGATCTTAGGATTAGGAGAGCATGGAATCTTAGAATGGGTGCAAGAAACTAAAGTTTGGGGTGGCTGCAAGGTGTAATGTGTTGTTTGGGATTGAGAAAAGAAAAAAAAATTGTGAAAAAAAAAAAAAAGAGAAAAGCATTATTAAAAAAAAAAGCAAAAATGCCAAAAAGAAATAAAAAGGCTGTAGTCACCCAGAAGTGTAAAGAAAAAAATAAAGAAAGGAACTTGAGTGAATTTCAAAGTGTAAATAATGTTCATGCTCTCTTAGTTCCTAGGATCTTCAGCCTAGTTCCTTTGTATATCCTACCCTTAGCCAGGCCCCATTACATCCCATAAAAGTCCTTTTGATGTTGCATGCATGTTCTTCTGTGGGAATCATTTAGAGATGAAAACCAAATTTATGGGAAGTGCTCTTAAAACTGAAATTGAGTGAATTGTTGATAACCTGACAAAAACTGAGCGATTGAGTGAAACACAAATTTCCCTTGTGAGGAAGGCAGTTGTTTGATTTTGGTGATCTCCCTTTTGTGTGTAACTTAGATCCCCTGTTTAGAGTAATGATTGTTTGAATGATGAAATTCTCAATTGTTTAGAATAAATGATTGTGGGGATTGTTTTGCTTGTAAGGGGGAACATTGAAAGAAAAATTCTTTTGAAAAATTGCTTGAAATCTATGGAAAGTTGATTGAATTCTTAAGCTTGCCAGGTCTTGAGTCTTTTTAAGTTTTTGAGTGTAGTTTGCTTGGGGACAAGCAAAGTTTAAGTTTGGGGTATTTTGATGAGCCTCTGTTTGACTGGTTTTATAACTAGTCAAGACCTTGGCTTTGTGCTTATTTTATATCATTTTCACCCAAATTAGACTTGATTGTCCTTAAGTAGTATTTTGAGTCTGTAAAGTATTTTTAAGTTAATTTAGTTGATTTAGAGTTAAATAAAATACTTATTCTATTTTCTGTTTTTCAGGTAAATAAAAAGGAAATAATTCCGGTTCGCCCCGCGAAGGTTATCTCGCCCCGCGAGTATTGCAACTCTGAAAAGTCAGAGACGATCACGGCTTGCCCGTGTTGAAGATCACGATTGTGGCAGTTTTGAAGTTGAAGCGTTCGCCTCGCGAGCATCCATTCGCCTCGCGAGTACCTGGAAGTCAGAGAGCATCACGGTTTACCCGTGTTGAAGGTCACGGGCGTTACAGTTGGGAATTTGAAGAGTTCGCCTCGCGAAGATATGCTCGCCTCGCGAGAAGACCAAGAGTTGCAGACCTTTCGTGTTATTCGCCTCGCGAGCATTGCTTCGCCTCGCGAGGCCTTGAATTTCAGAAGTTGTATATAAACTGCTCTATGGCAGAATGAAAGGGTGGCTAGTCTTAGCTAGTCTTAGCTAGTCTCAGTTAGTAGTTTATTTTCTTTCCTTTTGTTTTCCTTTATGTAATGGAGAACTAGTCTCCTAGATTGATCTACTGTGATTGGTTTCTGTTATGACTTGAGGTTTCTTGTATTTCCTGTTTTCATTTCCTTTTCTCTTTTCAATGCCATGCTTTATATTTCTGTTTGCTTAATTCAGGAATATATTGTGTTGTTTTGGTTTATCTCGGTGATATCATGTTCCTATATATAATCGCGTTTGCTTAATTCGCGTGTGTACGTTTCGTGTTCGCTTAGTTCACGGAGTGCTTAACCCCGTTTGCTTAATTCGGGAATAGGGACATATATCTGTAGTAGTGGTTTCGCTTGTAAATTGTTGCTACAACCGGGAGGGGATTAGAATCTGCTTAGGGCTAGGAATTTGCATGAACCGATGATAGTTGGGAAACCGAGAACAGTAGGTTAATCGCTTTAGCTTATTTGGTAACTGCTCTATTTTCTTGCTTTGTTTTCTGTTTTGCTTCTTTAATTTAGTTTCCAATCTCAAAACCCCCAATTCTAACTTTTTCTAACTTTTTCTGTTAATAATAACAACACTAAAGAGTCCTTGAGAGACGATCCGAGTTGTCGCTCTATACTGCATTATTTTTATAATCGCTCGTTCTTTTTGGTGCGTGGCGACAGCGCGGTCAATCAACTTCAAGTAGTAATCACAATAGTTCAAGTAAACAAGTCATTCAAGTTTTGGCTCCATATCATAATAATATTCAAATCACTCAAGTTAAACACATACACACATGCATATAGTCATTAAATATCCCTAGGCAATACCCTCTTACCTTCTGTGAAGGTAAGGAGATTATATGCTCGAAGAGGTATACCACGAACGTCCTCGTTTCCTCCGTGATGGAAGTCTAAGGTTCTGAACACAAAATCACAAGTTAAAATCAAACAAGAACACTAAACCACAAGGTATAGGTTCGGCCAAGACTAGTTCTTAGGGTTATAGATTCCCGAAAATTATACAACTCATGGATTTATGATCCTTAAGTGTTAGAAGTTCATAAACAATGATCATTTAACAAAGTTGAATTAAAATCCCACTAAGTTATAAACATAGGGCATTCGGTCAAGGCTAGTAAAATAGGCTAGCATTCACTAAACTTTCCAATCTCTTAGGTTGAGCATCCATATGTATTTAGGAGCTCAAAACCATGATCATTTTGGAAAAATAAGAACAAAGTATCCTAGGTCCATAACCTTCTAGGTTCAGCCTTCATAGGATTTATAGGCTAGAAATCTTTAAACTTTCAAATCTCTTAGACTTAGCATCCCAATATCTTATGGAGCTCAAGTCCATGATCATCTTGGAAAACAATGGAAACTTAAACATTCCAATCTCTTAGACTTAGCATCCAAATATCTTATGGAGCTCAAGTCCATGATCATCTTGGAAAAATGAAAGTAATACATACTAGCTTTAATAACATGGAATAAACAAGTTAGAAATCCTTAAACTTTCCAATCTCTTAGACTTAGCATCCAAATATCTTATGGGTCTCAAGTCCATGATCATCTTGGGAAAATGAAAGTGATACATCCTAGCTTGAATGACATATAATAAGCAAGTTAGAAATCCTTAAACTTTCCAATATCTTAGACTTAGCATCCAAATATCTTATGGAGCTCAAGTCCATGATCATTTTGGATAAATAAAAACTCAAACATCCTAGCACCTAAACTCTAAGTTTCGGCCATCATAGGATGATGAGGAAAATATTCTTTGTTTAACAATAACTCTTAGGTTTAGAATCACAAGGTATTAAGAATTCTAAATCCATGATCAATACTTGGAAAGTTGAAACATAGTATCCTAGGCTTACTTATTCATATTTTCGGCCATCATAGGAACAAGCTATCAAAACTTCCAAGATTTAGAGATTCAAGATCAAGGGATAGTTAGAAACTCAAACACATGATCATATTCCAAAAGCTGAAACAAAAACTTCCTAGGTCACAAATGCAAGCATTCAGCCTTCATTGGAAGAGATGGGTAGAGATTTTTGTTTTACACAACCTCTTAGTTTGTGAAAATATAAGTTAATACAAGACTATAGAAAGTGGTTTCAACTCCAAAGGAGTTTTCTACCATTTTAGAGAGATTTTAGAAATTTAAAGCATATAAAGAACACATAAAGTAAACTAAGAAATAAAAGAAGAAACTTGCAAAAATATTCATATGAGAGCATTACCCTTAGTATACGGAAGAACTTTAATGAAGAACTCAAGTAGAAAAGATGAATAAAAACTAAAGATTTAAGAGCTTGAACTTTTAGAAGAAAGAAGAAGATGAAGGTTTAATGGAGTTTGAAGGAGGAAGATGATGAAGGAAAAATGAAAGGGGCATATATAGGGAGGGTATAGAATGGCATGAAATTGAGGAGAGAGGACTGAGCTTGGAGAGCAAGTTTTGACCTTGTGCCTTGTTTGGTTTGAGAAGAGAGAGAAAAAAGGGTTTTTAGAATATAATATGATATATTTCAAAAAGTGCCATCATGACCACTTTTTAGGAGGTAGCTTAGGCCATTTCTCTAGTGAGTCACCTCACTCCCTCATCTCACCTCAAGCCTTTTATGTCTCCTATTCTGCTCAAATACTTACCCGATTGCATTTCCGATCGTAACTCTTCCGACGTTTTCGCCCGAATAAAATATTTTATTTTATTTTTGAACGAAAATTTTCAAAATAACCAAAGTGGAAAGAACCATAATAAAAACACTAACTATCTCATTCATGGGTCAAAATTAGGTTTTCTGCTCAGTAAGCTTGTACCAGCAGTGAAAACGCAGACCGACTTCCGTCTGAATTTTCAACCGAAATTTTTACCGTAACTTCATATGATATAACATCACAAGAAAATGATTTTAGTTTAATTAAAATCATCCTCTGAATTTAATATAAAATAAACACATTTAAATATGTATTTACTGCTACAGAAAGCATAGGAAAAATAGTGTGTTGCAAAACATGTTTCCTGCAAGATTCGCAGGAAAATTCACAGGTAATCAGAATGTTTCTAGAAGTGAAAATCGTGATCCTTTTTTTTTTTTTAAAAAGTATATAAATATGCCAGACTTGATAAGCCTCTGGCTCATCTAGTTTTATAACTAGAAAGACCATGGTTTTGTGCTAATTATATCTCGTTTTCGCCCAAATTGGATTTAATTGTCCTCAAGCAACACTTTGAGTCTCTTAAGTATTTTTTAGGATATTTTAGTTGATTTTGAGTCAAATAAAGCATTTAATACTATTTCATATTTTCAGGTAAAAAGGGAAGGACAATAAAGCAGAAGTCATCACGCCCTAGCCATGACACTGGTCACGACCGTGATCAGCCTAATGAGAAGATCAGAAGTCATCACGGCCCAGCCGTGATACCCATCACGGGCGTGATGGGAAGGACCTTAAAGAATAGAGAGCATCACGGCCTAGCCGTGATGGAGGTCACGGTCGTGACAGGCCAACTCTTATGGACATAATTGATCACGGCCCGACCGTGATGAGCATCACGGTCGTGACAGACCAGAATTTGAATATGCACCCTTGGCAGAACCTATCACGGCCGTGACGCGCACTTTTTATACTCAGACTTCTCTCATCTATAAATAGGGCATCAAACTTTTACCCTAGGGAGTTTTTTTTAGAGGAGCTGGGGAGGCAGACTGAGAGGCTGGCGGCTGGACTAGGGTTCTAACCCTAAAAAGGGAGATTTCCTTTGCTCTGGGACTGGAAGAAGATTGGAGGATTCATCATGGAGTTTCCTTCATCCCTTCTCTCCTTCTCTTTTGTATTCTCATTTATCATGAGTAGTTAAATCCCCTATTTGTTGGGGTTAGATGATTGCTTTTCTGAACTTTGTTGTATTTTGATTTGGTTGTTCTAATGCAAGTTTCTATTTCTTTATGAGTGTTTGATTCCATGCTTAATGCTTTTCTTGGCTTGATCACCCATGGAATGATATGTTGCTTTGATAGATAATTGAAAGATTGATGTTAAGGCATGCTCATGAATCAAATGCCAAGTAGTTCATGAATCTAGACATAGGTCTTGGGGTGCTTGTAATCTTATAAGTCTTGACCCTTGATGCAAAATCTCAGGTTAATCCACCTAAGACATTAGGGTTTAATTTGGGGTTTTAGGCTCATTCCACCTAAGACATTAGGGTTTGAGTATTTAAAAAGGCTTGATTGTCATAATTGAATTAGGACTTGTGTTAGTGACCATTTCGTTGCAATTGAGGGAGGATTAGTGTAGTCTAACCCTGACAACTTTTAGCCACATCTCTGTTTGCATACCAAGTGCTCGATAAAATACCCAAAAGACAAAAAATATTTTTATTGCTTTGTTGTTTTATGTTTTGATCTCTCCTCATGCCATAGTTTAGTCTAGATAGTTGTTGGCGTTGTGAATTGGTAATTGGCAACCGATCCCTGAGGACGATATCCGGTCTCACCACCGTATTACTTGTGCGACTAGGTACACTTGCCTAGAAAAAAATACGCATCAAGTTTTTGGCGCCGTTGCCGGGGATTGGCTTTGCCAATATCAGTAGTAACAAAGAAGGCAATAATTTAGACATTTTTATTTTATTTTTCTGTACATATTTGATGTCTTTCTTTTGTTAGTTTTGTCTATATTTGAATTTGTGTTTCTTTAATCTTGGGCCTTATTTGTCTGTGAGGTGGACTTTGAATTGACAGGATCATGGATTACAATTATTACTATCCATCCGATGTAGAAATTGAGATGTCTGAGCTGCAGCTGCGGGCAAATATGCTAGAATTGTCCATAAACATCCAACAAGTGAGCAATATACTGTCAAGGGCACAAGTCTCTCCTCCACCAATGGTAGGCGATTTTCAATGGGGAAATCAATATCCCAACACTTACACTCCATGGTGGGGGAATCCTCCAAACAATGCTTGGATTGATCAAGAGGAACATTGGGAATCTTCCACACCTTCATATCAACCACAACCATCTCAATGGTATGATAAGCCATCACCATTGGAAGTTTCTTGGGAGAACTTCAAATCCACAACCGCAGTCAATTTTGAGCAACCTATTCCGGATAGTCGGTCTCACTTAGAGGATATTTTGGTGAACTTCATGGCAACAACAATGGAAGGTTTAAAAAATCAAGAAGATACCATTCGAAGTTTCGGGGTACGTATTGAGAAAATCTCTAACCAACTATCCGGAATGTCAAATGGGAACTTGATGGATGATGATGAAGATAATGGAATAATGGATGATGAAGAAGATGATGCAATCATGGATGAAAAGGAAGATGAAGAGGTGGGAGCAACCGAATTAAGAAGTGAAGACCCTGTTTTGGAGAACATAGTTGCACCATCTCCCATTGAACCCTTGACTAAAGAGATTGAAAGGAAGAGGAATTTGGAGGACATCTATTTCACCATGCTTGAGGATGATGAAGAACTATTGGAATTAGATAATTCTATTGGTTCCTATGCATGTGTTGATTATGATGGGAGAAACACTTGTGTGGTTTGTGATGAGATTTCTGCATATATGGAAGGTGATGGATTTGGTGATTCAGTGAGTGAAGATTGTACAGAAGCCAAAGCAGCATCAGTGATCCTCTCCACTTGTTTGCCACCTCTCATTATGAAGCAACCAACGATGGAGTTCAAGCCTCTGCCTGAGAAACTGGATTTTGAATCTTTAGCTATGAAGGCACTATGGCCAGTCCAAGAGGTTAAACCCCATTTTTATTGGGAAGACTTTGTTGACAAAGAGGACATCTTTGACCCAAGAGGGATTGAGAAGTTCGTCGCACTTGGCGAAGTCACCATGACTTTCGAGCACTCACTTCCATATCAAGGCTGCAAGTTATGGGACCCTGGAATAAGCTTCCATTCTCTGTCCATCACTTGGCCCCTGTGCTACAAGCAATGGGATCCAGGAGGAAGCTTCTCAATGAGTTTTCTGAACCTTTCTTTTTAGTTATTTGCATTTTTTTTATTACTTTGATTTTCTTTACTTGAGTCGTATGTGTGTGAGTCTTGTGTTGGTGAGCTTGAATGGGTTTTATTAAATTTTGCATAGATGGATTGCATGATTTATGTTGATTTTTGATGATTTTCCCCTAGGATTTGAAAATTGAAAATTGATCCCCATGTGAAAAATTGAAAATTGAACTTTGAGAAATTTTATTGGGATTGTATAATTTATGATAAGTTTGGGGTGAAGGGTTGCACACACTAGGGGTTGTATCTCGGTCAAACAATTTGCGAAAGAAAAATGTCCAGGTGAGGAATTTGAGCCTCCAACATTGTCCTTAATTGTGTGAATCACTTTTAAGTTGCACTTTCCCGAATTTGCTTGAATCTCTTCATGGTTTGCATGTTTATGTGGTTGCATCAAATGATTTAGGCAATTTTCTTTGAAATAACTACTTGGCCTAAATTGAACCAATCCCTAATGCATGTTCCCTAGTTAGCCACATTGAGACTAATAAGCCTATTGTTTCTTGATGGCCTTATGTTATAAACCAAAAAATCCGGAAAAACCACGTTAACCCAATCTTAGGATTAGGAGAGCATGGATGCTTAGCAAGACAAGGGTTGAAGGAAACTAAGTTTGGGGTGGCTACAAGGATATGATATGTTGTTTTGGATTGAGAAAAAGAAAAATAGAGGTTGGAGCCAAAGGCAAAAAGAAAAAGGAAGAAAAGTACAAAAATGTCAAAAAAGGGTATTAAAAGAAAAAGGTTGTAGTTACCCAAAGCAAAAAAAAAAAAATGGAAAATTGAATTTGAGTGGAAATTCAATGTGTCAAAATGTTCATGCTCTCTTAGTTCCTAGGGACTTAAGCCTAGTACCTTTGAATATCCTACTTTAGCCAGGCCCCATTACAACCTTTAAAAGACCTTTTGATGTTGCATGCATGTTTTCGTGGGACTTTAAGAGCTTGAACTTTTAGAAGAAAGAAGAAGATGAAGGTTTAATGGAGTTTGAAGGAGGAAGATGATGAAGGAAAAATGAAAGGGGAATATATAGGGAGGGGAGAGAGTGGCATGAAATTGAGGAGAGATGATTGAGCTTGGAGAGAAAGTTTTGACCTTGTGCCTTGTTTGGTTTGAGAAGAGAGAGAAAAAAGGGTTTTTAGAATATAATATGATATATTTCAAAAAGTGTCATCATGACCACTTTTTAGGAGGTAGCTTAGGCCATTTCTCTAGTGAGTCACCTCACTCCCTCATCTCACCTCAAGCCTTTTATGTCTCCTATTCTGCTCAAATACTTACCCGATTGCATTTCCGATCGTAATTCTTCCGACGTTTTCGCCCGAATAAAATATTTTATTTTTTTTTTGAACGAAAAATTTCAAAATAACCAAAGTGGAAGGAAACATAATAAAAACACTAACTATCTCATTAACGGGTCAAAATTAGGTTTTCTGCTCAGTAAACTTGTACCGGCAGTGAAAACGCAGACCGACTTCCGTCTGAATTTTCAACCGAAATTTTTACCGTAACTACATATGATATAACATCACAAGAAAATGATTTTAGTTTAATTAAAATCATCCTCTGAATTTAATCTAAAATAAACACATTTAAATATGTATTTACTGCTGCAGAAAGCATAGGAAAAACAGTGTGTTACAAAACATGTTTCCTGCAAGATTCGCAGGAAAATTCACAGGTAATGAGAATGTTTCTAGAAGTGAAAATCGTGATCCTTTTTTTAAAAAAAAAGTTTATAAATATGCTAGACTCTATTTCTAATGATAATTGTTCTAATAAATATGATTATCTGTTCTTATTTCTTTATTTGTCCAAACCTTCCCTAAAACACAAAACGTTGTAACAACCTCATCATTCCCTTTTCTTTTTCTTTATAAAAACTACAACAAAAAGTGATTGGATATAAAAGTAGTGAAAGAATAAAATAAAACATTTTTTCCCCTTGGGCTACTCAAGAGTGGATGCTCGATCGTCACAAAATGAATTTGAGCCAATGAATGCTTATACATCGAAGGTAACGTGTCAAGTGAATCTCACTCTCTCTATTTTTCTTTTCTTTTCTATTATATGTTAGAGCAAATAAGTACTCCCTGGACCCCTACCCATTCACTCACTCTCTGTGCAAATCATTCCTAGTACACAACATATATATCTCTATCATATCTCTTTCTCTCTACAGTGAGCATTTCACTTTCTTAGACTGCATGGATTTTGATCCAAGCTTCCAAGAGAAATTTTCTTACCTTTCCAGGATCTTGCAGGAAAATCCCAGCATAAATCTAGAGATACCCATCTCGGTTCCATTGAAACAAACCTCTACTCTTGTAACACCTCCACAAAATAAAACCACCTTCATGTACCAACCTCTCAATGGGGTTAACCATCACCCTGGATTTTCAATCGGGGGTCCTTCCTCCTCCATCAACCCTTTCTCTATGATTCCAACCCCTTATTTTGGTGATCCATACACCAATGAGTCAATGAGAGACCTTATCAACCCCTACTACCCCATGGCATATGCACCAAACAACAACAAAATGGAAGTCGTGCACAGCTAAATTAACAATGGCAAAATCTGTGATTCATGCCAGAAAATTCCTATTGAATGTGGTGTAAATTCACAGATTCAGTCGGGTCCATCTCTTTCACCACCAGAACCACTTGTTTACAGATCGGCGACAGTGATTCCTAGACTCCAAGAGGAGCTTTCATGCGTAGTTGGAACTGGGAATAATGGTCACTGCGGAACTGATGAGAGAGGTTTTGTTGTTGGTGAAAACAAGGAGCAAAAGAAGGTACAGAGGAACAGGACCAAAATTCCGACAATTGTCAACACAATTATAGGCCGGTGGACTTCAGATGAAGACAAGTATTGCAAACCATTCTGAATTTCCTACTATATCTATCTCTTACAAAAACATTCTCTTTATTCTAATAATTTTTATTTTCAGTTGGGATTTTTTTATTAAATTCTTTGGGTTCAAGAGATGATTGCTTAAAATTTTCCCTTTGATTCATGTCCATACTAATGTTTTGTCCAATTTATTCCTCAGCGGTAACATTTATAATTTAGTTTTTTTATTTTTGTAGGATTCTCACCAAATTGGTGGGATGTTTCAGACTTAAAAAATGGTCCCAGATTGCCAAGTTACTGAATGGCAGGGTTGGGAAACAGTACAGAGAGAGATGGAACAACCATCTCTAGCCAAACATTCGGGTTTCTTCCCTTTCATTTCTTATTTGTTTTTCTCTCACACACGCATACACCAAGTGATATGAAAGTCATACATTTTTAATGGAAACTCGGTTAATTGAAATTTCTCTTTGTCTGATAAAAGAATGGTCCAAAATTCACTCGGGTCTCGAATTTTATACATTATTTTTTAAACTACTATATGTGTAAAAAAATTAAATTAAAGGCTAAATTATAATTTTTGCCGCTTATCTTTATTTTAGGTTTCGTTTTGGTCCCTCTTTTAATTTTTGTTCCAAATTGGTTCCTTATCTTGCAAATGTTTTCCCATTTTGAACATTTCCATTAGTTTTGCTCTAACGGTGTTACATTTACACCGTTAGTTGAAATAAATCTCCGATCCACCGGATTCTTGAAAAAATCACTGAAATCTAATAAGAGGGGGGGAGAGGGGATTTTCCGGTGAATTCTCCCATATTCCAATGATTTTTTTCCAACATTTGGCGATCAGAGACGATATCCAACAACTAATGGTGTAAGTGTAACACCGTTAGGGCAAAACTAATGGAAAAGACCAAAATGGGCTAATGTTTGCAAGATAATAGACCAATTTGGAACAAAAAATAAAAGAGGGACCAAAACGAAACCTAAAATAAAGATAAGGGATCAAAAGTATAATTTAGCCTAAATTAAAAATATCATGTGTAAGTATTAAATTAAATTTATAAATGCAATTAATTTAGCGTACGTATATAATTTTAATGTTTTATAACCGCAAAATATTAATAACTAAAAATTATTCTAATTTTGCGCACATTTGATAGATTCTATTATATGACGTGTAAACTCTATCATACATGAGCCATTAATAAGGATCTTAAGAATTCATAGTCTTCACTAATAGGATGAATAGAAACACCAACCTTTCTCCATGCTTAAATGTTAATACTTCTTTGCTTGAACTTCAATCAACAATGGAAACTCTTCTATCCCTTGCCTTCCTCTTTATGCCTCTAACTTTGATGGAAATTAGGAGACTTTCTTTCTAGGCAGAGATAGGGAAATGTTTCATTTCCTTCCTTTTATAATTGCTTCCATCAAGCAATATATTCTTTTATGAAAAGACTCATTCCTAAGAGTCATAACCATTCATTCAAATATTAAACAATATGTCCTTTCATTTAAATATTAAACCACCACTAATATTTGTCACACACATGAGACATTAATTCTTACATTCTCCCACTTGGCTCATGTGACAAAGTACAACCTCATATGGTCCAATAAATTCTCAATCATAATGCGCATAAATAAGGACAATTATTTCATCGTAAGTCATATTTAAGAACAAGAAATAATAAGAGTCATATTTAACAATAATGTCATTTTAAAGACCATTAATGTTTTTCAACATCATCATTCATAATTGTGCACACATAAGTTTGAAAACAAAAATTTCAGAAACTTATACATTAATAAGCTTAGAGTGTCATACATACATCATTAATGATTTAAAAACATAATTTAACACTTGCTAGCAGACATAATGCCCATTCTTTCAACATGACCAGTAAATACTTTGGGCGGTAACCCTTTTGTTAAAGGGTCGACAATCATAAGTTCAGTGCTAATATGATCAATTGACGCTCTTTGTTTATGAACTTCTTATTTAACAGCAAAGTACTTTATTTCCATATGCTTAGCACCCTTAGAGTAGTTATCGTTTTTGGAAAAGAAGACAGCTGCGGAATTATCACACTAAATTTTCAGCGGCCTGGCAATACTGTCGACTATTCCAAGTCCTGAAATAAAGTTCCGCAGCCAATTAGCCTAAATAGTGGCCTCAAAGCATGCCACAAATTCAGCCTCCATAGTGGATGTAGCAATGAATGACTGCTTCGCACTCTTCTGTGATATTGCTCCTCCGGCTAAAAGATATACGTAACCAAAAGTGGACTTTCTTGTATCCTCACATCCAGCAAAGTCTGAATCTGTATATCCAACCACCTCAAGGTGATTAGATCTCCTATAAGTAAGCATGTAGTCCTTCGCTCCTTGCAAGTATCTTAGAACTTTCTTTGCAGCTTTCCAGTGGTCCATTCCTGGATTACTCTGGTATCTACCCAGCATTCCAACTGCAAAACTTATATCTGGTCTCGTGCATGTCTGAGCATACATCAAACTCCCAACAACAGATGCATAAGGAATATTTTCCATCTGTTTCCGTTTCAAATCATTCTTTGGACATTGCATGAGACTAAACTTGTCTCCTTTCTGAATTGGAACAGAAGATGCTGAGCACTTGTCCATCCTAAATCTCTCTAAAACTTTATTAATATATGCTTTTTGAGACAAACCCAACAATCCAAGTGATCTATTCCGGAATATTTCTATTCCGATCACATAGCTTGCCTTACACATATCCTTCATTTCAAAATTGTTAGAGAGAAAGTTCTTGGTCTCACTTAACAGACCAAAATCATTAGTTGCAAGCAAGATATCATCAACATACAGAATCGGAAATATAAACTTACTCCCACTGATCTTCAGATATATACACAGGTCAACAATGTTTTCCTTAAATCCAAAAGAAACAACAGTATCATTGAACTTAAGATACCATTGTCGGGAAGCTTATTTAAGTCCGTATATTGATCTCTTAAGTTTACATACCATGTGTTCCCTTCCTTTCTCTAAGAATACCATTGGTTGATTCATATAAACATCTTCCTCTAAGTTCCCATTTAGAAAGGCAGTTTTCACATCCATTTGATGCAACTCTAAATCATAATGAGCTACCAATGCCATGATAATTATGAAAGAATCTTTCTTGGAAACTGGTGAAAATGTTTCTTTGTAATCAATGCCATCTTTATGAGTAAAACCTTTAGCAACAAGTCTGGCCTTGTAACGTTCAAGGTTGCCATGAGAGTCACGCTTAGTCTTAAAGACCCATTTACACCCAACTCTCTTGCAACCTTCAGGCAATTCTACGAGGTCCCAAACATCATTCTGGTCCATGGATTTAAGCTCATCTTTCATGGCATCTAACCATTTATCAACATTATCACCATTCATGGCTTGTGAAAACGAAACTGGATCATCATCAATTCCTAAGTCATTTTCTGACTCTTGTAGATATACCACATAATCATTCGGTATAGCAGATCTTCTTTCTCTTTAGGATCTTCTTAATACTATTTCTTGTGGTTGTTCTATTATAGGTTCATTGTCAACCTCGGGAACATTAATTTGTTGTTCTTCTTGATTATTATACGGTTCAACAATTTGAGGAACACAAGTCAAAGGAACTTGTATTCATACTTCATTAATCTCCACATTTCGTGAAGCTTCACTTCCACTGGTTTCACCACACTCAATGAACCTAGCATTATTCCCAGTTTCAACAATTCTTGTACTATGGGTAGGACAATAAAATCTAAACCCCTTAGACTTTTCTGGATAACCAATGAAATATCCACTGATTGTTCTTGCATCCAGTTTCTTTTCCTGTGGATTATAAATCCTTATTTCTACCTGGCAACCCCAAACATGCAGGTGCCTTAAACTAGGTTCCTTCCAGTCCACAGTTCAAAAGGTGTCTTTGGAACTGCCTTACTAGGAACCCTGTTCAACAAATACATGGCAGTTTTTAAGGCATACATCCACAATGATAAGGGTAAAGATGCATTACTTAACATACTCCTAACCATATCCATTAAGGTTCAGTTACGCCTTTCCGATACACCATTTTGTTGTGGTGTACCTGGCATTGTGTATTGAGCACATATGCCATGTTTTTCTAGGAATTTAGCAAACGGACCAGGGTGTTGTCCATTTTCATCATACCTTCCGTAATACTCACCACCTCTATCAGACCTTATGATTTTCACCTTTCTGTCCAATTGCCTTTCAACTTCATAAAAATAAATTTCTAATGCATTCACCGCTCGAGACTTCTCATGCAGTAAATAGACATAACCATAATGTGAAAAATCATCAATAAAGGTGATAAAGTATTTTTCCTTACCGAAAGAATTAACATCAAAAGGTCCACATATATCAGTGTGAACTATCTCAAGAAGCTGAGTGCTTCTTGGGGCGCATTTCTTTGTGTGTTTTGTTTGCTTTCCTTTAATACCATCCACACAAATATTAAGGTCAGTAAAATCCAAATCTGGAAGGACTTCATTCTTTATAAGTCTTACCATTCTTTCCTTGGAAATGTGACCCAAGCACTTATGCCACAAATAAGTAGAACGTTCATTCACTAAACCACGTTTAGTGCCAACATTATGATGCAAGGTCATAAGTGTTTCAGCATATAGATTATCAAGATTTAATCTATATAAACCATTAATAAGTATACCAGATCCAATCATAAATGTATGCTTATACAAACTGAAACATCCATTACCAAACTTAAAAGAGTATCCAGCAACATCAAGTTTAGACAAAGAAACTAAATTCCTAGAAATATTAGGTACATACAAAGTTTCAAATAAATCTAAATGATGTCCAGTGTCAAGGATCAAACGATAAGTCCCGATAGCTTCCACTGGAACTTTCACTCTATTCCCCATGAATACAAACTTCTCATTTGGGCTTATGGTTTGGATCGTAAGAAATCCCTGCATCGTATTAGAAACATGAGTCGTACATCCAGAATCAATCCACCAAGTATTATGAGGAACTTCAGTTAAATTTGATTCGAAACATACATAAGCATTAAGCTCACCTTTCTTTTCGAACCAAGCCTTACGTTTGGGGCAATCCTTCTGGAAATGTCCAGATTTCCCACAGAAATGACATATGTCATTATTTCCTTTCTTCTGGATCTAAACGGAGGACTCATTTATCTTTAGTGGTCCTTTCCCCTTTCCATGTTTCTTATCAGCATTCTTACCAGCTCCTTGATGGTTCACATAATGGATTGAGTGACTTCCTTGATTCTTAAGTCTCGTTTCCTCTTGAACCAACATACTGTGCAATTCATGCACATTCCATTTATCTTTCATGGTGTTGTAGTTCATTTGGAACGGACCATAATCAGACGGTACTGAGTTCAAAATGAACTGCACAAGGAAATTCTCATCCACTTCCATTCCCAATGACTTAAGTCTTGCTGCAATATTTATCATTTCAATAACATGCTCATGCATAGTATGAGAACCATCAAACTTCATGGTGGTTAAGGTACTCATTAATGTCCCAGCAAGAGACTTGTCAGCAGTTTGGGAGCGCTCTTCCACATTCTTCATAAATTCTTTTGCACTTTCAGTTTTAGGAAAAGCAGACTTAACGTTACTTGCTATGCTCATTCGCATAAACATCAAACTTAGTCTGCTTGACTTTTCTCAAGCCTTAAAACGAGCCTTCTCTTCATTGCTACTAGCATCAGTAATAGCAGCAGGCTTCTCAACTTGAAGAGCCAAATCAAGATCCATTACACCAAGGTGAAATTGGATTTGTTCACTCCATTCAGAGAAGTTCAACCCATTAAATGTTGGAACAGACGTAGCATGAGAATGTAAAGACATAGGAACAAATACTGCAATTAACACATGCTTCACATTAATGCTTTGAGTCATAAAATAACATACAATCAAATTCAGACAATAAACATTAAATATTCAATGCACATTAATGTTCTCCTTTGGGTGATACATCAATGCACAACAAACATAATGATGCTAATACAGTCAACATTATTAGGCAATGAAATATGCACTAAATAGAAATATTTACTATCTTTGGACATAGAAATAAAACTAATAGTGCATTCACATCACCATCAATCATGTCCATTAATTATAAGAACAACTAATCAACCTTTGGGTGATCGATAAATGCCTTATAACAATGAACTTCAATTTACCCATAAACTAACAATCATCATGTCATTTATAGCATCACATTCTATGGGTAATTGAAATAAATTATCATTCATTTGGAATTAAATAAACTTTCAGATTTGACCACTTTGGTGATTAACAAATCCATCATACATTTAATCCCAAAATATACATACTTCATAACATATACGAATATATACAATCATCCTGTACAGAAGCTTTAAAAAACTCATAACTCTCAATTTCGATAATTAAAGTTCACGTACAGGGAGACTTTCATCAAATTGATATTTGATTATCATTTAAAATATGGAAGCAATTCACATATGGGAATAGTTAATCTCAATTCCGAAAATTTCACGTTTCCTTGTTCCCTAGAGAGGGGCATCAAGTTGATGCTTGCCCCTAGATCACACAACGCCTTCCCTAGAGTCATCCCCCCAATGGTGCATGGTATAGAAAAAGAATCGGGGTCCTTCAACTTTGGAGGTAGTTTTCTTTGAAGAATGGCACTACACTCCTCGGTCAGAGCGACCATTTCCTCATCCACTATTTTCCGCTTCTTGGAGAGAAGCTCCTTCATAAACCGGGCATAAGATGGCATTTGTTCCAAGGCTTCCGCAAATGGAATGTTAATTTGAAGCTTGCGGAAGACATCGAGGAATTTACTGAACTGTTTATCTTGTTGAGGCTTCTTCAATCTTTCAGGATATGGTACCTTCATGTAGGGTGGGAGGTCTTTGGGCTCAACCCACTTCTTTTTTCGGAACACTTCATCTACAAGTTTCAACCTTCCCCCTTGCTCTGGTGCCTTGTCGCTTGCCAACTCCTCCTTCTCAGGTTGCTCTTCCTCAACATGTGGTTGTTCCGAGACCTCATCTTTCTGAGAACTAGTTGCACCCTTGTTAGATCCCAACACCCTACCGCTTCTAGTTGTTACGGCATTGCATTGGTTCTTAGGGTCGTTCTCTGTATCACCTGGGAGAGTGCCTGGGAGACGCTCATTTAGTTGCTTTGCGAGCTGAGCTATCTGCGTCTCTAGATTCTCAATTGTCGAACCTGTATGAGTTGCCAACTTGTCAATGGTTGTGCTTGTATTGATTGACAACTTCTCAATTGCCGCATTCGTCTTTTCTATAGCCAACTCCCAAGGTTGCCTTCCACCATCTACTATCTGCAATTGATTAGGCCCTGGAAAAGCCTGCTGAGTTTTGCGTTGATGGATTCCAATGTTTGGCCTCAGACCCTGTTGAGGTTGTTGTTGCCCGGCTAGACCACCACTAGCATTACTCCACGCGAAACCCGGATGGTCTCTCCTCATATACCCCCTATTCTGATTCTGACTGTAATCATTCTGTCTGTTCCTCTGATAGTTGTTCTGGGGTACAGTGTCATAGAAATGGTGGCATGAGTCCACATGTTCCTGAGAGAAGTTGAGCGGACAACTCTGAGTGTCATGATCTCCATTACAATTATCGCAACCCGGAGGCATTCCCTCATGTATCACATTAACCTTCTTGTTCCCAGACAGTGTCGCATTCTGCATCTTCAACAGTCTATTTTGCTCTAGAATGGCTTCCATTGTTGCAGAACTGACTCCACTTGAGGTTTCCCTACCATGGTTGTAATCATTGTATGACATCTTCTCCAATAATGCCCAACCATCCTCAGCTGATAAATAAGAAAAAGAACCGCCAGCTGCGGCATCACAATTCATCTGGTATCGTCCCCTTAACCCGTTAAAGAAGTGCTGAACCTTGGAGACCGGGTCAAAGAAAGCCGAGGGACATCTTCTCAAGAGCACATTATACCTCTCCCAAGCTTCATTATAGGATTCATCTTCTGTCTGCCTGAAAGATGTGACGGCAACTCTTACTTGTGCCAGTTTCTGAGGCGGAAAATACTTGGTTAGGAACTTTTGTGCCATTTGCTCCCAAGTTCTGATACTGTTCCGATCCAAGCTGTCAAACCAATCGCGAGCGACATCCCTAAGAGAGAGAGAGGGAAAAGCCGCAAGCGAAACTCATCTTGAGAGACACCTCTTGTCCTCTGCAAGTCACAAGCTTCAAGGAAGTGAGTGATGTGTCTATGAGGGTCTTGTTTGCCACTCCCATCAAACTGATTCTCACGGATGTAGGCTGTGACACATCCTTCCACTCTGAAGGAATCTGTATTGAGGTTGCCCCTCACGATGGAAGAATCACAATCACCCAAATTGGGTAGATTGTACTCAAAGAGAGGCTTGTAAGGAGGAGGAGGAGGGGTGTTTTCTTCGGCCATAATCTCAAGATTAATCGCTTCAAGCCTCTTTCGCTCTCTGGCTTCCTTCCTTAATCGCTTCTCGGTCTTGGTGATCTCTGAATCAAATAGCAAGTCCTCTTGTGAAAGGGTACCTCGCATACAAAAACAAGGCAAGACCAAGTGGAATCACAGAAGTAGAGAGAAATAATAGTGAATAAATAAATATAATAAAAAATAAAAATAAAAATAACTTAACCAAATAATCAACTTCCCAAAAATTAGGAAAATTGGTTGTGCCAATCCCCGGCAACGGCGTCAAAAACTTGTTGAGTCACCGGCAAGTGTACCGGGTCGTCGTACGTAATAAAACACGGTAAGTAATTACCGAGGTCGGGCTACCAATTCTACCATTTTGCAGAAATTTGCTAAGTTTGGTCAAGTAACAGAAATTGGTTGAGAAGAGAGAAAATAGGATTGCAAGTTCAAATCAACACGAATTAACAAATCAAATAGAACTAAGGTATTAAAATCTGGAAATTAAATATCTAAGGTCTCAAATCCACCTACCCAATCATGCATAGTACCCAAGTGATGATGATCCTCTCCCTAAGTTCAATTTTAATGTCAACCGGGACCCCCAAATTCTCCTAAATTCACTGTCGTGCTCAATAGGACGTATTCAACGATTGAGTTAATTACTTGCTAGGTCTCATAACTCAATAATCAAACTCGATTAAACCTTGTTCCCTATAGGGTTGCACTAATCTCCTACTCACTCTCGTGCAATATTCAATCAGTGATCCCAATTCAAGTTCTAAACGTGAATTGCCTATCAAGCCTCAACACGTTAACTAGTTAATCACGCATGCATATGATCAATGCAATAAAATCAGAATTGGAAAACAAGAATTGAGTTAAAGGAGAGAGACATACATCACGTTGAATCGCTACACCGCCATGGGTGGTTTCATTGATCCCTTAGACAAGGGGATTAGTTCCTCTTGTTTGTAACGACAAATGAACAATCGGAATTCATCATAATTCTAAACAAGAAAAAGAAAATAGGGAGTAGGAGACGCAACTCCAGAATAAGGATTAAAATAGATCTAAAAAAACAGTTCTGATCCAAAAAGTGTATATCTGGTTCTGTTTGCACTGCTTTATTTAGAGGGAGGCCACGCGTCACGGCCAGCCCGTGACGCGTTCTGGAATAGGCGCGTGATAAGCCCCTGGCTCATCTAGTTTTATGGCTAGTATGACTAGGGTTTTGTGCAAATTATATCCTATTTTTCACCCAAATTAGATTAGATTGTCCTCAAGCAAGGTTTTGAGTCTCTAAAGCAGTTTTAGGTTAGTTTAGCCAGTTTTGAGTCAAATAATACACTTATAGTTGTGTCTTTGTTTTCAGGTTAAGTTGGAAGTCAAGAGAATAAAGAAACAGGGGATTCGCCTCGCGAACAGCTCTTCGCCTCACGACCCCGAAGGCTGACTGTTCCAGGAAAATGCAAGGTTTCTGTGTCGCCTAGCGAAGACTTGACTCGCGTCGCGAGTAATCCATCCCTGAAGACCAAAAGTCAGCACAGTTTATGCATGTTAAAGGTCACGGCTGTGGCAGTTTCGAAGTTGAAGAGTCTCGCCTCGCAAGCATCCATTCGCCTCGCGAGCCTGGAAGTCAGAAAGCATCACGGGGTGCCCCTGATGTTCGTAACGGGCGTAATAAGAAGACTCTTCAGTTCCTCGCCTCGCGAAGGTGTGTTCGCCTCACGAGAATACCAAAGGTTGCAGACTGTTCACAAGATTCGCGTCGCGAGATAGGCTTCGCCTCGCGAGTGGGCAAAATTCATGAATGTTATAAATAGCTGTCTGGGCAAATTATGAACAACTTTTGCTTCTCCATTGTTTTTACATTTTTCTGTGTGTTTTCGTTTTCTATGGAGAACTAAGTTTCTAGGATTAATCTATTGTAATCGATTTCCACTATACTTGAGGTTCTTGTATTTCCTGTTTTGTATGCTTTTCCCTCTTCAATGCCATGCTTTATATTTCTGTTTGCTTAATTCAGGAGTATATTGTATTGTGTTGATTTATTTCCGGTGATATCATGTTCCTATAATTAATCGCATCTGCTTAATTCGCGTGTGTACGTTTCGTGTTTGCTTAGTTCACGAAGGGCTTAACCCCGTTTGCTTAATTCGGGAATAGGGACATATATCTGTAGTAGTGGTTTCGCTTGTAAATTGTTGCTACAACCGGGAGGGGATTAGAATCTGCTTAGGGCTTGGAAATTGCATGAACCTATGATAGTTGGGAAATCGAGAAAAAAAGATTAATCGGTTTTTAGCTATTTGACAATCTCTTTGAATTGCCTTGTTTCATTGCTCTGTTATTATTTTGTTTTCTTTGATTGCATCCCAATCCAACCCCCCCAAACTGTTTTTTGTGGAAAATAACACTTTAAGAGTCCTTGTGAGACGACATCCGAGTTGTCGCCCTAAACTACAGTTTTAAAACCCGCTCGTTCTTTTTGGCGTGTGCGCGACAGCGCGACCAAAAATTGGCGCCATTGCCGGGGACTCTTATTTGTTATTTTTCCATTTTTTTTCCTTTCTTTTATTTTCTGTTTTTGTTTTGAATTGGTCTGGCTACTAGGTCTAATTGCCCTGAATTGTGTGATTTTGACCCGGAAATTGAAAGAACACTGCACACACTCCGTAGAGAATTTCGGGCTAGCACTAGTAGTGATTCTAATTCCAAAACTGTTTTTGAAAACATGGGAGACCAAAGGACATTAAGACAGCTTGCTGCCCCTGATGTTAACTATAATGGATTGTGTATTTCATATCCTGGTGCGGATACTCCTTTTGAACTGAAATCTGGTTTCATTCACTTGTTGCCAAAGTTTAATGGTCTTGCAGGTGAGGATCCACACAAGCACTTGAAGGAATTCCAAGTTGTCTGCTCCACAACCTCGAGATCAGAGGGAGTCACTGAGGATAGCATCAAGTTGAAAGCCTTTCCGTTCTCACTCCAGGGAGCTGCAAAGGATTGGTTGTTGTATCTTGAGCCCAACTCTATCACCACTTGGAATGATTTGAAGAGGGTTTTCCTAGAAAGATATTTTCCTGCTTCAAGAGCTGCGTCAATGAGGAAAGAAATATGTGGCATCAGGCAAGGGAATGAGTCGCTAGCTGAATATTGGGAAAGATTCAAGCATTTGGTATCCAGTTGCCCCCCAAAGATCGATTTACGAACAGCTCCCGATCCAAGACTTTTATGAAGGATTACCGCCGATGGATAGGAATCTTTTGGATGCTTTGCTAGTGGGGGAGCACTAGTTGATAAGACCCCAGTGCCGCCAAGCAACTCATTGAGAATATGTCATTGAATTCCCAGCAGTTTACTACCAGAAGAAATTCAGTTGAGACAAGAGGTGTGCATGAGGTCCATAGTTCATCTTCCAACCAGGCCGCCCTTGAGAATAGATTGGATGAGCTCACTTCTTTGGTAAGGCAATTGGCGATGAGCGAGTTCAGCCTGCAAAGTTATGTGGCATATGCAATTCACCTGAGCACCCATATGATCCATGCCCCATCCAGAGAGAAGAGTTTGTCAGTGAAGTGTCTCAAGCTTATGCAGTAAATCCATATAATCAAGGAAACAGTCAGAACCAATACAGCACTCCAGACCTCTCCACCAATAGGTACCATCCCAACTGGAGGAATCATCCTAATCTGCGGTATGGGAACTCATTCCAACAACAATCGATGGCACCTCAGAATCCTCCTCTAGTGACCACTTCTGCACCTTCTGGACCTTCATTGGAGGACATGTTCAAGCAATTGACTTCACAAATGAATGCACAAATGACTACACTTTTCCAGCAGCAAATGGGACAGTTCCAGGCACAGTTCCAGGCCTCACAGGCACAGTATCAGCAGCGAACAGATGCTAGCATTCAAGATTTGAGGACACAGATTGGACAGATGGCCACATCCATAAACAAAATACAGCAAGGTCAAGGATCCAGTCAACTGCCGGCACAACCAGTGATAAATCCCAATGCATCCAATCCTAATGTGAGTGCCATTTATCTGAGATCTGGGAAAGTTGTTGAGGCCACCTCTGGAAAGGATGAAGAACATATTGAGGTGACTCCTGAGCCTACTGTTGAAGTTGAAGTTGAGAAAATGTACAGACCACCAATCCCATTCCCACACAGATTGCAGAATAATAAGAAGATTGGTGGTGAAGATAAGGAGAAGGCAATTCTTGATGTGTTCAGAAAGGTGGCTGTAAATATTCCTCTTCTAGATGTGATCAAGCAGGTGCCTAAGTATGCCAAATTTCTCAAGGATCTATGCACCAACAAGAGGAAGTTGAAGAATAATGAGAAAGTTGATTTGGGAAGAAATGTCTCAGCTCTTATCCAGTCTAGGCCTGCACCAGAAAGAGTTGCTGCTTTAACCCCTACTCAGGCACTACCACAGAAGTGCAAGGATCCGGGCACATTTACGATTCCATGCACTATTGGGGATAGAAAATTTGAAAATTGCATGCTGGATTTGGGAGCCTCCATAAATGTCATGCCTACCTCCATCTTTAATAACCTTGATCTTGGGCCCTTGCAGTATACAGGTCTCACCATCCAGTTGGCCAACAGGACCAGTGCCCGCCCCATGGGAATGGTAGAAGATGTGCTAGTGCAAGTTGATGATTTGATCTTCCCAGCTGACTTCTACATCCTGGACATGGCAGGAGAGACACATTCCAAAAATCACCAATCATCTTGGGCAGACCATTCATGAAGACAGCTAAGACTAAGATTGATGTTGATGATGGGACCATGTCCATGGAGTTTGGGGATATGGTTGCAAAGTTCAACATCTTTGATGCTGTGAAACATCTAGTGGAAGCGCACTCCGTTTTCCGTATAGAGCTGCTTTATGAGACTATTGAGAACACCCAATAGGGACATATATCTGTAGTAGTGGTTTCGCTTGTAAATTGTTGCTACAACCGGGAGGGGATTAGAATCTGCTTAGGGCTTGGAAATTGCATGAACCTATGATAGTTGGGAAATCGAGAACAATAGATTAATCGGTTTTTAGCTATTTGACAATCTCTTTGAATTGCCTTGTTTCATTGCTCTGTTATTATTTTGTTTTCTTTGATTGCATCCCAATCCAACCCCCCCCCCCCCCCCAAACTGATTTTTTGTGGAAAATAACACTTTAAGAGTCCTTGTGAGACGACATCCGAGTTGACGCCCTAAACTACAGTTTTAAAACCCGCTCGTTCTTTTTGGCGCGTGCGCGACCAGCGCGCTTTCAAATCTGGAGCATCACGGCCGTGAGCATCATCACGGCTAGGCCGTGATTAGTTCTGCCTGACCTGTCACGGCCATGAGGGGTATCACGGCTAGGCCGTGACAGCTTCTGCCTCCACCAACTGTTCTGTCACGGCCGTGAGGGGTATCACGGCTAGGCCGTGACAGTTTCTGTCTCCACCAACTGTTCTGTCACGGCCGTCAGGGGTATCACGGCTAGGCCGTGACAGTTTCTGACTTTTACCACATGGTCTGTCACGGTCGTGATGGGCATCACGGCCATCACGGCCAGGCCGTGACAGCTTCTGACTTTTGCCTTCTGCTCTGCTTGATCATGGTCGTGATCGTCATCACGGCCAGGCAGTGATGGGCTCTGTCTGGCTCATATTCTTCACTTTTCAAGCTCTATTCCATCAAAGCTCCATCAAGGCTAATTTCTGAGCATTTTTCCTTAAATTCCTGCAAAACAACACCAAGAAACCGCTTCACCCGTTCCAAGGGAAAAACTAACAAAAATCAACTAATTATGCCTAAACTATATGAAAAATACATGCGAAAGTGCACATGAAATATGATGTAAAATCACACTATCAGCTAATATTAGTGTTGGCCATGTTGAAAGAGCACTTCAGCGTCCACTTAGTGTCGGTTAAGCCGATGCTAATTAGCGTCGGTTCCATTTTCACCGATGCTAAATTTAGCATCGAGCACTTTAGTGTCGGCCTTGTACCCGACGTTAAATGGTTTGTTAGCGCAGGCTTTCAGCTTTTGGCGTGGGCTTTTGGTCGACACTATACACACACGGTACTTAAGGTACTGGCGCAAGTTTTTTTTATTTATACATTTACACTTATTTTATATTCATTTTATAGAAACTCTCTTTTCTACTTTTAACTTTTGCTGGGTAAGAAAACATACATGTTCAAAAGGTTTTAGCCTAAGGAAAACATTTCACTTCCCTTTTCTTGTTTTTTCTAAGAGTTAGTGTAATTCTTGTTCTTGGTGCCCAGAATAATATTATTATTCTGGAAGTCTGTTAAATCATGTGAGAGTTTCGTAATTTGAGACAATTATTTGTGGGTGTACGAAATAATCCTTAAGGACATGTCTCAGACTATATAATTAAATTATTGGTGTTCTTCATATTTTTATCTATTTATTTTATTTATCTATTTTTGTTTATTATTTTCTAACATCTCCTTGGAGAAAATAATTGGGTGGGTCCCACCCATTTTATTTCAATGTTCTCTATCTAGTTAATCAAACGGGAGAAAAGGGTAATCTCTCCTCCATTTCTCTCATCCCTCTTTTTTCTCTCATTAATTCACTCATATCAAACAAGTTGTAAGTAGTTCTAGGTGTAGTTTTAAGTTGCAGCCATAACCATAGTTGCAATTGCATTGCCATTTTAATAATTATATATGGACAATCACAAGAAAACATGACTAATGAAACTTTAATTACAATTATGTTGTGGTTGTAAATATTTCTGAAATTATAATAATGCAGAAACAATTTAAAATTATGGTTTTAAGTACTACCATTTAAGATAGGTATAAACATTTTTGAGGAAAAGAGTATATATTTGATTAAAATGTCATTTCATATTCTTAATTTTTTTTCTTTTAAAACCCATCACCATATATGGGTTTAGTCAAGTGATCATGAGATAGACCTACCCTGCGGCTCCTTTGACAAGGACTGAGAGATAACTGGTGACAAGTTGAAGTAAATCATAGTATTTTCTTTGAACGTTTCCAAACTTCACACGTGCTTTGATTTGTTTCAAAGTAATTTGTCTAAAATCCTAAACTTAGGTGTTATGGTGTTTATTGTGTTATTTTTTATCGAAAATAAGTTATGTCATTACGAATGTTATATTTTTATCTAGGAAAAATAGGTAAATTGGTCCTATACGTTTATTTTATTTTTCACATTGGTCCTATAAGTTTTTTTATATTTCAAATTGGTCCTACACGTTACGTTTTGTTTTCACATTTGTCATTTCCGTCAACTTTGACCTAACGCCGTCAGTTTTGATCGGACGTGGCTATCACCTTAGTCTGACACGTGGCACCAAAATTGACGACGTTAGGTCAAAATTGACGGAAAGGACTAATGTGAAAACGGAACGTAACGTGTAGGACCAATTTGAAAAATAAAAAACTTATAGGAGCAATGTGAAAAATAAAATAAATATATAGGACCAATTTACCTATTTTGACATTTTATCTATGAATTGTTATACATATCCTATATATTCTCATTGAAACAATACCACAAACTTCTAAAGAAAATTTTTTACAAAAATTAATTTCACACGAACAAGAAATTCTTCATTAGTAAGCATTGAGTACAGACCTAAATCTCTTCATAGAACAAAATAAAAAATCAAGTGTTTTAATTATGTGAGAAATTTGATGTCATCTTCCACATCTGTGCCATTGATTAAGAGATCTTAGAATAATTGAACACTCATAATTGAGTATTATCATGCATCTAAAGTCTACGATTTCCAGCTAAAGTCTGAAATGGATTGACATAATGTCTAAAGTCTACACCAAAAGTTGCCGATAGAAGTTCTAAATATGTAAGCAAGGGTCGAAATCGTTATGGAAGTCGTGACATTACGATTTTGGTAGTCTGTGAAATCGAATCGCGATCGCAATTGTGACAGTAACGGCCACATTTTTTTCGTAATTGTCCACAATTACAAAAATGCAACACGACCTCAATCAAAATCGCAACCATAATTTAAAACCTTGTACGTGAATAAGGTTTAAGTTTACAGTCAAAACATAATTAAACAAACCTTGATTGAAAAGACAAATTGTGTGGTCCATTTGATGGGACCAAAGCAACACCTTTAATTCAAAGTACTGAAATCAAAACACACAAGACAAACATAGATAGACATCACATCGCAGAACATCATCCAAAAACTACAACTTCATTAGATGTCCAGTGATAAAAAGCACAAGTCAACATAAGAAAACTAGAGAGAACACCTATCTGATGAGCAGCAAAACCATGCAAGCAACTTAAGCCTTTCTACAGATCATCTCCATCAGTTCCATGTCCTTCATCAATTGTTTCTCCGGCATCAACAAGCTATCCATCTCCATTGCATCCTCACTGTCCAATGTGCTATCATCCATAACAGACCCACTTGCCATTTCATCCACATTGAGCATAATTGGAACATAGCCATCATTTCTAGTGATCGTGGGCACATGGGGCTCCACACTCCAACCAACTTCATCTTCAGAGTTGATCTCACCCTTTGAGCTTTCATAACGAACCAAATTAAGGATTCCTAGATTGCTATCTTCACCCCTTGAGTTCAACCCATTTCCAGCTTCAGCTTCAGTGACTTGCATGATGTAGTTCTAAAGCAATGTTCCCTTAGACTTGGTGCACTTGTTCTTCAGCCCATTAGTTTTCAGGTGTTGCTTCGCGGCATTCCAATGGTTCTTGATGGCGTTCTCTGTCCGGCCAGACAATCTCTTAACAATTTCTGTCCACTTGTTTCCAACTTGCTTATGAGCTTCAACAAGTATTTTGTCCTCATCTTCAGTCCATTTATCCTTCTGCAATGGTAGAAAGCAATGTTTGGATATATGAAATTACACTATATATATGTATATGTATGCTACAAATGAATGATGATTCCATCTTCATTCATTAGATGTTGGCACTAAAAAGGCAAAAATAATGCATATGCCTTCATATAACATATATACATGCAATCATTAGTCACATAATATAAGAAATGTGAGATTTGGTTTCTAATTAAAATGAATGCATATATATAATTAATTAAAATGACTCTGACCATCATATACAATGAATAATAATTACTTGTGACATTTTTATATAAATATTTATAATATAAAAAATATATGGATTACTTCTATTCATTAATATTGGACCTGGGTACATATAATGGTCAGTCCCTATACATGAAAAAAAAATGAGTTCTTCTATCATGCTATGACATTACCATCTTCATTAGAAAAGCAATATTAAATTAAAACGAATGGTATATTACCATCATTTTAAACAACAACAAAAAATTTCTAAAAGTTTTCAGATATATGAAATTTAATAACTTTTATTAACAAATTGCAATTAAAATATTTTTAATCCAGATTTTAGCATTGTTGTTTTTGTAAAAATTCTCTTTTTAAAAACCGACATAGACTAAATCGCTACATGTTCGTGTATGTAAAAGAATCTATTAAAAAGAGAAGAAATATAAATAAAATAGTACGACATATAATAGAATCTATCAAATGTGCGCAAAAATAGAATAATTTTTAGTTATTAATATTTTGCGGTTATAAAACATTAAATTTATATATGTACGCTAAATTAATTGCATTTATAAATTTAATTTAATACTTACACATGATATTTTTAATTTAGGCTAAATTATACTTTTGATCCCTTATCTTTATTTTGGTTTCGTTTTGGTCCCTCTTTTATTTTTTGTTCCAAATTGGTCTATTATCTTGCAAACATTAGCCCATTTTGGTCTTTTCCATTAGTTTTGCCCTAACGGTGTTACACTTACACCATTAGTTGCTGGATATCGTCTCTGATCGCCAGATTTTGGAAAAAAAATCATTGAAATAAGGGAGAATTCATCGAAAAATCCCCTCTCTCCCCCTCTTCTTAGATTTCAGTGATTTTTTCAATAATCCGGTGACTAGAGACGATTTCCGGCAACTAACGATGTAAATGTAACACCGTTAGAGCAAAACTAATGGAAATGTCCAAAATGGGATAACATTTGCAAGATAAGGAACCAATTTGGAACAAAAATTAAAAGAGGGACCAAAACGAATCCTAAAATAAAGATAAGCGGCAAAAATTATAATTTAGCCTTTAATTTAATTTTTTTTACACATATAGTAGTTTAAAAAATAATGTATAAAATTCGAGACCTGAGTGAATTTTGGACCATTCTTTTATCAGACAAAGAGAAATTTCAATTAACCGAGTTTCCATTAAAAATGTATGACTTACATATCACTTGGTGTATGCGTGTGTGAGAGAAAAACTAATAAGAAATGAAAGGGAAGAAACCCGAATGTTTGGCTGGAGATGGTTTTTCCATCTTTCTCTACACTGTTTCCCAACCCGACTATTCAAGTAACTCCAGCGATCTGGGACCATTTTTTAAGTCCGAAACTTTCCACCAATTTGCTGAGAATCCTACAAAAATAAAAAAACCAAATTAATTAAATGTTACTGCTGAGGGATAAATTGGACAAAACATTAGCATGGACATGAATCAAAGGGAAAATTTTCAGTAATCATCTCTTGAATCCAAAGAATTTAATAAAAAAATCCCAACTGAAATAAAAATTATTAGAATAAAGAGAATGTTTTTGTATGAGATAGATATAGTAGGAAATTCAGAATGGTTTGCAATACCTGTCTTCATCTGGAGTCCACCGGCCACTAATTGTGTTGACAATTGTCAGAATTTTGGTCCTCTTCCTCTGTACCTTCTTTTGCTCCTTGTTTTCACCAGCAACAAAACCTCTCTCATCAGTTCCTCGATGACCATTATTCCCAGTTCCAACTACGCATGAAAGCTCCTCTTGGAGCCTAGGAATCACTGTCGTCGATCTGTAAACAAGTGGTGTTGGTGGTGAAAGAGATGGACCCAACTGAATCTGTGAATTTACACCACATTCAATAGGAATTTTATGTTATGTATCACAGATTTTGCCATTGTTAATGTAGCTGTGCATGACTTCCATTTTGTTGTTGTTTGGTGCATATGCCATGGGGTAGTAGGGGTTGATAAGGTCTCTCATGGACCCATTGGTGTATGGATCACCAAAAGAAGGGGTTGGAATCATAGAGAAAGGGTTGGTGGAGGAGGAAGGACCCCCGATTACAAAACCAGGATGATGGTTAACCCCATTGAGAGGTTGGTACATGAAGGTGGTTTTATTTTGTGGAGGTGTTACAAGAGTAGAGGTTTGTTTCAATGGAACCGAGATGGGTATCTCTAGATTTATGCTGGGATTTTCCTGCAAGATCCTGGAAAGGTAAGAAAATTTCTCTTGGAAACTTGGATCAAAATCCATGCAGTCTAAGAAAGTGAAAAGCTCACTGTAGAGAGAAAGAGATATGACGGAGATATATATGTTGTGTACTAGGAATGATTTGCACTGAGAGTGAGTGAATGGGTAGGGGTCTAGGTAGTACTTATTTGCTCTAACATATAATAGAAAATAAAATAAAAAGAGAGATAGTGAGATTCACTTGACACGTTACCTTTGATGTATAAGCATTCATTGGCTCAAATTCATTTTGTGACGATCGAGCATCCACTCTTGAGTAGCCCAAGGGGAAAAAATGTTTTATTTTATTCTTTCACTTCTTTTATATCCAATCACTTTTTGTGGTAGTTTTTATAAAGAAAAGGGAATGATGAGGTTGTTACAACGTATTGTATTTTAGGGTAGGTTTGGACAAATAAAGAAATAAGAACAGATAATCATATTTATTAGAACAATTAACAATAGAAATAGTGTCTGGCATATTTATAAACTTTTTTTTAAAAGGATCACGATTTTCACTTCTAGAAACATTCTGATTTCCTGTGAATTTTCCTGCGAATCTTGCAGGAAACATGTTTTGTAACACACTTATTTTCCTATGCTTTTTGTAGCAGTAAATACATATTTAAATGTGTTTATTTTAGATTAAATTCAGAGGATGATTTTAATTAAACTAAAATCATTTTCTTGTGTTGTTATATCATATGAAGTTACGGTAAAAAATTCGATTGAAAATTCAGACAGAAGTCGGTCTGCGTTTTCACTTCCAGTACAAGTTTACTGAGCAGAAAACCTAATTTTGACCCATGAATGAGATAGTTAGTGTTTTTATTATGTGTCCTTACACTTTGGTTATTTTGAAAATTTTCATTCAAAAATAAAATATAATATTTTATTCGGGCGAAAACGTCGGAAGAATTACGATCGGAAATGCAACCGGGTACGAAATGGAGCATAATAGGAGACATAAAAGGCTTGAGGTGAGATGAGGGAGTGAGGTGACTCACTAGAGAGATGGCCTAAGCTACCTCCTAAAAAGTGGTCATGATGGCACTTTTTGAAATATATCATATTATATTCTAAAACCCCATTTTTCTCTCTCTTCTCAAACCAAACAAGGCACAAGGTCAAAACTTGCTCTCCAAGCTCAGTCCTCTCTCCTCAATTTCGTGCCACTCTCTCCCATCCATATATATACCCCTTTCATTTTCACTTCATCATCTTCCTCCTTCAAACTCCATTAAACCTTCATCTTCTTCTTTCTTCTAAAAGTTCAAGCTTTTAAAGCTTTAGTTTTCATCCATCTTTTCTACTTGAGTTCTTCATTAAAGCTCTTCCTTATACTAAGGGTAATGCTCTCATATGAATTTTTTTGCAAGTTTCTTCTTTTATTTCTTAGTTTACTTTATGTGTTCTTTATATGCTTTAAACTTCTAAAATCTCTCTAAAATGGTAGAAAACTCCTTTTGAGTTGAAACCACTTTCTATAGTCTTGTATTAACTTATATTTTCACATACTAAGAGGTTGTGTAAAACAAAAATCTCTACCCATCTCTTCCAATGAAGGCCGAATGCTTGCATTTGTGACCTAGGAAGTTTTTGTTTCAACTTTTGGAATATGATCATGTGTTTGAGTTTCTAACTATCCCTTGATCTTGAATCTATAAATATTTGAAGTTTTGATAATTTGTTCCTATGATGGCCGAAAATACGAATAAGTAAGCCTAGGATACTATGTTTCAACTTTCGAAATATTGATCATGGATTTAGAATTCTTAATACCTTGTGATTCTAAACCTAAGAGTTACTGCTAAACAAAGAATATTTTCCTCATCATCCTATGATGACCGAAACTTAGAGTTTAGGTGCAAGGATGTTTGAGTTTTTATTTCTCCAAAATGATCATGGCCTTGAGCTCCATAAGATATTTGGATGCTAAGTCTAAGAGATTGGAAAGTTTAAGGATTTCCTACTTGTTTATTATATGTCATTAAAGCAGGATGTATTACTTTCGTTTTTCCAAGATGATCATGGACTTGAGCTCCATAAGATATTTGGATGCTAAGTCTAAGAGATTGGAATGTTTAAGGATTTCTAACTTGTTTATTCCATGTTATTAAAGCTAGTATGTATTACTTTCATTTTTCCAAGATGATCATGGACTTGAGCTCCATAAGATATTTGGATGCTAAGTCTAAGAGATTGGAATGTTTAAGTTTCCATCGTTTGCCAAGATGATCATCGACTTGAGCTCCATAATATATTTGGATGCTAAGTCTAAGAGATTGGAAATTTTAAAGATTTCTAGCCTATAAATCCTATGAAGGCCGAACCTAGAAGGTTATTGACCTAGGATACTTTGTTCTTATTTTTCCAAAATGATCATGGTTTTGAGCTCCTAAATACATATGGATGCTAAACCTAAGAGATTGGAAAGTTTAGTGAATGCTAGCCTATTTTACTAGCCTTGATCGAATGCCCTATGTTTATAACTAAGTGAGATTTTAATTTAACTTTGTTAAATGATCATTGTTTATGAACTCCTAACACTTAAGGATCATAAATCCATGAGTTGTATAATTTTCGGGAATCTCCAACCCTAAGAACTAGTCTTGGCCGAACCTATACCTTGTGGTTTAGTGTTCTTGTTTGATTTTAACTTGTGATTTTGTGTTCACAACCTTAGACTTCCATCACGGAGGAAACGAGGACGTTCGTGGTATACCTCTTCGAGCATCTAATCTCCTTACCTTCACAGAAGGTAAGAGGGGATTGCCTAGGGATATTTAATGACTATATACATGTGTGTATGTGTTTAACTTGAGTGATTTGAATATTATTATGATATGGAGCCAATACTTGAATGACTTGTTTACTTGAGCTATTGTGATTATTACTTGAATTTGATTATTACTTGCTTTACAGTATTGTGAATTATATATATATGATGAACTGTCATTAACTGTGATATTATTGTTTGAGATATATTACTGTTGATTGAAGTTTGAGAAGCAAGACTTGAGTCTGTGCTCAATGATTATAAGGATTAAAAGCCTTAATAAGCCTTGAATAGAACTTTGAAAGTTTTGGTTTCATTTATAAAAGTTCCGTGTTTAAAGTGCTTACTTCAAAAAGAATAAGGTTCTCATTTTTAAAAGAAATGTTGAAGTGATTTCAAGTCAACGGAAACTACCCTTTCATGATCTAAAGTTTTGTACGAGAGAAAACCTTTTTCGAACTATGTGTTTTATGAAAGAAAGACCCTTTGGAAATATTTGACTTTATTCCATCAAGGATTTCAAAAGCAAACGAATTTCCAAATGTTTTATAAAAGACTTTGTAAAGGAAAAGATTTTCTCCTAAATGATTTAGAAACGTTTCGGTTACTTGGATAAGTGATCGAGGTTTTGTTTTGGTTTTTGATTTTCACTGAGCGAAAAGTAAGCACATGTGAAAGAGTATACTAGTTCGCGAGACGTCGCCTCTAGCATTCAGTTTAGGCACGTGATCTGGGATCCGTGTCAAGAATTATGGACCAAGGGTCCTAATCGTGATATTATGGGCTAGGAGTCCTAATTTTGGAATTGAGGATTGTGTGTCCTAATTTCATTGTTATGGGCTAGGAGTCCTTATCATGTTCAAAAAGAACATGGATAAAATTATAATTGTTTCTACGACCATAACCTTGGACTGCGGCATCAGTCTAAGGTATTGTGATTAAGCACTCGGACTGCGTGTCCTGTGTTATTGATTTTCAAGTAATGAAAATTGTGAATATTCGTTAGCTTTGGGCTTCGACAACGGAAAAGAGTGAACACAAAGAAAATTATCGATAATGAAAAGTCTTTTATTCATATGCATTTCCCCTTAGCAGACGTGCTTGAGTTAACCGAATAACCGCTTAAGATGTGGTATTCAATGAGGTATACATCCGAATGGCCGTTATAAGGGATTCGTGATGATGTTGATCCGGGTGCATGAGGTGATGGAGACAACTTGCCAAATGTGGCGTATGAGCCTGATCAACTCTTTTTTTCTAAATGATAAAACGGTGATGGTATCTCATGAGATTAAGTTTAGAGCCTGATGATTGAAGTGTCATGCATTATCTTTATAAAACTGATTGATTCGGGTATGAGACCCACTGGTATAACACTTGTTGTTTTATCTATGAATAATGCTTAAATGCTAATATGCCAATGTGTTGTATGTATCATGTATATGGTTGTTGTATGATATATCCATTTGCCGGTATCTCACTCTTACAGTTATATCAGGTCTCTTCGGGTTTTGCCGTAGTACCTTGGTACTCTAGTACCGATGTTGTAGAGGAGTCTTTCTAAGTCCCTTGAAGACCTAGTGTTAGAGGTTGGGAAAGTATTCTAATTGGGGGTCTCTCCGATGAATATTTGATAGAATGACCAGCTTAGGAGTCTAAGTTGGGTTGTATATCTAAAGAGGTCGGTAAATGTAGTGTTATATACATCCACCTGTAGTTTGAACTTTTCTTTCGAAAGTGGGAACTTAGAGAAATGTTGTATGTCATGGTAACTTTGTTATGAACGTGACTTTACGTTTTAAATGTATATATTATGGATTTCAGAGTTATCCTTAAAGAAAAATTTTACACCCCAGTTTTCTGACTAAAAAGAAAACAAATTTCCGTAAGCAAACAGCAAATTATCTCTTTAAATTAAATTCCGTATGTGTTACGTAGTAACACCCTAAGGGGGGTGTTATAGGTTTCATGCGCATTTTTGTCCCCGAGTAATACTTAGATGGGAAATTTTTCTTGCGAATTTTAAAATTCGCAAAAAATTTCCTACAGATTTTCTTGATAAAAAAAATAAAATCAGTAGGAAAAGTTCATAGAGTAATTAACAAAAGATAATTCCTCCACCGATTCTGAATTTCCCATGGAACCAAAAGAATATTCTTGAAAGCCATCACAACTAGTTGAGAATCACATTCTAACCAGACATTTTTCCATCCCTTTTTAGCATATTGTTATATGTTAGTATAATATATATATATATACATATATATATATACATATATATATATATACACATATATATATATACATATATATATATACATATATAAATATATAGTATATATAATAATATATTATATTTGTTCGAGTCAAAACCGCAAACTCAATAGTATCACGTTTGGTATTGGACCTCTGCTGACTTGGCCCAATATTCTGACTCCTTCTTCTTCTACCTTCAGCTCCTTCGTATGGCATACATTATCACTTTTATATGTATGAGAGGTAGAGGGTGTCACATTTAGTGGTATTAGAGCAGGTCTGTCCTATCAGACCGTGGTATGAGTCTGTTGCGAGTCTTTTGTGTGCTCTTGTTTGAATCATCTATATTTGTTATAGATAATGATGCTTAGTGTTAGTAACCATTAGCTTTTCCTGCTGTAAGTTCTCTGTATTTAATAAGTTGTCTTAGCATTTACAGGAACTTGTGGCAGGAAGAGGCAGAGATGACCAGGCTATCGCTGACACTTTGGCACTCCTTGCTTACACGATATGGCAGAATCATAATGCTAACAACAACGGGGGACCAGCTGAGTTTCAGGGTCTTGACAAGTTCCAGCGGAATAATCCGCCGTCCTTCAAGGATGCTTATGATCCTGAGGGTGCCCTGTTGTGGATGAGGGAGATTGAGAAGTTCTTTTGAGCTATGGGATGCAACGATCGGTAGAAGGTCATTTATGGGACCTTTATGCTGACGGAGGAGGCTGAACACCGGCGGGAGAACTGTCGCCAGCGCATGCAGGCTAAGGGTACTATGGTTACATGGAATGTCTTCAAGGACAGATTTCTAGAGTAGTACTTTCCAGCAGACATCCGCAACAAAAAAGGAGATGGAATTCTTGGCGCTGAAGCAGGACAGCATGTTAGTGGGAGAGAATGTAGCTAAGTTTGAGGAGCTCGCTCATTACTATACTCTGTATCAGTATGTGACGACGACCGCTCCAAGTGCTTGAAGTTTCAGGATGGTCTGCATCCATAAATTAAGCAGGCTATCAGCTACTAGGAGATCCGAGTTTTCCCAGTTTTAGTGAACAAGTGTAGGATCTTTGAAGATGCCTACAAATCCGGAGAGTTAGGCTCCAAGGGATCAGATAACTAGAGTGACAAGAAGAATGATCAAGGGAACAAGTGGAAGCCGCATCTCGCTCCAGCTGGCCGAGACTTCAAGCGGGATGGCAAGAAGCCTCAGTTTTCTTCAAACAGGTCCAGGAGATGGGATTCTTCTACTCCTAAACCTCTTCGGTGCGGCAGGTGTGGATGGGATCACTTTACTACTCAGTGCAAGGAGACAGACATCATCTGCTTCAAGTGTTGCAAGTATGGCCACATCAGTCGGGACTGCGGAGGAGAACCACAGAGTGCTAGAAAGAGTCAGAAGCCTCAAGCCAACCGACTGAACACCACGGGGAGAGTCTTTACTCTCGATGGAGCCGAAGCCTCTGAATCCGAGGACATGATCCAAGGTATGTGCCTCATTAATCAAATTCACTTAGCTGTATTGTTTGATTCGGGTGCAACTCACTCGTTCGTATTGCATTAATCTGTCAAGCGTCTTAAACTGAATGTGATACTTCTTGAGTGTGATTTGATTGTTGCCACACCTACGAATAAACCCGTTCTTACTTCTCATGCATGCAAGAATATTCTTATTACCATAGATGGTAGAGATTTTATTGTTGATCTTGTATGCTTACAACCTAAAGGACCATGATGTTATTCTTGGCATGGACTGGTTATCTTCCAACCACGTCCTTTTGAATTACTTTGATAAAACCATAGTTTTTGGAATTCCTTGTGGAATCTAAGGATCCTAGGTTTCTCTCTGTCATCCAAGTTAAGGCTTCGATGAATGAAGAAGCCCAAGTGTACATGATGCTATCTTTCCTGGAAGTAGAGAGCCCTCGTGATGTTGAAAGTGTGCCTGTTGTGCAAGAATTTCTTGAAGTGTTCCCGAGGGATGTTTATGAACTACCTCCACAGAGAGATATGGAATTTACCATAGATTTAGTGCCTGGCACCGGGCTTATATCCATAGAACCTTATAGCATGTCTCCTATAGAGCTGAGTTAAAGAAACAGATAGAGGACTTGATGCAGAAGCAGTTCATTAGGCCTAGCGTATCCCCATGGGGAGCGCCAGTGTTGTTGGTGAAGAAGAAAGATGGCATTATGAGGTTGTGTGTCGACTATCGGTAACTCAACAAAGTGACCATTAAGAATCGGTATCCCTCCCTAGGATTGATGACCTTGTGGACCAGTTGATAGGAGCTTGTGTCTTCTCTATGATAGATTTGAGGTCAGGGTACCATCAAATTCGGGTTAAGTCTGAGGACATCCCCAAGACAGCGTTTAGGACGCGTTATGGTCAATATGAGTATCTGGTTATGCCCTTTGGTGTGACCAATGCTCTTGCGGTGTTCATGGACTATATGAACAAGTCCTTTCACCCTTACTTGGATAAGTTTGTGGTGGTTTTCATAGATGACATCTTAGTGTACTCCAAGACCAAGGAGGAACGTGAGGATCACTTGAGGGTTGTCTTGCAGACCCTTAAGGAGAAGCAGTTGTATGTTAAGTTGTTTAAGTGTGAGTTTTGGTTAGAGGAGGTGAGTTTCTAAGGTCACTGTTGACGAATCTTGGCAAGTATACCAAGTCGTACAAGTAGTAAAGAGGTAAGAGGGATATCGTTCCCACGAGGACTGAGACAAGTACTAGCACGTAACAAATCAACTACTATCTAAGCAGATATTTGGATGGAAGGGAGCTCAATATTAAATACCAAGCCTAACAAGAGTTAACATTTAAAATAAACAAAATAAAAGGAACAAGTTCTTTTTGGATTTTTATCAAACAATTGAAATGTAAAGAGGGTTTTTCAAATATGATGAGAGATGTTGGGATTAAATTTCACTAAACCTTTGCCTCATGCAATACTAAGACCACCAATCCAGTTTATATTTCAAATATTAAAATCAACCCACAAGATTACTCAAGTCCTAATTCCTTTGATGACAAGAGCCTAAATCCCCTAATTAGACCCTAATTCCTTAGGTGGCCTAATTAATGAATTTGCATTAAGAGTAGGGATTACACGATTACTAATAAACCAAAATCCATTCCTAGATGCAAGGTTTACTAGGTGATTAATTCCAGATCAAGAATTGATAAGAACTTCCCAATTGCAAATCAAATCTCAGAACGATTCATGGATGATCAGACCACAAAAAGCATTAAGCATAGGAATCAAACACTAATAAAGAAGCATAAACATGGATTAATAAATCAAGGCAAATACATGAGCTTCGGTTTAGCTACATCTAATCCCAACAAAAGGGAATTTAGCTACTCATAGTCATAGAGAAAGCCAAAAGAAAAGAAATAGGAACAAAGCAGAGAAGAAACTCCATGGAAGCTTCCTACGGCCGATCCACAGCCCCTGAACGTCCTTTTAGGGTAAAAGACCTCCCTCTTTTCTGTTCTGCCCAGATGCCTTATTTATAGATTAGGAATAATGCGCGTCACGGCCGTGACGGGTTCTGCCATGGGCGTATCTTCAAATTTTGGTTTGTCACGGTCGTGACACTCATCACGGCTAGGCCGTGATCAATTCTGCCTGTTGAGGGTTTGGTTCAGCTGACATGTCACGGCCGTGATGGGCAACACGGCTAGGCCGTGACCAGTTCTGACTTTTGCCTTCTTTTCTTTTCAGTTTTGCTTGATCATGGCCGTGATGGTCATCACGGCTGCCGTGATGGTCATCACGGCTAGGCCGTGAAGGGCTCTGTTTTGCTCATTTTCTTCACTTTCCAAGCCCCATCTTCATGCAAGCTCCACCATGGTTGATCTTGAGCATTTAATCCTTAATTTCTTCAAAACAACACCACAAAAACGCCTTACCCGTTCCAAGGTAAAAACTAACAAAAAATCAGATTAAAATTGCTTAAAGTATATGAAAATGGATGCAAAAATGTACATGAAATATGAGGTGAAATCACACTCATCAAATCACCCCAAGTCGTGCAAGTAATACGGTGGTAAGACCGGTTTATCGTATCCACGGGGATTGGATTTCAAGTACCAATTCACAAACTCAGCAACTATCTAGACTAAATAGAGAGTTCAAAACAAGCAAAAGAAAAGAAATAAAATCTTTTTGTCTTTTTGGGGACTTTTGACAAACACTTGGAGTGCAGAAAGGATATGTTGGGACTAGACTTCACCAAACCTCTAACTCATGCACTATCAGGACTAGATACCTCCCATTCATGCTTCAGATAATAAAATCAATCCACTAAAATACTCAAACCCCGATTCCTCGGATGGCAAGAGCCTAAATCCACTAATAGACCCTAATTCCTTAGGTGGCCTAGATTAATGAATTTGCATTAAGATTAGGGATTACGCGATTACTAATAAACCTAGTTCCATTCCTAGATACAAGGCTTACTAGGTGATTAAATTCAGTTTCGGTTATGATACGAACGTTCCCATTGCATACCAAAACACAAATCAAGTCATGGGGGTGCTAGCCACAACAAGCATTAAGCACAGAAAAATAACCACTAATATGAAGACATGAACATAGAATAATCCGTCAAGATAAATACATAAACATAGGTTTGATTACATCTAATCCCAACACAGGTATTTAACTACTCATAAAACAAAGAAAACCAAACCAGAGAAATAGGAAGGAAGAGGAGAGGAGAGGCTCCATGTGAGCTTTCCTTCTTCTTCAAAGCAATCCCTCTTGGCTCCTTTCTAGGGTTGAAACCCTAGCCCAGCTGCAGCCTCCAAATGCCTCCAAATGGACCCTCCAAAACTCCTTTGTTCTGTCTGCTGTGTTCTTATTTATAGGTCTGTTGCGCGTCACGGCCGTGATGGCCATCACGGGCTGGCCGTGACGCGTTCTGTCCAAGGCGTACTTGCATAAAATGGGTTCTCGCGAGGCGAGCCCTTTGTTCGTGACGCGAATCCTGAATTTTTGGTAGGTCACGGCCGTGATGTCTATTACGGGCAGGCCGTGACAGTCTCTGACTTTTGCCTTCTGCTCTGCTTGATCACGGCCGTGATGGTCATCACGGCCAGGCCGTGATGGGCTCTGTTTGGCTCATATTCTTCACTTTTCAAGCTCTATTTCATCCAAGCTCCACCATGGCTGATTTTGATCATTTTTACATTGAATTCCTGCAAAACAACACACAAAACCACCTTTACCCGTTCCAAGGGAAAATCTAACTAAAATCAACTAAAGAATGCCTAATCTATATGAAAAATGCATGCAAATATGTACAGGAAACATCATGTAAAATCACACTATCAAATCACCCCAAGGTTATTCAATTGCTTGTCCTCAAGCAATCACTAAGGCCAGAAGAATAAACAGAACATTGATAGTGAACTAAGAACTCGAGCAAATAATCCAAGCAATAGGCAATTCAAACAATTCAGCAAGAGACAATCAATTCAAGTCCAATTAGAGGCTTAGGTTCCTCAGATTCATATTCTCACTGATTTGGGCACTCTTTCTCACTTGAAGCTCACCCCAAGCTTGTTTATTTGCTTGGCTCTCTTTCTAACCTCACTCAAGTGTTTAGGGGATAAGACATTTCACTCAATTTTCCTCAAGGAATGAACTCTACCATAGGCTTGACTATCAACCAAGTCTCTACTTTATTAATGAAAACAATTTAGAATCAAGAGGTCTTTCACTTGGTTGTAACGTGGCCATGGGATTAATCGTTAGGTGGGGATAACAAGAAAAGGACATTTCAAAAGGCTAAACCAAATGTCAAACATTGCAAACATGACACCTTCTAAAATACCTTCTTGGGTTTTCAATTTATTTTTCCACCTTTCTTTTCTTTATTTTTCTTTTTATTTCTCATTTTTCTTTTTGTCATCCCCTTCTCTATTTATTTTTCTTTTTCTTTTTTTTTCTTTTATTTGGAGAAGGGGAAATTTTTCAAATCAAGAGAATTAATTTTTTTTTTTTGATTCTTTTCCCAAACTTTTTTCAACTACCCTTTTACCCTTTTTATAATACTTTAGAAGGTCCCTTATCCAACATATTTATCAAAACATTTCAGGGTACCAAGAAAAGCATTTTTATTCTTTTGTAGGCTCAAAATTGGGCAACTAAGGGGTAGTATTTCATCATTCAAAGCTCAGAAGGCCAGAAAAATAATACCTATTGCCTCAATCATTTTCAAAAATGTTTCCAAAAATTTTTAAGCTTTAAAATGGTTTTAAGTCAAGTTCTAGAGAAAACAAACCAAGAGGAATAACCACTCTAACACAAAGAATGGGGTAAAATTTTGTGAGTACCCCTTTGGCTCAAAATCTCACATTTTAGTTCAGAATCAATGAAAAACACAAATTCTCAGAACCATATGCTAATTATCAACTATCACAGATTATCTCAAACATTTTCATTTGCAGCCATATCACAAGAATAAAAAAATTGGGTTCAACAATTCACTATCTCAAATTATTGGCACTTAGTTCTCACAATTGGATACAAAATCTAAGCAAGGGCAATCTAATTGTGTGAACATGCAAAGCTATCATGCAAAACTATATGAATGCAACATGCAAAATGCAAATGCAAAATACCCCTACCCCAAGCTTAAGAATTTACATTGTCCCTAATGTAAACAATCAAGATAGAGAGAGGAGAAGAAAAATAAACTAAAGCAAAAAATTGGAACGGCTTACCGAGGAGGTAGCGGGTGTTGGCTTTCATTTCAGTCAGAAACTGCTTGAAAGTTGGGTTGCTTTTTCTTGTCTTCTTGCTCTTCCCTCCTTCCTTCTTACCCTGGAATCACTTGGCAATTTTATTAGTAAAAGAAAACTCTTGATCTTCTCAAATTATTCAAGAGTTTAAAATCAAAAATAAAATCTAACTAAACAAAAAGAAAAAAGGAAAAGGAAAAGAAAAAATTGGGTTGCCTCCCAATGAGCGCTTCTTTAATGTCACTAGCTTGACTTATTAAAAAGTATCATCCTGGATCCTCCTCCCGGATCAAATGGAAATTGGGGTGGTGATTGCAACAGTAATATAACTTTATTCTCAATTCCACCCAGCCATCGGGTGGAAATTCCATTGACCTTTGCAATTATAAATTCACTTCCTCTCGGGTCAAGTGGAATTTTCAAGAGGAAGTGTGACATACAAGTGGAAGGGGCTAACTTACCAGTATCCACACATGCATGCAAGCCAACATATTTATTTAATGCAGAAAGTTCAGCATGCATGGTGGAGGGAGTGCTTTCCAAATGCACCGCCTTCTCACTTGTTTCTCTCCAAGGATGTGCGAAAGGTAATCCCTCTTCTTGTGGTTCATCTACCACCACCTTTTCATCTTCATTGTGATCCATTCCCACAACCAGATTTTTCTCAAATGCTGATTCTTGTGGCTCTATGGGAATCATACATGGTGGTGGAGGTGGCAAATAGGAACAAAAGGTTTCCCAATCCTCCTCGGAGAAATCATATATAAGCCTTCCTGTCATATAATCAACTTGTGCGGGGGTAACATGATCCATCAAATCCATGACGTCTCCCAAACACCAGTTGTCTTCCAAAACGTGACTGGAGGCTTCCTCATCAGGTGGATAATAAAAATTTTCCATGAATTTCGTCCACCTGGAACTACCAAAGCTCAAAACAAAAAGATCAAATATATACAGAAAATAAAAGAAATAAAAATGTCTAAATTAGTTGCCTCCTTTGTTACTAATGATATTGGCAAAACCAATCCCCGACAACGGCGCCAAAAACTTGTTGGACGAATCTGGGCAAGTATACCCAGTCGTGCAAGTAATACGGTGGTAAGACCGGTTTATCGTATCCACGGGGATTGGATGTCAAGTACCAATTCACAAACTCAGCAACTATCTAGACTAAACAGAGAGTTCAAAACAAGCAAAAGAAAAGAAATAAAATCTTTTTGTCTTTTTGGGGACTTTTGACAAACACTTGGAGTGCAGAAAGGATATGTTGGGACTAGACTTCACCAAACCTCTAACTCATGCACTATCAGGACTAGATACCTCCCATTCATGCTTCAGATATTAAAATCAATCCACTAAAATACTCAAACCCCGATTCCTCGGATGGCAAGAGCCTAAATCCACTAATAGACCCTAATTCCTTAGGTGGCCTAGATTAATGAATTTGCATTAAGATTAGGGATTACGCGATTACTAATAAACCTAGTTCCATTCCTAGATACAAGGCTTACTAGGTGATTAAATTCAGTTCCGGTTATGATACGAACGTTCCCATTGCATACCAAAACACAAATCAAGTCATGGGGGTGCTAGCCACAACAAGCATTAAGCACAGAAAAATAACCACTAATATGAAGACATGAACATAGAATAATCCGTCAAGATAAATACATAAACATAGGTTTGATTACATCTAATCCCAACACAGGGATTTAACTACTCATAAAACAAAGAAAACCAAACCAGAGAAATAGGAAGGAAGAGGGGAGGAGAGGCTCCATGTGAGCTTTCCTTCTTCTTCAAAGCAATCCCTCTTGGCTCCCTTCTAGGGTTGAAACCCTAGCCCAGCTGCAGCCTCCAAATGCCTCCAAATGGACCCTCCAAAACTCCTTTGTTCTGTCTGCTGCGTTCTTATTTATAGGTCTGTTGCGCGTCACGGCCGTGATGGCCATCACGGGCTGGCCGTGACGCGTTCTGTCCAAGGCGTACTTGCATAAAATGGGTACTTGCATAAAACTCCTTTGTTCTGTCTGCTGCGTTCTTATTTATAGGTCTGTTGCGCGTCACGGCCGTGATGGCCATCACGGGCTGGCCGTGACGCGTTCTGTCCAAGGCGTACTTGCATAAAATGGGTTCTCGCGAGGCGAGCCCTTTGTTCGCGACGCGAATCCTGAATTTCTGGTAGGTCACGGCCGTGATGTCTATTACGGGCAGGTCGTGACAGTCTCTGACTTTTGCCTTCTGCTCTGCTTGATCACGGTCGTGATGGTCATCACGGCCAGGCCGTGATGGGCTCTGTTTGGCTCATATTCTTCACTTTTCAAGCTCTATTTCATCCAAGCTCCACCATGGCTGATTTTGATCATTTTTACATTGAATTCCTGCAAAACAACACACAAAACCACCTTTACTCGTTCCAAGGGAAAATCTAACTAAAATCAACTAAAGAATGCCTAATCTATATGAAAAATGCATGCAAATATGTACAGGAAACATCATGTAAAATCACACTATCACATCACACATTAATTCAAAGGTGACTCCCAGTTGGGTGCAACAAGAATGGGAGCGGTGATCTACTTTTCTTTCAAAATCTCAAAAGAGGTAAGACAAGCAGTATCAAACACAAATGGTGTGTCCTTGTTCAAAAGGCTACACAACGGCTTGGCTATCTTTGAGAAGTCTTTGATGAACCGCCGGTAAAAGTCTGCATGACCAAGAAAACTCCTCACACCCTTGACATTCACTGGTAGAGGTAGTTTCTCGATTACATCAATCTTGGATCTATCCATTTCGATTCCCTTAGCTGAAATCTTGTGCCCAAGCACAATGCCCTCCTACACCATAAAATGACACTTCCCCCAATTTAAGACTAAATTGGTGTCCATGCACCTCTTTAACACAGCAGCAAGGTTAGACAAGCAATTATCATAAGAGAAACCGAAAACAGAAAAATCATCTATAAAAACTTCAATGTATTTTTCTACCATATCAGAGAAAATGGAAAGCATACACCTTTGAAATGTTGCAGGCGCATTACAAAGACCGAAAGGTATCTTCCGATAGATAAAAACTCCAAAAGGACATGTGAAGGCAGTTTTCTCTTGGTCTTCCGGGTTAACCACAATTTGGTTATAACCCGAATAACCATCCAAGAAACAATAATAAGCTTGCCCGGCCAACCTCTCCAACATTTGGTCCATAAATGGAAGTGGGAAGTGATCTTTCCTAGTAGCTTGATTTAACTTCCGGTAATCTATACACATTCGCCAACCGGTGACCGTTCTAGTTAGGATTAACTCATTTTTCTCGCTTTTCACAACGGTCACGCCACCTTTCTTGGGAACCACTTGTACCGGACTCACCCAAGCACTATCGAAAATCGGATAAATAATTCCGGCTTCAAGGAGTTTCAGTACCTCCTTCCTTACCACTTCTTTCATTGTAGGATTAAGCCTCCTTTGCGGTTGGACCACCGGTTTAAATTCAGTCTCCATCATAATCTTGTGCATACAAAATGTAGGGCTAATACCTTTCAAATCTAAGATGGACCATCCAATAGCTGTTTTATGCTCTCTAAGCATCCTTACAAGTTTCTCCTCTTCCAATCTGGACAATACATTGCTCACTATGACAGCATTTTCATCATTCTCACCAAGAAACACATATTTCAAGTGGGGAGGTAGAGGTTTAAGCTCTAACTTGAGCTTCTCTTGGACTTCATCCTTTTTGAGCTCTTCTTTCTTAGTATTGACAGCCAATTGATTGGGTTGAGCTTCCAAATCACACAAACACTCCTCTATTTCCTTTTCCTCTCTCTCATTAAGATTTTCAATAGAGTTCATAATTACCTTCTCAAGAGTAGAGGAGTGGTGCTGATGTGCAAATACTTCTTTAGCCACTACATCCACAATGTCCTTGCGGAAACAATTCTCTTCATCACTCGGGCGATGCATAGCTTCAAATACATTGAAAGTAACCTCTTCATCTTGCACTCTGAGTCGAAGTTGGCCTTTTTGTACATCTATCAAAGCACGACCAGTTGCTAGAAAAGGTCTCCCTAATATAAGTGGAACTTCTGCATCCTCCTCCATATCTAATATCATAAAATCCGCTGGGAAGATAAACTTATCCACTTTAACCAAAACATCTTCCATAATACCAAGAGGACGCTTGATTGATCTATCGGCTAATTACAATGCCATCCTTGTTGGTTTCACTTCACCACCTCCAAGCTTGTTCAAGATTGAAAGCGACATCAAATTGATACTCGCCCCCAAGTCACACAAGGCCTTCCCAATAGCAACACTCCCAATTGTGCAGGGGATTGTAAAACTACTAGGATCTTTAAGCTTTGGAGGTAGCTTCCTTTGAAGTATCGCACTACATTCTTCCGTCAAGGCAACAGTCTCATCTTCTTTAAACCTCCTTTTCTTCGTAAATAACTCCTTCATGAACTTTACATAAGTTGGCATTTGCTCTAGTGCTTCAGCAAAGGGTATGTTGATTTGTAACCTCTTAAAGATGTCAAGAAATTTGGTAAATTTCTCTTCCTTCTCCTTCTTCTTGCTTAAGTGAGGATATGGCAACTTTACATAAGAAGGGATCTCTTGAGGTTTGTCTCCATCTTTCAAAATCTGACTTTTACTCTTCCTCAAAATTGAATTTTCATCCACTAAATTTTCCCTCTTGTCTTTTTTACTATATTTTTCTTTTTCATCTATTACAACCTCTTTGCCTTTTTCCTCATTGTTCGCTCTTTTTTCAGCACTCAACTCAGTTTTTTCAGCAACTCTCTTATTTTTCAACAAGGGTTCACTGCTCACATTCTCAAGACTTTTACCACTCCTCAAAACAACAGCCTTACAATGCTCTTTAGGATTTATTTGAGTATTACCTGAAAAACTGCCGCTAGATTGTTCCGCTAGGTGCTTTGCAATTTGTCCAACTTGAACCTCCAAGTTCTTTATGGAAGCATCGATGTTTTTCTGGTTTGACATGGACATTTGCATGAATTGATTGAGGGTGTTCTCCAAGATAGAAGTCCGGTCTTGAGGCGGTTGTGTGGGATGAGGCTTACTTGCTTGTTCGGCATCTTGTTTCCAACCAAAATTTGTTTGATTCCTCCACCCTTGGTTGTAATTGTTATAATTCTGGTTGTTACCTTGCCGCCCATAGTTCCCCATATAATTAGCTTCCTCATGGGAACTAAGTGTGGCCTCACAATTTCCATTATCATGATCTCCTCCACAAAAATCACATATCATTACCTGTTGAGGTGGCATGGTTGTTCCTTGCATGGTTTGTAGTTGTTGTGGGAGTTGAACTAGTTGCTTGGTAATGGACTCAAGTTGTTGTGACAGAAGCTTACTTTGAGCCAAAAGTGCAGTTTGTGAGTCTAACTCCAACACTCCCCTTCTTGATGTGGTACCTCAGTCATGATGCATCAGATAGTCATTAGATACCATAGCTTCTATCAAAGTCAATACTTCCTCTGGTGTCTTTGTGTTCATGGAACCTCTAGCTGAGGCATCCAACATAAGCTTGGTTGACGGCCTCAATCCATTGCAAAATGTTTGTATTTGGACAAGATCATCAAACCCATGATTTGGACATTTTCGGAGCAAGTCTTTGAACCTTTCCAATGTGTCATGAAGAGTCTCACCCTCTTGTTGAACAAAGCTTGTGATGTCACCCCGTGTCTTCACAAATCTTGAGGCGGGAAAGAACCTTGCAAGAAATTTAGCCTCTAAGTCATCCCATGTAGTGATGCTCCCCCTTGGTTGAGATTGGAGCCAAGCCTTGGCTCTATCTCTTAGAGAGAAAGGAAACAACCTTAGGCGAATTGCATCATCGGTAGCACCATTTATCTTCACCGTATCATATAACTCAATGAAGTTGGAGACATGATTATTAGGATCCTCCTTCTCCATCCCGGCAAATTGATTTTGTTGCATCATATTCAAGATAGCCGGCTTGATCTCAAAATTGTTGGAATTCACTGGAGGCCTCAATATGCTAGTGACATGCCGATTGACATTTGTATTGGAATAATCCCCAAGTGTCCTCCGTGTAACACCCTCACCATTACCTGCCATCTCAAGTGGTTCTTGATGAAATTGTGAAGTGGAGGTCTCTTGTTCTCTTTCTTGTTGTGCTAATAACTTCCACTGTCTTGCTTGACTCCGATTCTTCTTAGCCGCTTTTTCTATTTCAGGATCGTAGAGAAGTTGGTCAGATGGGATAGTACCTCGCATGCACAAAAGCCTAGAGACCAAGAATGTTAGCACTAAATGACAGCAAAGAGAAACGGATAATAAAACAGAAAAAATAAAATTGTGCTTAAATTAGTAATCGAAATGGGTATGCTAATATTGAAACTCAAGTCCCCGACAACGGTGCCAAAAACTTGTTGACGGATCTTGGCAAGTATACCAAGTCGTACAAGTAGTAAAGAGGTAAGAGGGATATCGTTCCCACAAGGACTGAGACAAGTACTAGCACGTAACAAATCAACTACTATCTAAGCGGATATTTGGATGGAAGGGAGCTCAATATTAAATACCAAGCCTAACAAGAGTTAACATTTAAAATAAACAAAATAAAAGGAACAAGTTCTTTTTGGATTTTTATCAAACACTTGGAATGCAAAAAGGGTTTTTCAAATATGATGAGAGATGTTGGGATTAAATTTCACTAAACCTTAGCCTCATGAAATACTAAGACCACCAATCCAGTTTATATTTCAAATATTAAAATCAACCCACAAGATTACTCAAGTCCTAATTCCTTAGATGAAAAGAGCCTAAATCCCCTAATTAGACCCTAATTCCTTAGGTGGCCTAATTAATGAATTTGCATTAAGAGTAGGGATTACACGATTACTAATCAACCAAAATCCATTCCTAGATGCAAGGTTTACTAGGTGATTAATTCCAGATCAAGAATTGATAAGAACTTCCCAATTGCAAATCAAATCTCAGAACGATTCATGGACGATCAGACCACAAAAAACATTAAGCATAGGAATCAAACACTAATAAAGAAGCATAAACATGGATTAATAAATCAAGGAAAATACATGAGATTCGGTTTATCTACATCTAATCCCAACAAATTGGAATTTAGCTACTCATAGTCATAGAGAAAGCCAAAAGAAAAGAAATAGGAACAAAGGAGAGAAGAAACTCCATGGAAGCTTCCCTCAATGATCCACAGACCCCTGAACATCCTTTTAGGGTAAAAGTCCTCCCTCTTTTCGGTTCTGCCCAGATGCCTTATTTATAGATTAGGAATAATGCGCGTCACGGCCGTGACGGGTTCTGCCAAGGGCACGTCTTCAAATTTTGGTTTGTCACGGCCGTGACACTCATCACGGCTAGGCCGTGATCAGTTCTGCCTGTTGAGGGTCTGGTTCAGCTGACATGTCACGGCCGTGATGGGCATCATGGCTAGGCCGTGACCAGTTCTGACTTTTGCCTTCTTTTCTTTTCAGTTTTGCTTGATCATGGTCGTGATGGTCATCACGGCTAGGCCGTGATGGGCTCTGTTTGGCTCATTTTCTTCACTTTCCAAGCCCCATCTTCATGCAAGCTCCACCATGGTTGATCTTGAGCATTTAATACTTAATTTTTGCAAAACAACACCACAAAACCGCCTTACCCGTTCCAAGGTAAAAACTAACAAAAAATCAGATTAAAATTGCCAAAACTATATGAAAATGCATGCAAAAATGTACATGAAATATGAGGTGAAATCACACTCATCTGTCACGTCATCTCTAAAGGTGGGATAGCCATGGATCCGACTAAGGTAGAGACGGTGCTCCATTGGGAAGCGCCAAAGTCCGTGATCGAGATTAGGAGTTTCTTGGGTTTAGCAGGGTACTATAGGAGGTTCATAGAAGGTTTCTCTAAGATAGCTTTACCCTTGACCCATCTCACCAAGAAAGGACAGCTCTTTGTGTGGGACTCTGAGTACGAGGAGAGTTTCCAACCCTTGAAGGGTAGGTTGACATCAGCACCAGTTCTAGTTTTACCCGATCCTAGTAGACTTTTCATAGTGTACTGTGATGCATCGAAGTAAGGTTTATGTGGAGTGTTGATGCAAGATGATAAGGTAGCGGCTTATGCTTCTAGGCAGTTAAAAATCCACGAGAAGAACTACCCTACCCATGACCTAGAGTTAGGAGCTGTGGTGTTTGCCTTAAATATTTGGAGGCATTACCTTTATGGAGCTAAATTTGAGGTTTTTAGTGATCATAAGAGTTTGAAATATTTGTTTGATCAGAAAGAGCTCAATATGAGGCAACGTAGGTGGATGGAGTTTCTTAAGGATTACGAGTTTGATCTAACATACCAGCCTGGAAAGGACAATGTAGTGGAAGATTCTTTGAGTAGGAAAACCTTGCACGTATCCACTTTGATGGTTAGGGAGATGGATCTGTTAGAAGAGTTTAGAGATCTGAGTTTAGCCTGGGAAGTGACCCCTAATAGTATTAGGCTTGGAACCTTGAAGGTTACCAACAGTTTCATGGATCAGGTGAGAGAAGGCCAAAAGATAGATAAGTTTCTCATAGACCAGAGGGAGTTGCTTACCCAGGGTAGAGACCATAGTTTTAAGGAAGGAAGTGATGGAGTTTTGAGATACAAGGATAGAGTTTGTATACCCGATGTTCCTGAGCTTAGGAATTTGATCCTCGAGGAAGGACATAGGAGTGGTTTGAGTGTGCACCTAGGTGCCACTAAGATGTACCAGGACCTTAAGCGCATGTTTTGGTGGCCTAGGATGAAAAAGGATGTAGCCGAGTTTGTGTATGCTTGCTTAGTGTGCCAAAAGGCTAAGATAGAACACCAAAAGCCTTCAGAAAAGCTACAACCTTTGAGTATCCCATAATGGAAATGGGATAGTATCTCCATGGATTTTGTGTCTGGACTCCCTAGGACTCCAACCGGTGGTGATGCTATATGGGTTGTTGTGGATAGATTGACATTGTAGGCAACCCTAAGTGACACGGCAGCCTCTCCTTCCCTTCCTCTTTGAACCCAATTGTTTCTTGGTGTTTCGTTCATGTTTGGGAGAGTAAGATAACGCGTTAAGTGTCAATCTAAAGGTAATATTTCTTCCCTCTTGTTAATTCCTTTTTCTATTCTTGAATTGGGAATTAATTGGTTAACCTTTTTTGTGTTGACCAAGGCTTGAGACGTTCGTCGAGTCGTTCGAGGGAACCGTTTTAGAGTCTTCGTCAGTTTAAAGGAGGAATCTTCATACCAGGTATGGGGAGAATGAATAGTATGAGTATGTAGGCTTGGGTGTAGCGTAAGGTGAAGGGTTTCCCATGACCCAGATGTTTGGTTAAATGTCTATATGCTTATTTGTTTGATAACATGTTTATATATGCATGTCTGATATCTGGATGTTTAAGTGTTTATGCTTGGCATGTTTAAACTGGTTATTATGATGATGATGTTAACGTGTTTGATAAAATGTCGTTGTGATGAACATAATGAATTTATGATGTTTTGGTTGTTGATTGTTCGTTGTGAACACGTTAATGTTAAAACGATGAAAAATTATTAATGATGTTAAGGGAGGTTTTTCCCCTTTGTTCATAAAACTGAATGATAGTAATGAGGGGCAAGGATTATGCCAAAAGGTTTAGTCAAAGACCCTAGGGATTGATCCATGAGTGTTTAGGGATAATTAAATGAAACTAAAAGGATTAATTCCCATAATTATAAGACATGAAGATTAAGCCAAGAGTAATGAAATTAATGGTCAAAGATTTAGTAAAAGACAATAGGTTTTATCCATGAATTACCCCAAGGGGTTTGGCAAAGGGTTCATAACCCTTTTTTCCTAGACCAGTACGGCCATGCTCCAGGTAGCACGACCGTTCTTAATAATGAGCACGCTCGTGCTCCGATTCAAATTTAAAAAAGGCCGCACTGCTTAAGCACGATCGTGCTCATTAGTTAGCACGACCGTGCTTGACTAAAGTGTCAGTATGCCCATGCTGAATGGGGAGCACGCCCATGCTTCCCTGCCCATAATAGAAAATAGAACTAAAACAGGTGTGTTTCACCCCGAACGTCTTAAACGATCTATAAGACACCAAAATAACAAGAATACAAAAGATAAGTGATAAGATGTTGTACCTTGGTAGCCGAGTGGCCAAGGGGGCCTTGACGCATGATGGTCAAGGCGGTAATCTCTGGTGCCTAATGACCAGAGTGTTAATTAAAGATGATAATGTACCTTGGTAGCCTAGTGGCCAAGGGGGCCTCGATAGCCGAGTGGTCGAGGTGGTAATCTCTGGTGCAGAACGACCAGAGTGTTTAAAAGATTAAACCGATGAAACGATACTGATAATCCTCGATAGCCAAGTGGTCGAGGTGTTGACGGTGATAAAACTTGGGTAGCCTAGTGGTCCAAGCGGAGGTGGTGGTTGTGCTTGTGTGTTATGTTATTCATGCATTCACGCATCGGAGATGTTAGTGGGGGATGTTCAACATAGGGGTGGTCGTCCGAGAGTAAGCCGATCTGGCCGTCCACGGTAATTCATCCGAGAGTTAGGTGAATTGTGCACCCCCGTGGTGGCGCATCCGAGAGTAAGGTGCGTCGACTATTCTAGGGATCCACCCAAGTTTTGGTGGATTGCCCCGACGTTGGTGCTTATTGGCCAAGGTGGATATGTGTTGTGAATCCGGCAAGTGTACCGGTTTGTTGTAAGTAATAAAAACACGGTAAGAAATACCGAGGTCGAACACAAGGATTGGGAGACCAATTTAACCAAATCTTTAAAAGGGAATTCAATTCGTTTGACCAAGTAATAACAGTAAGTTGAGAAGAGAGAGAAAGATCAAGTAACAAAAAATTATCTAAAACAATTATCCAAAATCGCTAACAGTAACAACGAGATGCAAATAGATGTTTAAGCTTCTAAGGTCACGAATCCACCTTCCCAATCATGCAAGCTACCCAAGTGATGATCTTTTGTTTCCTATGTTCAATTTCATTGTCAACCCAAACCCCCAAATTCTCCTAAAGACAGTACCAATGCTCTAAAGGACGTATCTAAATTATAAATTAATTACCTACCAAGTCTCATAACCTACAGTTAGATTATATTAAGGTCTTGTTCCCTATGTGTTTGCACCAATCTCCTACCCACTACCAATGCAATATTCAACTTGTGTTCCTAATTCAAGTCCTAAGCACGAATTACCTACCAAGTCTCATCACACTGACAAGTTAACTAAGGGCCCATTTAATTAACACAACTAACGCAGAATTAAGAAACAAGAATTGAGTTAAGGAAAAGAATACATCACATTGAAATTCGCTATGCCATCAAGGGTGGCTTCATCGTTCCTCTAGAATAGAGGATTAGTTCCTCATGGAGACGAAAACAACAATCAAAGAATTGATAGGATTCATCCTTAAAGAAACTGAAATACAACACACTACACAGCTCTAAGAAAACTAGGATTGCAACCAAAATCAAAAGCTTATAATATTTGACCTAAAACAAGCTATTTATAACGTTTGGGATCTGCGTTCGCTCGCGGAGCGAGCAGGGGCACGCGACACGAGTGTTAAGTTTGGCGCCAGTTCAAATTGGGTGCTCGCGAGGCGAGCCTGCATGGCCTTCAATTCTCCTGCTTCTGGCTTGTGAGGTGAGAACTTCCTTTGCGTTGCGAGGCCGAATGCTGCCTACTCCTGCTCAATTTGGTCTTCTGGGTCATGAGGCGAGCTGCTGTTCACAAGGCGAATAAGCCAATTTTGCCTTTTTGCTTGTTTTCTTTAATTTCCTAGCTTCCTCGAACTTCACTTTTAACCTGAAATATAAAAATAACATTTTAATGCTTCATTGACTCAAAATAACCAGAAATTCCTAAAAACTCTATGAGACTAAAAAATGTTGCTTAGGGACAAAAGAAGTCAAATTCGGGTGATTAGCGAGGTTAAATCGCTTAGTTAGCATTAAAACCTTAGCCTTTCTAGCCATAAACGTCAGCTCCGGCCTTTTGGATGTCGGATCCAAGTTATTTACAGGAGAAGACGAAGCGTAACCGCCTTGGATAGATCTAGGTTTATGGAGATTTGGTGGTGGTGCACTAGGATGGAAGCGGGGATGGTGTACTATAAACGATGACCAGTTTTAAAACTTGGAAGAGAGAGAAGGGCACTATTTACAATAATGCCATTAATGAAAATCATGGTTCTCCGTGTTTTTATTATTTTCAGAAGTAAAAAACTAAAAACCAGAATAAAACAATCTCATGATGTTCTCTTTTTTCTGTTCTAAAAACTAAAAAACAGTTACAGTTTTGAAAATAAATTTTTATAGAATTTGACTATCAAACAAGTTTTTTGATTTTTTTTGTTTTGAAAACAAAAAAAATTGTTTTTGAGAATAGTAATCAAACAGACCCATAGTTTCCCTTTTTCCACGCATCATCCCACCAAACCAGTTCTAATACAAATAGTTAAAAAGAGTATATAAAACTCGTATGAATGGTGTATCAGAAATGGTGTATCCAGGGTTTTAAATTGATGTTGCGGTGGCGGTTACGGTCGCGATTGCGACCATTGCGATTGCGATCACTGCGGTTGCGGTCATTGCGGCCGCTGCGATGCGTAATACGGCCGTTGCGGTGTGAAACGATTTGAATAATTCACAAAATGAAAAAAAAATTATAATTCTTTATATATCTTTTACTAATGATGTTGTATAAATTTCTATTCATTTTTAAGACATTGTATTATGTTTATGAATAATTTAAACTTAATTTAGTGAAAATAAATTATAAATAAAACTTTTAAGCACATATAAGTACAAAATTACAAAGAAGTAAGAAGGTCAGAAACTTAAAAGTGCATAAATATATATGAATCACAAATAAAAAGATATTGGTGTCACATATAGGAATACACCTAGCTGCAATTGTTATTCTAAAATAACGTCACATTGTCACCACTTAGAGATACGTCTTCACTACAAAAAAAAAAGAAGAAGATAAAAGTAAACAAATTAATAAATTTAAAATAATAATAATAATAATAATTAACAAATATATGAATCAAAGATAATAAAAATTGAACTTACATGATACTTGCTACCACATGGTGGAATGACGTGGTGGTTCATAACCTCTATTCTCACTTTGGCTATCATCTTGTGTAGCTCCTGTCCAAAGACATAATCAAAAAATCCACCACTTGATTGTTGATGATAAGGATCTTGATAATTCATTGATGGTTGGTAGTATGAGGGAGCTTGATCACTTGCATATGTGTTATATGTGTTGAAATAAGGATATTGATAATAAGGTGGATGAGATTGTTGACTATTCTGAGAAGAATCATCAATATCAAAGTCACTAAAACTTTGTGCAATACTAGAAGAGGAAGAATCTTCAAGTGGAACATTCTGTTTTCTTTTTCCTCTCCTAGAATGTGACCCACCTCTGCTGCTCTCGGGTAATGAACTACCAGAAGGAGCCATATCAGTCAAGCTCCTATAACGCCGATTATATGGTGAATCTTGAGATGGATCATTTTGAAATTGCCCATCATCATCACCATCATCATTATCATCACCGCCACCTTCTTCAGCTTCTAGATTACCACCCCCATCACCACTATTATTACTTGGTGGACTTAAACCACCACCATCTTCATTAGAATCATCATTATCATCAACAACTTCCACATCTTCATCATCTGTATCCACTAGAGGCAACCATTCTGCCTTTTGTACTCCATCTAATAGTGGATCTTCTCTCTCTTCAATCCATGGAGATAATGCATCTTCTTGAAATATATAATCAAGATTGATAGGATTTAAACTTGCTTCAATTTCATCTTGACTTTTTCTCATTTGATGCCTCATTTTCAATTTCATATTGTAGTTCTTGAAGACAAGCTTTTGCAGCTTTTTATACTTCAATCTATTCCTTGTCTTCGTGTGGATATAACTAAATGTGCTCCAATTTCTCTCACAATTTGTGGCTGAAGTTGTTTGGCTAAGAACTTTTATAGCCACATGTTTAAGCTCGGGAGCACATACACCAAAAAAGGACCACCATTCAGCTTTTTAAAGGAGCAACAAAAGGTAAACAAATTATTAGTTATTATATTAAAAAATAAATTTAAAGTTCATTGATTTATAAAAAAAAATATTATTTTACCTGGATTCATCTTAGACCAAGCTGCTCGAGCATGAGGAGTACCAAATGTTTCAACCTTATCTCTAAAAAGTACTGACTGTGAAATATAACATAATATATCAATACGTAAATATCTTCATTTGATAAATAATGAATTATAAGTTTAAAAATATAAATATTCATTACTGACCTGGTTCATAGCTTTAATCTGATCATCGATGTTTCTTTCTATTCTAAAGATGACTCTATTTGTTCCTTCAAACGTTTCTTTATAGACATCATCCCCATGTTCAACTCCGTATTGAAATTGCGGATTAAGAAAATAACCTAAAAAAGGATAATATATTATTATGGATGAAAGTATAAATATAAAATTACATGATAAAAATAAATTTATAAATTATATCAACATACCGGCAGAATGAAGATCGGAATGCATATATCTCCATCGCTTGTCTATTAAATCATTATATCTGGAATGATAACGAGAATTTTGTCTAATTTCTTGTTTAGCTCTATCAATGGCTTCATATATGAAACCCATGGTTGGTTTCTCGTCACCATCAACAAGTCTCAAAACTTTTACTAAAGGCTCAAACACCTTCAATATGTCTTGGGACTTACTCCAGAATTCACTATCATTAACAATTGTTCTTGCTTCATATGACAGTCCATTTTTCGCTTTACCAAATTTAGATCGTCTAAACTCTTCGGAGTTGAACATGTTTCTCAGACCTTGCTTTTGTTGTACAATTGCTTGAAGTTGTAGGAACTATGTTGCAAATTGGGTAACACCAGGACGGACAATTTCTCTACCTCCAGTATATTTTTCATGAGGTCGACAGTCCATATATGGTTATAGAGAAAATTTGTCACAGTATTTGCATCAGTTAATAACTTCTGTACATTTTTATTTTTTCCTATATCCTCCTAGCAAAGATATAAACAATGAGCCGCACAAGCAGACCAATACAAATGAGGCCGCTTCTCCATCAGTTTCTGACCAGCTGCTTTCAGTGCTGCTTCATTATCTGTAACCACTTGAACAACAAACTCTTCTCCCACTTCTTCAACAACTTTATCTAATAATTGAAAGTAGTAATATGTGTTTCTACTAACAACATCAGAAGCATCAACAAATTTCAAGAAAATTGTCCCCTTACTACTATGCACCCAAAAATTCATAATATGAGTATGGTTGATGCCGTCCGTCCAACCATCACACATTATTGTCACCCCTTTTTTTTCCATGTACCTCTCAAAACATTCAACCATTTCTTCACTTCCCTATATTCATTCTCTAAATATACATCTGAGATTTCATAAGGGGTCGGACATTTAACCCCTTCACCTACCTCAGCAGCTGTAACAATCAAATTATGCAACCAAGGAGAGTTAGCTAAATTCATAGGTAAGCGATCATAAATAAAAAACTTGCTTACTACCTCTCCTAGCTTCCTCCTCAATGTCTTCATGATACCCTTACTGATTTTTGGTTGCTTCATGCTTTTTCTCCTCATAAGATCAATATTTGTAGATCTCAACTCCAGAGTAACATCTTCAGGCCTTTCACCCCCACCAATACTCGCATGAGAGATCCCACCTTGTTCATATATGTTTCCATGCCCTCCTATTTGTTGTCTAAATTGTTGCCTGTCTTCCCATTCGCGATGTGATCTAAGGCTTTCCTGTGTAGCAAACCTCATTCGTTCATCAATAAGGTGATCCACATCTTCATCTTCTCCTCTCGGACGTGCTTCAAATTCTTCTTTTCTTTTTTTGGAGTCATTTTTCTTTGCTTTTCCTTCAAGAAGAAGCTTCATCATACCTTCTCTAGCCAATTTGCTCACTCTAGCACAACCAGACACTTGTCCTTTCATATGGCTATATGTTGCTTCACTCTTGTAATGCCACCTTTTATTATCTTGTGACAAAGTTTGCATTCGATATTGTTACGACTTCCTGCTACTGGGTTTCCAAAATGCCATCCAATATCATCACTTGGAGCACCATCTAATCTTTGTGTAGGAAATTCTTCTCTTGAAGGCATTGTGTATATTTTATACAACCTGTTCAATATTTATAAATAAACATCAATCAATAATTCAACCAAACTTACAACTTTAATCTAAACTAGCCTTCAAAAAAAAACTTTAATATAAACTAGTAATTAGAAAAACACGGATAATCTAATTAATAATTACAGTAAATTATTTAATACAAAAAATCAATTATTAACATATAATTTGAACAATAAATACTAGCTAAACATATACTAAACTAGTAATTAGATTAATATATCAATATATATTTTATTTCCCTCTCAAATTTTCCCTATATTATTCCCAAATCTCAATTAAGTTCCCACATAAAATTTTTGATTAAAAAAAAAATCCCCCCTAAAAAATTCCCCCCACCCAATTCGGTTTCCCTCTAAAAAATTCCATCCACCCACACACACACACACACGCGCGCGCGCGCGCGCGGCACACACTCACTCAAGTCTCTCGTCCCTCACCTCACACACACACACACACACACACACACGGCACACACTCACTCAAGTCTCCCGTCCCTCACCTCCCTCCTCTCGTCTGTTTCTACAAGCTTCTTCTTCCCATCCTCTGTTTCTTTTTTTTTTTTTCATTTTTCTCCACATCCACACTCACTCAAGCCTCAACCGGTAACCCTCCTCCTCCGTCACTCGTCCGGCACGTCGGTCACCCACCAGACAACCCCTCGCGATTCGACACTTCGCCCTAAAACACAGATCGCGGTCCCCCCTCCCCTCTCTCTCAGGCTCAGCCTCTCTTCTCTTCAACGCCTCACGAGTTAGTGAGTCACGACCCATGGCCTCCGGCCCTCCGCCTCATGACCCACAGCCTCCACCTCACGGCCCTCCTCAGTCACGGCCTCAAGCCCTCACCCATGGGGACTCAACCCTACACTCGGAGGACGACGGCACAGCATTGAGCAGAGCAGAGCAAAGCACCAGAGCAAAGGAGGAAAGGAAGATCTTACCTTGGGATAAGGCTAGTAGATCGGATGATTTTGGATTCGAAGCATAGTGAGGTTCAACCGCTTAAGCAGATCCACTGATCCAGAGCAAATAAGTGAGATTGAGGAATGAGGTTATATGAGAATGAGACATTGAGTGAAGCACTGAAGCATAAAGCAGAAAAGAGATAAAGGCAAAAGAAAAATTTGATCTGAAAAGCAGGTTAGGAGAATCTCTTTTTCTGATACATTGAAATATGTTTGTCTAATATGAGAAATTTGTTTTTTTTTTTTTTGCACCTATGATTGAGTTGAACGGAACTGTTTTGGTTGTTTGAAACTCTGTTGCGGTTGATGCGACCATTGCGGCCGTTACGGTGTTACATTGCGGCCGTTACGGCGTTACGTTGCGGCCGTTACGCCGTTACGTTACGGCTGTAACGGGTGATTTTGAATCACACGTAATTGCGGCCCGATGCCGTTGCGAAGAGTCCCGCAACCGCAATATTGCGGCCGCATTAGCGGTTGCGGACCGCATTTTGAAACCCTGCAGGGTGTATCTGATTAGTAGAACTTTGTAAAAGATTATTTCACAACAGCAATTAGGCAAGTTCTTCAATGAAAGTATACGTTTATAGGTCTCTATACAATATTCCAATGTAATACTAAACCAAAAGAAGATCTAAAAGTGCCTAACCACACAAGACACAATAAAATTCATGCAGAACCACCCCAAGCATGGCTAAACCAAACTGAACCCGTTCTCACACAGTTATCAATCAGACACCAACTAAAGTAATCAAAACCAAAATTCCAAAGCGAAACAAATCGCATGCAAGTTAACAAACAAAAGAGCAAGAACACGCACATACAAGCAAGTAAACAAAGATATAAATCCTTCCAAAGTCTATCATTTTTAGCTCCAAAAAACATCAATTTCATAGAAAATGGCACATCAAAATAAGACACTCCAGGATGAAATGGAAACACCTGAGTTAAATTAAGGGAAAACAAACATTACTTCCAAAACAATTTCTCTCTACTTTTTTACCCACAATCTAAAAATGCATTTTTTAATTTAACCATAAAAAATTATTATTTTCTTTTAAAATATTAACCTGAACCAAAAGCATCGTAATAAACAGCCACTATTTCCACCCATAAATCAGAGAAATTGAAATCAAAGAAGCATGAGAGAATCCAGGTATGAACCCGAACAAATCAAAATAATTCTGAAAATTAAGAGAAAGAGAGAGAACACAATTAAGCATTGATGAATCATACGTGAAGTGAAATTTGTTCTTTGCAACAAACATTCTATCAATTCAATCAGTGTTAGAAAGGGAACGGGGGAGAGAAAGAGAGAGAAGGAAAGGAATAAAGAAAGAAGATAAAGCACTCAATTTCTAGCTTTGAAAACAAAAGGAGGAGTCATACAATTTACCTCTGAACCACGTTTGATGGAAGAAAAAAGGGAAAGTGTATGCGAGGAAGAAATGGGCACAGACGACACGTAAGTAAGTATTGCAGATGGATGGGATTCATTCTTGTTTTGATGATGTAGGATGGTTGCCATTGCCATTTCTGGTACCACTGCTGCAACCCAGTCCCAGAAGAAGAAACAACTGCCATTACTAGAAACATCTTCTCTCTCTTCTCTCAGTTCACACTGAACAGGAGGAAGGAGAGAGAGGACTCCTCCTTCTTTTAATTGCCAATTTGCAATTCATTTTGGGTTATTATTAGTATTCTTTCTATTTATACTTATCTTTATTTATTACAACTATAATAATTAATGAGCATGTGACTCTAATTTTTATACACTACTACTAGGATTCTATTTTATGTTACCCTAGCTTTAATTGGTCCGATTAAACTTGATTGAGATCATTTTTAGGTTTCGATTGCCATAAATGATTTAATTGAGATTTCATTGACTTAATATATTTAAATAAAATGAAAACTTTTTTAGACTATTTATAGCTAGATTATAAATAATATATAAGTATATTTTAGAATATATATATATATATATATTTAAACAAATTATACCATTATTACACTATTATTATATTATATATCAAGTATTAATTTAAATAAAAATTTATAATTAATTTATATCATTTATAAAATACTGTGTTAACATAGAAAAAATTGAGTTGTCAAACTATTAAGGTCCGTTCTTAAGAAAATTAGAGCTTGGGGGACTAATGTACAGTCAGGAATATGTAGGTTAGGAATTGGGCCGAATAAGGCAGAGTTAGGGAGTCAATCAAAATAACATACAGACCAAGCTTGAGTCAAGGCTTCCGAGTAAGGTAGTGGCCGAATAGGAGTTGAGGAGAAATGGAATAGCTGTTATGTGGAAGTTGAGAACATGGGGGAACAATGATAACGTGATAGAAGCAGTTACCGAGAGTATTGGGGTGAAACCCCGAGTAGTTTAATTTTGAACTTATGTATATATGTAACGGGAGGAAGGATAGAAAACTTAAGCTATTTTCTGTATTTTTACTTTGCTAATTCAAAGATATTCGAATGAAAAGAGTATCATTTGAATTAAGAGTGAATTATTGTGATAGCAATATTTTTCTTTGTTGATTTGAGTCCTAACTCCTAAGTACTGGACTTTGCAAGAACACCTTTGATACGGTGGTAATTTGACCTATCTCTGAACTCTAGTTCTAGTTGGTTTATTCATTATTGTTCAGTTTTAACTTGCAGGGATCTTTAGCAAGTAGCAACAATTGTTTTTATTTGTCAACATGAGATGTGTGAATTATTTTCACCTTGCTTTTTTATTGTGCACTAAAGCCTCTCGATGGAAGTGAGTGAGATTTTCATTATGATGACTTAGAGCCTTTTTGGTTTATTTCCCGTTTCCTGTTTTCATTTCCTGATTTTAAAGATAATTACAACAAAAATAATTACAAAGTTGTTACTTTGTTTTTAATATGTTTTTCTATTTCAAAGATTTGTATAGGAAACCGTGGAAACAAACAAAAAGTTGTTTTAAATGTTTCCTATACATATCTTTGGAAACAGGAAACATGGAACAGGAAACAGAATGAAAAAATGTGATAATTTTATAATTATTTTTATTATAATTATTGCTAAAATTAGGAAATGAAAACGGGAAATAAAAAAACAAACTTTTCAAATAGGACCCATTGGAACCAACTAGCCGAGTTGCCATTTTTTTGGGACCCGCTATATGTATAGGCCACAAGGGATGTGCTGCTGGCTTAAATGCCATCGAATGTGTAAGTTCAGAATCATTATATTTGTTTGTTCAGTTTTAGTTGTTCAAACATCGACTAATATAAAAGTAGATTTTAGTAAGTGCTCTACTTTTGCGTTTTCTCCATGTATGTATGTGCTGCAAATGAACAGGGTGCTTTGGATTGCACTTAATCATAAAAAGAAAGTACTATTATTTATTCAGTAAAATCTACTTTCAATTTCTCATATTGACTATTTGACAAAAGTCAAAAGGAATTTTAGCTAAGGGCCTAGAATAGGTAATTAATTAGTCTTAGGACAAAATCATGTTGCACTTTGTAGATGATGCATTATATGTTCGAAAATTTTTAGATGTGCTTTTTTAGAGTGACATTTTTTTGTAGGGTGACATTTTTTGTTTCTGTTTTTTTTATTGGAATTAGTTTTTGTTATATAGTTGTCTAGGTTCAAAGAATATGATAGACGTTCAAAGAATAGTGTTAGTTTTATGAGATTTAATGCTTTAGTTGGTTTTGTAGAAGTGCAACATCTGGTAGATGCGGAAATGATGTCCATGTTGTTACCATGTTACCAACCACGGGATCATAGAGATGACGATCAACTTCATAGGAGAAGTGGTTCTTGGAATCTTGAAAGCTTGCAAGTGAGAAAGATTTCTCATAAGGAATCATATTGAAAAAGATGATTAATTGTGTACATGATGTTCTTATTTATAGAGCTTGATTTGGCTAACCATATGTAACTAACTCCTAACCAACTAACTAACCATATATTCTATTACCCTCCCGCAAGCTGACAATGGTAAAACCATAGGCAGCTTGAAGTGAAAAGAAAAATAAAAGGCTTACTAAATTACAAGAGGCCAACAAACTGTTTCAGTAAAAAGAATAAAGCCCAAACAGAAATGAAGCCATGACACATATGAGCCCAAACAAAACACAACAAAAAAATGTCACTGAAGCATGGCCCAATCAGTTCCAATTTCCAAAGACCAAACAAAAAAAAATGCAAAACAACTAAACAAAAAAATAGTATGGCCCAATCTGTGACCATAAGGGGCCAGGCCCAAGATAGGGGAAATCCGGGAAGCTTCCAGACTCAACATCCATTCCTTCCCTTCCCAAGTTGAACCCTAACGACACACCAGGTAGAGAAAACGGCGATGGAAACCAACGGCGAATGGCGGTGGTGACGGCGGAAACCAACAGCGAATGACGACGAAGATCAACAGCGAACGGCGGCGGTATCCGCCGGGATCGAAGATGAAAACAGAGCATTGTGGAAGCGGTGACCAAATCTCAGAAGCTGCTCCATCGGGATCGAACGCAAACACTGAGTGGTGTGGCTACGTTGCGCAGATGGTGCACCCAACCGTCTTCTCCGGCGGCAGCACGGTGAAGTTGCAGACGGAAGTAAGATTTCCGTCGAGATCGAAGATGAATACCGGACATTGTGGAAGCATTACAGAGATGGTGTACTCAACCGTCTTCTCCGGTGACGACACAGTGGTTGCCGGAACAAACTCCTCAAACTAAATTTATGAAAAACGAACCAAATCCGGTACAAGGAAGATGGAGTCGACGAAGCTAGCCACTGACTTGCGAAAGTCGACGAGTCTGAGTTGCCGAGACTGCGAATGACATGGAGTTCAAGTATATTAGTTTAATGGAAAAATGGAGTTCAAACTTTTAAGAGTTGAGCAGGTGATGGAGATCAATTTCTGAGGGCTTTGGAGGTTTTATCTGAAATGAAAGGATTAGGATTATGCCCAAACAATATTAGATACCTAGTACTTATAGTGGCAAGTGAGAAGTGATTAAGATAATTTTGTTGTCTAATTAATGATTTAATTTAGGTTCTTTTTTTTTTGATCAATTTTAATTTAGGTTCTTTCTTGACCAATTTTCTATTTTGTCTGGCTACTGTAGAAAGGATGACATGGAAGCATAGCCTAAGTGTTCCTTTCTAAAGCTAAAAAGGATGATGTTGTAGATCGTCATTGCATTTTGTTAATTTTGGTAACAATATTATATATATATATATATATATATATATATATCATAAATGGGAGAGTATGAAGAACTGGAGATAAAATATATTTATCTTTGTGTTTGGTCCTGGACGTCCCTCAATTATTTGGATTTAGGGTGATAGTTATTTTGTCTATTATTGTTAATTTGATTTTATAAAGCAATAGATTATGTAGTAGCCACTTTAGTTGATTTGTATTCACTTTCCTTACATGGATTCAATACTTTCTCTAGTTGATTTGTATTTTGTATTGATCACTATAATGCTTATTTTATATTGATTTTGATATTTATGACTTAATTATGGTTTATATTTTTGTCTATTATGTCCAGGATTTGTTTGGTCAATAGTAACAAAATCTTTATTTTTTTAAAAAAAATTATTAGCGTAGGCCAGACCGGCGCTCCTCGCCAAACATTAGCGTGGGTCTAGATGATGCTATTTAGTGTCGGCTCGGCCTACGCTAATATTAGCGTTGGCCATGTTGAAAGAGCACTTCAGCATCCACTTAGTGTCGGTTAAGCCGATGCTAATTAGCGTCGGTTCCATTTTGACCGATGCTAAATTTAGCATCGAGCACTTTAGTGTCGGCCTCGTACCCGATGTTAAATGGTTTGTTAGCGCCGGCTTTCAGCTTTTGGCAAGGGCTTTTGGTCGACACTATACACACACGGTACTTAAGGTACTGGCGCAAGTTTTTTTATTATACATTTACACTTATTTTATATTCATTTTATAGAAACTCTCTTTTCTACTTTTAACTTTTGCTAGGCAAGAAAACATACAGGTTCAAAAGGTTTTAGCCTAAGGAAAACATTTCACTTCCCTTTTCTTGTTTTTTCTAAGAGTTGGTGTAATTCTTATTCTTGGTTCCCAGAATAATATTATTATTCTGGAAGTCTGTTAAATCATGTGAGAGTTTCGCAATTTGAAACAATTATTTGTGGGTGTACGAAATAATCCTTAAGGACATGTCTCAGACTATATAAATAAATTATTGGTGTTCTTCATATTTTTACCTATTTATTTTATTTATCTATTTTTGTTTATTATTTTCTAACATCTCCTTGGAGAAAATAATTGGGTCGGTCGCACCCATTTTATTTCAATCTTCTCTATCTAGTTAATCAAACGGGAGAAAAGGGTAATATCTCCTCCATTTCTCTCGTCCCTCTTTTTTCTCTCATTAATTCACTCATATCAAACAAGTTGTAAGTAGTTCTAGGTGTAGTTTTAAGTTGCAGCCGTAACCATAGTTGCAATTGCATTACCATTTTAATAATTATATATGGACAATCACAAGAAAACATGACTAATGAAACTTTAATTACAATTATGTTGTGGTTGTAAATACTTTCGAATGAAACATAATTGGAACATTGAGCATAATTGGAACATAGCCATCATTTATAGTGATGGTGGGCACATGGGGCTCCACACTCCAACCAACTTCATCTTCAGAGTTGATCTCACCCATTGAGCTTTCATAACGAACCGAATTAAGGATTCCTAGATTGCTATCTTCACCCTTTGAGTTCAACCCATTTCCAGCTTCAGCTTCAACTTCAGCTTCAGTGACTTGCATTATGTAGTTCTGAAGCAATGTTCCCTTAGACTTGGTGCACTTGTTCTTCAGCCCGTTAGTTTTCAAGTGCTGCTTGGTTGCGTTCCAATGGTTCTTGATGGCGTTCTCTGTCCGGCCAGACAATCTCTTCACAATTTTTGTCCACTTGTTTCCAACTTGCTTATGAGCTTCAACAAGTATTTTGTCCTCATCTTCAGTTCATTTGTCCTTCTACATTGGTAGAAAACAATGTTTGGATATATGAAATTACACTATATATATGTATATGTATGCTACAAATGAATGATGATTCCATCTTCATTCATTAGATGTTGGCACTAAAAAGGCAAAAATAATGCATATGCCTTCATATAACATATATACATGCAATCATAAGTCACATAATATAAGAAATGCGAGATTTGGTTTCTAATTAAAATGAATGCATATATATAATTAATTAAAATGACTCCGACCTTCATATACAATGAATAATAATTACTTGTGACATTTTTAAATAAAAATTTATAATATAAAAAATATATGGATTGCTTCTATTCATTAATATTGGACCTGGGTACATATAATGGTGAGTCCCTATACATGAAAAAAAAAATGAGTTCTTCTATCATGCTATGACATTACCATCTTCATTAGAAAAGCAAGATTAAATTAAAACGAACGGTATATTACCATCATTTTAAACAACAACAAAAAATTTCTAAAAGTTTTCAGATATATGAAATTTAATAACTTTTATTAACAAATTGTAATTAAAAAATTTTTAATCCAGATCTTAGCATTGTTGTTTTTGTAAAAATTCTCTTTTTAAAAACTGACATAGACTAAATTGCTACATGTTCGTGTATGTAAAAGAATCTATTAAAAAGAGAAGAAATATAAATAAAATAGTACGTCATATAATAGAATCTATCAAATGTGCACAAAAATAGAATAATTTTTAGTTATTAATATTTTGCAGTTATAAAACATTAAATTTATATATGTACGCTAAATTAATTGCATTTATAAATTTAATTTAATGCTTACACATGATATTTTTAATTTAGGCTAAATTATACTTCTGATCCCTTATCTTTATTTTAGGTTTCGTTTTGGTCCCTCTTTTATTTTTTGTTCCAAATTGGCCTATTATCTTGCAAACATTAGCCCATTTTGGTCTTTTCCATTAGTTTTACCCTAACGGTGTTACACTTACACCGTTAGTTACTGGAAATCGTCTCTAATCGCCAAATTTTGGAAAAAAAAAATCATTGGAATATGGGAGAATTCATCGAAAAATCCCCTCTCTCCCCCTCTTCTTAGATTACAGTGATTTTTTCAAGAATCCGGTGACTAGAGACGATTTCTGGCAACTAACGGTGTAAATATAACACCGTTAGAGCAAAACTAATGGAAATGACCAAAATGGGATAACATTTGCAAGATAAGGAACCAATTTGGAACAAAAATTAAAAGAGGGACCAAAACGAAACGTAAAATAAAGATAAGCGGCAAAAATTATAATTTAGTCTTTAATTTAATTTTTTTACACATATAGTAGTTTAAAAAATAATGTACAAAATTCGAGACCTGAGTGAATTTTGGACCATTCTTTTATCAAACAAAGAGAAATTTCAATTAACCGAGTTTCCATTAAAAATGTATGACTTTCATATCACTTGGTGTATGCGTGTGTGAGAGAAAAACTAATAAGAAATGAAAGGGAAGAAACCCGAATGTTTGGCTGGAGATGGTTGTTCCATCTCTCTCTGCACTGTTTCCCAACCCTGCCATTCAGTAACTTGGCGATCTGGGACCATTTTATAAGTCCGAAGCATTCCACCAATTTGGTGAGAATCCTACAAAAATAAAAAAAACCAAATTAATTAAATGTTACCACTGAGGGATAAATTGGACAAAACATTAGCATGGACATGAATCAAAGGGAAAATTTTCAGCAATCATCTCTTGAACCCAAAGAATTTAATAAAAAAATACCAACTGAAAATACAAATTATTAGAATAAAGAGAATGTTTTTTCTCCTTGTTTTCACCAGCAACAAAACCTCTCTCATTAGTTCCCCAGTGACCATTATTCCCATTTCCAACTACGCATGAAAGCTCCTCTTGGAGCCTAGGAATCACTATCGTCGATCTGTAAACAAGTGGTTCTGGTGGTGAAAAATATGGACCCAACTGAATCTGTGAATTTACACCACATTCAATAGAAATTTTCTGGTATGAATCACAGATTTTGCCATTGTTAATGTAGCTGTGCATGACTTCCATTTTGTTGTTGTTTGGTGCATATGCCATGGGGTAGTAGGGGTTGATAAGGTCTCTCATGGACCCATTGGTGTATGGATCACCAAAAGAAGGGGTTGGTGGAGGAGGAAGGACCCCCGATTACAAAACCAGGGTGATGGTTAACCCCATTGAGAGGTTGGTACATGAAGGTGGTTTTATTTTGTGGAGGTGTTACAAGAGTAGAGGTTTGTTTCAATGGAACCGAGATGGGTATCTCTAGATTTATGCTGGGATTTTCCTGCAAGATCCTGGAAAGGTAAGAAAATTTCTCTTGGAAGCTTGGATCAAAATCCATGTAGTCTAAGAAAGTGAAAAGCTCACTGTAGAGAGAAAGAGATATGACGGAGATATATATGTTGTGTACTAGGAATGATTTGCACTGAGAGTGAGTGAATGGGTAGAGGTCCAGGTAGTACTTATTTGCTCTAACACATAATAGAAAAGAAAAGAAAAATAGAGATAGTGAGATTCACTTGACACGTTACCTTCGATGTATAAGCATTCATTGGCTCAAATTCATTTTGTGACGATCGAGCATCCACTCTTGAGTAGCCCAAGGGGAAAAATTGTTTTATTTTATTCTTTCACTTCTTTTATATCCAATCACTTTTTGTGGTAGTTTTTATAAAGAAAAAGAAAAGGGAATGATGAGTTTGTTACAACGTTTTGTATTTTAGGGAAGGTTTGGAAAAATAAAGAAATAAGAACAGATAATCATATTTATTAGAACAATTAACATTAGAAATAGAGTCTGGCATATTTATAAACTTTTTTTTAAAAGGATCACGATTTTCACTTCTAGAAACATTCTGATTTCCTGTGAATTTTCCTGCGAATCTTGCAGGAAACATGTTTTGTAACACCCTGTTTTTCCTATGCTTTCTGTAGCAGTAAATACGTATTTAAATGTGTTTATTTTAGATTAAATTCAGAGGATGATTTTTAATTAAACTAAAATCATTTTCTTGTGTTGTTATATCATATGAAGTTACGGTAAAAATTTCAATTGAAAATTCAGACGGAAGTCGGTCTGCGTTTTCACTGTCGGTACAAGTTTACTGAGTAAAAAACCTAATTTTGACCTGTGAACGAGATAGTTGGTGTTTTTATTATGTTTCCTTCCACTTTGATTATTTTGAAAATTTTCGTTCAAAAATAAAATATAATATTTTATTTGGATGAAAACGTCGAAAGAATTACGATCGGAAATGCAACTGGGTACGAAATGGAGCAGAATATGAGACATAAAAGGCTTGAGGTGAGATGAGGGAGTGAGGTCACTCACTAGAGGTATGGCCTAAGCTACCTCCTAAAAAGTGGTCATGATGGCACTTTTTGAAATATATCATATTATATTCTAAAAACCCATTTTTCTCTCTCTTCTCAAACCAAACAAGGCACAAGGTCAAAACTTGTTCTCCAAGCTCAGTCATCTCTCCTCAATTTCGTGCCACTCTCTCCCCTCGCTATATATACCCCTTTCATTTTCACTTCATCATCTTCCTCCTTCAAACTCCATTAAACCTCCATCTTCTTCTTTCTTCTAAAAGTTCAAGCTCTTAAAGCTTTAGTTTTTATTCATCTTTTCTACTTGAGTTCTTCATTAAAGTTATTCCTTATACTAAGGGTAATGCTCTCATATGAATAATTTTTTAAGTTTCTTCTTTTATTTCTTAGTTTATTTTATGTGTTCTTTATATGCTTTAAACTTCTAAAATCTCTCTAAAATGGTAGAAAACTCCTTTTGAGTTGAAACCACTTTCTACAGTCTTGTATCAACTTATATTTTCACATACTAATAGGTTGTGTAAAACAAAAATCTCTACCCATCTCTTCCAATGAAGGCCGAATGCTTGCATTTGTGACCTAGGAAGTTTTTGTTTCAACTTTTGGAATATGATCATGTGTTTGAGTTTCTAACCATCCCTTGATCTTGAATCTATAAATCTTGGAAGTTTTGATAGCTTGTTCCTATGATGACCAAAAATATGAATAAGTAAGCCTGGGATACTATGTTTCAACTTTTCAAGTATTGATCATGGATTTAGAATTCTTAATACCTTGTGATTTTAAACCTAAGAGTTATTTTTAAACAAAGAATATTTTCCTCATCATCCTATGATGGCCGAAACTTAGAGTTTAGGTTCTAGGATGTTTGAGTTTTTATTTCTCCAAAATGATCATGGACTTCAGCTCCATAAGATATTTGGATGCTAAGTCTAAGAGATTGGAAAGTTTAAGGATTTCTAACTTGTTTATTATATGTCATTAAAGCTAGGATGTATTACTTTCATTTTTCCAAGATGATCATGGACTTGAGCTCCATAAGATATTTGGATGCTAAGTCTAAGAGATTGGAAAGTTTAAGGATTTCTAACTTGTTTATTCTATGTTATTAAAGCTAGTATGTATTACTTTCATTTTTCCAAGATGATCATGGACTTGAGCTCCATAAGATATTTGGATTCTAAGTCTAAGAGATTGGAATGTTTAAGTTTCCATTGTTTTCCGAGATGATCATGGACTTGAGCTCCATAAGATATTTGGATGCTAAATCTAAGAGATTGGAAAGTTTAAAGATTTCTAGCCTATAAATCCTATGAAGGCCGAACCTAGAAGGTTATGAACCTTGGATACTTTGTTCTTATTTTTCCAAAATGATCATGGTTTTGAGCTCCTAAATACATATGGATGCTAAACCTAAGAGATTGTTTAGTGAATGCTAGCCTATTTTACTAGCCTTGGTCGAATGCCCTATGTTTATAACTTAGTGGGATTTTAATTCAACTTTGTTAAATGATCATTGTTTATGAACTCCTAACACTTAAGGATCATAAATCCATGAGTTGTATAATTTTTGGGAATCTCTAACCCTAAGAACTAGTCTTGGCCGAACCTATACCTTGTGGTTTAGTGTTCTTGTTTGATTTTAACTTGTGATTTTGTGTTCATAACCTTAGACTTCCATCGCGAAGGAAACGAGGACGTTCGTGGTATACCTCTTCGAGCATCTAATCTCCTTACCTTCATAGAAGGTAAGAGGGGATTGCCTAGGGATATTCAATGACTATATGCATGTGCGTATGTGTTTAACTCGAGTATTGTGAATTATATATATATGATGAACTGTCATTAACTGTGATATTACTGTTTGAGATATATTATTGTTGATTGAAGTTTGAGAAGCCGGACTTGAGTCTGTGCTCAATGATTATAAGGATTAAAAGTCTTAATAAGCCTTGAATAGAACTTTGAAAGTTTTGGTTTCATTTATAAAAGTTCCGTGTTTAAAGTGCTTACTTCAAAAAGAATAAGATTCTCGTTTTTAAAAGAAATGTTGAAGTGATTTCAAGTCAACGGAAACTACCCTATCATGATCTAAAGTTTTGTACGAGAGAAAACCTTTTTCGAACTATATGTTTTATGAAAGAAAAACCATTTGAAAATATTTGACTTTATTCCATCAAGGATTTCAAAATCAAACGAATTTCCAAATGTTTTATAAAAGACTTTGTAAAGGAAAAGATTTTCTCCTAAATGATTTAGAAACGTTCTGGTTACTTGGATAAGTGACCGAAGTTTTGTTTTGGTTTTTGATTTTCACCGAACGAAAAGTAAGCACATGTGAAAGAGAATACTAGTTCACAAGACGTCGCCTCTAGCATTCAGTTTATGCACGTGATCTGGGATCCGTGTCAAAATTATGGACCAAGGGTCCTAATCATGATATTATGGGCTAGGAGTCCTAATTTTGGAATTGAGGACTGTGTCCTAATTTCGTTGTTATGGGCTAGGAGTCCTTATCATGTTGAAAAAGAACATGGATAAAATTATAATTGTTTCTACGACCACAACCTTAGACTGCGGAATCGGTATAAGGTGTTGTGATTGAGCACTCGGACTGCGTGTCCCGTGTTATTGATTTTCAAGTAATGAAAATTGTGAATAGTCGTTAGCTTTGGGCTTCGACAACGGAAAAGAGTGAACACAAAGAAAAGTCTCGATAATGAAAAGTCTTTTATTCATATGTATTTCCCCGTAGCAGACGTGCTTGAGTTAACCGCATTCCCGCTTAAGATGTGGTATTCGATGAGGTATACATCCGAATGGCCGTTATCAGGGATTCGTGATGATGTTGATCCGGGTGATGAGGTGACGGAGACAACTTGCCAAATGTGGCGTATGATCATGATCAACTCTTTCTTTCTTAATGATAAAACGGTGATGGTACCTCATGAGATTGAGTTTAGAGCCTGATGATTGAAGTGTCATGCATTATCTTTATAAAACTGATTGATTCGGGTATGAGACCCACTGGTATAACACTTGTTGTTTTATCTATGAATAATTCTTAAATGCTAATATGCCAATGTGTTGTATGTATCATGTATATGGTTGTTGTATGATATATCCATTTGTCGATATCTCACTCTTACAGTTATATCAGGTCTCTTCGGGTTTTGCCGTAGTACCTTGGTACTCTAGTACCGATGTTGCATAGGAGTATTTCTAAGTCACTTGAAGACCTAGTGTTAGAGGTTGGGAAAGTATTCTAATTGGGGGCCTCTCCAATGAATATTTGATAGAATGACCAGCTTAGGAGTCTGAGTTGGGTTGTATATCTAAAGAGGTCGGTAAATGTAGTGTTATATACATCCATCTGTAGTTTGAACTTTTCTTTCGAAAGTGGGAACTTAGAGAAATGTTGTATGTAATGGTAACTTTGTTACGAACGTGACTTTATGTTTTAAATGTATATATTATGGATTTCAAAGTTATCCTTAAAGAAAAAATTTACACCCCTGTTTTATGACTTAAAAGAAAACAATTATACGAAAGCAACCAGCAAATTATCTCTTTAAATTAAATTCAGCATGTGTTACGTAGTAACACCCTAAGGGGGGTGTTACAGGTTTCATGTACATTTTTGCCCCCGGGTAATACTTAGATGGGAAATTTTTCTTGCGGATTTTAAAATTCGCAAAAAATTTCCTACAGATTTTCTTGAGAAAAAAAATAAAATCAGTAGGAAAAGTTCATAGAGCTAATTAACAAAAGACAATTCCTCCATCGATTCTGAATTTCCCATGGAACCAAAAGAATATTCTTGAAAGCCATTACAACTAGTTGAGAATCACATTCTAACCAGACTTTTTTCCATCCCTTTTTAGCATATTGTTATATGTTAGTATAATATATATATATATATATATATTACACAATATATAATACATTTTGCAATATATAGTATATATTATAATATATTATATTTGTTCGAGTCAAAACCGCAAACTCAATAGTATCACGTTTGGTATTGGACCTCTGCTGACTAGGCCAAATATTCTGACTACTTCTTCTTCTACCTTCAGCTCCTTCGTATAGCATACATTATCACTTTTATATGTATAAGAGGTAGAGGGTGTCACATTTAGTGGTATTAGAGCAGGTCTGTCCTATCAGACCGTGGTATGAGTCTGTTGCGAGTCTTTTGTGTGCTCTTGTTTGAATCATCTATATTTGTTATAGATAATGATGCTTAGTGTTAGTAACCATTAGCTTTTCCTGCTGTAAGTTCTCTGTATTTAATAAGTTGTCTTGGCATTTACAGGAACTTATGGCAGGAAGAGGCAGAGATGACCAGGCTATCGCAGACACTTTGGCACTCCTTGCTAACACGATATGGCAGAATCATAACGCTAACAACAACGGGGGACCAACTGAGTTTCAGGGTCTTGACAAGTTCCAGCGGAATAATCCGCCATCCTTCAAGGGAGATTATGATCCTGAGGGTGCCCTGTTGTGGATGAGGGAGATTGAGAAGATCTTCTGAGCTATGGGATGCAACGACCAGCAGAAGGTCATTTTTGGGACCTTTATGCTGATGGAGGAGGTTGAACACTGACGGGAGAACTGCCGGCGCATGTAGGCTAAGGGTACTATGGTTACATGGAATGTCTTCAAGGACAGATTTCTAGAGTAGTACTTTCCAGAAGACATCCGCAACAAAAAGGAGATGGAATTCTTGGCGCTGAAGTAGGACAGCATGTTAGTGGGAGAGAATGTGGCTAAGTTTGAGGAGCTCGCTCATTACTATACTCTGTATCAGTATGTGAGGGACGACCGCTCCATGTTCTTGAAGTTTCAGGATGGTCTGCATCCATAAATTAAGTAGGCTATCAGCTACTAGGAGATCTGAGTTTTCCCAGTTTTAGTGAACAAGTGTAGGATCTTTGAAGATGCCTACAAATCCAGAGAGTTGGGCTCCAAGGGATCAGATAACCAGAGCGACAAGAAGAATTATCAAGGGAAAAAGTGGAAGCCGCGTCTCGCTCCAGCTGGCCGGGACTTCAAGTGGGATGGCAAGAAGCCTCAGTTTTCTTCAGACAGGTCCAGGAGATGGGATTCTTCTACTCCTAAACCTCTTCGGTGCGGCAAGTGTGGATAGGATCACTTTACTACTCAGTGCAACGAGACAGACATCATCTGCTTCAAGTGTGGCAAGTATGGCCACATCAGCTGGGACTGCAGAGGATGGAAGTCAGAACCACAGAGTGCTAGCAAGAGTCAGAAGCCTCAAGCCAACCGACTGAACACCACGGGGAGAGTCTTTACTCTCAGTGGAGCCGAAGCCTCTGAATCCGAGGACTTGATCCAAGGTATGTGCCTCATTAATCGAATTCTCTTAGCTGTATTGTTTGATTCAGGTGCAACTCACTCGTTCGTATCGCATGAATGTGTTAACAAACGTTCAGTGGCCAGTGTGTGTCAAATGCAGGAGGACGAGCAGTGGACTCGAGTAGTTGACTATAGAGTTTGTGGCCAGTGCGTCTTTTGAGACGTTGTATCTTCCGTTGCTTATGTCAGTTTGTACCAGTATGTATATTGTGGGGCCCTACTGATGGGGTGCCCTAGAACTTTTGTACTTTTATAGTTATATATGTATGTGTGGTGTACTGCTTATATTTATATATTTTAAGTTTAAGTTTTAAATAACGCTATTTTCTGCTATGTACGTTTAACGCATATATCACAATTAAGGTTAGTTAAATAAGATTTTCTTTAATGCAACATCGAGGTGTCTCAATGTTCATGTTTATGTTCATTGCCTTCTTATTAGTCATTCCTATCATCGTGAAAAGCTTCATTAGGGGGTTTCAAGAATTTCCAGTTTACTTCCACCAACCCTAGAAGCAGATGATCATGACCCTGTTGATTCCTCTGCTCCCTTACATTTCCCACCCTCCATCTACTTCCACTAACACCCAAAAGCGGATGATGATCCATCCGATGAACATGCTTGGTGGCATATGTCTTCGGTAGCTACTGCAGAAATTGTTTGGAGAAGGTGAGATGGCGAATGGGTTTGAAAGACAAATGAGTTTGAGAGAGAAGGGCAAACTTGGAATATTGACAAAAGGAAGCATCTTTCTCATGTTGGAAAAATCTTCTAAAATAATTTGATTTTGAAAGATTTCAAATGTCTCTTTTATTACCTTTTATTAAAATTAATATTCCTATCAATGTTTTGATTTTATTTTGATCATCTTTAATTACATTTTAATTGTTTGTTTTATTGCTACTCTATTTCAACTGTTCAACGTTATTTATTACAAAATATTTATTATTATTGCAATTAAGAGGAGTATGAAAACTTTTTTTAGAGGATTTTAATATATATATATATATATATATATATATATATTACAAGAAAACAACCATTTAACTGCAAACATTTAGCGTCGGCTTTAGCAACGCAAACGTGCCAATAATGTTTTGTTTATTTATTTATTTAATGAATCTATGTTTGTGTGGGATGACCGATGCTAATTTCAGAGATTTAGCGTCAGATAAGTCGATGCTATAGTCTTTAATCTTTTTTTCTGCACGACATCTCCTTCCTCTCTTGCAACAGCAACCCGAGTCTCTCCGCGATAGCAACCGGGAACCTGGCGATTCTGAGCAACAACCGTGGTACAAAATGGAAGCTCCGTTAGTGACAGGCGGTGGCACAGAGAGAGTGTGTGAGATACAAAGCTTTGTTCTATTCGAGGCTTTGAGTCCGTACGTTCCAACTCGTCGATTTTCCTTATGACACAGTGTTTTAGAGTAAATTGTTATTTGTTGTTGGAAATTGGAGGTGAGGAATTTAGGGATTTAATTTGAAAATTAACAAAAAATTCCCCTTTTTTTTGCTTTAATATGGTTCTATGGTTTGAATTTGACATTAAAGGTTCCACCATAGCGTGTAATTTTAAGGTACGAGTATTAGTAGTATATAGATAGGGACTTTTGCTAGGGGCCGTAACGCATGAAGAGGAGGGTTCTGTTTCCATTTTTTGTTTATGACTGGCCTCTCCCATGTTTGATAAAATGCATGGACCATGATTCATAGGTAAAATATGAGGTTGAGGCTGCTGATATGGTACTGGAAACTCAAGGGTGTCTTTGGTGGTTTTGTCCTTTACCTCCGAATGTAAAAGATCCACTTTGGTTAGTGGTTTATCCTCTCTTGACTCTAGGATGTAAAGTAGTCGGTTGTCAAATGGTGTGGTTTTTTTCATTATAATATGGGGTATATCTAGGGATGTAAACAGGGCAGGGTGGGTACGGATAGTAGCCCCCCCCCCCTGCAACTATCTGTCTCGTTGGATGAATTTTGTACCCGTCCCCGCCCTATATCCGTGCGAGTATCCATCTTGCGGGTTTCAAATAAATTTATTAATATTTGCGGGTATTCGTGGATATTTAAACACCTCACAATTTTTTTTATTCACACATGAAATTCAAACTAATTCTGTCAATTAGACTTGATTTGAGTTCCTTGTTGATACGAGAAATTCTTATGTACTTAAAAAGTATTATAGTAAATATACTATACAATATGTTATGTAAACAGTCAGTGTTGTTAAACAGTCGGCCCATCTGGGTGCAAACTCGTGTCGTCTGACCCGGTTTTAGGAGAAAACCTAGCTGTTGCGCAGCTTCTCCTCATTTACCCATTTACGTTACTTTTTCTTGCTCTATTTTCGTTACATAGTTCTGCCCTCTCCCTCATTCCCAACCTCTGTCCACCAATCAATAACCTCCGTCTCCAGCAACCACCATCCGACAACACCTCCGGCGATCTTTTTTTTTCCAGCTACGACTTGGTTCCTTTTTTTCACCGATTGCGCCTCTATTTACAAATGCGACTTGGGTCCTTTTCCCCCCATCTACACCTTTGTTTCTCTGTTCGTCCACTCCTCCAGTGACCTTTTTCCTGCTGCTACTATTTATAAGGGTTCGTGGGGCTGAGAGCCTAAAACAAATACTAGGCAGAAAACAAGAAAAAGGAAGGAAACATCAACCTTATCAACTGCTGCTCCTGCCACCAAAGCTTAAAGGTGCAGCTGCAACTTCAACCTCAAAAGGGATAGAGAATGTCATTGAAAATGATGAATATTTGGTTTTGAGTATGAAGAAGAAGAGTTATTTGATTTTTATAAATCTAAAGGAGAAGAGGAAGAGGGATATGCCTCCCTAGAGGATAAATAAAATGATTATGTTGGGGTTGAGGAAGAGGATTAGACATTTACTTCGTGTTTGTATTATTTTTTTTTTTTTATCATTTTGTTGTTATTTGAAGTCTTGAACTTGATGGTAATGAAGCTTGTTAGTAGTTTATGTCTTTATGATAGATGAATATGAATATTAGTAGTTTATGTCTTTTTGATAGATGAATATGAGATTTATGACATTTTCTATCAATTTAGTTTATGGTTATTGACATATGTTGTCATTTTTTTAATTATTATTTGAGTTTTTTTTGGTATATATATATATATATATATATATATACTATTATATCTGCCATGCCTTCCGCCATATCCCGCTATCGCCATACGCCATGACGGATTTTTGGCTATCCGCTGATGATCTTCTAGATCATGTGATTTTTGTGTGCTTATTAAATGGATTCTTGCCCCCAATTGTGTCGATTGATTGAGTTTTGTCCCTAAGTTTAGCTAATTTAGTTTTTAATAATATTTTGAATAGTTTAGTTTAATTTCATGTTATTAGAATTAATCTAATAGTATTTTTGTTTGTTTATATTTTTAGGTAATAATGAGGTTAAATCAAGTGGAATTAAAGAAAGAGCAACAAGGAGCTTTACACTAAATTTGGACCTGGGCTTATTTTAATTTAAAGAAAAGAGTGAGGCAAGTGGAAGCCCACTTGATACAAGAGTCCAAAGGGGCCATTCTGGATTCAATATGGAAGAGAATTAGATAAAAGGATGGTGAAATGGATTTGAAAAAAGGAAGACAAGCTCCGTGATTTGGTGAAGCTCATGAGCTTTGAGAGTATTTTAATGAGGTTGAGAAAAAGGCCCACGTGAAAAGGGCTGGATAAAAGAAAGAAAGATAAAAAAAAAACCTAGAGAGGCATGATATAAAAAGGGACGCACAGCAAAAGTGAAGAAGGAACAGTAGAAGGGGCGGTGTAACGCACAGGAGGGTAGGAACACAGAGCGCCACAGTGGAAAAAAAAGGGCCAGCCGCACTGTATATGAAAACAGCAACGTAGCACAGCGAGCAGTGCGGCAGCAGGAGGAAAGGAGAAAATATGAAGCTGCCATGCTTGGACATGGGGATCATTTTCATTTTTATGAAGTTTTCTCTACTCTCTTTATTTTATTTTATTTTATTTTATTTTAAGGTTTAGTATGTCTAGCTAAATCTCTTTTTGTTGGGGGTAGATGATAGCTTTTCTGAACTTGGTTGTTTATTGATTTGGTTTAATACAAGTTTCTATTTTTTTTATGAGTGTTTGATTCCATGCTTAATGCTTTTCTTGGCTTAGCTACCCATGAAATGATTTGTTGCTTTGATAGACAATTGAAAGATTGATGTTAAGGTATGCTCATGAATAAAATGCCAAGTAGTTCAGGAACCTAGACATAGGTCTTGGGGTGCTTGCAATCTTATAAATCTTGACTCTTAATGCAAAATCTCATGTTACTCCACCTAAGACATTAGGGTTTAATTTGGGGTTTTAGGCTCATTCCACCTAAGACATTAGGGTTTGAGTATTTTAGAAGATTTGATTGTCATAAATGAATTAGGACTTGTGTTAGTAACCATTTCATTGCAATTGAGGGGGGATTAGTGTAATCTAACCCTGACAATTCTATCCATTTCTTTCTGCATTCCAAGTGTTTGTTAAAAATCCTAAAAGACCAAAAACATTTTATTCTTGTCTGTTTTGTTTTGTTTACTTTTGCTGGGCTCGGTACTTAGTATTGAGCTCCCTTCCATCCAAACTCGATAGTCTAGATAGTTGTATAATTTGTGAAGTGGTAATTGACAACCAATCCCTGTGGACGATATTCGGTCTCACCGATTTATTACTTGTACGACTGGGTACATTTGCCTATTAAAAAAATCGTATCAAGTTTTTGGCGCCGTTGCCGGGGATTGGTTTTGTCAATATCATTAGTAACAAATAAGACAACTAATTTAGACATTTTTATTTTATTTTATTTTCTGTGTATATTTGATTTTTTTCGCTTGAGTTCTGTTTGTGCAAGGTGGATTGCAAATCATGGAGACTTATTATTTTCCAGCCTTGGATGGAGTTACAAAATATTCCTTTGGGCCTAATGTAGTCATGGGAGACTATAGGCTCTGGGGAAATCAATGCCCTCATGCACAAGCTTACAGTGTAATCATGAAGCATGAGGAGGAATGGAAATGGAATGAGCCAAGTCCCTTGAAAGTTGCTCTGCAACAATATTCACTAGAGCTATCCATCTCTGAGGCCAAAATAAGAACTAACTGTGATAGTATCAATGCTGTGAAGCAGAATTTCAAAATGCAAGTTGATGAAATTTGCAAACAGTTGGTACAAGAATCACATGGAGCGCAATTTGAGCAAAATCTGGTTTTGGGGATAGTTCAAAGTGAAGTTGAAGTGGCAGTGGAAGGTGAGTCACAAGAAAAAGAACATGGAATGGAGAGCAAAGAGGAACTACCTTTCACCATGCTTGCTAAGAAACCGGGAATTTCGGCATTGGATAAATATATTGGTTTGGATGCATGTGTGGACACTACAAAATTGGCTCAACAAGTAAAACCTCAGGTGCTTCATGGATCATTTATGCCTGAAGAGGTCACAAAAGGAGTTTATCACTCGCCATTTGACCCAGGAGAAATTGAGGGAAGATTCATATTGCTTCTGCAATTGCCACTCCACAAGCCATGGGATCCGGGAGGAGGATCTTACACATTGAGCATCTCTTGGTCCTTATGCTACAAGCAATGGGATCCGGGTGGAAACTTCTCAATGAGTTTTTCTTAACCCTCCACTTTAGTTTATTTTTATTTTCTTGTTGTTAGTTGTGTGTTTCACATGTTTTAGTTAGTTTGTGTTAGAATAAAAACATGCCAAGCACTTAAAGGTTTAGGATGCTGTTTTGAGATGTCACTTTTAGCATTATCATTATTTTGTGCATTTTGTCTGGCTATTTTCCTTTCTTTGGAAGTTCTTCTTGTAGTATAGTTTTCATTTTTCAAATTTGTTCATAGTAATTTTCATAACCTCTTTGCATATTTTTGTTTCTTTTTTATTAAATTCATGGCAATAAGGTATGGAACGAAATTTTGGAATCTTAGTTATAACCTTAGTGAGATATTGGGCTTGATTGTTAATTCTTTGAGTGTGCACCATTGAGTTGATGTGCTGAGATTTGCTTGATTCTTTTATCTAAGATTCATGAATTGCATGTTTTGCATAAATATGATTTGGGCCATTTTTCATAAGCCACTTGAGCCAAAAAGTCAACCTTGCATGAAAAAATTCCCTTGCTAACCCCTTTGAGCTTATTGTTACTTTTTGTTCTCACCCTTGCTTCTTGAATGATGATTACCATGTTTATTCCAACTTGAGGATAGGAGAGCATTGGTAAATTGCTTGTGGACAAGCAAAGACTTTGGTTTGGGGGAGAGAGTAATGAAATATTGTGAGAAGCTTAAAAAAAAGGTGAAAAAAAAAACATGAAAAAAAGACATGAAAAAGTGGGGAAAAATTGATACCCACAAGAGAAGTTTGAAAAAAAAAATTATTTATGTGAATAAGGTTGAGGAATAAAGTTGAAAGAAGCTTCAAAGAAGGGAAAGGAGAAATGGAAGGAAAAAAAAATTCAATTATAGCAATTGGGAATTTGTGCTTACATTGAAACATTTGAGTTGTTGTAATTGGTCTCCTATTCTCTTGGACATTTTTCTATTTGTTTCTCACCTCACTTGTTTTCCACTTTAGCCAAGTTACAACCCAAAATAAAGTCCCTTTGATTTGTTCATGCTTGTGGTTTGTGATTTTTTTAGAGTTAGATGAAAAGCAAATCTATGGTTCCATGACTCTAATGTGTGCTTTGAGGGAAATACTCACCACCATATACTTGAGTGATTATTTGATGAGTGTGTATCCTGTGAGGACTAAAGTTCTATTTTTTCTTCCCTTGCCAAATTGCCATGATTTTTAATTTTGAAGAATATGGAGATTACAAAGTTGTTATGCTTTTTGCTTCTTGGCATTTTGGAATTAAGCTTACTACTAGTTGATGCTTCTGTTTTAGGAATTAGTTCTTGTGCAATTTTGCCTTATAGTGATTTTGTCTAATTGTGCTCTCATTCAAATTTCCTAAATCATATAAGAGCTTGGTCTGTTGTCCTTTGTGTTTTGTGTGCTAGTTTGAGTTACTTTTGCATGGGGACAAGCAAAGTCTTAGGTTTGGGGGAGTGATGATCTTCTAGATCATGTGATTTTTGTGTGCTTATTAAATGGATTCTTGCCCCCAATTGTGTCGATTGATTGAGTTTTGTCCCTAAGTTTAGCTAATTTAGTTTTTAATAATATTTTAAATAGTTTAGTTTAATTTCATGTTATTAGAATTAATCTAATAGTATTTTTGTTTGTTTATATTTTTAGGTAATAATGAGATTAAATCAAGTGGAATTAAAGAAAGAGCAACAAGGAGCTTTACACTAAATTTGGACCTGGGCTTATTTTAATTTAAAGAAAAGAGTGAGGCAAGTGGAAGCCCACTTGATACAAGAGTCCAAAGGGGCCATTCTGGATTCAATATGGAAGAGAATTGGATAAAAGGATGGTGAAATGGATTTGAAAAAAGGAAGACAAGCTCCGTGATTTGGTGAAGCTGCTGGAGCTTTGAGAGTATTTTAATGAGGTTGAGAAAAAGGCCCACGTGAAAAGGGCTGGATAAAAGAAAGAAAGATAAAAAAAAACCTAGAGAGGCATGATATAAAAAGGGACGCACAGCAAAAGTGAAGAAGGAACAGTAGAAGGGGCGGTGTAACGCACAGGAGGGTAGGAACACAGAGCGCCACAGTGGAAAAAAAAGAGCCAGCCGCACTGTATATGAAAACAGCAACGTAGCACAGCGAACAGTGCGGCAGCAGGAGGAAAGGAGAAAATATGAAGCTGCCATGCTTGGACATGGGGATCATTTTCATTTTTATGAAGTTTTCTCTACTCTCTTTATTTTATTTTATTTTATTTTAAGGTTTAGTATGTCTAGTTAAATCTATTTTTGTTGGGGTTAGATGATAGCTTTTCTAAACTTGGTTGTTTATTGATTTGGTTTAATACAAGTTTCTATTTTTTTTATGAGTGTTTGATTCCATGCTTAATGCTTTTCTTGGCTTAGCTACCCATGAAATGATTTGTTGCTTTGATAGACAATTGAAAGATTGATGTTAAGGTATGCTCATGAATCAAATGCCAAGTAGTTCAGGAACCTGGACATAGGTCTTGGGGTGCTTGCAATCTTATAAATCTTGACTCTTAATGCGAAATCTCATGTTACTCCACCTAAGACATTAGGGTTTAATTTGGGGTTTTAGGCTCATTCCACCTAAGACATTAGGGTTTGAGTATTTTAGAAGATTTGATTGTCATAAATGAATTAGGACTTGTGTTAGTAACCATTTCATTGCAATTGAGGTGGGATTAGTGTAGTCTAACACTGACAATTCTATCCATTTCTTTCTGCATTCCAAGTGTTTGTTAAAAATCCTAAAAGACCAAAAACATTTTATTCTTGTCTGTTTTGTTTTGTTTACTTTTGCTGGGCTCGGTACTTAGTATTGAGCTCCCTTCCATCCAAACTCGATAGTCTAGATAGTTGTATAATTTGTGAAGTGGTAATTGACAACCAATCCCTGTGGACGATATTCGGTCTCACCGATTTATTACCTGTACGACTGGGTCTCACCGATTTTTATTATCCACCTGATGAGGAAGCTTCTAGTCATATTTTGGAGGATAACTTGTGTTGGGAAGACGACATAAATTTGGGAGAATTCTTTGAGGAGTTTTCTCTATCTCATAATATTCCATCACGAGTCGATCCTATGACTAGTGAGCTTATATATATATTCTCCGAGGAGGATTGGGAAACCTTTTGTTCATATTTGCCACCTCCACCACCATGTATGATTCCCATAGAGCCACATGAAGTAGAATTTGAGAAAAATCTGGTTGTGGGAATGGATCAAATTGAAGATGAAGTGGTGGTGGTAAGTGAACCACAACAAGAGGGATTACCTTCCACAAATTCTTGGGAAACAACAAGTGAGGAGGCGGGGCATTTGGAAAGCATTCCCTCCACCATGTATGCTGAGCAATCTGATTTTACTGCATTAAATAATTATGTTGGCTTGCATGCATGTGTGGATACTGGTAAGTTAGCCCCTTCCACTTGTATGTCACACTTCCTCTTGAAAATTCCACTTGACCTGAGAGGAAGTGAGTTTATAATTTTAGAGGTCAATGGTGTTTCCACCCAATGGCTGGGTGGAATTGAGAATAAAGTTATATTACTGCTACAATCACCACTTCAATTTCCATTTGATCCGGGAGGAGGATCCAGGTGGATACTTTTTAATAAGTCAAGCTAGTGACATTAAAGAAGCGCTTATTGGAAGGCAACCCAACTTTTCTTAACCTTTCTCTTTAGTTGTTTTCATTTTCTTAATAATTTTGTTTTTGATTTTAACCTCTTGAATAATTTGAGAAGCTCAAGAGGAAAAATAATAAATTGAGAATTGCCAAGTTTTTCAGGGTAGGAAAGAAGGAAGGGAGAGCAAGAAGACAAGGAGAAGAGCAAAAGGGGCAGAGAGACAACAAAGCCAACACCCGCTACCGCCTCGGTAAGCCGTTCCAATTTTTTTGTTTTATTTTTCTCCTCTTTCCATCTTGATTGTTTACATTGGGGACAATGTAAATTCTTAAGCTTGGGGTAGGGGTATTTTGCATTTGCATTTTTCATGTTGCATTCATATAGTTTAGCATGATAGCTTTGCATGTTCACATTATTAGATTGCCCCTTGCCTGAATTTTGCATCTGATTGTGAGAACTAAGTGCCCAATAATTTGTGATAGTGAATTGTTGAACCCAATTTGTTATTCTTGTGATATGGCTGCAAATGAAAATGTTTGAGATGATCTTGGATAGTTGATAATTAGCATGTGGTTCTGAAGATTTGTGTCTTTCATTGATTCTTGAACTACTAAAATGTGAGATTTTGAGCCATAAAGGGGTACTCACTAAATCTACCCCATTCTTTGTGTTAGAGTGTTATTCCTCTTGGTTTGTTTTCTCTAGAACTTGACTTGAAACCATTTTGAAGCTTGAAAATTTTTGAAAACATTTTTGAAAATGATGGAGGCACTAGGTATTTTTCCGGCCTTCTGAGCTTTGAATGACTAAATGCTACCCCTTAGTTGCCCAATTTTGAGCCTGAAAGAATGAAATACTTTTCTTGGTACCTTGAATTACTTTGATGAATGATGTTTGATAGGACCTTCTAAAGTATTACAAAAGGGTACAAAGCTAGTTGAAAAAAGTTTGGGATGAAAAGAATCAATATTTCTCTTGAGTTGAAAAATCTCCCTTTCTCCAAGCAAAAGAAAAATAAAAGAAAGAGAAAAATCTTTAGAGAAGGGGATGACAAAAAGAAATGAGAAATAAAAAGAAAAAGAAAGAAAAGAAAGGTGGAAAAATAAATCGAAAACCCAAGAAGGTATTTTAGAAGGTGTCATGTGTTGAAATGTTGATACTTGGTTTAGCCCTTTTGAAATGTCCTTTTCTTGATTTCCCCACCTAACGGTTAATCCCATGGCCACGTTACAACCAAGTGAAAGACCTCTTGATTCTTAATTGTTTTCATTAATAAAGTGGAGATGTGGTTGATAGTCAAGCCTATGGTAGGATTCATTCCTTGAGGAAAATTGAGCGAAATGTCTTATCCCCTAAACACTTGAGTGAGGTAGAAAGAGAACCAAGCAAATGAACAAGCTTGGGGTGAGCTTCAGGTGAGAAAGAGTGCCCAAATCAGTGAGAACATGAATCTAAGGAACCTAAGCCTCTAATTGGACTTGAATTTATTGTCTCTTGCTGAATTGTTTGAATTGCCTATTGCTTGGATTATTTGCTCGGGTTCTTAGTTCACTATCCATGTTCTGTTTATTCTACTGGCCTTAGTGATTGCTTGAGGACAAGCAATTGAGTAAGCTTGGGGTGATTTGATAGTGTGATTTTACATCATGTTTTCTATATACTTTTGCATGCATTTTTCATATAGATTAGGCATTCTTTATTTGATTTTAGTTAGATTTTCCCTTGGAACGGGTGAAGCAGTTTCTTGGTGTTGTTTTGCAGGAATTAATGTAAAAATGCTCATAAATTAGCCTTGATGGAGATTGGATGAAAAAGAGCCTGAAAAGAGAAGAAATTGAGCCAAGCAGAATTCTGGTGATTCGCCCCGCGAGACTGGATTCGCCTCGCGACCCTGAGAGCTGACTGTTCCAGCAGAATGTCATCTTTCTGGTTCGCCCCGCGAACCATGTTTCGCCTCGCGAGTCTGGAAACCAGAAGCCATCACGCCCAGGTCCTGATGCTCCTCACGGGCATATTGAAGAACCATTTTACTGGCTCGCGACGCGAAGCCATTCTCGCCTCGCGAGAGCCCATTTCTCAGTAACAGCAGATTTTAATATTCGCCTCGCGAGAAGCCATTCGCCTCGCGAGTGAGCGCAGAACTGATTGGTATAAGTTGCTGTTTTAGGGCAGAAAGAAGGAGCTTTTGGAGGAGGAGCACTTGGGAGCACTTAGAGGCTGCGGCTGGACTAGGGTTCCAGCCCTAGAAGGGGAGATTTCCTTGCTCTGGGAATGGAGGAAGCTTGGAGGATTCTTCTATGAGTGTTCTCCATCCCTTCTCTCATTCTCTTTTGTATTTCCTTTTATCATGAGTAGTTAAATCCCCTATTGTTGGGGTTAGATGATTACTTTTCTGAACTTGTTTGTAAATTGATTTGGTTGTTTAATGCAAGTTTCTATTTCTTTATGAGTATGTGATTCTGTGCTTAATGCTTTCCTTGGATTAGCTACCCATAGGAATGATATGTTGCTTTGATAGACAATTGACAGATTGATGTTAAGGCATGCTTATGAATCATATGCCAAGTAGTTCAAGAATCTAGACATAGGTGTTGGATGCTTGCAATCTTATAAGTCTTGACTTAATGCAAAATCTCAGGTTAATCCACCTAAGACATTAGGGTTTAATTTGGGGTTTTAGGCTCAATGCACCTAAGACATTAGGCTTGAGTATTTTAGAAAAGACTTGATTGTCATTATTGAATTAGGACTTGTGTTAGAAGCCATTTCATTGCAATTAAGGGAGGATTAGTGTAGTCTAACCCTGACAATTCTAGCCACATCTCTGTTTGCATACCAAGTGTTCGATAAAATTCCCAAAAGACCAAAAATATTTTATTTCTTTGTTTTATGATCTTTTCATACTTTAGTTTAGTCTAGATAGTTGTTGAGTTTGTGAATTGGTAATTGACAATCGATCCCTGTGGATACGATAACCGGTCTTACCACCGTATTACTTGTTTGTGACGAGGTGCACTTGCCTTTATTCTAAAAATACGCATCATCCGCCATAGGTCGCCATCCGTCATTAACAACACCTTAAATAGTATAATGATACATGTCATGAACGGGTGATGAAAGGGGAAAGAAGCTTGAGAATGATAGGGTTTGGGTGCTGCGGCTGCCAAATTTCAGAAACAAAACAAAGGTACTTAAAAAATTAGGGTATTTGGTTTATATATGTAAAGGGATATTTTATTAATTTTACCTTAGCGGGTACCCATTAAGGTACTCGTTTTCTATCTATTAAGGATATTATCCATGGGTATCCACGGGTACGGGTAAAATTTACATCCCTAGGTATATCTATGGTTGGTCTCTTCTGCTATCTTCTCATGTAAATGTCACAAAAGTTTCTCCTTTTTACAATTAGTCTCTTCTGCTACTATTCTAGTATTATTGTTATTAATTATCATTATTGTTATTATATTCTATAACAGTAGATAGAGTCATAAAGGAAATAATGAATTTAGATAAGAAAGAAAGGCATGGAATGGTGTGCCCAGTTAGTGGCCATCTATTCTAATGCCTTTGCATATATGGTTAAGCATTTATATGCTTGCACTAGCTTTTCTTATATGTTATTAGCTTTTCTTTAGATGGGAAATGAAAACTATTAGCTCCACACGAGGTTTGTGAGTAAGTGATTGTCTGATAATGAGCAAGGAATATCCGTCTTTATGCTAAACAGGAGGAATTGAACTCATAATTCATTAGATACTTTTTATGAATGTCAACTAAGTATCGTAAGTAAATTGCTCCCGGTTGTTCAATCATTTGATAACCAGAGTTATTCTTTGATAAATGATCACTATGAGTCAGACTTAATAGAATTTGATCAATCCTTCTTTCTGTCGTTAAGGTAGAGAACTGAACCAAGAATTATCTTTCTTTATCATCAATCGAATCATTGTACGAGACCCAGGATTCTATTTTATCATCAATCCGATCACCATTCACGTTTTTTTCTTTTTCTTATCAAGGAATAGATCGATTGATGGGATTTGGTATGATACTTATGAGATCAATGAGATTCCAATATTTCTTCTTAGAACGTATTAATTTGACCCCACAAGCGGGACCGCCACCCCATAGCCTGTTGCCGCCAGAAGCAGAACCCCGTATTTCTTCTAGAAAATCTCCTAATTGTTCTAGACCAACTAGAAAGAGATTATTTAACCATAAATAATTCAGTTCAGATGTAGGATACCTATCCAGAAGTTGCCGCAACTCAATCATGTATGATGGAATCAACAAAGATTTGACCTTTTTGAACTTTGTCTGTAACTCATTATAGGCTCGAGAAACAAAGAGAAGATGTGTACAAACGAGATATCCAGCAACAAGAAGAAGGAAAAGGATTGAATAAAAGAACTCCCAAACATTTAGCGATCTCAGATATGTCGATATCAATGGTGACTCATTATTTCGATGAATAATTTCTTCAGACATAAGAAGATTATGTAAACACTTACTCGAAATCTCACTTATCAGATTCCATTGTGGAATACACAATTTTTTTTTGAAGAATTTGCCATGATATATCTGATCCATGCATAATATCATGAAAAATGGATACAAATTTTTGGCTATTACTTAGTATCGACAATAGGTATGAAAAAGTATCTAAAAATATGAGTGGTCATCTATTCTAATGCTTATGCATATATGGTTAAGCACGTATATGCTTGCACTAGCTTTTCTTGATTTTGGTCTTTTGAAAAGATAACATATATGGACTATGGAGTAAAAGGATTGACTCCATTTTATTTTTTTTTACTTTTTACTAGTACTTTTTTCGTTCAACAGGTTATAAGAATTCCTTTTTTGTTTATTTCCAGTTTCCTGTTTTCATTTCCTGATTTCAAAGATAATTACAACAAAAATAATTACAAAGTTGTTACTTCGTTTTCAATATGTTTTCATGTTTCCAAAGATTTGTACAAGAAACCGTGAAAACAAACACAAAGTTGTTTTTCAGTGTTTCATATACAAAATTAGAAACTAAAAACGGGAAATAAGAAACAAACTTGTCAAATAGGATCCATGGGAACCAACTAGCAGAGTTGACATTTATTGGAACCCGCTATATGTATAGGCAACAAGGAATGTGCAGCTGGCTTGTAAATGCCAGCGAATGTGTAAGTTCAAAATCATTATATTTGTTTGTTCAATTTTTGTTGTTCAAACATCGACTAATATAAAAGTAGATTTTAGTAAGTGCTCTACTTTTGCCTTTTCTCCATATGTGTATGTGCGACAGATGAATCGGGTACTTTTGATTGCACTTAATCATAAAAAGAAAGTACTAGTATTTATTAAGCAAAATCTACTTTCAATTTCTCATATTGACTATTTGACAAATTCAAAAGGAATTTTAGCTAAGGGCCTAGAATAGGTAATTAATTAGTCTTAGGAGGACAGAATAATGTTGCACTTTGTAACACCCGGTTTTTCACTGTTTTTAATAGTGGTGAAATAGATAGAAATGTTTATATTTTTATCTAAAATTTAGAAAATGATTTTGGATAAACCAAGATCATATCCATACTCTACTTTGTTTTAAAGAGTTACGATTAAATTTTGGGTCGAAAATTCAGATGAAATCAGGTTTGCGTTTTACTGACAATAAAATTTTACTGCTCAGAAGACCTAATATTGACTCGTGAACGAAATACTTAGGGTTTTAATGGAATTTCTAATGACTTTGGCTATTTTGAAAATTTTCACTTAAAAAGTGAAATAATATATATTGTTCGGGCGTTATATTAAATCGGGTGAACGTCGGAGCTGAAAACGGGATTGCCGGGACCCGTTAACGGATAAATCACAAGTCATTCAAGGATGACTCATGAAGGTGAGTCATCTAGGTCAGTCACCTTTGTCATGATGGCATTAGAGGTGTAATGACCATTATGCCCTTAAGTTGATTTTAAATGACAAAACTGCCATTAAGTGAGATTACTCCTGTGTCCCTAAAATTTTATCACTTGGGCCCTTATGCCCCCAATTCCCGCCTTCTCATTCACTTAACACATTACTTCATCTTCTTCATTACCTTTGCTCTCTTTTTCTCTCAAAAAGTTCTTAAGTTCTTACAACAAATTTGTGAAACAACTACTTGATTCCTTGCTAGTTTTAAATCTTCAAGAGGTATACCTTGCTCATCTCATCTAATCATATCTATGTTCTTCAATTAATTTTATGATTCAAGGCCGTGATCATCAATTTCCATTTTTGGGTTTTCAACTTAAAAAATCTATAGAAAATCATAGAAAAATCCTATGATCATGAAACCAATTTCTATCATCTTGTTAACATCTCTATGTTTATAATCAAAGGGTATGCATCAAGCAAAAATTTCTTACCCATTTCTTCTCTCAAGGCCGAAACCCTAATGTTGTGGGTGGATAAATTTTGTTTAAATTTTCTTTAAAGAAATGCTTGATTTCAACCATTTAGTACATGTATGTATTGAATCTAAGAAGTTGAATCAAACTAAAATCTCTAGCCTATGTTTTGTATGATATCCGAAATTGTGTTCTTGAGAGGTTGAAATATTTTATTTCAATCTTTGTATTTCAATCATTAATCTAGTGTTCCAAGTGCTTAAGGATCACTAATCCAAGAGCCTAAGAATTTTTAAAAATTTTAGCCACATAAACACCTCATGGCCGAAACCTTCATGTAGGGATAGGTGTATATAATTGTTTGTAGATTGATGATTTGGTTGTGGTTTGTTTAAGGGTGATTTTGTGTGAATCGTGTACGAGTTTACGGAAATCGAATGTTTGACGGAATTTTAATTCGGAAAGAAAAATCTCCAAGAAGTAAGGGGAGTACCTAAGGGATTTTTTCGATAGCTATATGCTATCAGTATGTGGTCTGTATAATTTATTTGAGCTTGTTTGTCGTAGTTTAAAGTATCTTGTGTAGTTAATTTATCTGCTATTATTATCTGTTTTTAATTGATTATCTGCAGTTAATTGTTATAGTATTTTAATGCATGTTATAAACTGTGTTATCTGCTATAGCATTGACACGAAATTATTATTGATGTTGATTGTTGATTGAATAGTCTGACAGTGGTCAGTGCTCAATTAATTACGAAGATAAAAGTGTTAAAAAGCTTTATAAGAAATATCGAATTTCTATTTGGTGGAATATAGTAATATAATATTATTTAATTATTTGATTAGTTAAATATGTGGGATAGTTTAAAATACTATTATTTAAATGATTTATCGGTGTAAGAGTGAACTATGAGTCACAGTGAGGACGTAACCGTGAAAATATTTTAGTACTGCTGATTTTTACGTAAGAAATTATAAGATATTAGAAAATGTTATTATAAAAAGTTAACTTTCAAAAATAAATTAATTATGGTGTTGAGAAAATTATTTTACTGGAAAAGTCAAATTTTGACTTAAAACGTTTTTAAAATGCTAAACAACGATTAATTCCGACAATATTTACGGAAAGCATTCTTAAAAATAGCAGTATTTGTTTGAACAGCAATTTAGTCTCAAACGATGTTTTTTTTAGAACTAAAGTGTCGAATAAATATTTTCAGAGAAAAATGTGTTTTTAGTGATTTGAAGGTTTTATAAACGAATTTCAAACGAGAAAGATTTTCTGTAAATTAGTTTTACACAACGGTGTTCTTTCCAACAACTTGGATAAGTTGAGGAGATTTTGTTTTTGGATTTGTGTTTCACAGAACGAAAATACTTTTAAAGTTGAAAGACGAACCTAGTGGCCGAGACGTTGGGATTCTAGTGTTCTATGTTGTAGATCGTGTGTCCTAGATGAAGTTGTGGAATGTATGTCCTATTAGAGTTATGTTGATTTTTGTGTGCTAAAGTCTACGAATCTAAGACTGGTGCATCGGTCTAGACCTTCTTGATTTGCACATTCGGACTTGGAGTCCTATTGTTGAAATTGAAAGACGAACTTAAATGTTTAAAAGTTGAGATGGTGGTGAACCTTTGAGCTTCGACAAGGAAAGAATTTACAAAAAGAAAAGTGACGAGAAACAAAATGTTTTACATGCATTTTTTTGGCAGACGTTCCTATGAGTTAGGTTTGGATATCTTGATGGCAAGATATGCAAGAAGTTGTATCATTGGGCCTTAATGGACAATAAAACCATAGACAGTGACCACCGTGCCTAGTTTTGGACAGTGCTATGGTTAAATCAGGTGTGCCTTATTTGGCAAAGAGAGCTTGATCAGCTCATTGATATGGTGTTGGGATCTCCGGAGATTAAGTACAAAATTTAGATGGTGAATATTGAAGTGTCATGCATTTGTTTTAAAAATGATGATGATTGTCGGGTATGAAACCCTTTGATAAACTATTTGTACCCTTTGATAGACTATTTGTTTATTTTTGAACATCTATGTTGTTATAACTATACTTGTTTTATGATGTTTGTGTGTCGCGCATATGGTTCTCGTTTTAAAATCCATATATTGGTTCTCACCCTTGCGCGTTTTATTGTTGGTTCCTCTTCCCTGTGGCATATATTTCTATCTGAGTATAGATGGACCCGGATATGCCTCTGGCTCATTCGAGGATCCGTTCCATCACGATTGAGAACGCTGGGGATGTTGGCGCGTGGGTTATTAACCCAGGGGCACACAGCGCCACGTACACGGGCCTCATACTAGAGGTTGTCGGCATACTAGCTGCGGGACGTCAGAGACGGACTCATCTTGTAGAGACGATTAAGGTATCACTACCACCAGTATGACTTTTTTTGCAGCACATGGCACATGGTTGATCAGGGAGAGCTAGAAGTCCATCCTCCATTGGCACAACCCTTACAGGAAGCAGCACTAGATTCACCTCCTTTAGAGGTTTTTTTGGATCTGCGATTCAAGGAGGAGGACCCTGGGGATATCGTAGAGTACCATCCTCTCGGTGATGAGGATGATGATTCTCCCGACGATGGAGCAGGGGCAGCAGTATCTTCACCGGATACTCCTGCAGAGGGTGAGGGTGATCATCCCGATCTCCCCAATGGTTATCACTAGTTGTCGACCATCTGTAGTTAGAGTTCATTTTTGGGGATAGTGACTTTGTCAGTCTACTTCTGGCTATAGAGAGCCATGATTTTTGTTAGATGGTTCTAGACTGTTCACTATGTAGTTTGTATGTTTTATTTTCGGTACTTAGTTCTTTTTGTATATGGCCTATTCTGATAAAGGTCTTTTGTATAAAACTGATGATGCATATGTATATGTGTGTGTGTGTGTGTGTGTGTGTGTGTCTATGTTTTGTTGTATGTCAAAGTAAAAACGAAAAAAAATTCATCACCATTTTTGTATTAAGAAAAGTGTTAGAAAATCTTATTTTCCGAAAGTAACCAGCATAATTAATGTTTTATTTTCCGCAACGAGTTACTATGTGATGACCCAAGAAGGAGTGTCGTATTTGTGGTATCAGAGCTGGTCGAGTCTTTCAGGAATCTTTGGGAAATAGGTCTATTGTTTTGAAGTTGTGTGTTCTCTGATTAAGATTTGTTTGAATTACCTCTTAGAAGTAATGTGTGTTAATAAGTAAGCGTTTCATTTTCTGGTTGTGGTCTAACTGATTTGGTCTTGTAGGTCAGTTATGGAACTCGAACCAAAAGGTGGATGTGGACGCGGTCATGGAAGGGGTCGTAGAGATGGTCCCATTGGTGGCCGTGGCAATGTGAACGAGGACTATGATGGTGGAGTAGGTTATACTACACAAGCAATGGATAACATTGCGGCTGCTATTGCTATGCAGACAGCTGCTATGGCTGCTCAGACTCAGCAAGCAGGTGAAGGTAGAGGTCTGACTACATTCCGACGTCAGAATCCTTCACAGTTTCACAGGGATGCCGAACCGGAGAAAGCTGACTTATGGATCCAAGAATTAGAGAAGATCTTTGAACTCATTCTTACCCCAGAAGGAGTTAAGGTTTCATATGCGAGGTTTTTACTGGTAGGAGATGCGGAGTACTGGTGGAAAGGTACTCGACAACTGCTAGAAGCTGATCATCATAAAATTACATGGGATGTGTTCAAAAACGTATTTCTGGACAAGTATTTCCCAGAAAGTGTTAGAATCGAAAAAGAATAAGAATTTCTGTAGTTATACCAGAGAGATCTAACTGTTGGGGAGTATGAGGCGAGGTTCGAATCGCTCGCCAAATATTTCGTCTCTTTCAAGCACAACCAAATGAAATATGGAAATGTGAGAGATTTGAAGCAGGCTTGACGTTTGAGATTAAAGAATCTGTACTTCCAATACAACTCAGGAATTTTCAAGCTCTAGTCGAGATGACTCGAAAGATAGAGCATATGAGGAAGGGAAGAAACAATAGAGGGAATGTTGGAGGACCCTCTTGGTCCAAGAACCAGTTTCTGAACCAAAACCATAATCAGAAGGGGAAACAGGATCAGAGGAAGCCTTATTTCCGACCACCAGGAAATAACCAGAACCAACAACAATATCATCCGAATGTGTCTGCAACCAAAAGTGGAGGCCAAAAGAATCAAAGTCAAGACCAAGTCAGAAGATGCTTTAAGTGTAGGGACTCAAATCAATGGGGACACTTCGCTTAGGATTGGAATGCATTGAAATGGGGATCTGCTATCAACAACACCAGGACAAATAAACCAACGGCGAAGGGGAGAGTTTACACTTTGAGTGGCGTTGAAGCTTCGAACTCCGATGATCTCATACAGGGTGATTGCGACATAGATGGTAATCTCTTAATTGTTCTTTACGATTCGGGCGCGACGCATTCATTTATTTTGATGGATTGTGTGAAACTGTTGAAATTTCCTATTTCTTCATTACCATATGATCTGATTGTTTCAACTCCAACTGCTAAGCCAGTTACTGTCAATTCTATATGCTTAAACTGTCCTATTATTATTCAGGATAGGCATTTTCTTGTTGAGCTGATCTGTTTGCCTTTAATACGGTTAGATGTAATTTTAGGCATGGATTGGTTATCATCCAACCATATTTTTAAAGATTGTTCCCACAAAACCATAGTTTTTCCTAACGATGGGATTTCTGGATTTTTGTCTGCAAATCAAGTAAAAGCTTCTTTGAAAGAGGGAGCTAAAGGGTACATGTTACTGTTTTCCTTAGACGTTAAGAATGAGTTAGACCTCCAGTCCATACCTGTCGTCGATAAGTTTCTTGAAGTTTTTCCTGAAGATGTGCCAGGACTACCGCCTATTCGGGACATAGGCTTCGCGATTGATATGGTACCAGGCACTGGACCAATATCCATGGCACCATATCGAATGTCGCCATTAGAGCTAGAGGACTTGAAAGAGCAATTGGTGGAACTAATGAGAAAAGAATTTATTAGACCTAGTGTGTCACCGTGGGGAGCTCCAGGTTTCCTGGTAAGGAAGAAAGATGGGACTTCTCGTTTATGTGTAGATTTCCATCAGTTAAACAAAGTGACGATCAAGAACAAGTATCCGCTTCCGAGGATAGATGACTTAATGGATCAGTTACGTGGAGCTTCTGTTTTCTCAAAGCTAGATTTACAATCGGGATATCATCAAATTCTTATGAAGGAGGAGGATATCCCGAAAACAACGTTTCGAACACGCTACGGGCATTAGGAGTATCTTGTGATGCCGTTCGAAGTGACGAATGGTCCTGCTATATTCATGGATTACATGAATAGGATTTTTCGTCCGTATCTAGATAAGTTTGTCATTGTCTTTATAAACGAGATTCTAATCTATTCTCCTAGTAGAGAAAAACATGCAAAACATCTCAGTGTGGTTCTTCAAATTTTAAAGGAGAAACAGTTATACACAAAACCCAAAAAGTGCGAGTTTTGGTTAGATCAAGTTTAGTTTTTAGGACACATTATCTCGAATGAAGGAATCGCGGTGGATCCGTCAAAAGTTGAAGTTGTTTTAAAATGGGAAAGACCAAAGACGGTAACAGAAATCCGTAGTTTCATGGGTTTAGCTGGATACTATAGGAGATTCATTGAGGGATTTTCCAAAATAGTAGAACCTCTTACCCAATTAACTCGGAAGGACCAAGCATTTACGTGGATTGAATCATGTGAAAAAAAATTTCAGTAATTAAAGACAAGGTTGACTACATCACCAGTGTTAGTATTACCTGATCCTAAGGAGCCTTTTGAGGTATACTGTGATGCTTCGCATCAGGGGTTAGGTTGTGTACTAATGCAAAACCGAAAGGTTGTAGCTTATGCATCAAGGCAATTGAAGATTCACAAGAGGAATTACCCTACTCATGACTTGGAATTAGCAACGGTGGTTTTTGCTTTAAAAATCTGGAGGCATTATTTGTATGGAGCGACGTTCAACGCTTTCAGTGATCACAAAAGCTTGAAATACCTGTTTGATCAAAAGGAACTCAACATACGATAGAGACGTTGGTTGGAATTCTTAAAGGATTACGATTTCCAACTCCAGTATCACCCTGGAAAAGTAAATGTAGTAGCGGATGCCTTGAGTAGAAAATCAATGCATGCATCTACAATGATGGTTAAAGAACAAGAGTTTTTAGAACAATTTCGAGATGTGCGGTTAACAGTTAAGATGTCACCGGGAAAGCTCTGTTTAGGTATGATTACTGTTTCCAATAAATTGATGGAACAGATACGAGAGAAACAAGGAAGTGATTCGTACCTACAAAGAGAAAGGGAATTAGTGAGACAGAGCGGTATCGGAATTCAAAAAAGGATCATATGGAATCTTAAGGTTCGGTAAAAGAATTTGTGTACCGGATGATGCTGAGCTTAGAAAGTTAATTTTGGAGGAAGCTCACAGGAGTAAATTGAGTTTACATCCGGGAGCCACCAAGATGTATCAAGATCTCAAGTAGTTATATTGGTGGTATGGGATGAAGAGAGACGTAATGGAATATGTAGCTTCATGTTTAGTCTGTCAAAAGACTAAAATTGAACATCAAAGACCGACATGAATGCTACAATATTTGGACATTCCAGAATGGAAATGGGATGGTATTGCGATGGATTTTGTAACAAGTTTACCAAGAACTCGAAAGGGGCATGATGCCATATGGGTAATAATTGATCAACTGACCAAGTTGGGTCACTTTTTACCCATTAACATAAAGTATTCATTGGAGAGATTAACTCAGTTATATATTGGAGAAATTGTTAGATTACATGGTGTACCTTCGAGTATTATTTCGGATCGTGATCTGAGGTTTACATCAAGGTTTTGGCAAAGTTTACAAGAGTCGCTGGGAACGAAACTCATATTGAGTTCGGCTTATCATCCACAAACTGATGGGAAATCAGAGAGGACTATCCAGTCACTTGAAGACTTGTTGAGAGCTTGTGTGTTGGAACATAATGGGAGTTGGGATGAATTTCTACCGTTGATAGAATTCACCTACAATAACAGTTTCCATTCGAGCATAGGAATGGCACCCTGTGAAGCTTTATATGGCCGATGGTGTAGAACACCTTCATGTTGGTACCAAGATGGTGAAAGTCTATTGTTAGGACCAGCTATTGTGCAACATACAACAGAAAAGGTGAAAATGATTCAGGAGAAAATGCGGACAACTCAGAGTCGACAGAAAAGTTATGCGGACAAAAGGCAACGACCACTTGAGTTTTAGGAAGGCAATCATGTGTTTTTGAAAGTCACGCCTACGACTGGAGTTGGCAGGGTAATTAAATCCAGAAAACTCACCTCTAAATTCATTGGATCCTACCAAATTCTTCGTCGTGTGGATCCAGTAGCCTATAAAATTTCTTTGCCACCATTTCTTTCAAATCTTGCTAATGTTTTCCATGTTTCACAATTGAGGAAGTATATTCCTGATCCATCTCAAGTAACCCGATATTGTACAATTAAAAGAAAACTTATCTTATGAGACCTCGCCTGTACGAATCGCGGACAAGATGATTAAGCAGCTCAGGGGTAAACAAATTTCCTTGGTCAAGGTTATTTGGGATAATACAACTGGAGAAGCAATGTGGGAAGTTGAGGACAAAATGAGATTACAATACCCTGATCTTTTTATAGGTGCGTAATTTCGAGGACGAAATTTTTTTAGTGGGGTATTAATGTAACACCCGATTTTTCACTTTTAATAGCAGTAAAATAGACATAAATGTTTATATTTTTATCTAAAATTTAGAAAATTATTTTGGATAAACCAAGATCATATCCACACTCTACTTTGCCGAAGAGAGTTACGATTAAATTTTGTGTCGAAATCAGACGAAACCCGGTTTGTGTTTTACTGACAATAAAATTTTACTGCTCAGAAGATCTAATATTGACTCGTGAGCGAAAATACTTAGGGTTTTTATGGAATTTCCAACGACTTTGGCTATTTTGAAAATTTTTACTTAAAAAATGTAATAATATATATTATTCAGGCGAACAACGGAGCTGAAAACGGGATTGTCGGGACCTGTTAATGGATAAATCACAAGTCATTCAAGGATGACTCATGATGGTGAGTCATCTAGGTGAGTCACCTTTGTCATGATGGCATTAGAGGTGTAATGACCATTATGCCTTTAAGTGTATTTTAAATGACAAAATTGTCATTAAGTGAGATTACTCCTGTGTCCCTAAAATTTTATCACTTGGACCCTTTTTCCCCCCAATTCCCACAGCCCAAACCCTTAACTCAGTCCTTCTCATTCACTTAACTCATTACTTCATCTTCTTCATTACCTTTGCTCTCTTTTTCTCTCAAAAAGTTCTTAAGTTCTTACAACAAATTTGTGAAACAACTACTTGATTCCTTGCTAGTTTTCAATCTTCAAGAGGTATACCTTTGTCATCTCATCTAATCATCTATATGTTCTTCAATTAATTTTATGATTCAAGGCCATGATCATCAATTTCCATTTTTGGGTTTTCAACTTCAAAAATCTATAGAAAAACATAGAAAAATCCTATGATCATGAAACCAATTTCTATCATCTTGTTATCATCTCTATGTTTATAATCCAAGAGTATGCATCAAGCAAAAATTTCTTGCCCACTTCTTCTCTCAAGGCCAAAACCCTAAGGTTGTGGGTGGAGGAATTTTGTTCAACTTTTCTTTAAAGAAATGCTTGATTTCATCCTTTTAGTACATGTATGTATTGAATCCAAGATGTTGAATCAAACTAAAATCTCTAGCCTATGTTTTGTATGATAGCCGAAATTGTGTTCTTGAGAGGTTAAAATATTTTATTTCAATCTTTGTATTTCAATCATTAATCTAGTGTTCCAAGTGCTTAAGGATCACTAATCCAAGAGCTTAAGAATTTTTAAAATTTTAAGTCATATAAACACCTCATGGCCGAAACATTCATGCAGGGATAGGTGTATATAATTGTTTGTTGATTGATGATTTGGTTGTAGTTTGATGAAGGGTGATTTTGTGTGAATCATGTACGAGTTTACGGAAACCGGACATTTGATGGAATTTTAATTCGGAAAGAAAAATCTCCAAGAGGTAAGGGGGAGTACCTGAGGGATTTTTTCGATAGCTATATGCTATCCGTATGTGGTCTGTATAATTTATTATGGCTTGTTTATCGTAATTTAAATTATCTTGCGTAGTTAATTAATCTGCTATTATTATATACTTTTAATTGATTATCTGCAGTTAATTGTTATAGTATTTTAATGCATGTTATAAACTGTCTTATCTGCTATAGCATTGACAAGAAATTATTATTGATGTTGATTTTTGATTGTTGATTGTTGATTGTTGATTGAAAAGCCTGACAGTGGTCGGTGCTCAATTAATTACGAAGATAAAAGCATTAAAAGCTTTCTAAGAAATATCGAATTTCTAATTGGTGGAATATAGTAATATAATATTATTTAATTATTTTATTAGTTAAAAATGTGGGATAGTTTAAAATACTATTATTTTAATGATTTATCGACGTAAGAGTGAACTATGAGTCACCGTGAGGACGTAACCGTGAAAATATTTTAGTACTGCTGATTTTTACGTAAGAAATTATAAGATATTATAAAATGTTATTATTAAAAGTTAACTTTCAAAAGTAAATTAATTATGGTGTTGATAAAATTATTTTACTGGAAAAGTCAAATTTTGACTTAAAACGTTTTTAAAATGCTAAACGACAGTTAATTCCGAAAATATTTACGGAAAGCATTCTTAAAAATAGCAGTATTTATTTGAACAGCAATTTAGTCTCAAACGATGTTTTTTTAGAACTAAAGTGTCGAATAAAGATTTTCATTGAAAAATGTGTTTTTAGTGATTTGATGGTTTTATAAACGAATTTCAAACAAGAAAGATTTTCTGTAAATTAGTTTTACACAACGGTGTTCTTTCCGACAACTTGGATAAGTTGAGGAGATTTTGTTTTTGGATTTGTGTTTCACAGAACGAAAATACTTTTAAAGTTGAAAGATGAACCTAGTGGCCGAGATGTCGGGATTCTAGTATTATATGTTGTGACCGTGTGTCCTAAAGATGAAGTTGTGGACTATATGTCCTATTAGAGTTATGTTGATTTTTGTACGCTAAAGTCTACGAATCTAAGACTGGTGCATCGGTCTAGACCATCGTGATTTGCACATTCGGACTTGGAGTCCTATTGTTGAAATTGAAAGACGAACTTAAATGTTTAAAAGTTGAGATGGTCGTGAACCTTTGAGCTTCGACAAGGAAAGAATGCACAAAAAGAAAAGTGATGAGAAACAAAATGTTTTACATGCATTTTTTTGGTAGACGTGCCTTTGAGTTAGGTCTGGATATCTTGATGGCAAGATTTGCAAGAAGTTGTATCATTGTGCCTTGATGGACAATGAAACCATAGACAGTGACCACTGTGCCTAGTTTTGGACAGTGCCTTGGTTAAATCCGGTGTGCCTTGGTTAAATCCGGTCTGCCTTATTTGGCAAAGAGAGCTTGATCATCTCATTGATATGGTGTTGGGATATCCGGAGATTAAGTACAAAATTTAGATGGTGAATATTGAAGTGTCATGCATTTGTTTTAAAAATGACGATGACTGTCGGGTATGAAACCCTTTGATAAACTATTTGTTTATTTTTGAACGCGTTTTATTGTTGGTTCCTCTTCCGTGTGGCATATATTTCTATCTGAGTATAGATGGACCTAGAGATGCCTCTGGCTCATTCGAAGATTCGTTTCATCATGTTTGAGAACGCTCGGGATGTTGGTGCGTGGGTTATAACCCAGGGGCACACAGCGCCACGTACACAGGCCCCATACGAGAGGTTGTCGGCACAATAGCTGCAGGACCTCAAAGACGGACTCATCTTGTAGAGACGATTGAGGTATCACTACCACCAGCATGGCTTTTTCTGCAGCACATGGTTGATCAGGGAGACCTAAAAGTCCATCCTCCATTGGCACAAGCCTTGTAGGAAGCAACACCAAATTCACCTCCTGTAGAGGTTTTTTTGGATCTGGGGTTCAAGGAGGAGGACCCTGAGGAGATCGTTGAGGAGGAGCCAGAGTACCATCCTCTCGGTGATGAGGATGATGATTCTCCCGACGAGGGAGCAGGGGCAGCAGTATCTTCACCGGATACTCCTGCAGAGGGTGGGGGTGATCACCCTGATCTCCCCAATGGTTCTCACTAGTTGTCGACCAGCTGTAGTTAGAGTTCATTTTTGGGGATAGTGACTTTTTCAGTCTACTTCTGGCTATAGAGAGCCATGATTTTTGTTAGATGGTTCTAGACTGTTCACTATGTAGTTTGTATGTTTTATTTTCGGTACTTGGTTCTTTTTGTATATGGCCTATTCTGATAAAGGTCTTTTGTATAAAACTGATGATGCATACGTATGTATATGTGTGTGTGTGTGTGTGTGTGTGTGTGTGTGTGTGTGTCTATGTTTGACTATGTTGTTGTATGTCAAAGTAAATACGAAAAAAAAATTATCACCATTTTTGTATTAAGAAAAGTGTTAGAAAATCTTATTTTTCGAAAGTAACCAGCATAATTAAAGTTTTATTTTCCGCAACGAGTTACTATGTGATGTCCCAAGAAGGGGTGTCACACACTTTGTAGATGATGCATTATATGTTCGTAAATTGTTAGGTGTGCTTTTGTAGAGTGCCATTTTTTTGTTTTTGTTTTTTTTTATTGAATTAGTTTCAGTTATTAGTTGTCAGAGTTGTGGTTGTGGTGTTGGGAGATATGCGTTGAATGGATTGAGTTCAAAGAATATGATAGACGTTCAAAGAGTAGTGTTAGTTTTATGAGATTTATTAATGCTTTTGTTGGTTTTGTAGAAGTTCAACATTTGGTAGATGCGGAAATGATGTTCATGTGTTTCTTATATGATAAAACTAATCAAGTGAAATGAAAGTCAATTTGGATGTCAAGATTTTAGAACATCACCCATTATGGAAGACTGGAATAGAGTTGCGTGTGAAGGGATGGAATTAATGTCATAATATATGAAATTAATGTTAAACTTATGTTGCATTGTTTCAAGTATAGTTGTTTAATGGAAAAATGGAGTTCAAACTTTTAAGAGTTCTGTGCAGGTGATGGAGATCGATTTTCGAGGGCTTTGGAGGTTTTATCTGAAATGAAAGGATTAGGATTGTGCCCAAACAATATTAGATACCCAGTACTTATAGTAGCAAGTGATAAGTAAGTGATTAAGAGAATTTAGTTGTCTAATTAATGATTTAATTTAGGTTATTTCTTGACCAATTTTCTATTTTGTCGGGCTACTGTAGAAAGGATGATATGGAAGCGTAGCCCAAGTGTTCCTTTCTGAAGCCAAAAAGGATGGTGTTGGAGTCATTGCATTTTGTTAATTTTGGTAACAAAATTATATTTATCATAAAAGGGAGAGTGTGAAGAAACGGAGATAAAATATATTTATCTTTGTATTTGATCTTGGAGGTCCCTCAAGTATTTGGATTATTGTTAATTTAATTTTATAGAGCAATAGATTATGTAGTAGTCACTTTAGTTGATTTGTATTCACTTTCCTTACATGGATTCAATACTTTCTCTAGTTGATTTGTATTCACTTTGATATGTCCTTTTGTATTGAATAGTATAATGCTTATTTTACATAGATTTTGATATTTATGACTTAGTTATGGTTTATATTTATATTTTTGTCTAATATGTCTAGGATTTGATTGGTCAATAGTCACAAAATCTTTTTTTTATAAAAAAACTAGTGTAGGCCAGGCCGGTGCTAAATAGCGTCGGCTAGACCAACGCTAAACATTAGCGTGGGTCTAGACGACGCTATTTAGCGTCAGCTCGGCCTACGTTAACATTAGCATTGGCCATGTCGAAAGAGCACTTCAGCGTCCACTTAGCGTCGGCTCCATTTTGACTGACGCTAAATTTAGCGTCGAGCACTTTAGCATCGGCCTCGTAGCCGATGCTAAATGGCTTGTTAGCGTCGATTTTCAGCTTTTAGCGTGGGCTTTTGGCCGACACTATACGTACATGGTGCTTTAGGTACTGGAACAAGTTTGTTTTGTTTGATACATTTACATTTATTTTATATCCATTTTATATAAACTCTCTTTTCTACTTTTAACTTTTGTTGGGAAAGAAAATATGCAAGTTTAAAAGGTTTTAGCTTAAGGAAAACATTTCACTTCTCTTTTCTTGTGTTTTCTAAGAGTTTGTGTAATTCTTGCTGTTCTTGGAGGAGTTGGAAAACATGTCTGTTAAATCGTGGAGGAGTTTCGCAATTTGAGACAATTATTTGTGGGTGAGCGAAATAATCCTTAAGGACATGTCTCATACTATAAACAAATTATTGGTGTTCTTCATATTTTTATCTATTTATTTTATTTATCTATTTTTATTTATTATTTTTCTAACATCTCCTTGGAGAAAATAATTGGGTGGGTCCCACCCATTTTATTTCAGTCTTCTCTATCCCTCTAGTTAACCAAACAGGAGAGAAGGGTAATCTCTCCTCTATTTATCTCTTTCCTCTTTTCTCTCTCTTTAATTCACTCATACCAAACAAGTTGTAAGTAGTTCTAGGTAGTTTTAAGTTGTAACCATAGTTGCAATTGCATTGCCATTTTAATAATTATATATGGACAATCACAAGAAAACGTGATTAATGAAACTTTAATTACAATTATGTTGTGGTTGTAAATATTTTTGAAATTATAATAATGCAGAAACAATTTAAAATTATGGTTTTTAGCACATTCATTGAAGATAGCTATAAACATTTTTGAGAAAAAAAAGAGTATATATTTTATTATAATGTCATTTTATATTCTTAATTTTTTTTCTTTTAAAACCTATGACCATATATGGGTTTAGTGAAGTGATCATGAGATAAACCTAATATGAGAGGTAACTGGTGACAAGTTGAAGTGAATCCTAGTATTCTCTCTTTGAACATTTCCAAACTTCACACGTGCTTTGATTTGTTTCAAAGTAATTTATCTAAAATTCTAAACTTAGGTGTTATGGTGTTTATTGTGTTAATTTTATCAAAAATAAGTTATGTCATTACACATGTTATATTTTTATCTATGAATTGTTATACATATCCTATTTATTCTCATTGAAATCAATACGACAAACTTCTAAAGAAAATTTAGTATAAAAATTAATTTCACGTGAACAAGAAATTCTTCATGAGTAACCATTGAGTACGGACCTAAATCTCTTCATGGAACAAAATAAAATCAAATGTTTTAATTATGTGAAAATTTGATGTCATCTTTCACATATGTGCCATTGATTAAGAGATATCAGAACAACTGAACACTCAGAAATGAGTATTATCATGCATCTAAAGTCTACGATTTCCAGCTAAAGTCAGAATTGGATTGAGATACTGTCTAAAGTCTAAGCCAAAACTTGGTGATAGAAGTCCTAAATATGTAAGCAAGGTTCGAAACCGTTATGGAAGTCATGACATTACGATTTTGGTAGTCTGAAATCGAATCGCGACCGCAATTGCGACTGCATCGGCCACATTTTTCACGCAATTGTCCACAATTACAAAAATGCAACACGATGGCAACCAAAATCGCGACCACGGTTTAAAACCTTGTTTGTAAATAAGCTTTAAGTTTACAGCCAAAACAAAATCAAAACAAACCTCGATTGAAAAGACAAACTATGTGGTCCACTTGATGGGGCCAGAGCAACACATTTAATTGAAAGTACTGAAATCAAAACACACAAGACAAACATAGATAGACATCATGATATGATCCAAAAAAGGATCATGTAGATTTTCGGATCTATCCTTGAGTGACTACCAAAATATGAGGAAGAAGAATTACAAAAATGGATAAGATAAGGAATGGAAGGTAGGTGCCACAAATCCAAGGGGATTTGATAAGCCAAGGTGAGGTTCGCCACAAGAATCTTGGATTCTTGATAAGAACAAGGGTGATTCAACCAAGAACCAAAGAGAGAAAATTCCCTCACAAATGGATTCAATCCAAAATGAACTCAAAGTTGTCATTCATCATGTTTGGGTATGTTACATATAGTATTTGTGGCTGCCAACTTTTGGCTTCCCAAAAGATACCATAACCCCCTTTATCACTCACTTAACTAAGCCACTAAATGGTGTATTAAAATGTTCTCTCTCCACCATTATGTAGCTGCTACACTTAACTCTAACTCTTCAACAAATTAAAAGTGTAACCCCACTATTTAAACAAAAACAATAAAATGACTAATAACTTAAAGGAGTTACTTGATGCATGCAAGCCAAAAGATTCCTCCCAACTAAACTACCAAACTCGTGTAAAACTGAAAACAATATTTTCACCATGATAGACGCTGAATCTGGTCAAGAGGCTTGAATTAGATTTGTATATGATTTCCTTAGCTTTCCAACGCACCAAAGAACGTATCAATCGAAGATTTGTAGCTCAAGATACAGCCAAAACAAGAATACGAGTTCATTACAAATGAAAATAAAATTTTCATCAAAAACTAATTTGGCCTTAAATTGGGCATCATTCTTGGTTTGCATCATTCCCTCCCTCTTGAAGAGAATTCGACCTCGAATTTATTGCCTTTGGGAATCGTCTTCTTCCTCCGGGTTCAAACACAACTCTTTTGAATCCATGGGGAACCTCTCTTGTAATTATTTCTTCAACTTCCTTCAAAATAGAATCATCACCTCTTGGCAAAGATAGGAACATCACCTTGATTTCTTTTACAATGAGACTCTCAATTTTTTTTTCAACCTTTGCCTCACTCTTTTGTTGTTTCTCTTTGCTTTTTGTGGTTTGGCCTTCATTATTCTTTTCTTTGACACCTAGGAGAGAAATGTTAGATAAATGAACCAAAGTAGAAGAATCCCAACATTTGTATCCACAAGCTAATCTAGAAGAAGGTACTAGAGTAATAGATTGCCATGACTTCCCAAGTGGATTTGAGGACTTATTTTCGGCTTTAGGCGGAAGCCATTCTCTAGTTGTCTTAATCTCCTTATTTTCCTCTTGCCATTCAACTCCAATTGATACTTTGCATTCTTCCTTGGGAATTTGATTTTCAATTTCCTTTAATGGCTTGCAAGATTCCTTTGGAATCACATCTTCAATTTCAATGAATGTCTTGCAAGCTTCCTTTGGAGGAACACACTCAACTTCCTTCAAAAGAGAATCAACACAACTAGGCAAAGAATTAGGAATACCATCAAAACAAGCATTCAAGTTTATTTCTTTCACCTCACTTTCTTTTTTTGCTCTCATCTTTTCTTCAACCATTTTCTTCCAACATGCTTTATTTTCAGAAATTTGCCTTTTCATTCTCTTCCTTTTTTCACACTCTTTATTCTCCCTTTCAATTTCTCTATCGCATCTCCCATATCTCCTTCCTCCATGCCTCCTCCTTTTTATTTCTACTAGCTTGTCAAGAGTCACAGTGAACTTCTCCATGCTTCTTTGAAATCTTTCGATTTCAAGGAATAGTGTTGACATGATATGTGATGGGAAGAAGAAATTTTTGAAAAAATTGGAAGACAAAATCAAAAGTCACTCTAGGAAGGATGGCTCTAGATACCAAATGATATGATCCAAAAAAGGATCATGTAGATTTTCGGATCTATCCTTGAGTGACTAACAAAATATGAAGAAGAAGAAATACAAAAATGGATGAGATAAGGAATGGAAGGTAGGTACAACAAATCCAAGGGGATTTGATAAGCCAAGGTGAGGTTCGCCACAAGAATCTTGGATTCTTGATAAGAACAAGGGTGGTTCAACCAAGAACCAAAGAGAGACAATTCCCTCACAAATGGATTCAATCCAAAATGAACTCAAAGTTGTCATTCATCATGTTTGGGTATGTTACATATAGTATTTGTGGCTGCCAACTTTTGGCTTCCCAAAAGAAACCATAACCCCCTTTAATACTCATTTAACTAAGCCACTAAATGGTGTATTAAAATGTTCTCTCTCCACCATTATGTGGCTGTTACACTTAACTCTAACTCTTAAACAAATTAAAAGTTTAACCCCACTATTTAAACAAAAACAATAAAATGACTAATAACTTAAAAGAGTTACTTGAGGCATGCAAGGCAAAAGATTCCTCCCAACTAAGCTACCAAACTCGTGTAAAAATGAAAATAATATTTTCACCATGATAGACGCCGAATCTGGTCAAGAGGCTTGAAATAGATTTGTAGATGATTTCCTTATCTTTCCAACGCACCAAAGAACGTATCAATCGGAGATCTGTAGCTCAAGATACGGCATAAACAAGAATACGGGTTCATCACAAATGAAAATAAAATTTTCATCAAAAACCAATTTGGCCTTAAATTGGGCATCATTCTTGGTTTGCATCACATCACATCGCAGAATATCATTCACAAACTACAACTTCACTAGATGTCCAGTGACAAAAAGCACAAGTCAACATAAGAAAACTAGAGAGAACCACTATCTGATGAGCGGCAAAACTATGCAAGCAACTTAAGCCTTTCTACAGATCATCTCCATCAGTTCCATGTCCTTCATGATTTGTGTCTCCGGCATCAACAAGCTATCCATCTCCATTGCATCCTCACTGTCCAATGTGCTATCATCCATAAAAGACCCACTTGCCATTTCATCCACATTGAGCATCTTTGGAACATAGCCATCATTTCTAGTGATGGTTGTAACACCCCCCTTGGGCATTACTTCCTAATCACATGCGGAAATAAATTAAAAGAAAGTTTACTGGTTGCTTTCGAAAAAACTTTTATTATCTTCATAGGTCTGAAAATATGGGGGTAAAATTTTTTTTCTAGGATTCACCTCAAAAAATGATTCACGCATCACTTAAAATGAAATCACACTGTATTTTACTAACACCCAAAGACTAAGTTTATTTATGAATCATAGCACCTCAGCATATACATTTCATAAAATAATCTTTCATCTTGAAATTACAAAATTGCACAAGGTTTTTCAGAACTGTCTATATCGACTTCTCTAAAACGCACACAACCCAAAGGAAACATCCTAAGCTGGTCATTCTAATAGACACCTATTGGAAAGAACTCAGTAGTTCTTACCATTGGAATAATCACCCACCTCTTCAAAGATCGGGATTAATATCCCCGAGTGAGGTCAGGAGCTTCTCGGCACTGCCTGTCCTAGCGTACCAAGGTACAACAGCAAAGAACCAAGAAAACCCGATATATTGTAAGGGTGAGATACCAATATATGGATAATTATGATAAACTACATACTTGCAACACAAACAGCATACACAACAGATATCATCATATTTACAGCATGTGACATAATAAACTAAATATAATATCACACCAATTCATCAATCAACTTTGAAAAACAATGATGTTCATGAAAAATTTAACTTTGATACAAGACTCCGGAGTTTTCAACTTTCTTTAAAAATGAGCTGATCAGGCTCGGTTGCCATAAAGGCACATCGTGAATTTCCACTATACTGTCCAAACTCCTGGCACAGTGTGCAACGTGCGTGGAATGTCCATAGTATACTATCCAACACAAGGCATGGTAGTTCCGGCTAAAGGACTTCATTGTCCATCAAGGCACAATGAAACACCGTAGCATGAAATACCTGGTCCTTCCAGATATTCACACAAAACAACGTGGGCACGTCTGCCAAAATAAATGCATGAGAAAATCATTTTATTTTGAGCTTTTCTTTGTGCTTGATATTTTTCTTCCGTCGGGGCTCAAAGCTCATGACTTTTCAACGTTTTTAATATCTTGCAACTTTTATTATCAACACAGGACTTTTACGTCCGAGTGTCTAATCACAACAGTCCCAACTTATGCATTAGTCCTTGGACTTTGTGGCTGTAGAAAACAATTTTCACCTTTTTATTTTTTTTCATCATGTTTCAACTCAACGTATATGGAGCAGCAGTCCATAGCAACGTACATTGGAACATAGTCCATAACAACCTAACACGGATCATGGATCAACGTGCTTTTAAAACACTAGTTACCCGACGTCTCGGTTACTAGGTTCAATTTTTCTTCTTTTTTCACTCGGTGAAAATACAAAACCCAAAACCAAAACTTCCGTAACTCATCCAAGTTATCAGATACTTTATTTCAATAAAACCTTCTTTTGAAAAACGTTTTTCTTTTGAAATTTATTTTAAAAACCTTATAATAAAACTCCAAAAGTCCATCTTTAGAAAGAAAGTCTTCTTAAAAAAATATAGAGATTTTTAAGAAGAAACTTAGTGCAATATATGAGAACTAAAATCTTGTTGGTAAAGAACCAAGAATTTAATTTATTTTTAAATAATTTCTTTATCATAAATAGTCTCCAAAAATTTAAAACTTTTAAAGAAAATATCCTTCAAATCTTCTAAAATGATCTCTTTTCACCTTCTATGAATAAAATCTTTATCTTCAATCTCTTGAATTTTTCACCTAAAGAAATATTTGCCTTCTCTAAAAATACGTTTCAATTTAAAAACATTTATTTTTCAACTTGTGTAAAGTTTCTAATTTTTTTTATATAACTGCTTTTGAAAGAATAATTGTTATTAAAATAATTGATTTTGAAACTCAAGGTTAAAAAAAAAATTGTTTTTATTTGGTAATGATATTTTAAAAGTGAATTTAGTTTGAATAATTGATTTTACTATTAATATTATAAAAAAAGAATAATTGATTTTATTATTAATATTATCATAAGTGAAATTACTGTTAATATTATTATTGTTTTTATTATCATTATTATATATACGGCTTGCTACCTATTAATCATCTTTTTTTTTTTTTGGTAAACTTGCTACCTATTAATCTAAATATTACTTACTTTACATTTACATGTTTTTAATTGGCAATTGCAATTCATTTTGGATAATTATTATTCTTTCTGTTTATACCTCTTTTTACAAGTATAATTAATGAGGATGTGACTGAAATTTTTTTATACTACTAGGAGTCTATTTTAAAAGTTTAATAAATAAAACTAGAACTCAATTTTAACATATAAATATATTATATAATATATAATATATATTTCTAAACAAATTATATCATTATTAAAAATTTAAAAAAAAATATTACACTTGCATTACATTATACATAAAGTATTAAAGTTTCACTAATTCATTTTTATCAGTTATAAAATAGTATTTAACATCAAAATATTATAAGTTCGAAGATACTATGACCATGACACAGCACAAAAAGTGCTAGATAATACAGGCTTGCATACATGTGGATTTTAACCAAAGCTAGAGGAATACATTGTTAAAGAAGTAGTTTTACACAAATTACCAAAATTTAGTTTGTCTAGCTAGTAAAAATTTCATAGTAACTGTCCATTTGTTTTAGCCTTTTAGGGCCTCGTCAAGTGATATTGTAAACTTGGATCTGTTACTTTTTCGATAGAAAAAAAGTCTTTTTATCATAATTCTATGATATACCCTATTAAGACTTCCGTATCATAACTATTAAAAATATAAAATACCTCTGAAATAATTTTTTTAAACTGGTTATAATATTAGTGATTATGTGTGTATTTATCAATTGCGTGTATAATTTATAAATGCAACATATATCACTTCTATTTAATTGGTGCAATGCTGTGTGTACAACAGATATGTGTACCATTTTGAGTATATCATACAATTTCCCAACCAACATCCTCTTTCAAGGGATATATTACCGCGCACACAGACGTACATCTCACGCCTTATTACACTAGACTTCGAAGGGACTTTCACCCGTGACAAGTAAATACGATGACAGAAAATTTTAATACAACATAATGACATTGCTGGGTCCGTGACTCCATATAGTGAACCTCAGTTTAAAAAAAATGGCTTTGATGTTGTCGTAAACTATAACTAATAAATCATACAAATTTAATAAAAATAATGGAACCGGTTAAGCTTATGTTCCTACCGTTGGCCACTAAAAAGAAAGGTGACAGATTATCCTATATATATTACTCACATGTTTTATCGAAGGAAAAACATGGAAGCCGGGCCTTTTTTTCTTCCTCAAAAGATAAATATAAAAGAGTATGGTAACGCATCTTACAGGACAGGCAAACATATTTTCGAGGTAGACAAACATGAATCACGGGCACTCTATTCGTTGTCGTTTCACGGAACTGTGACCATGTTCCAATAAATCTTCAGTAACTCTATCATTATTGTCATTGATCAAATTGGGGGTTTCTTCATATTCGAAAGTCCAACCAGCAAAATCAGTCTCTGAAAACAAAGAGGAAGGAGTTGCATTGTAGAATGCTAGGGGAACCTGCTTTACCCTCCGTGATACCTGCAGTGTTGCAAGGCAATGACGAATATGTACATGTCTTTATCTACTTCCTCTTATTACGCAATCAATATAAAGCACATCATGGGAAGGGAAGAAAAACAAGACAGTAATTATTATATCACCTCTGCTCCAAGTATTGTTGCATATGAACCAGAACTAAAATCACCAACATTAACTTCACTCGTTTTGGCCCTGACTGTCAAATCATTCTCAAGAGACAACATAAACCTAAAAGCACAAGCAAATAACATGTGAAGTATAAGAGGTAGGATGTCAAAATACGAAATTAAAATAAAAAATAACAATAAAACCGGAGGGGAAGAAAATAAAATAAAAGTGGAGAGTCAAGATCAGAACACTTGCCGTGAGACAGGGGGACAGTAGTGGTCACGAATAGTATCAATTTCCCACAGAGAACTTCCTGCTCCAAGAGATCTTTATCAGCAAAGAAATTTTAGAATACTAAAATACTATAAAAAAGAAGTAGCTCTACCGCTAAAATATATTTGACTGTTTTCTCCTAAAAACTTGGGGCCAAGGTTGTCAAACTCGAGATCCTACCTAAGATCGTTTGAGGGAAGAAAGATCGTAACTCGTGGGATCGTAACACAGATCGTAAGATCCCACAAAAAAAACAAAATTATATTTAATTATTTTATATGTATATAAAATAACAAATAAAAAATTAACCTTTAAACATCAAAATAACCTTAACATAAGAATGCCATATATAAATCATAAGTCACAATCTCTCGTACATAAAACTAAACACACCAAAATAAAAGAGTACATGGGTTAAAGTATTAGAGTCCAGCCGCTTAAGGTATCAGGTAAATGCAAAGTGTCTAGTAAAAGTGAAATAAGAGATTGATTAGGTTTAGTTGTATATAAAAATAAATAAATAAATAAAAAACAGATTTATTAGGTTTAGTTTACTAACAACTTTCTGGGCTGAACGGGACAGGGTGGGTATTGGGCCTGAAAAAAGTCTGGTCACCTAAACAAAGAGCACAGGTCGCGGAAAATTGAAGCAGGTCGTCTGGGAAAAAAACGGATCGTGCGAAGGAAAACGGGTCAAAATTTCCAGACCGTGCGACGCGACAGAGATCGCCGCTCCTGCCGATCTTCCGAATTTCCCAATCGATCCCGCCGCACCGGCTGCCATCCAAGCTTTCCCATCGATCTGCCTCGCAGTGTGCTTGGGGCTACTATAAACTATGGGGTCTAATGTAGAACAACCTTGTGGGTAAGTGGAATCGGTCCAATCCTATGATTCACATATCCCCGATTATTTGATACCCAAAACTCAGACCTATGGCTGATAGGATCTTTCTGCACATCTCATCAAGTTCAGACTACCCTTACAGGGTTTTGATTGGGCAGCCAAGCAACAGATCAAGGTAATAATAAAACAACATATATAAAATGTAAACATTGGTAAGAGCTAAAACAAACATGCAGCTTACTAACTTTAACAAGGTTTGGTTTAGTACAGAAAATAGACCTAACTTGATTGGATATAAAGATAACTTAAGAAAATGCTTACTCATAGCGCCTGATTTCTTAGGATTAATTTCCTCGTTGTTAAAATGATCGATGCCTAATTTCTGGCAGGGCATGACACCAGTCGTGGCATTATCCAAGTTAGCAGCTATTACTTCATCTTTTCTTTGATCATCTTTCCCTTCATCAACACCGTCTTCCTGCTCATATATTAAAAGCTATCAGACCAATCAGAACAGACTGCAAGCAGCTATTTTTTTACATTCCAACAGACATATCCTAACATTTTCTAAGAGGGTCATATTTTGAAATTTGAAATGCAAACAATATACTTCTGTTCTAACAGATAGAAAAGATATAGAACAAGCTAAAATGCCCACAAACTACGCAAAGGACAGGATAGCAATGAATGTCACTTTAATAAACTAGAGTATTAATCACATACTCACACGATAACCATTGAAACGAATTCCTTAAACATTAACACTAGACAGTTTCTCCACAATTTAAGATTATCGCAAACGCTCAACTTAATGAGAAAGGAACAAAAGAAAGAGAAAATGGTTCCTAATTAATTTCTTGACTTTTACAATTCCACTTCTGTAAAGTCCATTCTAAATGTTGAACAAAGCAGTTATTGGTACTGTCTTGTCAGTTTTGCTGGTCACAGACATTAGCAAATATTTAAGCTTGCTACTGCTGTGTACTACAACTAACAAGCATTTTTGTTATCAGAAGGATGAGGGAATGTCATGTAACTGAAAATGAGGAATACACAAATTTGGGTTTTAGGGAGGCAAGGTTTGGCATTCACCAAAACTGAAACAAAGTAGAAGCATTGCTATTATCTATAATAAATAATCTACAATAAATAATAATGAATAAGGGCAGAAAAAGAGAATAAAGAATAGAAGGAAACTGGTAATAATGCCTCCAATTGCAAGCAAGAAGCAAGAAAAAAGTGAAGCTAGAGGAACTTTTGATGCCTGACCAAGCCTTTAAAACTAAGCATACCAGATTCCATTAGGAAAAGTTGGAAATAAGTAGGCAGAGAATGGTATTCCGTATTCCTTTTCAACCTCGGATCTTATTTAGTTTTGCACTATGAAGCCCGGATACCTAGTACGATACATGTGCGATACGACACGGATACCGGTATACGGGCAATTTTTTGAAACTTAGGATACAATACGGCTTGGATACGTTAAGAAAATCAGTGTATATATATATATATATATATATGAGGAATATTTGTAAATAAAAAAACATTGACCATTTCTCATATAACTATGATGATCACAATTTACAAAAAAAAAACTTGTGACTAACAAAAAATCACAGTTTCAACCAATATCATGATATATATTTTTTCCCTATGTCGGAACAAGTCTCAACTTTATACAATATCTAACAATTCAAAAGCATCTTTACTAAATTACTGTTTAATGCTAATTGTTTCAGTTTCCTCTCCCCTGTTAACGTCATCAAGAAAAAGCATGGCTTCTAGAGTCGGGTTAATCAAGAGACAACTCTATCAAAGGGATACTTCTTGGATACGTATCCGGAAGTATCCTACAAGCATCGGATACAAGGAAAAAAAAATAGGGGATACTTCTTGGGTATGTATCCGGAAGTATCCGACGAGTATCGATATCGGATACGGATACGGATATGACACGGGTACGTTTCCTATTTTGGAGTATCTGGGCTTCATAGGTTTTGCATCCTCATATAGTATTATAGTTCTAACTCACTAGCTGTGCTGTGTAAATACATAATTGATTTAATTAGTGATCATGAGTACAATCAGAGAAGAGATCATCTTAAATATATAGTTGTCCAAGCCGCCAAAAAATAATTTCAAAGCTGGGTGCATCCTGAATTCTGAGCTAACCAATTTTTTACACAGCTCCGCCATTACAGGTTGAGCTTACTGTTCACAAGCCTCAGAGTCAGAGCCAATATGAAGCTAAAATTGAACATCCTTACACTGAACTGCAATAATGCTCACTAAAATGAATACAAAAGTAAGTCCTGAACGTAGATGGCATGTATTGTCTTAGGAAAAGCATAAAATGAGGTAAACAGACTATAATTTCAAGATCACTGCACTCTTTCCCTCCTCTCTAGTATTTTCATGGGATACTTAACAAAATCTTCAGTACTGAAGATGCATCCATAAACCAAAAGTTAATAATGAAGTAATAAACATAACAAAAAATAGATGAAAGGAGACTGTATTTTTACCCGGTGCACCAAAAAGTTGATTGAAGGATGTCTACGCAAAATATTGTGAATCAGAGCCGTAATAACCAATGCCCCTGAAGGAGGAACTGAAAGCAATAACCTACTCAATTTCTTAGCAAAGGAAGCAGCAAGGTAAGCTGGAAGAAGTGGTGACTTGAGGCAAGAATCAAGAAGCTGCACTTAGCAAATTGCATAAGGTCAGAAAACAGCACCAGTAGGATTTACAAATACACCAAAAAAATTCCTATCATTCATTTTAGTACTCATTCAGTTGAATATCTTTTCATCACCACTCATTCAAGTTCTGTACTTTGTGATGCTTAGGAGGACCCCATAGACCCATGCTATATACTTGTTCTTCGTTCATAATAAAACATTTGTTTTGCAAAAAGACAAAAGAAAATAGGACCACATTCAATTCAAATATAATATATATAACATTTATTACCCGGCATCAAACACTAAAGTTTCTCCAAAAAAATAAAACTAAACTTGTTTCAAAGAACACATGAAAACTAAGTGGAGAAATTCACACAATTCATGCTGGATGGGTTATAACTGAACAGAATCCCCAATATAGTAAATACAATATGTTTTTCCTATTTGCAAGCTCAGATGACATACCTAAATACAAAATTTAAGGGGGAGAACCAAGAATCTGTTATTTAATTCAATTTCAAACAACTCAATAAATTTACAAATCTCCTTAAAGTTAAAGATTGTTTTGTTGAGTCAATGGAGGATGAAAACCGGAAATCTTCCTGCGTGTTAGTAATGGTTGTAAACCCACCTTGTGTTTCAAAGGGGGTATGTTAGAGTAAGCCAAGCTTACTAGAGTCTTGCCTTAGCCGATTGCAGCCTATTCTGTTAGAGGCAGTTAGAAGAGGTTGTTAGATTAGAAGAAGTTTGTTAGATGCAGTTAGTAGATGTTAGTTAGAGGTTACACTCCTCTTATATAAAGATCATTCTTGTATCAAGTTCGGTAAGAATGAACAATTCAATTTTCAGAAATTTCTCTGAACTCTCCTCTCTTTTCTACTCTTTCTGTTTCTGCTCTGTTTCTAACATGGTATCACGAGCTTGAAACTCGGCCATGGCTTCCGCACCTAATGTTGATGATGCTCCACCGCCACCTCCTCCTCCTCCGCCACCGCCTGCTCCTGCGGTACCAATACCGAATCTAAACACTGTGCTTGCGACGAAGTTAACGGACAAGAATTTTCTTCACTGGCGCCAGATTGTTGAGGCAGTGATTCGAGCTAATCGACTCGAGAAATACGTCGCATGTCCTAGGGTTCCAGTTCGGTATCTTAACGAAGATGATCGAGTGAACGATCGAGTGAATCCAGAGTATCAGGCTTGGGAAGCGCAAGACCAGTACCTGTTCATCTGACTCCTGAACTCGATTTCTGACACGATTCATGCGCGTGTTGTCGGTTGTACATATGCGTGGGAGTTATGGGATGAATTACACGCCTACTTCAACTCGCAGACAAAAGCGCGGAGTACACAGCTTCGTGTCGAGCTTCGTCACATTGTTAAAGGCGATCGCACCATTGGCAAATACTTGCTGCGAATCAAGGCACTGGTGGATGCCTTGATCTCGATCGGGAACCCTGTTACTCGTCAGGAGCACATGGATGCGATCTTGGAAGGTTTGCCTGATGATTATCACATCCTATTTCCCACCATTGAGAGCAGAATTGAACCATATTCGATTGCTGAAATTGAATCCCTATTGTTGTCGCATGAATCTCGGTTGGAGAGGTTGAAGTCTAAAAATGCTGTTACAGAGGTGTTCTCAGCCAATCTGGCTCAAAGCAGTTCCAATCCTAACCCTAATTCCATCTCTCGTCCAATTCCTTCACTGAATAGCACTAATCAAGTGAATTCTACTGCAGTCTCTAATTTTCAGCAAGGTTCCTCCTCTTTTCCAAATAATGGAGGCTATCAACAGTACAATCCCTCAACCAATTTTGGCAATGGCTTTCGAGGTGGACGTGGAGGACGTCGTGGTCGTGGTAGGGCTGGCAGATATAACTATGGAAGGTTTGGCAATGGAGCTGAGTGTCAGATTTGTGGCCGTAATAATCACAGTGCTCTTGATTGTTACTATCGATTCAATGAAGATTACACAGCACCACCTCCTAGTGCTAATTCCTTTGGTTCTTATGGTAGAGGACAATATCGTGGCCAATCTTCTTCTAATCAATATCATCAACGTGCTCCTCATGCCAACTATCACTATGCTTCGGGCCAGTCAACACAAAATTGCATGCCTCAACTTCCTGTTCAGTAACAGCCTCTGTTGCCTCTCCCATGGCAGTCCAATAATGTGCAGATGTCTCACCCTAATGGTCATAACAGCAGCAATCAGCTGCAACAAAACCCTATGGCTATGATGGCCTCAAACTCTGGTTCAGATTAGTGCCTGGTTTATTGATAGTGGGGCAACACACCATGTTACTGCAGACCTCAACAACTTGAACCAACCTGTTGCACCAAGTGGCATTGACCAGATTTACATGGGTAATGGTCTTGGCTTATCTATACTCTCAATAGGAACTGCATGTGTTAGGTCACCTTTTGATCACACCCGCACATTAAACCTTTCTAATATCCTTTATGTTCCAACTATAACCAAAAATCTGTTGAGTGTAAGTCGTTTTTCAACAGATAACAATGTCTACTTTGAGTTTCTTCCTCATCTTTGTTTTGTTAAATCACAGGATAATCATAAAGTTCTTCTAGAAGGTTCTGTGAACTCTGCAGGTTTATATGTGTTTCATCAGCTCACTATAGTTTCCAAGGCTCAATCAAATGCTGCTGGTCTGTCGAGTTTTCCTGCTTGTCTAAGTGTTTCTTCCCCCACTCCCTTGACGAAGTGTATCCCTTCCAATTCTACTATAGACAATGTAAATAAAGTGCCCACATCTCATTACATTTGGCACTGTAGACTAGGACATGCCAATGATGTGGCAATGAAATCTATACTCCACAAATGTAATCTTTCTCATATTAATAAAAAATACTTTGGATTTCTGTACTGCTTGTTGTTTTGCCAAGTCTCATAGGCTTCCTTCTCACTCATCCATGACTACTTAAGCGCATCCTTTTGACTTACTCTTTCTTGACTTATGGGGGCCAGCACCTGTTAAATCATCTATGGGATATCAATACTATTTTTCCATCATGGATGCATGCTCAAAATTCACTTGGATATTTCTATTAAAACAAAAATCAGACACTCTTAACACCTTCAAACAGTTCTTTGAACTTGTTAAAGTCCAATTTGGTGCATGCATTAAGGCAGTTCAGTCTGACTGGGGTGGGGAATTCAGACCCTTTACTAGGTTCTTGGCTGATTTGGGTGTTCAGCATAGAGTCATTTGCCCCCACACCCATCATCAAAATGGTTCTATTGAACGTAAGCATCGTCACATAGTTGAAACTGGCTTAGCATTACTTGCACATGCCTCACTTCCTATGTCTTATTGGGATCATGCCTTCTGCACAGCAACCTTTCTCATTAATCGCCTCCCTACACCTGTTCTTTCCAATCAAACACCCTACTTTGTTCTGTATAAGTCTGATCCTGACTACTCAATCTTAAAGGTGTTTGGTTGTGCATGCTATCCGTGCCTTAGACAACAACAACAACAACAACAACCAAGCCTTATCCCACTAGGTGGGGTCGGCTACATGGATCATACGGCGCCATAATGTTCTATCATGAATCATGTTAACAGTTAAATCATTGGCCTCCAAATCTTTCTTAATAGTTTCTCCTATAGTTTTTCTTGGCCTACCTCTACCTCTAGCTATTGGATTGCCCTCCACTTGATCCACTCTCCTTACTACAGAATCTAAAGGTCTCCTCCATACATGCCCAAACCACCTAAGTCGAGATTCAACCATCTTTTCTACAATAGATGCTACCCCAACTCTCTCTCTAATGCTATCATTCCTAATCCTATCACGTCTAGTTTTTCCGCTCATCCAGCGCAACATTCTCATCTCTGCTACATTGATTTTACTCTCGTGTTGATTTTTTACCACGAGAGTAAAAAACAAACTTGAATTCAGAACCAGGGAGTGCACTTTTCTTGGTTATTCTTCCTCTCACAAGGGATACAAATGTCTAGCTAAAGATGGCCGCTTGTATATCTCTAAAGATGTACAATTTAATGAACATCATTTCCCATTTGCAAAAGAAGTTCTCAAGCCAACAGATTCAGTAACATCCACTAGTCCTAGCAACACTCCTCTTATAATTGTTCCTCCCATTCCTAGTTCTGCTCCTGCATTTCCATCCAGTCCATATGGTTCAACTCAGTCCCCCCTCCTAGTTACACCTCTTAATCAAGCTTCCCCTCCTATGTCCAGTCACTCTTCTCATCATATAGACCAGCACTCCTTCTCTTCTCTTCATTGTGGGTTAACACCTAGTGGTTCCTCTCATCTGTCAGGAAGATCCTCTAGTCCAAGACTGCACCTCTTAATGCCCATCCCATGATCACTAGGTCTAAAGTCGGCTTGCTAGCTCCTACTTTGTTGCTAACACATGCGTAACCTTCTTCATCTATTGAAGCCTTGACCATTCCTCACTGGTTTGAGGCAATGCAAAGAGAATACAATGCATTAATGCACAACAACACATGGACATTAGTTGATCTCCCACCTAACAAAAAGGCCATTGGTTGTAAATGGGTGTTCAGGGTCAAAGAGAACCCAGATGGAACTATAAACAAGTACAAGGCCAGGCTGGTTGCAAAAGGATTTCATCAGCAGTTAGGGAGAGATTACTCAGAAACATTCTCCCCTGTGGTTAAACCTGTCACAGTCAGAATAATTTTGACTCTAGCAGTCACCTACAGCTGGTCCATACAGCAGCTAGACATTAATAATGCTTTCCTAAATGGATTATTGTCTGAAGAAGTATACATGGAGCAACCTATTGGGTTCAAAAGCTCCAATTCTGCTCAGGTATGCAGGCTGAATCGTGCCATCTATGGGCTTAAACAAGCCCCAAGAGCCTGGTTTGAAAGATTAACAAAGGCACTTGTGCAGTTTGGATTTCAAACTAGTAGGTGTGATCCATCTCTCTTTATCCATACACATGCTGGCCACTGCACTTACATTCTAGTTTATGTTGATGACATTATAGTCACAGGCTCATCTCTTGCTCATATCTCAGCCATTATTCAGAAACTCAGCTCCACTTTTGCTCTCAAGCACCTTGGAAATCTAGACTATTTCTTGGGGGTAGAAGTAATGCACTTGGCTCACAATAAGGGCATTCTTTTATCTCAGTCCAAGTACATCCGGGACTTACTTGCCAAGGCCAACATGAGCAATGCAAAAGGATCACCTACACCTATGGTTAGCAACAGCAAGTTAACTAAAATTGGAGCCAACTACATGAATGATCCTACACTGTACAGATCCATTGTTGGGGCATTACAGTATGCCATCATAACCAGGCCAGAAATTTGTTACAGTGTAAGCAAAGTTTGTCGGTACCTTTCTCAACCTCTGGAGGAGCATTGGAAGGCAGTGAAACGCATCCTAAGGTACCTAAGAAGTACTATTACTCATGGTCTGGTCATAAAACCTGCAACTGCAAATCCTGGTGCATTCTTCTCCATTCAAGCATTTACTGATGCTGACTGGGAAGCAGATTTAGATGATCGAACGTCAACCTCAGGCTCTTGTGTTTACTTTGGACCCAATCTAGTATCTTGGTGGTCCCGCAAACAGCCTTTAGTAGCAAGATCTAGTACATGAAAACAGTATAGAGAGGGCGGCAAGAACTAAATGAAGTTCTTTGGATCCAATCTCTGTTGAAGGAACTGCATATCAAGTGTCAAACACCAGTGGTGTATTGTGATAATCTAAGCACTGTTTCACTATCTCATAATCCTGTTCTTCACTCAAGAACAAAGCACATGGAGCTAGATATCTTCTTTGTAAGAGAAAAGGTCCTAAACAAGTCACTCACTGTCTGTCATCTACCTAGAATTGATCAAGTGGCTGATCTACTTACCAAACCACTCTCACGAGACAGATTTGAAGAAGCGAGAAGAAATCTGGGAGTTCTAGATTATCTAGCACTTGTAAACCCACCTTAGTTTTCAAAGGGGGTATGTTAGTAATGGTTGTAAACCCACCTTGTGTTTCAAAGGGGGTATGTTAGAGTAAGCCAAGCTTACTAGAGTCTTGCCTTAGCCGATTGCAGCCTATTCTGTTAGAGGCAGTTAGAAGAGGTTGTTAGATTAGAAGAAGTTTGTTAGATGCAGTTAGTAGATGTTAGTTAGAGGCAGTTACACTTCTCTTATATAAAGATCATTCTTGTATCAAGTTCGGTAAGAATGAACAATTCAATTTTCAGAAATTTCTCTGAACTCTCCTCTCTTTTCTACTCTTTCTGTTTCTGCTCTGTTTCTAACACTACGATCCTTCCCTAGAATTATTACATTGAAGCATAAATCTCTACAAAATCTGGCATGCCAACTTACTTATATCACTACTATCCAGATTGGAAAGGATAGACAATTTAAATTTATTTTTTTTTTTTAATAAATCACTAAAGCATTTTTTGCTTCAGAGTTCCCCTTTTTAATTTTAGAAAGTGATAAAAATAATTAACTAAGCTTCACCTGGAAAAATCTTGCTCGATGTTTTGCCATGAAGATAGATGGAACTAAGAGAGCATAAAGTTTTTCGTAGAAGTTTGGGTATTCCAATCCATACTGGGTCATTAGGACAAAAAGGCTGCTAAGCGCTATCACGCTGACTACACCACCAATGTCATATGATCTTGTTAAGAAATCACTGCACAGAATAAATTAACAAGTCAGATTCCACATGTAGTCATCAAAATAAAATGTCATACCAATTTCATGTAGCACAGACACTTACCATAACACGATGGGATTAGACAAATGAGGAATAACTGCTTGATGAAGGTTAACAAGAACCTGTTAACCAAAGACCATGTAGTTCAGGAATTTTATTTTTTTAAAAGAGGTACTTAAAGAAAAGCAGAACAGTATGGTTTCATTCATATAGAACATAGGCATAAAAACAAGAATTCCACTGAAATATACAATCACCACCATATCAAATACCATTCACCTTCACAGTTTAAGTACATAAAATGAAACTAATCAGAGAGTAAAACTGATTGGAAAAGTAACAAATTATATGATTGACAGCTTTAAAAATATTTGACTCACAAATAAAACAAGTCTTTGATACAAATTTATAGTATTTCGGGACAGATTGTTCAGCCATCTGATCCATATTCTCTCTGTCTGTAAGATTTTCACGTCTTAAAATAGAAGAGTATGGCATTGATAACCACAGCACATACATAAAAAATTACCACAGCACTAAGATAAATTAAGTAGAACATTCATAACATGTTTCAGAAAATAATGTTACAGTCATATTCAGAGTTCAAAAGCATAACCAAGAAGATTACCTCCTTGTACAAATCAAGTGGAAGTGGCAATCTCAGATACGCAATCCATGCTTTAGTAAATTTTAACTTCATCTTCTTGGCAATTTTAGCTGCGGACAATACCTAAATGCAAAACAATAAAGAAAAATTAGACATCAAAAGTGAAAAAGATGACAAACAATTACAACCATTTCTAAATAAGGTTTTTTTTTATATAAAAGAATATATTCATTGGGGATTAATAACGAAAAAAGGCAAAGCAACATTGAACTTAACAATGAGTATGTTATGATACATTACATTGTTGTTATGCTTCTCAAGCTTCAGTTGCTTATCATCTGCATCGACATCTCCAGAAAGCTGTTTATGATCACTTTCTATGGACAAAAACCATAATTATCAATATACATGTACACTTAGTAGTATGTTATACAAACTCCTAAAGAAAAAATAAAGAGAAAATAGCACTAAATTGTGATCTATGAATATATTGTAGGTCTCAGAAGGACCAAAATAAAGATCTTCATTATGATATATAACTTTGAAAAAGAACAAAAAAAGCTTTAAAAGTAAATGAGCAAACAGCACCTGATCTGTTCCACATTTCAATATTTGATGTATCGTCAGAGTCTTCAAGAGGGGATACATGCGATAAAGTGTAATACATATTGTGGATGACATGCTCCGTACTGCAGTGTAGTACAATTTCAAGTTATCAATAGAATAAACTTGCACTAGACAGCATTGAGTTGCAAAACTAAATCTATTGCCTAGAGCATATTGTTTGACATGGCACGTTATTTTTGTAATTAAAACATTTAAGATAGAAAATCATTATAAAACAGATAATCACCAAGAAAAACATGGTCTACAACCAAGGAACATCATCTAAGACTATCGATAGCCAACCAGCTATTATAATCTGCACCTCTTAATAAAGGAGGGGAATGGAAAAGAATAGAAGTAGCTTGAAGTACTGAAAAAAATTAAGGTCTTACGAACTTTGAGCTCAATTGACTTCCATCGGTGCCATCTGCACTTGCAATTCTATCATCTAACAAGGATAATGAAATCAGTTATAAAATGGAGAATACCCAAATAGCTGGAAATTGAAAAATAACACATAAATCTCCTGTTTGCAATTTTGCATGAGAAAAAGGATTAATAATCGGAAGATTAAGAGAAGAAATGCAAGGGAAGAAAAGCACCTGAGACATCTTTTCCCTCCAGAGTTTCAGCGAGCTTTATTAGGCTTATGAACGTAAAATAACTGCCCAGGTAAAATAATCATTTCAGCAGAACAGCAAAACCCCATAATTGACATGAGTAGTATAACAATATATACTAATACTATAAATTGCTGCAGGCTTTTATTTCATTTAAAATATATATGTGAATAGTAACATCAAGTAAAGATCCATATTATAAAACAAATGAAATGAATAGAAGAAAGCTCGCATAGAAAAACAAAGGCAGCATAATAATCAGTCATACCGAACATCAATATACTTGAAATACTTTGATGCTAGTAAATCCACCAAAAAAGCAACGGGACCCGTACTGTGAACCTGATTGTGTCATGAATCCAACATCAAATAAATTAGAGAAAAATAAAAAATAAATAAATTATCAACTTAGTCTATTCTCGCATTGCAATTTAATCCCTGAATCTAATTATAAGTCAGTACCTGAATTTGTAAAACTGGTACAAGTTTTATGTAGTTAGGAGTAACTCATTGATGAATTGATTACAAGTGGAGAATAATTCCAATGACTAAGTTGCTAATTCACTATTAAAGAAAAAAGAAGGAATGGTGATGAAGCTACTGTATAACTTACAATACTACGAATAAGCTTGTGATATATAGCAGAGTGGAAGCGTCCAGCATTAGCGACCTTAACGAACTCCATTAACGTGTCCAACACGAGTTCCTTGAGAGTCTCGTCGCATTGCGGCGCGACAAGGATTTCGATGAGGGACTTGACGAACTCGTCGAACTTGGAACGTAGCCAGGTGAGGTAGATGAACTGAGACTGGTCGTCGGCGTCGGAGGCGCGTGCGGCGGAGGAAGGGAGCTGAGGGAGGAAGAAGGAGTGGAGAGAGAGGAGGGATTCGAGGACGTGGTGAGGCGGAGAAGAAGGTGAGACGAATGTGAGGAGGAGAGGGAGGTTGTTTATGTGTGATGCTGATGAGAGGAGCTCGTTGCCTAGTGTTTTCAGCTCTGCGACGCCGTATTGATTCTTCTTCTTCGTCTTCTTTGCTGCAACGCTCTCCATCTTTGGTTTTCGACTTGAGAGGCACTTTGAGCAAGCAACCAGGTTTGTTCAGGGTTTTACATGGAACTATTTTTTTGATGTGTGTACCTGTCGTGTCAAATTGCGTTTGGGCCGAAACAGTTGCAGTTGGGCCGATTAGAATACCGGATTAAATAGGCCTGGTTCTATTTGATGGGTCCGTCAATTGCGATTTACCCTATGTTGTGAAATTGAGATCCTAGCAAGGATGTGAGAGGATGAAATATCGTAACTCAGATAATCATAACAAAGATCTTAAGAATTAAGATCCTAGCTAAAGTAAAAATTATATTTATGCATGAAAAAAGATAGATAAAGAAATGAACCCTTTAAAAATTTATAGATAAAAAAAATATAAATATACATATTATGTTTATTATTATTATTTTGGTGTTTATTATTTAGTTCGTTTAGTTTATTATATTATATGTTATTATTTAGTCTATTATATTATTCTTAAAGTTTTTTTAATTTATTTATATGTTATTCTGAAAGATAATTGTTTAGTTTTTGAGGCCCAAACAAACAAACAAAAATGAAAGAAAACACATAAAAACATACAAAAATGAAAGAAAACACATAAAAACATTTGGGTCAAATGGCCCAGATTCCTGAAATCCTAACAACATGTCACCCCTTCACCTTATTTTATGGAGTCTCGCGGTCGTCTCTGAATTCTGATATTCAAAAATGAAAAGTCACGCTCACACTCACACATGGCTATGAGTGGGAGACACCGAGACGAGAGGCGCAACATAGAGAGACAGAGGTGACATCGAAGAACCAACGCACACAAGAATCGCACAAAGGATCAGGAGACACGACAAAATCGCCAATCATGCGATTTCCCGACCAAGATCGACGATCGTGAGTCCATCCTAGCCGGGGATGATCCTCCATGCGAGTCAACATGCTTACCCCTCCCGAAATCATAAAAACATATGATTGTGCGATGTAACATGCTATCTTGACAACATTGCATTTACCATTTACGGGATGTTTTCCCATTAATGAAAGGAATGAGACATACGTAAGAAATGTTGAAACTTTTCATTTTGTAAATCAATACATTAAGAAGAATCTTTATAGTGTGAAAAAACATAAGCTATTTAATGTGTCACCTGAAGAGTATTATTTTATTCCTTATATCAGTCTTCTAATTCTTTTGTTTGCTAATTTTTCCCGTAAAGGGCTTTTTGATTTCTCTTCTCCAAGTCTTCATATTTTTAGTTATATAAATGGCATCGATAATTGCATTACTTTTGTATGTTATGAACAATATAGGACATTAACAAATTCATAAAAAAATGTTCAGGGAACCATTAATATGAAACTTTGGCTATATTGGCTAAATATGTATAGATAATAACTCATCTAACTTCACAACATTATATATTTTTCGTACACTGTACGGGTCAGAAATACTTGTAAGTTAAAAAGAAAATGGAGAAAACATAACAAAAGTTATCTTTCTTTTTGTTTGAAAGATTAAAAGTGAGACTCTATTATTTTGTTTTGAAGGTTGATTTATAAAATAAGTTTAAAATGTATGATTTTATGTATTTGTTATGCTGATTGTATATTTGTGTTTATCCTCATTTGTAGTTAGAATTAATATCTGTATAGTTGTTATGTATTATTGTTGTGTTATGTAACAATTTTAATATTGAGATTTATGCTATTCAAATGTCAAATTGTCAATGATAACTTTTTATTAATTGTGTAATTGCTTATTTTTTTGAGAAGATTGAAAGTTATGCATGAGAAAAAGTTTTAAGCTGCATTATGAAAAGGATAAAAAAAAAATTCCGTCACCCGGCAAATCGCACAAATAAACTACCTTGTTGGTGTTTGGGTTAGTTTTATTCATACCTAATGATTTAAAATTGCCCAATATAAACGAAATCATTTATTTGATTCAAATATTTTCTCCTCTTGATTCACCAAACCCGACCCAATTACCCCAAGAATCGAGGATGATTATTTGAGTTCAAATCAAGACACCATTTGCTCATATAAGTGACGAGGGATGTATGGTTTGCCTAATCTTAAAATGAATGAATACATTTGTTTTAAATTTTGATAAAATTGATTTTGAAGGAATTGATGTAAAAAAAAAAATTTAAGATTAAAAATTGATTTATGGTTGATAATAACATCTTAAAAGTCAACTCAGAAGAATGAGTTTATTTGGATGATAAAATAAAATTATTTTTAATGTATAAATATATTATGAGTCTCATGTCTAAAATTAATTTCACTCAATAGAAAAACTAAAAATTATTGCTTCTAAGCACACTTTTTTTTATCTAAATTGAATTAAAACAATATTTCACATTCCAAAAGTGATTTTCCTGGAAGCAAACAAAAGTTTTAGGTAAAACAAACAATCATTATATCAGATTCGAGTATTGTGAATGAAAAAATAGGTATTGAGAGAGTTTTACCCCTTATATTGGTTCATGCCTGATCTGATTTGGTTTAGTTAATTGGGGTTCATTATGACTCTCGGATTCTGAGGATCTAGAAAAAAAAGTTAAAAACAAAGTAATAGTGATGTTAAAATTTTGGATGGAAATTATATCTACCTTTTTCTATTTTGTTTTTTGTTTTGGCAATTATATAATGATAATATCCATTATTACTTAATTGATAATAATTTCTTTTTTAGTTATCATATTTTAATTGATTTTTTTTTTGCTTGACTGGATTTTAATTGAGTTGTTAACCTCTTAAATTTAGATATCAGGAAAGGGAAATCTGGATCCTTAGCAGCCTGAGTTCATGTAACTTCTTTTCTTACCTATGTACTTGTGCTTTCCGTAACTAAAAAAATTGTTATAAAATTAATGCAACACTTCAAAACTTCAAATTCAGTTCTCCTACTCCAGCAGCAAATCTGCTCACCAATACATATTGTCCTTTACAGTAAAAGAAATTAATAATAAATCACCAAATAAAACATAATATAACGAATATAGTTATTTTTCACTTAAAAAAAGTATAATTCTTTTAACTAAAGAACCCAAATTAGAATAGAATTTGAAAATGGAAAAAAAAAAAAATAAGGGCAGACAAACGTATCAGAAGACACTGAACTCTCATAATAATTTGATTATGAGAAATGCTAAATGAACACAAAAATTTGACACTTACACCGTATATCACTGTAGCAAAATACTATTTCAATAATGAATAGAATTTTAATAATAAAACAAGGCATTTACGAGTTAAGAAAATACTTTAAAATACTAGAAAAATTAAAACAAAATAATTATATTATTTACCAACAAGAATTAGTTAGAAAAGGAATAAAAAGATTAAAACAATAATTAGAAAAATACATAGTATAATGGGACTATCCGAAGAAATAGAATCAGGATTCAAAGAATTAGAAAAGTTAATAAAAGAAACAAACAGAAATATTATTCAACTAATAGAAAATACAGAAAAGATTACAAATTATACTACGTAATAGAATACAAAAAAGACAAAATGAAATAAACAACATTAAAGAAACATTATATAATATAAGCAGAGGAAAAGAAATAGATGAAAGCGAAGATATTATCAGAATAAAAATTATTCTAGAACAACTAGAAAACCTTTTAAATAATGAAGAAAATAATAGATGTATAACAAAAAGAGAATTAGAAGAAATTTAGAGACAAAGGATTTAGTAAAAATAATAATTAAAAAGGAATTAAACCAAGAATCATCAAGAATACCTACACTTGTATCATCATGGAGAGGAGAGGATAAAAGATGAATACATGGAAACATTAAGAAAATCAAATGATTTAGAAGAAATTCAACAATTACTAGAACAACTTAAAATTGTTGAAGAAGAAAATGATGAAATACACAATATTGAAAAGATCGATAAAAAAGATATAGAAAATGATGAAATAATCCTAAACTATAGTTCATCTTCAGAATCCGAAGAAATCCATATAAGAATGGAAAAAGGAGAATATAGTGGAAAAAGCCCTAAAAGAAAATGGGAAGAATATAAATATACACCTGAAGGAACTTGGGATAAATATGAAGAAGAGACTATGTATAATAAAGGATACGCAAGAAAAAATAATAATAAATGGACAAAAATCCAAGAAGAATTTAAACATCGATATAATAATACAAAAAATATTCTAGACCTTGATTGTATAAGAAATAAAGAAGAAGTGTTATTAAAATGGACTAATGAAATAATATTAATAATCTTGACTGATGAAAAATTTAAACAGTTAAACTTTTTAGAAACCAAGAATTTTGTAACATTTAAAACATCTGGAAATCTACAAAAATTTTTAGTAGGAATTAAAGATGAAGAATGGATTAGATTTGGAAGAATGGTAGATAATAGCTCAGATTATGTTAAATTAATAATGACATTAATACAACATGATATAATTTGATGGAACAAAGGGAAAAGACAAACAAAATTTTACTTGAAAATGCTAAATCACATTTAAATAGAATGCAGATTTGTGATATGTGCCAGATTGAAAGTTTCATCTGCGAATATCAAAAATACTATTATCAATTGGATGAAGAAACTAAAGAAATATATAAATATATCTTTATAGATAAACTACCATATCCACTTAATTCAAAGATCAATAGATTATGGGAATTAAGACTAGAAGAAACTGCAAATACTTTAGGAGGAGTTATTAAACTCTTATACCAAGAATTAAGAGAACAGTGTCTGAATAGAGAAACAATTAGACAATTGAATAGAGGAAGTACTGTCATTTGCTGTGACATCCCAGAGATAGAAAAAACAGGAAAATATGGTTGTGATAAAACAATAAGGAGAAAAAGAAAAAATTATAAGAAATCAAACTTACGAAAAACTTATCCTAGAAAAAAGAATTATTATAAAAATAATAAAAAGAAATATTTTAGAAGAAAGAAATCAACACCAAGAAAATACTGCCCGAAGGGGAAAAAGAAATGTGTTTGTTGGATATGTAATGTTGAAGGACATTATGCCAATGAATGCCCTCAAAGAAAGGAGAAAGATTTTAAAGAAAAATCAAAATTAATAAAACAAGTTTTCAAGATATATGAACTTGAACCATTAGAAGAAGAATTAAGTAATTCGGATGAAAGTATATATGAATATTCAGAAGATGAATTATCTTCAGAAGAAGGAGAATCCGAATAATACATACATAAAAATATCAATAGAAAATGGTAATAAAGAAACAGAAGCCTATATAGATACTGGAGCAAGTCTTTGCCTTGCAACAGAAGCTCTTATAGATAATTGGGAGAAACTAGAAATGCCATTAAAAATACAAATTGCAGATGGATCAATACATCCTCTGTATTGGACAGCAAAAAGAATTACTTTGGTAATACAAGAAAAAATATTTATTGTGCCAACAATATATAAACAAGAAACTGGAATAGATATAATTATTGGGAATAATTTCTTACGACTTTATGGACCATTTTGCCAACATCTGAAATATATTACTTTGAAAACACCATATATTTATCAAAAGCAAAAACGAGAAATTATCAAAATACCAATTATTCATTTTTCTGCATGTACATATTCATCAAAGTTTCAACAGCTGAAACGTGGTGAGATTATTAGTTTAATTTGCACAAAAATTCGTCATGCACTAATGAATTTATAGCCAAATAGAATAATTCCTGCTCATATAGAAGAAATTTTAGATAAAGTTTGTAGTGAAAACCCTTTAGATCCAAAAATAAACAAAAATACTGAATTAGTCGAACTAAAATTAAAAGACCCTACAAAGGAAGTAAAATGTAAACCAATGATTTATACAAAAATAGATAGAGATGAATTTGCAAAAAACATTGAATAAATGTGTAAAAAAGGATTAATTAGACCATCAAATAGCAAGCACTCAGCACCAGTTTTTTATGTAGAAAATCATAATGAAATAAAAAGAGGCAAAAGAATGATGGTAATTAATTACAAACAAATCAATGATGCCATGGAAGGAGATGCTTATTTCCTCCCGAGAAAAGACTTGATCATTGAAAGAATTAGAAATATGGATTGGTTTAACACTTTTGATTGTAAATCAGGATTTTATCAAATTAGATTGACTGAAGAATCAAAAGCATTAACAGCATTTAGTTGTCCTCAAGGACAATATGAATGGAATGTACTGCCAATGGGATTAAAGCAATCGCCAGGAATCTTTCAACGAATGATTGATTCAATTCTTAAAGAATTTAAAGATTTTTTGTCTTATTTATATTGATGATATATTAATCTTTTCTACTAAAGGATTAAATGATCATTTTGAAAAAAGAGAATTAGTTCTCAATAAATTTTATGAACATGGAATAGTTTTAAGTAAAAATAAAGCGGTTTTAGCCCAAAACAGAATTAATTACTTAGGATTAGAAATTGAGAAAGGAAAAATAATAATGCAACGACATGTATTAGAAAAACTTCAGAATTTTCCAATGAAATTAAAGGATAAAAAGGATTTACAAAGATTTCTTGGACTATTAACATATATTTCAAATGAAGGTTTCATCAGGAATCTTGCAAGGCGGAGAAGAATACTCCAACAAAAGCTGAAGAAAGATGTCCCTTGGACATGGACTAATGAAGACGATAGACTAATTATAAAAATGAAAGACTTATGCCAGGATCTTCCTGAGCTTTATCATCCATCGGAGGATGATATACTAATTATTGAGACCGATGCCTCAAATGATTGTTGGGGAGGTGTTATGAAAGCAAAACCCCTGGATTCAAAAATGAATTACTATGTCGATACATGTCCTGGAACTTTTGAGATAAAGTGAAATTAATTATCCTACTCATGAAAAAGGAAACATGGCTTTGATCCGAATGTTAGAAAAACATTGGATTTATATCTTTGGATAAGGACTTTATTGTCTGAACCGATTCTACTTATGTTGCAGGTTTTAAGAACTTAAATCATAAAGGCACTTACAAACAAGGACGATTGATTAGATGTCAAATGAAGCTTGCCGAATACAATTACTCAGTCTCCCACGTTAAAGGAGATAAAAATGTTCTTGCAGATATTTTATCAAGAGAATGGAGCAGCAAACAATTGAAGATATAAAGAAGCAGATTCAATATCAAAGAATGCTCGAGAAGCAGAAAATAATGGAGCTAGACTTGATCAAGGCCAACATTGAAGTACTGGAGTTCCAATTACAAGCAAAAGGAGAATCTATCAAAGAAGATCCTATGAAGAATATAAAGCAACAAATACAGGAAAATACTAAAGACAAGTGGTACGCCATTTTTAATGGACCACGCCCAGGTATTTATGATGAATGGCACAAAGCAGCCCCTCATTGCATTGGACTCTCAGAAGTTCACCACAAAGGACTTTGCACCAAGGAAGAAGTTGAGAAAGCTTTGATAGATTATCAGAAAGAACATGAAAAGGGCAAGGAAGTTTATCTTGGCCCAAGAACTTTTTCTGAAACCATAAAGACTCCACCAGCCCAAAAAACTTCATTAAGGATACTCGGAAGAGTTCCTTCCTCCATTGATGACTACCAGATTACTTCAAGAAAAGACCACGAACTACAAGTCCAATTTTCCAAAGAAAAATTTTATGAAAACTTTAAAAGACTGACCAACTGGTCTGAACAGGAAAAGATTAATTGTTTTTATATGGTTAACTGAAACATTTTCGGTGTTAAAGCCATAATTATTCCCGGAGCAACATCGATTCTTACATTTAATATGTTCCAATTTGGACTTATTGAATGTCTCTACTTGAGTCAAGACTTGGAAGAGATTAAATTATTCCCATATAGTTTGAAAGAGGCCATCCAAAACTACAAAAGAAATGTCGCAAAAGATAGAACTATCTTCTTGAAGTTCTATTCGACTTATCCAGACTTTGCCACCAAAGCAACAACAGCTTTTCCATGAGAGACGAAACCTCTTTGGAGAAGATTACAGTGAAGAAAAGATTGTCACAATCCTAGCTAATCAACTGGCGAGCATCTTTACTCAATGTCAGATTATTGGTAAATATTCCTTCATAAAAGCCATGTACAAAGGACCACATACTTTGCTTCTCAGCAAGACTAGTGGAAAATTGATCAGAGAAAGGGACTTGGCACTACTGACGAACTTTGAACTACCTTTCTACACACTCCAAGGACCTTCAATGAATTATCAGCCAGCTGTCCTCGATTTGCTGTGCTCAATGATTAAGGAAAATGGCAACCACACATGTGAAAGATGCGTAAAGAAAGAAGACTGTCGGCAAGAAGATAAGGATTCAGACGAAGCCATTATTGAAGAATGACGTAAGCACTGGCGTCATCAAGCAATAATAGGGAGATAACGTAGGGAATGATGTCATTATGAATTATTGAGATCCTATGAAGAATATAAAGCAACAAATACAGGAAAATACTAAAGACAAGTGGTACGCCATTTTTAATGGACCACGCCCAGGTATTTATGATGAATGGCACAAAGCAGCCCCTCATTGCATTGGACTCTCAGAAGTTCACCACAAAGGACTTTGCACCAAGGAAGAAGTTGAGAAAGCTTTGATAGATTATCAGAAAGAACATGAAAAGGGCAAGGAAGTTTATCTTGGCCCAAGAACTTTTTCTGAAACCATAAAGACTCCACCAGCCCAAAAAACTTCATTAAGGATACTCGGAAGAGTTCCTTCCTCCATTGATGACTACCAGATTACTTCAAGAAAAGACCACGAACTACAAGTCCAATTTTCCAAAGAAAAATTTTATGAAAACTTTAAAAGACTGACCAACTGGTCTGAACAGGAAAAGATTAATTGTTTTTATATGGTTAACTGAAACATTTTCGGTGTTAAAGCCATAATTATTCCCGGAGCAACATCGATTCTTACATTTAATATGTTCCAATTTGGACTTATTGAATGTCTCTACTTGAGTCAAGACTTGGAAGAGATTAAATTATTCCCATATAGTTTGAAAGAGGCCATCCAAAACTACAAAAGAAATGTCGCAAAAGATAGAACTATCTTCTTGAAGTTCTATCCGACTTATCCAGACTTTGCCACCAAAGCAACAACAGCTTTTCCATGAGAGACGAACCTACTGGAGAAGATTACAGTGAAGAAAAGATTGTCACAATCCTAGCTAATCAACTGGCGAGCATCTTTACTCAATGTCAGATTATTGGTAAATATTCCTTCATAAAAGCCATGTACAAAGGACCACATACTTTGCTTCTCAGCAAGACTAGTGGAAAATTGATCAGAGAAAGGGACTTGGCACTACTGACGAACTTTGAACTACCTTTCTACACACTCCAAGGACCTTCAATGAATTATCAGCCAGCTGTCCTCGATTTGCTGTGCTCAATGATTAAGGAAAATGGCAACCACACATGTGAAAGATGCGTAAAGAAAGAAGACTGTCGGCAAGAAGATAAGGATTCAGACGAAGCCATTATTGAAGAATGACGTAAGCACTGGCGTCATCAAGCAATAATAGGGAGATAACGTAGGGAATGATGTCATTATGAATTATTGAGAAGTCTGATAGATTGTAATAATGCGCAAGGACTTTCTTGTAAATTACCTAGCCTTTTACGCATATAAATAAGACCTCTTATGCTGAGGCAAAGGCAGGGTTTAGAATTTCAATTCTCACCTCACCCTCTCTTCTCTCTGAGAAGTTCTAGCTTTGCTAGCGAATCCTTGAGAGTGGATTCAAACAAATTCTATGTACTTCACTACTGATCATAAATAAACACTACTTTCATATATTCATCTACTTCTTATTACTTCTATTACTTTCATTACTTTCAACTACATGCTGAGATCGAATTTCATCACAAATTAGACGGAAGCAGCGGTAGACCAGAAAGAACCCAAAAATATTTTCAAGAACACCAACTCAGGTATGACTTATCACCTATTTCTTTCACTAAAAATCAATCATGTCTGAAATATAAAGAGAAAGAGAAAAGATTGATAATACTGAGGTAGAACATATACAAATTACTGAAGAAGACGGAAACTATGAAGGAAGTATTTTGATAGATCAAAAACTATTTCAAAAAATACAAAAAGAAGATTTAAACTTAGCCAAAGACGCAAATATGAAGAAATTAGGAGGAATAATGAAACAATTTAATCAGAAGGAGAATATAATATGCTATGGAAAGATCATTAATGAAACCCCCATAGACATATCATAAACGAATGGAAATACTTGCATACAATTATTAAATAAAAAGAAATTAATAGATCTAAAAAGAAGTTTAAAGAAAGAAGCACATAGAAGGAAGATCAGATATATTCATATAGGAGCTATACAAGTTCTAATTAAAGCAACTTTCCAAGAAGGAATAAATTCATCAATAGAACTAGTTTTAAAGGACGATAGAATAACAGATCCAAAGGATAAAATACTAGGAGTGATTGAAGGAAATTTAGTCTATGTAAAGCTAAAATTTGAAATACACCCAAATATTGGAATACCATTAGATACTCAAATATTAGATCAATCTTTAACTATGGAACATAGATTTTTAAGAAATAATTTAATGAGACCGGGAGACAAAATATTCTCAATTACTTATTGTGTTAATTATGCACTAACAAATTCTCATCATAGTATTACCTTCAGAAATAATGATAGAATAGATATACCAAGACTTTTCGAAGAAATAGGAAAAATTTACTATCCCAAAAGAAATGAATTAACTGAACTAGGAATTTCTATAAGAAATCCAAAATCACTAAGTTTTAGACAGATCCCGAAACCAATTACTTTTCCTGAAACAGAAAATAATAAGGAAGATGAAAACATAAATAAATTATCAAATCAAGTAAGAGATTTAGCGCAATATTTGAGAAATAGAATATGAATAAAGTAAAGGAATTAAGAGATATTTATGAGAAATCTTATAATAAAATTAACCAAGACAAATGGAATATAAAAGAATTTATGAATATTCACGATAATCATCTTAAAAGAAATAAAGAGAACAAAAATCGAAAACAGATAAAAGAATATATTATAGAAAAAGAAAAAGAACTCATTAATCTAAGAAACAAAAGAGAAAAATATAACAGACAAATAATGGAAAAAATAGAAAAGATAGAAAAAATGACTCAATCATCATCTAATTATTTTAGGTTAACCGCACCACTCTTTGAAGACAGTGATAACGAATAAACAATGGAAATATATTCTGAGTTTGATAATCAAACAGAAAATGAAATAATGAGCGTATTAGTTATGAATTTGCCTACTGATTGTAAGCAATTAATAATTGAAAAAATAAAAGCCCAATTTAGACAAGAAGATTATTATCTTGCAACTATTTCGTTAGATATAGAATGGAACTATATGGATGAAATATGATTAGCTTTTGAATATGATAGACTATCATTATCCGACATATATGAAGATTGTGACTTATTAGACGATTAAATGGATCAAGAAATATTAAGCATTTTGGTTATGAAAATACCTAAATACTGCAAGCAAATAATAATCAACAAATTAAAACACCAACACTGGCAAGAAAAACTTTATCTAAAACAAATTCAACAAAGAGTACAGTTAGCGTTTTGTTAAGAAGAAAGAAATCAGATAATTCAAGAATTAATAGAATTAGACGAATCTATAATGGATTATGGATATGAATTATTAGTAACACAAATTATGCATGAAAATTACCCAAATTATGTTTAATTACTACCACTACCTGGAAAAAAATAGAGTGGTACCAAACTGGTATCAGAGTTAAGTACTAGCTAATTACTAATGAGTTCTCGAAACATAGAAAAATTTGTTCACCATTTAAGTATGATAGATTTAACAAATCAAAACAGACTAAAAGAATTAATACAAGAATTAAAAGATGAAGCCACTGATACATGCAATAAACACATGGAATATCATTGTGAATATTGTGATTGCAAAGAATAGATTTGATAAAAATTATAATTGAAAAATTAAATTTATGATTAGATCAACCTGATTTATAGATCCAACGACTCACAATACGTATACACTGTGGAAGTGTCGATACGGTGTCCATTTTTCTCTGTTAGTTTAGCAAACCTCTTTGATTATTCTTCTACCAGTTCATGGCATGCACCCAATATTATTATTATATAATAATATGGTTGGTAGCGCGTAAGAACACCCTTCACCCAAACTCTTTACTTAAACTGCTTGATGTTATGGCTGCATCGGGCTCCTGCTTTGGATCCTCAAAGGAAAATGGGCAAAAAGACAGAGAGATGGCGAAGAAGGGTGCATCTGATCATGAGAATGAGAAAAGGAGGAACAACACCAACAAGAGGTTCTTGATAACGATCGATGTCCTGGGGAGTTCGGGACCAATAAGGTTGGTGGTGAATGAGAAAGATGTTGTGTCTGATGTCATTGAGACAGCTCTCAAATCTTATGCTCGCGAAGGCCGTCTTCCTCGTCTAGGAGCTGATGCCACCAATTTCTTTCTTTACTGCCCAGATTTCGGGTTTGATGGTAATATTGCCTACTCATTTTGATTAAAAATTAAAATTCTTTTAAGAATATTGCTAAACAGTACCAACCATTCCTTACCAAGTGTCAATGTTACATCTTGTAACCAATTCCTATATTTCTCCTTGGAACCAAATAGCAGCCCTCTCTAAGAAATCCAACTTGTTTGAAAATTGAATAATCAAGGGTGTATAATCTTTTACCTTATTTACTAAACTATAATTTATATTAAAATTAAAATATTTGCTCTATTTATAAATAAGTTCGTTAAAATCATTTTTCAAATGTTACTCTTTTTTCATTTAAAATTGCTCCATGAAGTTGTTGTTTGACGTTTGAGGGAAAGCAGAATATTGGTTTAATTCGCTTCTTGTATGGTAATCAATTGCTCAATTTTGCTGTCTAGATAAGCTAAAGGGTTATGTTGTGTTTGGTGGAATTTCTTTGACAGCAATAAATCCTTCGGAACAGATAGGATCTTACGAGACAAGGAAATTCGTGTTGGGCAAAAAGCAGGCATCCCCGCCAAAGACCGAAGCACGATCAAAGACGATAACTCGAATGGGAAGCGGTGGTTGGAAATGGTTAAGCAAATCATTTAAGTTTTAAAGTCATTTTCGTGAGTTCAACTCCAGTTGTCGATGTGAGAATCATGTTGATGAATAATCTATAAGTATCTTTGTAAATGTTTTCTAAGCCTTGAGACCTGTCCAGACTCTGGTGATCATCGGAACCCAACTCACCTAAACTTTATTTCATAAAAAAAAAGTCATTTTGGACCGTGTCCTCCTATGAATCCTAGTTTTCTTTGGGGGTCTAATTTTTTTTTTATAATAATAAATGTTTATTTTGCATGTATTCTTTAAAATATTAAACCTAGGGGCGAGAAAATGTAGATAGATAGTTTAGATGTTAATAATATTTATTTAAATCTATGTCCCTAAAACTATATATATATATATATATATATATTGTTTTTATTTTCTTCTACACAAAATATGGTAGCTCCGCCCGTGTGCTGTATCACAATCTGTAGATGACAACTTTTTGTTTGGGCCGGTGAGCACCTAGAAGCTAATGTACATCCATAACCAGTGAGCCAACATTTTGTGTACAATCAACTCAAACCCAACTGCAAAGCTTAGGTTCGTCCTAAATATAGCCCAAATCTATTCACCCAGAAATTTTGGTAGCCCAAACCATAACGGATCATTTTCTTTTTAAAAAAATTAGTGTTTAATCGTTACACAGGGTCATTATAATTTATTTATATTATAAACAATTATAGAGTTTAATTTGCATGCATCGTCAGTTTAAAGATTTTTACACTAACAACCAATCATAAATCACGGAATTGATGACTTTGAAGGTGGTTTGGATAAGAATCAAGCATTTATAATGGTATATCAATTTCTGATTGGTTGACAGTGTAAAAAAGCTTTACACTGTCAGTGTATATCAATTAAATCCATTATTATATTATAAAAAAGTTAAAACAGTAATAATGTAAAATTTATAAAATAAAAAAGAAGACAAAGTAATCATTCAATAATAATTTAACAATTATATTATTTAAACACTTATATTTGATACTTTAATTGTTATTCTTATTGGAGAAATGCTAGCAATACACTTTTTAACATTCTCCGTTCTATTGGTTGGAACTCATGTTGGTACTATAAAATTCAAGTAGGACCCACATGATTTTCAACTAATAGAAGGGAGTGTGTTGGAAATAGAATGTTAAAGAGTGTGTTGGTAGCACTCCTCTCTTTCTTACATGTTTGCCCCACGATAAAATGTGTTACTCCCTCCGGTCTTTGTTATAAGCAAAAATTAAATAAAATACACATATCAAGGTAGCTAGTTAATCTCATTGAATATTGTAAAAATTTAGGTTTGTTACCTAAATTACACTTCATCTAAAACTTCAATATTTATTGAATGAGTCATTAGAATTTGCATTAAATGAAGTGTATTTTGAAAATAATGTCATTAAATGAGTCATTGGAAAATAAAATCTACTTATATATTGGAACAAAAATGTTGAGACCTTTTTGCTTATAATAAAGACTTGATGGAGTATCTCTTAATACTCACATACACTTACCCTCCTATTAATTTATAATATTAATATTTAGTGTAAAAAACAAAAGTTCACATTACAAAGAAAGAAAAAAAATAGGAGGGTTCTATTTACATCCATCCACTTTCAACCGTTGATTTTATTTTTATTCAACATCGATTATGACTTTAACTTTGGTAGAGATTTTATACTGTTAAACAAAAATAAAATCAATGATTAAGAGTGTGTATAAGTGAAAATTGACGTGCACTAATATAAATATATCATTTCTTTGCTAATTTATTTTGATAATTTAAAGTGAAAGGGTCAGTCAACTTCAAGTTTATGTACAGTGGTCTAATATTTAAAGTATTTACGTTGGATATATTTAAATATTTAATCAATTATATCATTAATTTTGATAAATTATATTTGGTTAAAAAAAATTTGATAAATTATAATAACTAACTATAATTATTGTCTCGCAATCAATAATTTATTAGACCTAACACATCTCAGTTAAGTACTCTATATATCATTGATTGATACAATAATTTCTTCAGTTAGGCAACGCTAATTCATTCTATTGACGACTCAGTTGTACTGCAATAAAATCTAAAAGGATCGCTAATTATTAGCTTTCCTTTCTTCATTTTTCTCATGAACGATGAAGAAGAGGTTTGATTGAATGAGGCTAACTTTGCAGTGGTGGATGAATTCTATTAGCGTGACAATGAGCTTTCCAAGCAAAACCAATTTTTTCCTTCTTTTTCTTTATCTTTTACCAATTCAAAAAGGACCCTTTTAACAGAATTAGTGGCGAATATGCGAGTGGTGGAATTACTCGTGTTCAAGAGGAAAGGGAAAGATTGGAAGCAATAGTTGGTTGAAAGGGCCCTTTTTGCACTTCAAAGAAGCTTTTTCTCATGGTTGGGCGGCCCCTATATGTTTTTTCCAAGGAAGAAAAGAGTAGTGCGGGAAGTTGGCTGTTAAAGTGTGGAGAACCTCTTATCCATTTCGTGACCTCGATCGACCCATGGAACTTGTTTGCTGAGACTGGTTTTGATATATATAGATTGTGACCCTTGGGCCAATAAAGAGTGATGTAGGTAGCTTGAGATCGATTTGACAATGGTAGTGTATCTTGTAGGCAGTGCTTGTCACGTAAATAATAGTAGTAACTTTCAATCATTATTCTCGGAGTCCTTGATTTGATGATATGTTTGATCAAAGATTCTCAATTCTCACCGGATAGAGATGAAAATAGGATATGCCGTATGTCAAGTACCAATGATCTGATTTATTTATAATAATGATATTTTGACATCCATTCACGACACCTAACGCTAAATGTTGATTGATTTTGAATGGGATTGTTATTTGAATACAAAAAAGCAAAGATATCCCCGATATGTGTTCAATAAACACAATTCTTTTGAATGAATCATGTTACCAGTTTAGTAGGAAAAAATATGTAAGAAAAAATATGTTTATACGATACTCGATAATAATTGATTGTTCAAACATCATCACCCTTTATTTATGGACAAAGATTATTATTAAAAGTGTCGCTTTAGTCCAAACCCCCTTGTGTGGAATTTTTGTTACAGGAATCCAAACATATTTGATGGCATTGCTGACTGTAACTCCTTGACATGCAAGCAATGACATCATTCTTCCCCGCTTGCATGATTTTTGTTGTTGTGCCTTCTAGTTGTTCTACCTCCTTAAGCGGGCTATGTCCTCAATGCTGTGGCGATGATATGCAAGCTGATTAGAACAATGATTTGCCAGGGCTTGCAACTTATTCTGGATAAGATTTAAATCTAGAGATATGTTATTTTGTTTGTATGAATAACATCCTAAAGAATTGATATCAACCAATAAGAAATCAAGTGAAGCAGAAAACAATTGCATACTAAATAAGATTTCTCTTGCATCTATTGAAAAAATAAATAAAAAAATTCGAATCAACTGGATTTGAGAGTGAATGATCCTAAAATCTGAGTAACAAATTAATGAATTAAAGTTAATCTGAAAAGGTTAGGGGAAGAAAAAAAGAAAAAAAACTGAAGGGAAAAAAAAGCAAACCCAACTTAAAACATGAACAAATTATCTCTTCTTTATAAAAAAGAAAAACACCAAGAGACGTTATTACAGGTAGAATTATTACATCTAGAAACTATGATTGAATTTATTTATTTTTATTTATCCTCTGCCCCGCCCTTACTCTCCGGGGTACTACGTTACTAAACTCACTAACTCGAACCTCCCATTCGAGGGTTTAATAATTAATAATTAAAATTTAATTCACATTGACAGTTTGGTCATCTCAATTCTAAACTCAAAGCAACCGAGTCAGCTCATCCAACTCAGTGGCGGCGGAGACTCGCCACGCGGAGGTGGCAATGAGTGGGCGCGTATGCCACCCAAGCATGAGGCACCCATTGTTCTCCTCCACCCTATACCCATCCCCGCCCGTGAACAGCGCCAGCAGCATCCTCGCCTGCCTGAACGCGTTGGAACCCAACCAAACTGGTTCGAACCCGGCCGAACCCATCCTAACCCTCCACTGACTCAGCGTCTCGTGCCTCTCCACTCGCTCCTCACCTTCACGCGCCACCACGTCGCATATCTGCCTCCCCAGGTACACCTCCGACATCAACGCGCTCTCGCTCTGCCCCGAAGACGATCCCGCCAGCGAGTCGAACAGGCTGGAGTAGTAATGCAGCGCCTCCGTGAACCGGTCCAAGAAAACCGGACCGTTGTGGTTCGCTTCTTGTTCCACCAGAGTCACAATCTCCGGGTTAATCCCCCTGATCGTGTCCAGAACCTTCTCTAAGGTCCCGGGTCGGGCTAGTAACCGGTGTAGCTCGAAAACAGTGTTGACTGCAACTGATTCCCCGGGTCGGATCTCCAACACAAACGGGTCAAGATCCGCAAAACTGTTACAAGCAAATCCTCGAAACTCAAACGGGACGCCAATGCTCTCCGCCAGTTGCGCTAATTTCCATCCAACTTGCTGCAGGTAATCGGTGTTATCCGGCAGCGGCGGTCCGATTCCGGTGAGCCGGAACGACGGCGGGCCGTCGGGACGCAGCGCGAGAGCCTGCATTAGCGCCGGCCATTGCAGCCCCTGATTGAGTCCGAAATCGATGACGTGGACGGTTGTCGCGGCGGCGAACGCTTCCAGAATCGCCTGATTCGCGGTGAAGTGCGCGAATTTGAGGTAAGGACAGGACTCATAGAAGTTCACGTGAAGCATGTCGGAGAAAGAGGAAGAAGAATCTAGGGTTTCCACCGGGGAGAAACCGTAGATTCGACGAGTCAGTGCTTGTGCGAAGTAATACGCCACCTTCCCCATTGCTCCTCCTTGCGCCGCCGCGAGGAACCCTATCTGATTGACGAACGCGTCGGCGAGGTTGAGGTCTCCTTGTTGAATTGCCTCCGCGCAAGCCATGAGTGCCTGAACGAGACGCACGCCGGTGGTTTCTTGAACCAGAACCACCGGAACCCTCGACTCTGTATCTGAATTTACATCTAATTCCGATCCAATCGGGGAATTTCTCAATGGCGGTGGGTTTTGAATTTGATCGGTGTTTTCTACTTCTTGTTCGTTAGGTGGTGGTGGGAATGAGGCTATGCCGGGGATTATTCTGAGGTCTGAATCGTCATTGTAAACCCGTGACTGAACGGCGTCGTTTTTATCGATTTCGTTGAGCATGTTGTGAAGCCAGCCGTGGAGATCGGTTGGGTCGTAATGGACGGTGTCAGTAGCGAGATGGCAAATCCCGTTTTCCCGAGGAGTACTGACCATCACTTTCTCAAGATGCTCCAGCTTCTGTGCCACGTCAGCCATGTCTGATGAACGCACCTTGTACCCCAGGGCTTCTAGTAACTCGTCCATACCATTACCACCACACACTTGTTGTGAGCATTCACCTTTCGCTCTATCTTCTTCATCCCTTCCCATTTCTAATAATCACCAAACAGGAACGAACTCAAGAAGAAAAAGGGTTAGCTCAGAATGGGGAGTTGGAAAAGGAACTGAGGAACCACTGGAGCTAAAAAAATGTGGATTTTTATGATTTGTTTTTTAACTGGTTTTGAATTTTGATATTAGTTGGGTTGTGTTTCTTTGTATTGGAAAACAGATATATAATAATAATTTTTACGAAATTTAGGGGGGTGGGGGGGTAGTGTGTGAGGAAGAGAGCGTTATGTGATACGTGTGCGTTAAAAACTGATGCAGCAGCAAATACATAGAAGAGCCGTGGCAGCACCGCAATGTGAAGGGAAGGGAAGAAGGGGGGATGCTGATGCATATAACCCAGACACCATACACTTGAAAATCAGGGTGTGGCCGTACGCTTCTTCCACTTACACTCCTTTGGGGCCCAGGATGTATGACTAAGCGTCTATGGGCTCCACCTTCTACTCTCTCTCAATCACCTCCCTTCTTCCTGCGCGTGCCTTTTACTTTGCCTACCAATGTAACAAGAAATTACATTGTTCTTCTATCAAGTTTAGGGTAATTATATTTTTCTTATTTTAAAAGCTAACAAAAGCCTATATATAATTTTAATTTTAAAACCCAATATAATGATAATTGAATCTTAAAAATTAAATAGAGGTAAGTGAAGCTTATCAAAGAAGATCATTGTCCATGATTAATCTTAATGGATGGAAAGGAAATAAAGACATATTTGTTAGGACTAAAGTATTTCGATAATTTATCCTTAAAAAAAACTGATTTCATCGACATTTGAGATTTTGTATAATCATGTTGGAATTCTTTATTCTTTTAGGAATAAATTAGGGAATTCATTATATTATGGGATAAATTTTGGTTTTTACAATTTCACTACTTTAGGAAACAGAAGAATTATTCGAAAAATTTATTTAGAGCATTTCTAATGGGAGTTGTTTAAGAATTGCATAGAGTTAAGCAATTGTTCCTCATACAGTTATATCATTATAGTGAGTTTAGGTGGAGATGTGTCGCTTGTAAGAGTTACATCTATAAAAAATGAGAGAGAAAAAAGAGAGAATTACATTGACTATTTTTTTCCGGAAATTAAAATGATAATAAATGTTAATAAAGATGTGGGTAACTTTGATGATTCATTTGGTAAACTACTTATAATTGTACTATTGGAGAGTGAGAAGTTGCTTAAAGTAATATAGAGTAAAAAGTGGTAAAGTGATATTGTAAGACCGTAAAAAGATGAATTAAACAATTCCAATTAATTACATCATTAAAAATGCTCTAAATAAATAGAAGAATTATCGAAAAGATTAATTAAATAATTTAGAATTATTGGAAACCCAAATAGAAGTAGGCCTTTGGAACAATCAACAATGCTATGAGTCCTAAATCCTAATCGTATAATTCATCCAATTCCAATATGCACTCCTCAAGAGTCAGGACTCGAGAAAACAATTGAATGGACACCATCGTTTATTTTTGGATTTGAAGAATAATTCCTTCTAATGTCCCCGCACTCGTTATTTTTGATAGAACATACCACCTAAACTTTTACATATGGATTGAGCATAAATGTCAGGTGTGGGGATAACTAGTCCACACCGGGTCCACGCAAATGTGAACGTATATAAGAGAATTGAGGCTTTTTGACCAAACTGGGTTCCTTTTAGAAACTATTTACTAGTTTAGGGTTGTTCTGAAACTATTTACCAATGGGGGGTCATTTTGAATATTTTATTATTTTTGGGTCTGACGAGTCAAAGGCGCCACTGCAGATGGCGCCTTTGAAGGCGCCACTGCAGTTGGCGCCTACTGTTTCATAAAAAATAAAAATAAAAGGGGAGGCGCCAAAGGCAGTGCCGTCCTCCCCCTGCCCTACTGTAGCAGGCAGCCCCTTTTACTTTTTTTTTTTTTTTTTTTTTATTTTGACTATTTTAAAAAGATAAAAAAATTATTTATAAAAAAACTCATTTGACTTTTTTAAAAAAATAAAAAATTTATTTCTAAAAAACCCATCCACCAGATAATGAACTGAATTCATCAGATATTTGTACCCGATTCACCGGATATTTACACATACTTAACCAAAAAAAATTATTTGACTTTTTTAAAAAAATAAAAAATTTATTTCTAAAAAAACCCATTCACCAGATAATGAACTGAATTCACCAGATATTTGCACATACCTGACCTGATTATGGAGACACCGCGGTTTCTCTTGTATTATATATAATATAATGAGAGTGACCTCTTGAAAGTATAATTTGTACCTGGTTTCTCTTGTATTTATTTCTCAAAAAAAAACCCATTCACCAGATATCTAAACTGGTAAATAGTTTCTAAAAGGAACCCAGTTTGGTCAAAAAGCCGAAAAAGAAAGATAGCAGAACGAACGTGTAGAAAAAGAAAAAGAAAAATAAAAGGGGAGGTGAACCTGGCGTGTGCATGCACTTGTTTTTCTTGTTGGCAAACTAATGAGTTGACCATGTCCAATGAATAAAATTTATTTATTAAAATTAGAAAAAAATAGAAAAGAAAACTCCTCTTGCTAAGTTATACGTATATATATACTCTCACTCACTCCTACCCATTTCTACTTCCTACTCTCTCACATGTAAAGTTGCCTCCTTTCTCATTCATAACAATGCCTCAATTCTCAAGGAGGTGATGCTTGTTCTTCATTGTTTCAGCTTTTAAGGTGAATGGGTTTTTTTTAGAATTTTTTTTTTTAGTTAAGTATGTGTAAATATTTGGTGAATCGGGTACAAATATCTGGTGAATTTAGTTCATTATCTGGTGGATGGTTTTTTTGAGAAATATTTTTTTTGGTTAAGTATGTGCAAATATCTGGTGAATCCTGTACAAATATCTGGTGAATTCAGTTCATTATCTGGTGAATGGGTTTTTTTAGAAATAAAATTTTTATTTTTTTAAAACAGTCAAAATTAAAAAAAAAAAAAGTGCTGGTGAATTCAGTTCATTATCTGGTGAATAGGTTTTTTTGAGAAATAATTTTTTTGGTTAAGTATGTGCAAATATCTGGTGAATCATGTACAAATATCTGGTGAATTCAGTTCATTATCTGTTGAATGGGTTTTTTTAGAAATAAAATTTGTATTTTTTTAAAAAAGTCAAATAAATTTTTTTTGTTAAGTATGTGTAAATATCTGGTGAATCGGGTACAAATATCTGGTGAATTCAATTCACCAGATATTTGTACCCGATTCACTGATATTTACACATACTTAACCAAAAAAATTTATTTCAAAAAAACCCATCCAGATAATGAATCGAATCCACCAAATATTTGTACTCGATTCACCGAGATATTTACACATACTTAACCAAAAAATTTATTTCTCAAAAAAACCCATTTACTAGATATCTAAACTGGTAAATAGTTTCTAAAAGGAACCCAATTTGGTCAAAAAGCCGAAAAAGAAAGATAGCAGAACGAACGTGTAGAAAAAGAAAAAGAAAAAGAAAGATAGCCGAAAAACCCAGTTTGCTATTATTTTTTTATGCCTCATGTAGTGCTAAGGTGGCGGCCTCACAAATATTTAGGATTTTTTTTATTTCAATTATTATATTATTTTGTCTGTTTTATTGGTTATTTTATTATTTTCTATTATTTTATTTATTTTGTTTGTTGGTTGCTTGATCAGGAAGGGATTCATTTATTAGGATTAGAGGATTAGATATGGTCAACTCATTATCTGGTGAATGGTTTTTTTGAGAAATAATTTTTTTGGTTAAGTATGTGCAAATATCTGGTGAATCGGGTATAAATATCTGGTGAATTCAGTTCATTATCTGGTGAATGAGTTTTTTTGAGAAATAAATTTTTTTGGTTAAGTATGTGTAAATATCTGGTGAATCGGGTACAAATATCTGGTGAATTCAGTTCATTATTTGGTGAATAAGTTTTTTTATAAATAATTTTTTTATCTTTTTAAAATAGTCAAAATAAAATAAAAAAAAAGAGGAAAAGGGGCTGCCTCTCTGAGCGCGCTCTCGTAGTGGGGCGGGGAGAGGACGCGATCGCCTTTGGCGCCTCCCTTTTAATTTTTTTTTTATGAAACAGTAGGCGCCAACTGCAGTGGCGCCTTCAAAGGCGCCATCTGCAGTGGCGCCTTTGACCCGTCAGACCAAAAAATAATAAAATACTCAAAACGACCCCCCATTGGTAAATAGTTTCAGAACAACCCTAAACTGGTAAATAGTTTCTAAAAGGAACCCAGTTTGGTCAAAAAGCCGAGAATGGACCTAATGGGATATTTGGAACACCAAACAGAGGGTTTATCTAGAATTATATACGAATATTTTATCAAAATAAATATATATATATATATAATTTATAAAAATAGTCAATAAAATTTTTTAAATGATTTTTTTATTTCACTAAATTTATTTAAAAAGTTTATGAAAATAAGTTATTTTAAAATTATTTCAAAAAAGTTAACAAGTACTTAATTAAACTGTTTACTCACCTATAAAATCAATTAATAGATAAAATATAATCAAAATGCTGTTAATGAAAAATAAATCTTAAGAGATATATATTTCTCAACCGAAATTACTATGTATTTATGCTCCATTATTGATTCTTCTAATTTCTAAATGTAAAGCAATGACACATATAGTCAAATCTCATCCCATTTAAGTGATTATGAATGAGTTAATTCATGATTAAAGGTTTGCCTGTTTTATGTGGTTATTATAGTTTAAAGATTCTTGTTATCATTGTAAAAGAAAACACTTTTTTTTTAGGTTAAAGTAATGTTTTGGTCCCTAGACGTGATATCGATTTTCAGTTTGGTCCCTATATGCAAAAAGTTATCAATTTGGTCCCTATATGTGACACTAATTTTCAATTTGGTCATCACCGTTAATTGGTCCCTATATAAGAGGACCAAATTACAAATTATTGTCACATGTAGGGACCAATTCAACAAAAAAAATTTGAAATCGGTCCCTACATGTGACAATTATTTTCAATTTGGTCCCTACATATGACAATAATTTGCAATTTGGTCCTCTTATATAGGGACCAATTAGCGGTGAGGACCAAATTGAAAATCAGTGTCACGTATAGGGACCAAATTGATAACTTTTTACGTATAGGGATCAAATTGAAAATCGATGTCACGTATAGGGACCAAAACATTATTTTAACCTTTTTTTTATTTCCACATGTGCTTTCAACCTACTTCTTTCATTTTTCAAGTTTTCTCTTTCTTCCTTAGGTAATATTTGTTGGATTTAATTGATATGCATTGTCGTTGTAAATAATCTTTACACACTTAACCAATCAGAAATTGTCACATAAGTTAGAATATTAGATTCTTATCATAACTACCTTAAAAGTATCTCATACCATGATTTCAAATTGATTGACATTGTAAAAAACTTTACATTGATAATGCATAAAAATCAAACTAGTATTTGTTTTCATTTGTCACATACATTTTTGTATAGGCATTGCTAATTTTCAAAAAAAAATTATTAGCAAATGTTATATTATTAGTTTTTGTTATATTAGTTGGAAGGTTGAACCCATAACATCATCTTATCACTTCAAATCCTATCTCTTTCCACCAAGTCACCTTATAACTCCCTTGTTGCTAATTTCCATTTTAAAAGATAAAGTCGTTGTTGACTTCAAGGAAAATGAAATAAGAGGCTGATAGGTAAAGTGGAAAGTGATACAAACATGGGCGTACAGTGCAAAGTGGAAAACACATACCTTGTCAGAGACGAGAGTGGCACTGGGAGGTGAGAGAGATAAGTGTGTTGGAGGAGAGTTTAGAAGAGAAGGAGTCACTGAGAAAATGAAAAGTTTGAAGAGAGATTGATAGTTTTGTCTTTTTATTTTTTCTAGGCACTGGACAAAATGTTGTACTGAGGTTTGGTGGGTTACAAATTTATGGATACTTGTCCAGTCCATCATCCATTAATTTGTGCTGTCCCTTGGTCATCTTTTAAATCAAACGTTGGACAATTATTTTTGTCCTGTCCAGTCTCTCAGTTTTTAGCGAATCAAACGCAACCTTAGTATTTTACATATTGATCCCGATAAAAACAATTTAATTCATGGGCATTGCTATGGTATCCTTGAAAAATAGAGGATTTGGGTATTCTTATTATTTGGATCAATAATTAAATAACAGTCAACAGGATTGATACATCTGGTCAAACTTTTTGTTCACACTAATTGTGATTTGAGTTTGATTCATAGATTATTCTGTTGTCTTATAAGGGACGTGCCTTCTCCCAATCTAAACTTTCTGTAACAAAAAAAAACTAACAATTGGGATCAACTTAAGTGGTGCCCAAATAATGATATATAATTTTGTGTGGTTTATGTAATATATATATATATACACACACACACACACCAAGTGGAATACTTAAGATTACAATTAATTTAAACATATTTAATATTATTTAATTATAAATATAAAATATTTTATTAGTATATTAAATTATTATTTTATTAAATATTTAAATATATTATATAAATTAAAAATAATAATAATTACAATCATTTCAATTATAATTTCAGTCATGACTGAATCAGTAATATTGTGAACTAGTACCTTTATTGGTCTACTGCCCAATCCGATATTCAAAATATTTGTTAAATGAGTTAAGATCTACATTCAACTTTTTTTTTGGTAAAAAAAGGGACTAAAAGCCCAAGCACAAGTGTAAAATATGCATTTAACATCGGAGATTCTACATCGGTTTCTCAAAAATCGATGTGTAAAACGAGGCGGTGGCATTTTTGAAATTAAAAGCAAAAGATTCCACATCGGTTTAAAAATTAACCGATTTGTAAATATTTTCCACATCGGTTATATTTTAACCGATGTTTAAAATTAAAACAAAAATATTTTAAATTTTTATCTTTTAACATCGGTTGTATGATAACCGATGTATAAAATTATAAAAAAAATATTTAAAATTTTATCTTTTCACATCGGTTCCTATTGAACCGATGTCTAATATAAATTAACCACATCGGTTTTAATATAACCGATGTAATAAATTAAAAAAAATGAAATTTTAAACTAAATCGTAAGTTTCTACATCGGTTACCTAATAACCGATGTGAAATATTACTAACCACATCGGTTTTGTGATAACCGCTGTGTAATATTTTCTTTTTGTTTCTATTTTCATTCCCTCCATCTGTCACGCGCCTTTTTCCTTTGTTTTTGCTCTGCTCTTCCATATACTGTATCACAAAGGTTTCCCTCTTTTATTTTATGTTAAACATCATTCGCGAAACACACCACATCGAAGCAGCCCTGAACCCTACCGCCATCGTCGTCATTGCCGTCACTGGAACGCCATCCCTCCGCCCTTCGTCGTCACCTTCCCACCCGTGGTGCTTGACCATCCTCTCTCAGTCGCCATCCCACCGCCCATCGCCGCCCTCTGTTTGTTGCGCGTTTTGTTTAGTTGTTTGTTTCATCTTCTTCTTCTTCCGTTCGCCATCACCGGTAAGTCAGCATCTTACTCTCTCTCCCTTTCTCTCTCTCTCTATACTTTTGTTTCACTGGATGGGTGTGGGAGTGAGGGAACAACATGGGTATTCCTATTTTTCAATCCATATTCACTCTTCACTCTTCACTTTGGGTATTCCTGTTTGCTTCTGTTTGATGTTGGTCTGAAGTTCGAATTTGTTTGGTTGTGTTGATGCCAGCACTGACAGCTTCCTTTATGGGCATTTTTCAGTCTATGATTAATACTTTTTGAGGTTGATGTGTTGTTAAGTGTTGCTGGGTTGGGGTTGGCCATCATGTTTTTATAAACCTTGTAGCTATACTTTGCTTTAGGTTGAAATTATACATCATGGTCTTTCTCTGTTTTCAGTTATACTTTGTCTACACTCTTATTTCTCTAATTGAATGAATGAATGGACCATTTTGAGTATACTGTGAATGAGCAACCTCTGTATGATTTTTCCTAGGTAATTTGTAAGTATACTGTGAATGAATGGACCATTTTCTTTTAATGAAACATTTTAATTAGCAAGTAAAATGAAACTTTTTTTTTGTTTCTATGCCCGGAGAATCTTTGTTAACTCCAGTTCTGGTTTTCATTTGACATTTGACAAGGATCTAGTTAGGTTAATTGGGTTTCAAATTTCAAGTATTAATGAGTTGTCCAAGGAAATAACCAAAATACTAGTTTCTTATCCTGTGAATGCTAAACGTGTTGCAGAAGGGAAGAACATAGAAATGTAGCCCTTTTAAGAGGTTGTGGCATTCGAATTGAGGTGTCTTCTTTCAGTTCTTATCATAATTTACACATGTATCTTTGAAAAGTTAAAAGTGAACTATAAGAAAATCAAACTATTTTAGTTCTTAATCCATTTACACATCATGGTAGTTCAAAGGAAAGCCCATCAAATATCTAGCAATTATTTAAGAAAAGAAGTTTCTGTGAATGTCTACGGGGAGTCAAAGTGCCATAGGGCTACTCTTCAAATATCAAAAGACTTGTCTCATTGAAAGATCTCAAATTAGTTGGCTTAAAGTCTCATGATTGTCATGTCTTGATGCAACAACTACTACCGGTGGCTATTCGTGACATATTGCCTAAAAAAGTCAGACATGCCATTACTAGGTTATGCTTATTCTTCAATGCTATATGTAACAAGGTCATTGACACTAAAAAGTTGGATGACTTGGAAAATGAGGCAGCCATTATCTTGTGCCAATTGGAGATGTATTTTTCACCTTCATTTTTTGACATCATGGTTCATTTGATTGTTCATCTAGTGAGGGAGATTAGATTGTGCGGCCCCGTTTATTTAAGGTGGATGTACCCAGTTGAGCGATACATGAAGATCTTGAAAGGATATATGAAGAATCCACACCGTCCCAAAGCATATATTGTTGAAAGGTATGTTGCAGAAGAAGCTATTGAGTTTTGTACAGACTACATGTCGAAGCGGAACTCGTAGGGCTTCCGAAGTCTCGTCACGAAGGAAGATATGATGGTAAGGGTACACGAGGTATCACTGTTAAGAGCATGGATCGGGAGGAAGTGCTTCAAGCACATTTGTATATATTGAATAACATTGATGAGGTTAAACCATACTTATGTGAGCACAAAAGCATCATCAATGAAACTTACCCTAGAATGAATGAAAAATGGTGTTTGAACAAGCATAACAAGACTTTCTTGAACTGGTTTAAAGAAAAAATTGCAAAGGATGGTATTGCTTCGATACATTAAAATGGCTAGCACAGGGCCCAACTTTGATGTCATATGCTTTGGAGTGGGTACGATATCAATAAGTTTTCCTTCTATACAAAGTCCCAGGATGACAAAAGTACTATGCAAAACAGTGGGGTTATGGTCGTCGCTGAGTCCATGCATTTCTCTAGTTCAAAAGATAAAAACCCTGTTATGGCATCTGTTTCATACTTTGGAATCATTGAAGAGATATGGGAGGTTGATTACACAAAGTTTAGAGTACCTGTTTTTAAATGTCAGTGGGTCGACAGTAACAATGGTGTGCAAACCGATGAGTTAGGATTCAAATTGGTGGACCTTAATAAGTAGGGTAATAAAGAAGAGCCTTTCATCATGGCATCCCAAGCAAAACAAGTGTTTTATATCCGTTATCCTTCTAACAAAAGGTGGTCAGTGGTTCTCCAAGGAAAAAACATGTATAATGGTAGTGAGGGAAATCAAGATTCAACTCTTGATATTTCTGATACTCCTTCTTTCTCAACACGAGTGCCTAATTTCAATGAGGAAAATGATGTGGATGATGTACATGCTACTCGTAATGATCACCAAGAAGGGTTATGGGAGAACTTTACTAATTGACCACAAAGTAAGTTTAGTTTGAGTTATGTTTAAAGGCATATTATATGTTTACGTTGATATTTATAAGTTATGTTTACGTACGTTGATAGATATTTATAAGTTATGTTTGATATTTATCCTGACATACTAACAAGATTTTTTTTGTTTAAACAGGTATACATGGCTGATTCTGAGCATATCCCTCCTTCATGCAGCGGGTAGAAAGGATAGATGTGCCACACGAATGAGGAATTTGAATGCCAATCGTGGTTCGAATCAAAGGATAAGAATAGAATTTGATAATAACCTCAATCCTATTGGGCCAATGGCAGAGCAGTTTAACAGTTTTGTGACGACCCTTGCTAGAAGCAGGCCTAGTATACTCATTGATAATTGGAAAGATGTACCGACGGATGTGAAGGATCAGATATGGGAGAGTATTCTGGTATCTATACTTTTACGTCCTATGTTTGTATGTATCTACTTTATTTTAATCTTACTAATATCATACAGTAATTCGTTGATTCTTTTGGTGTTAATGTAGCTCACCTTTGACATACCGGATACAACGGATATGAAGAAGCGTTTGAAAAAGTATGCTGGTGAGCGTTGGAGGGCTTTTAAGGTCGACCTGGGCAGATACTATGTATTCAATCCAACATGTGAAAAGAACCCACTTGAGGTGTACCCGTTTCTTGACCAGGCGACGTGGGATCGCTTTGTTCAGAGCCGACATGATCCCGGCTTTCAGGTTAACTTATTTAATTTGTCTCTAAATTTATGTAATTTCATTAATTTTGTTTACTTATGTAATTTAATTGTTTTCTATTTATAACAGGAGAAGAGGAAAAAGGGGCAGGAAAACCAAAGCAAGAATGTCTACCTCCATGTCATGTCTCGTGGGGATATAAAAAGCTTGGTCAGATAATGGTGGGAGAGGAAAAGAAAGCACGTCAGGAAGCAGCATCTTAGGCGGATCCTAACGCTGAAAATCGTCCAGAGGTTGTTGATCCACCTCCACCCCCACGCCATCGTAAATGGAAGAGGGCCCGACAAAGAAAAACGAGACAATATACATCTGAGGAGGCCCGCCAAGTAGCTGAGAAGATTGTAACTATAGTTTGAATTGTAATTGTCATTTTAAGATTGTTACCGAATTGTAATGTGACCTGATATTTTATATGTGATAGGATGTCTTGGACGAGCAGGTAACCCAAGGAATCTTTGTTCCTAGAGGACGCGATGATATCTTAAATGCTGCCATCGGTAAACCAGACCACCCGGGCCGTGTCATTGGTGTTGGATGGGGCGTCGGCATTCGCCAATACCATGGTTCATCTTCATACCAATGCCACAGGGATGTTGATGCAGATAGAGCACGACTAAAACAGGAGATTGCAGCTGAGCTTAGACAGGAGATGGCCGAGCAGTTTGCCCAGCAGATGACAATATTGGCTTCTATGTCCCAGCAGATGACAGCCGGTGTCCAACCCTCTGTCCATGTGAGCACTAAGGGCTCATGTGATCCTCCTCATCAGCTTGAAAATGATGATGATGGTGGTGGTGATGATGATGATGATGATGATGATGATGATGACCCTGATAGGTGTGAGTTGTATGTTGATGATCATCATGATCGCCACTTAGTAGCATTGGGGAGGGCACATAAAAACTTAGGTAATATCATACACCATCGTTTATTACGGGATGATCAGGTGAGGGTCGTTATTGAGATTATTTGAGATGCTGATGCTCGAGTCCCTGTGCCCACTGAGGAGGTTCAAACAGTGGGTCAGGCCCCCGGTAACTTCATCCTCTGGCCAAGAAGACTGGTCAGCTTTCTTGTTGCATCTGAGGTATTCAGTTAGTTGTGTTTTTCTATATTCATAGTTGAAATTATTTATTATTGTTTAAAGATAATGCTTTATTTTTATTCGTTATAGGATGTTGGAAATGATATTCTGCCTAAAAGGTCGGATCCAGGAAGACCAGAGATGTCTGCTCCTGCCAAGGTATTCATTTGACCATTTAATTAATTACGAATGAAATAACTTATATGTGATTACTAATATACATCTTTGTTGTTTAGGGGATCGACAAAGGGACACCTGGTGATGTTTTTAAACTTCTGGCTGTACAGGTTGTTACCATGGAGAATGACGCAGCTTTGGTAAGGTTGGAACATGATGTCAGTCCAGGTGATGAACTGTATATCCCAAAGAAGGAACTTATGGAGATTGTACTCAATAAAGAAATGGCTAGTTCTGCACATCTATCGTTATGGTGCACGTAAGTACATTTTATTTATAAGTTAAGTAATTAATTTTTAAATACTATGATAATTAACATGTTTTTTCAATATATTAGGTATCTGCATCGTATGTTAGTTGATCAGGGTAACCTCGCCCTTTATGGGTTCATTGACCCCATGTTCATTCAGGGTGATGTTCTCCTAGCATCAGAAGACCCGGTCACCACCATACGTGATATACTTGCCCGAGACGTTCATCAATTCTACCTTGTGCCTTATCTCAATAAGTAAGTACCGGTTATTTAATTATAACTATATATGACTTAGTCACTAATTGTTCCGCAAATACAGCCAGCATTGGCAGCTGTTGATCTTGTACCCTAGGATGAACGTCGTGGTCTTCTTCTGCTCAATTGGAAATAAGTCGACGAATGAACTGAAGACGATCATCGAAACGTAAGCATTAAAATACTTTATAATCAGTAATGCAGTTGTTTTAATTATCTGAAATCTATTAGATATACTTTAATTAATGTTTATTTTGTCATGATAGTTCTATTAATGCAAACCACACGTTGCGTGGTGAAAGGCGTCGGGCTATCAGATGGATTATTCCCAGCGTAAGATATTTATTAGTTCAAATGCATCAAATGCAGTGGGTATAATTATTGATTTATATTTAATTCCTCATATTCTAATTGGGTTTCATTTGTACGTAGTCACGTATACAACGTGAATCATATGAATGTGGATACTATGTGATGAAGTGGATGTTCGAAATTATCTCCTCCAAGATCACTGAAAGATGGCACGAGGTAAATGTTAATTGGTAACAATTAGAAGTAACAGTCATAGATTCGTTATATGTTTTATGTTAGTTTATTACTTAAAAGATATAATCTTTTGTCCAATTAAACTTGCAGACATTCAACAATCCAACTCCATTATCTGATTCCGACATCAACAACATAAGGAGGCGTTGGGCAACTTTTTTTCTTGAAGTGTACCAACCATAGTTTGTATATATGTAGTTAGTTTAAAAACTTATCATGTACTAGCTATAGCGTACTTTTGACTGATCATATGTATTTTGATATGAAATCTATAATATATCATGTAGCTTTTTGGTTTCTAATTATCTTTGTTGTCTGAATGTAATTGAACGTACAAATGTATTGTTCGTAATAAATTCAGTATATATTAATTTAATGTGTTTTTGTTGTACAAAAGTGATTGTGTTGAAAATATTTAGAATATGTTATTCCGGTATTGATCTGCATTACTGAAACAGGGGAAATGAATGATAGAAATGTAAAAAAAAGTTTTAAAAAAAATTAGACTTTACACATCGGTTTTAAATAAAACCGATGTGGAAAGTGATATTTCCAATAGGTTATCCATTGACAAATGAACTTTCCATATCAGTTATTGTTAAAATCGCTGTTAAAAATGTACTTTAAACATCGGTTTTAAAACCGATGTGAAAAGTAACAATAAACAACATCAGTCTTTTCAACATCAATTTGAAAATCGATGTGAAAAACAAAAAAATAATCGATGTGGAATCCTTTTTCTGCACTAGTGAAGAAAAAGAACTACATTGTAATTATCCTAGAAGTTGAAACTCAATATAACTAATAAAAATAAATATCTCTATAATTTTTTGTTTTACATATTTACTCACTTAATAGGATGGGAGGTTTATCCGTTCTCTTTTTCCTTTCTCCTCAAGTGAGTCATTAGTCAATGCCATGTAAATATGTTGTCGCAAATTTGAAGTCCACAAAGATAGAGTATCGCTTTCATGTCACTCATCCATCCTCGCCCTTTGAAGTTTGAAACCAATAAACAACAACCCCATCATCTTTCCATGCACTTCATTCTTCACCTGAAAACCTTTGCCAACAATGTTCACAGTCAGAATTCAACCCACGGCCAACATCGCGCTCGTTTCCTCCAACTGCTTCAATCATTTCCGACCCGTCAGGAACATGAAGCCTCTCAGGGTGTCAATGTCTTCAGTTCCTCCTTCGGTTGCTTTCTTCAATTCAATATATATTGTGCTTTTCTTTGGTTTCCCACTACAAACATTATTTTTGTTCATTTTTAAAAATGTTATTTCATTGTTCCACCATTAATTATTCTAATCCAATTTTATAGAGGAAGGCTAATATCACATCTTTAATACACATTTTCTCTGATATTGGGGTGGTAATCTGGATGACAGAACCTCTACTTCAGCCTATATTATCTTTTTTGGTGGCAATCCTGTCTCATGGTTGTCAAAAAGGCAAAAAACTGTTGCCCGTTCATCCACAGAGGCTAAATATCGATTCGTGGCTCATACTTCAGCTGAGGTTATGTGGTTGCTCAATCTTCTTGGTGAGCTTGCTGTTCCAATTTCCACTCCTACTCTATTTTGTGACAACATTGGACCTACCTATCTATGTTCCAATCCTGTATTCCATTCAAGGATGAAACATATTGCACTTGACTATCATTTTGTAAGGCAACTTGTTCAAATGGGAAGGCTTCGAGTTTCTCATATTTCCACTAGAGAGATCAACTTGCTGATATCCTCACAAAACCACTGTCACGTGCCAGATTTATTCCCCTTCGAGACAAGCTTGGTGTCACAGATGACGACCCAATCTTGAGGGGGCATAATAGATAGTATGGACTTAGTCAAAAGTTAACATTGTCTTTTTTAATTTGAATAAGTTTGTTTTGTTATTTGTTGAGAGAACTTTGGCTTTGTTGAGATTGTATAGCCTTTTAGTTTTGATTCTGATTTTGGGTTGTTACCAAGTTTGTTTGTAGGATCAGTTCTTAGATTTCAAACTTCAGATTGTAATTATATATAGGCTGCTGCTGCTGTATTTCGTAGACACGAATGAATAATACAAATCCTTTTATTGTTTTCCCCCTATGTTTTTCCTTTCTCCATGTTAGATTTATGTTCTTTCAATGTTTGCATGCATTACGCATATGTAATCGATCTAATGCATGAATGTTTTTAACCTATGAATAAGTCATTTTTGGTTTCACTTCGTTCCTTTCATAATGTTCTTTTTGCGGCTGTTCGTAAGTAATGGTCTTGTCAAGGCTACAATACCTCATGTAAGGGTTGAATATTTTGTTGGAAGATAGTAACAAAAATCAACCACTTATTTTTATATGTCAGTTAATTCAGTGCCTTTGTTTGGAGGGTGTGGCTGGGAGCCAGATGAATAACTTAAGGGCAAGAAAAATGTCTCCAAAAGGGATCTAGCTACCATTCTGCTTTTGATATTTCCACTTGGTGCAGTAGAAATATAAAATTTGAAAAACTTGACTAGAATGCTTCAGCTGAAAATAAAATATATAAAAGATAGTTGTGTTGAAGATTAGAAATGGAGGAATAGAATAACATTTGGAATAATTTGACTTTCCTTTCATAAGCCTGACTCATTGTCTTACTTTCAGTTTGAGGGGAGTGATGTGAAGATCAGGTCTTGTCACTGTTGTGTGTTTCTTTTCTTTTCATTGTTTATACTCTTACAGTCTTACCTTTCGTTGTCTGCTATACATTTCTTCTATGATTTATCTTTATATTTTTCCTTGAAAAAACTTCCATTTTCGTTTCTACATACATCATGGCTACTTGGAGATTGGGATTAGATGACATGGACATGCTATTTTTTTATGCATATAACCCGTGCTTCCGAGATGGTAATCAAAGTTAGTTGCTGTAACATGGCTTATGTGGCTTGGTTTCTGTTTGTTTTTTAAGATTAGCTAGAATTATATACTTAAGCTATCTTAAATTTTGCATGTAGTGGGTCGAACATCTTTCCTACCTGTATTGGGTTTTGAAGAGCAAAGATCCCAATGATGAAACAGAGCAAGCATTACCAAGTGAACTGACCTTTTCCAATGGTTACCTCAAGGAAATTTGTATGACTTCTCTATTTTGTCTCTTTGCTTTTTGTTTGCAATCTAGTTTAGTTTGTTGATTAGAATCTATAACCTTTTTAAGCTATAAAGTTGATAGATTTTTACACATATCATTTGGTATAATCTAAGGGCTGTGTAAAATAAAACAAATTAAATGTACTGTCCAAACATGTAATTGATTCTTTGAGTTGTGAAATATATTTTATGATAGCTGAGATCAGCATTCACTTGTTTTAGACTGCATTTATGATAGTGACTTATTTGAGAAACTTTACTAAATCGAAGAGCTTATTATTCCATGATTGTAATTGTATTGAGTTCACAGGGAACAGGCAGGTTGAAGAGGAGATTGCAAAGGCAAAATTTTAAGATTTGTCATTCAAGTCAGTTGGGAGCGGGACCTACTTTTAAGTTTTTACAACAATTCGGCACCCATTACTATTTTATTGTACTTTTTACTACAAAGTAATTAAACCAAGAGTATTCTGTTGTTGTTAGTAACTTATTAACTATATATTTATTTTGGACTTCCTTTTGTATCTTTTGGTTGAATCAAAACTGAGGTCAACTCAGAAGTCAGAATCACCTTTTGAGAGGTAAACTCTCGTAATATCTTTCTAAAGGAGAACATGTGTACAATATATCAGCTATCATGTTTTTGTGAAATTTCTTGAATATTTGTTTAAATTCTGTGTTGTTTTAGTTTTTATCTGGTAGTAGATAATTTTGTTCCAAGTTTGCCTTTATGACATGGTTGTTATTTTCTAACATTTAAGTTACACAAATTGTTTACTCCAATTTCCTAGTTGTCTAGCCATTTTGGACTTGCAGGAGTGATTAAGAATTGAGGCTTGTTCAGTTTTAACATATTGATAACTGCGGATTAAATACAGTGAGCCTAGAACGAAAGTGACTTACGCGCTTCAATTCATAGAAAGTGACTTACGCAGGAAGGAACCACACTTTGAGAATGTTGAAGCAGAGATAGAACTTCCTATTATAGAAGATGCCTAGGCCTAATTACTTTCAACTGCAATAGAGAATGATCACACAACCTTGCTTCTTTTGATTCTTAATTTATGTTCTAAATATAGAATAAAATTGACCCCAACACTTCCCCTTGGGGATCAACTTCACAGATTAGTTGCAAACAAAAAGACAAAGCTGTACTAAAACACCTTTCAAATAATTTTCACCCGGGAAAAATAATGGGTATCATTTGTTTTTTAATTCATTATTATTATTTGCCTCTCTCTCTCTGTGACAAGGTATAATGCAATAGATGTGGGTCACTATGAAAATTGAAGGTGGTGTGAAAAAATAGCAGATTCCCTTGTTTGAAGAAGGAATTTGAAGTGTGAACACAGCTCATGATACATTCGAAGATGACTAACAAAGTAAACATTTATGATCTACCATTTCTTTTCTTTCTAGGTGGGCTTTGTTTTATTTTATGTTTTTATCTTCAATTAACACGTTCCTTCCTTTCCAGGATTGCATAAATGTTATTTTGTTGTTCCTTTATTTTTGCTTTAAATATTTTTTGACTTGTTTTTACTACTTTTTCTTTTTTTACAAAATCTTAAAAGGTTAAAATAAAAATTAAGTAGTATTTTTATAATTATAAGTAAAAATAAGTTATGCAAGCCAAAGTTTATTGTACACTATTCATTTACCGATTGGCTTTTGTAGATGACTTGTAGATTAAAAAAAACTATTTTAAAATGAGTTTATATATAAAATAAAAAAGTAAATATAAATTTATCCTTAAATTTAATTGAAGTATAATGATAATCTTCCCTCCATTTCACATACAAATTTATTTGAAAGAAACTTTATCTGTAATTTAAGCATACCAACCACAAATCAAATCCAACCCAACATAATAGGGAAATATGGGTGTTCATCAACGGATCCAAATCAATTTAAAGATTCTTATGAAAATCTTTTAATTTGGGTAGCATCACTTAATAGAGTTGATAGTAAAATATTATATTGCTGAAGAACTGAAAATATGGCACTGTTAAATTCAAACTAAATCCCGGGGTAAAATATTTAATTTGCCCTCTCAAGAGCTTCGTGCAAGGTCTCGTTCTTGCCTGTTTTACAACCCTGTGAATGTTTTACAACCCTTGGCCTCGTTCCTGTTTTACATTGTTTACTTTTCACCCTTGTCTCATTCTGTTTAGCAATTGTAAAATGTCAAAGAAGCACCGTAGTAGGCAAAAAAGAGAGTATATTATATTTATTCAATTCTTATGGTATTCTATATTCTATTCTATTTTTAACTAAAATTAGAGTCACTTTTCTCTCTCAATCTTCCATCTACTCTTCTTTTCCTTCTTCCTCATCCACAGGAAGGGATGGTTTTGGGCCTTTTTTTTGCCTGGAATCACCCATCTACATCATTTTTTATCTCCTTTTATCTAAATAAGTGATTTTTCCACATAGATCTGATTTTTTCTTTCGTGTTTTTTGTTAGAAAATAGGGTATGGTCTGCAACAAAGAAGAGAAGAACAAAGGTAATACACAATCCACAAGGCGTGTAGGAACACTAGGCTTTAGGTTCGATTCGCCCCCACCAATCTCTTCTTGTAGATTGGATGCAACAGGAAAAGCCGGCGAATCCCCTTCAGGATACAATGGAGTAACCTTGGTTTGGTTTGCATACCCTAAACCAACCGTATCGTCAATGGCAGTTTACAGAGCAATAGTCTTCCTAACTCTCTCTGTGCACAAGGGAGAAAAGAATGTGATTTGGAGTGAAGAATGTTGGAACCAAAGTGGTTCTGGTTCATTTAATCTCTAGGTTTTGATGTTAACAAAAGGATTAAATTTGTTTTGCAAAGTATTAGTCGAGATCTAACTAGTGCTTTCAGTTATGCAGGAACGCTTTGATAAGTAAAATAAACTTGGTATAAGTTTCAATTGAAAAATACGCGTCCATCCCAGTAGACGGGCTGCTCAAGCATTATGGTAAAGTTACCTTGTTGTTTAATTAAGTAGACGCGGCTATAAATGAATACCTAAATAATGTGTTAGGTACAGCAAGTCCAAAGGCTTGAAAATAAGCGCGTCCATCTTGCCATGTCAGCAGACGAGTGCTATCTTTGAAACTCAAGTATACATCCATACCTAAACTAAAATTCTGTAAACATCCATAGTGCCACGTCACTGGACGGAGTTTCTCTAAGGACTTAGCAAGTCCAAAAGACTTGTGTGGACGAGCGCTTCTACCACATCAGTGGACGAGCAAAATAAAACTTTGTGTAGACTTGTTCTAAAACTGAATGCCTGTAGACGGTTCTACATCTTCTATATCTTCACTATCTTGAAGATGATTTAAATCTGGTCCACGATGTTATTTCAAATGATTGATATTTATTTCAAATGAATATTTGTTCTTCCCATTTGTTTTTATCCGATTTAATGTCTTGTTTCCCTTAAGAAAATTCATAGTACCATCAAGGAAATACAAAAAGCAAAAAGTACAATTGGAATTGCAAAATGATCTATACGATGACATCTTTATTGCTGAACAAAAGCTGGGTTATACACAAAGGAGGAAAGAAAGTTTTTTAAGGTACAACTGCTCAGAACAGTGAGCCTCCATTTTGTGATTTCCTGATAACCAATTATGCTTTTCAACTTGGCCAAAATCAAACTATCAGTCTCAACGGATATCATGTATTTAATGCTATCTCTAAAAAGGATTATTCAAAGTAACCGTTGAAGAATTACAAGAGAATAAGGTCACTATATATTGAACACCTCAGTTACTGAAGAAAAAAACTCTTGCCTGCACAATCTTGCTGGCTGAACTTTTGCCATTTGATTATCATTTATTCCATTTATTCTTTCAAGAGCAAGAGTCAGTATTCATTAGTTTGAATATTGTTGTAATATTCAACTGATCTTAAACTGTTATACTCTCACACATAGTGAGTTAAGAAGATCAACTTTCAAATCTCTTTGCTAGAGTTAGAGCCTGAAGAGGCTTGGTAAGAAAGGAATACTTGTAGCATGAAGAGGTGTTGAATACTTGTTTGTAATCTATTTGGAGAAATAGTGGAGAAAATCCTTCAAGTCGAAGGGACTGGACGTAGCTCTTGGTTGGAAAAGAATGAATCAGGATAAAATACCTGAGTGAATTTTCTATCCCTTATCTTTTACAGTTTTATTTATTTGTACTAACTGTGGGATTTGATTTTGGTTTTGTTAATCTTTTAAAAATGATTTCTTGTGTGCTTAATCTCTTTATCTTCTTCTTACGAAAAAGTTGTTCAAAAAGGGTTTTTGCGAAAATAATTAACAAACACAATTCAACCCCCCTTCTTGTGTTTGCCTGTGCCAACTTCAGTTGGTATCAGAGCTCAACCTGACAGGGTTGAGCATCTAACAAGTGCTTAGACAGTACAATCCTACAATCATGGATGCAGAAGGACAAGCTATCAACAGACCCCCTCTCTATAATGGAACCGATGATGATTATTGGAAAAAGAGGATGATGACATTCTTGGATGCACAGAATGCTGACATTTGGGAACTAATAGAAAATGGCTACACTGAGCCAAGGAGTGAAGCTGGAGCTCCAGTGCCTAAAGCTGAATGGACTCAAGAGCAGAAAAGTCAACATCGACTAAACTTGAAAGCTAAGCACTATCTCATGTGTGCTATCACCAGATCTGAGCATGACAAGGTTCATAGTTGCAACACAGCTAAAGAAATCAGGGATACTCTTGCACTAACTCATGAAGGTTCCTCACAAGTGAAGGAATCAAAGATAAGCATGCTAGTTCACCAGTATGAGCTATTCAAGATGGCTGATCATGAAACTATAGATCAGATGTTTGGAAGATTCCAAACAATCACCAACAGTCTCAGGTCTCTTGGAAAGGTCTATGAAAATAGAGATCATGTGAGAAAAATTTTGAGAAGTCTCTCAAAGCAGTGGAGACCTAAGGTAACTGCTGTCCAGGAAGCAAAGAATCTGAATACTCTTTCTCTGGAAGAGCTTCTGGGGTCATTAAAAGTTCATGAACTTGAACTTAATGAAGAGGAAAACTACAGAAAAGGAAAGTCCATCTCCTTAAAGGCCAAGAAAACTGGTTACTCAAAGATGCTTAAAGTTGCTGAGTCCTCAGATGAAGCTGATTCATCAAATAATGAAGATGACTCAGATGAGGATGAGCTATCTTTCATCTCCAGAAAAATCCAACACATGTGAAGAAAGAAAGGTGAATTCAGAAGGAAGCAGTTCAACAAAAAATTCTCCAAGGAGAAGTCAGATTCCAAGGAGAAAGGTCCACCCCTGTGCTTTGAATATAAGAAACCAGGATACTTCAAAGCTGACTGCCCAAAGCTCAAGGAGGAAAATAAATTCTTCAAAAAGAAGAAAGGCTTGATGGCTACATGGGAGGATCTTGACCTATTTTCTTCAGATGAAGAAGATGAAGCAGGAGAAGAAGCAAACATTTGCTTCATGGCTTACACTGCATCAGAAAGTGAATTCACTGATGCTGAGGTAATAGAATCTAATCCATCTACTCTTCAAACTGATTTTGATGAATTGCTGCATGAATCATGCATACTGTCTAAAGAGTGTAAAAGTCTAAAAAAGAAGTTTATTAAACTTTATAGAGATTATGATAAGGTCTGCACAGTAAATCAAAACCTTAGGGATGAGAATGAAACATTAAAATCAAACAATGATAGTCTGACTGACACTAAGTGTAAGTCTAATAGCTCTTGTGAAGTTGAACAATTGAAACAAGATGTGACATACTTGACAGAATCTTTGTCAAAACTGGTTGGTAGCTCAGATAAATTAAATCTTATATTAAGATATTCTAGATCACCACATGACAAATCTGGCATTGGTTTTGATAAAGAGAAGCAAGATGCATCTATGAATAAACCAAAAGTTCATACACAATATAAGGCCTCTAAAGTCCGTCCACAGCATACTAAGTCAAAACCAAGCCCTTCCAATACTTACTACAAAGTATGTGGAAAAAGTGGGCATGTGTCATCTAAATACATACATAACAAGCATGCAAGGCATTCACGACCTATGATCACTAACAAGAAAGGACCCAAGTCAATTTGGGTACCTAAAGATAATATAATCTCTGTTGCAGATCTGCTTAACAACAGGAAAGAAACAAAAGTCACGGTACTTGGACAGTGGGTGCTCACTACACATGACAGGAGAAAGGTATATGTTCCAAGACCTTAGACCCAAAGATGGTGATTGGGTCACTTTTGGAGGAAACCAAAAAGGAAAGATCATTGGTATAGGTAAAATTGGTAACCATCATTTTCCCTCCATTGATAACGTTTTATTAGTAAATGGTCTTAAACACAATCTTCTTAGCATTAATCAATTATGTGATAGTGGGTTTGCTGTTTCATTTAATAAGAATATGTGTTCTGTCAAGAAATCTGATGGATCAATCTTATTCACAGCCCAGAGGCAAAATAATCTATATAAGATTGACTTAGAGGACCTCTCAAATCAAAATGTCTCATGTCTAGTTTCCATTGAGGATGAACAATGGATTTGGCACAAAAGGTTGGGTCATGCAAGTTTGAGATTAATCTCAAAACTGAAAAAGCATAACCTTGTAAGAGGTATACCAAACCTTAGTTTCAAATCTGATGCTCTCTGTGATGCATGTCAGAAGGGAAAACAAGTCAAAGGTTCCTTTGAATATAAGAATGTTGTTAGTACCAACAGACCACTAGAATTGCTACACCTTGATCTTTTTGGTCCAACAAGGACTGCCTCCGTCAGTGGTAAGAAATATGGTCTTGTCATAGTAGACGACTACACTAGATGGACATGGGTAATGTTCCTTGCTCACAAGGATGAGTCATTCAAGGTCTTTTCTGTATTCTGTAAACGTGTACAGAATGAAAAATGCATGTGTATACCTTCAATTAGAAGTGATCATGGGGGAGAATTTGTCAATGAGCTATTCCATGAGTTTTGTAAAAAGGTGGTATTCAACACAACTTCTCAATACCTAGAACACCACAACAAAATGGTGTGGTAGAGAGAAAGAACAGATCTCTTCAAGAGATGGCTAGGACTATGCTCAATGACAATTCTGTCCCTAAGCACTTCTGGGCTGAAGCTGTGAACACTACCTGCTACATTCAGAACAGAATATACATTAGACCGATTATGAATAAGACTCCTTATGAATTGTGGAAAGGTAGAAAACCCAACATTTCATACTTTCACCCTTTCGAGTGTAAATGTTATATTTTGAATACAAAAGATCAACTTGGTAAATTTGATGCTAAAGTAGATGACACGGACTCGGCAAGTGTACCGGTTCGTTGCAAGTAATAAAACGGTAAGACCGGATATCGTTCTCAGGGATCGTGGACAATTACCACTTCGCAAATTTGACTACTATCTAGGCGATCGAATTTTGGATTGAAGGTTGTTCTAACATCTAACAAGCAAACAAGAAGAAAATGTTTTTGTTCTTTTTGGATTTTTTTCAAACAGTTAATGTGAAAACAGAAAGATGAATAACAATGAGATAGAATTGCTGGGGTTAAACTAAGCTAATCCTCCCTTGATTGTTATGAAATGATAACTAACACAGTTCCTAGTTCTAATATGACAATCAAGTCTTTTCAGAGATACCCAAGCCTAATTCCTTAGGTGCATTGAGCCTAAAATCCCAAGTTAAACCCTAATTCCTTAGGTGGATTAACCTGAGATTTTGCATTAAGTAAAGACTTATAAGATTGCAAGCACCTCAAGACCTATTCCTAGGTTCATGAACTACCCGGCATTTGATTCATGAGCAAGCTCTAACACCAACCTTCCAGTTATCTATTAAAGCAACTAATCATTCATAGGGTGATCAAGCCTAAGAAAGCATTAAGCATGGAATCAAACACTCATAAAGAACAAGGAAACTGCATTATAATCAAGTCATTTTACAACCAAGTTCAGATAGCAATAGTCTAACCCCAACAAAAGGGGAGTTTAGCTACACATAATTGAAAATAAAACAAAAGGAATAATTACAGAGATGAACAAGGGAGAGAGCTCCATGAAAATGATGCACAGCAGCCACAGCAGCAGAGGATTTTTCTTTAGGGTTTTCTGAATGCCTTTTCTTCCGTTTTCCGCCAGTTCTTTTATTACTCGTGGCCGGTCACGGCCGTGATAGCCATCACGGCCAGGCCGTGACGGGTTCTGTCTCTTCCAGTTCTGGCCAAACTACTCTTTCGAGAGGCGAGCACTTATTTCGCGACGCGAGCCGACTTTTGATGCCCGTGATCCCCATCACGGCCAGGCCGTGATCGTCTCTGACTTTTGGAGGTTTCTGGGTCACGGCCGTGATATACATCACGGCTAGGCCGTGATCGTCTCTGACTTTTGCTGGTTTTGGGTCACGGCCGTGATAGCCATCACGGCCAGGCCGTGACAGATTCTGACTTTTGGCCCCCTTCTTCTTCAGTTTTCAGGCCTTCTCTTCATCTCAGCTTCCTCATGGCTAAAACTTGGGCATTTAATCAAAAATTACTGCAAAACAACACACAATACCACCTTATCCGTTCCAAATGAAAAACTAAACAAAATCCAACTAAAATGGCCTAACTATATGCAAATGCATGCAGAAATGTACATGGAAAATGAGGTGAAATCACACTCATCAAATCACCCCAAGCTTAAGATGTTGCTTGTCCTCAAGCAAAAACCAAGGCCATAAGATGAAAACAACCAGGACAATGATAGTGAACTAAGAACCCGAGTAAAATGATCCAAGCAACAGGCAGTCAATTATTTCAGCAAGAGACAATCAATTCAAGTCCAATTAGGGGCTTAATTTCCCTAGACTCACATTCTCACTAATTCGGGCACTCTATCTCACTTGAAGCTCACCCCAAGCTTGTTCATTTGCTTGGCTCTCTTTCTTGCCTCACTCACTCAAGTGTTAAGGGAATATGACATTTCACTCCATTTTCCTCAAAGAATGATTCCTACCATAAGCTTGACTATCAACCAAATCTTCACTTTATTAATGAAAACATCTAAGAATCAAGAGGTCTTATTCATTGGTTGTAATGGGGCCATGGGATCAATTTTCAGGTGGGAACTTCAAGAACAGGAAATTTCAAAAGGCTATACAAACAATCAAGCATTGCAAGGCACGACCTTCTAAAATACCTTTCTTTGGGTTTCAGTTTACTCTTCCACCATTCTTTTCATTTTTTTTTCTCTTTTTACTTCTCATTCCTTTTTGTCATCCCCTTCCCCATTTTTATTTCTTTTTCTCTTTTTTTTTTCTTTTTGTTTGGAGAAGGGAAGATTTTGCAATTCAAGAGAAGTAAAATTTTTTCAGATTCATTTTTTTCTTTTCATCATCCCAAACTTTCAACTACATTTTCCAACCCATTTTTGCACAGTACTTTAGAAGGTCCCTCATAAGCATATTTAACACAACATTTCAGGGTACCAAGAAAAGCATGCTATTCATTCAGGCTCAAAATGGGGCAACTAAGGGTAGCATTACTCATTCAAAGCTCAGAAGGCCAGAAAAAACACCTATTGCCTCAATCCTTTTCAAAAATATTCTCAAAAATTTTCAAGTTTCGAAATGGTTTCAAGTCAAGTTCTAGAGAAAAACAATCCAAGAGGAACACACTCTACACAAAGAATGGGGGCAGATTTAGTGAGTAACCCCTAATGGCTCAAAAGCTCACATTTATCAGTTCAAGAACCAGTGAGAAACATAAATCCATAGAAACACATGCTAATCATCAACTATCCAAGACCATCTCAAGCATATTTAATGAAGCCATATCACAAGAATATAAAATCAGGGTCCAAAAATTCACTATCACAGAAAAATTGGCACTTAGCTCTCACAATCAGATGCTCAATCTAAGCAGGGGGCAATTAATTCATGTGATCATGCAAGACTAAAGCCTATATGAATGCAATATTTACAATGCAAGCAAAAAGATTACCCCTACCCCAAGCTTAAAGACTTACATTGTCCTCAATGTAAATAATTAAGTTTAGAGAGGGGAGAAAATTGGAACAACTCACCAAAGTGGTAGTGGTGCTGAATCACATGCTTTCTGGTTTTGTTTCCTTCTGCCCTTCTTCTCCTCCTTCCTTCAAAATCTGGAATCACTCAACAAACTATTAACAAACCTCTTGAGCTTCTCAAATTATTCAAGAGGGGAAATCAAAAACACAAGAGAAGATGAAAATAAAATAAATAAAAAAAATAAAAATAAAAATTGGGTTGCCTCCCAATAAGCGCTTCTTTAACGTCACTAGCTTGACGAGTAGATACTTCCTTCATTAACCGGGATCTGCTGTACATAGAATTGCAAGAGCACTTTTCTTCCATGAAACTCCTGTAAAGAACTGATTTTTCTTAAAAGGCCAACAATTGTGCTTCTGCTTTGCCTTTTCCGCTCTGGGCCTCTTGCCCTTTTTCTTACTCCTTCCTGGTGGAGGTTCCGTTTTCACAAGATGAGCAGGACCAACTTCCTCACCAACTGATGCATCATTTGTTTTGCATAACTTTAGACTTGCTTTCATGTTGGGCTTTTCCTTCTTCTCTCTGGAATAGAGGGGTGGTGTTGATGTGCAATGACTTCCTTATCTATCTGTGTCCACCACTTCCATGCGGAAACACTCCTCTTCCTTGCTCGTGCGATGCATAGCTTCCAATACATTGAAAGTTACTTCCTCTTCTTGCACTCTGAATTTCAATCGGCCTTTTTCCACATCTATCAAAGCCCGACCAGTTGCCGTAAAAGGTCTCCCTAGTATGAGTGGAACTTCAAGCATCCTCCTCCATGTCTAAAACCACAAAGTCTGCTGGAAAGATTAATTTATCCACCTTCACCAACAAATCCTCCACAACACCATAGGGATATGTAATGGAGCGGTCTGCCAGTTGAAGAGAAATTCCTGTTGGTTTTACCTCACCAATTCCCAGCTTTTTGAAAATGGACAACGGCATAAGGTTGACACTTGCGCCTAGATCGCACAATGCTCTCCTAATGTTCACATGACCAATAGTGCATGGGATAGTGAAGCTACCCGGGTCCTTTCATCTTTACGGTAGCTTCCTCTGAATTATAGCACTGCACTCTTCAGTAAGCATCACTGTCTCCTCCTTCCACCTTCTTTTGTTTGTAAGGATCTCTTTCATGAATTTTGCGTAGGAAGGCATCTGCTGTAGAGCTTCAGCAAACGGGATGTTGATTTGTAGCTTTTTGAATACATCCAGGAACTTAGAAAACTGCTGGTCTTTTGCCTCCTTCTTCAACCGTTGGGGGTACGGGATTCTAAAATATGGGGGCAGCTCTTTGGGATTATCAACCTCTTCCAGAATCTGTCTTTTAGTCTTCTTCTTCGCAAATTCTTCATCAACCAATTTCTCCTTCTGCGGTTTTTCAGCTTCTACACCGGTAGGAATAGAGGTAGTATCTTGGGAATTTCTGGGTTCTTCATTGTTTACCTCTTCAAATTGTACCTTATCATCTCTAGCTCCTCTTGCCTCTTCTTCTCCTTCTCTTTCTTGTGGATTTAACACTCTCCCACTTCTTGTGATAATTGCCATGCAACCTTCCTTCGGATTCTTCTCTGTATCTCCGGGAATTGTCCTTGAGGTCTTTCTGCCATTTGCTTTGCCAACTGTCCTATCTGGTGCTCAAGATTTTTGATGGAGGCATTTTGATTCTTCATAGTCTCTTGAGTGGCTTGCATGAACTGGCCTAGAATGCTCTCCAATTTGCTTGAACTCTCTTGAGGAGGCTGTGCTTGAGAACTCGAACTTTGCCCTTGTCTCCAACCAAAGTTAGGATGGGCTGCGCCACCCGGATTGTAGGTGTTGGAGTAAGGATCATTTCTAGGCCCTTGGTTGCCCATATAATTTACCTCTTCTTGTCCAGAACTTCCAACCACATTGATCTCACAATTTCCATTAGCATGGTTGCCTCCACAGAAATCGCACACTGAGGTACCTTGAATTTGGACAGCTTGTAGTTGAGAATTCTGCAGTTGAACCGACCCCAGTTGTTTGGTAAGAATAGCCATTTGTGCCTTGAGAGCACCAATTTCATCCAGCTCTAGAACACCTCTCTTGACCATTGACCGAGAACTAGGCATTTGATAGTCATTGTTAGCCATGTTCTCAATCAAGTCCTTTGCTTCTTCCGGTGTCTTTTGACTCAATGTACCTCCTGCAGCCGCTTCAATCATACTTCTTGAATTCCTGTTGAGCCCATTAACAAAAGTTGCGACCTGCTGCCATGTCTCTAGTTCATGATTTGGACAAGCTGTGAGTAAAGACTTGAACCTCTCCCAGGCTTCATATAGTGACTCACCATCCCTCTGTGCAAAGGCATTGATCTCTGATCTCAGTTTAATCATCCTTGACGGAGGGAAGAAGCGAGACAAAAATTTGCTGACCAAGTCGTTCCAGGTGATGATGCTTCCATGAGGATGAGATTGAAGCCATGCCTTGGCTCTATCCCTCAAAGAGAAAGGGAAAAGCCTTAACCGAATGGCCTCATCGGAAGCTCCGTTTAACTTGATGGTGTCACACAGCTCAATGAAGGTACCAATATGAGCATGAGGATCTTCACTCTCCAACCCTCCAAATTGGTTTCTTTGCACAAGGTGGAGAAGTGATGCCTTGATTTCGAAATTATTGCAGGCCACTGCAGGTCTCACAATCGGAGTTCCACATCTATCAACTCTAGGGGAAGTGTAGTCCCCCATTGTTCTCCTTGGTGCATTCTCTTCTGCCATGGTGGCAGCTGCTACTTCGATTTGTGGTTCTTGCACACTGAGTAACTCAACTTGCTGCTCTTGTCTACTAGAAGATGCTCTTTCTCTGTTCTGTCTTGCCTTGGTTTTCTTTCGATTCCTTCTGCAGAGTCTCTCGATCTCAGGTTCGAATTGGAGTTCACCTGGGTCGATTGTACCTCGCATACACTGAACAAACGGAGTAGCACAGAACAAACAGAAAAATAGCACTTGCAGAAATTCACAGCAGAGATACAGCAATTAAGAACGAAAAACACAGTAGGAAAACAGTAAAAAAAAATGCCTAAATTAGGAGTGCCCTTTGGTACTCGTGATATTGGCACACCGATCCCCGGTAACGGCGCCAAAAACTTGACACGGACTCGGCAAGTGTACCGGTTCGTTGCAAGTAATAAAACGGTAAGACCGGATATCGTTCTCAGGGATCGTGGACAATTACCACTTCGCAAATTTGACTACTATCTAGGCGATCGAATTTTGGATTGAAGGTTGTTCTAACATCTAACAAGCAAACAAGAAGAAAATGTTTTTGTTCTTTTTGGATTTTTTTCAAACAGTTAATGTGAAAACAGAAAGATGAATAACAATGAGATAGAATTGCTGGGGTTAAACTAAGCTAATCCTCCCTTGATTGTTATGAAATGATAACTAACACAGTTCCTAGTTCTAATATGACAATCAAGTCTTTTCAGAGATACCCAAGCCTAATTCCTTAGGTGCATTGAGCCTAAAATCCCAAGTTAAACCCTAATCCCTTAGGTGGATTAACCTGAGATTTTGCATTAAGTAAAGACTTATAAGATTGCAAGCACCTCAAGACCTATTCCTAGGTTCATGAACTACCCGGCATTTGATTCATGAGCAAGCTCTAACACCAACCTTCCAGTTATCTATTAAAGCAACTAATCATTCATAGGGTGATCAAGCCTAAGAAAGCATTAAGCATGGAATCAAACACTCATAAAGAACAAGGAAACTGCATTATAATCAAGTCATTTTACAACCAAGTTCAGATAGCAATAGTCTAACCCCAACAAAAGGGGAGTTTAGCTACACATAATTGAAAATAAAACAAAAGGAATAATTACAGAGATGAACAAGGGAGAGAGCTCCATGAAAATGATGCACAGCAGCCACAGCAGCAGAGGATTTTTCTTTAGGGTTTTCTGAATGCCTTTTCTTCTGTTCTGCTCAGTTCTTTTATTACTCGTGGCCGGTCACGGCCGTGATAGCCATCACGGCCAGGCCGTGACGGGTTCTGTCTCTTCCAGTTCTGGCCAAACTACTCTTTCGCGAGGCGAGCACTTATTTCGCGACGCGAGCCGACTTTTGATGCCCGTGATCCCCATCACGGCCAGGCCGTGATCGTCTCTGACTTTTGGAGGTTTCTGGGTCACGGCCGTGATATACATCACGGCTAGGCCGTGATCGTCTCTGACTTTTGCTGGTTTTGGGTCACGGCCGTGATAGCCATCACGGCCAGGCCGTGACAGATTCTGACTTTTGGCCCCCTTCTTCTTCAGTTTTCAGGCCTTCTCTTCATCTCAGCTTCCTCATGGCTAAAACTTGGGCATTTAATCAAAAATCACTGCAAAACAACACACAATACCACCTTATCCGTTCCAAATGAAAAACTAAACAAAATCCAACTAAAATGGCCTAACTATATGCAAATGCATGCAGAAATGTACATGGAAAATGAGGTGAAATCACACTCATCAGTAGATAATGGAATCCTTCTAGGATTTTCTGAAACTTCAAAAGGCTTTAGAGTTTATAATTCTAGAACTTTAGTTGTAGAAGAATGTATTCATGTAAAATTTGATGACAAACAGCCTGATAAGAAGCTATCAGAGCTAGATGAAACTTTTGCAGATCTTGATCTAAATATTTCAGGAGAGAAACCAGAAATCAAGTCTGATATCCTAGTAGACGACTCTTCTCAACATCAACCTGAAACGTCTACCTCTCAACAAGAAAATGCTCAGAAATCTTGGTATTTCAGAAATTACCATCCTCAAGATCAAATCATTGGTGACCCCAATGACAAGCCAAGAACTAGGTCAACCTTCAGAGAACAAAGTGATTCTGCTCTTGTCTCTGAATGTGAACCGAAGACAGTGGATGAAGCTCTAATGGATGAAGGATGGATTCTAGCTATGCAAGATGAGCTTAATCAGTTTGAGAGAAGTGAAGTCTGGATGCTTGTACCCCTGCCTAAAGACAAGTCAGTCATTGGAACAAAGTGGGTCTACAGAAACAAGCTTGATGAAGATGGTAAGGTTGTGAGAAACAAGGCAAGACTTGTTGCTTAAGGCTACTCTCAAGAAGAAGGTATAGACTACACTGAAATTTTTGCACCAGTTGCTAGACTTGAAGCTATAAGAATTTTAATATCATTTGCTGCACATCATAGCTTTATGCTTTTTCAGATGGATGTTAAAAGTGCCTTTTTGAATGGCTTTATTAATGAAGAAGTATATGTCATACAACCTCCAGGGTTTGAAAATACAAATCACCCTGAACATGTTTATAAGCTTAAGAAAGCATTGTATGGACTTAAACAAGCTCCTAGAGCTTGGTACGATAGGCTAAGTTCGTTTCTAATAGAAAATGGTTTTAACAGAGGAAAAGTAGACACAACTCTTTTAGAAAATCTATTAAGTCAAATTTCATTATAGTACAGATTTATGTTGATGATATCATTGTCGATGCTACTAATGAATCTCTGTGCAAAGAATTCTCTAAGTTAATGCAGAAAGAGTTTGAAATGAGCATGATGGGAGAACTCAAATTCTTCCTTGGACTTTAAGTTAAACATTCTATGGACGACGTGTACATCCATAAAACTAAGTATACAAAGGAACTTCTAAAGAGGTTTAAGATGGATGATTGCAAACCAATGAATACCCCTATGAATCCTACTTCAATACTGAACAAAGATGATAAAGAGAAAAAGGTAGACCAAAAGGTATATAGAGGTATGATAGGATCTCTTCTATATCTGACTGCGTCTAGACCTGATATAATGTTCAGTGTTTGCTTGTGTGCTCGTTTTCAATCTGATCTTAGAGGGTCTCATCTCTCAGCAGTTAAATGAATATTTAGATATTTAAAAGGTACTACTAATCTGGGCTTGTGTTTTAAGAAAAATGATGATTACAGATTAGTTGGTTTTTGTGACGCTGACTATGCTGGAGATAGAATTGAAAGAAAAAGCACCAGTGGAGGATGTCACTTCATTGGAGCTAACCTAGTATCATGGTCAAGCAAAAGGCAAAGTACCATTGCTCTATCAACTGCTGAAGCAGAGTACGTATCAGCTGCAAGTTGCTGCTCACAACTTCTATGGATCAAACATCAATTGGAGGACTACAATGTATTTGTAAGTAGTATTCCACTTATGTGTGATAATACTGCTGCAATCAATTTATCTAAGAATCCAGTATTGCATTCTAGAGCTAAGCATATAGAAATCAAACATCATTTTATTAGGGATTATGTTTAAAAAGGTGTGTTTGATGTTCAATTTGTAGATACTGACCACCAATGGGCAGATATCTTCACTAAACTTCTTGTTGATGACAGATTTATCTTTATAAGAAAGCATTTGAATATGTTGTATGTGGATTAAGCTAGTATATTTATTGTTAATTTGTTCGTCCATTGCATGTTCTCTCTGCACGTCCACTAGTCATGACATCCAGAGCAAGTGGATTCTACGCGTCCACTACATATGTCTTTACGCGTCCACTCTTAGTCTTGTGTGGACTCGTCTATGCATACATTTATTGATTATATTAATTTGTTCTTGAACATATTTATTTAAAACGCTTCTCTTTCCTTGGTGAGTCAGCTACCCTCATCAATCCCATCAAGACCTTTTTATGGTCCCAAGTTACAAACGCCGTTTTATCATTATGACATGTCATATCAAAAGTTTTTTTTTTAAAAAACCGTTTGATATTCAAGATTCTTTTAAAAGAAATCTTTTCCCTCTGAGAAAGACTTTACGCTTTCATAATCTGTCGAGCTATCTCTCTTTACCTCTCTCTTCTGTCCAAACCCTAAGCTCTTTATTCATCTACAATGGCATCTTCAACCTTCAATGTGGACAAACTCAACTTAGCTATAGAACATCATTTCAACCTTAGTGTGCTGAAAGACTACAATCTTGACATAAGTAAATATGTCAATGCTGCTGGCTGGGAAGGACTCTTTTCGGAGAAAGTCTCTGTTTTCCCAAATCTTGTCAGGGATTTTTGGAGAAGCATCCAACTGACAGAAACTGACTTCTACTCAACCTTATTAAGAAGGAGGATTACAGTCTCGGAGAAGACTATTGCTGAAGCAATCTTCTGTGCTCATGAAGGACTAGTTTTCACTGAGTCTTGGGAAGAAGACTTGGGCGACTCTTAGACTATAGAAGTCTATCTCATGAAGGAGGACACGATCAGGACTCACTTGTGGAAGGCTGTTGAAATGAAGGATATCGTTCATATCCTTCACCAGCTTCTCAACAAAGTGGTGCTTTACAAGGTTGGGTCAAAGGACAACCTATCAACTATTCACAAATTGTCTCTGCCATCTTCTCACAGAGACAAGAATCAATCTTCCAAGAATCCTTTATGGAAGATTCAGAGATGTAGTGATGAACAAGAAAAGACTCTCTGCACTTCCTTTCTGCCACCTTCTCGAAGATTTTGAAGGCTCAAGGAGTATATGAGTTTCTTGCTGCTAAGACTCCTGAGGAGCAAGCGAGGTTACTGACTGATAAACCAATGTCTGTTGCATACTTTGGAAAGATGAACATAGCAAACATGAACCTCAGTATGTACGATGCTGCTGCAATGGCTAAGACTGAGGAATTAATGGTGGCTAAAGAAGAGATGATTGAATAGAATAATGCTGAAGTCCTAGGGGTTAGAAGGGTAACCAGGCAAAAGACAACTGCTACAAGGAAGCCTGCCCCCAAAAGACCAGCAAGTGGGAATGCTATCAGGGAGCCTTCTGATGCCCCTTCTGCAAAGAAGCCAAGGAAAATTATCCTCTCTCAGAATGAAGACGAGGAAGCTGATGAGGATAGCATTCCTATCATTTCTATCCTAAAGAAGCAGAAGACCTCTACAGCTGCTGCTGAGGCCGTTGTGCCTCATCCTTCAACAGTGCCAACAAAACCAATGAGACAACCATCAAGAAAAGCTAGTGTAACACCCCGATTTTCGCTGCTTTGTAATATCGGTAATAAATATATAAATATATATTTTTATCCGAGACTTAGAAAATGATTTTGGATAAACCAAGGTCATTTTCTTGTTATACTTATTTTCATAAGGTTACGGGGAAGTTTTTGGTTGAAAACTCAGATGGAAGCCGGTCTGCGTTTTCTGTGTTTTCACTGACAGTAAAAGTTTACTGCTCAGAAGACCTAATTTTGAGTCGTGAACGAGATGAAAAATGTTTTAATCATATTTACTACGATACTAGAAGTTTTGAAAATTTTGGTAAAAAATTAAAATATTATATTTGTTGCGGGCGTATACGTCGAGATTATCTCTAGGAAAAACCTGCGCCAGATGAAACCCGGAGTCGGCAACGTAGCTGAGATGATGGATTTGACCGACTTGATGAACATTTATGACGAGCTTATCCGAGTCATAATGGCCATAATGGCGCATTTATGACAAAGTGAATTTTTGCTATGAAATGACCATTTTACCTTTGTCTTTTTATGACAATTACAAGCCATGCCATTGGAAAATTTGACCAAATCCAACCCAAAACTCACGGATCCTTCCTCCATTCCAATCACTTGGACATCACTTTTCCTAAGCCATAAATGACATTTATGTTAAGTGGATGAGTTATAAGGCAAAGTCATTCTCTCATCAATCACCTGAAACTGCCACGAAATTATGACCAGTTTATGCTCTGAATCTCGAAAAACTTTCAACATGAAAGTTGTTCATCTTTCTCTCTTCTTTCCAACGACATAACGATCATCCAAAACGGATAAGTATGTTGAGAGATATACCCAAATTACTAAAACTGTTCTAAACCCTCATCATGTTCATCTTCTTCTCTAATGTTCTCAAATCTTCTTCAAGTTTCTTGATTATTCTTAACATATCTTTGACTCACAAAATCAGCCAACTTTGGTCAAGATAAGCTTGCATTAAATGTGGCAAAATCATCATCATGGCACTTTATTGACAATTTGCAAACTAGTCCTTCAACTTTTGGAATCTTTGCAAATTGGTCCTTCGAACTTAATTGCATTTGAATCCTTTAGCAAGACAACTCATCATCATCTAGATCCTTCCTAAGATGGCGCCACTACCTCTATAAATACCATACTCTCACTTTTCACTTAGTTTCTTTTGGCCATTTGTTCAAAAACCCTAAGTTTATAAGTCTTCTAGTGTAGATTTGTGAAGCAAGTTTCTTGGATTTCCTTTATCATTGATCTTCAAGAGGTAAATCCTAATCTTCTTCCTTAATCATGCCTATGTTCTTTAGCAAGTTTCTTGATTCAAGGTTTATATTATAGTTGTTCATCACTTTAAAGTTTCTAACCCTAGAACTTTGAAAAGTCATAATAAATTCTAGAAAAATCCTTTTGACATGAAACCAATTGCTATGATCTTATAATCATCTCTATTTTCATCATCTAGAAGCATAAGATCATGAGAAATTTCTTTCCTTAAAATCTGGACTGGGCCGAACCTAGGTTAAAGTTGTGTTCTTAGGTTTTGTTTCAATTTCATGTCTTGATTCATGATTCAATCCTTTTGTATCTTGCTAGTTCTTGTATTCAAGTATATAGAAGATCAAAAATCAAACTTGAGCCTATTTGTTTCTTCAAAAACTGAAACCCTAGGTTTGAGTACTTAATGGTTTTGTGATTCAAAAATTGTTTGTAATCCTTGAATCCAACTCTAAACTTTGTATGTTGATTAAATCCAAGAGTTGAGGAAATTTTAGACTTTCTAGCCTAAAAATCATGAGAAAACCGAACCCTGGTTCTTAGAACTAGATGAGTTTAATTCATGTTCTTGGTTCATAATCATGGTTTAGTGATTAATCATGCTTAAGTAACTTATGGATCATTAATCCTTAAGTTAATCAAATTTTCAACTTCCTAACCTAGATAATTGGTTGAAGCCGAAACCCTAACCCTAAAGGTTAGAGGATTTTGTTTCAAATTTTAGTCTTGTAATAAGTAATCTATGTTAGTTAAGACTCTATTAACTAGGATCCAAAAGATGGCATTAAGAAGATAACCCTAAACCTATTTTCTAAGTCTTGGCCGAACCTAGCTCTAAAGTGTCATAGATGGGTGTTAGTTGATTAATTATAAGTATGTTGTTTGGTTGAAGGTGGTTGTGTTAACTCGTGGCGGGATAACGAGGATCTTCGTGTACGTGTTTCCGGTGCTAGCTCAGGTGGGGAAAAGAATCAACCTATCGTCGGAATCGATAAGTAGTAGATTATATGATAATTGTGTAGGGCGGCCTAAACCCTACTAGTAGTCGAGTAATCGACAAGACCAAAATCCCATTGGAAACATTTTCTATAAAACCAATGGTGATTCGGGGATTGTAGGTTTATCGACATTAAGTTGATTTTAAGTATTTGAGGATGTTTGATTTTATGTTATCAAATTTACTGTGATACACTGGTTGAGGTATTCCATCTGCATGTGACGTATTTTTTCGGTGTTTGAATATTTATGATATTGAGGATGTTTGTTGTCTGTCACGGCCGTGATGGTTGTCATGGCCAGGCCGTGACAGGTTCTGTTTTGTAGACTTCTTGCCTTTGTTGTCTGTCACGACCGTGATGGCTATCACGGCAAGGCCATGACAGAGTCTGACTTTGTTAATTATTTGGTTGTGATAAATTGCCTTATATGATATCGAGATGTTGGAATATTTTGTTGATTAATGTGATATGCATGATATGCCTGGGTTTAATACTATGCTTAGATAATTTTAAGAAAAGATATATGTGGTTCGGGAGATGATTGTTTGGGTGAGAGAATGAATTGACTTAGAGGTGCCTAGATTAATTAAGTTATCTAATGGATGATATGTGACATAGAATGCGAGTTGAGGTTATGATGGGAGCTTGAGGTACAAGGTTGTTATCCTATCCTATCAAAAGATAGAAGAGCACTATACCGGATCCTATCCTATCGAAAGATAGAAGTGCATTATACTGAATCCTATCGTATCAAAAGATAGAAGAGCACTAAAATGAATCCTATCCTATCAAAAGATAGAAGAGCACTATACCGGATCCTATCTGGTCGAAAGATAGAAGGGCACTATGCTGAGTCTTATCCTATCGAAAGATAGAAGGGCACTATGTTGAGTCTTATCCTATCAAAAGATAGAAGTGTACTATGCTGAGTTCTTTGCATCAGACTGCCATGGACTACTAACGAATGTGAAAGGAATAGAGACAGTTATGATAGTATAAGTGTTTAGACTGCATGAGCTGAGGGTAGAGGATGATATAGTGAATTGAGGATGATTGTTGATTTCGAGTGATGCATGTCTGTGACAATTACTGTATAATTTACTATTACTCTTTTCCGCTTTTTGATGATAGAACTGTTTCTTATTCCCTATATCTTCCTGTGTGTTGTATTTTATTTCTGATGTGATCGTACGAGAAGACCTGATGGAGGAACCAGTTGCTGAGGAGTTAGATGGAACTCCTTACGAACCAGATGCTGGAGGTCGAGCTATGATTCAAGGTGATTAGAGTATAGACAGTATGGCCAGTGTGTCTAAAGAGTATTTATATTTCCGCTGAGTATGTCTGTAGTGAAGTTTATGCCTGTGAGGGATCCTACTGAGTGGGTACCCTTAACAATGCTTTTGGAATGTAATAAATAACAAGTGTGTATTTATGTAATATAGTTTTGGTATGTTTTATATATGCATAAGTTATATAATTATTAATTAAGTTTTAGTTTTTACGTATTTTCAACGATAAGCGAGCGATTAAGTAAATAAAATTTAAGGTTTTAATGTAATAATACGATGGGGCACAACGGGGTGTCGCAGCTAGGACAACTAAAACTCCTAAGGTAACTATCTCTGCTAATGATCCTATTCAATTAGCAGTAGATGGCCTTGTATCTAGTTTAGAAGCTAGGATAGATGATATACCTATTCCCTCTCCAAATGACGTATATATTCTCACACCCCTCTCACCCCAACCAACACAAACAACCACCTCACAAGCCAATGATCCCTGGTTAAATCAACCAGATGAAGGCATTTCTCCTGGTGCACCTTTCCCAAAACCTCTAAGAACTCTATTTCCTCCCCTCATCCCAACTTCCGTCCTTTACAATGGCAAATCTGAAGATTGAGCCAAAGTAAAAAGAGAATGGAAGATTCTGTTTCACTTTCACCAATCTGAACCAGAACACATCCTAAATAGATGGTATCCTCTACCTGAATATGAGGAAGAAGTTAGCCAATCTGTTGAGCCCCTTTACTTACCTCACCCTTAGTGTCAATTAATCAAAACCGTGCCTTCTCAAATGCACAATGATCTAGGACCTTTAGTCACTCACCTACCCTTAGTCAAATCCCACCCCCCCACCCCACCCCCACCCAAGAAAATTTACCCAAACCTTGTCAAAATTCCTCCTTTCACACCAATTACTGATGGAGTTGAGAGACACATTATACCCGTCTGGGAAACTGATCCCAAGAGGAAGAATCTTCCTACTATTCCTGAGAAGAAAGCTAGATCATCTAAGCATGTCCCCATGATCATGCCAAGGGATACAAAATGGATGTCCTTTGAGCATTCTAGAATCTATGGGAGGGCTGCTGATTTGTTTATGGATCACCTCTGCTATGACATGCTGAAATGGGAGTTCAGCCAACTCAGAGCTGATAGAGCTGCAAATTTTGTTCCTCCATCCTGGCTGAGGCATAAGGAAGCAACCATGATTGGAATCAAGCCTTACAGAATCTGTCCGATATTGCCAATGCCGGATCTTAACAAGGACAAGGACTTGAAGAACAAAAGGTTCAAGGGTGTGATGCTCGAAGCCGAGTCAGCATTGCTTGACCTTGATCAAGAAACTTTTGATTACTCAATGTTGGATTTCCTTCAAAATAATGAATCCATTGAGTTAATCAATGAGCACAAAGCTGCTGATTTTTGGAAGTCACACATAATTCACTGCACCAGAGAGGCATCTTCTTCTGGGTTGTCTGAAGAAGAAAAAGAAGATATTCCCAAAATCAGAGGAAAGTGTGGACTCTCACACTTTAGGTACATGATATATAAAGACCTCTGGGGACTTCCTATCAACAACAGAAATGTGGAGTTTGTCTACCCTGTTAGATGGGCAAAGGAAATCATAGTAAAACCCAAACCTTCTCCAAAGCCTATCTCAGATGACCTTGTTGCTGAAGCAAATGGACAAATTGTCATTGTTGATAATTTGGAAGACTCTGTTGAATCCTATCAGCAACAGAGCTCATCAGAAAGACAATCTTCTCAACCTCTGGTAATAGTTGTAATGTGCCCTGAAGATCAGTCAAGAACTCTGAGCACTTTTCAAGAATCTGCAGAAAGCTCAAAGCATCAGACTCTACCTTCAAATATTGAAGAAGTTCTTTGAAAGCTGGTTGATGAAAGGGTTTGTAAATTGTAGATGAAAAGGTTGACAAGATCGCTGAGAAGATCAAGGAGGATGTTCATCAGCAGATTCAAACCTCAATGGCTCCAACCTTAGAGGTTGTAAATAAAATGCTTGAATTTCTTATGGATTTCAAGAAGAGTCAATCTCAGAATCCTCTTCCACCACCTCTATCTGCTTAGCCATCATTTTTTTTCTTTTGTATTGATTGTGATGATCCTCTCCTTTTTACCTTTTTGGCTGATGAAAAAAAGGGGGAGAAAGGAAAAGAAAGAGAATTATATATATAAAGTCTGTTGTTGAAAAGATCTTATGTGTTTGCATTTGCATATTCTCTTCTACTTGATAATTTGCTTTACTTATGTTTAAATTATTTGCTTTGATATATGTTGCTCTGATACTTTTGTTTATATAGATTCTAAGAATGATAAGTGTTTGTATCTATCTGTTAGTCTGCTTAAGTATTTGAATGCTTTGTCTTAGGGGAAGCCTTGCAAGCTCTCTTAGACTTTGCTATTTAAATTTAATCAGTTTTTGTCATCATCAAAAAGGGGGAGATTGTTGGAACCAAAGTCGTTCGGGTTCATTTAATCTTTATGTTTTGATGTTAACAAAATGATTAAATTTGTTTGGCAAAGTATTAGTCGAGATCTAACTAGTGCTTTCAGTTATGCAGGAACGCTTTTATAAGTAAAATAAACTTGGTATAAGTTTCAATTGAAAAATACATGTCCACCCCAGCAGACGGGTTGCTCAAGCATTATGGTAAAGTTAACTTGTTGTTTAATTAAGTAGACGAGGCTATAAATGAATACCTAAATAATGTGTTAGGTGCAGCAAGTCCAAAGACTTGAAAATAAGCACGTCCATCTTGCCACGTCAGCAGACGAGTGCTATCCTTGAAACTCAAGTATACATCCATAGTGCCTAAACTAAAATTTTGTAAATGTCCATAGTGCCACGTCACTGGACGGAGTTTCTCTAAGGACTTAGCAAGTCCAAAAGACTTGTGGGGACGAGCGCTTCTACCACATTAGTGTACGAGCAAAATAAAACTTTGTGTAGACTCGTTCTAAAACTGAATGCATGTAGATGGTTCTACATCTTCTATATCTTCACTATCTTTAAGATGATTTAAATATGTTCCACGATGAATTTATTTCAAATGATTGATATTTATTTCAAATGAATATTTGTTCTTCCCATTTGTTTTTATCTGATTTAATGTCTTGTTTCCCTTGAGAAAATTCATAGTACTATCAAGGAAATACAAAAAGCAAAAAGTACAATTGGAATTGCAAAACGATCTGTACGATGACATCTTTATTACTGAACAAAAGCTGGGTTATACACAAAAGAGGAAAGAAAGTTTTTTAAGGTACAACTGCTCAGAACAGTGAGCCTCCATTTTGTGATTTTCTTATAACCAAGGATGCTTTTCAACTTGGCCAAAATCAAGCTATCAGTCTCAACAGATATCATGCATTTAATGCTATCTCTAAACGAGATTATTCAAAGTAACCGTTGAAGAATTACAAGAGAAGAAGAAGGTCAATATATATTGAAGACCTCAGTTACTGAAGAAAAAAACTCTTGCTTGCACAATCTTGCTAGCTGAACTTTTGCCATTTGATTATCATTTATTCCATTTATTCTTTCAAGAGCCAGAGTCTGTATTCATTAGTTTGAATATTGTTGTAATATTCAACTGATCTTAAACTGTTATACTCTCACACATAGTGAGTTAAGAAGATCAACTTTCAAATCTCTTTGTTAGAGTTAGAGCCTGAAGAGGCTTGGTAAGAAATGAATACTTGTAGCCTGAAGAGGTTTTGAATACTTGTTTGTAATCTATTTGGAGAAATAGTGGAGAAAATCCTTCAAGTCGAAGGGACTAGACGTAGCTCTTGGTTGAAAAAGAGTGAACCAAGATAAAATACCTGAGTGAATTTTCTATCCCTTATCTTTTACAGTTTTATTTATTTGTACTAACTGTGGGATTTGATTTTGGTTTTGTTAATCTTTTAAAAAGGATTTCTTGTGTGCTTAATCTCTTTATCTTCTGCTTTCGTAAAAAGTTGTTCAAAAAGGGTTTTTGCGAAAATAATTAACAAACACAATTCAACCCCTCCTTCTTGTGTTTGCCTGTGCCAACTTCAAAGAATGGTTGAGAGATTATGAGATTTTTCGTACCCTTCACTGCATGCAGATGATTCTATTTATAGACCAACTCATGTCACTTGGTGAAGCAAAACAACCCTTCAAAAGATTTAGAACCGATTAAATTCATTAGTTAAGTAAGAATTACGACCACATACTGACACATTATATCCGTTGGCCTAGTGGCTAGCTGGTGTGTCACTTGAGCGCACAGGTCCCGGGTTCAAATATGCTCAACGACACTTTTCCATTTTATTTTTCCAATCCGTTAAACAACGGTCATAAAACTCAAGAAAAATAACGCAGGCGGGAATCGAACACACCTTGGGACAGCAGAAGCGTGAGGTTGCGACCGCTGGGCCATGTAACCGCCCAGTGCAAATTCAACATCGTTATATTCTTTTAACCATTTTTAAACTTTTGAAAATCTCTCACAATCCCCCACCATTTTCAAAATAAACCCAAATCCCATTATTTCGGAAATCGCATGCTTTCAGACAAAGGTATCTTGGGGATTTGAACCTTTGCTTAGTAAGCCATGGGTTTCACTCATCCCCGAATAATTTGGTAGACAAGCTTTGAACCAAATATTCATTAGTACAAGTGTGCATGACTTACACATGAAATCTCGATACCATTGAACGATGTGGTAGTGTGACACATTTGGTAAGGCCTTGTGTCGTGTATCCTTTTCATAAGATCTTATAGAGTCAAGCTCAACTCTAAGAAGTGGCCCTACTTCACTCTCATATAGGTGGACTTTACCAAAAGCACCCCCATAAGTTGGGCACCTCAGCACATATATGCTATAGGTCCATTAAGAGCAAAAGCTCACCCTTTTCCTTTTGTCCTTATGGTATCGAAGTACTTTTAAACCTTGGGATGTATCTATTCGTCAAGTACTTGCAATCACTCTCATAGTGTACTTTGGCCACATTGAACTCAAGACTTGATGCTACTCAAGTGTGAGTTGGGTTTCCACCATTGGTGATCATGTAGATATGGGCTTGATTCCCATCCCTAATGATGTTTTTCCACATCATATCACTTGTCAGTCCTTTCGTCAAAGGATGCAAGATTTCTTTCCATCTTATAAAGACCTTGGATATTACTCCATTTGCAATTAGTTCCTCGACATAACTGTCTTAGCCCAATGTTCCTGGACTTTCCATTATAAATCTGGCTATATGCTCTTGATAGTGTTTACTGACTATCCCATTGTATGGATACCGGCACCATTAAAATTGGTATCTCATACAACAAATTTCTAAGCCATTTAATCTCTTTGTTAAATGTTGCCAATGCTATGAATTCTACAGCCATGGTGGAACCGACAATGACGACTTATTTCTTGAAACCCCAAGAAATAGAACCCCCACCAATTGTGAAGACTAAACTGCTTGTTAAAGCATGATCTTCTTGTATAAGTCAACCAACGGGCATCCAGGTAACCTTCTAATACCGAAGGATACCCATTATAGTTTAAACTATAGTTCATTGTCCCCATCAAGTATTTCAATACTCTTTGGACAACATGCTAATGGTCTTTGCTTGGATTACATGTATTCCTACTTAGTCTTCCTACAACATATGCAATGTTTGACTGGGTACATGTCATGTCATACATTAAACATCCACTTACTTTTGAGTATTCAAGTTGTGCTACTAGACTACCTTTGTTTGGTACTAAATTAATGCTATGCTCATAGGGAGTAGTGATAGGTTGACAATCAAAGTGATTAAATTTATTTAATACCTTTTCTATATAATGAGATTGGGGTAAGCCTATATTTTAACCATCTCTTATTATTATAATTCCTAGAATCACATCAGCTATCCTAAGCCTTTCATGTCAAAATTTCTAGATAAGAACCTCTCAGTTTCTTCTACCTCATCTAGATCAGTACCAAATATTAATATATCATCAACATATATATCATCAACAAATAAACAAATCATGACCCCTTTTCCACCATGGAATTTATTATAAATACACTTTTCAGATTTATTTATTTTGTATCAATTAGCTAGCACAACTTGATCAAACTTTTGATATCATTTCTTATGAGTTTGTTCTAGTCTCTACAATGACTTTTTTCAATTTACACTTTTTCTTTTCCTGACCATTAACCACAAACCCTTCGAGTTGTATCATATACACCTCTTCATCTAGTTCCCCATTTAGGAATACGACATCCATTTGATGGATGATAAACTTATAAATGGACCCAAGTGCCAATATCACTCTAATTGAGGCAATTCTTGCCACCGGTGCATATGCATCAAAATAGCCAATCCTTTTTGTGTAAATCCCTTAGCAAATAATCTTTCCTTAAACTTATTAATGGTTCTGTCTACCTTCATTTTCCATTTGAAAATCCATTCATAGTCTATAGGTTTGGAACCGGGTGGGAGGTCTACTAATTTGCACATTTTATTCCCCATTTATTGAGTCCATTTATTCTTGTATAGCCTCCTTCCAGAAAGTGACAACTTGACACTTTATTGCCTCTTCAAATGTCTATGGATCACTTTCTATATAATAATATATTGGTCCATAACCGTCTATTGACTCTCTTGTTCCATCAACATGGAACATGAAAAACCATGGCTTCTAAGTTTTCTCATTTCTAGATCTCTGACTTTCCCTAAGTTCTAAACCCTCCAAAGTATCTTTATTAGATACATTACTTTCAGGATTATGTGCATTACTATGAACATTATCCCTGTGACTTAGAATTGAGTTAAACTTATTTCCTTGAAATATTAAATCCCCAAACTCAATCCATTGTTAAGTGACATGATCACTAGATTCCATAACCATGAATCTATATGCTTTGCTAATCTTAGCTTAGCCCGGGAACACACATTCAATTCCCCATTCACCTAATTTCTTTATTTTGGTTCAAGAACTTTTACTATTACCCTACAACCTCAAACTTTGAAAATTTTGAGATTATGCTTTCTACTTTTTCAGAGTTCATATGGGGCATCTTGTTCCTTTTGATTTGAACTCTATTTACTACCTAACAAGCCTTCAACATGTCTTCTCCCCAATATCATTTTGCTAGATCATCATAGAATACCATGGCTTTTACCGATTTGTTGTGGGGAATAAGATATAGTTGTTTTGTCAACTAGCCTACTAGACTCAAAGTAACTAGGGTTATAGAATTCTCTTATTCTTATAACTCCTAAAGCATTTAATAAATGCCATATGACAAACAATTCAATTTACCCACATTATACATAACAACATATATATAAGCATAAAGACTTCGGGGTAATTAAAAATTAATTTATAATCTAACAATTATTTTCCTAAAATTTGTTTACTAACAAACAATTCATAATAAAACTGGATTAAATGTTCAACAAAAGACATTCGTTAGCACAACCTAACTTGCTTGCACTCAGATACTGTGTCCAATGTTCAAATCCCATAGGCACCCATGTGCAAACCGAAAGCATTTGAACAATACAAAAAATCATTTCCTGTCATTACGTTTTATATTCAACTGTAATTGGATTTTTCAAAAATACTAAACAAATAAATATCTTTAACAACCGTTGCATAACACAGACTGGCATGTTGTCCTGGTGGTTAGCGCATGTACCTAACCGCACATGGTCATATGTTTGAACCCCATCAGGCACGTCCTTTTGGTTTTTAATTCCTAGTCCGTTAAAAAACGGAAATAAAATTTCAAAATTGCCACACATTGGAGTTGAACATGTGACCTTAAAGAGAAACAAGAACTGACCACCACCAGGCCAACGTACTAATTGGTGAAATCACCAACCATTAAATATATATAAATATAAAAACTATACAAAATGAATTTTTTTCAAAAGATGCAACTTTTGGGGCATCCCTTCTGCAGCCTGTCGGATTAACTAGACCCGCTTGGCAGAGAACCGGGTTCATTTGACCCCTTTATGACCCGCAATCGTCTTTGGCCATTTTTACAACTTGTCATCCCAAGGTTTAAACCTATTTTATTGTTTTCTATGTCTTGGATTCATGTTTAAGCATGTTCTTAAATAAATCTAGATGATTTTTACAATAGAAAACAAACAAATCAATGATCCAAAATCATTTTCGGTTTTCAATAACATTCTTTCATGAATATCCCTGTCTATCTTGACAACTTAGAACAATCCAAATCATATCCAAACATTTCTAATTTTTACAAAGGCAAGAAACAATCATCATCTTATATTTACAAAATCATGCACTCATAATATAAGAATATAAACTCTAAAATTAATTGGTTCTTGCATGGATCAAATCCATTAATGCATGCACTTAATATAATCATTTATATCTAAGAACTTTCTATCAACATAGAGCAACATGCATGCATGCATAATAAATCAAACATATTCATGTTTATCAAAATTCACATACTTGATTTTATTCTAAATCATGCATCTAAGGCTTTAATACCGTATGTTAATTTTAACACAAACAAAGAATGTCTTTAGCATTGTAAACACATGAATTTAGAATACTAAGTATAACATAGTCATGAAAGTAATTGTGTACCTTTCACCGTGGTATTGAATAAATTTATTTTTGATGAAACCTGTGTGTACTCATCTCTCCTTGTTGTAAAAGGACCATGCATTTCTATTCTCCCTACGAATGAAGTTTCCACCTTCGAACCTCTCCACTTTGACAATGTCAGATGTCATCTCCTTCAATGTTGCAACCATTTTATAAAACGATAATCGAACCTAAAGATTGTTAGAAAATGGGGTCTCGTTTGCAACAAAGAAGAGAAGAACAAAGGTAATGGGAAATCTCCAAGGCGTGTAGGAACATTAGGCTTTAGGTTCGATTCGCCCTACCAATCTCTCCTCGTAGATAGGATGCAACAGGTAAAACCGGTGAATCCCCTTCAGGATACAATGGAGTAACCTTGGTTTGGTTTGCATACTCTAAACCAAGCGTATCGTCAATGGCAGTTTACAGAACAATAGTCTTCCTAACTCTCTCTACGCACAAGGGAGAAAAGAATGTGATTTGGAGTGAAGAATGGTTGAGAGATTATGAGATTTTTCGTGTCCTTCACTGCATGCAGATGGTTCTATTTATAGACCAACTCATGTCACTTGATGAAGCAAAAAACCCTTCAAAGGATTCAGAACCAGTCAAATTCGTTAGTTAAGTAACAATAACGACCACATACTGCCACATTATATTCGTTAGCCTAGTGGCCAGTGGGTGTGTCACTTGAGCGCACAGGTCCCGAGTTCGAATCCGCTCAACGACACTTTGCCATTTTATTTTCCCAATCCGTTAAACAACACATATTTTTCCAATCCGTTAAACAACGGTCATAAAACTCAAGAAAAATAATGCAGGCGAGAATCGAACACATACTGGGACAGCAGAAGCGTGAGGTCGCGACCGCTAGGCCATGTAAATGCCTAGTGCAAATTCAACATCGTTATATTCTTTTAACCGTTCTTAAACTTTTGAAAATCTCTCACATTTTTCTGTGTTTTCGTTGTCTGCGTGCGGTGGTGTTTTGTTCATCGTCTTGTTGTGGCGTCGTTTGGTTTGCCGTCTTGTTACGGTGTTAGTTTGGTCCAGATTGGCAGATCAACTTCGATCCATTATAGATTCAATCAAGACTTGGGCGTCAACGTTACAGATCCGGAGGCATGGTATTCCGGTCACTTTGATTTTGTCACATTTGTAGGCATTTTGCCGTGTTATGCTATTAACCTGGGTGCTGTGAGTTTGTTCGCAGATTCATCCTTTTCGATTTTTAGTAATATTGAATTTATGTTGTTTTCGATATATTTTACTAATTTGAATGAATGAATATCTATTTTAGTAAAATAAAATTAAAATAATAATAAGCTGCATGCTCGCTGTATCCCATCACTGTATTTGTTGGAATATGTGGCTTCGACTCAAGAGAGGAGGGGTGAATTGAGTCTACAAATTTCTTTTTAATTTTTCAACAAAATTTCTTTAACAAAATTTATCACGCAATCAATTATATAAAATAAATAAATTAAAAGAGAGGTAAAGAGAATACTTGCGTGAGGATTTTATCCTGGTTCAGCCACCAACCACCAGTGACCTACGTCCAGTCCCCACTCCACCTGCGGGATTTTCTTCCACTAACAAATAAGCTTATAACTGGTGCTTGTAACCTTTGTACACAACAGAGCCCTTCTCACTAGGGATACCCCACCCTTGTGTAGAAGCCTCAATCACAACAAAGAGGGATACCACACCCTCACACAAAGTTTCAGCAAAGGAAGAACAATATGATACACTCTTCTAGTGCAGATGATTACAACTTGAAGCACTATGAGTATGATGATAATAACACAATTTGGCTCACAAGAATTGTCTTATCAAAAGAGTAATTTTTTTTATGTATTCTCTTCTCTTATGAATTTTCAACAAAAAACACTTTTATAGCCTTTTGAAAATATGACTGTTGACCTCAAATAAGGAAATGACTTATGTCATTGAAAGCTATCCGTTGCACCATTAAATTTAATGTGCAAATCAATTTGGTGGTTTAAAAAAAACACAATTTTCACATGTTAAAATCGGTTCATGCCTTGAGATATACATACAGATTCCAATTCAAATTTCACACACTGAAGCTTTCTTTATTCAAGATCAATATCATTTAATTTCAAAAAGAAAGCTTTATGTTGCACCCAAGTTTCATATATATATATATATATATATATATATATATATATATATATATATATATATATGTAAAGAACAATGTACTATTATTTTGGTCATTATTGAACAAATTACCATTGCCAATCAATTGACAATATTTAGTCAATCAATTTATTTCATTCCAAACTCAATTAATCACGTTTTTGAATTGAGAAGAGAAGCTTAGTCAATTGAAAATAAAATCTCAATCATAATTAAATTGAATCAAAGGCTCAAACGGTTGAAGCTTTAGTGCAAATCAGGTTTTATAAGATTGACAAAATTTTTTCATTTGCTATATAGTTTGTGTTGACCAAACTCTGCACACGGTTTGAGAAAGTGAAAAATTGATCATTTCAATTGAAATTGCATCATTTTGAAATTGCACTATTTGATATGCTGCAACGTATTGAATAAATTGATTGCACCTTGAAAATTAATAATTGCATGGGATTGAAAACTGATTTTATATTTTGAAAAACTTAATCTTTTTTTTTTGTTAAATCAGATTTCTATTTATTTTTTTAATTTAAAATCAATTTGAAAAATATGTTGTTAATCAAAAGCTTAATTAAAAACCTTTTATCCAAAAGTATAGTGTTTTAGTTAAATTGATTAAATGAGCCAAAGTGAGCTTTAGCCATCATACCCTTACAAGATAACTAAGACCTAGTATATATACTCAATCTTGCTTGAGGTCTTGATACTTGATTTTCTGGTACACCATAATAATTTGAATTTGTGCACGCAATACTTGCATGCTATAAGAAAAATTCTCTTGCCTTTTTGTTAGTGTTTGTCATTCATCAAAATATATAAATGTGTGATTACATACTCCCCTTTTTGATTATGACAAACCTTACCTTCTTACCTATGTAATGTGGTGTCAGAGTCATATACGCATTGCATGAGCGTGGGATGGATTTCCCCCTATCTAAAACATATTACTCAATAGATACGTCAGTTAAGTTCAGAAGGCATAAATTCAAATTATTAGGCAATGGAATATTATAAGCATGCTCCCCCTGAATAGTTCAATTACATTTATTTTATGCAAGATTAATATTCCAATTCTTCTCCCCCTTTTGGCATGATCAAAAGGAAAGTTTATGGATAAAAGATAATAAATAAAGATGATAACTTTCATTCATCAAAATAGATGAAAAGTGGGACATTAATAGTGTTACTAAGATAGGTATGTGTAGTAGCCAATATGGAGGTTGATTTTATGATTTTATGATTTTATGATTCACGGTATCCAAATCAACAAAATCAGACTATCACAATAGAACGGACGGTGCAGGAGCACATTGACCAACTGGATGCAATTCAGTTTATGCAGTTAATTTGGAAATTTATTATCGATAAGTGTGACACATAGTTACAGGAACTATGATAAAATTAATTGTCCTGCTCACATATTTATTAATAAGATTATCGGCAGAGAGCAAATTTGATAGATATGTGAGAATAAAAGTAAACATGTAAGATTAATTGATGTAAGATAAATCTAGGATGCCTAATTCTCTTCTGATGTAAAAGAAGCTCTCTTTATTGAGGGGTTTAGTAAGGATATATGCTAATTGCTTAGTTGTACCCACATGCTCCAAAACACAATCTCCATTTTGCATATGATCCCGAATAAAATGGTGTCTTATCTCAATGTGTTTTGTCCTAGAATGTTGAATGGGATTCTTGGTTAAGTTAATGGCACTAGTGTTATCACATCGAATAGGGATATGATCTAATTGGACACCATAGTCTAACAGTTGTTGTTTCATCCAAATAATTTGGGCACAACAACTCCCTGCTGCTATGTATTCCGCCTCAGCGGTTGACAATGCCACACTAGCTTGTTTTTTGCTAAACCATGAAACTAAGGCACTACCTAAAAAGTGGCATGTCCCACTAGTACTTTTCCTATCTAACTTGCAACCTGCAAAGTCAGAGTCGGAATACCCAACCAAATTGTATGTGTCGCCTTTGGGGTACCACAAGCCCATGTCTTTTGTCCCAACTAAGTATCTCATTATTCGTTTAACCGCCGCAAGGTGGGATTCCCTGGGACTAGCCTGATATCTAGCACATATGCAAACACTAAACATGATGTCTGGCCTACTTCCAGTAAGATACAAGAGGGATCCAATCATACCTCGATATTTTGTCAATTCAATAGGCTTGCCTTTTTCATCCTTATCTAAGTAGCATGAGGTGCTCATTGGTGTGGCTATCTCCTTGGCACTGTCCATTCCAAATCTTTTTAAAAGTTCCTTGCAGTATTTTGCTTGACTTATGAATATGCCATTGTCTGTTTGTTTGATTTGAAGCCCAAGGAAGAAATTTAATTCTCCCATCATCGACATTTCAAATTCTTCCTGCATATGCTTAGAGAATTCTTTGCAAAGAAACTCATCAGTAGCACCAAAAATTATATCATCCACATACACTTGTACAAGAAGAATATCATGTGATTTTCTTTTAATAAATAAGGTTGTGTCAACCTTTCCTCATGAAAAACCTTTTTCTAAAAGAAACTTGCTTAAGCACTCATACCAAGCTCTAGGAGCTTGCTTTAAACCATAAAGCGCTTTTTTTAAGCGAAACACATGATTGGGTAGGTCAAAATTTTCGAAACCAGGAGGTTGATTTACATACACCTCCTCTTGAATAAAGCCATTTAAAAACGCACTTTTTACATCCATTTGATATAATTTAAAATTCATAATGCAAGCAAATGCAAGTAACATGCGAATGGCCTCAAGTCTGGCTACGGGTGCATACGTTTCTTCATAATCTATGCCCTCCTCTTGATTGTACCCTTTAGCTACAAGTCTAGCCTTGTTTCTAACAATTATACCATTTTCATCTAATTTATTTCTAAAGACCGATTTAGTCCCAATTGTTTGATTTTTTTGATGGCCTAGGGACTAGTTCCCATACCTGATTTCTTTAAAATTGGTTTAATTCAGAAATATCACCAATAATGTTGTCCAATGGATGATTTTTGGAAACTCTCCATTCTTTGGGAAGATCTTGAAGTTCTTCTTTCTCTTGCTTGATCTCATCATCATTGCCTTCTTTGTCCTCTTGATTTTTCTTTTCATCCAAGTGGGTATGTTCTAAGGAATCTGCAAGGTCATCAACAATATCCTTTCCCAACCTTTTGGGGTTAGTCTCATCAAAAGAAACATGCATTGATTCCTCAACAGTTAAAGTTCTTTTACTGTATACCCTGAAGGCTTTGCTAGATGATGAATAACCTAAGAATATCCCTTCATCAGCTTTGGCATCAAATTTTCCTAAATTATTTTTACCATTATTAAGCACAAAACATTTACATCCAAACACACGAAAATGAGAGATATTGGGCTTCCTTCCTTTATATAATTCATATGGGGTTCTCTTTAGAATTGGTCTAATTAAGACCATATTGAGGACATAGCAAGCAGTGCTAACTGCATCCGCCCAAAAATATTTTGGGAGGTTTGCATCGCTTAATAGTGTTCTAGCCAGTTCCTCTAAAGCCCGATTTTTTTTGCTACCACCTCATTTTGTTATGAGGTCCTAGGCGCAGAAAAATTATGTTTTATGCCATTTTCTTCACAAAAAATTTCAAACATTTCATTTTAAAATTCCCCGTCATGGTCACTTCTAATAGATACAATTTTTAGATCCTTTTCATTTTGAATTACCTTGGCTAATTTTTTAAAAGCTTTAAAGGTGTCACTTTTGTGTGAAAGAAATAAGGTCCAAGTGAACCTAGAGTAGTCGTCAACAATTACTAACGCATAAAAATTGCCACCAAGGCTCTTAGTTCTAGAAAGCCCAAAAAGATCCATATGTAGGAGTTACAAGGGCCTCTCCGATGAAACAATATTAATTGGTTTGAAGGAAGCCTTTGTTTGTTTCCCTTTTTGGCATGCATCACACAATCCATCCTTTTTAAATTTCATTTTGGGTAAACCGATAACAAGTTCTTTTGAAATAAGCTTGTTTAAGTGCTCTGTGTGTATGTGTGCAATCCTACGATGCCAAAGAAAACTGTCTTCTTCTCTAGAGACAAGACAACATGCATCATTTGAAGAGATATCATCTAAGTCTATCATATAAATATTATTAATTCTATGTCCAATTAATTTCTTATTTTTGTAATGCAAAATTTCAATTAAACAACTTTTAGAATCCAAGCTAACCTCGTTACCTTTGTCACAAAGTTGACTTATGCTTAGGAGGTTGTGCTTTAGTCCTTCCACAAAAAGTACATTATCAATTGATGTTGTCGGACTTTTACCAACACTTCCAATCCCAAGAATTTGCCATTTGTTATTGTCACCATATGTCACATGTCCTCCAACTTTTGGTGTGAAGGATGTGAACTTGCTAATGTTTCCCGTCATATGCTTAGAGCAGCCACTGTCAAGGTACCAATTTGTAGTCTTGGCTTTCAAGCATACCTACAAAACAACAATTATATTTTGTTTTTAGGTACCAAAATTTTATTGGGTCCTTGGTTGTTAGTGCCATATGATGTTCCCTTAGGAACCCATTTTTTCTTTTCATTCTCCTTTCTCATATTACAAGTTGATGGGGTATGCCCTTTTCTAGCACAATAATAACATTTCACGAAAGGACTAACAGATGTATGAGTAGGCACAAATGTTTTCTTCAAAAAGGATTTTTCATGATCATTAGGCTTATATCCTAAGCCAGCCTTATCATATACACCTTTTTGGATTCCCAAAAGAACATTCAAGTTATCTCTACCATTGGTGAATTTTGCAAGAGTGATCTTCAAGTCATTTACTTGTTTTTCATATTCACTGCACTTTTTACATGTAACATTTCCTAGAGTATATCCAATGCTATAGTTTTCCTTCTTGAATTCCGACCTTTCTTTTATTAAAGTAATTACTTGGTTTTGCAAATAATTAACCATTTCTTGGATTTTTATAATGCCTTAGCCAATCTCATAGAGTCATTGTGTAGTTCAAGAAAGGCATCATGCAATGCATCATATGAGCAAGAAGAAGAAGAAGAGTTAGAGGTTACCTCATCATCGCTTTCGTGGCCAGCCATGAGACATAAGTTAGCTTCCTCATTGTCTGAATCATCGGTGGTATCCAAATCATTTTCATCCCAAGCTATGTAGGCTCTTCTAGGTTTGTTTTCCTTCTTTTCTTTTCTTTCGAATTTGTCCTTCTTTTGTAATTTAGGGCAATCATACCTCATGTGATCGGACTTTCCACATTCATAGCAAGTAGGTGTGGAGCTTGGACCATCTCCCTTATTGAAACTCTTTTTGGGAAAGGTTGATGATCTTCTTGAGTTGACTTTCTTTTTCACAAATCTTTTGAATTTCTTTACTAGCATTCTCATTTCATCATCTGAAGCGTCTTCCTCTTCTTCATCTTTTTCACTCTCTTCCTCATTTTTGGAGGAGGATGCTTTCAAGGCTAGGCTCTTCTTTTTCTTGTCCTTTTCTTCGTGTTCCGACAGCCGACTAAGTTCTAGTTCATGCTCTTGTAATTTTCCAAATAGTGTCGCTAAGTTCATTGTGGTGAGATCTTTAGATTCAGCAATTGTCGTCACCTTCGGCTGGCATTCCCTGCTCAAACAACGTAGAACTTTATTAATTAAATCTTCATTATCAATATTCCTACCCAGACCAGCAAGCTGGTTCACAATGTGAGTGAAGCATTTCTGCATGTCTTGGATGGATTCTCCTTGCTTCATCATGAACAACTCGTATTCTCTTATCAAAGTGTTTGTCCTTGCGCGCTTGACTTCACTCGTTCCTTCATGAGTGACTTGAAGCGTATCTCACATTTCTTTGGCCATCTTGTAATTTGAGACCCTGAAAAATTCTCCCCTACTCAAAGCAGATATTATCATATTTCTAGCACGTAAATTTAATTGTACTATCTTTTTCTCATCCTCAGTTTGTTCACTTCTAGGCTTAATAACAGACTTACCATCTACATTTTTCATAGGGACAAAAGGTCCATTTTCAATAGCATCCCACACATCATAATCTTGTGCTTGAATAAAAATTATCATGCGTTCTTTCCAATATGCATATTCTTCACCATTAAAGGCAGGGGGTCTGCCAAGGGAGGCTCTTTCAGGTAGGAAGTCATTCGAAGCCATTTCTCTTGAAGCTGCTAAGCTCTTTATGCAAGAGTCTAGCTCTGGTACCACTTGTTGGAATATGTGGCTTCGACTCAAGAGGGGAGGGGTGAATTGAGTCTACAAATTTCTTTTTAATTTTTCAACAAAATTTCTTTAACAAAATTTATCACGCAATCAATTATATAAAAGAAATAAATTAAAAGAGAGGTAAAGAGAATACTTGCGCGAGGATTTTATCCTGGTTCAGCCACCAACCACCAGTGACCTACGTCCAGTCCCCACTCCACCTGTGGGATTTTCTTCCACTAACAAACAAGCTTATAACTGGTGCTTGCAACCTTTGTACACAACAGAGCCCTTCACACTAGGGATACCCCACTCTTGTGTAGAAGCCTCAATCACAACAAAGAGGGATACCACACCCTCACACAAAGTTTCATCAAAGGAAGACCAATATGATACACTCTTCTAGTGCAGATGATTACAACTTAAAGCACTATGAGTATGATGATAATAACACAATTTGGCTCACAAGAATTGTCTTATCAAAAGAGTAATTTTTTTTTATGTATTCTCTTATCTTATGAATTTTCAACAAAAAACACTTTTATAGCCTTTTGAAAATATGACCGTTGCACCTCAAATAAGGAAAGGACTTATGTCATTGAAAGCTAGTCGTTGCGTCATTAAATTTAATGTGCAAATCAATTGGGTGGTTTTAAAAAAAAAACAATTTTCACATGTTAAAATCGGTTCATGCCTTGAGATATACATACAGATTCCAATTCAAATTTCACACACTGAAGCTTTCTTTATTCAAGATCAATATCATTTAATTTCAAAAAGAAAGCTTTACGTTGCACCCAAGTTTCACATATATATGTAAAGAACAATGTACTATTATTTTGGTCATTATTGAACAAATTACCGTTGCCAATCAATTGGCAATATTTAGTCAATCAATTTATTTCATTCCAAACTCAATTAATCAGGTTTTTCAATTGAGAATAAAAGCTTAGTCAATTGAAAATAAAATCTCAATCATAATTAAATTGAATCAAAGGCTCAAACGGTTGAAGCTTTAGTGCAAATCAGTTTTTATAAGATTGACAAAATTTTTCCATTTGCTATATAGTTTATGTTGACCAAACTCTGCACACGGTTTGAGAAAGTGAAAAATTGATCATTTCAATTGAAATTGCATCATTTTGAAATTGCACTATTTGATATGCTGCAACGTATTGAATAAATTGATTGTACCTTGAAAATTAATAATTGCATGGGAGTGAAACTGATTTTATATTTTGAAAAACTTAATCTATTTTTTTTTTTGTTAAATCAGATTTCTATTTATTTTTTTAATTTAAAATTAATTTGAAAAATACGTTGTTAATCAAAAGCTTAATTAAAAACCTTTTATCCAAAAGTATATTGTTTTAGTTAAATTGATTAAATGAGCCAAAGTGAGTTTTAGCCATCATATCCTTACAAGATAACTAAGACCTAGTATATATAGTCAATCTTGCTTGAGGTCTTGATACTTGATTTTCTGGTATACCATAATAATTTGAATTTGTGCACGCGGTACCTGCATGCTATAAGAAAATTTCTCTTACCTTTCTGTTAGTATTTGTCATTCATCAAAATATATAAATGTGTGATTACAGTATTAACATCTATGACAATCATTTTATAGTTTACACTTCTTTTTTAAGTCATGACACAGACATGGCCCACTAAAGATCTTCATAAATGTTTGTTGAACACGTATCGGAGATATTATATGATATCCTATTTACTTTTTTATGGTATTTTTAAAATACGCGTATATAAAGATAATAAAAATAAGTGAAAGATAAAAATAAAAATATATGATATTATATACGATATTTAAATTTTAGGTTCAAATAACACAACTCAAAGGTGTTTATCATATCAATTAATATCAAGTAGCAATAGCTTACATCAATGATATTTTTATTGGCCACGTGGACGTGGGTTTGGAGTCTCTTTCCCACTGGCCCCGAGATATTGGCTTCCGCCTTCCAGGCTGAATTAAACACCTGTCCCAAGCTTCCTTCAGAGCACCTATTTCCAATTTCTTAAGCCTCGTTTTCAAGTAGATATTCCAATCCTATGAAGCTATGGCAGCCCATCCGCACCATAATCAGTGTGATCTAGTTTAGCATGTGAATCCAGTTAGGAATGAACTTACCAAACAAACCATTGAAAACAATAATAAAATAAAATAAAATAAAATATGCTTACAAATTGAATAAAGTAGGTGCTTCTGGCAAAAAGAACTAGAATGAATTTATTATTTTACCTGTTTCCTTAAAGAGCTTGAAGGTGAATTATCATCTTTTCCTCTTGTTCGGTGAAATTACCCCCACTTGATTCCTGCCCTAAGGTAATTTGTCCATCCAAGTCGGCAACTCTGACTACACCTTGAGTCCTTGACAACCCTGAAAACCAAAAAGACAATTTCAGATCAATGGACTAAAAAGATCAATAAGAATTTCCGTGGTGACATGATCTAAATCGAAAAATTTAAGTGCAAGTCAATTGTTGTGGCAGCAAATTTTTTTTTTATATAGATAAATATTAGTAGTTAGTTGTTAGGTTAATTTTTTTTCATTTGTCAATGTTTGAATATTGGACCTCCTACTCCTCCAACTCCAACACCTACTCCTACTCCAACTCCAACTCCAGCAAAATGAAAGCAACAACTAATTTAGATGTGAAAGTCATTGCCTACAAAATGTGCTACTGCAAATCGTATTTCTAAATCTTTATATATTTATTAAAAAATGGTGAAGAAGGCTTACCTAAATAAGAACTTTAATTCCTTCGTGCTCAAAATCAGGAGTGAGAAGTCAATTGAAGAAAAAATGAAAAGAGGGAGAAAGTATATTTATATATGACACACTTAGTTCCTGCTGTTTAGCTTATCAAAAAAAAAAAACCTAGTTCCTGCTGTCGTTTCTTCTATCTATAATCCTCTTATGATGTGTTTGGACGAGAGAATTTAAAAGAATAATGTATTTTTAGAGGATAATTAAAATTTATTAATATAAAAATAGAATAGGGTAATTAAAATTTATCAATATAAAAATATAATACATTTATATTGATGGATTCTAATTACCCTCTAAAATTATATTACCTTTTTAAATTCCCTCGTCCAAACACATCATTCTAGTTTCATTCAGAGGCTTTCTTGTGTTATGTTACAGAGTGCGTGTGAGTTACTTACCGTGTGTACCTCGCTGGCGCCTTCACAGAATCTCAAGCAGTGGTATTTACATGTTCAAGAAACACACAGAAAAAAGTGAAATCAGAAATTTCCAATAAGGGCTTAGCCATAAATCAATTTTAAAGATGTTACAAAGGTGTTAGTCAAAATGTGATACCATTAGTAACATTGGATAGTGTAATTGATTGGATATGCAAATTTTCATCATTACCTTCAGAATATACTGATAATCTATATCTCATCCACACTTTGGCAAGATGAACTCAGCCATAATATCTTATTTTGATGATTGTCGTTGATCGCAAAACTGCAGTTATTAGAAGTAAAATTCTGGATTAAGCACTGGAAGCTACTTACTGGATTAAGAAATCCAAATGGTGATTATGTATAAGATACGGATTTGGATTCCCTGTATTTTTTATTTCAACGTATTTACGTATTCGCTGATATAGATCATTAGATGCATTTGAATTGAATATGTTTAAAAATAAATTAAAAAAATAAAATAAGGTTGATCCAATAATATATCTTATAACTTCGTGAATGCATGAATGCTGTGAATCCAAATCCACAAGACACTCACAGCTCCAGAAAACACAAATAACAGCAGCATCAAAATTAAATGATTTGAGAACTGAAAGTTTTGAACTTATTCAAGCATGCATATAATATAACCTTATGGATATATAACTTAAATTGAAGTACTCTAACCTCATGTTGTTCGAAACATACAATAGTATCTCAAGGGAATAGAGAAGAAGATTGGATTTTCTACACAATATACCTCAAGCATAGCACGTATGGCGTATTCAGCTCTCTTTTCGCTGTTCTGTCCAATTAGTTTGTTTGGGCATATTCAGCTCTCTTTTCTGCACTTCTGGTGCTCTCCCTTTGGCCTTCTTTGGCTTTTAATAAATTTGACTTATCCAAAGAAAAAAAACATAGCACGTATGCCTTTGCACACGGCAGCTTTTTGATGGGTCTCGAAGCCGTAAGTGAACGACTTCGTCGTCAAGTAATAAAAAGAGATCGAACCACAGAGACCGTGATCTTAAATAACAATTAGTTATTAAATTGATTTGACTGAACTGGAATAAGATTTGGTTTTTGAAATCAGAATCAAGTAACAATCAAATTTAAAATTGCAATTAAACAAAATAGGAAAGTAATTCAAATAAGGGTTTTTCAAATTCAAAAGAGATTTCCAGGAATTGGGTTACCAACAAGACTGCTTATGTTACTAAATTGACTACTCCTCTTGTTAATTATCAAAATTTGCTTTGAAGGCGAATTTATCCTAAATAAGTTAATGCTCCATCTCGGGTTACAAGAACCGTGCCCAATTAAATCAACCCCTACTCTCGTGGTAATTGAATTTAAATCGAACCCTTTAAGTTTTATGACAATTCGTGAACCCTCGAATGACCGCTTTTAACTCTCGTGATTTAAGTCCTAAGTTTGATTCCTATAGATCTGATACCTAAGTTCACCGCTAAGTTCGTCCTTAGTGTATCTACGACAAGCAAATAAGTGGCCACCGAATTTACGAGTAATTAAAAAATAGGAATCAAATCGAAAGCAAAATTGAAATTAATAAGAAATCAAACGTCAATTCATCACCATAAACAAATCTTGGGCATAGCCCCAATTCCTAGAAATAAGACTACTACTCAAGCATTGCCATGATCATAGCAAGCTTGATTAACAATAGCATAAAAAGAAAACCCTAGAGGAGAGAAGAGATTGAGAAGAAGAAGAATCCTAATTTTTGCCTATGGGTAGCAGTCCAAAAATGCCCAGTTTCGAGCCCTAGAGGCCTATTCATAATGTGGGGTAACTTGATTCCCAAGCCAATACAAAAATCAGATCAAATCAGTTTCTAAAAATCCATATATTGCGTGTCACGGCCGTGACGGCTCTCACGGCCAGGCCGTGACGGATTCTGTCTTGGAGGTTGCTTTGCTGGTTGGTCTGTCACGGCCATGACCACCATCACGGCCTAGCCGTGATCAGTTCTGCCTATGAGGGTCTGGTTCGGTTGACATGTCACGGTCGTGATGGACATCACGGCCTGGCCGTGACCAGCTCTGACTTTTCCATTCTTTCTTTTCAGCTCTACTCGATTATGACCGTGATGGCCATCACGGCTAGGCCGTGATCAGTTCTGTTTGCCTCATTTTCTTGCCTTTCAAGCTCCATCTTCATGCCAGCTCCAACATAACTGATCCTGAGCATTTTAACCTTCAATTCCTGCATACAAGCACCACAAAACCACCTTACCCGTTCCAAGGTAAAAACTAATAAATAATCAAATAAAATACACCTAAACTATATGAAAATGCATGCAAAATGTCAAGGAAATATGAGGTGAAATCACACTCATCAAACTATCCCAAGCTTAAGATTTTGCTTGTCCTCAAGCAATAACTAAGGCCAGAAAAGATATATAATCAATCAGAGCATGGACAGTGAATCTAGAACCCGGGTAATAAATCCAAGTAACAGACATATTCAATAAGAAACCAAGAGACAATCGATTTTAAGTCCAATTAGAAGCTTAGGTTCCCCAGATTTACATCTCTCACTAATTCGGGCACTCTTCTCACCTCACTCATATGTTTGAGGGTATATGACAATTCGCTGAATTTCCTCAAGGAAGATACACTACCATAAGCTTGACTATTAACCAAATCTCTACTTTATTAATGAAAACACATAAGAATCAAGAGGTCTTTTATTTTGGTTGTAATGGGGCCATGGGATTAATTGTTAGGTAGGGAAATCAAGAAAAGGGAAATTCAAGAAGGCTAAACAAAATATCAAACAATGCAAAGCATGACAACCTTCTAAAATTCCTTTTTGGGCTTTAGTTCAGTTTTCCACCTTTCTTTCTTTCTTTCTTTTTACTTTTTATTTCTCACTTTCTTTTTCTCATCCCCTTCTCCATTTTATTTATTTATTTATTTATTTGGATAAGGGGAGATTTTCAACTTAAGATATATATATATATATATATATATATATAATTTTATTTTTAACATCCCACAATTTAATTTTCCAACTTCCTTTTTGCTCTTTTGTAATACTTTAAAAGGTGATATACCAGGCATCGTTCATTAAAATAGATCAAGGTACCAAGAAAAGTATTTTATTCTTTTAGGCTCAAAATTGGGCAACTAAGGGGTAGCATTTAATCAGTCAAAGTTCAGAAGGCCAGAAAAATACCTAGTGCCTCAATCATTTTCAAATATGTTTTCAAAAATTTTTAAGTTTCAAAACGGTTTCAAGTCAAGTTCTAGAGAACACAATCCAAGATGAATAAAACACTCGATCACAAGGAATGGGGTATAGTGAGTACCCCTTTTAGGCTCAAAATCTCACATTTAGTAGTTTAAAATCAATGAGAAACCCAAATCTAAGGAACCACATGCTAATTATTAACTATCAAAAGATCATCTCAAGCATTTTTATTTTTAGCCTATCACTAGAATACAAAAATTGGGTTAAAAAATTCACTGTCTCAATTCATTTGGCACAAAGTTTTCACAATTGGAGGCATACTCTAAGCAAGGGGCAATCTAATCATGTGATATATGCAAAACTAACCCTAAATGAATGCAACATGCAAGAATGCAAAAATAATACCCCTACCCCAAGCTTAAAAACTTACATTGTCCCCAATGTAAATAATTAAGTCGTAGGGAGGATAAAAATAAAAACAACTCACTGAGGTGGTGGGTGCTGGCTCAGATGCCGGTCATAGAGCTGCTGGATCATGGCTCTCTGCTCACGCTGCTCCTCCATGATGCGCTCCTGGTTCGCTAGGATGGTGTCAAAGGTGGACGAGAACCGTGCATAGGGGTCATCGGACGACGTACCTGCAGAGGAAGAAGATGGGTGCCCAGACGGCCTAGCCTGAGATGGCGGGCGTAACGACCCTTGTATCCTGATAGACCGAGGCTCCTCTCCCACCGACACTTTCCAATTTGCCAGATTTGTTACATCCAAAAGTGCGGGGTTAGGGAGAGGAATTGGGTGTCTGCGTCTTGGGTGTTTCAGGGAGTACGTATCATCCTCCTGGGTGATCATCCCCATGGCCTCACAAGCCTGCAAGGTGATACGTGTCCGTCTTGGGGCGGCCTCAAAACCATCCAAATCAAAGTTAAAGTGCTGGCATATTGTGGTGATTAAGCCACCAATGACAATAGTGTCACTCGAACTCTTGGCGACCTTTAAGAGGTGCCTAGCCAAAAACGACCCTGTGTCCACGTTGCTCTCAGGGTGGAGCATGGCCCATAGTATAAAGACCTCGTCCTAGCGGACGGATTCGTCACTCTCTCCACGGCCAAACATGGTGTTGGCTATGACCCTATGCGCATATCTTATACTTGGGTTAACAAGGGCTGTGGACTTGGATGTACGAGGGTCAAAACTCCTGCCTTCATAGTCAATTATTGACCAGAAACTATGTGCACTAAACCCTAAGGGGTATCTTCTGTCACCCCCTACAGGTAAACCAAAAATCTCATTAAATTCAGTTAGGGTTAGTACAAAATCCTGGTTGAAGAGCCGGAATGTAATCCGTCCCTCAAGGCAATGCGGCCCTTGGAGAATTTCTACATTTAGAGAGCTTAAGAACTCCAGAGTAGGGCCAAAAAATGCAGGGTATCTAGTGCGAGCAAACTCGCTCCACCCTATGTTTTCTAACATCCACTTGATGTCAACAGTCACGCCTAGGGTGTCTATACATGCATCATCAAGATATTTTGTTTGGATAATCTTCCTATTTTTCAAAGCATTAAATCTATCTTGTTGAGCATTATCTTTGAAAACAATCCCATACCCATGTTCATCAGTCTCGGAGTTAGAAGAGTCAGAGTCAGAGTCAGAGTAGTTACCTGGGTTCCTGCTTCCTCTGGTACGAGGGCGTGAGGCTTCGGTTGCCCCTTGACATTTGCTTGCCATGATTTTCTTCAATGAATCTCAAAGCACCAAAATTTACAATCCCCTCTTTCACTTTTTTCTGCAATTCGGATTTTTAGGGGTTAGGGTTTCAAAATTGGGAATTTTTTATTTTGCCCAAAATTGAAGGATTTGACTTGTGGGTTTTGTTGGGTTAGGTCTAGGGAGCAAGGGGGTAGAGTTGGTTGGGCATGGGTGTCATGGGGAGGTGAGTTTTCAAGCTTTTTGGGTGAATGGGTATGGTGGAGGTTGTGAGAGGAAGAAGAAGATGAGTGGATGAAGAGGAAGATGGTGGGTTTAGGTTAAGGGGGGGGGGAGGGTGCGTTGATGAGTGTGAGATGAAGGAAAGGAGGATGTGGAATGAAGGGTGAGAGCTTGGTGGCTATGGAGGTAGAGAGAAAGTAGAGAGGAGGAAGAGAGTTAGGTTGTTTTTGAGCAGAGGGGATGGGGTTTGCGGTTTAAAAATCTGAGTTAAAAGCTTGATCGTGACCCACATCACGAGCAGGCCGTGAAACGTTCTGTGTCAGGCAAATCCCTTTTCACGGGCGTGGTGCATATCACAGCTGGCCCGTGATGGAATCTGTTCTGTTTCAGCTGGCCTGTCACGGTCGTGATCACTATCACGGTCTGGCCGTGATCCTTCCTGACTTTTTGGTCTTCACATCACGGCCATGACTTATATCACGGCTAGGCCGTGATAGATTCTGATCTTCTGGGGCCTTCTAGGCACGCCCGTGATGGCAATCACGGCTGGGCCGTGATACTGTCTGACTTTCAGCTGTTGACTCATCACGACCGTGACCCATGTCACGGCCTGGGCGTGATTGATTCTGACTTCATTTTTCATGCCCTTCTCACTCTTCATGTCTTCTTGACCTGAAAACACTTGGCAAATCCATTAATTTATGATCGTTCTTCTCTAATTCTTCTCAATTATTCAAAAACAAAATTCAAAAACAAACTAAGAAGGGAAAGAAAGCTTGGGTTGCCTCCCAAGAAGTGCTTATTTACGGTCCTAAGCTTGACCATAGTCCTTTCAATCCTTTGATGTTGGATCGAGGAGGGAAATCACAACCTCCTGTTCAAGTGGGTGTTCCCCAAGGTAGTGTTTCAGTCTCTATCCATTGACCTTGAATGTTCCACGTTCCTGGTTCCAAACCTCGACGGCTCCATACGGAAATACTTTCATTACTTTAAATGGTCCGGACCATCTAGACTTGATCTTTCTTGGGAATAACTGCAACCTCGAGTTGTAGAGTAGCACCAGTTCTCCTTCATGGAATTCTCTACGAAGGATATGCTTATCATGCCACTTCTTTGTTCTCTCCTTGTAAGATCGTGCGGACTCATAAGCATCCAATCTTAGTTAATCAAGTTCCTGAAGTTGATGGATTCTCTTTTCCCCAACGGCTTTTATATCAAAGTTTAGCGTCTTAATAGCCCACAAAGCATTATGCTCAAGCTCGACTGGTAAGTGACATGGCTTACCGTAAATAAGTCTAAAGGGTGTCATCCCGATAGGAGTCTTGTAAGCCGTACGGTAAGCCCAAAGAGCATCATCAAGCTTTAAGGACCAATCCTTTCTCGAACCTGAAACAGTCTTCTCCAGAATGCTCTTTATCTCTCGATTGGAAACCTCGACTTGCCCACTTGTCTGAGGGTGGTAAGGTGTAGCAACCCTATGAGTGACTCCATATTTGAGTAGGAGTTTTTCAAATTGTTTTTCAATGAAGTGCGATCCTCCATCACTAATGACTGCCCTTGGAATTCCAAACCTTGGAAAAATCGCCTTCTTGAATAGTTTGATTATGGTTTTTGCATCACTTGTTGGGGAAGGAATGGCTTCCACCCATTTAGAGACGTAATCAATGGCTACAAGAATGAACTTATTGTTGCAAGAGGAAGGAAAGGGTCCCATGTAGTCAACTCCCCAAATATCAAATATCTCTACTTCTAGCATAGTGTTGAGTGGCATTTCATGCTTCTTAGAGATGTTCCCCGTTCTTTGACATGGATCACAAGCAAGCACGAACATTCGGGCATCTCTGAAAATATGAGGCCAATAGACACCAGCTTGAAGCACCTTTTCTTTCTTGTCTTCGAGGCACTAGCATGTCCTCCATAAGATGAGGAATGACAACAACTCAAGATACTTGGAACCTCGACTTCCGAAATATACCTTCTGTAAATGCTATCCGCACACTTAGGAAAATGTAAGGCTTATCCCACACGTAGTTCTTGAGATCGAAAAAGAACTTCTTCTTTTGTTGATAATTGAACTCCGGTGGTAGAATCCCACATACAAAATAATTCACAAAGTCCGCATACCATGGAGCATTGTCTCCCAAGATGGCGAACAGTTGCTCAACGGGGAAAGAATCATCTATCGGCAAGTTGTCCTTCTCATGTTCCAATGGTTCAAGTCTGGATAATTGGTCCGCAACCAAGTTCTCCGTCCCTTTCTGGTCCTGAATCTCCAAGTCAAATTCTTGCAGAAGGAGAATCTATCGGATGAGTCTTGGCTTTGCTTCCTTCTTAGTCATGAGGTGCTTTAGTGCGGAGTGGTCTGTGTACACTATGACTTTAGACCCCACAAGGTATGATCTGAATTTCTCAAATGCAAAGACAACCGCAAGCAACGTTTTCTCAGTTGTGGCATAATTGACTTGAGCTCCATCTAGAGTTTTGCTTGCATAGTATATTGCATGAACCTTCTTGTCTATCCTTTGTCCCAACACCGCTCCCACGGCGTAGTCACTAGCATCACACGTTACTTCAAATGGCTCATTCCAATCTGGTGTTTGCAAAATTGGAGCGGTGGTCAAAGCTTCCTTCAACCTATAAAATGCACTCAAACATTCCTCATTAAAATCAAATGGAACATCTTTCATTAATAGGTTAGATAAAGGTTTAGAAATTTTTGAAAAATCTTTGATGAAACGCCGGTAAAACCCGGCGTGTCCCAAGAAACTTCTAACTCCTTTCACGTTTACCGATGGGGGCAAATTTTCAATAACATCTATTTTGGCCTTATCCACTTCAATACCTCTACCAGAAATCAAGTGCCTGAGCACTATACCTTCTTTTACCATAAAATGACATTTTTTCCAATTCAATACCAAATTGGTTTCTTCACATCGCTGCAAAATCTTAGACAAATTTGTTAAACAATCATCAAAGGTAGTTCCATAAACAGAAAAATCATCCATAAAAACCTCCATGATGTTTTCAATAAATTCAGAAAAAATTGCAGTCATGCATCTTTGAAAAGTAGCCGGTGCATTACATAGACCAAAAGGCATTCTTCTATAGGCAAAAGTTCCATAGGGACAAGTAAACGTGGCCTTTTCTTGATCACTAGGATGTATAGGAATTTGATGAAAACCGGAATATCCATCCAAGTAACAAAAGTATGAATGCCTAGCTAACCTTTCAAGCATTTGATCAATAAATGGGAGAGGGAAGTGATCTTTCCTTGTTGCCTTATTTAACTTCCTATAATCGATGCACATTCTCCAACCGGTTACCGTCCTAGTAGGGATTAGTTCATTATTTTCATTTTGAATAACAGTCATCCCCCCTTTCTTAGGAACCACATGCACCGGACTAACCCATTCACTATCGGAGATTGGATAAATAACCCCTGCATCTAACAACCTAAGCACTTCTTTCTTAACCACTTCTTTCATATTAGGGTTCAACCTACGTTGATGCTCAATGGACGGTTTATGCTCATCTTCCATTAAAATGCGATGCATGCAAAAAGAAGGATTTATGCCTTTAATATCATCAATTGTATATCCGATAACCTTTCTATGCATTCTAAGCTCCCTAAGCAATTTCTCAGTTTCCAACTCATTCAAGCTAGTATTCACAATTACCGGATAGGAAGAGTTAGGACCAAGAAATTCATACCTCAATTTGGAAGGAAAAGGTTTTAGTTCTACCTTAGGGGCTTCTTCATCTTTCAAATCCTTACTCTTTGGTTTCAACTCAAGTTTTTCTTTCTTTGTTTTGTTCGGAGAAATTTCTGGACTAGCTTCCAGAAAGCGGGCATAATTCCTTACTTCTCCTCCATGAGCATTTAAGTCTCCACCAATCAAACACATTTCTAATGGGTCATCAACACAAGCTTGAGTGGATTCTTCTTTCACCACTTGGTGCATTAAGTCAACCTTGCAACAAGAATCTTCAAAAGTAGGGTGTTTAATAGATTTAGCTAAATCAAATTCAACTTTATCATCACCCACGGTTAAAGTCAATTTTCCATTTTTAACATCAATAATTGCTCCTGCGGTGGCCAAGAAAGGCCTACCAAGAATAATGGGGATTTGGGAATACTCTTCCATTTCAAGTACCACAAAATCTGCATGAATGAAAAATTTACCCACTATAATAGGAACATCCTCCAAGATGCCTATAGGGAATTTAACTGACCGACCCGCCAATTGAAGGGAGATTTTTGTGGGTTTTAGTTCACCCATCTCCAACTTCTTGCAAGCAGAGAGGGGTATAAGACTAACACTAGCCCCCAAATCACAAAGAGCTTTATCAAAACTAGTGTTACCAATCAAGCAAGAAATAGAGAAACTACCTGGATCTTTCAATTTAGGAGGCAATTTATTTTGAATTAAAGCACTGCACTTCTCAGTTAAAGCCATTGTTTCATAGTCCTCTAGCTTTCTCTTATTTGACAAGATATCCTTAAGAAATTTAGCATATGTCGGCATTTGTTGTAACGCCTCAGTGAAGGATACATTAATGTACAATTTCTTAAGGACTTCTAGAAATTTTCCAAATTTCTTATCTAACTTGGCCTTATCCAACCTTTGAGGAAAAGGTATCGGAGATTGGTAAGGTGGTGGAGGGACATACTTAGACACTTTTTCACTAGGCTCTTCCTCTTATAACGGTTGTGTCTTAGTAGGTTCCTCCTCCTCATCTACACTCTTGTTATCACTCTCCCCTTTAGCCTCGGTATTTTCAAGTTTCTTACCACTCCTTAGACTCACAGCTTTACACTGTTCATTATTTGGGTTCACCTCAGGTTGTCCAGGAAACTTGCCCGGTTGCCTCATTGAATTTCCCGCTTGTTGGGCAATTTGAGTTTCTAACATCTTGTTATGGATGGCTAAGTTATCTACCTTAGATGTTAACTCTTTTATTGCCTCATTAACTGCCCTACCTTGTTGCCTAAATTCTTCATTCTGCTTAGTTTGAGTAGCAACAAAATTTTCCATAAGAGACTCGAGTTTAGACTTCTGTACCTGTGGATATCCCGATGAGGGTTTCCAATTACCTTGCCCTTCTTGGAATTCGTGGTTCAACGTGTTGTTGTAGTTCCCGTAGGAAAGATAAGGATTATTCTTCCTCACTTGGTTGTAGGTATTTGGGGGAGCATAATTTGGTAGCTTCGGGTTCGTGTCATATAAATTATGACAAGTGTTCACTTGTTCCCCCGAAGCACGGGACTCAGGAGCGATACCATGTGGGCACTCCATTATGTCATGTCCCTACATTCCACAAATCTCACAAACAACATTAGTAGCACCTATTGAACTCACATTAGCCTTTTCAAGCTTATCAAAGCGTTTATTTAATGAGTCGAATTTAGATATAATCAAATCAGTACAATTCATTTCGAACTGACCCCCCGAAAGCTTTTTCGGGTTATTACCTTTTTCCGAACCCCATTGGTGATAGTTGGTGGCTACGTTTTCAATGATATTGAACGCTTCAGTCAGAGGTCTGTTCATAAAGGCTCCACCAGCTGCGAAGTCAAGTGACACCTTTGATGAGTAATCCAATCCGTTGTAGAAGGTATGCACTGACAACCACCTCTCGAGTCCATGATGTGGGCAAGACTCTAGCAATCCCTTGTAACGATCCCAAGCTTCGGATAAGCATTCTCCGTCCTTTTGGAAGAAGCCGGTGATCTGAGTTCGTAGGTAAGCATTCTTGGATGGAAGGAAGAATTTCTCCAAGAATGCCTGCTCTAGTTGGTCCCAAGTTGACAACGTATTAGCGGGCACTTGCTTCAACCAAGCTTTTGCCTTTCCAGTCAGAGAGGAGGGGAATAACCTCAAGCGTATAGCATCGATCGGGGCACCTTGAATTCTTATTGCATCGGTGAATTCCAAGAATGTCTCCACATGATCAATCGGGTCCTCCGAGGGTAATCCTCCAAACAGATGTTGCCTAATCATGCCAATTAACTAAGGCGGGATAGTGTAGTTCTCTGCCTCAATTTCTGGCCTAGCAGTCCCAGTTAAAAAACCCCTAGAATTTGGGGCTGCGTAGTCCTTCAGTGGTTTGGTATCCGGTAGATTCACCATGAGTGGAATGGGAATCAACCTGTCTCTCTCTCTCTTTGTCTTTGTAGTCTCCTACGTCTATGAAAGGTCCTTTCGATCTCGGTGTCAACTTCAATAAGGTTTCCAAGACTTAGGGATCTTTGCATAAAAGAGAAAAATACCTATGGTAGAGAGATAGATACTCTAGAAAAAGAAATAAATAATAATAAAATAAAATGTCTACAAAAATCAATTAAAAATTAAATTGAAATTCAAGAAAACACAGTCCCTGGCAACGGCGCCAAAAACTTGATGGGTCTCGAAGCCGCAAGTGAACGACTTCGTTGTCAAGTAATAAAGAGAGATCGAACCACAGAGACCATGATCTTAAATAACAATTAGTTATTAAATTGATTTGACTGAACTGGAATAAGATTTGGTTTTTGAAATCGGAATCAAGTAACAATCAAATTTAAAATTGCAATTAAACAAAATAGGAAAGTAATTCAAATAGGGGTTTTTCAAATTCTAAAGAGATTTCCATGAATTGTGTTACCAACAAGACTGCTTGTGTTACTAAATTGACTACTCCTCTTGTTAATTATCAAAATTTGCTTTGAAGGTAAATTTATCCTAAATAAGTTAATGCTCCCTCTCGGGTTACAAGAACTGTGCCCAATTAAACCATCCCCTACTCTCGTGGTAATTGAATTTAAATCGAACCCTTTAAGTTTTGTGACAATTCGTGAACCCTCGAAGGTCCGCTTCTACTCTCATGATTTAAGTCCTAAGTTTGATTCCTATAGATCCGATACCTAAGTTCACCGCTAAGTTCGTCCTTAGTGTATCTACGACAAGCAAATAAGTGGCCACCAAATTTACGAGTAATTAAAACAATAGGAATCAAATCGAAAGCAAAATTGAAATTAACAAGAAATCAAACGTCAATTCATCACCATAAACAAATCTTGGGCATAACCCCAATTCCTAGAAATAAGATTGCTACTCAAGCATTGCCATGATCATAGCAAGCTCGATTAACAATAACATAAAAAGAAAACTAGAGGAGAGAAGAGATTGAGAAGAAGAAGAATCATAATTTTTTCCTATGGGTAACAGTCCAAAAATGCCTAGTTTCGATCCCTAGAGGCCTATTTATAATGTGGGGTAACTTGAATCCCAAGCCAATACAAAAATCAGATCAAATCAGTTTCTAAAAATCCATATATTGCGCGTCACGGCCGTGATGGCTATCACGGCCAGGCCGTGACGGATTCTGTCTTGGAGGTTGCTTTGCTGGTTGGTCTGTCACGGCCGTGACCACCATCACGGCCTAGCCGTGATCAGTTCTGCCTGTGAGGGTCTGGTTCAGTTGACATGTCACGGCCGTGATGGACATCACGGCCAGGCCGTGACCAGCTCTGACTTTTCCATCCTTTCTTTTCAGCTCTACTCGATCATGGCCGTGATGGCCATCACGTCTAGGCCGTGATCAGTTCTGTTTGCCTCATTTTCTTGCCTTTCAAGCTCCATCTTCATTCCAGCTCCAACATAACTGATCCTGAGCATTTTAATCTTCAATTCCTGCACACAAGCACCACAAAACCACCTTACCCGTTCCAAGGTAAAAACTAACAAATAATCAAATAAAATACGACTAAACTACATGAAAATGCATGCAAAATGTCAAGGAAATATGAGGTGAAATCACACTCATCACTTTTGTTTAACTTTGATGCATGACCTTTTTCGAATGCCAACTATTACAAATGTTGTTGTCAGAAATTTTCTCATATCAATTTTAAATTTATTATTATATTACATTAAATTTATTAACTTTAAATTAATATCAAATATCGATTGACGTTAGATTGCATAAAATATATATAAACTGAGGCGAGTTCTATGGTGCACAACTGAAGTGGGTGGCTCATGGTGCTCAAGTAAATATGACCTTTAGATTCATGTGTGTCTACGATAACATGGTGCACTCTCCCACATGCATCCGAAACTCAAATTTCTCATTTTTCTACCACCGACACATCACCGGCGAGGGTTTCTGATGACGACGCATCGCTTCGCCGTCGGTGATTCCACCGCCTATTGCTGGAGACCAAAGTCCTCCATCTCCGACACGCCCTCACCATCGCTTTCTTTTTCACCACCGCTTCTCTCTCTTGCTTGGTCCTCATCAGAAAAAATGTAAGATGGCGGTGGATCCTTGTTGGTCCGAGATGTTGCAGATCCGACGACGGTGGGATTGAAGCTTGCAACCTAGACTTGCCATCGCCTGCAACCTAACCCGGAGGTGGTTCCCTTGGTACCTTCTGTGACCGTCATTGTTGGATCCCCGTCACTCTTCCCTCCCTAATCTTCCTCGCACAATCCCAATCACTACGTCTCCAATGCCGCTATTGTTGGATCCCCATCACTCTCCTCTACACCACACACCTCATCTTCTATGTCTATATCGCACAAACCTTAAGGTGCATCAATGGATTCAAGTACCAGAGGCGTTGCCACAAGCTTACAGTTGGTTTGGTACTTCCCCATCATTTACAGATCCAGTTGGGTGGTGTATTTTCTGGTAGGGTGGTGGGTGGTGCATTTTCCGGCAGGGTGAGCATTGGTTCTGTTTTGTGGATGTGGGTAGATGGGGTGAAGGAAAAATTATTCAGTGTTGGAGGTGCACCATGTTACTATGATACCACATGAATCTAAAGGTCATTCTTACTTGTGCACCATGAGCCACCCACTTAAGTTGTGCACCATAGAACTCGCTATAAACTGAATACCAAAGTGTAAACTCATCTTAATTAATTTTGTTTTTAGAGGATGAATGACTTTTTTCTCAAAGTATCTTCTCACCTAATAGGTATAAGCGATTAGTCTATCGAAATATTGTAAGATACCTAAATGGACACTTCTTTCAATAATATTTTTTCATAAACAAATTCAGGAATCATACCGAGAATCACATCACATACTTAGGGTTTGTTTGTTTTAGATTTTTTTATATATATGTTTGTTTTAGATTTTGATAAAATTGATTTGGAAAGATTTGATTTTAAAAAAATCGAGGTTTAAAAATTGATTTGTATTTGATAAAGTTATTTTAAAAATGAGTTTCGAAGAATTGTTTTTGTTTGAATAGAATAAAATAGAATCACTTTTAAATTGATTTTAGGCTAAAATTACTAAAAAAGACATGAGTAGTGTTGATTTTCCTTTCCATGTGCTTTCTAAGGCTTCATTTATTACTCTGCATTGGCAATAGCAATAAGGAAATCCGGAATTTCGTACAGGCACAAGAAGAAACATAAGCCACAACTACGGGTTTCGGTTTCAGTTTCACTGAGAAACTAGTATCCAATTGCACCTATCTGTTCGGTCATAGAAAAAAGATTGAAAAGAAAAGGAAAAACAATTACACACGGGATAGAACAAAATATTAGAACAGATCTACGAAAAAAATAAAATAAATAACAACAAACCTTGGGTTGTGATCCTGCGGATGGAGTGAACTAAATTGAACTGGTGGAGAAAGAAAGATGATTGTAGCAAGGAGAAAAGAATGAAGTGAATGGAGGATAGTAATGTAAAAAATGTTGTGTTGGAAGCTGCAAACGGGAAACCTTGATTTTGAATAATTGTTCAGCTTCAATTGGTGAGCCGAGGTCTCATACCAGTACACATGTTTCTCAAAATCAACAATCAAACATCTCTTTAGCAATTCAACACTATGAAAATTAACCCCCCTTTATTCATTATATTGGTTGTTGCGGAGATGCTTCAGAAGGAACCCACCCACACGAGCAAGTTTGCTGATTTCCAAAAATAAAAAACATTGTCAGAAAGGCAAAGCGTACTCTTGGAATATTGAAACTACAACAACAATCTCAAAAAAAAGAAAATTGTTCATAGAGAGAGAACCTAAGAACCCAAAAAGATAATCCTAAGGACTATGTTGGTGCCTTGTGATGTCAAGCTCTTCAAATTTTGGAAGCAATGACGTAGCAGTTGTTGCAGATAAATCATGGGAAACAAGGCTATCTTTGGTTCCACGTTTGTTTCTTACCGGACGGAGATCCTATGCTCAGACATGGATCCTTTGCTTAGACCCATATGTTTGGCAATTGGACGGAATGTGATTCCAAACTATCAAAAGTGTATTGCAACTAAAGCAAGAAATAATAGTTTCTGGGTTCATTGCAAATTCAATTCTAACCAAATCAATTTTACAAAATCAATTTTATTCAAAATCACTTTTATCAAACACTCATCCAAACATACATTAAGCCATATGGAGGACAAGGTGCATCTGCTGGTGGTGGAGGCGTTAACGATAGACATCATGCGTTTTGTTGTTTTGTGTTTAGATGAAGTTGAAGCTGTGGAAAATAAGAAATTGACATTGGAAAAGGTTTTTCCCATGATGCTTGAAATTGAAGTTCAGCGGCATACATGTTGAGGCTAAACTATGTGTAAGGGGTTGAGGATATGTTTTTGCCATGGCAGAAAGAGGAAGAATAAGCAGAGGAAGATGAGGGAGAGAAGAACAACGGGGTGAGGAAGATGAGAGTAAAATGGTACCTAATTTAGTCCCTAACAAACTTTAGGCCCATTTTGGTCCATTAACGGACAGTTGGATGAGTAAACAGGCCACGTCAACAAACTAACGAAGCCTTCCTAACAGACGTCAATATAGGGATTAATATGTCTCACATTCGTAATTGTCAAGGACTATTGGGAAAAACCCAAGTCCTACATTAACTAGAGATAATATCTAATAAGAGCTTATAAGTAGTGGGCAATTCTCATCATATAAGCTAGCTTTTGGGATTGAGTTAGGCCCAAAAATCTAATGTGGTATCAGAACTATCCTAGATCCGTTGTTGGGCCGCCCACCATGTTATCCACACGTACCAAGCCCAATAGTGCTGTGCGTGAGGGGGTGTATTGGGAAAAACCCAAGTCCCCCATTTAGAGGTGTCAAACGGGCCAGGCCGGGGCAGCCCGAATTTCTATTGGACTGTGAATTCTGTAGGCCATTGGGCCAACGGGCTAAAACGGTAAAAAAGAATGAATGAAACTTACACAATCTTCACATTTTTTTAGCCTTAGCACCGTTACCGGCCCGAACCCAATGGCCCGATCAGGCTGGGCCAAAATGGCCTAGTTTTTTTTAGGCTTATATTTTTGGTGCCCAGCCCAGCCCAGCCTAAAATGCGGCGAGCCGGCCCAAAATTGACACCTCTATCCACATCGACTAAAGATAGTATCTAATAAGAGCTTATAAGTAGTAGGCAATCCTCATCCTATGAGCTAGCTTTTGGTATTGAAATAGGCCCAAAAATCTAATAAGAACAAACAAGTGAGTTTTTGTTCATGGTCTAGATTGGGTACCACGAAATTTGTCATAAACCAAAATGAGCCTTTACTCTCTAAAAAAACTCATCTAATCAAATATATATATATATATATATATATATATATATATATATATATATATATATATATATATTCGAATTTTACCTTTTTTTAGGAGAATGTTAATCAATGTCCTAAGAGTTAGGACATTGTTTAAGAAACCAAAAGAAGAAAATTTTCATTGAAAAATGATGTATTTAATATCTTAATAAGATAAATACTTCACGTTCTAATAAAAACTTATTTGTTATGCAATCCTTAATCAATACCTTTAAGTCACTGGTTAACCACACTTTTTTTATTGAATTGTCATCACCCGTGCTTTTGAGCATAGCTGTCTTCTATTTACTATATAATAAAATTATCTATTTACTATATAATAAAATTAACTCTTCTTAACCATGTGTCACTTTGTGACTATTCCAAAATCCCGCTCAAAACCCATCTCCTCTCTTCTTAATTTATTGTATCTGTTTTCATTTTTTCAGTTCTACCTTTTGCGACACCCTAATCTCAGGTCATCACATGGTTACCCGTTTGCGGAAATAAAACTTAATTTGCTGGTTGCTTTCGGAAAATCATGTTTTCTCAACGTTTATCTTTTCAAAATATGGTGATAAAAATTTTTCTTTTTCTTTTAACCTCCTAACCACAACAACGTAATCAGATCACACTTAAATACATAATATATATATAAATCATCCAACTATACTACCTCGTATGTTTTCTCACATAAATCATAATCAACTTTATTCTCAAAACATAATATTACCTAAGCTGGTCGTATCTAACGGACACTACAACCGATAAAAGCAGCAACAACATGCCTCGAACTAGACAACCTTCTTCTTCTTGTAGAGATCATACCCCTTGTACAACTCTGATATGGTTGTAAGAGTGAGACTCCAATATATGGATTTACCACCATAACTAAATGCGCAACACAAAAGAAGGCACATACACATATACATGTCTATAACAACGTACTCATTCATATGATATCACATCGTTTATCAATGGGTTTCACACCCAAAACATCAACGTTGGACAACTATGCATGAACGATTCAATACATCATCTAAACATTCGCTCTTAATCTCATGAGATATCTCCAACCTCATGATGAGTTGATCAGACTCGATTGCCACAGGCACGCCCATCGCACACTGTCCAACATCGTGGCACAGTGATAACAATCTGAGATGGGGCCTCATTGTCCAAACCCCGGGCACAATGAGATCATCTTTGTACGGTCTACCCTGACGCCGCAAGGTAATCCCTCTTCTGATCATGGCACGTCTGCCAAATGCATGCAAGAAAACATTTTGTTCTCAACACTTTTCTTTGTGCTATATCTTTATTGTCAAAGCTTTCAAAAGCTTACGACTTAACATCTTTTGAAACATCTTTACATATTTTATTAACAACACAGGACCTCAAAGTCCGAGTGCTCAATCACGAAGCCCCTAAACCTTGCAATCAGTCTTAGGTTCGTGGTAGTCGAAAACAACTTAAAACGTTTTAACTTCTTTAAATAGATACCAAGTTTACAACATAACGAATCTTAATACCCCGACGTCTCGGTTATTAAGTTCCATATCTTTTACATCTTTTTACATCTTTTTACATCTTTTACATCGTATTACATCTTTTCACATCTTTTACATCGTTTTACATCTTTTTACATCTTTTACATCTTTTACATCTTTTTACATCTTTTACATCTTTTCTGTCTGTGAAAAACAAATCCAAAATAGGATAACGTCATAAGAACACTAGTACCCCGACATCTCGGTTACTAAGTTCTATATCATCCTTTACGTCATTAAGTAAAACTCATTTACCGAAAATTCTTTCTTCTTGAAATTCGTTTATAAAATGTCAATTCATAAAAAAAATCCACTTTTCCTTTAGAAACACATTTTTTTTCCAAAATAACGTCAAATCATCAACAAATTCTTTTTATTGAAACTTCAACTCTAATAAATCAATTCAAATTAAATCTCTTTTCAACATAAGTACTGCTATTTTTAAACTCCCACCATAAATAATTTCGAAACTTGACGTTGTTTAGCATTTTCAAAGAAAACGTCTTTAAGTCAAACTTTGACATTTCTTATAAAATAATTTTCTTATATAATAAATAAGGTCTTTTCGAATATTAATTTCACAAAATCACTTTTTATAATATTTCGGAATTTCTTGTGTAAAAATTAGCAGTACTAAAAAAAATTTCACGGTTACGCTCTCACCGTGACTCGTAAATTTCTTTTACACTAATAAATCCTTAAAATAATAATATTTCTCAAAACTCATTATTTTTCCAAAATCATATTTTCCTCTACTATTATATTCCAACATTCCCCATAAAACGTTGAATATAACTTTCATAGCTTATTAAATCTTTTATCTGCTTAATCGGTTGTGCACTGACCACTGTCAGGCCTCTCAAACAACACTCACAAACAACATTCAACAACATCATCATAATTATATCCACAGGCAGATCATGCATCATAACAACATAATATACTACTGCAGATAATGAAAAGCAGATCAATCACCGATACACGGATAAACAATACATCGTAAACAACATAAACAATTAATCACAAACCACATATAAATCATATAAGCCACACTAAAAGAAAATAGTTATCGAGAAAATCCCTTAAGTAAGCTCCCCTTATCTCTTGAAGACTCAAACTAACGTTTTCAAACAATCCCCCGATTTGATCCGGTTTCCTCCGTCCGCTTAAATCAGTTAACTCGGTTGTTTCCTTCAAACGAATTGCAACCAAAATAAATCAAATCAAACCACAACATACTTAGCTCATGAGGGTTAGGTTTCGGTCAAGGGCTGACTTTTAGGGTTCAAAATCCATAAAATTTCTAATCATGATTAAGTCATGGATTAATGATCCTAATATACTTAAGGAAATGGATTAGGGCTAAACAACAAAGTTAAGAATCAAAACCATCCTAACCCTCTAAATGGTAGATTCGGCCAACACAAGAACATAGGGTTAGGGTTTTTAGTTTGATAAACCAACTTGGATTTATTAAGCATACATACTAATTGCTTGATTACTAAGATCATTAACGAAAACTTTGAACAAAACTCATCTAGTTCCAAGAACTAGGGTTTCGGCCTTTATGAAACAAATAGGTTAGAGTTTGATTTTTGATCTTCTATCTACTTACATACAATAACTATCAAGGTACTAGAAGATTGAATCATGAATCAAGACATGAAAATGAAACAAAACCTATGAACATGATATTGACCTAGGTTCGGCCAAGCCCAGAAATTAGGGAAAGAAATTTCTCATGATCATATGCTTCTATATGATGAAAATAGAGGTGATTATAAGATCATAGCAATTGGTTTCATATCAAAAGGATTTTTCTAGAATTAGTTATGAATTTTCAAAGTTCTAGATCTAGAAACTTAAAAGTGATGAACATAGATGAAATAGACTTTGAATCATGAAACTTATTGAAGAACATAGACATGATTAGAGAAGAAGAATATGATTCACCTCTTGAAGATCAAAAACAAGTGAAGATCCAAGAACTTTCTTCATAAAGTGATGCTAAAAGGCTTATGAACTTAGAACTTTTGAGTTTTTGAAACAAATGACAATATGAAGAAAATGAAATGTGAGGGAAGGTATTTATAGGCATGTGGGATGCGCCACTTTTGAGGACCAAGTAGAAAGGAGGTGGCTTTTCAAAGGATTAAAGTGCAAATAACTAACATGGACCATTCTGCAAAGATTCCAAAAGTATAAGGACTATTTTGCAAATTGTCAATAGATTGTAATAATGACCATGTGCCACAATAAATGTGGTCTTATCTTAACATCACTTTGGCTGATTTTTCTTCAAACTTTTTGGAAAAATCTAGAACATTTGAGAACATTTGAGATCATTTGAGAACCTTGGAGAATATTGTGGAATTGTGTGGAAACTTCAAGAATCCACTTGACTCTTCCAAACTAAGGCAGCCCCCACTCCATCTTGGGCCTGCGCATGGGCTTGATAAATTTGGGCTTGAATTCATCTTTGTGGGGCCCACCAAAAAGGCTTAAAGCTTATGATGACATAGAAAACTTGTATAGTTTCAAATAGGCTTTATGGAATTAATCCATGAACAAGAAATTTTGGGCTTCATAGCCACGTCCATTAAGAGATTGGGAACAAGGATTCTAGCCCAATTCACTTGAAAAAACTTAGAAACTAACTCAGGGACAAAAGGGTAATTAACAGAAAGTTCAGGGACTTAAGCGTAAAATTCATAAATTTTCACTTTAACCTTGTGTAACCTTCTAGACTTAAAAGTATGATTCATCCTCATGAATCACCTCAAAATCCTAAGATAACCTAATTTTCTGCTCTTGGAAACTCCGAAATCCACTACATCGTCTACCCGATTACGTATTCCACCCGTAAAACGTAAATTATTTTATTTTTTTCTGAAATAATTCTAAAAATACACTCTTGTAGGAAATAAAATAAAAATCTTAAGTCTTTCGTTCACGAATTAAAATTAGGTTTTCTGAGCAGTAAACTTTTACTGTCAGTGAAAATACAGAAAACGGTAGACCGGTTTCCGTTTGAATTTTCAACCAAAAACTTCCCCGCAATCTTATGAAAATAAGTATAACAAGAAAATAACATTGGTTTGTCCAAAATCATTTTCTAAGTCTCGGATAAAAATATATATATTTATATATTTATTACGGATATTACGAAGCGGCGAAAATCGGGGTGTTACACCTTTTGCCCATTTTTGGCTCTGCAGTCCATGCAGGTCTTTCACAATGATAATAAATGCAAGGACATAGGCCAGCTGCACTTCACCGTATATGGAGCTTTATTTCAACTTTCTTCCTCATTTATATTTTATTATATATTTTTCTTTTATTTTTTATTATACTTTATCAACTTTTCTACTCTGATTGTCAAAACACGGCAGAAAGTATACTCTACAATCTCTTACACTTCCTTTACTCATTCCTTCTTTCTTTTCTCTCATTTCTTCTTTCTTCACCATTTATCATAAGCTTGGAGTTTTCTCATCTCCCTCCTCCAGAAGCATTGAATCAGTTCCATTTGCTCATTTTTTATTTTTTCATTTTGCCTTTACTTACCTAACATCACACTGTTCATTTGATAGCAAGAATGTATTTCGAATTTGTGAAGCCTTTGTTTTTCTTCTTGCATTTTCTTTTTTATTAGTTCTTTACAGTTGCTATATCCTTTTCTTGATGCTTGATTTATATTGCTTTAATTGGTTCTAAAAATGATGTTGGATTCTAAGTTGTTTGTGTGAATTGGGTTGATTCTAAAAAATGCACATGAGGTGTTTGGGAAAACTCCTCTTTATGGGTAAGAAGCTTTTTAATCTTTCATACTAAATTTTTTAAATTTTATCTCATTCATATATTGGATATCTGTGTGTTGAAGTTCATAATCATATTCATATTTTGCCTTTTTGTTGCCTTGTGAGCATGTGTTGTACTTTTTATATATCTTAGTTTAGATCGTGCTGTATTAATTTTCTGGTGATTGAAAGAGTGCATTCATATTTGATACGAGAGCTTGTAATGAACAATCTTTTTCTTTTGAGAATTAAATGCTTATCAGTTCACCAAGAACGCATTTACTTTTTAGTTGTTGGTATATTGTCCCTTGAAGAGGTTAATAAGTGAGAAAGCATTAGGCGATTTTAGTTCTCAAACCTAGACCAACCAGCCGGCGGGGGGCAAATAAGGTGGGCTCTTCACCTAGCTTCTTATCCTCCAAACTTTATCTTCAATACTCTGAGCAAATATATTACCTATGCAATAGTTCATTGAAATAGAAGTGAAAATAGTGCTTCAATGAATAAATAAATTTATTTGTATTGCATGCTATTTGATCACAGCCACATTTAAAAGCTTACCATGTTATGTTAAGAAGAGTAGTAGCTAAATGTATTTTTAGTTTAACTCACAAATGTATTCTTATTTGAATAATAATCATTAGTGTTTTTAACTGCATCTTTTTTCCGTTCATATGTTTTTTTTTTTGTTGAAGTTTTTCAATGCAAATAGTTATCTTTATTAGTTTAATAGGTCTATTTATTTACAAGTTATTTTGAACAAGAGTATTTTCTTTATTAGTTAAAAAAAAAAATTGCCCTATGATAGAAATGAAGCAGCCTTATGCGGATAGTAATATTAAATTGTGGATGATCATATTTTCCTCCAAGCCAATTCTCTACCTTGGACACCACAAATTCATTGCAGACTCCATAGCAAGGTTCTCAACATTTAAGGTGAAATTTTCACTTTTGAAGCTACATTCTATAAAAAAAAAAATATATTTTCATTTTCTTCATTCTTTGTTATCTATGGTTGCTATATTTTTTTTTCCTTTATGCTTGATTTATGTTACTCCAATTGATTTTGGAAATCAAACTTAATTCTAAGTAGTTTGTGTAAATTAAGTTGATTCTAAACAATGCACATGAGGTGTTGAGAAATTTCCTCCCTGTGGGTAATGCAAATTCCAAACTTTGTGGATGTACATTTATATGGGTGTTTGTTCTTGACATCATACCGCTCCATGATTTATATCGATTGTTGTGATTTGAAACGTGAGTTTTCTATGTTGTTTAAGAATATAGATGTCAAGTTTGATGAAAAGAGACAAATATAAGACATGAAGTTAATTATTGGTATTGATAAAAAAAAATTTGCTACAACTCACGATGAGCATGAACGGAAGTTCAAGTAGATTTGCAGATATAACTGCATCCAAATAGTTCTATTTAGTTTGTTTCAATTTAATCTGCCAACATACTAGCACCCCATGTTTATTCAAAAAAATAAAGCAAATTTCAGAAACATAAAACAAGCAAGTGGAAGATGGTTATTATTTCAGGCTTCAGATATTTAAGTGTAACACCCCGATTTCTGCTGTTTCTACTGTTTTCTATATCGATAAACAAACATCTGTTTATATTTTTTTTATCTGAAATTTAGAAAATGATTTTGGGAAAACCAAAGTCATATTCATATCATACTTATTTTTATAAGTATATATGGTTAAATTTTTGGTTGAAAATTCAGACGGAACCCAGTCGGCTTTTCACCAAGCGACAAGAAGATTTTACTGATCATAAAACCTAATTTTAACCCGGGAACGAAATGGATAACGTTTATATATCATTGCCAACGATATAGGTTATTTTTGAAATTTTCAAAATAAATATGTTATTATACTCGATTCGGGAGTAAAACCTAGATCGGGAGAATAACGGAGTCGGAAACGGAACTACGTAGACTGAACCGAACACCGGGCCACCGAGGGACACATGTCACATGGTTGTGGTGAGTAGGGTGAGTCACCACTTATGACTCACCTTTGTCATGATTAAATTTCAAAATATCTAGATATTTCTTTAAACTAGTATAAATACCGTTTTACCCTTGGACGATTTTACCCTTGAACTTTCATCGAAATGACAAGTTTGCCCCACAATTTGTGGACACAAATCAGCCACATCCTCACTCATTTCTCACCACATGTTGGTCATGATTGCTTTTTGGGAAATGACCATTTTGTCCTTATGTTGTCATAATACCACAAAAATGCCATTTTGTGAGATTACTACTTTGTCCTTGAAATTTTGTGTGTTGGACCCTTTTACCCCTCAAAGGCCACGACCCTAGGCAACCAAGAGGCCAATTTTCACTTCTATAAAAGGCCATCTTCATCTTCTCCATCAAGCTTTGCCATTAAAGCTCTAAGTACCATAGCTTGATTTTGTGAACGAAGTAGGTGATTCCTTGCCCATTTTTCATTTCCAAGAGGTATACCATGCTTCTCTCACTCAATCATCATCATGTTCTTCATTGATTTTTGTGATTTGAAGTCTTGATCATATTTTTCAATTCCTAGATCTAGAAACTTTGAAAATTCATAGAAAATCATAGAAAATCCTTTTAAAGTGAAACCAATTTCTATGATCTTATTATCCTCTCTATATTTAAGATCCAAGAGGATACATCAAACAAAAATTTCGTGCCCTTTTATTTTGTCAAGGCCGAACCCTAGTTTCTAGTGGGGGAGGACTTTGTTCATTTTGTTAACTAGTCTTGCTTGATTCAATCTTATAATTCATATATATGTTGAGTCCATGATTTTTGAATCAAAATCAAATCTCTAAGCCATTATTTTATTCATGGCCGAAATTATTTTCTTGAGGAGTTGAAAGATTTTGTTTCATTTTTTAACTTATGATAACTTGTCTTCACTCTACACTACTCTAAGGTTATAGATCTAAGAGTATGTGGAGTTTTGAAACCTTGAACCTATTTTCTTAGCTTGGGCAGAAACCATATCCATAGGAAATAATAGATTTTTTCAAAGTTTAATTAGTTATGTGTTGTTTTGTGAAGGATTGTGTTAGTAGTTGTTGTTCGGAGTTCGTGGAGGAAACCGGATTTGAAAACCGAGACTTCGTTGAATCAGAACTTGAATCTTCAAAGGTAAGGGGAGTTTTCCTAAGGAGCTTCGATAACTATGTGTATAAATTGTTTGGTGTGTCTGTAATTAATGGTTATAGTTTGTGGTGTTTGTTTTAAAATTATTGCGTAATATTCTGTGATGCACGATTTATCTGTAAAAGCATGCTATAAATTGCGATGTGTGAATTTGTTGTTGGTTGTGAAAGCATGTGATAAATTGTATTGTATGAAATTTTTTGTTGATTTTTATGATTGGCTGGAAGCCTGACACCGATCAGTGCTTATTGAAAATTAAGGATAAAACATTAAGAAAATTTAAGGGAAATATTATGTTTTTGAAAATTGGTGGATTTAACTTTTAAGTTAAAAATAATAATATTTGAATGAGTTTTAATAAAAGAATAAGTTAATGAGCAACCGCGCGTACGTAACTGTGAAAAAAATTCACTTTCGCACTTGTTTCGAAAACGTCGGGAAAAATGGAAATAAAATCTTAATTTTTAGAAAATGTATTTTAAAAAGTGTTTTAAGATTGATAATAAATAATTTTTCAAGAAATAAGGGTTTTTGCTTGCCTAACGACAGTATGAGGAAAAACGATCTTTTTACATGAGAAAAATGAATATATGTGTTAGAAATGATTTTAAAAAGAATTAACAGATTTTCAGAAATAAAAATAAAGGATTTAAGGGGAAAATGATTTCCGTTACGTTTTAAAACGAATTTCATCAGAAAAGGATTTTGTTGGAAAAGAATTTAAGAACATCGGAAATTTCCGACAAACTTGGATAAGTTTTTGGAGTTTTGTTTTTAGTATTTGTGTTTCATCGAACGAAAATTCTTTGGGGAAAAATCAATGAAAGGATAAGGATCTAGATTGCTTTGAGATGTCGAGCTAGTGTTCCTAAAAGGAAATCGCACTTGGAAAGGAAAGGAATTGGAATACCTAAGGAAGGGTAGTCGGGTGCTTTAAGCCTCGTGCAGAGGAAAATAAACGACAAAGAACAATTACGTTAAAAAGGATTTTACATGCATAGTCCGGCAAACATGCCATATTTGGGCGGAGACATCCCTTAGGTATCGAGCTACAATTTCACAAAGGGTGAATTGAGTAAATTGGTTTAGTTACGGACCAAAGATAAATTCTAGGGTCTTTGGGTCTTAGGGACATTCGGGCTTCGAAAATCCAGCGAATACTTGTGGCCTTGCAACCTCGGGTCGTGGAATTCGGTTACCCGACACGAATGTACTAAATAGGGAACTATTCCAATATTATTTTAGGTGCTCCATCGTGATATTCCCTGAACAATTGGAGCCGGACCTAAATTTAGAGACCGATCTCATGAGACTATTGTGTTAAGGGTATTGCAGCCTAATCATTACTCGAAGAAGGGAAGTTAGGAATCTTCGTAGAATAAAGGTCAAGAACCACGGGAATGGATATTGAAGTGTCATGCATTTTTGAAAAATTATGATTGGATGATCGGGTATAAATCTCATTGGTAGGAAATATTTATAATATGTATACATGATGTTTGTTTGAGTGTCGTGCATATAGTTATCATGATGAAAACTCAATGATAGTATCTCACCCTTGCTTTATTTATTTTCATGTTGGGTTTCTACTATACTTCTATATATATATATTCGAGTACAGATGAGCCCAATGAGTCTGATATCGTACACGGGGATAAGTTCCATGCACTTTGACGAGGCTGATGACGGAAGCGTGTGGAGGACTAACCTGGGTACTTATGCGGGAGGGGAGTCTCGGGAGGATTTCCCAATGGGTATTCTTAAGTGTGACCAGCTGTAGGATTCTGATTTGGGTTTAATTTTGGAAAGTGGTACCGCTACCATATAGGTTTAGTTTATGTGTGTTTTCCTTATGCTATGGCTTAAATAAATGATTGTAATATAAAGGGCCATATGTAAAACCTTATTGATGCATATATATGTTTTCGGTTGTTTGTTAATTATAACGGTTTGGGTTGTATCGTTTGAGGAAAAGAAAAAGAAAAAAAAATTATCGCTAATTTTCAAGGAAGTTACGAAATAGAGAAAATTATATTTTTCCGAAAGCAACCAGCGTAATTATTTTCAGTCTTTTAGTTTCAACATGTAGCGTCAAGGGGTGTTACATTAAGGATGATTCAATATACAAGTGAATTATATGATGAATCTATATAATTGTAAAGGTCTATGGCCTCATACAAGTATGCATTAAATAATTTTGTTTTTTATTTTATTAAAACTAATTGCTGTTTGATTGTAACGATATGAAAACTGTTGATTTTTGTTAAAAATTGCATTGTAATATATACAGACATAATAAATGTGATTGGCATATCATAGGACGGGACATAACGAACGTATTATGTAGATTCTTATTTTTGTAAAATATCGTGCTTACCTTGCAAATCTTTCGAGCTGCCAAATTGAGCTTGGTTGAGTTTACAAACAGGGTGAGCTAGGCTGAGTTTACATGTTGGTTGACCATAACCTTTTTAAGGATACATCAGCTTTATCTTGCTTACAACTATTAGCCTCCATTATAGATGATGTACACCCAGTGCATTTTTTAAAATACTGGACACTTTGATTCCTAAATACAACATTGGAACATAATGCATTGTTTCTATTCTAAGATGAAGAAAAGGAGTTGGAAAAAAAAAAAACATTCTTAGATGCATTGTTCCTCTTTATCAGCTCCTCTCTAATATGCACACACTCCTTCCTTGTAACAAAATGCTTTGTTTTAAATACAATATGGTAATGGCTCTCTTCTTAGATGGAGAAAAATGAGTTAAAAAAAATGTAAAAGATTATGGTTGTAGCTAAAAGTTTAGGTCCTTCTCACAATAAGCATTTGTCACCAGACATTGCTTATATGAATTATAAATTAGCAAGCGTTACTATTTGGTTACTTTTTACATATGACAATATGTTTATCTAAAACACTGACTGAGGTGTGGTTGCAGCATGAGCAGAAATATTAAGTCTAATGTTTAGTATAAATGACAAGTTAAACCCTCGGAATGAAGCAGCAAAATAGGGTTTAGAGTGTTTGTAGAAGCAAATGAATGTTTGTTCTTTTTATTTTTTTAATAATTCCAATGTTTAATTATATTAAGAATTTCTTATAGCAGCACAGGAGTATTTCTAGGAAATGAAAAACCTAATTATGTGGCAAGAAATGTTTTCTCTTTTAATATTAATGGCTCTTGAAATTATCGGTTAGTATGCTTTACAGTCAACTATAACATTTCATGACCTTTCATATCATTTATATATAATGTTATTGTTTGTTACACATGGGAATAGTCCATGCGTCAAATCTGTACGAGAAACATGTTTTGACTTGGATATACACATCTGGGAAGCATTGTCATGAAGTTTCATACACCCTGGAAGCATACTTTGGTTTGAATTGAGTTTGCCGATATAACTTCATTGTATTTGAGCACATATCTATTTTATGTTGTCAAGAATGTACAATGCACATGTAATTTCTTATGAATCGAAAAGTTGCTATATTGTTGATGCAACCTTTGTTTTTTTCATAACTGTTAGTATACATGGATTTGTTATAGACAAACTTATTAATATATGATAGATTATTTACCAACAGATCGTTATGAGTATGCGTAAAAACGAAAGTGACCCGTGCGAATGCACGAGTACCTTACTAGTTAGGGGGGAAATTGTGAAATGTGTTAGATCAATCTTTTGCCATGAAACAGTGGTTTTAAACCGACTACCTTCACACACAAAAATATATTAAAAAAGAAATAATCCGACTATCTTATTGGATTTCTACTTGATATCAATAATGATCGATATTTCCAGTAAAATAAAAATAAGAATAACGTTGGATATTTGGATAAGAATTTAATTGATACATACTCAACCCAATGAGTGTGGCTTAGTTGGTAAGCAGCGCTGAGTTGATGCATGCTAAGTTGTCTCTTGGGTACTTATTTGAATATGCATGTCACTTGGATTAATTACTCGGGTTCTTGGTTCACTATCCATGCTCTGATTGTTTATATTGACTGGTCTTAGTGATTGCTTGAGGACAAGCAAAATCTTAAGCTTGAGGTAGTTTGATGAGTGTGATTTCACCTCATATTTCATTGACATTTTGCATGCATTTTTTCTATAGTTTAGGCATTTCTAATTTGATTTTGGTTAGTTTTTACCTTGGAACGAGTAAGGCGGTTTTATGGTGTTGTTGTGCAGGAATTGAAGATTAAAATGCTCAAAATTAACCAAGATGGAGCTTGCATGAAGATGGAGCTTGAAAAGCAAGAAAATGAGCCAAACAGAGTCCATCACGGCCTAGCCGTGACAGCCATCACGGCCGTGATCGAGTAGAGCTTAAAAGAAAGAATGAAAAAGTCAGAACTGGTCACGGCCAGCCCGTGATGCCCATCACGGCCGTGACATGTCAACTGAACCAGACCCTCACAGGCAGAACTGATCACGACCAAGCCATGATGGTGGTCACGACCGTGACAGACTAACCAGTGAAGCAACCTCCTAGGCAGAACCCGTCACGACCTAGCTGTGATGGCCATCACGGTCGTGACGCGTGATATATGGATCTTTAGAAACTGATTTGATCTGAATTTGTGTTTGCTTGGGATTCAAGTTACCCTAATCTATAAATAGAGCACTTAGGCTCGAAAATAGGGAGACTTTTGGAGGGACTTTTGGGCTGCTACACTTAGGCAAAATTAGGATTCTCTTCTTCTTCTTCTTCTTCTTCTTCTTCTTCTTCTTCTTCTTCTTCTTCTTCTTCTTCTTCTTCTCTTCTCTTAGGTTTTATTTCATGTTTTTGTTAACCAAGCTTGTCATCACCATGGCAACGCTTGAGTAGTAGTTTTATTTCTAGGGATTGGAGCTATGCCCAAGATCTGATTTATGTTATGAATTGATGTTTTACCTTTGTTAATTTCGATTTTGCTTTACATCTGATTTCTATTGTTTTAATTACTCGTAAATTCGGTGGTCACTTATTTGCATGTCGTAGATACTCTAAGGAGGAACCTAGCAGTGAACTTAGGTATCAGATCTATAGAATCAGACTTAGGACTTAAATCACGAGAGTTAGAAGCGGTCCTTCGAGGGTTAACGAATTGTCACAAAGCTTAAAGGGTTCAATCTAAATTCAACTACCACGAGAGTATGGGTTGGTTTAATTGGGCACGATTTTTGTAACCCAAGAGGGAGCATTAACTTATTTAGGATAAATTCGCCTTCAAGGCAATTCTGATAATTAACAAGGGGTAGTCAATTTGGTAACATGAACAATCTTGTTGGTAACCCAATTCCTAGGAATATCTTTAGATTTGAAAAAACCCCTAATTGATTTACTTTTCTGTTTTGATTGATTGCATTCTTAATTATCTGATTTTCTAGTTTATTCTTATTTCAAAAACCAAATCTTTTCAAAATCCTTTTTTATATAGTCCAGTTTGATTGATTTAAATTGCTCATGGATCCGGTGCTTCGGGGGAACAAGTGAATTCTTGTCACAATTTCTATGACAAGAACCCGAAGTTGCCAAACTATGTTCCCCAAATTCTTACAACCACGGAAGGAAGAATAGCCCTTATCTCTCGTCACGGGAACTTCAACAACACGTTGAACCACGAATTCCAGGAAGGCCAAGGTAATAGGAAACCCACATCAGGATATCCTCAGGTACAAAAGTCTAAACTTGAGTCTCTCTTGGAAAATTTTGTTGAAACTCAAACAAAACAAAATGAAGAGTTTAGGCAACAAGGTAGGGCAGTCAATGAGGCAATAAAAGAGTTAGCATCTAAGGTAGATAACTTAGCCATCCATAATAAGATGTTAGAAACTCAGATTGCCCAACAAGCTAGTACATATTCTAGACCTAAGGGTACGTTTCCGGGACAACCCGAAGTTAATCCCAATGAACATTGTAATGCCATATACTTGAGGGACGATAAGCTTGGGGTGGTTTAAAAGGATATGGAATGTGAGGAGGACATGAGCGAAGATGAAGAGATAGAGCCAAAGTATGTCCCTCCACCACCTTACCAACCCCCAATACCTTTCCCACAAAGGTTGGTCAAGAGAAAGCAAGTAGAAATAGAAACTAAGAGCTTAATTGAGGAGCACAATGTCATGATAAAAACTAATATACCTCCTAAACTAAAGGATCCAGGAAGTTTCTCTATTGCTTGCTCAATTGGAGAGGTGAAAATAGACCAAGCCTTATGTGACTTAGGGGCTAGTGCGAGTTTGATGTCGCTTACTATCTTCGAGAGGTTAGGAACCAAGGAATTGAGTCCATCCAAATTCTCTTTGAAATTTGCGGATGACTCAACTAAAACTCCTCTAGGCATACTAGAGAATGTTCCAGTAAAAGTAGGGAAATTTTTCATTCATACCGATTTCATGATATTGGATATGAACGGGAATTCTAAATTCCCTCTCATTCTAGGAAAGTCGTTCTTGGCCACAGCTGGAGCAATAATAGACGTAAAAAATGGCAAGCTCTCCTTAAATGTAGAGGGAGGTAGGGTAGATTTTGATTTGACTAACTCATATAACAACCCTCCTTTTGAGAGTCATGTGTGCAGGATCGATATAATGTCTCCAGAGGTGAAGGAAGAGCTTAACATGGAAGCAACTCCGAAGCTTTGCAAGACAAATGATGCACCAAATGGTGATGAAGTTGGAATTGCTCCTCATGTGGAAATAAAACTTCCGCCGGGAGGAAGTAAGGCCATAAAACTCAGAGTGAAAAGAGCAAAGCGAAAGCGCAATTGGCCATATGAACTAAATCGGCTCTTTGAAGGACTTCCATGGAAGAGAAGTGATCTTGCACTTCTAGGCCCAGCCGACCCCGGTTGATTGAAAGAAGTATGGTCAAGCTTAAGACCGTAAATAAGCGCTTTTTGGAAGGCAACCCAAGTTTTCTTTCCCTTTTCTATTTGTTTTTGAATTTTATTTTTGAATAATTTGAGGAGATTTAGAGAAGAAAGATCACTAACTGATGGCTTTGCCAAGAATTTTCAGGTTATGAAAGCAGTAAGAGCAAAAAGGCAAAGAAAAATAAAGTCAGAAGTAATCACGCCCAGGCCGTGACGGCCATCACGACCGTGATTAGATAACCAAAGAAGATCAGAAAGGATCACGGACCAGTCGTGATATCCATCACGGGCGTGATGAGAAGGACCCTGCAGATCAGAATGTATCACGTCCTAGCCGTGATGGAGCTCACGGCCGTGACAGGCCAGCTCCTAAAGACCAGAATTGATCACGGTCTAGCCGTGATGAGTATCACGATTGTGACACATTTTCCAGCATCTCTTTGACTGGCATGAGAGCCAGCACCCTCTACCACCTCGGTGAGTTGTTCCATTTTTCTCCTCTCTCCGACTTGATTATTTACATTGGGGACAATGTAAGTTTTTAAGCTTGGGGTAGGGGTATTTTTGCAATTTTTTTTTTTTGCATTTTTGCATTTTTCATGTTGCATTCATATAGGCATAGTTTTGCATGATCACATGATTAGATTGCCCTTTGCTTAGAGTATGCATCCAATTGTGAGAACTTAATGCCCAATAAATTGAGATAGTGAATTTTTGAACCCAATTTTTTATTCTTGTGATAGGCTAAAAATAAAAATGCTTGAGATAATCTTTTGATAGTTGATAATTGGCATGTGGTTCCTTAGACTTGTGTTTCTCATTAATTTTAAACTACTAAATGAGAGATTTTTGAGCCTAAAAGAGGTACTCACTAAATCTACCCCATTCTTTGTGATAGAGTATTTTATTCCTCTTGGATTGTATTCTCTAGAACTTGACTTGAAACCATTTTAAAACTTAAAAATTTTTGAAAACATATTTGGAAGTGATTAAGGCACTAGGTATTTTTCTGGCCTTCTGAGCTTTTATTGATTAAATGCTACCCCTTAGTTACTCAATTTTGAGCCTAAAAGAATAAAATACTTTTCTTGGTACCTTGAAATAATTTGATGAATGATGCTTGGTATGGCACCTTTTAAAGTATTGCAAAAAGGGTGAAAAGGTAGTTTGAAAAATAAATTGTGGGATGAGAAAGTTAGAAAAATATTTCTCTTAAGTTGAAAATCTCCCCTTCTCCAAATAAATAAAATAAATAAAAATAAACAAAAAATGGAGAAGGGGATGAGAAAAAGAAAGTGAGAAATAAAATAAAATAGAAAGAAAAAAATAAAAAGAAAGAAAGAAAGGTGGAAAAGTGAACTAAAAGCCCAAAAAGGTATTTTAGAAGGTTGTCATGCTTTGCAATGTTTGATATTTTGTTTAGCCTTCTTGAATTTTCCTTTTCTTGATTTTCCCCACCTAACAATTAATCCCTTGGCCCCATTACAACCAAAATAAAAGACTTCTTGATTCTTATGTGTTTTCATTAATAAAGTAGAGATTTGGTTAATAGTCAAGCTTATGGTAGGGTACCTTCCTTGAGGAAATTGAGCGAATTGTCACATATCCTTAAACACTTGAGTGAGGTGAGAAGAGTGCCCGAATTAGTGAGAGATATAAATTTAGGGAACCTAAGCTTCTAATTGGACTTGAAATTGATTGTCTCTTGGGTACTTATTTGAATATGCCTGTCACTTGGATTAGTTACTCGGGTTCTTGGTTCACTATCCATGCTCTGATTGTTTATATTGACTGGCCTTAGTGATTGCTTGAGGACAAGCAAAATCTTAAGCTTGGGGTAGTTTGATGAGTGTGATTTCACTTCATATTTCATTGACATTTTACATGCATTTTTCCTATAGTTTAGGCATTTCTAATTTTATTTTGGTTAGCTTTTACCTTGGAACGGGTAGGGCGGTTTTTTGGTGTTGTTGTGCCGGAATTGAAGATAAAAATGCTCAAAATTAACCAAGATGGAGCTTGCATGAAGATGGAGCTTGAAAAGCAAGAAAATGAGCCAAACAGAGCCCATCACGGCCTAGCCGTGACAGCCATCACGGCCGTGATCGAGTAGAGCTTAAAAGAAAGAATGGAAAAGTCAGAACTGGTCACTGCCAACCCTTGATGCTCATCACGACCGTGACATGTCAACTGAACCAGACCCTCACAGGCAGAACTGATCACGGCCAAGCCATGATGGTGGTCACGGCCGTGACAGACCAACCAGTGAAGCAACCTCCAAGGCAGAACCCGTCCCGGCCTAGCCGTGATGGCCATCACGGTCGTGACGCATGATATATGGATCTTTAGAAACTGATTTGATCTGAATTTGTGTTTGCTTGGGATTCAAGTTAACCTAATCTATAAATAGAGCACTTAAGCTCAAAAATAGGGAGACTTTTGGAGGGACTTTTGGGATGCTACACTTAGGCAAAATTAGGATTCTCTTCTTCTCTTAGGTTTTATTTCATGTTTTTGTTAACCAAGCTTGTCATCACCATGGCAACGCTTGAGTAGTAGTTTTATTTCTAGGGATTGGGGCTATGCCCAAGATCTGATTTATGTTATGAATTGATGTTTTACCTTTGTTAATTTCGATTTTGCTTTACATCTGATTTCTATTGTTTTAATTACTCGTAAATTCGGTGGCCACTTATTTGCGTGTCGTAGATACTCTAAGGAGGAACCTAGCGGTGAACTTAGGTATCGGATCTATAGAATCAGACTTAGGACTTAAAACACGAGAGTTAGAAGCGGTCCTTCGAGGGTTAACGAATTGTCACAAAGCTTAAAGGGTTCAATCTAAATTCAACTACCACGAGAGTAGGGGTTGGTTTAATTGGGCACGGTTTTTGTAACCCGAGAGGGAGCATTAAATTATTTAGGATAAACTCGCCTTCAAGGAAATTTTGATAATTAACAAGGGGTAATCAATTTGGTAACATGAACAATCTTGTTGGTAACCCAATTCCTAAGAATCTCTTTAGATTTGAAAACCCCCCAATTGATTTACTTTTCTGTTTTAATTGATTGCATTCTTAATTATCTGATTTTCTAGTTTATTCTTATTTCAAAAACCAAATCTTTTCAAAATCCTTTTTTATATAGTCCAGTTTGATTGATTTAATAATTAGTTGTGATTTGAGATCACGGTCTCTATGGGATCGATCTTTTTATTACTTGGCGATGAATCCGATACACTTGCTGGAATTCACCACATCAGAGATCATGTGAGAAAATTTTTGAGAAGTTTCTCAAAGCAGCGGAGACCTAAGGTAACTGCTATCCAAGAAGCAATGAATCTGAATACTCTTTATCTGGAAGAGCTTCTGGGGTCATTAAAAGTTTATGAACTTGAACTTACTGAAGGGGAAAACTCTAGAAAAGGAAAATCCATTTCCTTAAAAGCCAAGAAAGCTAGTTCCTCAAAGGTGCTTAAAGTTGCTGAGTCCTCAGATGAAGCTGATTCATCAAATAATGAAGGTGACTCAGATAAGGATGAACTATCTTTCATCTCCATAAAAATCCAACACATGTGGAGAAAGAAAGGTGGATTCAGAAGGAAGCAGTTCAACAAAAAATTCTACAAGGAGAAAGGCCCACCCCTGTGCTTTGAATGTAAGAAACTAGGACACTCCAAAGCTGGCTGCCTAGAGCTGAAGGAGAAAAAGAAATTCTTCAAAAAGAAGAAAATCTTGATGGCTACATGGGAGGATCTTGACCTATCTTCTTCAGATGAAGAAGATGAAGCAGGAGAAGAAGTAAACATTTGTTTTATGGCTGACACTGCATCAGAAAGTGAATTCACTGATGCTGAGGTAATAGACTCTGATCCATCTACTCTTCAAACTGTTTTTGATGAATTACTGCATGAATCATGGATACTGTCTAAAGAGTATAAGAGTCTCAAAAAGAAGTTTATTAAACTCTCTAGAGATTTTGATAAGGTCTGCACAGTGAATCAAAACCTTAAGGATGAAAATGAAACATTAAAATCAAACAATGTTAGTCTGGCTGATGGTGGTGGTGCGTCGTGTGAATGCACGCGCGATTCCGCAAGTGTATCGGATTGTCACCAAGTAATAAAAGATATCGATCCCACAGAGACCGTGATCTCGAATCGCAACTAATTTTCAATTTGGTAAAGCTGGACTGTATAAAAAGATTTTGATTTTGAAAAGGTTTTGAATTTGAATTAAGAGATAAATAAAACAGAAAACAAATCTATTTGTGGTCTTTGGATCTAAATGGATTCCTAGGGATTTGGGTTACCTACGAGACTGTTTATGTTACTAATCTGATTTACCCTTGTTAATTATCGAAATTGCCTTGATGGCGAGTTTATCCTCTAATAGTTTAAGCTCCCTCTCGGGTTACAAAAACCGTGCCCAATTGAACCAACCCCTACTCTCGTGGTAGTCGAATTCTGATTGGACCCTTTGAGTTTCGTGACAACTCGTTGATCCTCGAAGGACGGCTTCTAACTCTCGTGATTTCAGTCCTAAGTCTGATTCTATAGATCCGACACCTAAGTTCACCGCTTGGTTCCTCCTTAGAATGTCTATGACACGCAAACAAGTGGCCACCGAATTTACGAGTGATTCAAACACTAGAAATCAGATCTAAAACAAAATCGTAATTAACAAAGATATTACATCAAATTAACATCATAAACAAAACTTGGGCATAGCCCCAATCCCTAGAAACTAGCTACTACTCAAGCCTTGTCATGGTGACGACAAGCTTGATTACAAATTACATGAAAATAAACTAAGAGAAGAAGAGGAAGGAGAAGAGAGATCCTAGATTCAAGCCTAAGTGGTAGCAGCCAAGTAAAGTCCTCCAAAGTCTCTGCCTGGGTCCTTATTTATAGATTTGGGAAGTTTGAATCCCAATCTAACTCAAATTCTGATCCAATTCAGTTGCTTCAGGTCCAAGTAATGCGCGTCACGGCCGTGATGTCCATCACGGCCAGGCCGTGATGTCCATCACGGCCAGGCCGTGATGTCCATCACGGCCAGGCCGTGACGACTTCTGTCTCTAGCACTTCTATATATTTCAAATTCTCGCGAGGCAATAGGACTTTCACGTCGTGAAACTTCAATTTTTTCCTGTCACGACCGTGATAGGAATCACGGCTAGGCCGTGATAGATTCTGACTTGTGGGGGTGAAAGGTCACGGCCGTGATGGTCATCACGGCTAGGCCGTGACCAGTTCTGACTTCAGTCTTTCTTACTTTTCAGTTTTGCTCGATCATGGCCGTGATGGGCATCACGGCTAGTCCGTGATGGTCTCTGTTTGGCTCATTTTCTTCACTTTTCAAGCCCCATCTTCATCCAAACTCCATCATGGTTGATCCTGAGCATTTTACCCTTGATTTATGCAAAACAACACCACGAAAACCGCCTTACCCGTTCCAAAGTAAAAATAACCAAAAATCAAATTAAATGTCCCTAAACTACATGAAAATGCATGCAAAATGATAGACAAAGATGAGGTGAAATCACACTCATCAAATCACCCCAAGCTTAAGATTTTTCTTGTCCTCAAGCAATTACCAAGGCCATAAGATATAAATAATCAGAGCATGGATAGTGAATCAAGAACCCGAGAACTAATCCAAGTGACAGGAACATTCGAATAAATCCCCAAGAGATAATCAAATTCAAGTCCAATTAGAAGCTTAGGTTCCTTCAAATTCATATTCTCACTGATTCGGGCACTCGTCTCACCTCACTCAAGTGTTCCAGGGTATATGACAATTCGCTCAATTTCCTCAAGGAAGGCATTCTACCATAGGCTTGACTATTAACCAAATCTCTACTTTATTAATGAAAACACATAAGAATCAAGAGGTCTTTTACTTTGGTTGTAATGTGGCCATGGGATTTATTGTTAGGTGGGAAAATCAAGAGAAGGGAAATTCAAGAAGGATAAACAAATTATCAAACATTGCAAAGCATGACACCTTCTAAGATACCTTTTAGGGGCTTTGATTTACTTTTCCACCTTTTTTCTTTCTTTTTATTTTTATTTCTCACTTTCTTTTGCCATCCCCTTCTCCATTTTTTTGTGTGTTTATTTTATTTTATTTATTTGGAGAAGGGGAGATTTTTAGCTCAAGAGAAATATTTTCTAACTTTCTCATCCCATACTTTTTCAAACTACCTTTTTACCCTTTTCGTAATACTTTAAAAGGTGCCATACCAAGCATTATTCATCAAAGTAATTCAAGGTACCAAGAAAAGTATTTTATTCTTTTAGGCTCAAAATTGGGCAACTAAGGGGTAGCATTCAATCAATCAAAGCTCAGAAGGCCGGAAAAATACCTAGTGCCTCAATCATTTTCAAAAATGTTTTCAAAAATTTTTAAGTTTCAAAACAGTTTCAAGTCAAGTTCTAGAGAATACAATCCAAGAGGAATTAAAACACTCTATCATAAGGAATGGGGTAGATTTAGTGAGTACCCCTTTTTGGCTCAAAATCTTACATTTAGTAGTTCAAAAATCAGTGAGAAACACAAATCTAAGGAACCACATGCTAATTATTAACTATCAAAAGATTATCTCAAGAATTTTTATTTTTAGCCTTATCACAAGAATAAAAAAAATTGGGTTCAAAATTCACTATCTCAATTCACTTGGCACCAAGTTCTCGCAATTGGATGCATATTCTAAGTGAGGGGCAATCCAGAGAATGTGATCATGCAAAACTATGCCTATATGAATGCAAGATGCATAATGCAAAAATGCAAAATTTTTCAAAAATACCCCTACCCCAAGCTTAAAACTTACATTGTCCCCAATGTAAATAGTCAAGTCGGAGAGAGGAGAAAAATGGAACAACTTACCGAGGTGGTAGCGGGTGTCGGCTCACATTTCAGTAAAAAACTTGGTGGAAATAGCATCACGGTCGTGAGGCTCATCACGGCTAGGCCGTGATCAATTCTCGTCTCCTTTATTAGCTCATCACGGCCGTGACCACTGTCACGGCCTGGGCGTGATGGCTTCTGACTTTATTTGTCCTAGCCCTTCTTGCTCTTCCTTCCTTCTTAACCTGAAAACACTAGACAAATCTATTAATTTATGATTTTTTGCCTCTTGATCTTCTCAAATTGTTCAAGAGCTAAATTCAAAAACAAAAGGAAAAGGGAAAGAAAGCTTGGGTTGCCTCCCAAGAAGCGCTTGTTTATGGTCTTAAGCTTGACCATACTTCCTTCAATCAACCGAGGTCGGCTGGGAGTAGAAGTGCAGGAACACTTCTCTTCCATGGAATTCCTTCAAAGAGCCTATTCTGCTCATATGGCCAATTGCGCTTCCGTTTCGCTCTTTTTACTCGGAGCTTCCTGGCCTTACTCCCTCCCGGCGGAAGTTTTGTTTCCGCATGATCAGCAACTCCAAATTCATCACTACAGGGTGCATCATCAGCCATGCAAATCTTTGGAGTTTCTTCCATGTTGAGCTCTTCCTTTACCACTGGAGACATTATATCGATTCTGCACACATGACTCTCAAAAGGAGGGTTGTTATAGGAGTTAGTCAATTGAAAATCTACCCTACCTTCCTCTACATTTAGAGAGAGTTTGCCATTCCTTACGTCTATTACTGCTCCAGCGGTGGCCAAGAATGGCCTTCCTAAAATGATGGGGAATTCAGAATTCCCTTTCATATCCTATACCAGGAAATCGGTAGGGATGAAGAATTTCCCTACCTTTACAGGAATGTTCTCTAGTATGCCTAGAGGAGTCCTAGTTGAGCCATCCGCAAATTGTAAGGAGAATTTGAATGGTCTCAACTCTTTCGTTCCCAACCTTTCCAAGATAGTGAGGGCATCAAACTCGCACTAGCCCCTAAGTCACATAAGGCTTGGTCGATTTGCACTTGTTTAATTGAGCAAGCGATAGAGAAGCTACCTGGGTCTTTCAGTTTAGGAGGCATTTTAGCTTCCATGTCTACTTGCTTTCTCTTGACCAACCTTTGTGGGAAAGGTATCGGGGGTTGGTACGGTGGTGGAGGGACATACTTTGGTTCTGGCTCTTCATCTTCACTCATGTCCTCCTCCGGTTGCACGTCCTTTTCCCCCACCCCAAGCTTATCATCCCTCAAGTGTATGGCATTACAATTCTCAATGGGATTAGCTTCGGGTTGACCTGGGAATGTACCCTTAGGTCTAGTGTATGTGCTGGCTTGTTGAGTAATCTGGGTTTCTAGCATCTTGTTGTGGATGGCTAAGTTGTCTACCTTAGATGCTAGCTCTTTTATTGCCTCGTTTACTGCCCTACCTTGCTGTCTAAACTCCTCATTTTGTTTTGTTTGAGTTTCAACAAAACTTTCCAATAAAGATTCGAGTTTAGATTTCTGTACTTGAGGATACCCCGGTGCGGGTTTCCTATTACCTTGGCCCTCTTGGAACTCGTGGTTTAGCGTGTTGCTGTAGTTGCCGTAGGAGAGGTAAGGGTTGTTCTTCCTTTGGTTGTAGGGATTTGGGGGAGCATAATTGGGCAACTTCGGGTTTGTGTCGTAGAAGTTGTGACAAGCGTTCACTTGTTCCCCCGAAGCGCCGGATCCATGAGCAATACCTCGTGGGCAATCCATGATGTCGTGTCCTTGCATTCCACAAATCTCACAAACAATGTTAGTAGCACCTATTGCACTCACATTAGCCCTTTCAAGTCGATCAAAACGTTTATTAAGTGAGTCTATTTTTGACATTATAAGATCAGTGCTATTAACTTCAAACTTACCCCCCAAAATCTTGTTCGGGTTATTACCCCCCATTGGTGGCAGTTGGTGGCCACGTTTTCAATGATGTTGAATGCCTCAGTCAGAGGCCTATTCATAAAGGCTCCACCAGCTACAGAATCAAGTGACACCTTCGAAGAGTAGTCCAATCCGTTGTAGAAGGTGTGCACTAGTAACCACCTCTCGAGTCCATGGTGTGGGCAAGACTCCAGCAGTCCCGTGTAGCGATCCCAAGCTTCTGATAAGGATTCTCCATCTTTTTGGAAGAAGCCGGTGATCTGGGTTCGTATATAGGCCGTCTTGGATGGAGGAAAGAATTTCTCCAAGAACGCTTGTTCCAGTTGGTCCCAAGTAGACAAGGTGTTGACGGGTATTTGCTTCAGCCAGGCTTTCGCCTTTCCAGTCAGAGATGAGGGGAATAACCTTAAGCGTATAGCATCGACCGGGGCACCATGAATCCTAATTGCATCGGTGAACTCCAAGAATGTTTCTACGTGATCAGTCGGGTCCTCCGAGGGCAATCCTCCGAATTGGTGCTGCCTAATCATATTGATTAGGATAGGCGGTATAGTGTAGTTCTCCACCTCAATCTCTAGCCTGGCAATCCCAGTTCGCAAACCCCTAGCATTTGGGGCTGCGTAGTCCTTCAACGGTTTCGTATCCGGTTGATTCGCCATGAGTGGAATGGGGATCAACCTCTCTCTCTCACTTTGTAGTCTCCTACGTCTATGGAAGGTCCTCTCGATTTCTGGATCAACCTCACTAAGGCTCCCAAGACTTAGGGATCTTTGCATATAACACACAGAGATGGATACACTAGAAGGAAAGAAATTTTGATTTTTTTTCAAATATAAAAATTAAATAAAAAGAAAAGGTCGAGAAAAATCAATTTAAAAATTAAGTTGAGATTCGAAAACGCACAGCCCCCGGCAACGACGCCAAAAACTTGACAGTGCTGGTACGTCGTGCGAATGCACGCGCGATTCCGGCAAGTGTACCGGATTGTCGCCAAGTAATAAAAGATATCGATACCACAGAGACCGTGATCTCGAATCGCAACTAATTTTCAATTTGGTAAAGCTGGACTGTATAAAAAGATTTTGATTTTGAAAAGGTTTTGAATTTGAATTAAGAGATAAATAAAACAGAAAACAAATTTATTTGTGGTCTTTGGATCTAAATCGATTCCTAGGGATTTGGGTTACCTACGAGGCTGTTTATGTTACTAATCTGATTTACCCTTGTTAATTATCGAAATTGCCTTGAAGGCGAGTTTATCCTCTAATAGTTCAAGCTCCCTCTCGGGTTACAAAAACCGTGCCCAATTGAACCAACCCATACTCTCGTGGTAGTCGAATTCAGATTGGACCCTTTGAGTTTCGTGACAACTCGTTGATCCTCGAAGGACGGTTTCTAACTCTCGTGATTTCAGTCCTAAGTCTGATTCTATAGATCCGACACCTAAGTTCACCGCTAGGTTCCTCCTTAGAATGTCTATGACACGCAAACAAGTGGCCACCTAATTTACGAGTGATTCAAACACTAGAAATCAGATCTAAAACAAAATCGTAATTAACAAAGATATTACATCAAATTAACATCATAAACAAAACTTGGGCATAGGCCCAATCCCTAGAAACTAGCTACTACTCAAGCCTTGTCATGGTGATGACAAGCTTGATTACAAATAACATGAAAATAAACTAAGAGAAGAAGAGGAAGGAGAAGAGAGATCCTAGATTCAAGCCTAAGTGGTAGCAGCCAAGTAAAGTCCTCCAAAGTCTCTGCCTGGGTCCTTATTTATAGATTTGGGAAGTTTGAATCCCAATCTAACTCAAATTCTGATCCAATTCAGTTGCTTCAGGTCCAAGTAATGCGCGTCACGGCCGTGATGTCCATCGCGGCCAGACCGTGACGGCTTCTGTCTCTAGCACTTCTATAAATTTCAAATTCTCGCAAGGCGAGAGGACTTTCGCGTCGCGAAACTTCAATTTTTTCCTGTCACGACCGTGATAGGAATCACGGCTAGGCCGTGATAGATTCTGACTTGTGGGGGTGAAAGGTCATGGCCGTGATGGTCATCACGGCTAGGCCGTGACCAGTTCTGACTTCAGTCTTTCTTCCTTTTCAGTTTTGCTCGATCATGGCCATGATGGGCATCACGGCTAGGCCGTGATGGGCTCTGTTTGGCTCATTTTCTTCACTTTTCAAGCCCCATCTTCATCCAAACTCCATCATGGTTGATCCTGAGCATTTTACCCTTGATTTCTGCAAAACAACACCACGAAAACCGCCTTACCCGTTCCAAAGTAAAAATAACCAAAAATCAAATTAAATGTCCCTAAACTACATGAAAATGCATGCAAAATGATAGACAAAGATGAGGTGAAATCACACTCATCAGCTGACAAGACGAAGTGTAAGTCCAATAGCTCTTGTGAAGTTGAACAACTGAAACAAGATGTGACATACTTGACAGACTCTCTGTCAAAACTGGTTGGTAGCTCAGATAAATTAAACCTTATTTTAAGATATTCTAGATCACCACGTGACAAATCTGGCATTGGTTATGATAAAGAGAAGCAAGATGCATCTCTAAATAAACCAAAAGTTCATACACAATATAAGGCTTCTAAATTCCGTCCACATCACACTAAGTCAAAACCAAGCCTTTCCAATACTTACTGCAAATTATGTGGAAAAAGTGGGCATGTGTCATCTAAATGCATACATAACAAGCATGCAAATCATTCACGACCTATGATCACTAACAAGAAAGGACCCAAGTCAATTTGGGTACCTAAAATAAGATAATCCCTGTTGCAGATCTGCTTAACAACAGGAAAGAAACAAAAGTCCTGGTACTTGGACAGTGGGTGCTCACGACACATGACAGGAGAAAGGTGTATGTTCCAAGACCTTAGACCCAAAGATGGTGGCTGGGTCACTTTTGGAGGAAACTAAAAAGGAAAGATCATTGGTATAAGTAAAGTTGGTAAACATCATTTTCCCTCCATTGATAATGTTCTATTAGTAAATGGTCTTAAACACAACATGCTTAGCATTAGTCAATTATGTGATAGTGGGTTTGTCGTTTCATTTGATAAGAATATGTGTACTGTCAAGAAAGTTGTTGGATCACTCCTATTCACTGCCCAGAGGCAAAACAATCTATATAAGATTGACTTATAGGACCTCTCAAGTCAAAGTGTCTCATGTCTAGTGTCCATTGAGGATGAACGATGGATTTGGCACAAAAGGTTGGGTCATGCAAGTTTGAGATTAATCTCAAAACTGAAAAAGCATAACCTTGTAAGAGGTCTACCAAACCTTACTTTAAAATCTGATACTCTCTGTGATCCATGTCAGAAGGGAAAACAAGTCAAAGGTTCTTTTGAATCTAAGAATGTTGTTAGTACCAATAGACCACTAGAATTGCTACACCTTGATCCCTTTGGTCTAACAAGGGCTGCCTCTGTCAGTGGTAAGAAATATGATCTTGTCATAGTAGAGAACTACACTAGATGGACATGGGTTGTGTTCTTTGCTCATAAGGATGAGTCATTCAAGGTCTTTTCTGTATTCTGCAAACGTGTACAGAATGAAAAAGGCATGTGTATAGCTTCAATTAGAAGTGATCATGGGGGAGAATTTGTCAATGAGCTATTCCATGAGTTTTATGAAGAAGGTGCTATTCAACACAACTTCTCAATACCAAGAACACCATAGCAAAATGGTGTGGTAGAGAGAAAGAACAGATCTCTTCAAGAGATGGTTAGGACTACGCTGACAATTCTGTCCCTAAGCACTTCTGGGCTGAAACTGTGAACGCTGCCTGCTACATTCAAAACAAAATATACATTAGACCTATTTTGAATAAGACTCCTTATGAATTGTGGAAAGGTAGAAAACCCAACATTTCATACTTTCACCCATTCGGATGCAAATGTTACATTTTGATTACAAAAAATCAACTTGGTAAATTTGATGCTAAGATAGATAATGGAATTCTACTAGGATTTTCTGAAACTTCAAAAGGTTTTAGAGTTTATAATTTTAGAACTTTAGTTGTAGAAGAATGTATTCATGTAAAATTTGATGACAAACAGCCTGATAAGAGGCTATTTGAGCTAGATGATGCTTTTACAGACCCTGATCTAAATATCTCAGGAGAGAAATCAGAAATCAAGTCTGATATCCAAGTAGACGACACTTCTCAACAACAACCAGAAACGTCTACCTCTCAACAGGAAAATGCTCAGAAATCTTGGTATTTCAAAAACTACCATCCTCAAGATCAAATCATTGGTGACCCCAATGACAAGCTAAGAACTTGGTCGACCTTCAGATAACAAAGTGATTCTGCTCTTGTCTTTGAGTGTGAACCGAAGACAGTGGACGAAGCTCTACTGGACGAAGGATGGATTCTAGCTATGCAAGAAGAGCTTAATCAATTTTAGAGTAGTGAAGTCTGGACTCTTGTACCCCTGCCTGAAGACAAGCCAGTCATTGAAACAAAGTGGGTCTACAGAAACAAGCTTGATTAAGATGGTAAGGTTGTGAGAAACAAGGCAAGACTTGTTGCTCAAGGTTACTCTCAAGAAGAAGGCATAGACTACACTGAAACTTTTGCACCAGTTGCTAGGCTAGAAGCTATAATAATTTTAATATCGTTTACTGCACATCACAACTTTATGCTTTTTCAAATGGATGTTAAAAGTGCCTTTTTAAATGGCTTTACTAATGAAGAAGTATATGTCATGCAACCTCCTGGCTTTGAAAATACAAATCACCCTTATACATGTTTATAAGCTCCTAGAGCTTGGTACGATAGGTTAAGTTAATTTCTAATGGAAAGTGGTTTTAACAGAGGAAAAGTAGACACAACTTTATTTAGAAAATCTATTAAGTCAGATTTCATTATAGTACAGATTTATGTTGATGATATCATTTTCGGTGCTACTAATGAATCTCTGTGCAAGGAATTTTCTAATTTAATGCAGAAATAATTTGAAATGAGCATGATGGGAGAACTCAAATTCTTCCTTGGACTTCAAGTTAAACAATCTATGGACGAGGTGTACATCCATCAGACTAAGTATCCAAAGGAACTTCTAAAGAGGTTTAAGATGGACGATTGCAAACCAATGAATACTCCTATGCATCCCACTTCAATACTGAACAAAGATGATAAAGAGTAAAAGGTAGACCTAAAGGTATATAGAGGTATGATAGGATCTCTTTTATATCTAATTGTGTCTAGGCCTGATATAATGTTCAGTGTTTGCTTATGTGCTCGTTTTCAATCTGATCCTAGAGAGTCTCATCTCTCAGCAGTTAAGAGAATATTTAGATATTTAAAAGGTACTACTAATCTGGGCTTGTGCTTTAAGAAGAATGATGATTACAGATTATTTGGTTTTTGTGATGCTGACTATGATGGAGGTAGAATTGAAAGAAAAAGCACCAGTGGAGAATGTCACTTCATTGGAGCTAACCTAGTATCATGGTCAAGCAAAAGGCAAAGTACCATTGCTCTATCAACTGCTGAAGCAGAGTACATATCAGTTGCAAGTTGCTGCTCACAACTTCTATGGATCAAACATCAATTGGAGGACTACAATGTATTTGTAAGTAGTATTCCACTTATGTGTGATAATACTGTTGCAATCAATTTATCTAAGAATCCAATATTGCATTCTAGAGCTAAGCATATAGAAATCGAACATCATTTTATTAGGGATTATGTGCAAAAAGGTGTGTTTGATGTTCAATTTGTAGATACTGACCACCAATGGGCAGATATCTTCACTAAATCTCTTGCTTAGGACGGATTTATCTTTATAAGAAAGCATTTAAATATGTTGTATGTGGATTGAGTTAGTATTTTTGTTGTTAATTTGGTCGTCTATTGCATGTTTTCTCTGCACGTCCACTAATCATGACGTCCAGAGCACGTGAAATCTACACGTCCACTTCTGTTGATGTGCCGCGTCCACTACATATGTCTTTACGCGTCCAATCTTAGTCTTGTGTGGACTCGTCTATGCACACATTTATTGGTTATATTAATTTGTCCTTGAACACATTTATATAAAACACTTCTTTTTCCTTCCCGAGTCAGCTACCTTCATCAATCCCATCGTAACTTTTTACGTTCCCAATTTACCAACACCGTTTTACACTTAATGACATGTCTTGTCATTTTTTTTGGAAACTGTTGTTTTTCAGAAACCTTTAAAAGTAACCTCTTTCCCTCTAAAAAACTTTTCGCTTCTCTTCATCCCTGTCAACCTCTCTCTGAAACTTTCGAACTCTCTATTTCCCTTGTTCTTCTAAACCTTAACTCATCTTACTCAACAATGGCTTCAACCTCTGCTCCCATGCCTGCTTTTGCAACTGACACTATGTCTATATCTGTGGAATATCACTTCAATTTTGGAATTCTACAAGAGTACAATCTGGATGTTAGTAAGTTCATTAACGCTGCTGGATGGGATGGAATCTTTCTGAAAAAGGTCTCGGTGTATCCAGATTTGATATGGGAATTCTGGAGAAGACCAAAGATTACTGAAATAGAAGTAGTTGGGTATGTGCTGGGAAGGAAAGGGATATTGTCCGAGAAAACCATCTCTGATGCGATTGCATGTGCTCAAGAAGGTTTGGTCTTCACGGTGAACTGGGAAGAAGACCTAGGTGGTTCAGAGACAATTGCAGTTACCCTAATGAGGCAAGACAGCGTAAGAACTCATTCTTGGAAATCCTCTGAGATGAAAGATGTAACGCCCTTCGTTACATTAGTGATGCGGTGTATTTTAAGAAATATAAATAAAGGCAAGTGCACCTTGTCGCAATCAAGTAATACGGTGGTGAGACCGGTTATCGTATCCACAGGGATTGGATGTCAATTACCAATTCGCAAATTCAACAACTATTTAGACTTAACTAAAATGTGAGGGATTAAAACAGAAAATAAAGAAAGCAAACAATATTTTTGGTCTTTTGGGAATTATATCGAACACTTGGAAGGCAAACAGAGATATGGCTAAGATTGTTAGGGTTAGACTACACTAATCCTCCCTTAATTGCAATGAAATGGTTATCAACACAAGTCCTAATTCAATTATGCCAATCAAGCCTTTTCTAAAATACTCAAGCCTAATTCCTTATGTGCATTGAGCCTAAAACCCCAAATTAAACCCTAATTCCTTAGGTGGATTAACCTGAGATTTTGCATTAAGTCAAGACTTATAAGATTGCAAGCATTCAACACCTATTCCTAGATTCTTGAACTGCTTGGCATATGATTCATGAGCATGCCTTAATACCAACCTTCCAGTCATCTATCAAAGCAACAAATCATTCCTATGGGTAGCTAATCCAAGGAAAGCATTAAACACAATCACATTCTCATAACGAAATAGAAACTTGTATTAAAACACCAAATCAATTACAACAAGTTCAGAAAAGTTACATCTAACCCCAACAATGGGGATTTAACTACTCATGATAAGGAAATACAAAAAGGAAAAAGAGAAGGGATGAAGAACACTCATAGACAAGCTTCCTCCAATCTTCTCTCCATCCAAGAGCAGAGAAAACGCCCCCTTTTTGGGTAGAAACCCTCTCCAGCCACCAGCCTCAGCCTGCCTCCAAGTGCAGATTATTTTAGGTTAGAAGTTAGTCCCCTTTTTTGTCTGCTGTGCTGTCATTTATAGGTCCGTCGCCCGTCACGGCCGTGATGGCCATCACGGCCAGGCCGTGATGGTCTCTGACTTGGGCGCCTCTTCATTCACTTATTCATCACGGTCGTGATGTCCATCACGCCAGGCCGTGATCGTTTCGACTTTTCCAACTAGCAGGTCACGGCCGTGATAGCCATCACGGCCGGCCGTGACAGACTTCCGACTTTTGGCTCAATCTTTCTTGACTCTCTTGCTCCCTCACGGTAGTGAGGCCCATCACGGCTAGGCCGTGATACTCTCTGTTTGGCTCATAACCTTCACTTTTCAAGCTCTTTTTCAGCCAAGCTCTACCAAGGCTGATTTCTGGGCATTTTTCCATTAAATCCTGCAAAACAACACACAGAAACCACCTCATCCGTTCCAAAGGAAAAACTATACAAAATCAACACTAATTTGGCCTAACTATATGCAAATGCATGTCGAAATGTACATGAAAAATGAGGTAAAATCACACTCATCAATTAGTAACCTAAATTAATTTTCTAGTAAAACCTTTAAAAATATTTAAATTAATTAATCTAATCATAAAATTTTTCACAAAAATCACTTATGAAAGTATCTCGTATATTCAGAATAAATGAATAAAGTATTAGTGCTAAATAAAACATTATATCCAAATAAAATAAAGCCTCAAAAAAATAATTAATAAAATCCACATAATTCTTTTACAATTGTTTTTGTCTCAAAACACGGATGTCTAATAAACCCAAAAGAACAAATAAATAAACTATAACTAATACCTTCAAGACTCTCTCAAAACACTATATCATCCATCTCATCACCTGCAAACTCTGAAAGACAACACCACTAATGAGATTTTTAATCCCAGTAAGTAAACACAGTTCTAAAAGGTTTTCAAAAAGATGTTGCCTTCAGCCGGCGCGGTAACCGGAAAAACAACCATGGTAATCCGTCATTTCCAAAATAATATATCTCAAAATAATTTATATAAGTTAAGGATAATCAATACAATCTCACAAAATTCATGCACAAGTCATAACTTCATCAATAGATATAATCCATCACTAAAGTACGTATAACATAAATAAAATCATACAAAGGACATCTCTCGTGTCCAAATAATCTCAATTTATCTTCCAAGTCTCTTTTATTTGGTTACCCAGTTTTAGTCTATGAACTCATGACAAATGCAATGACATCCACTGCCTTCCCCTTCCCAGGAAGAGGTATCTATAATGGGTCTTCCCTTTCCCAGAAGGAGGTATCTGTCTTCCCCTCCAATGAGGAGGTATCTATCATCCCCTTCCCTAAATGAGGTATCTGTCTTCCCCTCTAACGAGGAGGTATCTGTCATCCCCTTCCCTGAATGAGGTATCTGTCTTCCCCTCTAACGAGGAGGTATCTGTCTTCCCCTCTAACGAGGAGATATCTGTCATCCCCTTCCCTGAAGGAGGTATCTGTCTTCTCCCCTAACGAGGAGGTATCTGTCTTCCCCTCTAACGAGGAGGTATCTGTCTTTCCCTCTAACGATGAGGTATCTGTCATCCCCTTCCCAGAAGGAGGTATCCGTCTTCCCCTCAAACGAGGAGGTATCTGTCATCCCCTTCCCCGAAGGAGGTATCTTAGCGATTACAAATAATAATTCAAAAACATATTTTGGATATATGTCATTACCGTAGGACATGACATATAACCTCATACATCAATCTCAATACTATAATATCTTGATAAGACAACACTACAAAATCATATATAATATAAAAGAGCATATCACGACAATACTATTCATATCAATTAAACATATTTCTTAACAATGATCAAAGTGGAATTTAACCCATCACATAATTAAATAATAATGAATTAAATTTTAATTAAAATAAATTAAAGCATCGTTCCACGATGATTCTGGAACGTAAACCAAACTCTTGATCCTAGCTAAATGCTTGAATTTGGAGAATTGAAATCAATTCACGCTATAGTGGCAATTGGAAATTGAAAGGCATGATTATATTTAACAGAATATCAATACAAGTTATGCACCTCCACACCACAAGACACTTTCGTGTGTCCGGGAAAGAGGAATTTTCATTCCAATTCACTAAGTGCATTAATTAACAATGGTAACAAGGCTTCACATAGGGAAGGAATTGATAATTAAAAATAAAGGTTCAATTCAACAGTAACAGAATTCCAGATCCATAAAATCTTAATTTTCATGATTAAATAAATCTATATGTGAAAACTTCAAACTAATTGTACCATGGATGTGTTAGAAAAGGTGTTTTTACTCACCTCTTGAAAACCACCAAAACGTTATGTGTGCTCCTATGATAAATCTTAACGCCTTAAGAACGATCTCTTCCCCAATCTCTTCTTAGACCCATCTTCCCATCAAGGATATTCTCTCAAGGTATAGAACCTCCCTCAACAGCCCCCATAGTGTTTTTGAGTTTTTAGGATTTTCTCAAGTATTAATTTGATGTAATTTTTTAATTAGAAGTCCTGAAATTTGAATTTAAAGACCCAATATATTATTTATTTATTTTTATTATTTATTATTAGATAAGACTAACACCATCAAATAAAATTTAAAAAGATAATCTAACTATATAATATCCAAAATGTTATTATCAAACTATTTCAGAAAGTATATCAATTTGTTTAACAAAATATCATGTTGGTTTAAATATATAATAAATATTTTATCTAAAATATACATATAATATTATATCTCATATATATATATATATATATATATATATATATAAAACTTACTCTAACGATAACAAAAGATAATTTCTTTTTATTTAACCATATCTACATAAATTAATTACTGATTTGTAATCATATAACTATTTTTTTTGACAAAGTAATCATATAATAATAAACTATAAATATAATAATTTTAATAAATCAATTCCTATTAAATTATCTAGTAGCCAATTTTTGGGATATTACATTTCTCCCATCCTTAAGAAATTTCGTCCTCGAAATTCGTTTACACCTAATCTAGATTAAAAAAAAATTAATGTGTGACATACCCGACTGATGACCTATACCCAAACCACACTAGGATCTATCTAGCGCAATCTCTAAGGTAACATGGACTTAAACAAGTATGCACAAGAACAAACACATAAGTAACTAGTCTCAAGATTTAACACCAAAAGCTTAAAGGTTAATTGTGAACCTGATGCATCTTTGTTACCCTTAGCTTAATGATGATCCTACCATTATGTTCTCTCTTAAAATGTTCTCTGAAGACTCCCCTCCTTAGGGACAACGGTCATATTCTTAACAACACCAGCCTACCAACAGATAATATGTAATTCCCTTGAACCGAAGATTGCAACTCTTGATCTAAAATTTGCCTCTCTTAAACAGTTTCTAAAATAAATTATCACCAATTTTAACTCGTCTCATTCGAAGTCTAAAGCAACAAGAAACACATTCGGTTCATATCCCTATACTCACCTAATTGTCCCTTAAGTTCACTTAGCTCTAGAGATACTATTGTCAAAACACCATTCACCTCTATTTTAACCAACAATAAGAATATGTATCCTTATGCTCCTCAACCAAGTATTTAAGACAAAGTGTAGTAACTACGTTACGACTAAACACGGAAGAATTTACTACGGATTTTTTTTCTCCTTCTTTATAAACCAAATGCACAAAATATCTCACATACATATGGAATTACTTATTTACTTAATAGAAAATTACAATAGTCCATGATTGATTTACATATACTGTAGAGACATGAATTATGATCATCAAAATAATATTTTCAGCACAACAAACAATCTCAAGTAAGTTCAATCAAAATCAATCATTAATCTATATCAACAACATAGAACAAGGTTTGTACACCAAAGAACAATTTAAACAGAAAGTGGAGGTAAACAACACACACGCACAAAACAAAACTCATTAACAAGAATGTTAGTCGCCAATCAAGCACCAATCAACTCCAAAGTTTATCACACAACAAATTTAGAAAAAACTTTTTCTCATTAACAAAACTCATACCCTTGAATGTTAGTCGCCATAAATCTGGACACCACCAATCAAATATTGGGTTGGCCAGGCCCAACATCTAAAAAAATAACATGCAGTATTTATAACTCTAACAACAGTCCTATGCGCCCAAGTTTTGATTTTAGAAAAAGCACCATTACCACAGCCCGATTTAGAATCGAACTGCTCTGATACCATAAATGTAACGCCCTTCATTACATTAGTAACCCAAATTAATTTTCTAGTAAAACCTTTCAAAATATTTAAATTAATTAATCTGATCATAAAATTTTTCACAAAAATCACTTATGAAAGTATCTCGTATATTCAGAATAAATGAATAAAGTATTAGTGCTAAATAAAACATTATATCCAAATAAAATAAAGCCTAAAAATTTTTTAATAAAATCCACATAATTCTTTTACAATTGTTTTTGTCTCAAAACACGGACGTCTAATAAACTCAAAAGAACAAATAAATAAACTATAACTAATATCTTCAAGACTCTCTCAAAACATTGTATCATCCATCTCATCACCTGCAAACTCTGAAAGACAATCCCACTAATGAGATTTTTAATCCCAGTAAGTAAACACAGTTCTAAAAGGTTTTCGAAAAGATGCAGCTTTCAGCCGGCGCGGTAACCGGAAAAACAACCATGGTAATCCGCCATTTCCAAAATAATATATCTCAAAATAATTTATATAAATTAAGGATAATCAATACAATCTCACAAAATTCATGCACAAGTCATAACTTCATCAATAGATATAATCCATCACTAAAGTATGTATAACATAAATAAAATCATACAAAGGACATCTCTCATGTCCAAATAATCTCAATTTATCATCCAAGTCTCTTTTATTTGATTACCCAGTTTTAATCTATGAACTCATGACAAATGCAATGGTATCCACTGCCTTCCCCTTCCCAGGAAGAGGTATCTATAATGGGTCTTCCCCTTCCCAGAAGGAGGTATATGTCTTCCCCTCCAACGAGAAGGTATCTGTCTTCCCCTCTAACGAGGAGGTGTAACACCCTAGTTTTTACACCTAGGATTAATTATTTTATTAGGACGTTTATGTTCATTTTGTTATGTGGTTTAGTTTGAGTAAATAAATTACTCTCTTCAAATTATTTTATTGGGTGTGTTAGCACTGACTTATTTCAGTGAATGCACGCTTATTAGACAATAATTTACGTTATTGTCACTATTATTACCAGTACAGAAAAATATTTTAAATAATATGATTAATAGAAAAGAATTTTCATATTCCTATTCTATTTAATTTTAGAGTTGAAAATAAACTGGTTTGACATCAATCAGAGATTAAATTTTGGATCGAGTATTTTCTTAGTTGATCAGTTCAACGATTAATCTTTACTTTAATTTGAACTTCCAAATCATATCTTTATCAATCTTTATTTTTAGATTCCAAAAAGTGAAAACTTGTTTATTTTACGCCTAATATTTATCACTCATTTTGTACCTATCACTAAAGAATTAGTTTAAAAACTTAACTTTATCAACTCTTTTCTCTCTCTCTTTCTCGACGCCCTCTCCCTCTTTTTCTTCTTTTCTTCTCTGATCCTTCTCCTTTCTTTCTTTCTTCTTCTTTCTCTTTTCTCCTTCCTCCCACCTCAACTTCATCTTCTTCCTCCTTCCTCTCACCATAGCAACGCCGCTTGGAAGCTAGCCGGAATCGTGACCACCACCTCAGCATAGCCGCCTCTGTCCGGCCGCGACCACGCCGCGCGACCCATGCGTCCGGTCCGCCGTCGCGCGATCGTCTCTCCGCCGCCGTAAGCACCGCGCGCCGCCGCCTCCATTGTGGTTCCACCATTCTTATAGTGTTTTGAGCTTTCTTCTTACTTTCTATGAAGCTTAGCTTCACTTTATGGATCTGGGTTGTTGTAGGGAAGTGTTCCACCGCCACTGCCACCTCGCCGGAGTTGCGTGACGCTGCCGCCGCCCCCATGGCTGGTCACTGCGTCCTCTGCCTTCAAGCTTGGGTGAGTGTTTTACCCTCTCATCTCTTCTAGATTCAAAACCCCCAAATTTGATTTTGAAACCCTAACCCTAACCCTTTGATTTCAGATTTTAATCTTGAAATTTAAGGTTGTTTTATGAAATTGGGACTGTGAATTTGTGTTTCCCTAAACCAATTTAATTATTCTTTAATTAAAATGAGTTTTCCCTAAATTGTATTTAGGAGCCCTAAACCCCCAATTTGATTTTATTTGAATTTGGGTATGTTTTTGTGAAATTAATTATGATTTAGTGCAATTAGGACTCTTAATTGATAATTCCCAAGTTCTCTTTCATGATCATTTAATCAAAACAAAGTTTCCTTAAAGGGTATTGGGAAGCGTGAGCTTCAAACATGATTTTCTTTGAAAATAACCTTGTTTGGTAAAAAGATTAAGTGTTTAGAATAAATTAGAATGTGTGTTTGATTATGTGTAATTGATTTCTTGATTTCTGGTTGTTGCGCGTTGTTGGATTTCCTCTCTGAGACGTTTGACACGGCTATGCTTGCTTGATGGAGTAGATATGAGCTAATGTGAGCATTAGAACGAGGATCCTTTACTTGTCTTCAAAGGTAAGGGGGGCTTGCCTGATGGATTTTTCTCAATAACCATTTTCTTGTAGTGTAGTCTGTATAAGTCATGTGGTTGTAGTTATCTGTTTATTTGGTTTATGTTGTGTTATTATCTGAATATCGGTGTTTGATCTGTTTTTAAATTATTTGATTATCTGTATTTGAATATTATATTGCTATGATGCATGATCTGCCTGGTGATATATTTCTGATAACTGTGGTTAAATGTTGCTTGTGAGTGTTGTTTGAGAAGCCTGACAGTGGTCAGTGCACAACCGATTAATCAGATAAAAGCTTTAATAAGCTGTGTAAATTATATTTAACGTTTTATGGGAAATGTTGGAATATAATAGTGGTAGAAAATATTAGTTTGGAAAAATAACGATTTTTGAGAAATATTATTATTTTTGATGATTTATTAGTGTAAAAGTAATTTATGAGTCACAATGAGAGCGAAATCGTGAAAATGTTTCTGTACTGCTAATTTTTATGTAAGAAAGTTTGCAATATTATACAAAGTTATTTTATGAAATTAATTGTTGAAAAGAAGTTAATGATGATTTTAGAAAATTGTTTAAGTGGAAAAAGCTAAGTTTTGGCTTAAAAAGCTTTAAAAGTGATAATTGATGGTAGATTTGGAAAATTGTAGAAGGTAAGTGTTTTGAAACGGCAGTACATATTTTAAGTAAGTTTAAAACCTCAAGTGACTCACTTTTGTGAAAACAAAGTTTTAGTATTTAAAGATTTTATTAATGAATTTCCAATTTGGAAAAGAATTTCTGAAAATCAAAATTAATTCAACAGTATTGAAAGTGGTGTGGAACTTAGTAACCGAGACGTCGGTGTACTAAGGTTCTGTGTTGTGATGGACTCGGTCATTTGGACTTTGAGGGCCTATACCGTATACGTGAGGTATACCGTGTTGAAATATTGAAGATGTTTTCTAGTACCACGAACCTAAGACTGGTGCACCGGTCGAGAGGTGTCGTGATTGAGCACTCGGACAATGAGGTCCTTTGTTGTGATGAAAGTTTTCAAAGTGTTTTAAAACTATGTGAGTCGTAAGCCATTTTGAGCTTCGGCAAAGAAAGATTGAACACATAGACAAAGATCAAAACAAAAGTGTTTTACATGCATTTGGTAGACGTGCCTGCGATTTGTGGTTTAATGCATCAATTACCAGTGGCGAAAGGTAATTACGACGTGCATTTTCTCATGTGCCTAGGGAGGACATGGAGACCCCATCTTACTTGCTATTGGTGCCCTGAGTGTGGACATTAGCAATGTGTTTGGCCTTGTGTGCCTGACCGTGTGTGCCTGTGTGGATGGGAAGAGGTTGCGCACCTATTGGCAGAGTGCCAAGTTAGCCAGTGTGGCTATGGAGTCTGATCAACTCATTTTATGTTGGGATATCTCATGAGATTAGGACGAAAATTAGATGATGAAGATGAAGTGTCATGCATAATTTTTAAATGATGATGTTTGGGGTGTTGAACCCATTGATAAACTATTAGCTTATAAATGCTTGTGTGATAAATGTATATGTGTTATTTGGTGTCGTGCATTTAGTTATTGTGTTAAATCCATATATTGACGTCTCACCCTTACAGATATTTCAGGTTTCTTCTGGTTCGCTATTGTACCTTGGGTACTTTAGTACCGATGGTGCAGAGGAGTCTCCCTAAGTCACTCAGAGACTTAGATCTAGTTGCTTGATGAGGTACTTGATTTTGGGATGATCGTGTGAGTTTTCCTCAGGAATAACTTCTAGAACGACCAGCTTAGGGTTTGAGACTTAGATTATATTTGATAAGTATGTCTGAGTATGGCTCAGAGAGCCTTTATTTTAAAATGGAATGTTTATGGCTCGGAGAACATATCTTTTGAATGAAAATCTAAGCTGTTCCTTTTGGTCTTGTACAGCTTATGGATATATAATATATATTTTGAACATATTACTGCCTGGATGTATTTGGTGTAACTGAAATTCTGAAAATGAAAATGTAATTATTTTAGCAGGTGTTCTTTTTACCTGGGATGGCCGAATTACAGAGGAGACTCTGTCGAAATTTTCGTAAAAATACTAGCTTTTATTTAAGTATATTCTTTAAATGAAATAGGCTTGTCAGGCTATAATAGTAAGTCTGTGTGTCGATCAAGGCTTAGGTGTGGAGTCGTGACAAAAATTTTATACCCAATTTCAGACACTTATGTACTTATATAAATTATTTTCCGAAAGCACCAGCAAATTATCCTTTTTAATTTTATTTTCACACGTGTTAGGTAGTAATGCCCAAGGAGGGTGTTACAGGAGGTATCTATCATCCCCTTCCCTGAATGAGGTATCTGTCTTTCCCCTCTAACGAGGAGGTATCTGTCATCCCCTTCCCTGAAGGAGGTATCTGTCTTCCCCTCTAACGAGGAGGTATTTGTCATCCCCTTCCCTGAAGGAGGTATCTGTCTTCTCCCCTAACGAGGAGGTATCTGTCTTCCCCTCTAATGAGGAGGTATCTGTCATCCCCTTCCCTGATGGAGGTTGTGAACACCCATTTTTGTCCGTCTTTTATTCTAATTTTTATGATATTATATGTGAAGGAGACTAATAATAATAGTGAAGAGAGAAAAAAAAGAAAAAAGAAAGTCCATTGGACTTGCTGTTGGATGCGGTCCAGTCCAGTCCATTGCACTTGCTGTTGGACGCCGTCCAGTCTAGTCCATTGCACTTGTTGTTGGACGGGGTGGTCCCGTCCATTACCTTGGACGGGGTGGTCCCGTCCATTGCATTGAACTTGCTGTTGGACGCAGTCCAGTCCATTGCACTTGCTGTTGGACGGGGTGGTCCCGTCCATTGCATTGAACTTGCTGTTGGATGCAGTCCAGTCCATTGCATTGAACTTGCTGTTGGACGTAGTCCAGTGCATTGTATTTGCTGTTGGACGGGGTGGTCCCGTCCATTACATTGGACTTGCTGTTGAACGTAGTCCAGTCTATTGCACATCTAATTTTATGTTGGACGAGGAGGATCCGTCCATTACATGTTTAAACTCTTGATGGACGAGGAGGTCCGTCCAGTGTATATCTACTTTTGCATATCTAAGTTTGTTGACGAATCTAGGCAAGTATACCTAGTCGCACAAGTAATATGGTGGTGAGACCGATATCGTTCCCACGAGGACTGAGAAAAGTACTAGCACGTACCGAGTCAATTACTATCTAAGCGGATTTTTGGATTGAAGGGAGTTCTATACTAATTATCAAGCCCAAAACAAATAATAGAAAAGGAACAAACTCTTTTTGGTTTCTTATCAAATACTTGGAGTGCAGAAAAAGATGGTTTTCAAATATGATAAAGATGTTGGGATTAGGTTCACTAAACTTCATCCCTATGCAATGAAATGACTAATAAACAGTTTCTACATCAAATATGACAATCAATCCACTAGATTACTCAAGCCCTGATTCCTCAGATGACAAGAGCCTAAATCCACTAATAGACCCTAATTCCTTAGGTGGCCTAGATTAATGAATTTGCATGATGATTAGGGATTACACGATTGCTAATAAACCTAAATCCATTCCTAGATACAAGGTTTACTAGGTGGTTGATTTCAGTTCTAGTTCTAATACGAATTTTCCAATTGCATACCAAAACAATAATCAAGTCATGGGGGATCACGCCACAACAAGCATTAAGCATGGAAATCAATCACTCATAAGGAAGCAAAAACTGTATTACAAGATGAAGTCAAATACATGGAGGATTCAAAAATAGCTACATCTAATCCCAACAATGGGAGGTTTAGCTACTCATGATCAATGATAAAATCAAAGAAATAGAGATGAAGAGGAGAAGAAACTCCATGGAATCCTTGTGCAGTTGCCCCTGGTTCAGAGAGAGTGTTTGAGGGTTTCAAAACTGTTTTCTTCTGTTCTGCCCGTGCTTGTTTATAGATTAGGATTCGCGTCACGGCCGTGATGCTTTTTGCCTTCGCGCGCTTTCAAATTTTGGAGCATCACGGCCGTGATGGTAATCACGGCCAAGCCGTGATAGGCTCTGCCTGTCTCAGCTGGTCTATCATGACCGTGATGGGTATCACGGCTAGGCTGTGATTAATTCTGCCTGGTGAGGGTATATGTCATGGCCGTGATGTGAATCACGGCTAGGCCGTGACAGTTTCTGACTTTTACCTTCTTTCTTCTCAATTATTGCTCGATCACGGCCAGACCGTGATGGGCTCTTCTTGGCTCAATTTCTTCACTTTTCAAGCTCTATCTTCATCCAAGCTCCATCATGGTCAATCTTGAGCATTTTTTCCTTAAATTCCTGCAAAATAACACCAAGAAACCGCTTCACCCGTTCCAAGGCAAAAACTAATAGAAATCAATTTAAATATGCCTAAACTGTATGAAAATGCATGCAGAAATGTACAAGAATTATGATGTGAAATCACACTATCAAATCACCCCAAGCTTATTCATTTGCTTGTCCTCAGGCAATCACTAAGCCCAGAAGATATAAATAATCTGAACATGGATAGTGAACCAAGAACCCGATTCAATAATCCAAGTAACAGGCATTTCAAATAATTCAGCAAGAGACAATCAGTTTCAAGTCCAATTAGAAGCTTAGGTTTCTTAGATTCATATTCTCAATGATTTAGGCACTCTTTCTCACCTGAAAATCACCCCGAGCTTGTTCATTTGCTTTGCACTCTTTCTCACCTCACTCAAGTGTTTAGGGATATATGACAATTCGCTCCATTTTCCTCAAGGAATGAATTCTACCATGGGCTTGACTATCAACAAAATCTCTACTTTATTAATGAAAACAATTAAGAATCAAGAGGTCTTTTGCTTTGGTTGTAACGGGGCCATGGGATTTATTGTTAGGTGGGGAAATCAATAAAAGGACATTTCAAAAGGCTACACAAAATCAAGCATTGTAACGCATGACACCTTCTAAAATACCTTTGTGGGTTCTGATTCACTTTTCCACCTTTCTTTCTTTTTATTTTATTTCTCACTTTCTTTTTGTCATCCCCTTCTCCATATTTATTTCTTTTTCTTTTATTTTTTTCTTTTATTTGGAGAATGAGAGATTTTTTAGCTCAAGAGAAACATTTTTCTGATTTTCTCATCCCATACTTTTTCAACTACCTTTTTACCCTTTTGTGTAATACTTTAGAAGGTCCTCTACCAATCATCATTCATCAAAGTATTTCAGGGTACCAAGAAAAATATTTTATTCTTTCAGGCTCAAAGTTGGGCAACTAAGGGGTAGCATTTAGTCAATCAAAGCTCAGAAGGCCGGAAAAATACTTAGTGCCTCAATCATTTTCAAAAATGTTTTCAAAAATTTTTAAGCTTCAAAAATGGTTTCAAGTCAAGTTCTAGAGAAATACAATCCAAGAGGAATAACACTCTAACACAAGGAATGGGGTAGATTTAGTGAGTACCCCTTTTTTGGCTCAAAATCTCACATTTTAGTAGTTCAAAAATCAATGAGGAACACAAATCTTACGGAACCACATACTAATTATCAACTATCACAGATCATCTCAAGCATTTTCATTTGCAGCCTTATCACAAGAAGTTCAAAAATTGGGTTCAAGAATTCACTATCTCAATTTATTTGGCACTTAGTTCTCACAATTGGATGCAAAATCTAAAAGAGGGGGGTAATCTGATCATGTGATCATGAAAACTACGCCTATATGAATGCAACATGCAAAATGCACAAGTATGCAAAAGTACCCCTACCCCAAGCTTAAAAACTTACATTGTCCCCAATGTAAATAATCAAGTCTGAGAAAGGAGAAAAAAATGGAACGACTTACCGAGGCGGTAGCAGGTGTTGGCTAACATGATTAGTCAGAAACTTGTTGGAAATTGTGTCACGGTCGTGATGCTTATCACGGGCAGGTCGTGATGCATTCTGGTCCATAGGGGTAGCCTGTCACCGCCGTGACCTTCATCACGGCTAGGCCGTTATGCTCTCTTATCTTCAGGGTTCTCTCATCACGCCCGTGGTGGGGATCACGGCTGGGCCGTGATCCTTTCTGGTCTTCATGATTAGCTTATCATGACCGTGACCAGTGTCACGGCCTGGGCGTGATGACTGTTGACTGTGCTTGTCCTTGCCCTTTTTGCATCTCCTTCCTTCTTACCCTGAAAACACTTAACAAACCTATTAATCTATGATCTTTTTCCTCTTGATATTCTCAAATTATTCAAGAGTTAAAAATCAAAAACAAAAGGAAAATTAAAAGAAAACTTGGGTTGCCTCCCAATAAGCGCTTCTTTAACGTCACTAGCTTGACGGGTAAGTGATCTCAAGGGTCATGAAGGCGCACAGCTGATAGCAATCTCTCGATGTCACCACCCAAGTAGGCCTTGAGACTTTGGCCATTGACTTTGAAGGTCCTTTTTGAAGTAGGATCCTCCACTTCTACAGCTCCATGAGATGAGACTTCTTTGACAATGAACGGTCCCGACCACTTAGACTTCAACTTGCCCGGAAACAATCTCAGCCGAGAATTGAATAATAAAACTTTCTATCCCGGCTGAAATGTTTTCATCACGATCTTTTTGTCATGGTAGGTCTTGACTCGCTGCTTGTAAATAGTTGCATTCTCATATGCATTAAGGCGCATCCCCTCTAATTCATGCAGCTGATTCACTCTTTTCTCACCCGCCAGAGTGGCATCAAAATTCTAGAACTTCAATGCCCAAAAGGCTCGATGCTCCAACTCTACGGGTAGATGACATGCCTTCCCATAGACCATCGGAAGCGGAGATAACCCCACAAAAGTTTTCAATGCAGTCCGGTAAGCCCACAAGGCATCGTCAAGCTTCTTTGCCCAATCTCTTCTTGAGGTGGCCACAGTCTTTTCTAGAATCCGCTTAATCTCTCGGTTAAAGTCCTCCGCTTGCCCATTTGTTTGCAGATGATAGGGAGATGCCACCTTATGCCTCACATCATACTTGGTCAACACATTTCTCAGTTGTGAGTTGCAAAAGTGAGATCCCTCATCACTTATAAGGACCCTTGCGACACCGAACCGGGCAAAAATGTTCTTCTTGATGAATTTAATCACTGTCTGGGCATCATTCTTCGACGTTGCAATGGCCTCCACCCATTTAGAAACATAGTCCACTGTTGAATCACCGGCAAGTGTACCGGGTCGTCGCAAGTAATAAAATAAACACGGTAAGAATTTACCGAGGTCGAACACAAGGATTGGGCTACCAATTCAACTAATTCGCGAGAAGTTCGATACGTTTGGTCAAGTAACAGAAAGTGGTTGAGATTGGAGAGAAAATAGGATTGCAAGTTCAATTCAATATGAATTAAAAAATCAATTAAGAGTGAAAATCTGGATTAAAACGCCTAAGGTCACAAATCCACCTACCCACTCATGTATAGTACCCAAGTGATGATGATCCTCTCCCTAAGTTCAATTTTAATGTCAACCGGGACCCCCAAATTCTCCTAAATTCACCGTCGTGCTCAATAGGACGTATCCAACGATTGAGTTAATTACTTGCCAGGTCTCATAACTCAATAATCAAACTCGATTAAATCTTGTTCCCTATAAGGTTGCACCGATCTCCTATTCACTCTCGTGCAATATTTGATCGATGATCCCAATTCAAGTTATAAACGCGAATTGCCTACTAAGCTTCATCGACATTAACTAGTCGATCACGCATGCAAATGATCAACGCAATGCAAATCAGAATTGGAAAACAAGAATTGAGTTAAAGGAGAGAGATAATCACATTGAATCACTACACCGCCATGGGTGGCTTCATTGATCCCTTAGACAAGGGGATTAGTTCCTCATGTTCGTAACGACAACAAAACAATCGGAATTCATCATAATTCTAAACAAGACAAAGAAAATAGGGAGTAGGAGACGCAACTCCAGAATAAGGATTAAAATAGATCTAAAAACAGTTCTGATCCAAAAAGTGTGTCTGGTTCTGTCTACACTGCTTTATTTATAGGGAGGCCACGCGTCACGGCCGTGACGCGTTCTGGAATGGGCGCGCTTTCAAATCTAGAGCATCACGGCCGTGAGCCTCATCACGGCTAGGTCGTGATAGCTTCTGTCTCCTCCAACTGTTCTGTCACGGCCGTGAGGGGTATCACGGCTAGGCCGTGACAGCTTCTAACTTTTACCACATGGTTTGTCACGGCCGTGATGGGCATCACGGCTAGGTCGTGACAGCTTCTGACTTGTGCCTTCTGTTCTGCTTGATTATGGCCGTGATGGTCATCACGGCCAGGCCGTGATGGGCTCTGACTGGCTCATATTCTTCACTTTTCAAGCTCTATTACATCAAAGCTCCATCAAGGCTAATTTCTGAGCATTTTTCCTTAAATTCCTGCAAAACAACACCAAGAAACCGCTTCACCCGTTCCAAGGGAAAAACTAACAAAAATCAACTAATTATGCCTAAACTATATGAAAAATGCATGCGAAAGTGCACATGAAATATGATGTAAAATCACACTATCAAATCACCCCAAGCTTAAAGCTTGCTTGTCCTCAAGCAACCACTAAGGCCAGTGAACGCGCTGCGTCAAAAAGCGAGCGGTTTACAAAAACATGTAGATAGGGAGCGACAACTCGAGTATCGTCTCACAAGGACTCTTGGGTTGCTATTATCAGAAAAGTCAGTTTTTGAGGGGTTTTGGGTATTTGAAATTAAATAAAGAAAACAAAGCAGAAAATAATGTAAATAAAATAACTATCAAATAGCTAAAAACGATCAACCTACTGCTTTCGGTTTCCCACTATCATTGGTTCATATAAATCCAAGCCCTAAGCGGATTCTACTCTCTTTTCGATTGTAGCATCAATTAACAAGCGAAACCAATGCTACGAGACATATGTTCCTATTCCCGAATTAAGCAAACGGGGTGAAGCACTCATGAACTAAGCGAACATGAACGAACACACGTGAATTAAGCAAATGCGATTAAGTATAGGAACACACAATCATCGAAATAAATCAACACCTATTCTATACGATTCTGAATTAAGCAAACAGAACATATAAAACAAGTATTGAAAGAGAATAGCATAAAGTTCAGAATTTACAAAACCTCAAGTGACGGCGAAACCCGATTACAGTAGATTAATCAAGGAGACTAGTTCTCCATTACAAAAGGAACACAAAACTCTAAACCTAATTCGTAGCCGTCAACCAAAAATAAGAAGAAAAAGAAGATTCCTCTCAGTTCTGCCTTAAAACAGACTTAAATACAGATTCTGGATTCCGCGAGCTCGCGAGGCGAGAATACCTTCGCGAGGCGAATATTATGAACAATCTTCAGTGTTTGGCTTTCTCGCGAGGCGAGCTAGTATTGGCGAGACGAGGAATGGAAGAGTCTTCTTTTTATGCCCGTGATGAGTATTAGGGGCTAACCGTGATGCGTTCTGACTTCCAGGCTCGCAAGGCGAAGAAATGGTTCGCGAGACGACACAGAAAGGTTTGCATTTTCTGGAACAGTCAGCCTTCAGGTTCGCGGGGCGAATAGCCTCTCGCGGGGCGAAAAACTCCAGAACTGCTTCTTTTTATTACCTGAAAACAAGGATTAACAGTAAGTACTTTATTCAACTCTAAATCAGCTAAATTAACCTAAAAATACTCTAGAGACTCAAAATGCTGCTTGAAGACAATCAAGTCTAATTTGGGCGAAAACGATATATAATTAGCACAAAACCACGGTCATACTAGTCATAAAACTAGATGAGCCAGAGGCTGATCAAAATACCCCAAACTTAAACTTTGCTTGTCCCCAAGCAAACTAAAACTCAAAAACTTAAAAAGACTCAAGACATGGCAAGCTTAAAAGATTCAATCAACTTTGCACAAATTTCAAGTAATTCATCAAAATGATTTTTCCTTCAATGTCCCCCCTTTCAAACAAAGCAATCCCCACATTCATCTACTTTAAACATTGAGAATTCTACCATTCATGCAATCATTAATCTAAGCAAGGGATCCAAGTTACACACAAGAGGGAGATCACCAAATTCAAACAATCGCCTTCCTCACAAGGGAATTTAGTGTTTCACTCAATCGCTCAGTTTGTCTAGGTTATCAACATTTCACTCAATTCACCTTTCAAGAACACTTCCCATGAATTTGATTTTCATCTCAAAATGATTCTCACGGAAACATGCATGCAACATCAAAAGGTCTTTTTAAGGTTGTAATGGGGCCTGGCTAAGGGTAGGATATACAAAGGAACTAGGCTTAAGTCCCTAGGAACTAAGAGAGCATGAACATTTGATACATTGAATTTCCACTCAAGTTCCTTTTTCCATTTTTCTTTATGCTTTGGGTGACTACAGCCTTTTCCTTTAATACCCTTTTTGACATTTTTGCACTTTTTATTTTTTATTATTTTCTTTTTCTTTTTCTTTTCTTTTTTTTAAGCCCTTTGGCTCCAACCTTTTTATTATTATTATTTTTTTCTTTTTCTCACCCCAGAATGACATGTCACATCCTTGTAGCCACCCCAAACTTAGTTTCTTGAAACCATTCTCTTGCTAAGATTCCATGCTCTCCTAATCCTAAGATCGGGTTAACATGGTTTTTCCAGATTTTGGGCACATAATATAATGTCATCAAGAAATAATAGGCTAATTAGGCTCAAAGGGCTAACTAGGGAACATGCATTAGGAATTGGTTCTTTTCAGGCCAAGTGGTTATTTACAAAGAAAATGCCTAAATCATCTGATGCAATCACATAAGCATGCAAACCAAAAAGAGATTCAAGCAAATTCGGGAAAGTGCAACTTAAAAGTGATTCACACAGTTAAAAACATGTTGGAGGCTCAAATCCTCACCTGGACATTTTTGCAAATTGTTTGACCGAGATTTTATCCCTAGTATGTGCATCCCGTCACCCCAAACTTATCATAAATCATGCAATCATAACAAAATATCTCAAAGCTCAATTTTCAATTTTTCAAATGGGGATCAAATTTTCAAATTTCAAATCCTAGGGGGAAACATCACATAATCATGCAATAAATCTGTGCCAAATTAATCAAAACCAATCAAGCTCACCGACCAAAGACTCAACACACAAATACTCCTGATCTTAAATTATTCAAAAGCTAAAAGAAAACAAAACAAAAACAAAGCAAGCATAATTAAAAAGGAAAAGGTTTAGAGAAAACTCATGGAGATGGTTCCACCGGGATCCCACTGTTTGTGATACAGCGGCCATGGAATGCTCAAATTGCAATATGATCCTCCCGGATCCCATGGCCTACATCATATGTATGACAGCGGGCGCTTGATAATTATGGTGACTCCGCCAAGTCCGGCGGACTTCTCACCCCCCCCTCAGGTCAAAGTTGACCTCCTTTTCAACCTTGTCAATAAAGTCCTCCCAATAAAAGTGGGGTTCAACCTCTTGGACTGGCCACAGTGTCTTCATATCCAAGGGTGAAAAATCCAGAGGATTGAACTCCATCACTGGTGGTTCCACAGGGGGAGGTGGCAAACAAGTAGCTGGGGTCTTCGGTGTTGCTTCATCTTCTGCACAATCTTCATTCACTGCACTGACAAATCCATCACCTGTTATACATGCAGAATTCTCAGCACACACCACACAAAGGTTAGTGTTAGTACAGTCAGTACATATGGTACAATAAACAGAATCAGAAAAGGCCTGAATGTCTGGAAATTCAGCACACAGTTCATCCATCCCATCACTTTCATCACATGCATATGAATTAATAGAATCATCTAACTCCAAAGGTTCTTCATCATCCTCAAGCATGGTGAAGCAGATGTGCTCCTGATCCTCATTTTCTATATTCCCTGGCCGAACAGGGCCCTCAACCTCATGTGTCCCATGTTCCATATGGGCGTTTTGCTCCTCGCACCCTGAAAAGAATGAGTTTTCAAAACATGCTACACATAAAGCAAAGTCAGTACAATCAGCACATGAAGTATAATAGATAGAATCAGGGGAGGCGTGAATATCTGGAGATTCAACACACAGTTCATCAACAGAAGTATTCTTGACATCATTATCAAAATTATCCTCAAAAGTATTGTCAAGAATAACTACTTGTGAATCTGTATGTTCCTCAAGGAGACGTTGAGTTTGCAGTGCAGCCGAGGTGGAGACAATGTGATCAATTTGAATGGCCAACTTCTGAAAACCAGCTTCTATCCTCTGTTGGGATTCAAGATTTTGTTCTGCCATTTGTTGAAGACTTGCTTGGAAATGAAGATTTTGTTCTGTCATCTGTTGTTGCACCAGAGAAGCTATCTCATCCAAGATGCCCTGTCCTCCACTATGTTGGCTATGATAGAAAGGTTGCTCCTCATTCACTCCAATCATCTCAAAACCACTGCTAAACTCATAACTTCCAGCAAATTTAGGATAACATATGCATGGTGGTGGTTTACTAAAGTCAGGATAATATATGCATGGTTCATAATCAAATTAGGCATAAAATCTTGCATATAATTATCCATGGGGTACTAAAATTCACAACCAGACAAAGCAGCCGTAACTAATTCAGTAATGTAAATTTTTTTTTGTTTTTTGTTTTTGTTTTTGTTTTTTTATTTTCTATTAATAACAACAAGAGTCCCCGGCAACGGCGCCAATTTTTGAACCCGTGCGCGACAGCGCGTCAAAAAGCGAGCGGTTTACAAAAACATGTAGATAGGGAGCGACAACTCGAGTATCGTCTCACAAGGACTCTTGGGTTGCTATTATCATAAAAGTCAGTTTTTGGGGGGTTTTGGGTATTTGAAATTAAATAAAGAAAACAAAGCAGAAAATAATGCAAATAAAATAACTATCAAATAGCTAAAAACGATCAACCTACTGCTTTCGGTTTCCCACTATCATTGGTTCATATAAATCCAAGCCCTAAGCGGATTCTACTCTCTTTTCGATTGTAGCATCAATTAACAAGCGAAACCAATGCTACGAGACATATGTTCCTATTCCCGAATTAAGCAAACGGGGTGAAGCACTCATGAACTAAGCGAACATGAACGAACACACGTGAATTAAGCAAACACGATTAAGTATAGGAACACACAATCATCGAAATGAGTCAACACCTATTCTATACGATTCTGAATTAAGCAAACAGAACATATAAAACAAGTATTGAAAGAGAATAGCATAAAGTTCAGAATTTACAAAACCTCAAGTGATGGCGGAACCCGATTACAGTAGATTAATCAAGGAGACTAGTTCTCCATTACAAAAGGAACACAAAACTCTAAACCTAATTCGCAGCCGTCAACCAAAAAGAAGAAGAAAAAGAAGATTCCTCTCAGTTCTGCCTTAAAACAGACTTAAATACATATTCTGGATTCCGCGAGCTCGCGAGGCGAGAATACCTTCGCGAGGCGAATATTATGAACAATCTTCAGTGTTTGGCTTTCTCGCGAGGCGAGCTAGTATTCGCGAGGCGAGAAATGGAAGAGTCTTCTTTTTATGCCCGTGATGAGTATCAGGGGCTAACCGTGATGCGTTCTGACTTCCAGGCTTGCGAGACGAAGAAATGGTTCGCGAGGCGACACATAAAGGTTTGCATTTTCTGGAACAGTCAGTCTTCAGGTTCGCGGGGTGAATAGCCTCTCGCGGGGCGAAAAACTCCAGAACTGCTTCTTTTTATTACCCGAAAACAAGGATTAACAGTAAGTACTTTATTCGACTCTAAATCAGCTAAATTAACCTAAAAATACTCTAGAGACTCAAAATGTTTCTTGAAGACAATCAAGTCTAATTTGGGCGAAAACGATATATAATTAGCACAAAACAACGGTCATACTAGTCATAAAACTAGATGAGCCAGAGGCTGATCAGCCAGAAGATCAAAAAGCATGGATAGTGTGATTTAGAACCCGAGTAGTAACTCATCCAAGTAATAGGCAATTCAAATAATTTAGCAAGAGACAATCAATTCAAGTCCAATTAGGCACTTAGGTTTCTTAGACTCATATTCTCACTGATTTGAGCACTCTTCTCACCTGAAAATAACCCCAAGCTTGTTCATTAGCTTGGCACTCTTTCTCACCTCACTCAAGTGTTTAGGGATCTATGACATTTCGCTCCATTTTCCTCAAGGAATGCATTCTACCATAGGCTTGACTATCAACCGAATCTCTACTGTATTAATGAAAACAATTAAGAATCAAGAGGTCTTTGCTTTGGTTGTAACGGAGCCATGGGATTAATAGTTAGGTAGGGAAATCAAGAAAAGGAAATTTCCAAAAGGCTACACAAAACATCAATCATTGCAAACATGACCTTCTAAAATACCCTTTTTTGGGTTTTGATTCACTTTTCCACCTTTCTTTCTTTTTGTTTTTATTTATCACTTTTCTTTTGTCATCCCCTTCTCCATTTTTTTTTGTTTACTTTTTATTTTTATTTTTATTTGAGAAGGGGAGATTTTCAATTTATGAGAAATATTTTTTTTCCTGATTTTCTCATCCCATACTTTTTCAACTACATTTTTACCCTTTCTGTAATACTTTAGAAGGTCCTATCAAGCATCATTCAACAATATATTTCAAGGTACCAAGAAAAGTATTTCATTCTTTTAGGCTCAAAAGTGGGCAACTAAGGGGTAGCATTTTGTCAATCAAAGCTCGGAAGGCCGGAAAAAAAAATACCTAGTGCCTCAATCATTTTCAAAAATGTTTTCAAAAATTTTACGCTTCGAAACAGTTTCAAGTCAAGTTCTAGAGAAATACAATCCGAAAGGAATTAACACTCTAACACAACGAATGGGGTAGATATAGTGAGTACCCCTTTGGCTCAAAATCTCACATTTTTTGGTTCAGAAATCAATGAGAAACACAATTCTACGGAACCATATGCTAATTATCAACTGTCAAAGATCATCTCAAGCATTTTCATTATTTGCCTTATCACAAGAATAAAAAATTGGGTTCAACAATCCACTATCTCTATTTATTTGGTACTAAGTTATCACAATTGGATACATCATATCTAAGCAAAGGTCAATCAATTCGTGTGATCATGCAAAACTATATGAATGCAACATGAACAATGCAAATGCAAAATACCCCTACCCCAAGTTTAAAAATTGACATTGTCCCCAATGTAAACAATCAAGTCGGAGAGAGGAGAAAAATTGGAATGACTTACCAAGGCGGTAGCGAGTGTTGACTCTCATTCCAGTCAGAAACTTGTTGGGAAGTACATCACGGCCGTGAGCCTCATCACGACTAGGCCGTGATCAATTCTGGTCCTCAGGGCTGGCCTGTCACGGCCGTGACCTCCATCACGTCCAGGATGTGATGCTTTCTACTCTTCAGGGTCTTTCCATCACGCCCGTGATGGGTATCACGGCTGGGTCATGATCCTTTCTGGTCTTCATTTTTAGCTCATCACGGCCGTGACCAGTGTCACGGCCTGGGCGTGATGGCTGCTGCCTCTGGTTTTTCCTTGTCTTCTTGCTCTCCCTTCCTGAAATCACTTGGCAGTTTTATTAGTAAAATAAAACTCTTGATCTTCTCAAATTATTCAAGAGTGAAATCAAAAACAAAAATTACTAAGAAAATGAACATAACCAAAGAGAAGGGTTAAGAAACTTGGGTTGCCTCCCAATAAGCGCTTGTTTAACGTCCCGAGCCTGACTCAAGTCACCCTAAAGGGTTAATCCAGAAGAAGGACTTGCTTGCCATTTGGGATTGATTCCCCATGATAATGCTTCAGCCTTTGCCCATTTACCTTGAAGTTGCCTGAGGCCCCTTCCAATTCCACTGCTCCGTGAGGGAAGACTTGGAGGATCTTGAATGGTCCCGACCACCTCGATTTCAGCTTTCCAGGAAAGAGCCTCAACCTTGAATTATAAAGGAGTACCATTTGTCCGGGCTCAAACCTTCTAGGCAATATGTGCTTGTCATGCCAAGCCTTAGTTCGCTCCTTGTAGATTATTGCATTTTCATAAGCTTGCATGCGGATCTCGGACAACTCATTTAAATCCAAAAGCCTCTTCTCACCGGCCTTCGTCAAGTCAAAGTTGATTTCTTGAATTGCCCAATAAGACTTTTCCTCCAACTCCACCGGCAAGTGGCATGCCTTTCCAAACACCAAATTGTAGGGAGACCTTCCAATTGGAGTCTTGAAGGCGGTCCTGTAAGCCCATAAAGCATCATCTAACTTTTTTGACCAATCCTTCCGTGAGGAGTTGACGGTTTTCTCAAGAATGTTCTTCAACTCACGGTTGGATACCTCCGCTTGCCCATTTGTCTGGGGATGATAAGGAGTAGAGACTCTATGCTTGACCCCATACTTCTCAAGAAGCTTGTGCATTTGATTGTTGCAAAAGTGGGATCCCCCATCACTAATCAACACTCTAGGGACCCCAAACTTTGAGAAGATATTGCGCCTTAGGAATACCATGACTACCCGCGCATCATCCGTAGTTGTTGGGATTGCCTCTACCCACTTCGACACGTAGTCCACAGTCACCAAAATGTATTGGTAGGAGAAAGATGGTGGGAATGGTCCCATGAAATCTATCCCCCATACATCAAAGAGCTCTACTTCAAGCATGCAATTCAAGGGGAGTTCATGCCGCTTAGAGATATTGCCCACTCTTTGGTAACAATCACAGTTTTCAACAAAGGCGTGGGCATCCTTGAAGAGCGTTGGCCAATAGAACCCGCTTTTGAGGATCTTTTCTGCGGTCTTCTTTCCCCCATAATGCCCACCATAATCCGAGCTATGACAATGCCACAACACGTTTCCGATTTGGTCATGGGGAATGCACCTCCTTAGGATCCCATCTGAGCATTGCTTGAAAAGATAGGGGTCCTCCCACACATAATATTTTGCATCTGAGAAGAACTTCTTCCTTTGTTGATTAGTCCAACCTTGCGGAACCACATTTGAAGATTTGAAGTTGGCCATGTCGGCGAACCAAGGAGGGGAATTTTCAATGAGAGCAAGAAGTTTTTCATCAGGAAATTCTTCCTTGATGTCTAACAATTCCTCCTCGGTGTTGGGATTGACCAACCTAGATAAGTGGTCTGCCACACCATTGTCGGACCACTTCCTGTCCTTAATCTCCAGATCAAATTCCTGCAAAAGAAGAATCCACCGAATTAATCTAGGTTTGGCCTCTTATTTTGTCATCAAGTGTTTTATGGCCGCATGATCTATGAAAACAACAATCTTAGACCCCACAATATAGGATCTTAACTTATCTAAAGCAAAAACCACAGCAAGTAGTTCCTTTTCAGTGGTGGAATAGTTAGCTTGTGCCTCATTCAAAACTTTACTTGCATAATAAATGACATGAGCTAACTTTTCTACTCTTTGCCCCAAAACAGCCCCCACCGCATAATCACTAGCATCACACATGATTTCAAATGGTAAATTCCAATTAGGTGCAGTGATTATGGGTGCGGTGACAAGCATATTTTTCATAATAGTGAAGGCATTTAAACAAGAAGCATTAAATTCAAAGGATACATCCTTCACAAGAAGGTCACAAAGCGGCCTTGCAATTTTGGAGAAGTCCTTGATGAATCTCCGGTAGAACCCGGCATGCCCCAAGAAACTCCTCACCCCCTTTACATTGGTTGGTGGGGGTAGCTTCTCAATCAACTCAATCTTGGCTTTATCAACCTCAATCCCCCTTTGGGAGATTTTGTGCCCCAAGATTATACCTTCCTTGACCATGAAGTGGCATTTCTCCCAATTGAGCACAAGGTTAGTCTCTTGGCACCTTTTAAGCACCAAAGTCAAGTTCTTCAAGCAATCGTCATATGAAGTCCCAAAGACCGAGAAGTCATCCATGAACACCTCAATACATTTCTCCACCATGTCCGAGAAGATAGAAAGCATGCACCTTTGGAAAGTAGCAGGAGCATTGCACAATCCAAAGGGCATCCTTCTATAAGCAAAGACTCCATAGGGACAAGTGAAGGTCATCTTCTCTTGCTCTTGAGGATCCACCACAATTTGATTATAGCCGGAGTAACCATCTAAGAAGCAATAGTACTCATATCCGGCTAACCTTTCGAGCATCTGATCAATGAAGGGGAGAGGGAAGTGATCCTTCCTTGTTGCCTCATTTAGCTTTCTGTAATCGATGCATACTCTCCACCCCGTGATGGTCCTTGTTGGGATCAATTGATTGCTTTCATTGACCACCACGGTTGTGCCACCTTTCTTTGGGACCACATGAATTGGGCTAACCCAATTGCTGTCCGAAATTGGATAGATGATTCCGGCATCTAAAAGTTTAATCACTTCCTTACGCACCGCTTCTTTCATGATGGAATTTAGCCGTCTTTGTGGCTGAACCACCGGCTTATAATCATCTTCAATCAAGATTCTATGCATGCATAGGGAAGGGCTTATACCCTTTAGGTCCGAAATCTTCCACCCAATGGCAGATTTGTGTTCCCTAAGAACTCTCAACAGGTTTTCTTCTTCAACCTTTTTCAAGGCATTGCTAATGATCACCGGATGTTGTCCCTTCTCCCCCAAGAATGCATACCTTAAGTGGGTTGGGAGTTGCTTCAACTCCGGTGCCTTGCCATCTTCTTCCATTCCTTCATTGTTGAGCTTTTCCTTTGAACATTCTTCCCTTGGGAGACTCGGTAAGGCTTCCATGTTCTTTAAGCACTCAAGATAGTCCTCATCCCCCAAAGGGTCTTCTTCCTCACTATCCTCATCATGGGATTTTACCAACGCTTGTGCAAGTGAAGAACCATGGGCTTCTCTTGTGGTCTTTTCCTTGACAATTGAGTCCACCATATCCACTCGATACACATCCGACCTCTCAGCTGGGTGCTTCATTGCTTCAAAGACATTGAAGACTACATTCTCATCTTGCACACGGAGGATGAGTTTCCCTTGTTGCACATCTATCAGAGCACGCCCAGTGGCTAAGAAGGGCCTTCCCAAAATGAGAGGGATCTCGGCGTCTTCATCCATATCAAGCACCACAAAATCCGCCGGAAATATGAACTTGTCCACCTTCACTAACAAATCTTCAACCACTCCATAAGGATATTTTATAGATCGGCTAGTTGGAGGGACATCCGGGTATCCTTGGCCTCTTTGATCCCCAACTTCATCATAGAAAAGGGCATCAAGTTGATGCTTGCCCCTATATCACACAACGCCTTTCCTAGAGTCATCTCCCCAATGGTGCATGGTATAGAAAAAGAACCGGGATCCTTTAACTTTGGAGGTAGTTTTCTTTGAAAAATGGCACTACACTCCTCGGTCAAAGCAACTGTTTCCTCCTCCACTATCTTCCGCTTCTTGGAGAGAAGCTCCTTCATAAATCGGGCATAAGATGGCATTTGTTCTAGGGCCTCCGTAAATGGAATGTTAATTTGAAGTTTGCGGAAGACATCAAGGAATTTATTGAACTGTTTATCTTGTTGAGGTTTCTTCAATCTTTCAGGATATGGTACCCTCATGTAGGGCGGGAGGTCTTTGGGCTCAACCCACTTCTTTTTTCTGAACTCTTCATCTACAAGTTTTAACCTCCCCCTTGCTCCGGTGCCTTGTCACTTGCCAATTCCTCTTTCTCAAGTTGCTCTTCCTCAACATGTGGTTGTTCCGAGACCTCAGCTCTCTGAGAACTAGTTGCACCCTCGTTAGATCCCAACACCCTACCGCTTCTAGTCGTTACAACATTGCATTGGTTCTTAGGGTTGTTCTCTGTATCACCTGGGAGACGCTCATTTAGTTGCTTTGCGAGCTGAGCTATCTGCATCTCTAGATTCTGAATTGCCGACCCTGTATGAGTTGCCAACTTGTCAATGGCTGTGCTTGTATTGATTGACAACTTCTCCACTGTGCACTCATCTTCTCAAAAGCCAACTCCCAAGGTTGCCTTCCACCATCAGTTATCTGCAATTGATTAGGCCCCAGAAGAGCCTGCTGAGTATTGCGTTGATGGATCCCAATGTTTGGCCTCAGACCCTGTTGCCTATCGGAAGATGCCTTTCGATCTTTGTAATGTGCCTGCGACATTTCAAAGGTGCATGCTTTCCATTTTTTCTGATATGATAGAAAAATACATTGAAGTTTTCATGGATGATTTTTTTGTTTTCGGTTCCTCTTATGATAATTGTTTGTCTAACCTTGCTGCTGTGTTAAAGAGGTGCATGGACACCAATTTAGTCTTAAATTAGGAGAAGTGTCATTTTATGGTGCAGGAAGGCATTGTGCTTGGGCACAAAATTTCAGCTAAGGGGATCAAAGTGGATAAATCCAAGATTGATGTGATTGAGAAACTACCTCCACCAGTGAATGTCAAGGGTGTGAGGAGTTTTCTTGGGCATGCAGGGTTTTACCGGCGGTTCATCCAAGACTTCTCAAAGATAGCCAAGCCGTTGTGTAAACTTTTGAACAAGGACACACCATTTGTGTTTGATACTGCTTGCCTTGCCTCTTTTAAAATTTTGGAAGAAAAGTTGATCACCGCTCCCATCCTTGTTGCACCCAACTGGGAGTCACCATTTGAATTAATGTGTGATGCCAGTGACTACGCAGTTGGGGAAGTTTTGGGACAGCGAAAGGACAAGTTTTTCCATGCCATTCACTATGCTAGCAAGGTTCTCAATGAGAACCAAATAAATTATGCAACAACTGAAAAAGAGTTGCTGGCCATAGTGTTTGCATTGGAAAAATTTCGTTCATACTTGATTGGTTCACAAGTCACTGTTTTTACTGATCATGCTGCAATGAAATATTTGTTGACTAAGTTAGATTCAAAACCAAGACTCATAAGGTGGATTCTATTCTTGCAGGAATTTGACTTAGTCATTAAGGACAAAAAGGGCAGCAAAAATTTGGTGGCTGACCACTTATCTCGGCTAGTGAATGAAGAAGTTGCTGCCAAAGAAAAGGACATTCGGGATGAGTTCCCGGATGAGGCCTTATTTCTGGTGCATGAAAGACCATGGTTTGCCGACATGGCAAATTTCAAGGCAGCCAGTATTGTTCCAGAGCACCTCACTTGGCAACAAAAGAAGAAATTCTTCTGGGATGCCAACCATTTCATGTGGGATGACCCATTTCTGTTCAAGGTTGGACCGGATGGCTTATGGAGGAGGTGTGTTAGTCAAGAGGAAGCAAGGAATATTTTGTGGCATTGCCATAACTCTCCCTATGGTGGACATTACAATGGGGATAGGACAGTTGCAAAGGTCCTCCAATCTGGGCTCTTTTGGCCCTCAATCTTCAAGGACTCTTACAATCATGTGAAGAGTTGTGACAAGTGCCAAATGACTGGGAACATTTCAAAAAGGGATGAGATGCCACTGCAAAACATATTGGAGGTTGAGGTATTTGATTGCCGGGGCATAGACTTTATGGGTCCATTTCCACCTTCATTCTCCAATCAATATATCTTGGTGGCGGTGGATGATAGTGTGATTTTACATCATATTTCATGTGCACTTTCGCATGCATTTTTCATATAGTTTAGGCATAATTAGTTGATTTTTTTTAGTTTTTCCCTTGGAACGGGTGAAGCGGTTTCTTGGTGTTGTTTTGCAGGAATTTAAGGAAAAATGCTCAGAAATTAGCCTTGATGGAGCTTTGATGGAATATAGCTTGAAAAGTGAAGAATATGAGCCAGTCAGAGCCTATCACGGCCATAATCAAGAAGAACAGAAGGCACAAGTCAGAAGCTGTCACGACCTAGCCGTGATGTCCATCACGGCCGTGACAAACCATGTGGTAAAAGTCAGAAGCTGTCACGGCCTAGCCGTGATACCCCTCACAGCCGTGACAGAACAGTTGGTGGAGACAGAAGCTATCACGGCCTAGCCGTGATAAGGCTCACGGCCGTGATGCTCCAGATTTGAAAGAGCGCCCATTCCAGAACGCGTCACGGCCTGGCCGTGATGGCCATCACGGCCGTGACGCGTGGCCTCCCTAGAAATAAAGCAGTGCAGACAGAACCAGACACACTTTTTGGATCAGAACTGTTTTTAGATCTATTTTAATCCTTATTCTGGAGTTGCATATCCTACTCCCTATTTTCTTTGTCTTGTTTTGAATTATGATGAATTCCGATTGTTTGGTTGTCGTTACGAACATAAGGAACTAATCCCCTTGTCTAAGGGATCAATGAAGCCACCCATGGCGGTGTAGTGATTCAATGTGATTATCTCTCTCCTTTAACTCAATTCTTGTTTTCCAATTCTGATTTGCATTGCGTTGATCATTTGCATGCGTGATCGACTAGTTAACGTCAATGAGGCTTAGTAGGCAATTCGCGTTTATAACTTGAATTGGGATCATCGATCAAATATTGCACGAGAGTGAATAGGAGATCGGTGCAACCTTATAGGGAACAAGATTTAATCGAGTTTGATTATTGAGTTATGAGACCTGGAAAGTAATTAACTCAATCGTTGGATACGTCCTATTGAGCACGACGGTGAATTTAGGAGAATTTGGGGGTCCCGGTTGACATTTTAATTGAACTTAGGGAGAGGATCATCATCACTTGGGTACTATACATGAGTGGGTAGGTGGATTTGTGACCTTAGGCATTTTAATCCAGATTTTCACTCTTAATTGATTTGTTAATTCATATTGAATTGAACTTGCAATCCTATTTTCTCTCCAATCTCAACCACTTTTTGTTACTTGACCAAACGTATCGAACTTCTCGCTAATTAGTTGAATTGGTAGCCCAATCCTTGTGTTCGACCTTGGTAAATTATTACCGTGTTTATTTTATTACTTGCGACGACCCGGTACACTTGCCGGTGATTCAAAAAGTTTTTGGCGCCGTTGCCAGGGATTGGCATAACCAATTTTCCTAATTTTTAGGGAATTTGATTATTTGGTTAAGCTGTTTTTATTTTTATTTTTCTGTTATTTTTTAATTTTTATTTCTCTCTACTTCTTTGATTCCACTTGGTCTTGCCTTGTTTTTGTATGCGAGGTACCCTCTCACAAGAGGACTTGCTATTTGATTCGGAGATCACCAAGACCGAGAAGCGCTTAAGGAAAGAAGCTAGAGAGCGGAAGAGGCTTGAAGCAATTAATTTTGAGAGGATGACCGAAGAAAACCCTCCTCCTCCTCCTCCTCGTTACAAGCCTCTCTTCGAGTGCGATCTACCTAACTTGGGTGATTGTGATTCTTCTATCGTGAGGGGAAACCTTAATACTGATTCCTTCAGAGTGGAAGGATGTGTCACAGCCCAGATCCGTGAGAATCAGTTTGATGAGAGTGGCAAACAAGACCCTCATAGACACATCACTCGCTTCCTTGAAGCTTGTGACTTGCAAAAGACAAGAGGAGTCTCTCAAGATGAGTTTCGCTTGCGGCTTTTCCCTCTCTCTCTTAGGGATGTCGCTCGCGATTGGGTTGACAGCTTGGATCGGACAGTATCAGAACATGGGAGCAAATGGCCCAAAAGTTCCTCACTAAGTACTTTCCTCCTCAGAAAGCGGCACAAGCAAGAATTGCCGTCACATCTTTCAGGAAAACAGAAGATGAAACCTATAATGAAGCCTGGGAGAGGTATAATGTGCTCTTGAGAAGATGCCCTTCAGCGTTCTTTGACCCGGTCTCCAAAGTTCAGCACTTCTTTAACGGGTTAAGGGGACGATACCAGATGAATTGTGATGCCGCAGCTGGCGGTTCTTTTTCATATTTATCAGCTGAGGATGGTTGGGCATTATTGGAAAAGATGTCATACAATGATTACAACCGTGGTAGGGAACCCTCAAGTGGAGTCAGTTCTGTGACAATGGAAGCCATTCTAGAGCAAAATAGACTGTTGAAGATGCAGAATGCGGTACTGTCAGGGAACAAAATGGTTAATGTGATACACGAGGGAATGCCTCCGGGTTGTGATAATTGTAATGGAGATCATGACACTCAGAGTTGCCCTCTCAACTTCTCTCAGGAACATGTGGACTCATGCCATAATTTCTATAACACTGTACCCCAGAACAACTATCAGAGGAACAGACAGAATGATTAGTCAGAATCAGAATAGGGGGTATATGAGGAGAGACCGTCCGGGTTTCGCTTGGAGTAATGCTAGTGGTGGTCTAGCCGGGCAACAACAACCTCAACAGAATTGGCAACAACAACCTCCACAGGGTCAGAGGCCTAACTATGGGATCCATCAACATAATACTCAGCAGGCTCTTCCGGGGCCTAATCAATTGCAAATAACAGATGGTGGAAGGCAACCTTGGGAGTTGGGTTTGGAGAAGACGAATGCGGCAATTGAGAAGTTGGCAATCTATACAGGCACAGCATTAGAGAAGATGAATGCGGTAGTTGACAAGTTGGCAACGCATACAGGGTCAGCAATTCAGAATCTAGAGATGCAGATGGCTCAGCTCGCAAAGCAACTAAATGAGCGTCTCCCAGGCACTTTCCCAGGTGATACCGAGAACAACCCTGAGAACCAATGCAATGCCGTAACAACTAGAAGCGGTAGGGTGTTGGGATCTAACAGGGGTGCAACTAGTTCTCAGGAAGACATGGCCCCGGAACAACCACATGTTGAGGAAGAGCAACTTGAGAAAGAGGAATTGGCAAGTGACAAGGCACCAGAGCAAGGGGGAAGGTTAAAACTTGTAGATGAAGAGTTCCGAAAAAAGAAGTGGGTTGAACCCCAAGACCTCTCGCCCTACATGAAGGTACCATATCCTGAAAGATTGAAGAAGCCTCAACAAGATCAACAGTTCAATAAATTCCTTGATGTCTTCCGCAAACTTCATATTAACATTCCATTTGCGGATTCTTTGGAACAAATGCCATCTTATGCTCGGTTTATGAAGGAGCTTCTCTCCAAGAAGCGTAAAATAGTGGATGAGGAAACGGTTGCTTTGACTGAGGAGTGTAGTGCCATTCTTCAAAGAAAACTACCTCCAAAGTTGAAGGATCCCGGTTCTTTTTCTATACCATGTACCATTGGGGAGATGACTCTAGGGAAGGCATTGTGTGATCTAGGGGCAAGCATCAACTTGATGCCCCTCTCTATGATGAAGAAATTGGGGATCAAAGAAGTCAAGGATACACGAATGTCACTCCAACTAGCCGATCGTTCTATAAAATATCCTTATGGGGTGGTCGAAGACTTGTTAGTGAAGGTGGACAAGTTCATATTTCCGGCGGACTTTGTGGTGCTTGATATGGATGAAGACGTCGAGATCCCTCTCATATTGGGTAGGCCCTTCTTGGCCACTGGGCGTGCCTTGATAGATGTGCAAGAAGGGAAACTCACTCTAAGGGTGCAAGATGAGAATGTAGTCTTCAATGTCTTTGAAGCAATGAAGCACCCCACTGAGAGGTCGGATGTGTATCGAGTGGATATGGTGGACTCGATTGTCAAGGCAAAGGCCACTAGAGAAGCCCATGGCCCTTCACTTGCACAAGTGTTGGTAAAATTCCATGATGATGATAGTGAGGAAGAAGACCCTTTGGGGGATGAGGACTATCTTGAGTGCTTGAAACACATGGAAGCCTTACCGAGTTTCCCAAGGGATGAATGTGCAAAGTAAAAGCTCAACAAGGAAGGAGTGGAAGAAGATAACAAGGCACCGGAGTTGAAGCAACTCCCAACCCACTTAAGGTATGCATTCTTGGGGAAGAAGGGACAACATCCGGTAATCATTAGCAATGCCTTGAAAAAGGATGAAGAAGAGAAGATATTGAGAGTTCTTAGGGAATACAAATCCGCCATTGGTTGGAAGATTACGGACCTTAAAGGTATAAGCCCTTCCCTATGCATGCATAAGATTTTGATGGAGGATGATCATAAGCCGGTGGTTCAACCACAAAGACGGTTAAATCCCATCATGAAAGAAGTTGTATGTAAGGAAGTGATTAAACTTTTGGATGTCGGAATCATCTATCCAATCTCGGATAGCAATTGGGTTAGTCCAATTCATGTGGTCCCAAAGAAAGGTGGCACAACAGTGGTGGTCAATGAAAGCAATGAATTGATCCCAACAAGGACCATCACGGGGTGGAGAGTATGTATCGACTATACAAAGCTAAATGAGGCCACAAGGAAAGATCACTTCCCTCTTCCCTTCATTGATCAAATGCTAGAAAGGTTAGCCGGACATGAGTACTATTGTTTTTTGGATGGTTACTCCGGCTATAATCAAATTGTGGTGGATCCTCAAGATCAAGAGAAGACGGCTTTCACTTGTCCATATGGAGTCTTTGCCTATAGGAGGATGCCCTTTGGATTGTGCAACGCTCCTGCTACTTTCCAAAGGTGCATGCTTTCTATTTTCTCGAACATGGTGGAGAAATGCATTGAGGTGTTCATGGATGACTTCTCAGTCTTTGGGTCCTCATATGACAATTGCTTGAAGAACTTGACTTTGGTGCTTAAAAGGTGCCAAGAAACTAACCTTGTGCTCAATTGGGAGAAATGTCACTTCATGGTCAAGGAAGGTATAGTCTTGGGGCACAAAATCTCCCAAAGGGGGATTGAAGTTGATAAAGCAAAGATTGAGTTGATTGAGAAGCTTCCCCCACCAACCAATGTAAAGGGGGTGAGGAGTTTTCTGGGGCATGCCGGGTTCTACCGGAGATTCATCAAGGACTTCTCCAAAATCGCAAAGCCGTTGTGCGACCTTCTTGTGAAGGATGTATCCTTTGAGTTTAATGCTTCTTGTTTAAATGCCTTCACTATTTTGAAAAATATGCTTGTCACCGCACCCATAATCACTGCACCTAATTGGAATTTACCTTTTGAAATCATGTGTGATGCTAGTGATTATGCGGTGGGGGATATTTTAGGACAAAGGGTGGAAAAGTTAGCTCATGTCATTTATTATGCAAGTAAAGTTTTGAATGAGGCACAAGCTTATTATTCCACCACTGAAAAAGAACTACTTTTTGTCGTTTTTTCTTTGGATAAGTTTAGATCCTACATTGTGGGGTCTAAGATTGTTGTTTACACTGATCATGCGGCCATAAAACACTTGATGACAAAACAAGAGGCCAAACCTAGATTAATTCGGTGGATTCTTCTTTTGCAGGAATTTGATCTGGAGATTAAGGACAGGAAGGGGCCCGACAATGGTGTGGCGGACCACTTATCTAGGTTGGTCAATCCCAACACCGAGGAGGAATTGTTAGACATCAAGGAAGAATTTCCTGATGAAAAACTGCTTGCTCTCATTGAAAATTCCCCTCCTTGGTTCGCGGACATGGCCAACTTCAAATCTTCAAATGTGGTTCCGCAAGGTTGGACTAGTCAACAAAGGAAGAAGTTCTTCTCGGATGCAAGGTACTATGTGTGGGAGAACCCCTATCTTTTCAAGCAATGCTCGGATGGGATCCTAAGAAGGTGCATTCCCCATGACCAAATCGGAAACGTGTTGTGGCATTGTCATAGCTCGGATTATGGTGGGCATTATAGGGGAAAGAAGACAGCAGAGAAAATCCTCCAAAGCGGGTTTTATTGCCCAACTCTCTTCAAGGATGCCCAAACCTTTGTTGAGAATTGTGATCGTTGCCAAAGAGCTGGCAACATCTCCAAGCGGCATGAGCTCCCCTTGAATAGCATGCTTGAAGTAGAACTCTTTGATGTATGGGGGATAGATTTCATGGGACCATTCCCACCATCTTTCTCCTATCAATACATTTTGGTGGCTGTGGACTACGTGTCAAAGTGGGTAGAAGCAATCCCAACAACCACGGATGATGCGCGGGTAGTCATGGAATTCCTAAGGCACAATATCTTCTCAAGGTTTAGGGTTCCTAGAGTGTTGATTAGTGATGGGGGATCCCACTTTTGCAACAATCAAATGCACAAGCTTCTTGACAAGTATGGGGTCAAGCATAGAGTCTCTACTCCTTATCATCCCCAGACCAATGGGCAAGCGGAGGTATCCAACCGTGAGTTGAAGCGTATTCTTGAGAAAACCGTCAACTCCTCACGGAAGGATTGGTCAAAAAAGTTAGATGATGCCTTATGGGCTTATAGGACTGCCTTCAAGACTACAATTAAAAGGTCTCCTTACAATTTGGTGTTTAGAAAGGCGTGCCACTTGCCGGTGGAATTGGAGGAAAAGTCTTATTGGGCAATTCGAGAACTCAACTTTGATTTGATGAAGGCCGGTGAGAAGAGGCTTCTGGACTTAAATGAGTTGTCCGAAATCCGCATGCAAGCATATGAAAATGCAAGAATCTACAAAGAGCGGACTAAGGCATGGCATGACAAGCACATCTTGCCTAGGAGGTTTGAGCCCGGACAAATGGTACTTCTTTATAACTCAAGGCTGAGACTCTTTCCTGGGAAGCTAAAGTCAAGGTGGTCAGGACCATTCAAGGTCCTCCATGTTTTTCCATACGGAGCAGTAGAATTAGAAGGGGCCTCTGGCAATTTCAAGGTAAATGGGCAAAGGCTAAAGCATTATCATGGGGAACCAATCCCAAATGGCAAGCAAGTGCTTCTTCTGAGTTAACCCTTAGGGGCGACTTGAGTCAGGCTCGGGACGTTAAACAAGCGCTACTTGGGAGGCAACCCAAGCTAGGTATCCTTTATTTTTAGTTTCTGTCATTTTCATTTATATATTAAAAAAAAAGAGAGAAGCTTGATTCGCCACACGAATCCACAGTGGCCACGCGAGACAGAAGCCCTGAATCTCAGAGGCTTGCTCACGCTTCTGTCTCGCGTCACGATGGCTACTTTCACCTCGCGATTCTGGGCATCAGCATCTGTTGGAATTCCAGATTCGCCTCGCTAGATACTACTCGCCTCGCGATTCTGGAGAGTGTGAAGAACAATTTTCCAGATCCGCCTCGCGAGTGATCTCTTGCCTCGCGAATCTGCAATTAAGTTTTTGATTTGCAGGATTTCTTCCAGGAGAGGCCTTTGGCCCAGCAGAGGGGTGCCCGAGGGAACAATTGGATGAGGATGCAACCGTAGAAGAACTTTCCGTGGAAGCGGCCACCTCCACAAGTATTTGATCAGGGAGCACCCTCTCATTTCCTCACTCTTATTTTATATATCTGTGTTCTTTCATTGAGGACAATGTATGCTTTAAGTGTGGGGGAGGGAACCAATTGTTGTTTTTGTTTTTGTTTTTGTTTTTGTTTTTGTTTGTCACTCTTGAATAATTTAAGAAGATCAAGAGTGTGTGTATGAATGTGTGTCGGCAAGCTTGTTGGATTTTAATTAAATTTAGCATAGATTGATTGCATGAATTATTTTGACCATTGATGATTTCCCCCTAGGTTCTGAAAATAGAAAAGTTGATCCCCATGGGAAAAATTGAAAATTGAACTTTGAGAAACTTTATTGTGATTGCTTGATTTATGACAAGTTTGGGGTGAAGGGGTGCATACACTAGGAATTGTATCTCGGTCAAACAATTTGCAAAAATGTCCAGGTGAGGATTTGAGCCTTCAACTTTGTTTTTTGATTGTGTGGATCACTCTCAAGTTGCACTTTCCCGAATTTGCTTGAATCTCTTCATGGTTTGCATGTTTATGTGTTGCATCAAATGATTTAGGCAATTTTCTTTGAAATAGCTACTTGGCCTAGAAAGAACCATCCCTAATGCATGTTCCCTAGTTAACCACATTGAGCCTAATTAGCCTATTGTTTCTTGATGACCCTATATTATAAGCCAAAAATCTGAAAAACCATGTTAACCCAATCTTAGGATTAGGAGAGCATGGAAGCTTAGTAAGAGAAGGGTTGTGAGAAACTAAGTTTGGGGTGGCTACAAGGTGATATGTCATTTTGGGTTGAGAAAAAGAAAAATAAAGGTTGAAACCCAAGGCAAAAAATAAAAAGAAAAAAAATATTGTCAAAAGAAAAGGGGCAAAACAGAAAAAAATAGCAAGGAAAAGGCTGTAGTCACCCGAGGCAAAAAGAAAAATGGAAAAAGGAATTTGAGTGGAATATGTGTCAAATGCTCATGCTCTCTTAGTTCCTAGGGACTTAAGCCTAGTATCCTTGAATATCCTACCCTTAGCCAGGCCCCATTTCAACCTTTAAAAGACCTTCTGATGTTGCATACATGTTTTCGTGGGAACTATTTTTGAGATGAAAATCAAGTTCATGGGAAGTGCTCTTGGAATGTGAAGTTGAGTGAAAAGTTGATAGCCTAGACAAATTGAGTGAATGAGTGAATTACTAAATGCCCTTGTGAGGAAGGCAATTGTTTTTATTTGGTGATCTCCCTTTTGTGTGTAACTTGGATCCTCAACTTAGATTAATGATTGCATGAATGATGAAGTTCTTAATTGTTTAAAGTAAATGAATATGCGGATTACATTGATGTAAGGGGGGAAACATTGAAGAAAAACTGTTTTGTAAGATTGCATGAAATTTGTGCGAAATTGATTGAATCCTTTAAGCTTGCCAAGTCTTGAGTCTTTTTGAGTTTTAGCTTGCTTGGGGACAAGCAAGGTTTAAGTTTAGGGTGTTTTGATAAGCCTCTGGCTTATCTAGTTTTATAACTAGATGGACTTGGTTTCTGTGCTAATTATTCGAGTTCAATCTCGTTTTCGCCCAAATTTGGCCTTGTTTTGTTCCTAAGTTAGACTTTGACTCGTTCTAGGCATTTTTAGTAGTTTTTAGTCTATTTTGAATAGAATTACGCTTTTTGTTTCTTTTTATTATTTCAGGTTAAAAGGGGAAGCACTTCGAGTCAAGGGAATGAAGAAAACAGTGGAAATTGCCATTCTGGAGATACTCGCCCCGCGAGAGGATTCTCGCCTCACGATCTTGAAGACCAGCTGAAGCAGCAACATTCATCCTTTCTGTCTCGCCCTGCGAAGATACCACTCGCCTCGCGAGCCTGAAGGCCTGACTGTGCCAGAATTGTCATCCTCTCTATGTCACCTCGCGAGAGTCCAATTTGAAAGCGCGCCAATTTTAATATTCGCCTCGCGAGAGCTTTCTCGCCTCGCGAGAGAGCGCAGATCCTGAACTCTATATATTGCTGTTTTAGGGCAGAATTTGGGAGCTTTTGATTCTCCACTGTTTAGAGTGACGTTTTTGGCCGAATTGCTTGTTCTCTGGAGCTGCGTCTCCTCTTTTCTTTTCTTATTGTACAATGGTGATTATGTCCGATTGTTTGTGCATCGTTACGAATATGCGGAGCTAATTCCCTCGTCTAAGGGATCAATAAAACCACCCATGGCGGTGTAGAATTCGATGTGATGTATGTTTCTCTCCCTTTTCTCAATTAATGTTTTCCAATTCTGATTATATTGCATTGATCATATGCATGCGTGATTGACTAGTTAAACGTGTTGAGGCTTAGGAGGCAATTCGGGTTTTAGAACTTGAATTGGGAACATCGATCGACTATTGCACGAGAGTGAGTAGGAGATCAGTGCAACCTTATAGGGAACAAGAATTGATAGAGTTTGACGATTAGGGTTATGAGACCTAGTAAGTAATTAATCCAATCGTTGAATACGTCCTATTGAGCACGACAGTGGATATAGGAGAATTTGGGGGTCCTGGTTGACATTGTAATTGAACTAAGGGAAGAATCATCATCACTTGGGTACTACGCATGATTGGGTAGGTGGATTTGAGACCTTAGATATTTTAATTTCTGATTTTAATACCTTAGCTTAATTGATTTGTTAATTTGAATTGCAATCCTATTTTTTCTCTCTCAACCATTTGCTGTCACTTAACCAACTTATCGAATTTCTCTCGAATTAGTTGAATTGGTAGCCCAATCCTTGTGTTCGACCTCGATAAATTCTTACCGTGTTTATTTTATTACTTGCGACGACCCGTTACACTTGCCGGTGACTCAACAGCAATCTGGGGATCGTGACTTTTAGAAGTCTAGACCCATCCCAATTTTCACTAATAGAGCAGACCTAGTGGCCGACCTGTTTAGAGTCCTAACCTTAGGGTGTGTCCATCCTTAGGTTTTACCTGGCTTAGGGCAAAAGGGGGCGTACTTTTCTTTCCTCTCTCTATCATCATAAGCATAAATTGTCATGCATGCTCATTGTGAATATTCACAAAAATAGGGGCGTCACATTGCTGCCCCAAACCTGAATGACATATTCGAATATTATTGCACACCTAATAGGCGCTATGTCATAATGAAGGTGATGCATACCCATCAGGGTTTTCAACCCCATTGGGTCCCATGCAACGTGAATCATGCAAGATATATTTGCTTCACTATACCCTTTTTTTGTGTGTCTCTTTATTGGAAAATTTTGGTATTCACCTCATAGCAAGAAAATGGAAAAGTTTGGTTCATAGAAGAGTACTAGCAATGCGAGCTGTTCCAAGAAAAGTATCAAGATCGATGTGACACTCAATGACGTGAAGAGATTATGTGAACTCAGCCAGCAAATGTCAGAAAAAGCACACTCAGACTTTGTCGGTAAGTATGGTAGAATATTGGACCTATTGCATGTTCCAGTGGAAGCTCCCACTCTGAGTGCATCGGCCCAATATTGGAACTCAACTTTGAGGTGTTTTGAATTGCCTAACTTAGACATCACTCCAACCATGGAAGAGTATGCTTATATGCTAAGACTGTCAATTCGAAAGAACACCCGCGTCTACATGTATTATGGCCAATATGTAACAGATTGGAAGATAGCAAGTCTATTGGAGCTTCAACCGGAACAACTAGAGAAAGCAGAAAAGGGAACCACCAAAGGGTTGAAGCTCAACGTCACGCAGAATGGGTAAAGGGATGTAAATTAGTGGTGAAGGATGTAATGAATGAAAAGGAAGCATGGAAGAGAAAGTACGGGGACATGATGGATAAGCTCCAATATCACACTTCCCAGCTGGTGGAGCAATTTGAAAAGGCATCCGCCCACATTCGTATGAACCATTTCCTTCAGCTACCACCGAAGGTGACCAAATTCTTCAATAATTTTGAGAAACTTGCCAGAGGGTTCAGGAAAAAGAAGATGAGACTCTTAACATAGAACTTTGTAGACCTCGAAGAAAGATGGAAACCATCAATGTACTTCTTTGATCAAAGACTCGTGATTTGTATCGAAATATTTATAATGAAATGGAAGTTTTCATCCATGTCTGTTGAGTGTTTTTTAGATGATATCTATCGAGGAGTGCATTCTCCCTTAGATACATCAACTATATTTTTACCCTAAAAATGACGTGTTTTCTGTGTAAAAAATGAGGACGTTGCTAGTACGGGTTTGGTCTATTGAGGAGTGGATTCTCCCTTGGACTTGACACCAATTGCATTCAAGCTAGAGGGAACCATACCACTAGATTTGATTGCAGGATGAGTTTTCTTGCTATTGGTGTATACGACAGTCTTCCTAAGAGTACTTTCACGATCAAACAAAGGATGTTAACTTGCCCATGCATACATGCACATACACAAAAATTTTGGGTTTACTAATGAGATTCTAGGATGCTTTACAGAGTCACATCCTTCTGAGGATTCGGGAACCATTGCGTGACCTAGGAAAGGTAACACCAATCAAACCTGAGTTTACAATATCAGATCTCGGACCAGGATGGCTACCCGTATGCCTGAGGAAGGAAGAAACTTAAACTCTGAAGTAGATGAAGTTCTCAATAATTGGCGGTCTGAATCATTTGTTGATGTTATTTCCATGAAGAAATTATCTTATTGTACTAATTATGAACTGATGTTTACTTTCTTTGAGACATGAATGAGAATGTAACACTTTGTCTGATGTTTTCCTTTTGATTCCATCGTTTCTTTTCTCTCTCTTTCATTTATTTATTTTGTTTAAGCTTTCCTGTCATAAATAAGACTCTTGCCTATACTTCTCCTATTCCCGACTTTTTCTTCCAGGGATAATTTTTCCACTAAAGATTTACCTCAGGAGAGGAACTTTGAAAACTCATTTAATTGATTCCCTTGCGGCCGCTGATGAATACAACCTTGAATCCAATGAGGAAGAAGAAGACACTAAAGAATTCGTAAAAGTGGTGAAACGGTCAGAGGAAGGGATTAGCTCGAATGATGAGGTTGCAGAAGTGATCAATATGGGAACCGAGGAAGACAAGAAGGAGTTGAAAATAGTGGATAACCTAGAGCGAGAAGAAATGGTTGAACTATTCGAAGAGTATCTGGATGCTTTTATGTGGTCCTATAGAGATGTGCCAGGATTAGATCCTGAGATAGCATCGCATAAAATTCCCTTATACCCAGATATGGCTCCAAAGAAGCGAAAATTAAGGAAAATGCATCCTGAGATGTCGTTGAAGATCATGGAAGAAGTGACCAAGCAGTTGGAGGCTGGCTTTCTGGAAGTATCTAGACACCCGGAATGGGTAGCTAATATTGTTCCGGTACCAAAGAAGGATGGAAGGGTCAGAATCTGCGTGGACTACCGAGACCTGAATAAAGCCAGTCCAAAGGATGATTTCCCCCTACCTCATATTGATGTCCTTGTAGACAGTATAGCCATAAGTCACAGGTTTTCTTTCATGGACGGGTATTCTGGGTACAATCAGATCCTCATGGCCAGTGACGATAAAGAAAATACAACTTTTATCACTCCTTGGGGAACTTTTTGTTACAAAGTGATGCCTTTTGGATTAAAGAATGCGGGGGCCACTTACCAACGTGCCATGGTAGCATTGTTCCATGATATGATGCATAAGAAGGTAGAGGTATATGTTGATGATATAGTGGCTAAGTCCAAGGAAAGAGAAAGCCATGTGGCAGTTTTGAGAAAGTTGTTCGAGCAGCTAAGAAAGTACAAGTTGCGCCTCAACCCTGCAAAATGTACTTTCGGTGCATCCACAGGGAATTTACTTGTCTTTGTTGTCAGTTGAGAAGGAATAAAGGTGGACCCTAACAAGGTGGAAGCAATACGTGACATGCCAGCACCTAAGAGTGAGCGATAAGTAAGGGGTTTTCTTGGAAGATTGAACTATATTGCGCGCTTCATTGCAAATCTGACTAGCATATGCGAACCAATCTTCAAACTCCTCAGGAAGAATAATCCAGAAAGATGGGATGATGACTGTCAAGAAGCCTTTGATAAGATAAAGGCATATCTACTGAATCCCCCAGTGTTGGTACCACCTACCCGAGGTCGCCCATTGTTACTCTATCTCACCATACTGCCAACCTCAATGGGGGCAATGCTGGGACAACAAGATGAATATGGCAGGAAGGAGCAGGCAATTTACTATCTGAGTAAGAAGTTTAACGCCTGTGAGGCTCGTTATATGGCAATCGAGAAGATTTGTTGTGCACTAGTATGGACCTCCATAAAACTCAGACAATACATGTTATATCACACCACTTGGCTAATTTCTCGAATGGATCCTTTGAATTATATCTTCGAAAGTCCTCATATCTCCTTAAGAGTTTCGAAGTGGCAAGTGATATTGTCAGAATTTGACATCAAATATGTGACTCAAAAGTCCATCAAAGGAAGTGTGATTGCTGACCATTTAACAGAGAATCCTCTTGAGGATGGATGGCCTGTCAATTCCGAGCTAGATGGAGAGATAATGTCCCTCGAGGAAGATGAAGAACAAGAAGATGTGTGGAAAATGTATTTTGACGGAGCAGTCAATATGCATGGCAGTGGTATAGGAGCAGTGGTAATCTCACCAAATGGCAAGCAGTACCCGGTGGTCGTAAAACTGAAATTTGATTGGAATGTACGAATAATATTGCAGAATACGAGGCATGTGCTGGTGGATTGCAAATGGCACTTGAACTTGGTATAAAGCAGTTGAAAGTCTTCGGGGATTCAGCGTTAATCATTTACCAAGTCAATGATGAATGGCAAACCAAAGACTCCAAGTTGATTCCGTATCAGAAATACTTGACTCAGTTGATTGCAAAGTTCGACGAGATTACTTTCTCGCATTTAAGTCGAGACAAGAATCAATTTGATGATGCTTTAGCCACACTAGCTGCCATGACCAAGCTGGATATCCATATCAATGTCCAACCCATCCAAATTAGAGTGCAAGATGAGCCGGCATACTATGCTCATGTGGAAGGAGAACCTGATGGGAAGACTTCGTATCATGATATCAAGCAATATATTCAGAACAAGGAATACCTGGTAGAGGCGAGTGAAGTAAATAGAAAGACCATCCGAAGACTGGCTATGGCCTTTTTCTTAAACAAGGAAGTCTTGTATAAAAAAGGATATGATGGTACCTTACTCAGATGTGTGGATGCTCGCGAAGCTAAATTAATCATGATCGAAGTTCATGAAGGAATCTGTGGGACTCATGCCAACGGTCACTTGATGGCTAGGAAAATCTTGAGAAGTGGTTATTATTGGTCTACAATGGAGTCAGATTGCATGGAGCATGCTCGTAAATGCCAGAAATGTAGATGTATGCAGACTGGGTTAATGCACCTCCGTTTCCACTGCATAATTTAGCATCCCCATGGCCTTTTTCGATATGGGGAATAGATGTCATCGGTCCCATTAATCCCAAGGCTTCCAATGGTCATCGTTTCATTTTGGTGGCGACAGACTATTTCACTAAATGGGTAGAAGCTGCTTCATATGCCAGCATAACTCAAAGGGTGTTTCTCAAATTCCTCAAGAAGGACATCGTCTGTAGATACGGGATCCCAGAGAGGATAATCACAGATAATGCTGCTAATCTTAATGGTACCGAGATTCAAAGGTTTTGCGATGGTTTCAAAATCAAACATCACAATTCGACTCCTTATAGGCCTCAAATGAATGGTGCAGTTGAAGCAACAAACAAAAATGTCAACAAGATCGATGCCAAGATGGTTGTAAACTATAAGGACTGGCACGAAATGCTGCCATATGCTCTACATGCTTATCGGACTAATATACGATCAAGCACTAGGGCAACCTCTTTCTCTCTGGTGTACGGGATGGAGGATGTCTCACCTATCGAAGTAGAACTCGATTCACTAAGAGTCTTGATGGAAGCAGATTTAGAAGAATCTGAGTGGGTGAAAACTCGATATGAGCAGTTGAACATGATAGAAGAGAAAAGTCTGGCAGCTATCTGTCACGGGCAACTGTATCAAAGCAGTATGGCAAGAGATTTCAATAAAAAGGTTCATCCTAGAGAATTTTGTGCGGGAGACCTGGTTTTAAAGAAAATCCTCCCTAGTCAGGAGGATGCCCGAGGAAAATGGGCACTGAATTATGAAGGCCCTTATATTGTCAAACAAACATTCTCAGGAGGAGCTTTGATTCTGCAAAACATGGATGGGGAAGAGTTACCAAGGCCAGTAAACTCTGATGCTGTGAAAAAGTTCTATGCTTGAAGGCCCGCTAGGTTGAAAACCCAAAAGGGCAGCCTAGGCAAAAGTTAGGGCAAAAGAACAATGAAAACAAAAGAAAAAGAAAAGGCCCGCTAAGTTGAAAACCCGAAAGGGCATCCTAGGCAAAAGTTAGGGCAAAACACAATGAAAACAAAAGAAGAGAAAAGAACCGCTAGGTTGAAAACCCTAAAGGGCAGCCTAGGCAAAAGTTAGGGCAAAGAAACCTTAGGCTGAAAACCTGGAAAGGCAGCCTAGGAGAAGGATATGATCCAACATTCCCGCAAGCACTCACCATACTGGGGCAATTTTATCCAACTGAGTATACTGGGGCAAAATTGTTAAGGAATGATCGAAGAAGGTGTGTTTGAGGAATCAGAAACAGAAACCAAGATCTGTGTCATCAAAAGACCGAGGGGAATCAATTAAATGAAAATCAAAGGACCAATACTGGGGCAAATTTTATGTGATTTTCGTTGCTTATCTTTGTTTTTAAATCTTCATGATCCCTTTTGTAATTTTGTTCTCATTATTATTGTCTCTTAACAAATTAAATTCTCGTATTAAGGCAAGAGACTTTTCTTTCACACTCCCCTATCGTGTTCACTCTCATGTTCAATCACTATGGTCATGTCTCAATAAAAGTAAATATAAGTTTAATGGTATGATTTGATAATTCTAATGGTAGCATCAATGAATGGTTTGAACCAAGAGGACTTAATACTTCAAATTCAATGGAAGAGGTAGCATGCACTGGACGACAAAAGAATGATGCAAATAAGCTTGGGAGAAAAAACACAACATCCATATGATCCAGATTCTTGGGTGACCATGTTGTTAAAAGAATGAGTGATGCCTCATCCCAGAGTGGCTGGTGAACGAGGGTTTGGTTGGTGGAAGTTTTTCCATGGAGCAATTGGTTCCGTTGTCCTCAAAAGGAAGGGATTCTCATTTGTTTCAGATCACTGATTATTTATTTTCGAGCTCTGAGGCTCACCGCACCTTTATATTCGAGCTCTAAGGCTCATTGCATGTTTACTTTTCTGTTGGACGAGGAGGTTTCGTCCATTGCATGTTGGACGAGGAGGTTCCGTCCATTGCATTTATTCTTATGTTAGACGAAGAGGTTCCGTCCATTGCATGTTTACTTTTCTGTTAGACGAGGAGGTTTCGTCCATTGCATTTACTTTTCTGTTTGACGAAGAGGTTCCGTCCATTGCATGTTTACTTTTCTGTTGGACGAGGAGGTTCCGTCCATTGCATGTTTACTTTTCTGTTGGACGAGGAGGTTCCGTCCATTACATTTACTTTTCTATTGGACGAGGAGGTTTCGTCCATTGCATGTTTACTCTTCTGTTGGAAGAGGAGGTTCCGTCCATTGCATCTAATTTTCTGTTGAACGAAGAGGTTCCGTCCATTGCATTTAATTTTCTGTTGGACGGATTTAATTCTATGTTGGACGAAGAGGTTCCGTCCATTGCATGCTTATTTTTGAGTTCTAAGGCTCGCTGCATATTTACTCTCCTGTTGGACGAAGAAGTTCCATCCACTGCAATTTTATTTTCAAACTGTAATGTTTTCTTCTAAGGTCCTCGTGTTCGGACAAAATGTGTATTCATTTTTCTTTACTTGTTCATTACTACAATACATGAAAAGTCATGACTAATCATGTCTTCTAGTATGCAACAAGTAAAGATGGGCAAGGTGCTGCTGCATAAGGTGCTGCTGCATAAGGTTGGCTCTAAGGACAACTTATCAGCTCTTCACAAGTTGTCTTTGCCATCTGGTTTTTGAAACAAAGATTAACTTACCCTGGATCATGTTTCATCGCTTCAAAGATGCCATTACAAACAAAGAATCTGCTTCTCACATTACCTTCACTCATCTTCTGTCAAAAATTTTCAAGCAGCAAGGCGTGTACGATGTTCTGAGTCCAAAGCCTAAGGATGAACAAGAAAGACTCCTTCGTGAGAAAGGATTGCAAGCTGTTGATTTTGGCAGAGTTAATCTCAGTGGCATGCAACTTAGCACATACAAACAAGTGGAGTTGTCCAAGCTTGAGGAGAAGATGAAGATTAATGAAGAATCACTTGAGGTCAACGATGCTGCAATCCTTGGTCTAAAGAAAGGAACCAAAAGGAAAACTGTGGCTGTGAGGCAACCTGTCCCTAAGAGGACTACTTGATGATCTGTCCTCTCCGTATCTTCTGGTGCTACTCTTCCACCTGCACCCAAAAGGACAAGGAAAGTAATCATGTCTGAAGAAGAAGATGATGATGAAATGCCTATTGCTGCAATTTTAGAAAAACAAACTGTTGTTGCTGCTATTGCTGGTCCTATTGCCAAGAAGAAGAGGCAGCCAGCAAAGAGGGCTAGAACAACTATTGCTTCTGAGATAATAATCTCTGTTGATGACCCTGTTAGGTTAGCAGTAGATGAATTAGTGTCCAATTTGGAAACACAGGCTGATAATATCTCTGCTCCACATGATGTGGATGATGTTTATGTCCCTACCCTGCCACACTCACCACTAACACAAATAGACAATAGTATTACCCTTGGAGCCCCATTTCCTAAACCATTGAAAACCTTGTTTCCACCCATAATTCCCTCATCCACTCTCTATAATAGCAAATCTGAAAACTGGGCCTAAGTACAGAGAGAATGGAAAATACTATTCCACACCATTCCACAAGAACCAGAACATATTCTAACAAAGTGGTATCCCCTGGTTGAGTATGAGTATGAACCCCTCAACATCTATCCATACTGGGTCAACCCTGAACCCCACACTCCAACTGGCCCATTCCCTTCTCAAATATTTAATGAACATGGACCTATCCTCACCCATCTTCCCCAACAGAGATTCCCTGCCAAAAAAATCTACCCCAATCTAGTGAAACTTCCACCCCTTAAACCATTCACTGATGGAGTAGAGAGAGTTATAATATCCAACTGGCATACTGTTCCAAGCAAGAATGATCTTGGGAGTATTCTCGATAAAAGATCCAGATCCTTCAGGAAAATTCCTTTTGTGATGGACAAGACCACCAAATGGATGACTTTCAAATATCCAAGAGTATATGGAGCTGATGTTGATCAGTTTTTGGACACTCTCATGTATGAGATTCTGGAATGGGAATTCAGTCACTTCAGAGCAGATAGAGCTGCACGGTTTGTCCCTCCAACCTGGTTAAAACACTCTACTTCCACAAGTGTTGGAGTTAAGCCCTACAAGATTTGTCCTAGGTTGTCAATGATAGATCTAAACAAGGACAATGACCGGAAGCGTCCAAGGCACAAAGGAAAGATGCCAGTAGTTGAAGACATTATGCTAGATCTCGGTTCTGAACCCTTTGACCACTCACAGATGTATTACATTCAATCTTTGCCAATTGAGATGGTCACTGAGGCTAACTATGCAGGAGCTTTCTGGCAATCCCACTTAAACTATGCAGGAGCTTTCTGGCAATCCCACTTAATTCACTGCACCAGAGAAGCCTCCACTTCTGACCTGACTGCTGAAGAGAAGAAGAAAACTCCAAAATTCAGAGGCAGATGTGAACTCTTTCGTGTCAGATATTTGATCTTTAAGGATCTTTGGGGTCTGCCAATAACTAGTCGTGATGTAGAAATTTCCAATCCTATTCATTGGGCAAAGGATGTCCCCGAGCCAATTCTACAATATGCCTTTGCCTCAGCTTCAACCTCATCCTATGAACATACAATAGAAGAATTAATTGTAGAAGGCCCTGAGCTGAATGTTGAAATCTTTTCAAAACTTGCTTCTGAACCTTCAACTACTTTAGCTGATGCCGTTGTTGTTGCTACTGTTGAGCCAACTCTGACAGAGCGGTCTGATGAGGTCTGTGCTTCTAAGCAAGATGTTGAGTCTGCTAAGACATCATCTCAACCATTAGCTCTTGTTATGGTTCATACACCAGTCCAAGCTAAAGACACTGTCTCAGACACTGCTGAGAGCTCAAGACAAATATCCTTGCCACCAAATCTTGAGGACATCATTGGAAGAATTATTGATGATAAGGTTGGTATGATAGTTGAAGAGAAGACAGAACAGATGGCACAACAGATTGAAGAAAGGGTACAGAAGCAAGTTCAAGATACCTTGGCCCCTATGAATGCAATGGTGACTCGGATGTTGGCTTTATTAATGGATTTTTAGAAAAGCCAAAATCTGAATCTAAACCAACCCCCTCCACCACCTCCTTCTACCTAAATCTTGTCTTTCTTATCTTATTTGTTTTGCTGACTATGATGGGCTACTCCTTTTACCTTTTTGTCTGATGACAAAAAAGGGGGAGAAAGGAAAGAGATTAAATTTTATACAAAGCATTTGTTTGAAAAGGAACATATTCTTTCGGCATATTCATAAGTTTAATCTATTCATCTTGATGATACATTGCCTTGACTTCTTATGTCTAAATTTTGTCTAAAGTAAATTATGCTCTGATACTGGTTTAATATGTTTATTCACAAATGTCTGATAGGCTTCTATCTTGGTCTGATAACTTATAATACCTTGCAAATAAGACTTGGTTTTATATGCCTTAACTGCTTTGATCTGTTGAATGCTATGTTTTAGGGGGAGCCTTGCAAGCTCTCTTACACTTTGCTATTTAAATTTAATCAATTTTTGTCATCATCAAAAAGGGGGAGATTGTTGGAATCAAAGTGGTTCTGATTTACTTAATCTCTAGGTTTTGATGTTAACAAAAGGATTAAATTTGTTTGGAAAAGTGTTAGTTGAAATCTAACAAGTGATTTCAGTTTATACAGGAATATCCAAAATAATATAAGGTATACAATGCTTGGACTCTTGCAAAGATTTACCCATCCAAAGGTTATTTAAATTGTTTATATTTTAATCGATAAATAGATGACTAACTAAAATTCAGTAGACGTCCATAGTAGCCACGTCAGCAAACGAGTGCTCTCCTTGAAACTCAAGTAGACATCCATAGTGCCTAACTAAAATTCAGTAGACGTCCATAGTGCCACGTCATTGGACGGAGTTTCTCTAAGGACTTAGCAAGTCCAAAGACTTGTATATGGACGAGCGCTTCTACCACATCAGTGGACGAGCAGAATAAAACCTTATGCGAACGCGTTCTAAAACCGAGTGTCTATAGACGGTTCTACATCTTCTATATCTTAACTACCTTGAACATGATTTAATGCAATTTGGACCACATTGAATTTATTTCAAATGATTGATATTTATTTTAAAGGAATATATGTTCTTTATAATTGTTAACACCTTGTTCCTTTATGAGAAAAATCATAGTACTATCAAGGAAATACAAAAAGCAAATAGTACAATTGGAATTGCAAAACAATCTGTACAATGACAACTTTATTGCTGGACAAAAGCTGGGTTATACACATAGGAGGAAAGAAAGTTTTTAAGGTACAATTGCTCAGGACAGTGAGCCTCCTTTTTGTGCTTTTCTGATAACAAAGGATGTTTTTCAACACAGCCAAAATCAAGCTATCAGTCTTAACGGATATCATGCATTTAATGTTATCTCTATAATAGGACTATTCAAATAACCGTGGAAGATTTACAAGAGAAGTTGAAGGCCACTATATATAGAAGGTCTCAAGCACTGAAGAATACCTTTTGCCATTTGAACAATTACAAGATATTGAAAGCTCATATTCTCATTGTAAAGCAAAAGCCCGTAGTTCTTAAGGTTGAATATTTGTAAAAATATTCAGTAGATCTTAAACCTTCATACCCTCACATATAGTGAGTTAGAGAGATCTCAGAAAAATCCCTCTGATTGAATTAGAGCCTGAAGAGGCTTGGCAAGAAAGCAATACTTGTAGCCTGGAGAGGTGTAGAATACTTGTTATAGAAACTATTTGAAAATAGTGGAGAAAATCATTCAAGTCGAAAGGACTGGACGTAGCTCTTGATTGGAAGAGAGTGAACCAGGATAAAATACCTGAGTGTATTTTCCATCCCTAATCTTTTACAGTTTTATTTATTTTTACTAACTGTGGGATTTGATTTTGGTTTTGTTAATTTTTTTAAAAAAGGATTTCTAGTGTGCTTAAACTTTTTATCTTCTGCTTGTGAAAAGGTTTCTAAAAAAGGGTTTTGCGAAAATAATTAACAAACACAATTCAACCCCCCTTCTTGTGTTTGTCTGTGCCAACTTCAATATGAAATGTAAAAGAACGGGTGTTATGGGTGAGGCAACTCTGAAGCTAGACATTGGTAAGGCCTATGACAGGGTGAGTTAGCAGTATTTGAGGGCAATTATGCTCAAGATGGGTTTTCATGCTCAGTGGGTCCACTGGATGACGATGTGTGTTTCTTCTGTCCATTACTCTATTATTATGAATAATGAGGATGCTGGTAATATTCCAGCTTGTCGTGGCCTCCGACAGGGTGATCCTCTCTCACCTTATCTCTACATCTTGTGCTGAAGGTATGTCCTCTTTGATTAAAAATGCAGTCAGTCATGGTTCTCTTCATGGTATTAAAATTTGCAGAATAGCACCTATTATTACCCATCTTTTCTTTGTTGATGATAGCTTTCTGTTTATGCGTGCCAATGATAATGAGCTGAGAGTTGTTAAGGATATTTGTATGATTATGAAACTGCCTTAGGCCAGGCGGTGAATTTAGGAAAATCTGCATTGATTTTTTCTAATAATGTTCTCTCTCACACTCGTGATGGTCTTGCTAATTTAATAGGTGTTCGGGAGCAATTAAATGTTGGCAAGTACTTGGGTGTCCCTTCTCTTGTTGGCAGAAATAAAAAGGAGGTTTTTAATTATGTGAAGGATTGAGTTTGGACAAAAGTGAGTTCTTGGAAAGGCAAGACTCTCTCTATGGTTGGAAGGGAGGTTCTTATCAAATCAGTTGTCCAAGCAATTCCGGCTTATTGCATGAGTATGTATCTTATCTCTCCCTCCCTCCCTTAGTGATGAGATTCAAAAAAAGTTAAATTCCTTTTGGTGGGGATCAAATAGTAGTGATTCTAAATGAATAAAATGGCTTTCATTGGATAAACTTTCTATGCCTAAATGTTGGGGTGGCCTTGGCTTTCGTAATTTTGATGCTTTTAATCTTGCCATGTTGGGTAAGCAAGCTTGGAAATTTTTAATCGAACCCGACTCTCTTGTGACTCAAGTTTTCAAAGGTAGATTTTTTTCACAAGGGAGTTTTTTTGATGCTATTTTGGGCCACAATCCTTCATATGCATGGAGAAGCTTATGGATGTCTAAATCTTTGGTGCAAGCAGGTTCTAAATGGCAGATTGGTAATAACAGTTCTTTACCCCTTTGGAACTGTTGTTGGACGCGTGATGGAGCTGGTTTGGAGTGTCCAATTTCTCTTCCAAATGAAGTCCAGTGTTGGAGTATTAAAGACTTATGGTTGCCTTTGCAAAAAGCTTGGAATGAGCCTTTGATCAGATCTACTTTGCCAGGTACGGTTGCTAGCCGGATTTTGAGCACTCCTTCGAATGATTTAGTCACTGAAGATCGTCTTATATGGAAAGAGAGTGATGATGGGTGTTATTCTGTTAAAACAGCTTATAAAGTGGTTATCTCCTATCTAGTTGATTTCTCTCATCTTCGGATGGAAGGTGACTGGTCTTTAATTTGGAAGCTTAAAGTGCCCCCAAGAGTTAAATCTTCCTTTGGAGAGCATGCCGAAACTGTCTCCCTACAAGATCTCGGTTGCAAAATAAGGGTGTGGCGTGTACCCGTTTGTGTGTTTTTTGTGAGAAGGATATTGAGACTTTATGGCATGGCATGTGTTATTTACTTGTCCTACTAGCCAAGCATGTTGGCAACACCAGCAGTTTTGGAACGCCATTTCTGGTCTTCTCCTAGAGGCGGAATCAGTTGCCGAGTTAGTATTCAGCATGCTGCAAAAACTTGATCATCATAGAAGAGAGAGGTTAATTTGCTATCATTCTTTGGGGCTTGTGGAATGCAAGAAATGACTTATTATGGGAGAATAAAAATCCCGTGCCTTCTATCATTGTCCAGCGTGCAACAACTTTTCTGGAAGATTGGAGTATGGCTTCCACGCATATAAGGTCAGCAACCCAACAATCTGTGCAAGATGGTTTGTCTACTTGGAATGCGCCTCCCCTTGGTGCTTTGAAGTGCAACATTGATGCAAGTTTTTCTTTTTAACAATGGCACTACAACTATTGGTATTTTGTATCAAAGATCATAATTGTGCTTTTGTCATGGCTAGAGCTGAAACTATTCCTTTTTGTCTTCCTGCTCGTGACGGTGAAGCTATGGGGTGGTATAAAGTTATCCAATGGGTTCGACGATTGACTTTAAATTCACAGCATATTATTTTCGAGCTTCATTGTCAGTTGGTTGTCAACAATGTTAATGCTCCAAAAATTGATTTTTCTAACTTTGGAGTCATTATTAAATCCTGTAATCAGTTGTTAGAGGTGTTTTCAAACTTTGGTGTAAGTTTTGTTAGGAGTTTAGTTAGGACGATGTCTTTCTTGGCTGACCATCATGTTTTTTATTCATGTTCCACTTTGTATTGCTCATTTGATTAATAATGAAATGCATTGAATTGCTTGTTTCAAAAAAAAAAAAAAAAGAAACAAATTCACCCCAAAGCTCAAAAAAACTCTATAGTAGAATGTTAACGAGTGCCTAACCAAGAAAAGAAAGATCTTATTGAAAAATGGTGTATTTAGTGTTTTGAGAATATAAACAATTGACTTTTTTAATGAAATATTGCTATTCTTAGGTTCATTAACCAGTGTTCTAATGACACTTGTTAGCCAGACCCAGATTATGAAGACTGCTAACAAGTACCCTTAGGATATTATTTAAGGAACCAAAAAAGAAAAATTTGTATGTTAAATGGGGTATTTAACCTTTCGAAGAATGTAATACTTAATTTTTCAATACAAATTTTCCTAATGTGAATTCCTTAACCAATATTATTAATACACTCGTTAGCATGACCTTTGAATTATTTAATTTAATAGAATTTTTTTTGGACATAATTTTTTTGTTGAACATTTTTGGACAGAATTTGATTTAATAGATTAAGATTTTGATCAAATGAAAGATAAAATATCCTTAAGTTACTGTCAAAAAATTAACCAACTTTCAAAAAGTGATATCCATTCTTTAATAACACTGAATTCTGGGTGCAAAATCCCGAATTTCAGTAAAAGGACCGGATAATGTCATTGATGTAATTCAGTAACCGAGACGATGTCAAACTCAAAAAGTAAAACAAAACACCCACGTGTCCTTCTATACGCACAGAAAGTCCGCTGTCTCTGTCACAATTTCCTTCATTCTATTCCACTCTCTCTCTCTCTGACTCCGATCAAAAAGAGAAGCTCGAAAGAGCAAAGTCTTTCAAAAAAAAAAAAAATATGGAAGACGAGAATTCAGCTCTCATCCAAGCCATTCTCAGAGAGCAAGAGGAAGAAGAAGAAGCTCACAGAATAAGGACCAATCACACATTAAAACACTACACAAACAACAATACCAACAATAACGAATGGCAAACGGTGTCGTATCAGAAGCGCAACCGCAAACAAAATTCCAAGCAGCCTCTCGCCGCTGACAACAATTCCGCCGATCTCCGTCACAACGGCGGCGATCCTTCCTCCTCCTCCTCCGCCGACGTCTTCCGCTCCGTCGAGCAGCATTCCGAGGAGCGTCGCCGCCGGCTCAAGGAGGCTCAGATCGCTGCCGCTGCTGAATCCGAGGATTCCGCTCCGGCCAGATCGAAGCAGCATTCCAGCGACATCGAAGACGACGACAGCGATGCGGAACGGGGAGCAGCTCAGAACGCTTCTTCTGAGATGAAGAAGGTGAAGCAGAAGAAGCCGAAGGTGCCAAAGGTGACGGTAGCCGAGGCCGCTTCGAGAATCAATGCCGATGATCTCAACGCGTTTCTCGCTGAAATCACCGTGAGTGATGGAATTGAATTTCGATTTTTCTCGATTGATTTGATGTTATTGAGATTGGTTCTTGTTAATTGAATTGGATGTGAAAAAATGTGTGATCTTATTGAGCGTGATGTGTGCGTAGGTTTCGTATGAATCGCAGCAAGATATTCAGCTGATGCGATTTGCTGATTATTTCGGTCGTGCGTTCTCGTCTGTCGGTGGAGCTCAATTCCCGTGGTTGAAGACGTTCAAAGAGTCCACCGTTGCAAAGATTGTTGATGTGAGTTGTTGTTTCGATTCCTTCATCATTTTCTTCTGAAAAAAAGCATAATTTGAATTAGAGTGCAAAAGTTTCACGCTTTTCTGTAATTGTGAAAAAAGGGACTTTATTTGTGATGCACGTGGTAGTATGATATAGTATTTTGAAATACATAACTAATCACTGATCTGATTTTATTATTTCAAATCTCTGTGTCTTACAAGTTACAAGATTTCTGCAATAATCGGTCTGGTACTTTGTGTTATGATCATCGTTATTTTTATTAGTTAGATGTTATTAGTTTGTGGTTAATGATTCCTAATGTTGTTTCTATCATTTTGACTTTCTGAACAGATACCCCTTTTGCACATATCTGCGGACATTTACAAAATATCGACTGACTGGATTGGTCACAGATCATTTGAAGCACTTGGGTCTTTTGTGCTATGGTTATTGGACAGTATTCTTGCAGACCTTACCAGTCATCAGGGAGTTGTTAAGGGATCTAAAAAGGTGGTCCAGCAATCATCGTCAAAGTCTCAGGTACCTTTTGTAATCATACTATGTGCATCCCTATTTGACATGGGTCTTTAATGGTGTTGCATTGATCTGGACAAGAACATGATATGATAGAAGAGCAGTTTTTGTCTATGCTTGAAAATGGATGAGTGGGATTTTATTTCTCCAAATGTCAATATTAGAGTGTCTTTAATTGCAAAATATTAGTTGCCGAAACAGATGAGTAGCTGTGTATTTTTCTGGCAGATGTGTGCCTACTTGCATAATAAATTGAGCACATATGATGGAGTTTTTAACTACTGTTCTCAAGTTTAAATGGTCTCTGTATTTGACAATGAATGCTGTATATGAGATCTATGTTGAGCATTCTGAGTAACAGATGCCAATTGAGTTGCTTTTAACACATCTCGTGTGCTTCCTTAGCTTTATGGGCAATAGTGATTGGTGGATGCCTAGCTTGTAAAACAATATGAAATGTGGGCAATCATCTTATGTATCCTGTGAGACTTATTTGTGTTAAGTGATGGCAATGATAGTTGGTAGAGACATGGAGGGAGAAGTTTAGATGTGGGTAGAGTATATATACTTCTTTGGACAGCAGTCTATGAGAGTCTGATCCTCATTTTTTAAGGGTTTTGCATTGAATTTTCTGAAAATATAGCCAAATGGTATAAGGAAAAATGTACTTCTATCACCACTATGAAATTTCATAAAGGATGCCCTTTTAATAGAGTTCTTGGTATTATAGAATGAACTCCCCTTGTCTTACTTTTTCAATAAATTTGAATGATTCTTTAACTACTTATTGATGATTGCAGCATGGCCCCCAAATTTGATTAAATATATATAAACTTCTTCAGTCAAAAGCGCTTGTAATGTTTATTTAATGCTTTCATGGCATGTATCGTTTGAGCTATATAAGTAAATAACATATAATTGAGTGAGTATTTGGTGTGAATATGGTGTATCATTTAAAATGCAGGTGGCCATATTTGTGGTGTTAGCCATGGTGCTTCGACGAAAACCTGATGTCATGATTAGTTTATTGCCAATAATGAAGGAGAGTCAAAAATATCTCGGACAAGATAAACTCCCTGTCACTGTTTGGGTGATTGCTCAGGTGACTGTTTTAAGCATGATTTAGTACCTCCCCACCCCCAAACATGCACATGAATTAATTATTTGGATTTTAACTGAATTTTAATTTGTGTAGGCTTCTCAAGGAGATCTAGTTATGGGGTTGTTCATGTGGGTATCTCTTCTCTTGCCCATACTGAGTGGCAAGTCTGGATGTAATCCACAGTCAAGAGACTTGATTTTACAGTTGGTTGAGAGGTTAGGAACCTTTGTGATTCAACACCAATCTCCCCTGATCTATTTATTGTAAAATTTGCAGAATTGATGCTCCTTCGTGCCTTTAATGTTTGTTTCTTTCTATTCTTTCTTATTGAAAACAGAATCATCACATTTCCAAAAGCTCGTCCTATCTTGCTTAACGGGGCTGTCAGAAAGGGGGAGCGTGTTGTGCCGCCATCAGCTCTCGACACTCTATTGAGAGTCACTTTCCCTCTTCCTACAGCCCGGGTCAAGGTAGTTTTTTTTTTTGGGATGGAATCTTGTCTATTTTCCATTGACATGCATTGCAATCTCACTTATTTACTGAATTACTCTTCTGGTATTTGTATTCATATACTTTGTTAAGGCCACCGAGAGATTTGCAGCTGTTTATCCAACATTAAAAGAGGTAGCCCTTACTGGATCTTCTGGAAGTAAAGCAACAAAGCAACTTGCACAACAGATATTAAGCTTTGCAATTAAAGCTGCAGGAGAAGGTGATGTCAAACGTTGTAGAAATTTACCATTTTTTTACTTTTTTTTTCCCAATTTTGCACATGTCAAGTACTTATGGTGTTGTAATTTAGTGTGAAAACTTATATGCTTGAATCTTTTACAGCCAATCCTGACCTATCAAAGGAGGCAAGTGATATTGTTATTTGGTGTTTGACCCAGAATCCTGAATGTTACAAGCAATGGGTGAGAATAATATATAAGAAATCTTATTTTGTTAATTTATTTCCTACTTTTTTCCCCTTAGTGACTCTTTTGCTACTTATTAACATAAATCTGCATTGAATCCTTGGAAACAGGATTTGCTTTATATAGATAACCTTGAAGCAAGTATTATTGTACTAAGAAAGCTTTCAGATGAATGGAAGGATCACTCTGTTAAACATCCTACTCTCGATCCTTTGAGAGAAACTCTCAAGAGCTTCAGCCAGAAGGTAAACTATTTTCTTTTTCAGCACTGACGGTAGGCAGATTGAAATTTTATTATTTTACTTATTTATTGTTGTTGTAGGTATTAAAAAAATAGGGTTCTTTGAATGAGAAACAGTTCTATATGCTTAAACTCGTTAATCTCTTGCAACATGTTTTAATCAGACCCTCTATGACGTATTTTCAAATTTTTCTTAGGCTAATTTAAATACTAAGGTTATTGTATGTGATTTTTGTTCCAACAATGCCGTTGCAGAGGATGCATCTTATCTTGAACCTAATTTTACTATATTTGTAACAATAAATCATTTCTCACTTGTCTTTATAGAATGAAAAGGCCTTGGCTAAGGGGGAGGATGGTGCTCGTAATGCATTATTAAAGGATGCAGACAAGTACTGCAAAGTCATTTTGGGGCGATTGTCACAAGGTCATGGGTGCATGAAGAGCATGGCATTTGTTTCCATCATACTTGCTGTTGGAGCCGTATTTATGTCTCAGAACATGCATTTCTGGGATTATGATAAACTGTCAGAAATGTTGAACCGCTCTTAGGTTGACACTTGACAGAGTTACCTACTGGCTTACTCTGCCTACATTGAAGTATGATGACGAAGATTTAATTTATTTTAGTCTTCAAGGAAAAGAAACCATGGAAGCTTGCACCAACCAGTTATATAGGTTTTGACGTGTTTAGGTCAATTTAAGAATTTACTTCCATCGAAATTTTATAGTGACTCCGTTATATATTGATTTTCAGATAAGTGCCAAATGGCTATAGAGAAAAGCAAGTCAAGCTGAAATCAAATTGTGCTTGAAAGCAAATTTTGAAGTGTTCAAATTCACACATGTCCTGTTATTGGTTTTAGTTATATTTGTTATTGTTCATACTTTTGGGACCAAAGTTAGTAAAGGTTGTTATAAGATTGTACATTTGACACCAGTCTTTATTCTATTGAAAATTTGCAATTTAAAGTTTAATCTTGTGATTAGGTCAAACAAAGAAAATAGATTTGTAGTTTTGGCACGTAATGTTGGTACTCTGCTTCTCCAATTCAGCACAACTGCATTTGATCGGTACTTTTTACCCAAAAATTTACAGATGCTTCCCAAACTTGTATATTTTATGTAGTGATTTCCTTCTCCATATCTTTTAAAATTTCAAAATTAATGTAAGCGATATTTCGAAATCAAAATTTATTAATTTAATTTTCTGGTATGCATAAATTTTAATGAAACTGATGATAAAATCACTTTTGCTGCATATGATGTTTGGGTTCTCAAATATCTTAACCAGTTGTTCCCCAGGATAAGGTATATCTGGACCCGGATTAGCTGCAGTTGCAGCTTCCCACAGTCACAACAGTTATCCCGATATTTGCCATTGGTTTTCTACATATTACATCATGACCTTTGATTTATTTTATTTAAAAAAACAAACAAAAATATAAGTGGAGAGAGATAGAGAGGTGCAGTTGCACCAAATCCAGATCTTGTATCATAACTTCAATAAGCCTCAATGTGACAAGTTACTATGCGACTGATTTGGCGGATTAACCGCGATTTGGGGGTTAAATTAGTTTTTTATTGGTCATTAGTTGAAGATGATAGCTTAACTAGCCTATTAACCATCATCTCTTACTTTGTAGGATAGACTTTATTTTCAGTCAAATAATGATGAGTGTGATTCCACATCATCTTTGTCTATCATTTTGCATGCATTTTCATGTAGTTTAGGCATATTTTTATTAGATTTTAGGTTAATTTTCCTTTGGAACGGGTAAGGCGGTTTTCGTGTGTTGTTTTGCAGATATAAAGGGTAAATTGCTCAAGATCAACCATGATGAAGTTTGGATGAAGATGGAGCTTTAAAACTGAATAAAATGAGCCAAACAGAGCCCATCACGGCCTAGCCGTGATGCCCATCACGGCCATGATCGAGCAAAACTGAAAAAGAAGAAAGGTCAAGTCGAGTCGTCAGTCGTGATAGCCATCACGGCCTGCCGTGATAGCCATCACGGCCGTGACCCAAAACCACCAAAAGTCGAGCACATCACGGCCTGCCGTGAAATTCTTCACGGCCATGAAACAGAGGTCTCTCGTCGCGAAAACATATCTCGCGTCGCGAGAAATTGGATTTTCCAGAATTCTAGAGGCGGAGAGACCGTCACGGCCTGGCCATGATGGCCATCACTAGTGTGACGCGCTTTACTTGGATCTCGAAGAAACCGAAATAGATCAGATTTTGAGTTGGTTTGGGACTCTAACTTCCCCATTTCTATAAATATGGAACAAGGAATCAGATCTGAGGACATCATAGAAGGAACAACACATTAGGGGCTACTACACTAGGCATAGAGTTAGGATCTCTTCTCCTCTTCTCCTCTCTTCTCTTTCTCGATTTTCATTATGTTGTCAACCCAGACTTGTCATCTCCATGGCAAGACTGGAGTAGTAGCTTAGTTTCTAGGGACTAGGGCTCTGCCGAGGTTTGTAAATGATGTTGATTTGATGTAAAAATCTTTGTTAATTACTATTTGCTTTAGATCTGATTTCTAGTGTGTTAATCACTCATAAATTTCGGCAACCGTTTATTTACGTGACATAGACGTTCTAAGGAGGAACCTAGCGGTGAACTTAGGATTTCTAGGGTGATTCACTCGTAAAGCCCGGCAGCCACTAGTTTGTGAGATGTGAATGATCCAAGGAGGAACCTAGCAGTGAACTTAGGTTATTTGCATAACTGAGACATTATAGGGAGGAACCTAGCGGTGAACCTAGGTGTCGGACCTATAGAAGTCAGACTTGGGACTGAAATCACGAGAGTTAGAAGCCGTCCCTCGAGGAGCAACGAGTTGTCACGGAACGCAAAGGGTCCAATCTGGGATCGACTACCATGAGAGTAGGGGTCGGGTCAATTGGGCACGGCTTTTGTTACCCGAGAGGGAGCTTAAGCTATCAGAGGATAAACTCGCCTTCAAGGCAATTTCGGTAATCAACAAAGGTAAATCTGTTAGCAACATAAACAGCCTCAAAGGTAACCCAAATCCCTAGGAATCCGTTTTAGATAAAAACCCCATAAACATTTGTTTTCTGTTTTAATTGTTCTCTGCTCATCTATCTTTCAATTCAAAAACCAATTTCAAAACCCTCTCTAAAAAGTCCAGAACTCAATCGATTCGAAATTTAATTGCGATTCGGGAACACAGTCTCTGTGGGTTCGATATCTTTTATTACTTGACGGCAGTCCGGTACACTTGCCGGATTCGCACGAGCGTCGTCGCACGTCGACTGACGCGCGTCATCAAGTTTTTGGCGCCGTTGCCGGGGACTGTGCCATTTCGAATTTCAATTCAAATTTTGAATTGATTTTTTTGGACCTTTTCTTTTTGTTTGATTTTTATTTCTGAAATAAATAAATAAAAAATTTCTTTTCCTTCTATTGTATCCATCTCTCTTGTGTTATATGCAAAGATCTCTAAGTCTTGGGAGCCTTAGTGAGATTGATCCGGAGATCGAGAGGACCTTCCACAGACGTAGAAGACTACAAAGAGAGGGAGAAAGGTTGAGTCCCGTTCCACTCATGGCGAATCAACCGGATACAAAGCCTTTGAAGGATTACGCAGCCCCAAATGCGAGAGGCTTGCGATCTGGGATTGCAAGGCCAGAGATTGAGGCGGAGAACTACACCATACCGCCTATGCTAATCAACATGATTAGGCAACATCAATTCGGAGGATTGCCTTCGGAGGACCCGACCGATCACATAGAGACATTTTTAGAGTTCACCGACGCAATCCGGATTCATGGAGCCTCAGTCGATGTTGTGCGTTTGAGACTGTTCCCCTCATCTCTCACTGGAAAGGCGAAGGCCTGGCTTAAGCAAATCCCCACTAACACTTTGACCACTTGGGACCAACTGGAGCAGGCGTTCTTGGAGAAATTCTTCCCTCCATCCAAGACGGCCTACATAAGATCCCAGATCACCGGCTTCTTCCAAAAAGACGGAGAATCATTATCGGAAGCCTGGGATCGATACAAGGGACTGCTGGAGTCGTGCCCACATCACGGACTCGAGAGGTGGTTAATAGTGCACACCTTCTATAACGGATTAGACTACTCTTCGAAGGTGTCACTAGATTCTGCAGCCGGTGGAGCGTTTATGAATAGGCCTCTCACTGAGGCATTCAACATCATCGAGAATGTCGCCACCAACTACCACCAATGGGGGTCCGAAAGAGGTAATAACCCGAACAAGATTTCGGGGGGTAAGTTTGAAGTAAGTAGCATTGATCTGATAATGTCTAAATTTGACTCACTAAATAAACGATTAGATAAGATTGAAAGAGCTAATGTGAGTGCAATAGGTGCTACTAACATTATTTGTGAGATTTGTGGAATGCAGGGACATGACATGATGGGATGCCCACATGGATCCGGCGCTTCGGGTGAACAAGTGAACTCTTGTAACAACTACTATGATACGAACCCGAAGCTGCCCAACTATGCTCCCCTAAATCCCTACAACCAAAGAAGGAACAACCCTTACCTCTCCTACGGCAACTACAGCAACACGCTCAACCATGAGTTCCAAGAAGGTCAAGGTAATAAGAGAACCACACCGGGGTACCCTCAGGTACAAAGATCTAAACTCGAGACTTTATTTGAAAGTTTTGTCGAAACTCAGACAAAACAGAATGAGGAGTTTAGACAACAAGGAAGGGCAGTGAGTGAGGCAATAAAGGATCTAGCATCTAAGGTAGACAACTTAGCAACTCATAACAAGATGCTAGAAACCCAGATTGCCCAACAAGCCAGTACGTACTCGAGACCTAAGGGTACATTCCCGGGGCAACCCGAAGCAAATCCCAATGAGCATTGCAATGTCATACACTTGAGGGATGATAAGCTTGGGGTGGAGGTAGCTGAAATGGACGTGGAACCGGAGGAGGACACGAGCGAAAAAGAAGAGCCAGAACCGAAATATGTCCCTCCACCACCGTACCAACCCCCGATACCTTTCCCACAGAGGTTGGTCAGGAAAAAGCAAGAAGATGTAGAGACTAAAATGCCTACTAAACTGAAAGACCCAGGTAGTTTCTCCATCGTTTGCTCGATTGAACAAGTGCAAATTGACCAAGCCTTATGTGACCTAGGGGCTAGTGCGAGCTTGATGTCCCTCACTATCATGGAAAGGTTGGGAAGCAAAGAGTTGAGACCATTCAAATTCCCCTTACAAATTGCGGATGGCTCAACTAGGACTCCTCTAGGCATACTAGAGAATGTTCCTGTAAAGGTAGGGAAAATTCTCATCCCTACCGACTTCCTGGTATTGGACATGAAAGGGAATTCTAAATTCCCCATCATTTTAGGAAGGCCATTCTAGGCAACCGCTGGAGCATTAATAGACGTAAGGAATGGCAAACTCTCTCTAAATGTAGAGGAAGGTAGGGTAAATTTTCAGTTGATTAACTCTTGTAACAACCCTCCTTTTGAGAGCCATGTGTGCAGAATTGATGTAACGTCTCTAGCGGTAGAGAAAGAACTTAGCATGGAAGCAACCCCAAAGATATGCATGGTTGGAGATGCACCCAGTGGTGAAGTTGGAATTGCTGTCCATGCGGAAACAAAACTTCCGCCGGAAGAAAGGAAGGCTAGGAAGCTCCGAGAGAAAAGAGCAAAGCGGAGCGTTCATGGCCGTATGAGCAGAAACGGCTATTTGAAGGAGCTCCATGGAAAAGAAGTGTTCCTGCACTTCTACGCCCAGCCGACCCCGGTTGACTTGAGGAAGTATGGTCAAGCTTAAGACCATAAATAAGCGCTTCTTGGGAGGCAACCCAAGTTTTCTTTCCCTTTTTCCTTTTGTTTTTGATTTAACCTCTTGAATAATTTGAGAAGATCAAGAGGCAAAAATATCATTAATAAGTTTGTCTAGTGTTTTCAGGTTGAGAAAGAGAAGAAGAGCATAAAAAAATAAAGTCAGAGGCCATCACGCCCGGCCGTGACAAAGTGGTCACGGCCGTGATGAACTAAACAAGAGCACGAGAGAGCATCACGGCCTAGCCGTGACAACCATCACGGGCGTGATGAGTAGGATGCCAAGATCAGAAGAGCATCACGGCCTAGCCGTGATGTAGATCACGGCCGTGACAGGGCAACTCCTGAGGATCAGAAACGATCACGGCCTGCCCGTGATAAGCCTCACGGCCGTGATACAATTTCTACCCAAGTTTTGACTGGAATGTGAAGCCAACACCCGCTACCGACTCGGTAAGTTGTTCCATTTTTCTCCTCTCTCCGACTTGATTATTTACATTGGAGACAATGTAAGTAATCAAGCTTGGGGTGGGGGTATTTATTTTTGCATTTGCATTGTTGCATTCATATTGCATTCACATAGGCATAGATTGGTATGATCACATTCTCTAGATTTCCCCTCACTTAGAACATGCATCCGATTGTGAGAACTTGGAGCCAAATGAATTGAGATAGTGAATTTTGAACCCAATTTTTCATTATTCTTGTGATATGGCTAAAAATGAAATTTCTTGAGATAGTCATTTGATAGTTGATAATTAGCATGTGGTTCATTAGACTTGTGTACCTCACTGATTTTTGAACTACTAAATGTAAGATTTTGAGCCAATAGGGGTATTCACTAAATCTACCCCATTTCTTGTGATAGAGTGATTTAATTCCTCATGGACTGTATTTTCTAGAACTTGACTTGAAACCATATCAAAACTTAAAAATTTCTGAAAACATTTTTGGAAATGATTGAGGCATTAGGTATTTTTCTGGCCTCCCGAGCTTTGAATGATAAATGCTACCCCTTAGTTGCCCAATTTTGAGCCTAGAAAAAAAAAATACTTTTCTTGGTACCATGAATTAATTTGATAAATAATGCTTGGTATGACACCTTTTTAAAGTATTACAAAAAGGGTAATTGGTAGTTGGAAAAAGTATGGGAAGAAAAAGCTAGAAAGTAATTTCTCTTGAGCTAAAAGGCTCCCCTTCTCCAAACAAATAAAAATGAAATAAACAGAAAAAAATGGAGAAGGGGATGACAAAGAAAGTGAGAAATGAAAAGAAAAAAAAAGAAAAAAAAAGAAGAGAAAGGTGGAAAAGTAAACCAAAGCCCAAAAAGGGGTATTTTAGAAGGTGTCATGCTTTGTAATGTTTGATAATCTGTCTAGCCTTCTTGAAATTCCCTTTCCTTGATTTTCCCACCTTACAATAAATCCCATGGCCACATTACAACCAAAGGAAAAGACCTCTTGATTCTTAAGTGTTTTCTTAAATAAAGTAGAGATTTGGTTAATGGTCAAGCCTATGGTAAAATACTTTCCTTGAGGAAATGGAGTGAATTGTCATAAACCCTAAAACACTTGAGTGAGGTGAGTTGAGTGCCCAAATCAGTGAGGACATGAACTTGAAGAACCTAAGCTTCTAATTGGACTTGAACTTGATTATCTCTTGAATGCTTATTAAAAATGCCTATTACTTGGATTAGCTTCTAGGGTTCTTAGTTCACTATCCATGCTTTGAAAGATTTATATCTTATGGCCTGAGTAATTGCTTGAGGACAAGCAAAGTTTTAAGCTTGGGGTGATTTGATGAGTGTGATTCCACATCATCTTTGTCTATCATTTTGCATGCATTTTCATGTAGTTTAGGCATATTTTTATTAGATTTTAGGTTAATTTTCCTTTGGAACGGGTAAGGCGGTTTTCGTGTGTTGTTTTGCAGATATAAAGGGTAAATTGCTCAAGATCAACCATGATGAAGTTTGGATGAAGATGGAGCTTTAAAACTGAAGAAAATGAGCCAAACAGAGCCCATCACGGCCTAGCCGTGATGCCCATCACGGCCATGATCGAGCAAAACTGAAAAAGAAGAAAGGCTGAAGTCAGAGTCTGTCACGGCCTGGCCGTGATAGCCATCACGGCCGTGACCCAAAACCACCAAAAGTCAGAGCACATCACGGCCCTGCCGTGAAATTCTTCACGGCCATGAAACAGAGGTCTCGCGTCGCGAAACATATCTCGCGTCGCGAGAAATTGGATTTTCCAGAATTCCAGAGGCAGAGACCGTCACGGCCTGGCCGTGATGGCCATCACGGCCGTGACGCGCTTTACTTGGATCTGAAGAAACCGAAATAGATCAGATTTTGAGTTGGTTTGGGACTCTAACTTCCCCATTTCTATAAATATGGACCAAGGCATCAGATCTGAGGACATCATAGAAGGAACAACACATTAGGGGCTACTACTCTAGGCATAGATTTAGGATCTCTTCTCCTCTTCTCCTCTCTTCTCTTTTCTGATTTTCATTATGTTGTCAACCCAGCTTGTCATCTCCATGGCAAGACTGGAGTAGTAGCTTAGTTTCTAGGGACTAGGGCTCTGCCCGAGGTTTGTAAATGATGTTGATTTGATGTAAAAATCTTTGTTAATTACTATTTGCTTTAGATCTGATTTCTAGTGTGTTAATCACTCATAAATTTCGGCAACCGTTTATTTACGTGACATAGACGTTCTAAGGAGGAACCTAGCGGTGAACTTAGGATTTCTAGGGTGATTCACTCGTAAAGCCCGGCAGCCACTAGTTTGTGAGATGTGAATGATCCAAGGAGGAACCTAGCGGTGAACTTAGGTTATTTGCATAACTGAGACATTATAGGGAGGAACCTAGCGGTGAACCTAGGTGTCGGACCTATAGAAGTCAGACTTGGGACTGAAATCACGAGAGTTAGAAGCCGTCCCTCGAGGAGCAACGAGTTGTCACGGAACGCAAAGGGTCCAATCTGGGATCGACTACCACGAGAGTAGGGGTCGGGTCAATTGGGCACGGCTTTTGTTACCCGAGAGGGAGCTTAAGCTATCAGAGGATAAACTCGCCTTCAAGGCAATTTCGGTAATCAACAAAGGTAAATCTGTTAGCAACATAAACAGCCTCAAAGGTAACCCAAATCCCTAGGAATCCGTTTTAGATAAAAACCCCATAAACATTTGTTTTCTGTTTTAATTGTTCTCTGCTCATCTATCTTTCAATTCAAAAACCAATTTCAAAACCCTCTCTAAAAAGTCCAGAACTCAATCGATTCGAAATTTAATTGCGATTCGGGAACACAGTCTCTGTGGGTTCGATATCTTTTATTACTTGACGGCAGTCCGGTACACTTGCCGGATTCGCACGAGCGTCGTCGCACGTCGACTGACGCGCGTCATCAAATAACCAAAGCTATCAAAATAGGAAGGGATGTAAAGCTTGAAGCTAAGATAGATACAGATAGGGGCGTAAAGTTTGAAGCCATAGGATAGGATGAAACTAATGCTAAGATAGATACAATATTATCTTTCATTTATTTTTCTTTTATATTAAAATGAAACCCTCTCCTCTTCAATCTCTTTATCTCATTTCGTCCCCCTGCACTTTTCTTCTTCGGCTTGCCATTGATGTTGGTGATTGATGGTGTGGATGGTTGCCGGGAAGATCGCCGACGGTGTCGATGGTGGAAGGGATCTGATGCAGATCTGTTATTGAGACACACACAAAGAAGCTGGAAGATTGTGGCGAATATGGCAGTTATCATGTTTATATTTCAGTCTTTAACTGAAGTTTAGTTCAAGTTGTAATGATTTTTTATTCAATTTCTTTTGACATTTTGTACATTGTAGTACGATTCTCCCATTATGATTGATGCTCCAAACAGAAGCATAAGACTTTGGCATTGAAGATCTGCTTGTGAATACAAAAAATACTTTTTTTGGCTGTATTTCCACTGGACCTTGGCATTCTGTAATTTGGTCACTTCCAAATTCTAGCTCAATAGAGTTGAGCACCAATTGCCCTTGCCTCCTATACAGTATGATGGTGCTCCAACCTATATGGTAATGACTTCATAAGTTGGTTTTGAACTTTAGCCATACCATTGAACTTAGAGTTTTACCCGAGTGTATGAAATTGAATGCAAGCTTTTAAGCTCAATAAATTATTTTTGTTGCTCATAACACACTTTTCTTTCTTATCATTAGTCACATCTCTTCTTCCCATGATTTTCCTATACACTTGTCACCATCTTTCTCTTCATTGATTTTTTTTCCTTCTTTATCCCATCTTTTCTCATTCATTGAAACTAGAAGGACCAAGTTTCTCCCCAGAAATTTTTGGTGCTTCCATCATATATTTTTTTGTGCTTCCCTTAAACATTGCATAAGTTAGTTTCAATATGTTAAACACCACATACTGAGGTATAAGATGATGACTCATTTGAGAAGCAATTTTTACACCTGAAGAATGATGCTTAGACTTACCCCACCCCTGCCACTCTTTTTTTTTCTTTTTTCTTTTGCGAAATCTGATATGTACTCCTTTGAGAACCTGAAAGTTATAAATGTGGAATTAAAATGTTAAACTGTGTGTATTAGTTGTATAACATGCTCGTCCACTGATGTGGTAGAAGCACTCGTCCATTGATGTGACAGAAGCGCCCGTACACTAAAGTGACAGAAGCGCTCCTCCACACAAGTGACAGAAACGCTCGTCCACCCAAGTGACAGAAGTGCTCATCCACACAAGTGACAGAAGCGCTCGTCCACACAAGTCTTTGGACTTGCTAAGCCCTTAAGAGAAAATTCGTCCAGTGACGTGGCACCGTGGACGTCTACTGAATTTTAGTTAGGCATTATGGATGTATACTTGAGTTACAAGAATAATCCTCGTCTGATGACGTGGCAAGATGGACGTGCTTATTTTCAAGTCTTTGGACTTGCTGTTCTTTACATATTCATTTAGGTATTCATTTATGGCCTCGTCCACTAAGGAAAAACCAGTGTACTTATCAATTAATTTATAAACAGTTTAAATAACTTTTGGATGGGTAATTCTTTGCACGAGTCCAAGCATTGTATACCTTATTTGAAATGCTTATTATGTATGCTCTATTTGAATTTTTGTATTTGATACTATATTCACTCTAATATTGGTATCGATGTTGCTATATACTTATAGAATTTGCAAACACTAAATTGCCATTATAATCTAACCTTATCAAATTTCCAATATTTTTCTCATACAGATATCTACTATATTATCAAGTCTACTTTTTTTACAATCAAACCTAGCATTTATGAAATATATCCATTGCAAACTTTGATACATATCAATTTCAAAGATTTTGTTGACTAGTAAATAAATATTATTATATTAAATTATATTATATATTTTATAAATAAAAGTCAGAATATGATATAGCACACTTAAAGTTGGGTTAAAAATGAAAACCAGATTTGTTACATGTAGAAACTTACCCCACCTGGTCACTCGTTTTTTTTTTCTTTTTTCTTTTTCTTTTGCCAAATATGATTTGTACTCCTTTGAGAACCTGAAAGTTATAAATGTGGAATTAAAATGTTAAATTGTGTATATTAGTTGTATAACCTGCTCGTCCACTGATGTGGTAGAAGCGCTCGTCCACTGATGTGGTAGAAGCGCCCGTCCACTGATGTGACAGAAGCGCTCGTCCACACAAGTGACATGAGCGCTCGTCCATATAAGTGACAAAAGCGCTCGTCCACACAAGTGACAGAAGCGCTCGTCCACCCAACTGACAGAAGCGCTCGTCCACACACGTCTTTGGACTTGCTAAGCCCTTAAGAGAAAATTCGTCCAGTGACGTGACACTGTGGACGTCTATTGAACACTACAAAAAAACAGCTGTTTAGCGACCGGCATATTCGGTCGCTAAACTTTGTAATTCGGTCGCTATTTAATGTAGCGACCGATTAATGGTGGTGACTAATAACCTGGTCGCTAAGCTTTTAGAGACCGAAATAATAATTCAGTCGCTAAATGGCGACCGTAAATTCGGTCGCTAAATAATAAAAAACGGTCGCTACACGGTTGGTCGCATTGTTTGGGTAACCATTTTTAGCGACCGATAATCAGTTGCTAGTTCAGTCGCCACTTTTGGTTTCTGTTTTTCTTTAAAGTTTAGCAAAAATACTAATAAAACACACCAAATTACTAATGAAATATACAATCATAAAAAATAATGAATATATATAAAAAATAATAATCCAAAGTGTCGTACAAGAATCGTTTAAAGTCAAAAATATGAAGAAAAAAAATCAGTCATGATGAGGGGGAGGTGGAGGAATCCAATCATCCTCAGCGTCCGTACCACCGACGCTCGCTATCCGATCGTCCTCTCTGAGAGCAGACATCGATGAGCTGGCGGCGGAACCGGAGGAGCGGCAGAAGCGACAACAACCGTCGAGCATCACCCCGAGCAATTGGAGTCTCGGATCCTCATCTCGCTCCAACACCAGCCGCATGATGTCGACCACCTTTCGATGCTCGTCTCGCATCATTTCTTGGTGTGCCTGAGTCAACTGTGCAATCTAGTTTGCCATCTGCCGCTCTCTCTCGCTCTTCTCCCGAAGCTCCGCGTTCAGCTACGTGATGGTGTCCTGCATTTGGTTGAACTTCTCCTGAGGGATGGTATCGGCGTAGGAAGGAGCAGGCGTGCCGGATGATGAAGCGATAAACTCGCCTCCCAGGTGTCCGAGGCCATACATGTGCCCCTTCTTGTTCCTGCCCCTGATGACCTCCAAATAAATGGCATTATCGTCGACGAAGATAGGAGAGCTGGGCCCATCACCAGTCAAGGCCTCAACTTGTGACTGTGAGGCACGTGATATGGCATCGTCCTTCTTCTCGTTGAAGCCCACCTACAAAGTATAGTTGAAGAGATTTAGTTAAAATTATAATCAATATTAACAAATCATTTATAATAAATTACAAGTAAACACTAAATTGTTTTTTTGCTTACAGCATAGTTACGGGCCTTGTCGTTGACCCATGTCCCCGACTTCAACTCCTTCGTCCTCTCCACCAACTCCATAGCAGTGGGGGCCCGCTGTTTCTGTGCTTTTTGCACAGAAAAATATAATCTTAAATTCATAAGAATAATTAAAAATGAAAACTAATTAAATAGTATAATAAGTCAAAAGTTTAATGTATTACCAGTTCGTTGTAGTGGGCGGCGGCTGATTTAGACCCGTCGGTCCAAGCACATGCGCCACCATCAGAAGCTCGATTACGTCGAGATGTGGCCTGGATCTCCTGGAACTTCTCAGTAGCCTAGTACTGGTCCAGCTGCCTCCTGATCTCAGGATCCACCCACTTCCCCTTATTCTTACCCTTCCTCAGCTTATTCGTCAGATTATTCATGACCAGTGAGCCTTTATGCTCAAATATGTCCCTGACGAGACCCTCTAAAGCTACGTCCCACCTATACTCTTTCTGCAACTTACAATTGTGAGGAAATTCATGTGTGTATATATATATAATGTAAATTTAATTTAAATAACTTAATAAATTGTTACCTTAAACTCTTGAAACAATTAATCCCTATGGCCCCCCGGGATGGCCTTCCATGTAGGCCGTGGACCATTAAACTTGCATCGCAGGATCTTCGATATCGAATCAGAAGGGCCCTTCGCGGGCAGAAAGCTACAGCAAAATTAGAGCGTTAATAAATGTTATAAATAAATAAATAAAACAAGTAAATATAAATTAACGATACTTTATATATATTAAAAAATTAAATTAGCTTACTCGTTATCCCCCCTAGGGATGAGAAGAATCCTCCTGTCGGATGGACCACGAATCTCTTGTTAGCTGCAGTGGTCATCGAAGAGTACAATCTTGTAAGTCTTGGCACGAGCGGAAAGTACCACATCTTTTTTAGCGACCTCTTCTTCTCAATGCCCATCCTAGTGGTTGCCTTGTACCGATCCGCACCACAAAATCGACAACATGTTATGCTTTCCGTTGAATAATCCATATAGTACAACATACATCCATTCGGGCAACAATCAATTTTCAAACACCCTAGACCCAAATTTTCCCCAGACTTCTTAGCATGATAAAAACTAGTAGGCATCCGATTGTATTCTAGCAACGCCTTGGACACTGACATGGTGAGGCGATTAAAACAGTCTTCTTGCATATTGTAGTCAGATTTGATACTCAACCATTCCATGCACATCGACAACTCCGTGTACTCCCGACATCCTTCCCACAATGGAGATCATGCAGCACTCAGTATATCATAAAATCTTTGAGCTTCGGGATTCAAATTCTCCTCTATGTATTGGGAACCCATTCCACCATCTTCTCCCCCATCTTCTTCTAGTACAACACCAACCGATGGCCCAGCATGATCCATTATCATCTGCTCGTATGGATTCAATTCTTCCCTCCGGTCACCACTTCCATAGTACGAACCTTCAAACACAATCGGGTTTAAATCAGGCAACGTCTCACCATGCTTACTCCACCAATAGTAATCAGGCATGAAGCCCTTCTCATAAAGATCGGCTACAACTCCATCCACGCTTTAGAAAGATTGACACTTGCATCTTTTGCAAGGACACCTCAAATGATCACCGCCCAGCCGTATAAATCTCTCCTGGCTAACAACAAACTCTATAAACTTACCCACTCCAACTCTATACTCTTCCCTCAGACGTTTATTCCGATCCAACCTACGATACATCCATTTCCGATTCTCCGGAATATCCATTGTTGGCAATTAAATAGCCTGACCAATCCTACAATAACACTTATATATTACGATGCATTCCAATAACTCCATCAATCTCGTTCTTATGACAAGGTATGAACCTATCCCATTCGAGAAGAAACCTTTACCACACTCGGCTAATAATAGTTATTCCCATATTCAAATACCTTATACTTGACAAAATTTTGGCAGCATTTCCCATCGATCTCCAAGTACACGACTCGAGCACGGTGAGAATCACTGCGATCAAGTATGCACTAGGAGAATAAGAGGAAGTGCATCAAACCAAGATTTCAATAAGTATATAAGGCATTTGAACATTGAAATGACTATTGTACGAGTGTGAAAAAGGTTTTTTCCCAAACTGTCCCACTTGGACAATTCAAGATTCAATACAATGAGCATGCGTGCCCTGAGAAGGTACGCATGCTCATTAATATTGAATATCAAATAGGAAACTAAGGCTTTCGTAACTTAATAATTAACTCTAGCAGAAAATAAAACCATTGACTTATAAGGATTGCAGCATACTTCAACAAATATATATTGAAGCATATTTCAATACAAACTTAGATAAAATATAGTAGCAAACATCCTATTGAGCTCCGCTCTCCACTAACAAGTAACACATAATTGTCAAACACATGCATAACTTCTAAATTAGCAACACACAACAAGCATCCCACCTTTTTGACAGGATCACATCCTATTGAGCTCTGCTCTCCACTAAGGCTATTCTAACTCATTAACCATAACAGAAGATACAAATTTAACTCTATATACAGAGCACAATTTTAGCAACAAAAACGTTAATAAGGACATAAAAATGGCAATCAAGGCATAGAATTGACACATCAATCCTATTGAGCTCTGCTCTCCACTAACAAACAACATATAAAGTTTACAACCACATGCATCAATTTTAATCTACCAGCACACAACCAGCATCCTATTGAGCTCAGCTCTCCACTAACAAACAACATATTCAATTGCAACCACATGCATCATTTCTAATCTACCAGCACACAACCAGAATCCTATTGAGCTCGGCTTTTCACTAACAATCAACAAATCAATTCAAAGTCTTCAAGAACCACTAGCAACAAAGAAAAAGATAGAGTATTTGACCTACCTCAACTCCAAGCAAATAGTGAAAACGGGTGACGACTAGAGCGGTTGTCAATAGACAAAGAAAACTGTAAGAAAAAATAATAACATCAACAAAGGCTCTTGTGATAAAAGTATAAACTTGGAAATCATTAACCTACTTGCACACTTGCCACTCATGAAAGTATAAACAAAACATTTTCATAACATATCAGTACCATAGCTTGTTTAAGCCGGGCATTGTTTTAGTGGCAAAGCAATAAAAAAAAAGGGTATGTTATGTACTTCAACAACTTATATAAGTGTGCCCAAAGTGTGATGTGTGCAGGTGGCGTGAATCGAAGGGAAGAGAGTGTGGGGAACTGATAATGCAGGAACCCTAAACAGAGAGGTAAAATAAAAGAAGTAATAAAAAGAAAAGTGGTAAAATGGAGCAATGCACATGAGACAAACCAGTGTAGAATGTTCACCAAGATGACTTGCGAAAGCAAAAATCCTCTTAGGCAATAACCATAGCATAAATATCATAAAAGGTCAATCAAATTAAAACAATGATCATTCAGTTAAGTTATTTTCATTTTTAACATCACAAAAATATTATTTACCTTTAATTACACCAAAAGAGGGATTTAAAAAGTAGAAACAAAACCAGATTAGAACTAATTGGATATATGCGAAAAGGTGGCAGAAGTATAATGATCCTATAAACACTAAAATACCAGAACTCAAGTAGTCATAAAGCAAGCAATTTTAAAGTACAATTAAAAACCAATCAGCACCTGCACCACCTAGCAAAAATATATACTTTACAAATCATGGTAATTCGGGCTTTTCATCAAACACCCTGCTATCATTACCCTCAACACCTATCATATTGTTTAAACAAGACAATAATCCCCAGAAACTTTACCCATTTGATCAATACCAAACGGTTTAGCAAGTAACAGAGAACAGAAAATCTAATTTTCAATGCTTAACAACTTCAATCATCAACAGGCAACATCACATAGATCAAAGGTTCAACCAATCAAATAGTATAACAACATGAAGATTAAACAAAATACAACTTGCTACTCCACCTAATGAATGATGAGTGCAATAACGATCTTGGAATGAAAGAAGAAAGGGAGGCACTTGAATAACCTACCTTCACAGTTGCAGAGATGGCGGTGCGGCAGCCCAAGAGGGTGCTCTCTCAGCCGCGCAAAACCTGCAAACAGAGTCTGCAAACCGCACAAAACCTGCAAAGAGAGAGAGACAGAGAGAGAGAGAGATGCGAGTGAGAGAGAGAAGGAGAGGGAGAGAGAGACGCGAGTGAGAGAGAGAAGGAGATAGACGCGAGTGAGAGAGAGAAGGAGAAAAGGAGAGAAGAAGAGGGAGAGAGAGACGTATGCTTACCGTGTGGAGGAGGTGGTGGCCGGAGAGGAGCTGGAGGAGGTGGTGGCCGGAGAGGAGCTGCTGTGCCGCCTGCATGTGAGAGAGAACAGAGAAGAAAAGAGAAAAATGGGGGAAGAGAGGAAGGAAATCGCGATTTAGGGATTTTATTTTTAGCGACTGAATTATTCGATCGCTAAATCGGTTACTAAATGGGTTAAATTGAAATTTGAATTCATAAATTTAGCGACCGATTTAATATCGGTCGCAAAGATAGATAAAATTTAACCGTGTCATTTAACTCGGTCGCCATTTCGGTCGCTAAAAAGTCATAAATTTTTTACTTTTACTTTTCTTTATTTTGCGACCGAAATAGAGACCGATAACACTGCTACGCTCTATTTCGGTCGTTATTTCGGTCGCCGTATCAACTCTAATCAGTGTTTGATTTAGATCCTACAATCGGTCGCCATTTCGGTCGCAAACAGCAACCAACAAATTCGGTCACTATTTTCGGTCGCTAAATAACCTTTTTTTTGAAGTGGAATTTTAGTTAGCCATTATGAATGTATACTTGAGTTACAAGAATAACCATCGTCTGCTGACGTGGCAAGATGGACGCGCTTATTTTCAAGTCTTTGGACTTGCTGTTCTTTAGGTATTCATTTATGGCCTCGTCCACTAAGGAAAAATCAGTCTACTTATCAATTAAATTACAACCAGTTTAAATAACCTTTGGACGGGTAATTCTTTGCACGAGTACAAGCATTGTATACCTTATTTGAAATGCTTATTTTATATGCTCTATTTGAATTTTTGTATTTGATACTATATTCACTCTAATATTGGTATCGATGTTGTTATATACTTATAGAATTGGAAAATACTAAATTGACATTATAATCTAACCTTATCAAATTTCCAATATTTTTCTCATACAAATATCTACTGTATTATCAAGTCTATTTTTTTTTTACATTCAAACCTAGCATTTATGAAATATATCCATTGCAAACTTTGATACATTTCAAATTCAAAGATTTTGTTGACTAATAAATAAATATTATTATATTAAATTATATTATATATGTTATAACTAAAAGTATGAATATGATATAGCACACTAAAAGTTGGGTTAAAAATGAAAACCAGATTTGTTACATGTAGAGACTTACCCCACCCCCGTCACTCTTTTTTTTTTCCTTTTCTTTTTCTTTTGCGAAATATGATTTGTACTCCTTTGAGAACCTGAAAGTTATAAATGTGGAATTAAAATGTTAAACTGTGTATATTAGTTGTATAACCTGCTCGTCCACTGATGTGGTAGAAGCACTCATCCACTGATGTGGTAGAAGTGCTCGTCCCCTCAAGTGACAGGAGCGCTCGTCCACACAAGTGACAGAAGCGCTCTCCACCCAAGTGATAGAAGCTCTCGTCCACACAAGTCTTTGGACTTGCTAAGCCCTTAAGAGAAAATCCGTCCAGTGGATGGCACTGTGGACGTTTACTGAATTTATCTAGGCATTATGGATGTATACTTGAGTTACAAAAATAACCCTCGTCTGCTGACGTGGCAAGATGGACGCGCTTATCTTCAAGTCTTTGGACTTACTGTTCTTATCAAGTTATTTAGGTATTCATTTATGGCATCGTCCACTAAGGAAAAAACAGTCTACTTATCAATTAAATTATAAACAGTTTAAATAACCTTTGGACGGGTAATTCTTTGCACGAGTCCAAGCATTGTATACTTTATTTGAAATGCTCATTATGTATGCTCTATTTGAATTTTTGTATTTGATACTATATTAACTCTAATATTGGTATCGATGTTGTTATATACTTATAGAATTGGCAAACACTAAATTGACATTATAATTAAACCTTATCAAATTTCCAATATTTTTCTCATACAGATATCTACTATATTATCAAGTGTAATTTTTTTTTTACATTCAAACCTAGCATTTATGAAATATATCCATTGCAAACTTTGATACATTTCAATTTCAAAGATTTTGTTGACTAATAAATAAATATTACTTGGTTAAAGTAATCTTTTGGTCCCTATACGTGACATTGATTTTCAATTTGGTCCCTATACGTCAAAAGTTATCAATTTGGTCCCTATACGTGACATTGGTTTTCAATTTGGTCCTCACCTCTAATTGGTCCTTATATAAGAGGACCAAATTGTAAATTATTGTCACACGTAGGGATCAGTTCGACAAAAAAAATTTGAAATCAGTCCCTACATGTGACAATTATTTTCAATTTCGTCCCTACATGTGATAATAATTTGCAATTTGGTCCCTCTTATATAGGGACCAATTAGCTGTGAGGACCAAATTGAAAACCAGTGTCACGTATAGGGACCAAATTGATAACGTTTTATGTATAGGGACCAAATTGAAAATCAGTGTCACGTATAGGGACCAAAAGATTACTTTAACCATATTACTATATTAAATTATATTATATATGTTATAACTAAAAGTAAGAATATGGTATATCACACTTAAAGTTGGGTTAAAAATGAAAACCAGAGTGGTTACATGTAGAGATTTACCCCACCCCTGCCACTCTTTTTTTTTCTTTTTTCTTTTTCTTTTGAGAAATATGATTTGTACTCCTTTGAGAACCTGAAAGTTATAAATGTGGAATTAAAATGTTAGACTATGTATATTAGTTGTATAACCTGCTCGTCCACTGATGTGGTAGAAGCGCTCGTCCACACAAGTGACAGAAGCGGTCGTCCATACAAGTGACAGAAGCGGTCGTCCACACAAGTGACAGAAGCGGTCGTCCACCCAAGTGACAGAAGTGGTCGTCCACACAAGTGACACAAGCGCTCGTCCACACAAGTCTTTGGACTTGCTAATCCCTTAAGAGAAAATTCGTCCAGTGATGTGGCATTGTGGACGCCTACTGAATTTTAGTTAGGTATTATAGATGTATACTTGAGTTACAAGAATAACCCTCGTCTGCTGATGTGGCAAGATGGACTCGCTTATTTTCAAGCATTTGGACTTGTTGTTCTTATCAAGTTATTTAGGTATTCATTTATGGCCTCGTCCACTAAGGAAAAATCAGTCTACTTATCAATTAAATTTTTAAATATTTGTAATGTTTAAGCGTTTCCTTCGGTGACTTCTACTTTCCTTCTCTTTCATCATTTCTACAAACTTCTTCTCTCACTCTCTTTTATCATATCTACAAGCTTCTTCTTCTCTCACTCTCTTCTACGGTTATCTATCCCCTTTTCTTCAATTTTTTATCTCACCTCGTCTTTCTGTCTTCTCCACCGATTGTACAGTATATCTTGTCGATTGAAGGAGCTGCGGTGGATTATCTGTCACTAGGGCTTGCTGGATATGTTGTCAAATTACATATTTTGTTGTGTTTATGATAGATTAACCCTATGAGGCTATTTTTATATCTGTAAATTTAATATTTAATATTGCATTATTTTTATTTATTTTTGTTAGACAATACTGCTTTTTCACAGCTTGAGGTGTCGAATGCTTGAGGTGAGATCGGTAAACGTGTCTATTAGGGCTTGATTTGGGGCTCCTTTCATGCTAGATATTTTAAAAAAAATTAATTAGATATATTTTTTCCAAAAATTTTTGGAGCTTGTAAGTTTTATTTGTTAAGTCTTCTGTTATAAATAAAAGTTCATTGTAACCGGATTAATGTGTGCTTCAGTTTAGTTCTTTTTTTTGGAAGTGAGGATTTCTGTTGGTTCTCTTGTGTTTTGCCCTTTGGTATTTGTATTTGGTTTTTGGGTTCCCTGTTGTTATTATGTGTTTTGGAGATCGCATCCTCTCATTACAGTCTTTTTAGGTTATTTTTAATTTTTTAGGTTATTAGATAGATAGTAGTAGATAGATTGGCTCTGCATTGTTAGAATTGTAATGATGGCTTTGTTGTTTTATTTTATTGTTTTACCTTTTCCTTCTTGAAATAATAATTTGAATAATCTTTTCTTATATCTTTTTTTGACGCAAAAATATTTTCTTAGATCTGATTACACATTTTTTAGGTTGTTATGTAGATATTATGTAGATAGGTAGATATAGGCTCGATGTTAAATTGCAATGATGATTATTATTTTTTTCCTTTGTAGCTTTTGATTTGATTAATCTCTCTGTATTGTTGAATTTGATTTGATTTTGTGTTCCTATATACTTCTACTTTTTTCTGATTACATTTTTCACTCACTGGAAAGAGGTATTCTGGGAGTTGTAATTTTTTTTAGGTGTTTTCGAATTCAAATTTGATGTTTCCCTCCCAATTTTGTTTCCGGTTTTAGCATTCTTGGTGGCTATAAATTGGACGCCCACTTTGGTGGTAGCTCACCTTACCACAAACTTATCTCCGTTGTTTTCTTTGTGTCAATTATCAATCTTCAATGCCTACAATCTTTGTTAGAATGGATTTGCATTATGATCGAATTGACTCCATTGTTTCCAATAGGGAGGCAATTAGGTTGGTTGTTAGGGTTGCCCGCCTCTGGACAGTCCCTCTGTTCATTTTTGTATCTTTATGATCATAGATTTTTTTCTTTCGTGATATGGGACTTTTTTTTTGTTTTTGTTTTTTTTAAGGGTGGCAAGGTCCAAGCTACTGTCAGGAGACCTCTGTTACACAAGTTTAGCTCTTTACTTGAAGAGGGTTGCTATTACAAGATGGTTTATTTCAGTGTTGTGGGAAACAATGGTGGTTATAGGGCTTCTTCACATGAATTCAGGCTGATTTTCATATTCAAAACAAATGTTCAGAAAAGGGATTGCCCCTCCATTTCTAGATATGGACTTAACTGTGTACCATTTTGTGAAATACTGAACTATGATGAGGGTCATGAATATTTGATTGGTGATTACTATGACTGTTTTCATTGTCTACTATTTTTTTATTTGATTTTTTGATTCTTATTGACTATTGATTTTGTTGTTGTATTTGTCTTCAACATTTTTAGATGTAATGGGGCTTTTGACTTGTGTGTACCCTGAAAGACAATATACCACGGATGGAAAGACAACTAGCATGGTTGTGATCGAGCTTACTGACTCAAGGTGTCTTGCTTACATGATAATTTCGTTGGGAACTTGGTAAATAATATTTGTTCTATTTTTTTTATGAAACTATTAAACTTTTTTTATTTGTCTTTGTTTGGTACAGTGGCACTCTGGAATGTGCATTGTTTGGTGATTATGTAAATTTGCTGAGGGATTCTCTAGCTGGTGGTGGTAATGTTCAGGTGGTGGTGGTTCTGCAGCTTGCAAGGGTGAAGGTTTTTAGAGGCATGTAATCTATTTTTATCTTCGTTTGGTTTGTTAAGTTGCATTTTGTTTAGTTATTTTGTTAAAAAAAATGTTTAAGATGCTGTGATAATTGTTTTGACTATTCCTTCCTTTCTTTCACTTTGTGTATCCAGGCAAAACTATTATTCAAAATAGCATGAATGCTACACGACTGTTACTTAATCCAGACATTGAAGAGGCAATTGAATATAGGAATAGGTATGGACTTTATTATTATTTATATTGAAAGTAAATATTAATTAATATTAATATTAATATTAATATTTCGTTTTCTGATGTTTATTAATAAGTTTTATCTTTCATTCATATTTTTTTGTGAAACATTGCCGAACATGGGGCTGTTGATGTCGAGCCATTGGCAGTGGTCCTTGACAGTTCTAGACAAGGACTTGAAGCTGATTTCATGAAAAATAATCCTAAGAAGACAGTATCACAGCTAACCAGTATTAGTGAGGTGGTTGTTTTATTTTCACTATTGTTATGTTATCTATATATATTTGTTATTTATTTATTGATTATGATTATTTATTATTTGCTTGTGTCTCAGAAACTTAACTTATGATATCATTGCTATTATATTTAGGATGGTTTGTTTGTTGTTCTTGGGGAAATCGTTGATCTTGTCAACGACGGGTCTTGGTTCTATTTGGCATGCAATAGATGTAATAAATCTGTGACTTCCCTTGCTGGTGTCAACTATTGTGAGCTCTGTCGTATCCCTGTTCTGCATATGTATCCAAAGTATAATTACTATTTCCATTTGTTTGTTTTTAAAATTAATTTATAATTTATTATATTTTCCCTTGCTGCTTTTATTATTAACACACACAACTTAAATATAGGTATAAGGTTAAGGTGGAAGTTGCTAATGCAAGTGGGACATGTGTTCTCATTCTTTTTGACAGTGATGTCAACCTATTGATTCAAAAAAGTTGTGAGGATCTTCCTGGCCAGCATTTTGAGGTGATATATATATATATATATATATATATATATATATAATATAATATTTATATTTATCTGTTTATTAGTTTTGTCGTTTATTTATCTATTTATTCTTTGTTACAAAATGTCTTCGAGCAAGAGGCCCCTAGAATTGGTTACCCTCAGTTGCTTCATAGTCTAATTGGCAAGAGGATGCTTTTTAAGGTGGAGACAAAGCTTGAGCAAGCTTTCCTATTTGAAGGGACTTTTCCAGTTATAAGGGTTTGTTATGATGAAACTATTATTTCAATGTTTGATCTCATTGGTGCAGAAACAACACCTCTAAAGGTATGGTTTGGTTCTCAATAAGAAGTAATGTGTTAATACTTTTACTTATGGATTCATTATTCATTATTACTTATGGTTTCCAACACCTATGTCTTTGATTCCATATATGAAGGTTGTCTTCGTCCCACCTTTTTCAAAGGTGGACACTGAAATGGTGGACTTGAAAGATGATATTTCAGTAAGCATTTTCTTTTATTCTTGGTAATGTTTTTTTTTTCAGTTTATTTTTACCTTTTGTTACTGATTAGGTGTTTTTGTGTCTGTTACTCTAGCAGACTGATTATGGGATTATTGGCACATCTGTTTCTTTGGGAGATAGTCAAGTTGATTTTCAGTCTCAATGGACTCCGGCCAACAGGTTCACTCCTGCCAAGAGAAAGTTGGATGATGAGTTTGCTGCAACTCAAAAAGAATGCTCTGTCAGTGATCTCAAGAAGAAAGAAGAATGCTTTGTTAGTTGTGTCAAGAAGGACAGTGTCATTGATGTTGAAAACTATGAGGTTCCAGATTGTGGCCTGGTTTCTGTCAAGCTTGAGAAGCCGTGAAGTCAGTTTCTGAGTGCTTTACCATTTTGGGTGGATCTCCTTCATTCTGTTATTGTTGTATAGTCATGGGTGGAGATTCGTATGAAAGTAGTTTCTTTTATTTTTATGGTGTAAATCATTTAGTTGTTGTAGGTTGATCTATTTTGTTGTGCAATGTGTTTGAGTTTCGATATTGGCAGTCTACAACTTCCAAATTCAAACACAGTTTGTAACACCTTATTTTTCCTATGCTATCTGTAGCAGTAAATACATATTCAAATGTGTTTATTTTAGATTAAACCCAGAGGATGATTTTGTTTAAAATAAAATCATTTTGTTATGTTGTTTTACCGTATGAAGTCACAGTAAAATTTTCAGTCGAAAACTCAGACGAAAACCGGTCTGGGTTCTCACTGTCAGTACAAGTTTACTGAGCTAGAGACAAAATTTTAATTCGTGAACGAGACGGTTAGTGTTTTTATGATGTTTTGTGTGGGTTTGGAGTTTTTCGAAAAATCTTGTTTGGGGCCAAATCTTAGGGATTTTCTGAGTGAAATCGTTAGGAAATACGATCGGGGAAGTCATCTGATACGCAATGGAGCAGAGTATCAAGAGGATGAAGTGACATGAAGTGACTTGATGTGAAGGCTATGACACACCTCAAAAAAAAAGTGAATCTTGACTTTATTTCAAAATCTCACTTTTTCATCTTTCTCTCTCCAATCACATCACATCACCTTAACTCCTTATCTTCTCTACAAGCAACCCACCTTCTTTCTTCTTCTTTCTTCTCTTCTTCCTCTCCAAAACCATGCCACCCTCCCTCATTCTCTATAAATACTCTTCATTTCCATCATTCATCACTTTCCTCCATTTCTCACCTTTACACTTCACTACATTTCTTTTCTTCTTCTTCTCTCTTACAAAGTTTACATTTTTATCAAGCTTTTCTCTTAAAGTTCTTCATCAAAGTTGTTCATCTTTTTAAGGTTAATACTTCTATGTAGTTCTTTTTCAAAGTTTCATCTTTTATTTCAAAGTTTTCTTCATGTGTCATTTATGTGCTTTTAACTTCTAAAATCTCTTAAAAATGGTAGAAAACTCCGTTTGAGTTGAAACCAATTTATATGTTCTTATTTTCACTCCTACTACAACATACTAAAAGATTGTATAAAATGAAAATTTCTAACCCTATTTTCTTGATGAGGCCGAAACCATGCTTTTTGGTTTTGGTGGGTTTTGTTTAACTTTGCTTGTATGGACTTGTATTTGAGTTCTATTCCAAGATGATCATGACCAAGGGCTCCTTTGTACTAAAGGATGTTAGGTTTAAGTGATTGAAAAAGTTTAGAGATTTTACACATTTTCATGTAAAGGCCTAAACTTTAAGTAGTTTAAGACATTGATGCTTAGTTGATGTTTCTCCAAAGTGATCATGGATTAAGGCTTCTTGATGTATAAGGATGCTAAATCCAAGGGATTGGAAAGTTTGAAAATTTCTAACCTTTATTTTGTATCAAGGCCGAACTTTAAAGGTTTTTGGCAAAAATATTAAGTTTTGTTTTCTTCCAAAATGATCATAGATTAAAGCTCCTTATAATAAAGGATGATATGTCTAAAGTGATTGGAAAGTTTAAAATATTTTCTTGATTTATTTTCCTATGGTGGCCGAATGTAACATTTGACCTAGGATGTGTTATTTTATTTTGTTTTCCAAGATGATTATGGATTAAAGCTCCTTCATGTTAAAGGATGCTATGTCCAAAAGATTGGGTGATTTAAAGATCTCTAACCTTACAAACTTGTTAAGGCCGAACCTAAGAGTTCATGGTCTAAGACATTTGATTTTTCCATTTTCCGAAATGATCATGGTTTCAAGCTCCTTACTATGTATGGATTCTAACCTAAAGAGATTGGAAAGTTTAGAAATTTCTAGCGTATTTATCTATGCTTGGTCGAAACCCTAAGTCAAGTACTTAGTGGGATTTTTAATTCAACTTTGTTAAAAGATCATTATTTATGAACTCCTAACACTTAAGGATCATAAATCCATGAGTTGTATAATTTTCGGGAATCTCTAACCCTAAGAACTAGTCTTGGCCGAACCTACACCTTGTGGTTTAGTGTTCTTGTTTGATTTTAACTTATGATTTTGTGTTCATAACCTTAGACTTTCATCGCGGAGGAAACAAGGATGTTCGTGGTTTACCTCTCCAAGCATCTAATCTCCTTACCTTCACGGAAGGTAAGAGGGGATTGCCTAGGGATATTCAATGACTATATGCATGTGTGTATGTGTTTACTTATGTGATTTGAATATTATTGAGATATTGAGCCAATACTTGAATAACTTGTTTACTTGAACTATTGTGGTTATTACTTGAAGTTGAACATTTTTTGCTTTAAAGTGTTATGAATTATATATATGTGATGAACTGTAGTTAACTGTGATATTATTGTTGAGAATATATTACTGTTGATTGAAGTTTGAGAAGCCGGACTGGAGTCTGTGCACAATGATTATAAAGGATTAAAAGCCTTAATAAGCCTTGAATAGAACTTTGAAAGTATTGGTTTCATTTATAAAAGTTCCTTGTTTAAAACGCTTACTTCAAGAAAATGAGATTCTTATTTTGAAAAGAAACGTTGATGTGTTTTTAAGACGATAAAAACTACCTTTTTATGATCCAAAGTTGGTATGAGAGAAAACCTTTTTCGAACTATGTGTTTTATGAAGGAAAACCCCTTTGAAAATATTTGACTTTATTCCATCAAGGAATTTCAAATACAAACGAATTTCCTAAATGTTTTAGAAAAGATTTTGCAAAGGAAAAGGATTTTCTCCTAAATGATTTGGAAACATTCCGGTTACTTGGATAAGTGACCGAGGTTTTGCTTTGGATTTGATTTTCACTGAGCGAAAAGTAAACACATGTGAATTTAATCTAGTTCGCGAGACGTCGCTCCTAGTATTATGTAATATGCACGTTGATCCTTGATCCATGCCACGTTGTTGTGGACTGTGTGTCCTAATCACGTTGTTGTGGACTGTGTGTCACGTTGTTGTGGACTGTGTGTCCTAATCACGTTGTTGTGGACTGTGTGTCCTAATCACGTTGTTGTGGACCGTGTGTCCTAACCGCGTTGTGATGAACGTTGTTAAAGGTGAACGTTATTTTCTACGACCACAAGCCTAGGACTGGTGCATCGGTCTAAGGTGTTGTGATTGAGCACTCGGACTGCGTGTCCCGTGTTGATGTTGATAATTTCAAAATGATGAAATTTATGAACAGTCGTTAGCCTTTGAGCTTCGACAACGAATGAGAACGAACACAAAGAAAACATTGAGAACTAAATGTTTTACATTTGCATTTACGGCAGACGTGCCCGACATGGTTTTAACGTGAGACCTTAACAGGAAAGGTATCATGTGACGGTGTATTATCGTTGTTCTTAAATTGGACAATGAGACGGTGTACGTGTATCGTTGTGCCTAAATGGACAATGAAACGACGTGCATAATCGTTGTGCCTAAATGGCCAATGAGACGGTGTATTATCATTGTGCTTAGCTAGCCAATGAGACGGTGTATTATCGTTGTGCTTAGCTAGCCAATGAGACGGTGTATCGAGCCTGATCAACTCATTTAGAGGATGTTGGGATCTCCGTAGATTTATTTAGAACCTGATATTGAAGTGCCATGCATATTTTCAAAGATTGATTGTACGGGTTTGAGACCCTTTGATATAACACTGTTATATTGTGTATATGTATGATTTAACTACTTATATGATTATGTGATGTATGTATCATGTATATGGTTGTTGTGGGATATATCTTATGATGGTATCTCACTCTTACAGTTATATCAGGTCTCTTCGGGTTTTGCTGTAGTACCTTGGTACTCCAGTACCGATGTTGCAGAGGAGCCTTTCTAAGTCACTCGAAGACCTAGTGTTAGAGGTTGGGAAAGTATTCTGATTGGGGGTCTCTCCAATGAATATTTGATAGAATGACCAGCTTAGGAGTCTGAGTTGGGTTGTATATATAAGGAGGTCGGTAAATGTAATGTTATATACATCCATCTGTAGTTTGAACTTTTCTTTCGAAAGTGGAAACTTAGAGAAATGTTGTATGTCATGGTAACTTTGTTACGAACGTGACTCTACGTTTTAAATGTATGTATGATGGATTTTAGAGTTATCCTTATAGAAGAAAATTTTATACCCCATTTTTCTGACTTAAGAGAAAACAATTTTCCGAAAGCAACCAGCAAATTATCTTTTGACTTACTTCCGCATGTGTTACGTAGTAATGCCTAAGGGGGGCGTTACACAGTTTGCCTTCAACCTATTATTCTGCATTTTAAAAGTGTAAGCCTCCTTTGTATTTTCGTCTGCTTATTTCTCTATGTATGCCGAGTAGTTGCTGTTTGGTTGGGACACTTTTTGTTGGGCATTGATGTAACTATAATCCAAACATGATGGCTTTAGATTGTCCCAACCCTTGCTTATGGTAGGACCTATGTAATTACTCTACTTATCTTAATGAAATCTTCTTCCTTTTTTTGGTCATATATATATATCATTTTGAAGGTAATTATTTTGTTTCAGTTACTTTGGATTGGTATAAATCTATGGTTTCAATTTTAATGAAAATATAACCATCAAGTAATCAACTAACGAGGTGATTAATTGATATTGATAATTGATTCAAGAGAACATTTTTTTCTCTATTAACTTCTAATTTATTTGCATCCGACATTTAGTAAATGTCACTCTCAATTTGTCAGTATTATGAAATCTAAAATTCGTTTAGACAAACTCTTAGGTTGATTTACTTTCCAAAAAAAAACCTTAGGCCGATGTCTTCAATTTTTCAGCATTATTTAATTAAAAAAACATTTGTTATTGGTGTTTATGTTAAAATCGTTTAATAACAATTACACTGTTAATTAAATATCATCATTCAGCTTTCTTTCAGTTGATTAAATAATAAAATAATATAGCTTCTTAAGTCTTAGCTTTTCGTTGTCTTTATACTATTTAGCACTGTTTGCTATGTCTTTATACTAGAGGATTGCTTTCAGGTACAAATAAAGTTTGATGGAATATCCTAGACTAGATGATCTGACTCTTATGTAGAGTGTACTTGGATGAGAGGTCTTTTTGATATCCTATATCCTATATATATAGGATATATTGTTATTATGCTATATAAATTTAGTGAAAACAACATCTAAGTTGCAGGATATAATATGGTAGGTATTTATTTTCCTTACTCCTTCGGATACTTCCTTTAGCTTGAATGAGCTTATATATATCCTTTGTTGAACCCTTTCATTGTACGAAATCAGGTGGCACGGCTTAGTTGGACTCTGTTTGTGGGCATACAAATTCTGTCATCCTTCTAACATTGTTATTGTTTTTGTCCAGGTATTTCAGCTTTGTTATTTTTTTTGTATAATATCATTTCTTTATTTCTTGATGTTATTTGAGGCAGTATTATACATGTGCTGCTGAATTATAAGTCAATGTTATTATCATCTTAAAATTTTTTAATGGTTCTTGGTTCCTTATTTCTGTCCCATTTCGACCCTAAATTCTATCATATAAGAGAATATTGGTTGTATACAGATATTCCATATTTTTGTTCTTATTCCTGAAATGCATATTTTCAATATATTTAATAAGAATAGTTGAATCGTCCATTTAGTTTAGGGTACTACTGATAGTTATATTGAGTGTAAAATTTATGTTAATTACTGTATTACTGTGTTATTCACATTCCACCATTAGTTGGTGGTTCACATTGTAGTTTAAAAATTTAAGTCTTTTATATCTATTGCTTACTACTGCTTATTACTGTTGTGTTATAGTTGTTAACATCTAATTATCCTATTACTTTTTTTTTTATAGATATATGATTTAGTTTATCATTTTATTCAAATTTTTGTATCTTTTGATTTTTCATTAATCATTTTTTATTTGTTTTTATCTCCTATTTTGTTTGATGTTGGTGCAGTTCATGAAAAAAATGAGTGATCTTAATCAAGTTGGAGTGGATTGTTTTCCTGTTTCTAATTCTAAGAAAGCAAGACAAAAGAGGATGTCTTTGTTAAGGGATAAGAAGAGGGGGTGCAATAAGGAGAATTTGTAGTTTGTTCATTGTTGCAATTTTTTTTATCTTTGTTGAGATGATATGTTTCTTTTCTAAACCATATTTAATTTGATTATTTAAGCTTGGAGTATAAATAATATGTAATCTCATTCAAGTTTTCCTCCGGATATATTACTCTTTGCTGAAAACATGGCATCCCATGCAAGTAATATACATTCAAGTAACAATTTTTAATTTTTATTTCTAATTTCTCGTCATGCTATTAACTCTCAGTAATAATGGATTTTTAGTTTTCTTCTAATTTATTAATTTTTTCCCTCAATTGTATGCTAAGGTATAGATGAAGTTCCTATTAATGAGAATTTTGGGAATTTGTTGTTTGAAAAGGCAGAAAATGAAGGTATATTAAAATTATGAATTGTCTAATTGGATTTCATTTATTTTTAAAACCAACATGTTAACTATATATATGATATAAATGCCATAATTTTTATTTAATTTTCAATTTTAGATTATCTTGATTTTGGAGCTATGAGCTGTATTTGCCAGCATTGTGGAGCAAATGTTTTGTTTGAGGAACATGCTGATAAAAGTAAGAAAAAATATGGTGTGAAATTTTCTATATGTTGTATGAGAGGAAGAATCATTTTGGAATATTTAGAGAAGCCACCTGATTTGCTTTGGAATTTGACTCATGGGCAAGACTCAAGGAGTGCTCATTTCCTTGATAATATATGTGCTTATAATAGCATGTTTGCTTTTACATCAATGGGAGGGAAAGTTCAAACTAATGTTAATTCAAGGCATGGTCCTCCTCAATTTATTATTGGTGGTCAAAATTATCATCGAATGGGGAGTTTGTTGCCTGTTGAAGGGGAGAAGCCAAAGTTTGCACAATTATATATATATGATACTCAAAACGAGGTGTCAAATCGGATATCTCATTTAAGGTATTTTTTTATTTTTTACTTAGTTATAAAATATATATATATATAATATTTTATTTTATTTTCTGTTTCATTTTCATGTTATTATATCTTATGGTAAATGTTATTTTTTTAAGGATGACTTTTGTAATTGTACTGTTTTTTTTTTTTGTTATTACATTGTTGTAAATAGTTATTGTTTTTATCCTCTTTTAATGTCTTACATTAATTTGTCAACCTATGTTTGTTATATTGTGGGTATACATTCATTCAATCCCTAATAATTTATGGTTTGTTCTTATGGTATATGAATGATAAAGACAACAAAAAATTAGATTCAACTTTGGTGAAAGAATTGTTGGAAATGGTTGATGTTTTTAATACTCATGCAAAAAGTTTTAGACGTGTTAGAGATATTTTTCAGCAGGATCGTGATTTGAATGTAGATCTTAGATTGATTCGTAGTCGATCAGTTGAAGCACAAAATTATAATTTACCAACTGTAGATGAAGTTGTTGCTCTTATTGTTGGGGATTTTGATAATTGTGATCGTGGTCGAGATGTGATTGTTCACTCTAGAGAAGGGTATCTGCAAAGGATTCGAGAGACACATGCTTGGTTCATGCCTTTGCAATATCCGTTGTTATTTCCATATGGGGAAGATGGTTTTCAAGAAGATCTGCCTATTGTGCCTGCTACCGACTCTACTGCAGAAACACATGGAGGTCAGGTATCATTGCGAGAGTTTCTGGCATTTAGGTTAATGGATAGAGAGTTTGAGGATACTACTATATTGAAGAGCAAACGATTGTTCCAACAATTTGTTGTTGATTGTTATTCAATGCTTGAAGCACGAAGACTTTCATTTATAAAAAAATCATCAAGATGTAAGTAGAGGTGACCTTTTGAAAGGTGTTGAGGAAGCTATGGATGAAGGTGATGTAGAAGCAGCAACTATTGGCAGAAGAGTTATTCTTCCATCTTCATTCACGCGTGGTCCTAGATATATGTTTAATAATTGTCAGGATGCTATGGCTATTTGTAGAAGATTTGGTTACCCAGATTTGTTTTTAACCTTTACATGTAATCCAAAGTGGTATGAGATTCGTCAGTTGGTATGTTCTATGGGACTTGTTGCTTCATATCGTCGAGACATTTTGTGTAGAGTATTTCATATGAAGTTAAATCAAATGATGAGTGATTTGAAGAAGGGTTCGTTTTTTGGCAAGGTTATAGCATGTATTATTATTATATACGTTTTATTTATTTTATTTGATATTTTATTTGATTTTATTTATATTGGATAATATTGTTTATTATTTTTCTTCCATTATTTAGGTATGTATACAATTGAATTTCAGAAACGTGGCTTGCCACATGCACATATATTGTTGTGGTTAGAACAAAAGGATAATTTGTAATCGATTGATTTTATTGATTCTGTCATCTCAGCTGAGTTACCAGACAAAACCATGCTCCCAAATTTATACAACATTGTTACCAATTTTATGCTTCATGGGCCTTATGGTAGTGTAAATCGTACTTCTCCTTGCATGAAAGGTGGTAAATGTTCAAAAAATTTCCCGAAGAAATTTGTTGACCATACAACCTTTGATGATGATGGGTATCCTATATAGGAGAAGGGATAATGGTGTTACTACAGTTAAGGATGGTGTACATTTGGACAATCAGTATGTTGTTCCTTACAATCCTAAATTGTTGATGCGGTATCAAGCCTATATTAATATTGAATATTGCAATAAATTAGATTGCACCAAGTATCTATTTAAATATTTTAATAAGGGGTCGGATCGTGTTACAGTTGTTGTCACTGATGGCCAACATGAATCAACTGAAATGCATGTTGTTGATGAGATAAAGCATTATTATTATTGTCGCTACCTATCCCCATGTGAATCTACTTAGAGAATTTTTGCATTTGATATTCATGAGAGATGGCCTCCTGTACAACGTTTGACTTTTCATCTTCCTAAAGAGCCGTTTGTATTATTTAATAATAATGAGAAGGTTGGTGATGTTGTTGAGAGGAATAAAAACAAGGTTACAATGTTCCAGGCATGGATGGATGCAAATCATAAGTATGTTGAGGGTAGACATCTAATCTATGCTGAGTTTCCATCAAGGTTTATTTTTTTCCAACAACAAAGGGAAAGGCGACCTAGGAAAAAAGGTCAAATGATTGGCCGTTTGAATTTTGTGCCGCCTGGTATTGGGAAAGCATATTACATGAGGCTATTGCTTAATGTTCAAAGGGGTTGTATGAGTTATGAATGTTTGAGAACTGTTAATAACAATATTTATGGGTCCTTTCAAGAAGCATGTGTTGCTATGGGTTTGTTATCTGATGATAAAGAATTTATTGATGGAATACATGAGGTTTCATCGTTGGCTTTTGGGGCATACTTGAGGAGGCTTTTTATCATTTTATTGTTGTCGAATAGTATGAGCAACCCTCGCCATGTATGGGACAAGACTTGGGAAGTTTTAGTGGATGGGTTGTTATATGAAAGACGTAAACACTTACAATATCCAGGTATATTACTATTCTAGAAATTTTATAAATTAGAAATTAGAAAATTATAATTTTTTTTAGTTAATGTTTTTATTTGGTTGATTTATCATTTATTTATTAGTTATTCCAGTTATTTTGTCATGAATTTATATGATTACATATAATCTAATGGATCAATTATTAGTAATTTATTTCCTATATTCAAAGTTGAGGTAATAGCGATAGGTTATTTTTATATTTTTATTTTCATTTATACCTGTAATTTTTTTACATGGTGCAGATTTATGTTTGAGTGATGATCAGTTGAAGGTTATTTGTTTGGTTGAGATGAAAAAATTATTACGTTTGAATGGGAAGTCATTGAAAGATTTTGATACCATGCCATTCCCTTATACTGAAGACCTATCTTATTTGAATAATATTTTTGTCCTTAGATAAATTTCATATGATCTAGATGAGATGGCTACTAAACATCTTGAATGCTTGCTTAATATTGGACAAAGATTGGTATATGATGAGATTGTTGATGCTGTGACAACAAAAATTGGTGGTTTCTTCTTTGTTGATGGTTATGGTGGCACGGGGAAGACTTTTTTATGGAAGACTTTGTCATATAGATTTCATGCTGACAGTAAAATTGTTTTGAATGTTGCTTCGAGTGGGACTGCTTCACTTTTACTTCCTGGAGGTAGAACTGCACATTCACAATTTGCTATTCCTTTGGTATTAAATGAAAACTCATGTTGTAATATTACGTAAAATAGTTTTAAGGCTGATTTACTTCGTGAGACTACTTTGATAATCTGGGATGAGGCTCCAATGGTTAATAGATGGGCATTTGAGGCATTGGATAGGATGTTAAAAGATTGGAAATTGTTGATGTGGAATATTGTCATAAACCATTTGGAGGAAAGGTTGTTGTGCTTGGTGGTGATTTTAGACAGATATTACCTGTTGTTCCAAAGGGAAGTAGGGCATATATTGTTATGGCCACCATTAACTCATCTTTATTGTGGAAGCATTGTAAAGTGTTGAGGCTTACAGAAAATATGAGGATCCAGATGAATTCAGATGTTAATGATAACTAAGCCAGTAAGGAATTTGCACAATGGATTCTTGATATTGGTGATGGGAAGGTGGGTGTTGATAATGATTGTGATTTTGATATTTATCCACCCGAAGAGTTGTTAATATTGGATTCAAATGATCCGATAACAACTATTGTGCCCTGTATATATCCTGATCTGGTTAGTAATATGACTAACTTCAAGTATTATGAAGAAAGAGATATATTGGTTCCAAAATTACAGTATGTGGAATGGATAAACAACACTGTGTTATCGTTGCTTCCTGGTGATGAAAAAGAATATCTTAGCTCTGATTCTATTACGAAGATGGAGGAAACAAATGGTATTAATTCTGAGTGGTTGACTCCTGAATTTCTTAATCAAATTAGATGCTCCGGACTTCCTAATCATAAGCTAATATTGAAGGTTGGTGTTCCTGTTATGTTGTTGAGAAATATTGATCAATATGTTGGGTTATGCAATGGAACGAGGTTAGTTGTTACTGAGTTGGGTGTGAATGTCATTGGTGCTAGAGTTGCTGCTGGAAATAATATTGGTGATAAAGTTTATATCCTTAGATTTAACTTAGAACTGTCAGGTCACACAATGCCATTTATGTTTCAAAGATGTCAGTTCCCATTGATACTTAGCTTTGCAATGACTATAAATAAGAGTCAAGGACAAACATTATCTCATGTTGGACTATATTTACCTGCTCCTGTTTTTTCACATGGCCAATTATATGTTGCCATCTCTAGAATTAAATGTAAGAGTGGTTTGAAGATTCTAAGTTGTAATGATGATGGTGAGGCATGTAATTTGGTGAAAAATGTTGTCTATAGAGAAGTTTTTGAACATGTTTGATTCAAAATGTTCTGCTTATGTTATTTAAAGTATTTGTTTTATTATATATTTCTCTTATTTTTTCTAAAGCTCCAATTCTTAGTTGGTATTTACAAAATGCACTATCAAAATAATATGCCTTTGGACGGGTAACTCTTTGCACGAGTCCAAGCATTGTATACCTTATTTGAAATGCTTGTTATGTATGCTCTATTTGAATTTTTGTATTTGATACTATATTCACTCTAATATTGGTATCGATGTTGTTATATACTTATAGAATTGGCAAACACTAAATTGACATTATAATTTAACCTTATCAAATTTCCAATATTTTTCTCATACAGATATCTACTATATTATCAAGTCTAATTTTTTTTACATTCAAACCTAGCATTTATGAAATATATCCATTGCAAACTTTGATACATTTCAATTTCAAAGATTTTGTTGACTAATAAATAAATATTAGTATATTAAATTATATTATCTTTGTTATAACTAAAAGTAAGAATATGGTATAGCACACTTAAAGTTGAGTTAAAAATGAAAACCAGAGTGGTTACATGTAGAGACTTATCCTACCCCTGCCACTCTTTTTTTTTTTTCTTTTTTCTTTTTCTTTTACGAAATATGATTTGTACTCCTTTGAGAACCTGAAAGTTGTAAATGTGGAATTAAAATGTTAAACTGTATATATTAGTTGTATAATCTGCTCGTCCACTAATGTGGTAGAAGCGCTCGTCCACTGATGTGGTGGAAGCGCTCGTCCACTGATGTGGTAGAAGCGCTCGTACACTAAAGTGACAGAAGCGCTCGTCCACACAAGTGACAGAAGCGCTCGTCCACACAAGTCTTTGGACTTGCTAAGCCCTTAAGAGAAAATCCATCCAGTGACGTGGCACTGTGGACGTCTACTGAATTTTAGTTAGGCATTATGGATGTATACTTGAGTTACAAGAATAACTCTCGTCTGCTGACGTGGCAAGATGGACACACTTATTTTCAAGTCGTTGGACTTGCTGTTCTTATCAAATTATTTAGGGTTGCTTGTGAATAGTGGGAATGAAATTTCAAGTGTTCCAGTTGTAACACCCTACATTTTATTTTCCGATTTTTTTTCAGTAAAAATATTTTCGCTGTATTAACCGGTATAAATGTATTTATTTATATTTTTATCCGAGTTCATGGAGATTGATTTTTATGAAATAAAAATCATATTCGTACTCTATCTTAGGGTAGAAGCTTACGATAAAAATTTGGGTTGAAAATTCAGACGGAACCCGATCGCATTTTCACCGACGATATAATTTTCTTGAAAGAGAAAACCTAATTTTGACTCGTGAACAAAATGGTTTATATTTAAATCATATTTCCAACGAGTTTGGTTAGTTTGAAAATTTTCAGTCGAAAACGAAATATTACACTTTTAGCAGGCGTAAAACCCTAATCGGGAAACCGACGGAGTCAAGAAGGGAAGTGCAGAGACCCGTCAAGAGATCGAGACAACGAGTCATATATGATGACTCATGGAGGATGAGTCACCAAGCATTTATGAGCACTAAATGCATGTAATCATGACATTTAGGTAAAAAGACCAAAATACCCCCAAGCTTTCGTGGGTATTAACAAGACGCATCTACGCACTCTTAACCACTCATTTTACGTGGTTGAAAACCTCCCACATCTCTCCAATTTCGTGCATCCACCTCCAATAAATCTTACATATTTCATTTTGCTTTCGTTTCATTATTTTCCTCTCAAAAACCGAAATCGGGTAAACGACGGAGCTGCGTACGGAATTTCCGGGAACCGCTAATGGATAAGATCGATGACTCATTGGTGAGTCACTTTGTGTGGCCCAAAATCAGCCACACCTCCATCAAATTTAAGCCACATATTATTAACCATGGTTAGCCAAAATAACCGTAGTTAAGTTAATTATAACCTTAGTTAAGCTTATATTAATTTAATAATCACAAAACCCATTAAACCAATTCCTTTTAACCAAACAAGGCATAATATTACTCCTATAAATACCCTACAAACCGTGGCCTCCCTCACCATTTCACTCATCTTCTTCATTCTCTTCATCTTCCCCACCAAGTTACAAAACCCTAAGAACACCGAATTACCACCAAACATATGACCCTATTCCTTTCTGAAACTCGGAAAACACTCAACATAAAAGTTGTTCCTCTTTCTCTCTTCTTTCCAACAAGCTAAAGATCATCAAAAACGGATAAGTGGATTGGGAGAAAGGCTCAAAATACAGAAACTGCCCAGAATTCCCAGCAACCCACGAAACAGCATAAAGAAGACCCTTTTCACCACTGTTATGATCCGAACCGAATGAAACCTTAAACACCAAAGTTGTTCCTTTTCTTCTTATATTTCTATTAAGCCAAAGTTCGTGATTTTTGGATGAGTATATTGTGAGATACACTCACAATACCATCATACCCTCAAGCTGTCCAGTTTTCAACATAGTGAAGGTTGATCATTTTCTTCATTTCTTCAATCTTCAAGAGGTAAAAGCTCACCTCCTTGATCATATAAGCTTTCATATTCATGTATTTATCATGTTTATGCCATGAATCATATTTTTCCATTCCTAGATCTAGAACTTCAAATAATTCTAGAAAATTGTAGAAAAATCCTTTTAATGTGAAACCAATTTCTATGATCTTGTGATGTCTTCCACTTTCATTATCCAAGAGCATGTAATCAAAAACATTTTCCTTCCATATTTTATTTAAGTGGCCGAATCTCACTCAAAGGAGGGTTTGATGATTTGGTTTTCATTTTAGAAATCTAATACTTGATTTAAACTCTCTAGTACCTACATGATCTAAATCCAAGAGCTTGAATCCAACTAAATTTCCTAGCCTATTTTCCTAATATGGGCCGAAACCCTAACCCTAAAGGTTAGAGGATTTTGTTTCAAATTTTAGTCTTGTAATAAGTAATCTATGTTAGTTAAGACTCTAGTAACTAGGATCCAAAAGATGACATTAAGAAGATAACCCTAAACCTATTTTCTAAGTTTTGGCCGAACCTAGCCCTAAAGTGTAATAGATGGTTGTTATTTGATTAATTATAGTTATGTTGTTTGGTTCAAGGTGAAACTATTAAGCTGTGGTGTGATAGCGAGGAACGTCAAGTTCGAGATTTCGGCGCAAGCTCAGGTGGGGAAAAGAATCAACCTATCGTCGGAATCGATAAGTAGTAGATTATATGATAATTGTGTAGGGCGACCTAAACCCTACTAGTAGTTGAGTAATCGACAAGACCAAAATCATATTGGAAACCTTTTCTGTAAAACCAATGGTGATTTGGGGATTGTAGGTTTATCGACATTAGGATGATTTTATCTTATCTGAGGTTGATTGAATTTATTATTATTATTTCATTGCTTATGTGATATTTTGTGGTATTTGAATTATTTTATGATATTGTGTTATGCATGATCTGCCTGGTTTTTAATATTGTGCTTAGCTGATATTTAAGTAAGGATATGTGTTGTTCGGGAGATGATTGTTTGGGTGAGAGAATGAATTGACTTAGAGGGGCGCACCTAGTTATTATTTATTATATGCTTATGTGCTATTTCCAATGGGGGCAATAGTGACGCATACTGTGCTTATGCACTATTTCCTATAAGAGATTAGGGAATAGGGGCGCACCTAGTTATGGGGCAATAGTGACGCATACTGTGCTTATGCACTATTTCCTATAAGAGATTAGGGAATAGGGGCGCACCTAGTTATTATTTATTATATGCTTATGTGCTATTTCCAATGGGGGAAATAGTGACGCATATCGTGCTTATGCACTATTTCCTATGAGACATTAGGGAATAGGGGCGCACCGAGTTATTATTTATTATATGCTTATGTGCTATTTTCAATGGGGGAAATAGTGACGCATACTGTGCTTATGCACTATTTCCTGTGAGAGATACAGGAATAGGGGCGCACTGAGTTTTGACCCTAAATAGTTTCGGACTCTGACTAATGTGACAGGAGTGAAGATGACCACATCGAGTATTAAGTTTTAGTTGCATGAAGGTGAGGGTAGAGGATGATATAGTGAATTGAGGATGATTGTTGATTTTGAGTGATGTGTGTCTGTGACAATTACTGTATAATTTACTATTACTCTTTCCCGCTTTTTGATGATAGAACTGTTTCTTATTCCCTATATCTTTCTGTGTATTGTATTTTATTTCTGATGTGATCCTACGAGAAGACCCGATGGAGGAACCAATTGCTGAGGAGTTAGATGGAACTCCGTATGAACCGGATGCTCGAGATCGAGCTGTGATCCATGGCGATTAGAGTATAGACATTATGGCCAGTGTGTCTAAGGAGTATTTATATTTCCGCTAAGTATGTCTGTAGTGGACTTTATGCCTGTGAGGGATCCTACTGAGAGGGTACCCTTAACAGTGCTTTTGGAATGTAATAAATAAACAGGTGTGTATGTATGTAATATAGTTTTGATATGTTTTATATCTGCATAAGTTATATAATTATTAATTAAGTTTTAATTTTTACGTATTTTCAACAGTAAGAGCGCAATTAAGTAAATAAATATTAAGGTTTTAATGTAATAATACAATGGGGTACAACGGGGTGTCTCACCAGTCGTCCCTTTGTGATGAAATGGACCTATTAGGTTAACCAAAAAAAAAAAAAAAGAACCTATTAGTATTACATTAACTGACAATGGATAAAATCGTTTGGGTCTTTGATAATTACTTTTACTCAAATTAAATTAGTTTGAGTATTATAAAATCATTTGTTTTAACATTATGAAACTGTATCCGTACGTTCAACATGGGTAAACAACTCTAGTCTCCTAATCGATATCTTTCCCCCGCTTCGATAAGCTCAAGGTCCGTCTCTTTTTATGCTCCATATCATATTGTTTATCGCACCACCTTTTCAAATATGTCCCAAATCTTTGAGAGACATCACCTGCCTCACTATTCTACTATAGACCTATGGTGCTGACGTGCTGTGGTTTTTTTTTTTTTTTTTGGCTGTTGTTGTATATCTATGTGTGCAATATGCTATAAATATCATTCCGAGATATTTATTTCGAGATATAAATATCATCGAAGTTAGGTATGACAACGAAATCTAAATCCGTGGTACCCATCCGCCCCAATAAGAATCCATGATCTTTCATTATAAAATGTTACTCCCTTCGTTCTTTTTCTATGATAATTTTAGCTATTTATTTTTGTTTCAAAATAATGGGTGTTTTATAAACTCAAGACATATTTGACCATTTTTTTTCCATATACACTCTTATAATAGAATTAAATTGAAATATCTTGAAAATACACAAAATCTTCCAAACACATAAATGGCTAGTGGAGTATGGAGTAAATGTATTGGAATTTGTAAATAATTAATGGTAGAAATAAGGATATTTAGTACGAATATAAACACATTAATAATTTCTTAACCTATGTGTAGAAACCTTAAATTATCAAATAAAGAAAACAGAACGAGTAAAAGATAAGAAGCTGAATTTGTGAAACTCATACAAAAAGAAATAACTAAGCTTGCATTTTGTGTTAGGGTTAGGTATTCTCTCTCCCAATTGATTTTATCTCCCTTTTTATTAGTTAATTTTCTTTGGTATCACTTCTGATAAAAAGTTCTTATAAAAAGTGATTTGTACTGCATAACACTGGTGCTTATTCATTCATGTATCGACTATAGATGCTAAAGGCTGAAAGCCTGAAACTGAACATATTTGTGCATGTTATGTTATCCGCTTCCTGTACGAAAGAAGATACAATTTGTGAGTCCTTCACTATGGTCTTTGGAGTAGTCGTTAATTCGCGTTACTAATAAACTAATGCATGTTGATCCAAAAAAAACAAGAACTAATGCATGCAACAATAAAGCCCATGTTCACGCACATGTCCATCCGTACATGAGGACTTGTATTGGGATCGCAGAACCAAGGAACTAATAAAATAAGAAACTATTTTAATTACAAAAAAAAGTTAATTTACTTATACGATTCTTGTACGGGTGTTTTGCAGCTGTATTATTTTGACACATAAATGGGACGATACATGCGATAACATATGCTACTATAGCAAAACTGTAGTGCTACATTTTTTTTATCACAAATTTTGACTTTTTTTAAAAAATATAAAATATTTATTTCTCAAAAAAAAACTATTAACCAAATAATGAACTGAATTAACCATATATTTGTACGTGATTAACCAGATATTTGCACATACTTAACCAAAAATTTTATTTCTCAAAAAACCCATTAACCAGATATTGAACTGAAATAACCAGATATGTGTACGTGATTAATCAGATATTTGCATATACTTAACCAAAAAACCCAATAACCAAATAATGAACTGAATTAACCGGATATTTGTACCCGATTAACCAGATATTTACACATACTTAACAAAAAAATTTATTTCTCAAAAAAACTCATTAACCAGATAATGAACTGAATTAATCATATATTAGTACGTGATTAACCAGATATTTGTACGTAATTAACCAGATATTAGGGGTGTTCGCGGATTGGATTTGCTCGGTTTTGAGCTAAAAAATCATCCGATCCAATTATGAAAAGTATGTGCGGTTTGGATTGGATCAGTTTACTTCCTTAGAAAAATTCAATCCAATCCAATCAAATGTGGTTTTGATTGGATTGGATAATTCGGTTTTTGTCATTCTTTATTTTTTCTAGTGTCAAGTATCATTTCCACTTATTTAATAGTGGACAAAATATATTTTTTATTTAAGGGAGTTAGTTTAGGGTGCCTAATACCTATTTTAACATATATCTATACTAGAACAGTAGAACCTTTATGAAAGCCGGCAACTATTTGATCCTTATTAATCGTTATTTCATTTGATGAAGAGTGAAGAAAATTTTAGAGAATGCTTGAAAAAATATTGGGAGTTTGAGAAAAAATAATTATTGATATTTTTTAACACGCTTTTTTATATTAAATATTCTTTTATGTTAATTCTCTATATCTACTCTCACTTATCATATTTTTTCCTTGAACTAGCTACAAATAAATTATAGCTAATTATTTCTCAAATTACTTAATTAATTTCCTATTTTTCATGTTTACTCAATCAAGTATATGTCTGTTATGCATCAAAACTTTTAGCAAAATATAACTTCAAGATATTAACATTTATTCTAAATAATCTCATATATGTCATTCCAACAAAAATATTAAAGAGAATTAGGGTCATAAAAGTATGCAAAACAATATTTAAGTATGAGTAATACTATAAATTTTCAAAAATAATAATATATGTCTATAGTAGATGGGTTTGGATTGGATTGGATGTCACTAGGGGATCCAAAATCCAATCCAATGAAAAAACGATTTTTTTGGTTTTCGGTTTTTTCAGTTTGTTCTTTTTTCGGCTTTTCGATTCGATTTTAGCGGTTTGAATCGGTTTGGATCGGTTGATGAACACCTCATATTTATACATACTTAACCAAAAATTCTATTTCTCAAAAAACTCATTAACCAGATAATGAACTGAATTAACCAGATATTTGTATGCGATTAACTAGATATCAAACATACTTAACCAAAAATTTTATTTCTCAAAAAATCTAAATTAAAAACAAAAAGAACCTGCCACAGTGCCTCACAGTACATCATCATATGCTGTCGCCGTATGTTGTCCCAAAAGTGTGTCAAAATATCATTTTTATAATTTTTGCGGTCGATTAAACTTTTTCTATTACATTTACATTTAAATAACATTAATATTGTATGTGTATAAACATATAAATTATAATATAAATAAATAAATAGCTTTTTGAATCTGGCATTATATGAATAGCATTATTAATTCTTGAGAGAGCAAATCTTGAAATCTTCATATGATATATTCCTGTGGAAAAGAATGATACTTTATTTATATATATATATATATATATATATATATATATATATATATATATATTAAAGGCAACAGTGGAGGAGGAAAAGGGAGAGAAAAGAAACGAAGAATGTTAATTAGAAAACAAATTAAAGGAGAAAGGACCCTGCTACCACCATGTGACTGCGTTGACAAAAGCGAATCAAAACAAATGAAACCACAGACACGCCGCTATTACCGCTCACTTTCACATGATATAACTTCCTTTTTTTTTTTTTTTTCCTCTCAATTATTCCGAACCACCATTTTATACGCCTTAAACTAAGGAATTCTATTGCTCTTTGCTATTGCCTTTTCATGATTAGATTTGATGCGTTGATCCATTTTATTCCTATAAATATCCATCCAATTCTATAATATGAGATATAATTAAGACTTACATTTCTTTTTTGCTTTTTATTTTCCTCTGAAAGTGAGCCCTTCTTCCCTTGACTTATCATAGCAATGGCACTACGTTCCTACAGCTCCACCTTGATTGCCCTCGCTTTGCTTCTTTTAGTTACATTCTCTAATGTGGCTGAGGTACATTACAAATATACATAAACGCACTTTTCTTTGCTCAATTATGGTTGTCTCTCTAGCTAGTAGCATTACACAATTAATCAATTTCAGTTCAAAATAAGAGTCCTAACTCAGGTAAACTTTGTGTTTATCTGTAATCCATTAACAGGCTTATGGAAGTGCAAAACTTCATCCTTCAGGTATGAAATTTCCCGTCAAATTCTTTTGCACTAACAAAAGTTGGGTTTTCCAATTCTCAATTTTACATACATTTTTGGGGCTCGTTTGATTTATTTAGTCTCTGGTTTTCATTTGCTGTTATTTTTAAAAATAATTATACATAATACAAAGTTATTTATACTGTTTCATATATAAATATTTGAAAACAATAAACATAAACAGTTTTATAATTAATTTTTAAAATAAAAAATGAAAACGAGAAATTGAAAACAAAACAAATATGTCTTTCATGTTTCCTAGGCTCCCAGGCTTATGGCATTGTAACCATGTTAGTTTTAAGGACTTTCTTTGCTAATGGTGTGAACAAAATTACACAGATTGTAAACCAAGGTGTACTTACCGTTGCTCAGCTACTTCACACAAGAAGCCATGCATGTTTTTCTGCCAGAAGTGCTGTGCCCAATGCCTCTGTGTTCCTCCTGGTACATATGGCAACAAGCAAGTCTGCCCTTGCTACAACAGCTGGAAGACAAAGGAAGGAGGACCCAAATGCCCTTAGTTAAACCTCTTTCTTCATATATATTATAATAATTAAGCAATGTAATCTTATATTTATTCAAAGTTTGCTAATGCTTGGTCAGCGGAAGCCACGACCCACGAACACTGATTATTATCGTTGCCAGTATTGAGATACCCTGGGTTTAGACAAAAAAAATATAAGCAATAGTAGTAGAAGGGCACATTTAGTTATGCTCCCTTCCGAGGGAAAATATCTTAATTAGTTTTAGCTGATTGTATTTGGTGCTACAATTATATATAGTCATCTGGCTTCTAAATTTTGGAAGTCAAATTATATTTTTGATTAACAGTAATTTACAGAGTATTTTCTTGTTTGGAGTTTTCTTAGGAGGACAGATTATCAGAAAAATAATTATTGGCAAGGTTTAAAAATTTACATAATTAACATAATATGTTCAAGTATATGGATATGCTGAACAAAACTAGAACATAAACATCCATATCAGAATTAGAGAAAATCAGATTATGATAGATAAACAGCAGCTTGATCTTCTCTTTTCTTACTATGCATTACTATGTACTGGAGAGAGAGTGCAAGGATGAAGAACACCACATGTTCATTGATTAATTAAACTTATTAAAAGGTCATGCCTTTTCGCCTTTACTCTTTTAGTTTCCCGTTATACTGACAGTATGGTCTATTATTTACAAGAGTTACATGACTTTGGTCTATGTATTCATAATGACAAACAAATTACTTAAATAAGGGAGATATGATTTTTCATGGGATCGGAAAGGAACTTTTTAAGTATTTAATTGATATATACTTATAGTATAAAGTTTTTTTTATACTGTCAACCTATCAAAAGTTAATATATTATTACAAAAGTTTGATTCTTATTATAAACACCTTAAAAATCATCAAAATTCCATGATTTTTGATTGTTTATCGATGTAAAAATCTTTACATCGACGATACATATAAATTAAACTCACTTCTTAATAAGTGAAAAAATATAACACTTTTTTTTTAGTTTTATGTATTTTCATTGATTAAAGTGAATGAAAGGAGGCAGAAAACACTACCTAGAGATGCTTAACTCTGTCTATAGGTAAAGAAAATCAACAAACATACCTCACCGTAAAAAGAAAGACACGTTCACACATGAAATTGACTAAAGATCGTCATAAAAAATAAAATAATATTTTTTAAAATAAAAACAGGACACTAACCTCACCCTTCCCTTTGAAAAAACCAAGAAGCTACACTTGGGAAAGATTTTTGTTGGTGAAGAAGAGTGATGGTTGACTAAACGACACTGTTGACTGCTCACACAAACCCGTGAGTTGCAGGTTAAAGCATGGCAGATGCGGGTTGTAGCTTACTGGATCAACCCGTTATAATCCATTTATTCGTGGACCATTATGGGCTGGGATGAGCCCATTTGTATACCCATCTTTGTTTGAAGGCAACTTAACCTTCTTGAGTTCCAAAGTTCACTTACTGTTAGATAGATCCTAAATAAATTCACTCTCAATATCATTCGAATGATAAATTGGACAAAATTACGTGTAATATCTCTTTTATTTAAAAAATTATATTAACTTTTGTTAAAATTTATGTTGTGAGGCATGGAAGTATTGTAATCTATAATTTATAATAATATATAAATAAGATAATGTTAGACGATTCTACATAGAGCTTTTTACACGTGACGGTTAACCACAGAGTTTCAAGTGAAACAGTATACATGTCACTCTCACGGTGCATAGCATTTCGACTCATTAATTACATGTTAAATGGATCATATTTTGATTTTGATACTTAATACCTCTAACAACATTAATTTGATTTTTTGGGATCAAATCACCGGTGAATCAAATCTGTTTTTTTTTTTTTTGTTGAAATCATGACTTCTATAGTGGTTAATTTGAAGCAAGACATATTAATTTGAATGCCATATCTCACTTATTACCAGAAATAAATCACTTATTATTGAATGACTGCTTAAAAAAATTGATTGTCTTTTCAATACATACTGTATATCTTGAATATTAGAAAATTAATGTGCTGACTAATTGTACAAATTTCTTAATAATGAGTTAGTCATTTATAACTACAGCAAACAATAACAAAATTAACGATATCAATGATCCTTTTATAGCATTTATGAAAAGTTTTGGTATGGATTTGATTTATGATTATTAACGGAACCTCCCTGAAAAAAAAAATTAAAAATGTTAGAAATTAAGAATTCATTGATTATAAATGATTAAACAAGTAATACATTGATTCTAAAAGAATGTAATTCAGCACCACAACAATTCAAATTTAAACAGCATTAGAAAGTAAGAATTTAGAATAAAAAATTAGTTCAAATTCTAAAATGAAAATAGACTTTGTGCGTTCATCGAAGTGTATATGGAAGCACAACCTCGCTGTTATATATACAAAGCTAATTTGATGAACCTTAACTGTGTGCTTCTTATAAATCATTTCAAATATAGAAATCATGTTCTCTCCCTTTTCTCATTTTAAAAAACCTCTCTAATTTTCTATCTCTTCATGGCAAGGGCGTGAGCACCCAAGCGGAATCATCGGTTCAGACGGTATGGGAGGGCACAAGCACCCTAGCGGAGCTGTTACAGAAAGTTTTTAAACACGTTTTGTCAGTTTGCAATCACCTATGGTATTTATGTTAAACGTTTAAACCCGCAAAGCATGTTATCATTCAACTATGGCTTTTTTTTTCGTGAGAGAGCTACTTTAACGTTATCCACGGTTATTGTGCTTATCATATATTACTTTAGTATGATTTAAGTATGCTATTACAATCTGGATTTTTCTTATTACTCACACACAATCTTTCATTTCCCATTAGAAGTTGCAAGTGAAGCATCAAGATGCATCTCAGTTTACACCCTTCTTGGTGATGCTTGCCAAGGAAAAAAGAATCGGGCATTTTCTTTCAGTTGCAGATGGTGATCAGCTTGCAGCAGACATCGATAGTGAGAATAGAATAGGACATTACATAAGTTACATTTTAATTTTACAGAAGCTCTTAATTCTTACTAGAATTTGATTTTTTTTCATTTGATAGAATAAATTTGAACTATTGGTGAATATTTATATATCATGGAAGTCAACAAAAAATATATCATGGAAAGAGAAACTATATAAAGAAATAATAGATCACAAGAGGTAAACATATCTTACACAGAGATGAAAAATTTACATGATTTTTAGGAGAGAATAAAAAATAATATGTTAGATAAATATATTTTTAGAAATGATTAACTTTTAAGAGAAAATATAAAAATAAATCAAATAAATTTTCAAATCCCAAAAGAAGAAAAATATAATAGATAAATATATTTTTAAAAATGGTTATTCCATGGGGAAAAAAGAAGAAATAAATAGCCTAGATTTTTAAAAGATGAATAATTTATATAGTAGATAAAAATATTTTTAAAAATGGTTAATTTGCTAGGGAAAAGAGGAAAACTAAATAAACCAGATTTTTAAAAGAAAAAAAATTTTATATGATAGACAAATATATTTTATAAAAATGGTTTTAATAGATTTTCAACATAAAATAAAAATAATATGATAGATAAACATGTTTTCCAAAAATGGTTAACTACCACAAGAAAAAAAAGAGGAGAAATAAATCAAACAAATGACCATATGAAGGATGCACGACAATAAAAGAGTCCAAGTTCCGCAAGGCTAATCACTTCAAAGGAGATAGCGTTGTTGAATTAGCTCTTGATATTCGAGATCCGTGCATGATCTATGCCAAAGATGTTCGTAACTAGTTTTTTTTTTATAAAGTTAATCAACAATGTCAGTTATTAACAATAGATTTTGTTTTTGTTTTGGATATTATGAATTAGTATTTAAAAAACAATCTTGGGAATTTTGTATTTTCATACTTTGTTTTATTTAAAGCTATTAATTATTTTCCTACCTCATCCACAATTTATTTTTATTTTCCCCCTGTATTCTATTTTAAAGATGATAATTAACAAGATATTTAACCAAATATTTAAAAATTCAGTTCCTATACATAATTAATTTTATTTTCCCCATTTATTGTGTTTTAAATATCATAATTTATCAGATATATAAACAACTACCTATATGGATAATAATGATTAATAACTAAAAATGATATATTTTACAATTCATAATTGAAATAAATCAAAATTTTGTTAAACATCTTCTGACGAAGAAACAGAAGAAGAAGTCAATCTCTGTTTGATGGTCAACACTGAACTCAGACTCAGACGATGAGGTACATCCTGACTATGAGGAATTACTTGATGCTTATGAGGAGTTGCTGGAGGAATTCAACTGCTTATCTAAAGCCTTTAAATCCCTCAAGAGAGATTATGTAAACTCACCAGTGAGCATAAACAAAAATCTCAAGAGTGTGAGAAGATGGCTAAAGAGAACAGTGTGCCGAAGACTGAAAAGTCTAATGAAGCTAAGATCTCAAGTGAAACATCACCATCTGAAGAAGTTGAAAAAATTCAATAGAAAGTGGAAGAGCTCACTTCTGATCTTGCCAAATTTGTTAATGGTAGAGATAATCTGACTAAGCTACTTGACTGTCAGAGGCACTCTCTTAACAAAGAATGTATTAGATATGTCCATCAGACACATCATAAAGTATCAACTAAAGCTTCTACAATATCGGTTAAGTCAACTGTAACCAAATCTACACCTGTCTGTAACTTCTGTGAAAAAACTGGACATGTTATGTCCAAGTGTATTCACAGGAAAAGAAGGAAGTCGTCACAGACTTCTAGAACTAACAGAAGGACCCAAAAAACTACGGGTACCTAAAGATCAAATAATTTTTGTTGCAGATGTCCTCAACAGGACAAAGAAAACACCATTGCTGGTACCTGGACAGTGGTTGTTCGCGTCATATGATAGGAGAAGGGTCTATGTTCCTAGACCTCCAACTTAAGAAAGGAGGACAAGTTGCCTTTGGAGGGAATCAAAAAGGAAAAGTTATAGGAATTGGTACTATTGGTGGTAAACCCCCTCTTCCCTCTATATCTAATGTTCTTATGGTTAAAGGATTAAGACACAATTTGCTTAGCATAAGTCAATTATGTGATAGTGGATTTGATGTTTCCTTTACCAAGGATGTATGCATAGTTAAAGACTGTTGTGGCAAAACCCTCTTTTGAGCTAAAAGGCAACAAAATTTTTATAAGATTGAACTATATGATCTCTCATATCAAAGTGTAACCTGTCTGGTGTCTAAAGAGGATGAGAGATGATAATGGCATAAGAAACTGTGACATGCTAGTATGAAACTAATTTCTAAATTAAAAAGGCATAACCTTGTGAGAGGATTGCCTGATATTAGTTTTAAGAAAGATGTCTTGTGTGATGCATGTCAGAGAGGTAAACAGATAAAATCAAGTTTCAAATCTAAACACCAAGTATCAACCTCTCGACCTCTTTAGTTGTTACACATTGATCTGTTTGGACCAGTTAGTGTTGCCAGCCTGGCTGGAAGAAAATATGGATTTGTCATAGTTGATGACTATTCTAGATACACATGGGTACTCTTCTTAACCCACAAGGATGAGTCTTTTAAGGCTTTCTCGGTATTCTGCAAAAGAGTACAAAATGAGCAGGGTTCTGTATTTCTACCCTTAGAAATGATCATGGGGAAGAATTTGAAAATGAACAGTTTAGACGGTTCTGTGAGGAGAATGGAATCTCTCACAATTTCTCTGCACCTAGAACTCCACATCAAAATGGAGTGGTTGAGAGAAAGAACAGATCTCTACAAGAGATGGCTAGATCTATGTTCAATGAAAATAATCTCCCTAAGTACTTCTGGGCAGAAGCTGCAAACACTGCTTGTTATGTACAAAACAGAATACTTATTATGCCTTTTCTAAAGAAGACTCCTTATGAATTGTGGAAAAGAAAAAGCCCCAACATATCTTATTTTCATGCTTTTGGATGTCAATGTTTTATTCTGAATACCAAAGATGATCTTGGAAAGTTTGATTCTAAGGTAGATAAAGGTATTTTCATAGGATATTCTGAAATGCCTAAAGCTTTTAGAGTTTACAATTCAAGAACTTGCATTATTGAAGAATCTGTTCATGTCAAATTCAATGATGGATTAAAGATTGATAAAGAACTATCAGATCTAGAAGATGATCTTGCGGGTCTTTATATAAACAATCCAGAAATTCAACAACCTGATCTGACCAAGACAGAACCTATGCTTGAGACAGACGAGTCAACAGACGAGACAGCAAACAAGTCAAGATCTTCATGATGATCTCAAAAGGAATTGGAAGTTCAACACTCATCACCCTAAGGATCTTATTATTGGAAATCCTTCTGAAGGAGTAAGAACTAGATCCACGTTAAGAGAATCAAACAATGTGGCCTTTATATCAGAATTGGAGCCAAAACGCATTAAAGAAGCTCTTGAGGATGAAAGCTGGATTATTGCTATGCAAGAAGAACTTAACCAGTTCACCAGAAATGATGTTTGGAATCTTGTCTCTAAGCCTAAAAACAAATCTGTTATTGGAACAAGATGAGTCTTCATAAACAAATTGGATGAAGATGGTAAAGTTGTCAAAAATAAGGCAAGGTTAGTAGCTCAAGGCTATAACCAACAAGAAGGTATTGATTATACTGAAACCTTTGCACCTGTAGCTAGAATAGAAGCCATACGCATTTTAATGTCATATGCTGCACAACACCAAATCACCCTGTTTCAAATGGATGTAAAAAAGTGCTTTTTCTAAATGGTATAATTGAAGAAGAAGTATATGTTAAACAACCCCCTGGTTTTGAGGATACTGATAAACCAGATCACGTCTTTAAACTTAAGAAGGCATTATATGGTTTGAAACAAGCACCTAGAGCATGGTATGATAGACTTAGTTCTTTTCTCATGCATAATGGTTTTGCTAGAGGACAAGTAGACACTACTCTGTTCAAGAAATGCTCTAAAGAGAACTTTATTATAGTTCAAATATATGTTGATGATATTATTTTTGAAGCAACTAATGAAAAGCTGTGCAAGGAATTTTCAAATCTAATGCAAGATGAATTTGAGATGAGCATGATGGGAGAATTGAAGTTCTTCCTTGGATTAAAAATCAAGCAGACAAGTGAAATTTAGATCCATCAACAGAAGTATACCAAGGAGATACTCAAGAAATACAAAATGAAAAATACAAAGCTCATGAAAACTCCTATGCAACCCAATGCAAAACTAAGCATAGATGATGAAGGTAAAAAGGTAGATCAAACTGTCTACAAAGGTATGGTTGGCTCTCTACTGTACTTAACTTCAAGCAGACCTAACATTCAATTTAGTGTCTATATGTGTGCTATATTCCAATATGATCCTAGAGAATCTCATCTTAAGGCTGTTAAAAGAATATTTAGATATTTGCTTGGAACTACTAATCTTGGTTTGCTGTATTTAAGATCAACAGAATACATATTAGTGGGATATTGTGATGCTGATTTTGCTAGAGACAGAATAGAAAGAAAAAGCACCAGTGGAGGATGTCACTTCATTGGAGCAAGCTTAGTCTCATGGTCAAGCAAGAGGCAGACAACTATTGCCCTGTCTACTGTTGAAGAAGAATACATCTCGGCTGCTAGTTGCTGCTCTCAACTCTTATGGGTAAAATATCAACTTGAGGATTACTCTATTTATGAACATAACATATCTGTATGGTGTGATAATTCCAGTGATATATTGTTGCGTGAATTTTAGAGATATATAATTGAAGGCAAGTGCACCTCGTCGCAATCAAGTAATACGGTGGTGAGACCGGTTATCGTATCCACAGGGATTGGTTGTCAATTACCAATTCGCAAATTTAACAACTATCTAGACTAAACTAAAGTGTGAGGGATTAAACAGAAAATGAAATGTTTTTGGTCTTTTAGAATTTTTAACAAACACTTGGTATGCAAACAGGGATGTGGCTAGAATTGTCAGGGTTAGACTACACTAATCCTCCCTTAGTTGAAATGAAATGGCTTCTAACACAAGTCCTAATTCAATTATGCCAATCAAGCATTTTCTAAATTACTCAAGCCTAATGTCTTAGGTGCATTGAGCCTAAAACCCCAAATTAAACCCTAATGTCTTAGGTGGAATAAAATGAGATTTTGCATTAAGTTAAGACTTATAAGATTGCAAGCAGCCAACACCTATGTCTAGATTCTTGACCTACTTGGCATATGATTCATGAGCATGCCTTAATACCAACCTTCCAGTCATCTATCAAAGCAACAAATCATTCCTATGGGTAGCTAATCCAAGGAAAGCATTAAACACAGAATCACATACTCATACGAAATAGAAACTTGTATTAAAATACCAAATCAATTACAACAAGTTCAGAAAAGTTACATCTAACCCCAACAATGGGGATTTAACTACTCATGATAAGGAAATACAAAAAGGAAAAAGAGAAGGGATGAAGAACACTCATAGACAAGCTTCCTCCAATCTTCTCTCCATCCAAGAGCAGAGAAAATGCCCCCCTTTTTGGGTCCAGCCACCAGCCTCAGCCTGCCTCCAAGTGCAGCTTATTTTAGGTCAAAAGTTGGTCTTTTTTTTTTCTGTTCAGTGCAGGTTCATTTATAGGTCCGTCGCCCGTCACGGCCGTGACAGCCATCACGGCCAGGCCGTGATGGTCTCTGACTTGGGCGCCTCTTCATTCAATTATTCATCACGGCCGTGATGGTCATCACGGCCAGGCCGTGATCGTTTCTGACTTTTCCAACTAGCAGGTCACGGCCGTGATAGCCATCACGGCCAGGCCGCGTGATGACTTCCCGACTTTTGGCTCAATCTTTCTTCAGCTACTGCTCCCTCACGGCCGTGAGGGCCATCACGGCCAGGCCGTGATACTCTCTGTTTGGCTCATAACCTTCACTTTTCAAGCTCTTTTTCAGCCAAGCACCCCCAAGGCTCATTTCTGGGCATTTTTCCATTAAATCCTGCAAAACAACACACAGAAACCACCTCATCCGTTCCAAAGGAAAAACTATACAAAATCAACACTAAATTGGCCTAACTATATGCAAATGCATGCCGAAATGTACATGAAAAATGAGGTAAAATCACACTCATCATATATGCTTAACTAAAAATCCAATTCAGCATTCTAAGACTAAGCATATTGAAATCAAACATCATTTTATTAGGGATTATGTTCAGAAAGGCATCTTTGATATTAAGTTTGTTAAAATCGAAAATCAATGGGATGATATTTTCACTAAACCCCTAGAAAAATAAAGGTTTTTATTTATTAGAGATAATCTAAACATGCACTGCATTGTTGAATGACATGTCTGAATGTTAACCTGTCTGTGCTTTATCACCTGTCTATGCCTACCTGTCTGACTCTGCTGAGTCACTATGCTAGAACTCAACAGTTTTGTTGAAATGGTTATTAATTAATTAATGCCATTCCCTTATATGAAGCTAATCATGTGCACAGTAGTTTATATATCTCGAAACCATGTTTTCATTATGTCTTAAGTGGGCGTTGCGATTCCCCATACAAATCGTGTCGTTTTGAATTAAAAATATCGTTTTTCTCTCTCCTACCTTTATGAATATAAAAGACAATAGATAAGAAAGGTTGAACCTTTACGTTTTCAAAATTCCAAAATCTCTCTGTCATTTTGTCTCTGAAACCCTTTTCTCTCTCGAAACCCTAGAACCGTTTTCTCTCAAAAATGGCATCATCCAAGCATCTCTCTGCAAAAGAAATTGCTGAGAAATACAATCTCAAGGTTACTCAGATCGAGAAGATCATTCCCGGAAAGACTGTTGATCTTCAACAAATGAAGAAGCTAGGTATGGATGTCACTGAAGAGTTGGAGTACTCCAAGTGGAATCCTTTCTTCGACATCAAGGAGCTTGTTCACCCTAAGCTCGTTCAAACGTTCTAGAGAAATGTTGTGGTTGTCACCAACCGACTCAACGGAACCAAGAGCTTTAAGGCTGAAATGGGGGACAGAACCCTTCTCTTCCCCATCAGCTCTCTGGAGTTTGTCACAAAATGTCCGAGAATCGGAGCTGGCTTCACACCCAACTGGGAAGATGAAGTGGGAGTTGACAATGTCAACATTGCCATCTATGGTGTTCCTAAACCTGTGAACCCTAAGCCTATCAACATGGTGATCAAGTGCAGATTCCTTCACAAATTGCTGTTGGAGTGTGTGATGCCAAGGAAAGGCTCAAGAGATAGGGTGACCAAGATGGACAGATTTGCTTTGTACCACTTGATCCACAAAATCAAGGTTGACATCAATGACCTTATCTTCATGTACCTTGAGACTCTGATCAAGAGAACCAACATGCAGACCTATCCTTATGGGATGTTGCTGACAAGGGTATTCAGGAACAAGTTGTTTGTTCCTAGTGATGTTCACTTTGTGGACATGTCACTTCCCATAAACAGGAAAATACTGTCTATGATGGACATCAAGGGAATCCCTCTTGCTGATGATGAGGAATATAATAATAATAAGAAGAAGAAGAAGAAGAAGAAGAAGAAGAAGAAGAAGAAGAAGAAGAAGAAGAAGAAGAAGAAGAAGAAGAAGAAGAAGAAGAAGAAGAAGAAGAAGAAGAAGAAGAAGAAGAAGAAGAAGAAGAAGAAGAAGAAGAAGAAGAAGAAGAAGAAGAAGAAGAAGAAGAGGAAGAGGAAGGAGAGGAAGAGGAAGAAGAAGGAGAGGAAGAAGAAGGAGAAGAAGAAGGAGGAGGAGAAGAAGAAGAAAGAGAAGGAGAAGAAGGAGGAGGAGGAGAAGGAGGAGGAGGAGAAGGAGGAGAAGAAGAAGAAGGAGAAGGAGGAGGAGAAGAAGGAGGAGGAGCAGAAGGAGGAGAAGGAGGAGAAGGAGGAGGAGGAGGAGGAGAAGGAGGAGGAGGAGAAGGAGAAGAAGGAGGAGAAGGAGAAGGAGGAGGAGAAGAAGAAGGAGGAGAAGAAGAAGAAGGAGAAGGAGAAGAAGAAGGAGGAGGAGAAGAAGAAGGAGGAGAAGAAGGAGGAGAAGAAGAAGGAGGATAAGAAGAAGAAGATGAAGGAGGAGAAGAAGAAGAAGGAGGAGGAGGAGAAGAAGAAGAAGGAGAAGAGGAAGAAGAGGAAGGAGAAGGAGAAGGAGAGGAGGAGGAGGAGGAGGAGGAGGAGGAGGAGGAGGGGAAGAAGAAGAAGAAGAAGAAGGAGAAGAAGGAGGAGAAGAAGAAGAAGAAGAAGAAGGAGAAGGAGAAGGAGAAGGAGAAGGAGAAGGAGAAGCAGAAGCAGAATTATTTGTTCAGAAACTCCAAAAGGATAAAGCTGTGTTATAAAAGGAGTTCCAAGAATTATTTGTTCTGACATATTTTTTACAAGTAAAAAGAAATTTTTAAAACATATTCCATTATTGCCAATACTTGCTTCATCAAGTTTATATTTTACTTGAAGTTTTTCATTGTTTGCAGTATATAATTTTTGAATAGTTTTTTGATAATATTGAGTAGGAATCAGACCTTCTTGAATGCAGTTAAGATCTGCTCCTGAATCAATGAGAGCAACAAATGGTTTGTGAAAATAACTGTTTATTTTCAAATTTACTTTCACATGCCATTTTTGCTGTAAGGTTTTGATTCTCAGGAAGAAATTGGCTTCTTCACTGAACTCGGGATTATCATTTTTAAAACTTTGGGAAGAAGATGAGGCAGAAATAGTTTCCTTACCTTTCCCGGGGGTTTTTGAAAAATTTTGCTCCAAAATTTTAGTTTTTAGTTTTAAATCAGCAATTTCAGATTTTAAAACTTTGATTTCTTTGTATAAAAAAGAAAGACTTAAAGGTTCTTGAATAAAAGATGATTCTGCTACATTTTGAGGATTCAGAATATCTTTTAAAGAATAACCTTTAAATTCATTTTTCTCGACTTCCTGTGATTCTAATTCTTTATATTTTGCCAGCATAGCTAGTTTAACTTGTGGGTCCTCTACTTGATTAATCAAATCAAGAAGAACTCTAGCTTCTTTTGAGATAACATTAATTATAAATTTACAATTACAATTATCTCCTAGGCAACCACAACTTAAACATCCAGCATCAGAATCAAAAGAGGTTTCTTGATTCTGATATATAACATCTGAATCATCATCAGAGGATGATTCTTCTGAAGAATTAGTATCATAAAGAAGAATTTTTGAAATTTGATCTTTAATTTCATCATCCATTTTTAATTCTTTAATTTGTTGTTTAACTCTACATTCTTTAGCCATGTGACCAACACGACCACACTTATAACAAGTTATATTTTTCTTAAAATCTTTATTACAAGGCTTTTTATAAGATTTTATGTGTTTTTCTATAAGGTTTAATTTCCTTTTCCTTCTTATTATATTTTTTATATTTTGTATATCTTTTAGGAAACTTTTGAGTATTAACTCTTCTTTGTTTTGAAGGAGGAGTTAATTTCTCATAACCAAATTGCTCACAGAAATTTCCTATTTCTTTACTATTTGTTTTACTTTCAAATTTTGCTTGCCTATGCATTTTAATATCAGTGCAAAATTGTAAACCAGTTTTATTTATTATTGAGATTAACCTTCCATATGTTAAATCTTCTAAAGGAGTTCCAGGGTACTCCAATTTTATTTGAGTCCTGACTTTTGTAGCAAAGTTTTTGGGAAGACCTGATATGAATCTGTCTTTCCAATTAGCTTCTCTACAATCAGTTCTAGTGTATATTTTTTGTTAAAAAATTATCTTTATACCATCGAAACTCACCAAGAGTTGGACAGTATAAATTATTTAATATTTCAAGGGATCTATCAGCAAAAGTATTGGTATCACCAATAAATGCTTGAGAGATTCCAAAAATTAAAGTTTCAACTTGTTGATCTACAGGGTATTCAACAGGTTGACCATTCTCAATTCTAGTTTCAGTCTTGATTGAAGAGAAAACAACATTTCTCTCATTTTCTTTTAGATTATTGTCCCACCATCCTTTCAGGCTTCCAGTGAAACCATTTATAAGGATTTTGACAGTACTTAGGGCATTATTACCTCTAGCCCTATATACAGTAGCCGTCATGGACATTTCTTCTAATTTTCTCATAATTTGATATTCAGAAAATCCATCAATATTCCACTCAACTATACCTTCACCAGTATATTGAGAGGCATATTCTGTTGTATTTTCTTCAAATTGAATATCAGGCAAAGTAGGCCTGTGATAGTAATTTTTTGAAGTAGGAAAAGATCTTGAAGTATTTTTAATTTTATTTATAACATCAATATCAGAATCTTGAAATTGTTTTTCAAGTTCTAACACATCTTCATTTTTCAAAACATTTAATTTTGAAGAAGATATTTTTAATGAAGCTAATTGTTTATTTATTTCATCTAATAAAGTATTATTAGATTCATTTCCAATTTTAATATCTTTAATTTCAGAATCAGATAATTTATATAGAGTAATCAAAGGTTTATTTAATTTTGAACTTGATTTTGAAAAAGTTTCAATTTTTACAGGTGTATCAAATTCATCCGATTTGCTGGCAACTTGATACAACAGCTGATTTGTATAATTTAATTGATGTTGAATATTTTTGATGTCATATCTTGTCGGATTTTGAACAGATAAAGTTTTGTCATCTTCTTTCATGGATTTGAAAGGATATGCTGTAATTTCAAAGTTATCGACATTTGGAATTGTGATTTCTTCCAAAGGTGGAATAACTGAAATTACTTCTTTACCCTTTGCAGTTTTCCAAATTTTCTTCGCAGAATTTAGAGTTTTTAATTCTAAATTTTGAAAACAGTAATTTTGAAACCATTCGAAGTAGGGAACAGAGTCGTCCTCTACCTCCTCCAAATAAGACAAATATTTTTCACGATATTGTCTTATTTCAGACTGGGAAAATGAAGAAAAGAACCATTTACGTTTTTCTTCATACTCAGGTTTTAAAAAATCCTTTTGAATTTTTTGTTTATCCACAATAAATTTTGTAAGAACAAAAATTTGATTGGGAGTTTCAAAAGCTTGAGTTATTTCAGATAGAGTCGGAGACTCTCTCTGAGCTTCCTGTTGCACCGGAATAGAGGTTTCAACCCTATATTCTGGTTGAGGTATAACAGGATGATCTCTCACTCCTGCTAATCTCGACGAATGGAATGAATCCATTGATCTTCGTGAATTGTTTGAATTAGTTTGTCTAGATCCCTCAGGACAAGTCCTAAAAGATCTTGTTGAATTGCTTCTATTAAAAGGAGCAAAACTAGTTGAAACATTTCCTGAAGAATATTCAATGGGTATACTCATTACAGAAGGTTCTGGCTCTTCTGGAGGCAGAATTTCTTGTAAATTCTATTCTAAATTTCTAGAGACTTCATTGTGATTCAGTCTCCTTGGTGTAACAGCATTTGATTTATTCAAATTTACTTGCAAAAGCAAAGTATCTTCTTTGGAAGATATATTCAATGCTTTTGGCGAAATATTTGTTCTCATGGCTTTATAATATATTTTATATATTACAGCCATTGGATAGGAATTGGGATTCTAGATTCCTTCCTTTATTTTAATATCCAATTTTATATTATGTTTGTTTTTACCAAGACTTTCCAAAGACATTGTATAATTTGGAAAATTGTTGAAGAAAGTGGGACCATCATGAAGATTGGTCTCAATTATTGACAAAATTTGATCCTCGAACTTTGCAGGTCGAGTATCTCTTAGGCATACACACACAGGTGTATCTATGCCTAATCTATGTAAAGGTTTGATAGCGACTTGTATTAAACCAATATGCAAAAATTTGTATTTTTGTTTATGTTCCTTCAACATAGATAGATTCAAGAGATTTATAGATTCTTGAGTCTTATCTATCTTGATGGTATATTCAGCAGTTTTGATGATAAAATCTGATTTGAATTTATCAAGTAATTTTGTCTTATATATTTCAGAAACATTTAATGGAGGAATACTCCAATTATTTAGTTTCTGCTCTATATCAGGCAAAATTATTTGTTGTTCATTTATTAAAGAAGAATTTTGATTTTCATTTTGAAAATTATTTGAAGAACTTGTTTCACCAATTTCTTCAATTTTCTCCTTTCCCTTTCGGGAAATCATCTTTAAGAGGCTAGACATAGTGATCTAAACCCTAAAGCTCTAGTACCTATGACAGTGATTTATTTTGACCTTACCAACACCGGGAACACCAGGCTTACCAACGGATTTACTACCCACCCTTAGGCTTTACGACCGGGAACACCCTTCAGGCTTACCAACGCTGTAAGAAAGGACAACTCAAATACTGTATAAGTACCAGAACCCTAAGGCTCTGATACCAGGATGCCACTGTGGATCATTTCACAAAGAGATATTAGAGAAAACATCAAAGAATACAGGTGAAGAAGCAAAATATCAGAGTATGAAAATAAGACTCTGGAAGGATTTGCAGTAGGATACCACCATATCCTTTTTCTGATGCATCTGTCTGAACAATAAGACTTGCATCTGGATGAGGAATACCAAGACACGGTAAAGACTTGACATCCCTTTTAATATCAGCCACTAATTTTGACAACTCATCAGACCAAGGTTTAGGATTCTTAGTCTTTCTAAGTCTACTATATAAAGGCTTACATTTTATCCTAATGTTGGGAATAAATTCTGACACATAATTCAAACAACCCAAAAGTCTTTGAAGTTGTGTTTTATCTTTTAACTCATTTGGAAAATTATCAGCAAAGGCAATGCTTCTGCTGATTGGAGTAATTGTGCCCTGAAATATTTCATGACCCAAAAACCTCATTTTAGTTAAGCAAAGTTTTGTCTTTTTGGCAGACAAAGCCATTCTATTTCTTTTTATTGTTTCTTTGAAAACATTTAAATGTTTAAAATGTTGTTCCAAAGAATTTGAAAATATTAAAATGTCATCGATGTATATTAAAGCAAACTCAGAATGAGGCTTTAATATTTCATCCATAATATTTTGAAATTCCGGTGGTTCATTTTTTAATCCCAAAGGCATTGTAAGCCTGGTGTTCCCGGTGTTGGTAAGGTCAAAATAAATCACTGTCATAGGTACTAGAGCTTTAGGGTTTAGATCAGAGATATTAGAGAAAACATCAAAGAATACAGGTGAAGAAGCAAAATATCAGAGTATGAAAATAAATTTTACAAAATATTGATTTTGATTTTTGAAAAGCTTGAACACTACAAGCTTGAAATATTACAAGATTTTCAATATTACAAATATTGAAGAACTTACAAAGAAAACTTGCTCTTGAAAACTCGTTCAAACTTTGATCACTAGAAGATTACAAGAAAGCAAAGAGATTAGTAAGTTCAGAGTAAAATGCGAGATGCTGACAACTGAGTCTTGAGGCTGCTTATATAGAAGTGAGAAGCCTTCAGCTGAGAGACGGACTCCAAAATTTTCAAATCCGAAAAGCAAAGACTGTAGACTTTTGACTTCTGCGTCTTGCTTTTACTGTTGAGCATTTTCTTTTGTCTGCCACGAAACTGCTTTCGGCATAAGGCGACAAACAACTTTTCTTTTATTAAAGCAGCATGGCACATGGGCGGCCACATTTGTGTCCAAAGGACGCTACTTTATTTTCTGAGTGGGTATCTTGAATAGTAACCTTGTCGGCCATCTACTTATCTCGAGGGAGATGCGACAAAATTCAATTTTAATATTTTAATC